>CM046657.1:118454652-119954482 GCA_025594165.1 Tamias sibiricus | reverse complement strand
TTTTTCTCAGGGGTCTTTTTTTTTTTTTTTTTTTATTGGTGAATCCCAGCCCCTAAAATAGTACCTGAATATAATAGGCCTCAATACCTGTGGGATGAAATGAATGCTCACAGCAATCACATAAATTCACAGACGAAATACCAATGTTGAAGATAGTGAATAATGTGCCAAATAGGTGCTGGGGCCAGAGTAGAGCCCAGGCCTGTCCATCACTTCAATCAGCTACACTTGACTGTCTCACCTTCACCTGCTTCTTTCTACTACTACTTCCTCTTTCCCTGTCTCTTTCCTGCTTCTCTTCTCCTCTCCATTTCTTTTCTTTACCTTTTCTACTCCCATATTTCTCTTTCTCATTCACCTTTGTGGCTTCCAAATTCTGATTTCATGATTTGCTGTTTTGCATTCCATTTTTTCCTCTGTCACTCTATTCAAGGAGGTTTGGAAGTGTAACTCCTGAGGGGGGTACTCCAGTACTAATGAATGGGTCCCCACCAGCCAAAAGAATGACAGGCTGATTTCTGTCACTGTACACAGGATTTTTTAAAAGTATTTATTTATTTGTTTTAGTTGTACACAATGCCTTTATTCTTACGTTTCATTCGAACCTGGGCCACACAAGTGCTAAGTGAGCCAACAATCCCAGCCCTACACAGGATTTTTTAACTGAATAATTATCATTGCTTATTTCCTGTGCCAACATTTTTTTTTTTATCACTGAATATTTATTGTTTCCTATTTTTTTTTCCTTTAGAAAAAAAATTTTTTGATAGAAAAATGTTATTTTTCTTTTTTTTTTTTTTACTTTTTACCAAGTTATCTATTTAAAATATAAAATAGATAATACATGCACACTCCTGAGACCAAAGAGTATGTTTTGAGTTGTGTTAAAACAGTACAAAAAGTGCATTGAGTTTTACTCTTTTTAAAGCAAGTCTCAATCTCAAGGCCCTCTCTACCAATCTAAATTTTTTTTTTTTTTTTTTTTTTTTTTTTTTTTTTTTTGGTGGTACCGGGGATTTACTGGAATTTAACACCATTCAATTCCCAGGAACTCTCTCTCAAAGTGCTATGACACCCCAGGCAATTTTCTGGATAAGCTAAACAACCTCCAAGGTCATTAAAACCACCAAGGTTATTAAATCTATAATATTTTTCAGGAGCTAAAGATGAAAAGAGGTGTATTAGATCAGGACCCAACCTAGTTAACAGAAAACACTTACAGAATTTTTAAAAAAGAGGAAACTTGACTCAAATATGAGTTTCACACACAATGAAAGAGGCAGAGAAGACAAGATGTAAAACACTGGCAAGGTTAACAGTCCTCCTAGGTAGCAGGAGGAGACTGTCCTAAGCCAGGGCTGGACGACTCAGCACGAGCAGGAAATCTGCTGTCCTGTACTGTGGGCTGCACCACTGAGAGATGTGGCCACTATGAGAGTCACCGCCTAAGGCAGAAAGAGAGAAGGAAACTTTCCCCAGTGTCCCTCCTCCTGCCTCCTACACCAGAAAAAAACTAAGGAAAGTAGCCGCAGGCAAATGGTCCCTGGCCAATAGGAGCATGTTTTGAGTTGTGTAGTAAAAGAGCAAGAAAAAATAAAAGGAATGAAGTAAATGATAATAGAGGCAGGAACTGGAATCTTGGATTAAAGTTCTCACTTTGCAAATAGCTAACTATATGAGGTTGACCATATAAAATGAGCTTTCCTAAGTTTTCTCCATCAGTTCAGATGAGGTCATTTCTACCTCACTCAAAAAGTTGAGAGAAGAATGAAAATTAGAGAATCTGAGGTCAGGATGTAACTCAGTGGTAGGCCACTTGCCTAGCATGCTCAATGCCTGGGTTTGAACCCCTCCGGCACTGGCAAAAATAAAAATAAAAGATAAAATAAATAAAAATGAGCCTCGTGGTGATGGATTAGAACTGGAAGCCTAAATCATGATTTCTAAGATGTGTATATGTATGTGTGTATATATGTGTGCTTGTGTGTATATTATGTATACGTTTCTGTGTGTGCATGTACATGTGTTTATGTACATACATAAACATATATATTTCCTACTTATGTCCACTTAAAGGTCTAGAAGCAAATATACCCCAGTAGCCAATGAGCACACCTCATGTCTAAATCTTGGATTCTAGCACCACTTCCCACTAAAGGAACTATATAGCTCCTCAGAGAAATGTATGATTTAAGGATTGGAGTATGAAAGGTATAAAGTAACTTAGCATATCTTGTTATGTCAGAAAGGATGGGCTCATAAAAAATGCAAGGGGCATGTCCCCAGAACAAAGGGGTCAATTGGAAGGGGCTCCCACAGGCCAAATGTGAGATAATGTGAAAACCAGAATAATTAATGATGGTAATGAATTATAAAACATTAAAAATGTAAATCTAGAGTTTTACTGATAATAAATTGAGGTCAAAATAATGGGGGAAGAAGCAAGTTTTTCATTTTAAATGCTTAGTGTCAATTGCTTAAATTGTGCCAGTTGAATAAAATTACCCAGAAAGTATTGATCTGGAGAACTAGGGGTAACCACTACATCTCCAGCCCTTTTCTGATTTTATTAGAGACAGGGTAACAGCAAAGTATCGCCATCATGGCTGGCTTTGAATTCCTGATCCTTGCCTCATCCCACTTGGATAAGTTTGCAAGGGCACCCAGCCCATCAAGATTTTTTTTTCATACTTGGATAAGTGTAAAGGGAGATTTTTTTGATAACAGCAGGACATCTGTATGATCTCAGAAGGGTGTTCTCAGGGGTGACATTAATGGAGAAATCAAACCTCTTGACCTGTTGTTGAACCTCAACAGTGAGGGGCAGATAAACATCTTGTGCCTGGATATGACTATAAAAGGACACAATATCACTCCTAGAATTAATCTGTCCAGGAACATGTATATGAATTTAATTATGAGGAAATATCATGATATTTCTTTGAAACAGCTCACTACCTTACCTTCTGCCTCCTCCTGGTCTCTTCCCCAGGGTCTGTGACCACAGAAAGTAAATCTCTGCTTTTTATTGCAAAATACATGCCTTCAGGGGAAGGGAAACTACACCCTGAAAAAGAATGAGTCCTGTATGAGACTAAAAATAATGAAGGAAGAAAGCCACCGGTAAGCAGGAGGTAGAATTGCAGCCTACAAGGACATTAGAATTCCCTCCCTGAAAAGCTAAAGCTAAACCAGTGGTCAAGAAGTATGGAAAGCAGCAAAACCCAGAGGGTTAAACCCATGAGAGAAGAGAAGCAAAGGCATAGAAGTTAGAGCACATTTTTCTTGAGGCACTAAGAAGTACCCAAGGTAAGTTTTTAAGTAAATAGGCCATATATTTGTTGTATCTAGTGAAAATAACTTTTAGTCTTTTCACCATCTCTTGTTTTTTTTCCTTTTGCAAATATTATATGGTATTTAATGAAAATTGAGAAATCTACCTATTTGAAGGACAATGATAACAGAGAGCTTTGGAATTTAATACCTGTCTAAAAATCTACTAGAATTTAATACTTTTAAAAATATTCTTTCTTGATCTCGCTTGTTTAGATCAGATTTGCACATAAAACTCTTTCAAACCAAAAGTACTACTAATGATATATTTTAAGTCTAGTTGTAAACGTCAATTAGTCAAATTGAGTTACTAAGTCTGTATGTTGATAGTACTAATAAAAAAGTGATTGAATATGACTCCAAATGTCTAAGTCTGTTGAGATGTTGATAGTACTAATAAAAAAGTGATTGAATATGACTCCAAATGTCTATCCAGTAAGGCTTTGTATCTAATTTAATTGTGTAGCAAGCAGTTTTATATGTATGGTCATGGCTATACCTGAATTATACAATTAAGTTAATTTTAATGGAAATATATGTAATTTTCCAGGCATGGTGGTGCACATGCCTGTAATCCCAGCAACTCAAAAGGCTGAGATAGGAGGATTACAAATTCAAGGCCAGCCCCAGAAATTTAGCAAGGCTCTAAGCAACTTGGTGAGACCCAGTCTCAAAACTTGAAAATGGACTTGGGGCATTCTCAGTGATAAAGTACCCCAGGGTTCAGTCCCCAGTGTGTGTGTGTGTGTGTGTGTGCGTGCATGCGTGTGTGTGTGTGTGTGTGTGTGTGTTGTGAAAAAAAAAAAAAAAAAAAAAGAAAAGTACTGAGGTAGGTTTTAAGAAAAGAATCATGGAATCATGGAGGCACCAGGAGATGGAGTAAACTTGTTGGTCTTTCTCCTACACTAGAAAATAAGAAATTGTCATTCTGGGTGTCAGAAGAACTGCAGGCGTCTTGTCTTTCATGAGAAGCATATCATTGCAAACACCAAGATAAAGGCTTTGCAATGAGTCTTAGCAGTGGGCTTCTGCTCTATCTAGATCCTGCTGCTTTCCCAGGATGAGGGTTCCCAGTTGGATCTGTGTGTGCAGTAAGGTGGGGGCACATTGCCAGGGCCCTGAGGTTGCTTGCCTGCCAGAGATCCTTTGAGCTGATAAAACTCTTTTGCAAATTCTTTCTATAGTGGACCCACACAATCTCTTTTCCTTTTCCTTATAAATCCCTGTTTCCTCCTTTTCTTTCCTCAACAAAATTCATGTGCATCAAATATCAGAGGCATATTTTGGTTTTCTAAGTTTTATCCCCCAGCCCAAGTCATACTGTGTGTCCAGATGTCTGCTTTAAATTTCAACTGGGGAGAAGAGGAGGAAAATAATGGAAGAAAAGAGAGATAAAGAGATATAGAGAAAAGAAATGGGGAAAGGAGGATGAGCTGAGTTATTCACAAAGGAAATGGCATGAGTCAGCTAGCAGTTGTCAAGTACCCACAGTATGCAGAAATATGAACAGGATTTAGGGTTTCTGAGCTGAATGGTGGGCTGGGAAGAAGAAATGCCAGATCTCTGCTTCCCTGCAAAATGGAGAGGTCTCCTGTGATCCTAAGAGAAAGTAAGTCTTGACATGAAGGATCTTGACCCAGTAACCATCTGAGTCATTGCAGGGAGGAGTGATTCTGAAACCTGTCTGTCCCAAACACTTAAGTCTGCTTTAGGAAAAGAGGACTTTACTAGAAAGCACTGTTTCACTAGGGACTATAAGACTTTGGGACACATCCCGACTTACCAGGAGTTCCTCTCACAGAGATAGCATAAAGGGCAGGAAAAGAGTCTCTTCAACTTGGCCCAGACACCTGCACAGTTTGGGCTTTTAAAGAGTCAGGAGCTTGAAGGAAGCTATGGTGTTCTGGGCAAGAGGATGTAAAACAAAGTGGTTGTGCCAGGACCCAGAGGAGGGGCATTGAGACCTGACCACAGAAGCAGGGCCTGGGGAAGTACACTAGATTATCCCAAGAATGGGTAAAACATGGACTTCAAAAGAAACAAGTAGGTAACAGACAGTGTAGGTAGCACAAGGAAAGATGCATACATGATCGAGGCCAGCACCCCAACACCCAGTCTGCTAACCTTTGTGACTATCGCTTTTCCTGTGTAAATTCAATTTGTTCATGAAAGATAATGTTTATTTGAACATTTTCTAGTTTCTTGTCTACAAGGGAAGGGGCCAGTTCTTTATCATTTCTTATACAAGGCACCCAGCTTGGGGTCTTTGATATATTGGTATTCAATATATCTTTCCTTTATGCTCACCATGAAGTTTAATCACATAAACAAATATGCATGACATATTAGTAAAAATCTTTATATAAGTCTGAACCTGATATGTGATATAAATTATTTAAGATACATGTGTGTAAAATTACATATATGTATATGTAGTACATATATCACATATTTTATGGCTGTATGTTACACATAGTAGATTCTTTTTTTTTTCCTTTTTTTAAAATTTGTTCTACTTAGTTGTACATGACAGCAGAATGCATTTCAATTCATCATACACAAATGGAGCACAATATTTCAGTTCTCTGGTTGTATACAATGTAAAGACGCACCAATTGTACAAACCTAGAAGTAATAGTCCATTTTTTTCCTACCCCCATGACCATTCCCCACCCTCCCCTTTGCACAATCCAAAATTTATTCAATATATCTTATTTAAAAGAATGCACAGCCCAGGAGTGGTGGTAGAGGCCTTGTAATCCCAGGGCTTGAGATGCTGAGCCAGGAGGATTGCAAATTCAAAGCCAGCCTCAGCAATTTAGCAAGGCCCTAAGCAATTTAGCAAGACCCTATCTCAAAATAAAAATAAAAAAGTAAGGGCTGGGAATGTGACTCAGTGATTAAGTGCCATTGGTTTCAGTCTCTGGTACCCTTCCCCAAAAAGAATGCACAATACTTCTAATTAAATAAAGAAGTATTGTTAGATGTGGTGGTATATGCCTATAATCCCAGCTACTCAGGAGGCTGAGGTAGGAAGATCGAGGCTAAGCAATATAGCAAGACCCTATCTCAAAATAAAAAAAGGACTTTGGATGTAGCTCACTGGTAGAGTAACCCTAGATTCAATCCCAGTGCCACAGAAAAATACACACACACACACACACACACACACACACACACACACACACAGTATTTATAGGTGAAGTGACTGATATCTGTGATTTGCAAGGTAGAGAGAGATAAAGCAAGGTTATCAAAATGTCGATCATTGTTGAAATGGTGAAATTGGAGTAAGTAGAAGGGTATTTATTATACTATTCAATAGGTGGATTTATTATGCTATTATACACGGGTATTTATTGTAATGTTTTTCTCTACCTTTGTGTTTTCTTAAAATTTCCATAAAGAAAGCTTTAAATAATAATACTAATATGTCTTACATCTAAAACGTGTGAACATAATGCATTGAGTGTTCAATATATACTATCTCTTATAATCTATATAACATCCCTGTGGAATGTGTTGTTCTATTTTCATTAGTTTAGTTTTTTTTTTTTTGTTTTTTAAATCAGGCTTTTCATGAAAAGTTGCATAAGCAGTCCAAGTGGCTATCTGGTGGCAGAGACAGGATTAGAGCCAGATGCTGACTGTGCCCTTAGCCTCCTGCATTGCACATATGTGGAGATATGATGAAGTGGAGCCTGGTTTGTGGAATCTGCATACACACTGCATCATCATGATCATCATAAGAGTACAGAAAAGGCATCCAACTATGCAAAGATTGAGACTTGGCTAAGCACCCAGCAGAGAGAATCTCACTTTTTCCATGTTTCTGCCTTGAAAGGCTGATGTTGTGGAGAAAATAACCTATTGATAGAGAGTTTCTCAACTTGGAACTCTTGACAATTTGGAGCAAGTATTTCTAGGGTGTGGGAGCTGTGTTATGCATTGCAGTAGGTTTAGCAGCATGCACATCTCCATCTGATACCTTCCATTGTGACATATTCTCCACTCCCATTTGTAACAACAAAAACTAACTTTATTAAAATCCCCTGGAGTGCAAAATTACTCCAGACTGGAGACCACTAAAAGTCTCTCAATTTTCTCTCTACTTCAGTTGTCTTATAATTGGCTTCAAATTTTCTGCATGTTTTTTAGAAAATCCTCAGTGCTACAACATCCTTATCCTTTAAAGGTAAATATTATTTGAAGAATATAGTCAACATAGCACATTAATAGGCCCCTAAAAGTTATTAATGAGTAGAATAAGGTGCCAGCTCTGGTAAGATAAATAAGAGATCAAATGGAATAATATATCATTTGGGGACCAAATTGGTATGGTTACAAAATAATGAAAGATTACTTTATTTGAGGTTATATAAGCTAACTATAAAGACAACTTCAGATAAAACTTTCAGAAATAAAACCTGCTAAAGTAACAATTTTTCAGACTTTGACCTCATTATTTTTCAGTTTTAGTAAATTTCAAGATTAAAAAAAAAAAATGGATCTTTACCTAGCTGGCATAAATCCCTCACACTTCCAGAGAAGAGTGAAACACTTCCTGGCATGTTGTTTGTTTTAGTTCAAGGACACACTGTCATTACTTTTTTTCCTTCCTTCCTTCCTTCCTTCCTTCCTTTTTTTCTTCTTCTTTCAATCTCCTCCCTAATCTCCTCAACATTTTGTCCAGGATGCAGCTTCACACCAATATCTTGAGAGAAAAGGCATGAAGTAAATACCAGATTGCCATCTTGACTCTTACTACTTGACTCATTTCCCTAGGAATAGCCTCCTTCTTGCCCATACTTTACCCTACCTGGCCCTTTTTGCTAAGAACAATGATTTTCAACAGCTGAGACTTTTAGCACCCAAAATGTTTATCTTCATCTGATCATGAGATTACAATCTGTCTTTGCACCAAATGTTTCAAAAATTGATTAAGAAGATTAATAACAGCATCTGGATATATTTGTGTACATGGGTTAAACTCAGGGTCTATTCTGGATACTAAGATCAATGTAATATGTTAGAAAGTTCTGAGTCAGGCCCTATGACAAAACTTATCACGTCTATGGTTTCAAGAAGGATATTTAACCTCTCAAATCATTTTTGTTTTGTTTCCGGGCTGGGGATATAGCTCAGTTGGTAGAGTGCTTGCCTCGCATGCACAAGGCCAAAGATGTAAAATGCCTAGTACAGCAGCTAGTATGTGCTTAAAATATTAGTATTCTTCCATACTCTATACTTTGAAAATTCAAGCCTTAGCAAAGGCCTTCCCTGACTACATTCAGCCTAGTCAAACTCTTCCTGCCTATGGGCACAATGAGCACCTTTGCTCTGCTGTCCTCTTCTTGATTTCTAACAAGGTACCTACTTCTCCCGATGGCATAGAATGCCCCTGAGGGCAAGAATCTTCCCTCAAAAGATATACTGTGAAATTAAAAGAACTGGGGCTCAATAACACTTGGTTAGAGTTACAGCAGTGAAAATAACCTTTCCCTGGGCTCCAGACAAGTTCTTAGCACTACCTGTAGAAATTCCTGTCCCACAGTTTAGGACAGTCCCAAACTGCCTAGTTCCATGAAAGGAAGGTCACAGAATTATAACTGTTCCCAGGAAAGTTTGTGAAGTTTCCAGATAGCCACTCTATACTCAAAACACGTATCCTAATCATGAACAAGCTAGTGTTTAATAAACCTTTTACTATTAATAAAAACTTTTTTAAAAAAAATGTATCCTAGAGTTTCCCTCAATCCCACAAGCTTTAAAGGAGAAAAATCTGGGTTCCCTTCAGGGAGTTAGAGGATCACAGGTGCATGCTCAGTGGCCAAACACTGCCCCTCTCAGAAGATCAGAGACTCAGATAAGTGCCACAATTGGACAGAAGACCACAGGAAACATCCCTTTCTTTTAAATGAATGCCCCATGGCAGAGAGTCATAGAAGAAGTGCTGAGAAAGTCATGGTCATTTGGGCTTCGGGGTACATTTTGAGGACAGCAGAGAACACTACCTTCTAACCAGAACATGAGATTCATGGGCAGATAGGGAAAAGGTACACAGATCAGAACAAATTGTCTAGTTACCCTCAAAGGAATAGCAACACAGTTATTAGCTGTGCCTGGGTGATTCCAACAAAGTCAGCCAGAAACCAAGATTTTTTTTCAACCTAAAATAGGGCATCTAGGGAAAACGTGGCTAATGTCATATAAAATAATAAAAGACTGAAATTGTTTACCCTAAGATCAGGAATAAGACAAGGATGCCCTCTCTCACTACTTAATTCAACATTGTATTATAGGTTCTAGCCAGAACAAGAAATGAGAAAAAGAGATAAAATCATCTAAATTGGAAAGAAAGAAATAAAACTATCTCTGTTTGCAGCTGACAAAATCTTATACATAGAAAATCCTAAGGAACACACACACACACACACACACACACACACACACAAAGCTACTAGAGCTATTAAATGAATTCATCAATTTTGCAGGATACAAGACCAATATATAAACATTAATTGTGTTATATACATGAAAAAATGATGACATGAAAATTAAATTTTTAGAAAAATGCTTTTTCAATTCTAAGCAAGAGAGTAAAGTTGGAGGTACCACAATACCCAACTTCAAATTATACAATGGAGCTATAGTAGCAGGAATATCCTGGTACTAGCATATAATAGATAAGGAGACCAATGGGATAGAATGGAAGACACTGAGACAAACCCACACAGCTATAGTTTTCTGATTCCCAATAAAGGTGCCCAAAACTTATGTTTGAGAAAAGACAGCCTTGTTAGCAAACATTACTGGGAAAACTAGATATCCATATGTAAAAGATTGAAAGTAGATACCTGTATCTTACCCTGCACAAAACTCAACCCAAGATGGAGCAACAACAACAAAAAGACCTAGGAATAAGATTAAAAACTTTGCAACTATTAGAACATAGGAGAAACATTCCAACATATAGACATAGGCAGTGACTTCCCATATATGGTCACTACAGTTTAGGATATAATACCAAGACTCAAGAAATGGATGGCATCAAAATAAAAAGTTCTGCACAGCAAAGGAAATGATAGCATGAAGAGAGCCTACAGAATAGAAAAGCTTTGCCAGTCACTCATCTGACAGAAGATTAATATCTAGAGTACATAAGAACTAAAAAAGACGTTAACAACAAAAAAATTAAAATAACCCATTCAACAAATGGGCAAATTAAATAAAAAAGTACTTCTCAAGTGAAGAAATACAATTGGCCAACAATTATATGAAAATATAATCAACATTTCTAGCCATCAGAGAAATGCATATCAAAACCACACTGAGATTTCATTTCACCCCACTTAAAATGGCAATCATTAAGAAAACAGATAACAATACATGCTGGTAAGAAGGAAAGGGAACTCTTATACATTCCTGGTAGGAATATATACTAGTTATAGTCACTATGGAGTTCAATATGGAGGTTCCTCAAAAGACTAGAAATGGAATCACCATATGATCCAGCTATACCTGTCTTCAATATTTATCCCAAAGAATTCATTACA
Organism: Tamias sibiricus; assembly: GCA_025594165.1. Taxonomy (NCBI): domain Eukaryota; kingdom Metazoa; phylum Chordata; class Mammalia; order Rodentia; family Sciuridae; genus Tamias; species Tamias sibiricus. The sequence goes on along the minus strand of CM046657.1, from coordinate 119,943,593 downwards.
TACACAGCCATGTTTATAGCAGCACAATTCACCATAGTCAAGTCATAGAACCAACCTAAGTGTCCCTCACTAGATGAAAGGATAAAGAAAATGTGGTATATGTGCACTGTGGAGTTTTATTCAGCCATGAAGAAGAACAAAATTATGTCATTTGCAAGAAAATTGATGGAACTGGAGAGCATCGTGTTAAGAATAATAAGCCAAACTTAGAGAGTCAAGGGTCATATGTTTTCTCTCATATGTGGAATTTAGGGAAAATAAATGATCTCATGAAAATGGGAGATTAGTAGGGCAGAGGATGAGGATCAGGTGCAGAGAGGAGGGAAGGGCAAGGGGGGTGGTTCTGGAAATTGAAATTGATTGAATTATGTTCTATGCATGTGTCACTATATCACAATGAAACACACTATTCTGTATAATTATATGCACCAATTAAAATGCTTTTTATGAGACAATCCAAAGAAATAAATAGGAATACATTTTAAAAATAAATGCAAGAATAGTTCTGTACACTGAAAACTATAGAACATCACTAGAAGAAAATAGGAAAGACTAAATAATAGATACTCCATGTTCATGGGTTAGAAAACATAATTTTGTTAATGTTGTGAGAAATAGAAAGTTAGGTGGTCCATTTTCAGAGTATAGCCTTAATTGGGTCCAGTTGTAGCCATTTTAATTATAGCCCTTCCCTTTGCCTGCCCCAATTTTAAAGTTAGCTAATTGTGTAGAGTCCTCCCTCCCCCAACTGACTGCTAAATTCTTAACAAGTATTGAAACACAGGGAGGGTTAGAATATCAGTTTGAAATAGCTGAAGCCCTGGGCCTAAGACAGCAAGTTCTATTGTACAGGTGTCTATCTGCTGCTGAAGAGAAAGATTAGGGGAAGGAAAGGAGATCAAATGCAACCCCACCCCCACTCCCAACCTAAGGTGGTTTTGTGCAGACTTGCAAGACCTGATCAACAACTGCAGAGAGAAAGGCACACACCCACTCATTTCCCTGACCCTGTGTCCTCTGAAGTTTTGAACTCCTAGGGGAGGGGCAGAAAATCTTGTTGAACCCAGGGCACAAGCAAAAATTGTTTAACTGGGATAAGGATGGAAAGACAAAACAATACTCTTCCTTCTGTGGGATGGGCAAAAACTATCACCCAAAATTAACCTCAGGTACAAAATAGAGAATCACGGATAAGGTTAGGAATACTGAAGAAGTCCTGCACATGAGACCCAGGCACAGAGATGGCCTCGGAACTCCCATGTCCACCATGAGCTGAGCATCAAATAGCAGACAAAAGTACACTGTGGAAAGAGGAGCAGAAAGTATGGAGAGAGAACTCCTCCATGATGCTAGAATGCAGGAATGGTTAAAAGCTGCATGGGGAGCATGAGCACAAAGAGAAACGCTCCAGGACCCCTGAGCATCCTAAGCTCAAGAGAACAGCAGCACAACACTCGAGAAATTTGTAGGCTGTGTTTCACTGGAAGCAATGATTGTAACATGAAATCCAACTCACCATAGCCTCCAAACAGCTTGGCACAAGAAGAGGCCCATCTACTTCCAAGCATCAGTACTCCATTTTCTATTCTCTCTTCTACACAGAATGCCAAGCAGTTGATAAAGATTGCAAGGCAAGAAGAAACACCAAAAGAAAACCTCCCATTGTCTAGAAATAAACTAATCATCAGAACTAGACTAGGCAATGGGCCAACTGTTAGAGTCATGCACTACATAACAATGTTTTGCTCAATGATAGACTGCATGCAGGACACAGGCCCATAATATTATAAGGGAGATGAAAATTTTCTATTGCCTAGTAACAGCATAACCATCCTAACATCATAGATCAATGCATTACTGATGTGTTTATGGTAATGCTGGTGTAAACAAACCTATGTACTGCCAGTCACTTAAAAGTATAGCATATACAACTTGCTACAGCATATAGTATTTGATAATAAACAACTATTTTATTGGTTTATGTATTTATTACACTATACTTTTTTTAATATTTATTTATTTTTATTAGTTGTACACAATGCCTTCACTTTTACATGGTGCTGAGGATCAAACCTGGGCCACATATGTGCTAGGTGAGCGCTCTACTGCTGAGCCACAACCCCAGCCCCCCAACACTATACTTTTTACTCACCTGTAAAGTAGAACATAGAACCACCCACTGAACAAAAATTAACTCAGAATAGATCAGTGGCCAAAATGCAGAACTTAAAAAGTATAAAATTTAATTAAAAATAAAAGAGTATGTACCTTATTTTATAACCTCAAGTTCAGCAAATAATTCTTACATTGGACACAATAAGTAGTAAGGCATTTTCTTAGTCCATTTGGGCTGTTGTAACAAAAAAAAAAAAAAAAAATACCTTAAGGCCAGGCACTGTGGCACACACCTGTAATCCCAGAAACACAGGAGGCTGAGACAGGAGGATCACAAGTTCAAGGCCAGCCTCAGCAACTTAGTGAGGCCCTAAGCAACTGAATAAGACTCTGTCTCAAAATAAAGATTAAAAGATGAGGGGTCCGGGGAGTGCTGAGGATCTATCTCAGTGGTAAAGTACCCCTAGGTACAATCCCCAGTACCAAAAAAACTAAATAAATAAAACCTTAGGCCCGTGGCTTACAAACAACAGAAATTTATTTCTAACAGTTTTGAAGGTTGGGAAGTCGAAGATGAAGGCCCCAGATTTGATTCACTTCCTTGTATCCTCACACAGCAGAAGGAATCAGAGAGCCCTCTGAGGTCTCTTTGATGAGGTCATGAATCTCATTGTGAAGGATCTACCCTCATGACCCAGTCACCTCCCAAAACCCCCACCTCCAGATACCATCATTTGGGAGGTTAAATTTCCACAAGAATTTCAAGGGGAAACAAATATCAGACTATAGAAGAAATTGATCATTTGACTTTATTAAAATTATAATCTGCAGTTATTAGAAAGACATTAAGAAACTGAAAAGATAAAGCACAGACTAAGAGAACATTCATAATATATATCTTTTCATTCATTTTTCAAATTCATTCATTTTCAAAATTTTTAACTGGTGCATAATAATTGTACAGAATATTGGATTTCATTGTGCCACACTCATACATGCCATAACATAATTTGATGAATTTCAATTCCTGATGCTTCCCCTGTCGTCCCTTCCTTTCACCCTGGTTCCCTTATCTACCTTACTGATCTCCCTTCTGTTTTCATGAGGTCCCTTTTTGCACATTCTTCTAGAGAGGGCTAGAGGGTTTTCATGTATAAGAGAAAACATGACTCTTGACTCTCTGAGTCTGGCATATTTCACTTAACATGATGCTCTCCAGTTCCATCCATTTTCCTTTAAATGACACAATTTCATTCTTCTTTATGGCTGAATAAAACTCCATTGTCTATATATAACATATTTTCTTTATCCATTTATCTTTACCCATTTTATCTTTGTATTTATGGTTTATCCATTTCTTTATTGTGAATTGTGCTGCTATAAACATGGGTACACATGTATTTCCATAGTTTACTGACATTAATTCTTCTGGATAAATACCAAGGAGTGGCTAAAGCTTCCTAAAGAAGAATGAAATTTTGGCATTTGCCAGTAAATGGATGGAAATGGAGGACAACATACTGAGTGAAGTGAAGTAAGCCAGACTCTTAAAATCAAGAGCTGGATAATTTCTCTCATATGCAGAAGCTAGAGAAAAATAAGAGGAAAAAGTGGGGGGGTGGGGGAACCAGATGTCATAAAGATATAGGGAAGATAAGTGGAGTTGAAGGAGTAGATCGAGAAGGAGGGAAGAGTGACAGGACAGGGGAGGAAATGTGGAATGAATTTAACAAAAGCACAATACATATCTTTGACAAATAACTTGTACTGAGAATACGTAACTCAATAAATAATTCATAACTCAATAATATCTGATTAGAAATGGGGCAAAAGATTTTAACAGATGCTTAACCAAAGAGGAAATTCTGATGGTGAACACATGAAAATGTGCTGTATATCATTATTCATTAGGAAAATGCAAATTAAAACCATTAAGAAACCGCTGAATACCTGTTAGAATGACTAAAATAAAAGAACAAATAAATAAATGACAATGACAAGTGCTGGCACAGGTCTGGAGCAACTCTCATACCTTATCCACGAGAATGCAACATGACAGCCACCTTGGTGAGTTTGGTAGTTATTTACAAAGTTAATCACACATTTACCATAAGATACTTCTAGATATTTTTCCAAGAAAATGTCCACAGATAGAACTACAGATGCTCCTTGATTTTTTTTTCTCCCAGTGCTGGAAATTAAACCCAGGGTTTTTGCAAATGCTTGGCAAGTGCTCTGATAAGGAACTGCACACCCAACTCCACTCTTTAACTTTTAAACCCTGATCAACCAATCATAAGTTGAAAATATGACTCCAACTTACAATTCATACACCTAACCTATTGAACATCATACCTTAGACATACTTAAAAACCCTTAGTCTAAAGTTGGGCAAAAAATCATATAACACAAAGTCCATTTTACATATGGTAACCATGAGGTAGGTAGCATGAATGACTTGTAGCTGCTAGTCACCGTCACTGCTCAGCATCCAAAAAAAGTACCATACTATATATTGTAGCCAGAGAAAATATCAAAATTCAAATATTTGAAATACAGTTTTTACTGAATGTGAGTCCCTTTTGTGCCATGGTAAAGTCAAAAAATCAAGTTAAACTATCATAAGTTTGGGGACCATGTGATATACAAAAATGCTTGGGCTGGGATTGTGGCTCAGCGGTAGAGCGCTCACCTAGCACGTGCGCGGCCCGGGTTCAATCCTCAGCACCACATACAAATAAACCCATTGTGTACAACTAAAGCAAATAAATAAATATTAAAAAAAAAAGAATGAACAATACTTGCATTGACACATTGAATCTAAATAGCATTAGCCTAAATGAAATAAAGAAGACACAAAACACCATCAACTATATGAATCCAACAACATAGGAAAGGCAGTGGCTTGAGGGCCTGAGAGTGAGGAAATGTCACATTTGCAAAGAGCAAGTGAACAAAAAATGGTAATGCAAGTATTCTAAATCTTGGTCATGGTAGTTAGGAGATGATATATGTTTGCCAAATCTCAGGAAGCTGTGCACTAAAAAGTATAAATTTTGCTATATGTAAATGATAACATAATAAATCTATTTTCAAAAATTAAAATAATCATACAGAATTGATTTAATAGATTTTGTAGGTAATACAAAAAGCAACCAATAAAAACAGTAATATAAAGATATCTAGCATTTATATTAAAAGTAGGTTTTATATATGTGTGAAAAAATATTTATATCTAAATACATATGAGCGTACAACACATCATGACCTATTTCTGCTTTTTTTTTGGGGGGGGGGTATCCTGGGGATTAAGCCCAGGGGCTCTTTACCACTGAGCTATACCCCTAGTCCTTTTAAAATTTATTTTGAAATAGGCTTTTACTACGTTGACAAGGCTAGCCTCAAACTTGTGATCCTCCTTCATCAGCCTCCTGAGTCAATAGAATTACAGACATGTCTACCATTCCTGAAAAGATATACCTGAGAATGTAAACAAGATATGTCTCTACATGATAGGATAGGATTAGTTATATATGTTCTCATCAGAATTATATACATTTTTAATTGAGCATGCATTCTAATAATACAAAACATAAAAATGCCAAACAACACCAACTTCAAAAACATGGGATTTATTAGAAAGAAAGCTCTATTATAGAACCTTTCAAAAAGACAGTAAAGGCTCTGTGTGTGTGTGTGTGTGTGTGTGTGTGTGTACATGCAAAATATAAATGGAGGGCTGGGGTGTAGCTCAGTGGTAGAGCAAGTGCTTAGCATGCCCAAGACTACAGATTTAATCCCAAGAAATAACTAAACTGAAAACCCATTGAGGGTAGAGGTCAGGTCTGACATTATTCATTGTTGTATAATCAGCACATAGTGACAGTGTTTAGAAGTTTAAAAATATTTGTTGAAGAAAGAAAAAGATGGAGAAGGAGAAGGGAGAGCTTGTTAAATGCCAGCCACTGATAGAGGGAGAGAAGAAAGGAAACTAGAATCTGAGAAAGGAGGAGCACTGAGGGTGTCCAGGAAGTGAAATATTGAGATGTCATCACCTGATGCTGAGAACAAGCAGGTGTCAGGGCTTGGGCAGTGCTGGAGAAAAACAGCCAGGGTGTTTCAAGGCTACAGGAGTGCAGGGAAGGGCTAAGCTGGAGATCAAATGCCTGCCCAAAAGAGAAGAGGGTGAGAAATGGCCAGGCCTCTAAAGCCTGTTACAGAAAGATGCGTTACTGCAGCATACAAAATCCACTTTTTTCTTTCGGTTGAAGAAGGACATAGGAATGCACAAGCCGCTACAGCCCTGGTGCCCATACAGGAATCTGTCACCTGGAAAGCAAGAAAGACAAGAAGTAAACGAATATTTATAGAAAGAATCAGTGACTCAGTGAAGGAGGAGAAACATCACATTTCCCTGGAGGGTCAGGTTCTCAGGTGGGAAGGGACACCAGCCACCCTGAGATGACCGAGGTAGCTCCTTTAAGCCATCCTCCCCTCAACCCCTAACCCTGCCTTCATTTGGTTCTCAAAAGTGCTAGGAGTGGAATTTTAAAGTCCAATTGCTGTCATCCCTGAGTATGTTTTCCTAGAAGACCTAGCAACAAGCACTTTTTTTCTTTCTCTCTTAATAGGTCTACTGCTTTGGTCAAGAGCCAATGACAGCCTAGTACCAGAACCAGAGAAGCTTATGCTTCCACACTCTCTGTTCCTGCCTTCAGGGCTCCCTCCTGAGGGGGGCACCTCCCTCAAAATCAGTAAAAGAAAAAAAAAAAAAAAAAGGTCAGTAAAAGATCACCCCAGACATCTCAGTCTCCACCTACCTTCATAAACTTTCCTCAGGAAGCACTGCTGGCTGCCATGAGCCTGACAGGAGCTTTCCCCACTCTTGCAAACCCCTTCAGCACTGGTGTGAGGGCACTGGACACATGTCAGAGCTGGAAAGACAAAAGCAGGGGAATGAGGCTGGTTCCGGCAGCCTCACTGGTCAGAAGGCAGCTGAGTCTGTGGCCCTGAGGGCTGAACAAGGAACAACAGCCATTCCCATATTGAGAAAAGGAGCTGGACTCCTAGGAACTAATGGGGCTTCTGGGAGGAAGACCAAGGCCCCTCATGCAGGTACCTGAGCCCAGCACCCAGTTGGCACCATTCCTTCCCGTCCTTTCATTATTTTCTTGCTCCACAAAAGAATTTCCCAACGCCGGGAGCGGTGGCACATGCCTGTAATCCCAGCACTTGGGAGGCTGAGGCAGGAGGATCACGAGTTCAAAGCCAGCCTCAGCAATGGTGAGGCACTTAGCAACTCAGTGAGACCCTGTCTCTAATAAAATACAAAAAAGGGCTGGGGATGTGGCCCAGTGGTCGAGTGCCCCTGAGTTCAATCCCCGGTACCAAAAAAAAAAAAAAAAAAAAAAAAAAAAGAATTTTCCCCTTCTAAACCAAATCTAGTGCTGTCCGACAGAAAGAGGAATTGAGAGTATTAAGGATTAGACTTGAGGCAGGAAGGCATAGGAGCCTAAGGAGAAGGAAGGAGGAGGAAGAAAAAGACCCAACAGCCCCAAGAGCCTACAATCCTTGGCCACCAGTGCGGCTACTCATCCAGCTCAACCCCGCCAGGGCTCACCTTGCAGGAATCCCCATAACAAGGCGAGGTCCAGCAGTAGCAGCAGCAATAGGTGCTTTCCCATAGTGGTAGAACCCCAGGACCAAAAGGAGCAGAAAGCAGGATAGAGCTGCTGGTGCCCCACCCCAGCAAGTCCGGTTTTTATAACCCCAGGCTGGGAAGGACAGCCAGTGGGAGCCCAGGTCAGGGACTGAGTTTCCCCAGAAGGCAGCATGAGCAGAAAGCCAGGGGCGGGGTGTTAGGGGGTCTGTGGGTGGGGAGAGGTGTAAGGTGTAGCCAAGTCCTACTGCCTCTGCTCACATCCACTGGCCCTCCCCCAGGTTCTTTCAGGGTTCTTTCTGACAGATCCCCCCTTTTTACTAGAGCTTTATAGTTATGATTCCCCTCCTTTCTTTCCCATCCTCCCTCTCCTCTCCCATTCTCCTTCCTTTACTCTACTAGACTTCCTTTTGCTTGTCTATTAATTTATATTTGATTCATTCTTTATGTAATCTTATCCTTCCCTTCCCCGTTCTTTTATTTTACTCTAGTTTCCACATATGAGAGAAAACATTCAACTTTGAGTTTCTGAATTTGGCTAATTTCACTTAACATGATATTCTCCATTTTAATTCATTTACCAGCAAATGCCATAATAAATGGGTGAATTATGTTTGTGTGACCTAGTCACACAAGCTATGAGATTAGGTGGCTGATGAGCCTGGTGAGGTGCAGCACACTGTGTCATGATATTCCATACAGAAGGAAACTACTTGCCTCAACATGGTGAATCCAGGTATAAGTCTCCTGATTTCTTGGAAATGGATATGTGGCTAGACTACTACTCAGTAAAGCACGAAACCCAAAATAGCAGACTTGGGTTTATCTTCCAGGCAGTCCGCAATCCCAACCAGATAGAGTTTTCTATTTGTTTACATACTTGATGAATGGAATTTAAAAACACTAATCTCCAGAAAAGCTGTGTAGCTTTGGCTTCAGGGTTCTCCATAGCCCTCGGCACACTCCAGGTACTGAGTCTACTCTTACTCAAACATAGTACTTCAACAATTAGCCTACCCCTCCTCACTTCCCCCTCTCTCCCACCTTAAGAACTGGAAACCCACTGAAATGGTGGACATACTCCATGAGGTACAAGGTATAATTATTCCCCAGCCCAGCGCTGAAGTCTCAAAAGGCTATGTCCCCACCAGATTGAGAGAGGAGAGCCTGACATACCAGACTTAGTGAGAAATCTTTGAACAATGTCATTCCATTTGGTTCTTGTACAAGAGACTATGTGGTAGTTATTAACATCTTGTATTGGTGAGAAAACAGTCTAGCCAAGGTAAGAGAAAGGATAATGCAGATTCAAACCCAGCTCAGCAGATTGCACTAACTCTGTTCTTCTGCCAGTATAAGTCTTGATGGCTCCCAAGAGCCTCTGAACTGTTGTTCAGGAGCCAAGGGACAAGATCCCTGCTCCCAGAGATGCCACCTGTGGCCTCCTTAGAGAAGGTCCCTAATGCTAATCTCACATTATAAATAAGAATGGACATGTGTCAGAAGAAATAATTTTTTTTCATCTGCTAAAAAAATTATTTTAACAAAATGCTTCTTCTTCTTGGACTCCCTCTGGTACACTGTGGATATGAGGAAGAGTCTGGGCCTGGCTCTGTAGCCCAGCTCTAAGAATTCCTTTCTCACTACTCCCTAGGCCTGCCCAATTCTCTTTCCAGAGAGCCCAGTTGCCCAAGCTCCCCAAGACCAGCAACTGCCCTGAGCCACACTGCTCACAGTACTTTCTGCAATAGAAAAAGAGGCAGGACTCATTTTAGCCTGTGGGGTGCTGAAGAGCTCAACATTGTACATTGTGCATGAGTTGGGTATGGGGACGGATATCACCACAAATTTAGGGTAGGGAAACAGGTATCATTTTAATAATGGCATTTATATAACTGATATGATAGACTTGAAAAAAAGAAAACCTAGTACAAATTGCACAATGTTTGACAAAGTCATCTCAGCACATGGAAACATCAGAAAGCAGCCAACTCTTTCTCAGCCACTATCAAGAACGTTTAAGGGTAGAGGTGTGAGGATAATAGAGGAACTTTGGACAAAGGGGAAGGAGGGGTAGGGAGAGGACATGGGGGCAGGAAAGATGGTGGAATGAGATGAACATCATTACCCTAGATACATGTATGACTGCACATATGGTGCGACGCTACATTGTGTACTAACAGAGAAATGAAAAGTTGTGCTCCATTTGTGTACAATGAATCGAAATGCATTCTGCTGTCATGTATAACTAATTAGAACAAATTTTAAAAAATAGAACATTTAGAGGGGTCCACCTTAGAGTGTGGTAAGATATATCTACCAAAAAATGGTGTGCATTTTAAAAGATGGTGATGTCTATCCTTATTCATAATGTGGGGTTAGCACTAGAGACTCTGCTGTGCTACTATTAGTGAGTGGAGAGAGGGTTGAGGAGGAGGCAGCAATTCAGTTCTTCCCAAGCAGATGCAAGGTTAGGCCAGACAGTGCAACTGATTCATGAAGGAATGAGCTCCCAGCAGACAGGACTTCTCCAGATCCACACAATATGGCTAACAGTCCTCACAGCAACTCTCATACTCCCACCGCAACTAGGATTTCTTGCTAATATTCCTGAAATCTCTGCCTCAAATCTTTACTTTCTTAAGTACAGGGAACCAAATACCTGGGGCTCTTCCCAGCTAGTCTTGTGTTAGTCCACAAAACTTCTTGGCAATCCTTTTCTCTGTTATTCAATGTAAACATAAAAAGAGTCATGTAGATACATTGAAAGCTCTAATATTGATATTTCCCTAAAAAGTGAGATTTTGGGTAACCTGAAAAGACCTCATAAGACAAAAGGACAGAAGCTGTAATACCTCAGGCTTACCTTGCAAGAGAGGAAAATACATAGTCATCATGAAAAAACAAGGGAGGAAAATGCCCCAAACAAACCAAGATACTACAACAATAGAAGCCATAGAAAGCACAGTAGATGAAATGTCAGAGAAGGAGTTCTGGATATACATAATTAAAACAATAAGGGATTTGAAAAACTGACCTAAGTGAACAGATACAGGCAAAAATTAATCTCTCCAATAAAGAGATAAGAGATCAAATACAGGCAACCATCAATCACACCAACAAGAGATAAGAGAACAAATCCAGCTAGCAAAAGATTACTTCAAGAAAGAGAGTTTGAGAAAAAAACAAACAGAAATCCTTGAAATCAAAGAAACAGTAGGCCACTTAAAAAATTCAATAGAAAGCATCACCAACAGATTGGACCACTTGGAAGATAGGACCTCAGACAATGAGGACAAAATATATAATCTTGAAAATAAAGTTGACTTCACAGTGAAGATGGTTAAAAAAAACATGAACATAATATCCAAGAATTATGGGATACCATCAAAAGACCAAATATAATATTTATTGGAATAGAGGAAAATGCAGAGATTCAAACCAAAGGGATGCACAATCTCTTCAATGAAATAATATCAGAAAATTTCCCAAGCAGGAAGAATGAATTTGAAAATCAAATACAAGAGGCCTATAGGACGCCAAATGTACAAAATTACAACAGACCCACACCAAGGCACATTATAATGAAAATGCCTAGCATACAAAATAAAGATAGAATTTTAAAGGCTGCAAGAGAGAAAAGTCAGATTACCTACAAGGGAGAACCAATTCGCATCTCAGCAGATTTTTCAACCCAGACCCTCAAAGCCAGGAGAGCCTGGAATAACATATACCAGGCACTAAAAGATAAGGGATGCCAACCAAGAATTTTATATCCAGCAAAATGAAGCTTTAGATTTAAGGATGAAATAAAAACCTTCCATGATAAACAAAAGCTAAAAGAATTTACAACAAGAAAGCCTGCTTTACAGAACATTCTTGGTAAAATATTCCATGAGGAGAAAATGAAAAATAATAATGAAAATCTGCAAAGGGAAGAACTTCAATAAAGGGAAAAACCAACCAAAGGAGAAACCAAGTCAAGCTAAATACCAAAAATAACAAAATAAATAAATAAAATAAAAATGACTGGTAATGCAAATTATGTCTCAATAATAACCCTGAATGTTAATGACCTAAACTCACCAATTAAAAGACATAGGCTAATAGATTGGATTAAAAAATAGACCCAACAATATGTTGCCTTCAAGAGACACATCTCATAGGAAAAGATGCTCACAGACTGAAGGTGAAAGGATGGGTTAAAATATATCACTCACATGGTCTACATAAGCAAGCAGGGGTCTCTCTCCTCATATCAAATAAAGTAGACTTCAAGCCAAAGTTAATCAAAAGATATAAAGATGGACATTTCATACTGCTTAAGGGAATCATAGATCAACAAGATATAACTGTTATAAATATATATGCCCCAAATAATGGAGCATCTACATTCATCAAACTCTTCTCAAGTTCAAGAATCAAATAGACCACAACACAATAATTCTAGGTGATTTTAACACATCTCTTTCACCACTGGATAGATCTTCCAAACAAAAGTTAAACAAAGAAACTATAGAACTCAATAATACAATTAATAACTTAGACTTAACTGACATATATAGAGTGTATCATCCATCAATGAACCAATACACTTTCTTCTCAGCAGTACATGGATACTTCTCTAAAATAGACCATATATTATGCCATAAAGCAACTCTAAGCAAATATTAAAAAGTAGGGATACTACCCTGCATTCTATCAGATCGTAATGGAATGAAATTAGAAATCAATGATAAAAAAAAAAAGAAAGAAAAGCTACTCTAACACCTGGAGACTAAACAATATGCTATTGAATGATCAATGGCTTGCAGAAGACATCAAGAAGGAGATTAAGAAATTCTTGGAGGTAAATGAGAACAATGATACAACATATCGAAATCTCTGGGACACTATGAAGGCAGTATTAAGAGGAAAGTTCATTGCATGGAGCTCATTCCTTCAAAAAAGAAAACGTCAACAAATAAGTGAACTAACATTACATCTCAAAGCCCTAGAAAAAGAAGAACAAATCAACCCCAAAAGAAGACAGAAAATAATTAAAATCAGAGCTGAAACTAATAAAATTGAAAATAAAAAAACAATTGAAAAAATTGACAGAATGAAAAGTTGGTTCTTTGAAAAAATAAATAAAATTGATAAGCCCTTAGCTATGCTAACGAAGAAAAGAAGAGAGAAAACACAAATTACCAATAACTATGATGAAAAAGGAAATATCATGATGGACACTACAGAAATACAGAAGATAATTAGAAATTATTTTGAAAATTTATACTCCAATAAAATAGAAAATAACGAAGGCATCAACAAATTTCTAGAGACATATTATATGCCAAACTAAACCAAGATGATATACACAATTTAAATAGATCAATTTCAACCAAAGAAATAGAGGATGCTATTAAAACCTTACCAACCAAGAAAAGCTCAGGACCGGATGGATACACAGCCGAGTTCTACAAGACCTTTAAAGAAGAATTAACACCAACACTTCTCAAACTATTTCATGAAATAGAAAAAGAGGGAACACTCCCAGATTCATTCTATGAGGCCAATATCACCCTGATTCCAAAACCAGACAGACAAATCAAAGAAAGAAAACTTCAGACCAATATCTAATGAATATAGATGCAAAAATTCTCAATAAAATTCTGGCAAATCGAATACAAAAACACATCAAAAAAGATAGTACACCATGATCAAGTGGGCTTCATTCCAGGGATGCAAGTTTGGTTCAATATAAGAAAATCAATAAATGTAATTCATCACATCAACAGGCTCAAAGATAAAAATCATATGATCATATCTATAGACGCAGAGAAAGCATTTGACAAAATACATCGCTTCATATTCAAACTGCTAGAAAAAAATAGGGATAACAGGAATATACCTCAACATTGTAAAGGCCATCTATGCTAAGCCCCAGGCCAACATCATCCTAAATAGAGAAAAATTAAAAGCATTCCCTCTAAAAACTGGAACAAGACAGGGATGCCCTCATTCACCACTCCTATTTAACATAGTTCTTGAAGCCCTAGCCAGAGCAATTAGACAGACAAAAGAAATTAAAGGGATATGGATAGGAAAAGAAGAACTCAAATTATCACTATTTGCAGACAATATAATTCTATACATAGAAGATCCAAAAAATTCCACCAGAAATCTTCTAGATCTAATAAATGAATTCAGCAAAGTAGCTGGATATAAAATCAATACCCATAAATCAAAGGCATTTCTGTTCATCAGTGACAAATCCTCAGAAAGAGAAACTAGGAAATCCACCCCATTTACTTTAGCCTCAAAAAAATAAAATATTTGGAATCAACAAAAGAAGTGAAAGACCTCTACAATGAAAACTACAGCACGCTAAAGAAAGAAATTAATGAAGATCTTAGAAGATGGAAAGATCTACCTTGTTCATGGATAGGTAGAACTAATATTGTCAAAATGATCATTCTCCCAAAAGCACTATATAGATTCAATGCAATTCCAAACAAAATCCCAATATCATTCCTCATAGAAATAGAAAAAGCAATCATGAAATTCATCTGGAAAAATAAGAGACCCAGACTAGCCAAAGCAATTCTTAGCAAGAATGAAGCTGGTGGCATTACTATTCCAGACCTTAAATTGTACTACAAAGCAATAGTAACAAAAACAGCATGGTATTGGCACCAAAATAGACCAGTTGACCAATGGTACAGAATAGAAGACTCAGAGACGAACCCACACACCTACAGTTATCTTATATTAGACAAAGGTGCCAAAAACGTTCACTGGAGAGAAGACAGCCTCTTCAACAAATGGTGTTGGGAAAACTGGAAATCCTCATATAATAAAGTGAAATTAAATCTCTTTCTCTCACCATGCACAAAACTTAACTCAAAGTGGATCAAGGACCCAGGAATTAAACCGGAGACCTTGCACCTAATAGAAGAAAAAGTAGGCCCAAATCTCCATCATGTTTGTTTAGGCCCCAACTTTCTCAATAAGACCCCTATAGCACAAGAACTAAAACCAAGAATCAATAAATGGGATGGATTCAAACTAAAAAGCTTCTTCTCAGCAAAAGAAACAATCAGTGAGGTGAATAGAGAACCTACAGAATGGGAGCAAATCTTTACCCCAAGCACATCAGATAGAACACTAACCTCAAGGATTTATAAAGCTCTCAAAAGCCTTAACACCAAAAAAACAAATAACCCAATCAATAAATGGGCCAAGGAACTAAACAGACACTTCTCAGAAGATGATATGCAAACAATCAACAAATATATGAAAAAATGTTCAACATCTCTAGCAATTAGAGAAAAGCAAATCAAAACTACTCTAAGATTTCATCTTACTCCAGTCAAAATGGCAGATATCAAAAAAAACTAACAACAATAAATGCTGGCGAGGATGTGGGGGAAAAGGCAAACTCTTACATTGCTGGTGGAACTGCAATGGTGAAGCCAATCTGGAAAGCAGTATGGAGATTCCTAGGAAAACTTGAAATGGAACCACCATTTGACCCAGCTATCCCACTCCTTGGTCTATTCCCAAAGGACTTAAAAACAGCTTACTACCGGGGACACAGCCACATCAATGTTTATAGCAGCACAATTCATAATAGCTAGATTGTGGAACCAACCCAGATGCCCATCAGCAGATGAATAGATAGGAAAACTTTGTTATATATACACAATGGAACACTACTCAGCACTAAAAGAGAATAAAATCATGGCATTTGCAGGTAAATGGATGGAGTTGGGGAAAATAATGCTAAGTGAAGTTAGCCAATCCCAAAAACCAAAGGTCAAATGATCTCTTTGTTATGAAGATACTAACTTATAAAGGCAAGGGAGTGGGGGATGAGAAGAATGAAAGAGCTTTAAATAGAACAAATGGGGGGGAGGGGAAGGGGTACGGGGATAGAAATAATGGTAGACTGAGTTATCCATGATTACCCTAAATACATGTATGAAGACACAATTGTTATAAAAATACTTTATATAAAACCAGCAACTTGAAGAAGAAAAAAGAATGTAATAAAACCATTTTTCTTAACTGGCATACATTAAAAAAAAAAGATGTTCAGACTAACTTTGTAGCTGGTTTTCTGCTTCATGAATAGATGATGTACACTCTCCAGGAAATCTGAGAAATATCAGAGATAGGGAAAGTGTGTGATGAGTAGCTTACCTTAGAGTAAAATTGGAAATTAAATGCTGTAAGCTGCCTGTCACGGCCAGCCACGGCGCCGCCACGGGAGGAAAATTCTCGGAGGCAGAGTAGAGCTTTTACTACTTTTTCTTCTACTTTCTTAGAGCTTAGAGAGAGGGAAAGAAAGATTTTTAGAGAGAAAGATTAGAACGAGCTTAGAAAGATAGAGCTTAGCTTAGAGAAAGATTAGAGCTTCTTTCTTCTCTCTTCTTTCTTCCTTCTTCTGTCTTCTGTCTTCTGTCTTCTGTCTTCCTCGGGAGCCTCGGCCTAACTCTGACCAGTCATTACTTCTTCTATCTGGTTTCTCTTCTGTAACTGCTCTGCCTACGTTCTGGCCGCTCTGATTCTTCTGACCGACCGAGTGACTGCCCGGCTGACTGAATTCTCCGTTCTCCTAACTCGGACCGCTTTCACCCGGTTATATACCTTCAGGTTTGCGGGTGCCTACAGGTGCGTCACATACATATCAGGTGGAACCCATGGCTTCCAGCTAGCTACAACAGCCCTTCCTAATTAGGGCTCCTTCATATTCCTTCCCTTTAGTTTAAAAAGGTGCTTTAATTCTATTTTCTCTATTTTATTTTCTCTATTTTCTTTTATTTTCTTGTCCCTACCTAGCTTTTCACCTTTTATTTTTGAAAGGGTGGATATTTGAGCCCTTTTTGAGAAGGTGCTGTGGCTTTAAGGAAGCCTAATGCTGAGGAGCAGCTAACGCACCTAGTTAAGCACAATTGCATAAGCGGCTTTGACTTTTTTTTTTTTTTTTTTTCTCCTCTTCTTTATTTTTCTTTATGGCTTTCTTGCCAAAGCTCAATGGCTTTTTTTTTTTTTTTTTCCTGCATGGTTTTTACCATGCTATTTAATTCTCTATTTTCTTTTAAGCTCATGGCTTTTTTCTTTATACTAAAGCTCAAGGCTTTTTCTCTATATTTTTTATGGCTTTTGGCCGGCTACTCTGCTTCGGCTTTTGGCCGGCTCGCTTCGGCTTTTTTCGGCTTTTGGCCGGCTACTCTGCTTCGGCTTAATTCTTAACTGGCCTCAACTGAGTCAGAGGCTATGCTCTCTTGTTTCTACTCTTTTTGCTGGTCTCAACTGAGTCTGAGGCTATGCTTTTTCATTGCTCTTATTTCTTAGCTTTTCTTCTCTGCCTGCCGAGCCCCGGACGGACCACCATTTGTAAGCTGCCTGGTACCGTAAACCGGGATAAAAAACTCTCGGAGGCAGAGTTAAGCTTTTACTACTTTTACTTCTACTTTCTTAGAGAGAGCTTAGAGAGGGAAAGAAAGATTTTTCTTAGAGAGAAAGATTAAAGAGAGCTTTTCTTCTTGTCTTCTTAGCTTAGAGTCTTAGAGAGAAAGAAAGATAGAACTTAGAAAGAAAGATAGAAAGATAGAGCTTAGCTTAGAGAAAGATTAGAGCTTCTTTCTTCTCTCTTCTTTCTTCCTTCTTCTGTCTTCTGTCTTCTGTCTTCTGTCTTCCTCGGGAGCCTCGGCCTAACTCTGACCAGTCATTACTTCTTCTATCTGGTTTCTCTTCTGTAACCGCTCTGCCTACGTTCTGGCCGCTCTGATTCTTCTGACCGACCGAGTGACTGCCCGGCTGACTGAATTCTCCGTTCTCCTAACTCGGACCGCTTTCACCCGGTTATATACCTTCAGGTTTGCGGGTGCCTACAGGTGCGTCACATACATATCAGGTGGAACCCATGGCTTCCAGCTAGCTACAACAGCCCTTCCTAATTAGGGCTCCTTCAAAATGCAGAGAACACTAACAGGGAACTATATTCATGACAAAATCTGCATTCAAATTCTTGTAAAGCTGAGACATTGGATTATATATTCAAGTACTTGGAACTATCAGGTGTTCAAATTTTACCTATCGCTGGTGCGGTGGCACACGCCTGTAATCCCAGCACTTTGGGAGGCTGAGGCAGGAGGATTGCAAGTTCAAAGCCAGCCTCAGCAATGGTGAGGCACTTAGCAACTCAGTGAGCAACTCAGTGAGACCCTGTCTCTAAATAAAATACAAAAAAGGGCTGGGGATGTGGCCCAGTAGTCGAGTATCCCTGAGTCCAATCCCCGGTACCAAAAAAAAAAAAAAAAAAAAAATTACCTATCATTTTTTTTTTGCGTGTGCATGCACGCATATCCCCGCCCCCCACAATAATGTTTCCTTCAATAAATACGGAATTTTTCTGTGAAAAAAAAAAAAAGAGTCATGTACTCTGGTGACTTCGTGAAATATTTATTTGTATGCTCTTTGCTAATTATTCTGCCTACCTTCAATTACAAGAAGGTAGCTTAGCTTCATTGCTGAGTCCCATAGAGTGAGAGGAGGAATAGCTACAGATGAACCCATGGTCTTGGGCACCTGGTCTCAGCAACTTTCCAGTGCAACACCTAACTCAGCACAAAGGTGACAGAACTTCAGGGTTTCCAGAAATGCAGAGACTCATATAAAAGTTATTCTATATATAACCTCCACGAGACTGGATTAGTCAGCTTTCTGTCACTAGGACAAAATACCTGACATAATGAATTTGGAAAGAAGTTTATTTTGGCTCACAGTTTTAGAGTTTTCAGTCTATGGTCACTTAGTCCTGTCATTTTGGGTTTGTGGTGGCACAGAACATCACAACAGGAGCCTGTTTACTTTATAACAAGAAATAAAAAATAAAGACAAGAAGGGGTGGGGTCCCAATATCACCTTCAAGGGCACACCCCCAGTGACTAGAACTCTTTCCACTGAGTCCTACCTCTTAAACATTCCAGCATCTCTCAAGTTGAAGACTACACCTTTAACACATAGGCCTTTGGGGGAAAATCCAGGTGCAAACTACAGAAAACTGCATACATTAGTCCCAACTATGACTACATATCACCCTTCCTCATCTAGCTACAGTGGAATTCCTGGCTATTAATTTAAAAACACTTAAAAGTTAGCATGTCAAACTTGAGTTCCAGTGCTGGAGGATTTTTAAAATGTCTCAGTGTCCTGAAGATAAGCTGGTCATCAACTTTTTCCAGATTATAAATAAGTACATGGATTTGGCCCAGCTGTTACTTGTAAGTATTTTAACAACTGGCTTGTGGAGTGAGGGAGGGTGAGGAGAGTCCTGATTAGTAGCATGTGCACATTTCTGTGGTATAAATGGAAATTTCAAGCTAGCATTCTGATATCATTGAATGTAGAGGTGAGAAAAGAATGCACACCATTAAGCAGTATTTTCAGCGCTTTGGTGCAATGAAACTAAAAGACCTTCAGAGCACAGACAATGGCAAAATGTAGGTTAAGAATTGATGGTGTTTTGATTTTATTTTGTTTGTCATATGAGCTAATTTAGTTATAATTTTCTATAAGTTAATTTTTAATAATAGTTTTGTTCAACAAACAGATCATAAAATTATTGAAACTTTAATAGTTGGCTCTCATAAGCCAACACAGGCCAGCCCCCAACATACCAAGGGTTAAGCCACATTTATGTAAATCTGGTCCCCTTTACTCACCTAACTCCTTGTGATAACATCACTTGCCCTACCCTTGACTTGATTTATCACTGAGAGACCAAATGTCTATGGACAGCCAAACAAGATGTTCCTACTTTTGAATAGTATTTTTGAATAGGTCCTTTTCAGGATTGATGAAATGACCTAGGGAACTAATTGTCCTAAAAAGCCCCTGCAGATGTGTCTAACCAGCTCTGTGCACACTACACTACCGGCAGAACTGTAAAGCCATTGAAGCTTATCAGGAGAAGCCATATCAAACTTTTATTTCACGTTTCTGCAAAAGCCTGAGAGAAACTTTGCTGACAGGATCCTTATGCTGACTTCACTGACTAGGAAACTCCGGACATTGACAAGTGTTCTGAATCTTCCCATAGGGAAATGCGAGGTGAATCTGTTGGAACACCCTGAGTTTTACCCTTGAGAACCACGAGAGCACTGGCGCAAATTTACCTCTGGCCTGCTGCTTGGTGAAACATTGCTTCTAAGTCTATTTCCCACCCATTCCGCCTCTCTCTGGGTTTATGTGATAACTTAGTGTTAAATTATAGGCAATAAAATATTGTATACAATTCCTGATATTTTCGGCTGAAAAAAATATCTTTCAAAAAATCCAACCTGCAGATTTGCTTCAAAATAACCTACAGGGGTGGCTGGAACAGTAAGAGGGATAGAGATAAAATAAGCTTAGTTATTTATACATAATTGTTGAAGCTGTGTGGAAGGCACGGGAAGGTTCCCTAACTTTTGTATATGTTTGAAACTTTCCATATATTGAAAAAATGAGGGAGGAGGAGTAAACCCACATGATCAATCACTTATTTAAAATGACTTCAGGGATGGTGGAAACTACATGTGTGCATTTCGATATGTGTGTGCATTAAGGCACGATTAGTAACTTAACTGTTTTTGAATTATAAAGGTCTCCTGCAGCTTCACAAGCAGACATGTAGGCCCCACACTCTAAAGGACTATTGGTTTAATGCTGTGTTGCCAGCATCTTGAAATTCTTGATAATTTTTTAATGAAGGCCCCTATTTTCATATTGCTCTGGGTCCCACAATTGATGTCTCCAGTCCTGCATAGACCTTGTCTTTCAGTCCCCTTAAGACTATCCTCATCTAATGTTTAAAAGTTTGACATCTGAAATCAGGTTTGAGGAATTCCCCAAGTCTGCCCACTGACTCCAAGCATGTAGCTCCTTACTTTCTTACACTCTTTGTTACTTGACAAGTAGATTAACCAAAAAAAAAAAAGTTTCTTTCTCCTCTTATTTTCAGTATATATGACGATAAAAGTGGTGAACTACAACACTTGGCCCCAGCACAGCACAGGCAGCCTCCACCTCTGATTATGGGCACAGAGTCAGGACCGTGTATCTGACAGTTACCCATGAGGGACAGTAACAATAACATAACTTCTGTACAATTGGCATATAGATCTAGTCACTGTGAAGGTCCTCATCATGGGGCCTCTTATTGGGTTTCCATAAGTGGAATCATACATTTGATTCTATCATGGATTGAATCAACAATGACTTATAGAACTGCTTTATTGGAAAGAATTGGGAAGTAAGCAAAAACATTCCATTCCATTCTACATCCCTGATGTGCTACCAATGTTTTATGTCTCAAAAATGTTTGCCAGATGCTAATGGCATGATGAAGAAAAGGAAGGTAGATAATCATATGTGTTGAAAGAGAGACAAAGAGAGGGAGGGAGGGAGAAAAGAGAAAGAGAGTATATGCTAGTTAGAATTCGATTATAAGCAGTCTACAGGAAATGTCCCTTCTGTTTTCTGACCACTTCTGCCTTTCCAGTGTAACCTTGTGGAATAGGAATTAATAGTGAAACTGTTAAGAACTTAATTATAGCTCCTCTTAATCTCTATAAAATTCTGCTTTGTCCATGTTTGTGCTCTTGGATATAACAGTTTTTGTTTGTTTGCTTTTGGTACCGGGGATTGAGCCCAGGGATGCTTAACCACTAAGACACATACCCAGCCCTTTTTTTTAAAAATATTTTATTTAGAAACAGGGTCTTGCTTAGGGCCTCACTAAGTTGCTGAGACTGGCTTTGAACTCATGATCTTCCTGCCTCAGCCTCCCAAGCCACTGTGATTACAGGCATGCCACACTGCACCCAGTTACAACCAGCTTCTTTACTCTCAGCTCCAATCCAACTTACATGCCTCCCTGGATTTTTCTTCCTAGAACAGTTGCAATCCTTTTACTCTCCAGCTCAAACTCTTCACTGGCCCACCTAATTGAGTACCAACTCCTCAGCTTGGCATTCAAGACTTTCCCCCAAATGGCGCTCACTTTATATCCAGTCTTCCCAACCTTATATTCCAGGAGTACCACTATCTCCCAATAGTAACAACCAAAAACAATTCCAGACATTGCCAAATACCCCCTGGAGGGGAAAATCATCCCAGTTGAGAGCCACTGTTAGCATCCCATTCCAAACACCACTTTCATAAAAATTTTTCTTGATATTCTTTCTTCATCCCCTTGCTCCCAATATTTCATTTTTATCTTACTCTCCCTTATATTATTGAATCCATATTCTGGTTCACTATTCTTCTGAACAGGTATTTCCTTTTGTTCCTTTATACAATATGTTGCTCTCATTGAGAGACAACAGAGTATAATTTAAAAAGAAATCAAAACAAGAAAATACCTTAGACTCTGAAGTCGCTATTTGATTATGCATTAGAGTCTCAGAGCTGTCACTTATTTACTGCGTCATCTTGGAAGGAATTTTTAATCTCTTTTATCCTTCCTTCATTTGTTAAAAGGGGGACAGACCGTTAAAGTGAAGATGAAGAAATTAGGCAACCATTTTTAGAACATCACCCTGCCTAAAAAGGGTTTGAGCAACCAAGGCCTCCCTATTCTCTGGGAAAATGTCACTCATTCCTATGTTCCTGAGACCAGAGCTTGGGAGGGAACGATGTTTGTGCACAGGTCAGGGTGAGGCAACAGTGAGTAGAAAGTGACAGCAGTTGGCCTCAAGCACTTGAGGAGATCTGTAGAGCTCATAGACTCCGCCTCCCTCCAGTCACCTTCTTGGTCACTTTTGCAGAAGGTGTGACCCTGGAATGCCTCCAGTACACATTATCACCAATCATAGAGAATTTTGGAGTCATGAGAAATATCTGCTGTGAAATCGAGATAAACTAAATTAACAACATATAACTTCACAGAATCTCTTTTTCTCTGTAAAATAGGGCTAATATATGCCTCACAGTGTTAACAAACTGTAAAGTGCCATGTAAACAAATTAAATATTATAGTATTGACAGAATTTAAACCCCAAAGGGAAGCAAAAGCTTAATACTTAATGAGTACTCTTTACAAGTGCTTACTACATGCCAGGTGTTGTGCTGACTGTGTTCACCTGCACTGCTCCATTAACTCCTCAGAAGCCTGAGCAAGAGGAATGGAGATTAGCCTCATTCTACAAACAAGGGCAGTCAGGCTCAGAGAGGGAAAATCCCTTTCAAAGGTCATATAACCAGAATCAGCAGAGTTGAAATCTGGATAGGGCCCTCTCTGTTGTAACTTGGTGCCAGGAAAAGCCCTCATAGTGGGGATGGGACCAAAAAATGCAGAGGAATCTACACTGGAACTCATGCTCCTTCAATTTTTTTTCCTCCTCTCCAGCTAGTCTGGCTCCAAGTCAGCACAAATTATAGAAAGAGAGATCTCCTGGTTGCTGTTTGGGATTCATAGACTTCCAGAAGATTCTGGGTGCAGAATGACCAGTGGTCTCAGTCTACATTCCTAGGAGGTCAGGAAGGGATTCCACTGAGCAAGTTGTAGGAGGCAAATGAAGTGGGAGTTCCTCTATTAAGCTTGTCCTGGTTTCTCTAAATTTCAGTGATTAGGTAATATCCATATGTGCATATCATGCTAATTAAGGTCTGAAGCTCTCCCCCAGATCCCAGCCATTATACCCAACACCCATACCCACATTTCCCAGCCACTTCTCACCTCATTCTTATGAGATAAAAAGTTGTTATCTCTATTTTAATTCATCCATCTTAGGAATGAGTCTCTTTGAGAAGTAATATTCAAACCATTCATTCATTCAGGATTAAGTTTAAGAAAACTATTCATTATTCTCAAATGTGATAATTTGTATTCACTAGATACATATCTATTTTAAAGGCTTTTATGTCATATAAATGACAGCTTCTTGAAATGATGAAAAATTAGATGTATGGTAATGTACACTGTTTAAAGTCCGTCTTTCCATCAATGGTCATTTCCATAAAGAGGAGCTCTAATATATCTGATATTTCCATTTAACAGCCTAACTAAATCCCTGCATTATTCAAGTTTCAACAAAGATTTAATTAATTGCTTATGTGTTGTCATGAAACTTAGAAATCAAAGAATGTTTCTCTACTCAATAAAACTATATGCAGAATTATTTTTTAAAAAAAGAAAAACTCCCTAAATGATGGGATTTGGGGACCATCTAGATTGGTGAACACATTTATGTGCTAGGAAAGTGGCACAATCAGAGAGAAAATGAAAGAATGGAACCTCTGTGTGGCCACCCCAGACCCTGCCCTATGTCTCTTCCATTGGGCGCTTCCCGAGTTATATTCTTTATAATAAACTCGTAACTCACTTCCTGAGTTCTTTGAGTCATTCTAGAAAATCATCAAAACTGAGGTGACCTAAGGAATAGAAAGTGAGGTAGGAAGGGCTGTTTCTGGGGGGAAAAAACTTACCTGACAAAAGGCATGTATACTGACACTGAGATAAGTAGAATTCTAAGAATAACCCCCAAAAGACTGATTCATGTACCATCTGTCCCTCTTGTGTAGGTGGAAGCAGCAAATATGACCTCACTCTTATTATTATGTGAGGAGAAGATTATCTATGGGGCTTAACTTGATCACATGAACCCTTTTCAAAGCAGAAGGTTCTCAAGATGATGACAAAAGGAGAAATCAGGGATTAAAATTTTCTAACTTTGAAGATGGAAAGGCCAAAGGAGAAGCAATGTGAATGGCCTCCAAAGGCTGAGACCTGAGGCTATCAGTCAGCAAAACAAAACAAAAACAAAAACAAAAACAAACCAACCAACCAACCAACTAACCAGGGACTTAGGCCTACAGCTGCAAGGACATAAATTCTGCCAACAATCTGAATGATAGAAGTGGACTCTTCTCCCTAGCCATGCATGGTGGTGTATGCCTATAATCCCAGAAACTCTGAAGGCTGAGGTAGAAGAATCCCAAACTCAAGGCCAGAATTGGCAATTTAGCAAAACACTGACTCAAAATAGGGCTCAGAATTTAGCTCAGTGGTAGAACACCCGTGGGTTCAATCCCCAGTACCAAAAAAAAGCAAGAAAAGAAAAAGTAGATTCTTCCCTAGAATCTTTAGGTAAGAGGGTAAGAGTCCAGTCAGACCTGAAAACATCTTAATTTTGGCCTTCTGACTTGTTAGCCAGAAAATCCAGATGAGAACTAGACTGCTGAACTGTAGAACTAGAATAAAAGTAAGCATTGTTTTAACCTGCTAAAGTTCTGGAAATTTGTAACACAATGATAGAAAAATTATTACATGCCAACCAGCTTGATGGCATCCGAATGTGAAGCCTGAGATTAGGCTGCCATCTTGTGACTATGAACAACAAGAACAAGAGAAAGGGCAAAAGAGTTTCAGAAAGTTGTCTTTGACATTGAGACATCTGACCCTTTGTAAGAAACTGGCTACCTTGGAACTAACAATGTGAGAGAACAAATCCTTACTCTAAACCACAGTGGACTGGTATCCTATTATTTGTAGGAGATCACTTCTAACTAATACAAGAATTCATTTGTTTTGAGACTTTGGTTTTCTGAAAAGATCTCTATTCTATTCTCAAATCAACCTGAGTAAAAAAAAAAAAAATGTGGGTTGAATAATTGCACTCATTTTTTAAAATCTCTTTCTCTATTTTTTTTAAACTTTCCTATGTGACTTTTAAGAAATACAGTGATGTTACTTTTTCCTGATTCTTACCATAGATACTATTTTTCTTTCCGTAAACTTTTAGGAGTTTATATCTTGTAGTGGGAAATTATATAACTAAAAATATAAAGATTTTCATCTGCTCTTAGTTTCTAGGGCTACAGTAATACTTCTGCACATTTTGGCTTTTCACATCAGAGGCTTTTCTAAAATGTCTGGTGATCCTTGGCCATGTGTTCACATTAGATGGTCTGAAATAGCCACTGGACATGTGATGGCTCATCAGGAACTAAGGAACATTTTAGCATAACAGAGGCAGGATGGAAAAACAACAACTATTTCTTTGATTTATTCAAGTACCCAAACCAGTAGGATCTTTCCTTTGGAACTATCCAGTTTCTCCAGGAAAGGATGTGCTGACCTCTTGCCTAAGTGTATAGATGTTGTTAAAACCTTACTATCAGTATTCAAGTTGCTGCGAAGAGAAGGGAACCAGGAGAACCTCCCATTTAATATTCAGACTTGTACTTAATCCTCCAGGTTTTAGTATGACAACTCATCCCCCACTCTCTAAACCTGTACTTTGTGCTCCAAACTAAATCCCTCATCAAAGGATATACCTCTTTTCTCCTCAGGGAGTGAGAGTGAAGTAGTTTCCTAGACTATGTAATAGGGATGGCTGGAAATTGGATATCTGGGTCTGAACTCAGGAGAGAAGGGGAGCTGAAAATCTTGCTTTCCTCTATATAAACTTTTAAGCAATCTTTTTGTTTGCAGCAACCCACACTGACTGGTTAGTCATGGGGTATATCTGCTTGACTTGCCACTATTCCCCTCTGTAGACACATAGCTTTTACTTCTGCTCTGCTATGCATCTAGAACTGCTGTGCATTCAGAACCACCTTTCAGGTTGCAGACTGCATTCAGGTTTCTATTAAGTGCAATGTATTCCTACATATTTATTTATATAAATTCCCATTATTTAAGGTAAACTGAATGAGAAATGGTATATCTCATCTTCTCTATATTCTTTTCTGCTATTCTCTCCTGGACCTCTTGGCTTGTCTCCTCTCCTTTGGCCCTTTTGGCCTCACATAGTGGTCTTGGACCGTAAGACTAAGTAACTTTTCAACTCCACTCTCCATTGCAGAGCTATGAATTCCTGTGAGAGGACTCATTTTAGTTCAGCTCATCCTTTGAACCAAGCCACACAAATTACAAGAAATGGAAATTTCTTTGATTCATTTAGGGGCTTCAGAAACTGGAGCATCAGCTCATAAAGGATGGAAGAGACTGGCAGCAGAAAGTGGCAGGAACTGGAATGCCTCTTAGTCCAGAACTCTTCAAGTTCCAAAGTGAATTCTCCATCATTAGGTAGGTGTCTTCCTCCATGCATGGTGTGCTCAGATGACCATAGGTTTGGTCTTAAAGTGCCATAAACAATTGATGGGTGGTATCAATAGTATTTTTTTCTCATTCATTTCTACAGACTCTACAAACAGAAGTAGCTATTTCTCCAAACTCATTCCCCATGGAGGAAAAGAACTATTTATTGATAAACTCTTTCATGCCTTTCTCTCTTCCAATGGAACCCAATCTAAGGCTCAGAAATCCTACTCTTGTCCTCTAATTCAAGTCAAATGGGCCAAGCTGACTCTAAATGACCTTTGAGCTGAACTATCCACAGCTCATTGTCACAGGAATACAGCAGCAACATAAACAGACAATAATACATATCATGCCTCATTTAGTGTGCTTCAGTTAATAATGGATTGACCCCAGCTTGATCCTTCTTTCTTCAACAAGGCCTTAACCAACACACGCTAGGCATTCTATAGATTCTTCTCCACGAGGCACAGAGAGGCACAGAAAGGCAATTCATTCATCCCTTTATTCAGGGAAAATAATAATTATTAAGTTACTATGGGGGCTGGGTCTGGTCTTGCATGTGAAGCCCTGAGTTCGGATCCTCAGCACCACATAAATAAACAATAAAGGTATTGAGTCTACCTACAAATTAAAAAAAAAAATTTTTTTAAAGTTACTAATGATGTGACAAGTATGCTGCCAGGTACTGGGACTACAACAGTGATTGAGACAGGGTCCTTGCTTTCAAGGGGTTTAGACTGCAGGGGGAAGACAAACATTAAACAAATAATTACAACAGTGATTCATATATCTATTCTAGAACCAGTATTCAATGGCACTATAACAAAGTCGCAGGAAGCCATCTGTGAATTACTTGAGGGTCTTCTCTCGGTATGGTAGCCAGGGAGATTCAGGTTTGGCATTGCCAACTATCTGTGGCTCTCCCACAACAATAGATTGCGCAATGCAATGAGCTTTATCTCGCCCTACTAGGAAGATCCCTCATAGTAGCTCCAGAGATGGGTGTAACCTGTTGGGAACTGGACAGCCCACCTTTAACCTTTTTTTGGTGAAGAACATTTTATGGAAGTCCTTTGATGTTTCCCTGAAATAAATAAAGCAGGCCATGGGCTCCATTTTGCCCAAGTCTAGAAGCTCGATCATTCTGATCCGCTTGCCATCCTGTCCCCGCTTTTGAAACTACTTTCTGTATCTTGTGGGTTTTTTCATCGTTCTATTTTTCCTGGCTTTTATTTCTCAGCCAGCCCATTCCACCTAGAGGAACCCCATTTCCACCGCCTGTGCTGGATGCAGGCTAGACAAAGTGGTCCAAGAGAAAGGCAAGAAGCAGGAGATGGGGGTTAAGAGGAGTTCTACCACCTGCCCCTCCACGCACTCCAGAATTCTAGCTTTATACCAGGTGGACACCTCACTGCATTCATATTCTCAGCTTGGCTACCTCCTTGATAGAAGTTACACATCAAGATGTGGCTTTCAACTATCCCTGGCTGATCCCTTTATTCCGCCCCTTTCTGTGTAAACTCTACTCAGTTAAACATTTGAATTTTCAATCTGCTTCCTGCCAAAACCATGGCTGAAATAGATCTATATGAAAAGACTATTTAGACTAGTGAGTGGGGATAACTAAAAAAAAAAAAAAAAAGAAAGAAAGAAAAACCTGGAGCATCCAGGTTTTAGCAACAGTGTAAAATCATTATTATCCCTAGGCAGAAGAGGTCAGTAAAAGGAAAACATGTTACTATAGGCTGGTTGAAAACACCACTGTGGTAAGAAAGTATACAAAAAATAAATAGTTCTCTCTCTTTCTCTACTTCCCTCCCTTTCTCCCCTCCAATCTTCCATTGGTTAAACTCAATCTGAAGAAAATCCCAACCAGTACTCAGGTAATGAAGTCAACAGAGATGAGCCTTCTGGGGTACAGATCAGGGTAAGAAAGGCTAATTTAGAGAACCAAACAGAAAATAAGCAGCCCATCACACCTCACTGTCAAGAATACTTAAAAGAGACATTTAAAAAAAATTTTTATTACAAAGAATGTATGTATTTTGGTAATACTTTTTCTTAAGAGAGGGCAGATAGTCCCAACACAGTATCCAACACATAAAAAGTACTCATTAGGCTCCACTAGTGGAAATCACCATGAGTTGTTAAGGGTCAACCTGCCTGGACAGGCCACATGAGAGCCTCAGAGCACAACCCATTATGAGGAATCATGGGTTGTTCCTGAGGTTCTAGAATTCCCAGAAGCTCTGATTCAGTATTGGGAGCTCCTGCTCACAGTTTCTTTGCAGCTCTTGGGTGCCCCACACTAGAGGCCCCTCTTTTTCTAAATCCAGATGAACGAGTTAATCTTACTAATGAGTTTTCATCTGCTTGGATCTGTCAGAGGTGAGTCTTCTCTGAAGGGGATACCTTTGAGGCGTTTCTGCCCTTGAAGAAGTAAGACCAGTCTCCTAGTTACCCAAATCAGAATTGAGAGTAACTAAACAGACTAGCTCTGAGAGCACCTGAACCAGCTGATTTCTCCTAGTTATGGCATTACAGTCAGAGAGGCCTATTGGCCTGGCAGAAGTTCAGTGAAGGTTGGTTCCCATCAACTGAGTGCAAGGGATCCTTGTCTACTTAATGTGCCAAGGAAAGCTATAACGAGATAGGAGGGTGATGTGCCCAGAAAGCCATCTCAAAACACATAGGGCTTTGGGCCAGAGACCTTACAAGCACAAGCCTCTCCTTCATGGCCATGTTCATCCATCCAGTTTCTGTATTTCCTCTTTCAGGATTCCCTATTTATGGAGGGATGCCTCCTACAAAAGGAAGAGGTCTATGAGCTCTGTGCTGTTGGTGAAATGACAAAGTGTTTTCTCTAATACTGGCTTTCAGAGATTTTACTTTTTGCTTTGTTAGACTTTCACAAAGTTGACTCAAACAAAGATACACAGCCACTAGATGGTAGTGAAGTAACAAACTATAAACTCTAAGAATGATTTTAAAATTAGCATACTTTTCCAAACCTGTTTTCTATACCAGAAGCACCTCTTTTTTAAAAATTTTGTTAAGTATTAAAGAATCAGTCGGGCAGATATTTATGTAACAAATTTTTAAAATAAAAACCTACCAAAAGTCTTATCAAATCAAATCTTACCTTTCTTTGTTTTTGTTTTTGGGGTACCGGGAATTGAACTCAGGGGCACTGAGCCACTGAACCATGTCCCTAGCCCTATTTTTTTTTTTTTTTTTTTTTTTTTGTGTGTGTGGTACCAGGGATTGAACTCAGGGGCACTCGTCCACTGGGTCACATCCCCAGCCCTTTTTTGTATTTTTTATTTAGAGACAGGGTCTCACTGAGTTGCTAAGTGCCTCACCATTGCTGAGGCTGGCTTTGAACTCGTGATCCTTCTGCCTCAGCCTCCCAAAGTGCTGGGATTACAGGCGTGCGCCACCGCGCCCGGCTCCTAGCCCTATTTTGTATTTTATATAGAGACAGGGTCTCACTGAGTTGCTTAGAACCTTGCTATTGCTGAGGCTGGCTTTGAACTCTCAATCCTCCTGCCTCAGCCTCCCCAGACACTGGGATTGCAGGTATGTGCCAACCGTGCCCAGTTTACCTTTGTTTTTTAAGTATATTTCTCTTGCAGGAGTCTCACAGAGTGAGACAATCCTAGGCCTTAAAACAACCTCAAGCCTAAAGATCCCATACTCGGTTTTAATAACCCAGCTGCTGTAGTCTATTTGCCCTCCTCTAGGCTGCTCAATCTAATCAAAGGGTAATAATCAAATGATCTGTTTGGTGCTTCCAATCAAATATAATGAAAGATTTAATTAAGAAATATTTTGTCTGTCAATCATTAATGAGATTAAAAGTAGAAGAGATTTAGGCAGAAGACAATGACCATCTAAGAGTTTTGTGACTCCTAGTGTAAGGTGCAGAAGAGAGAAAACTGGCAATGTACAAGACACTTCACCATTTATCTTACTGAATACCCAACAGCTCCATAAAGTGGGTACAAATGGCATGTCACAAGGAATCTCGATTCAGAGATACACAAGCCAAGAATTATTTAACCCAATACTTTATTACTTTATTTTTTTGAGTCCCCAATCCACATAGATTAGGGAGTATAAGAAAAAACTTGACCTTACCAAATAAAGGTGACTTAATCCCTTCTGACAATTTTTGTGGGTTCATTAGGTACTTGTTATCTTCTACTTTAAAGTTTACCTTGTCCAAATATTAAAATTGTCCACCTTCAATTTAGGCTGCAATTATCAGCTACTGAAAACTATTTGCTTTTTCTCTCCCCATTGCATCTCCATTCTTCTTGCCTTTCACCAATATAGGAATTGAAAGGAGGGTTGGAGTAGACTTCAGATGATATGAATGATAGAACATTGATTTTCTGTTGTTGGTTTTGTTAGGGAGGTACTTTCATTTCCCCTCAGGTGCTTGCTTTTTTTTTTTTTTTTTTTTTCCCTGCCAGGGTTTGAACTCAGGGGCACTTGACCACTGAGCCACATCCCCAGTCTTATTTTATAATTTATTTAGAGACAGGGTCTCACTGAGTTGCTTAGTGCCTTGCTTTTGCTGAGGTTGGCTTTGAACTCGCGATCCTTCTGCCTCAGCCTCCTGAGCTGCTGGAATAACAAGCATGCGCCATTGTACTTAGCTCCTTCAGGTGCTTTTGATGCATGGATGAGTGAATCCCCCTGTAGAGTTCTTAATAAATCTTAAAATTCTTTCCTTTAATCCCAGAGGTGGTCTCTGATTTTATTAAATACCTCCATTCTCCCTGGTTTCTTGGGGTAGTTAGTTGACTTTCCCTCAACACCTGCACTATCTTCAACTAACTAATTTAGACTCACAAGAAACTTACGAGTCTCCATTTGTCTCACAACATGAAAAAGTAACCTCTACCCCACTCTCACCTTCATTTCTCTTCTGTTTCTTCTCCATCCCAGGAGCATCAGTTCAGCCTGATGAGCATCTGGGCTTGGTGCATCATCAAGCTCCAGTTCAGCAACTTTCAAGTGAATACTTTTCACTTGCAAACCCTTTAGATATTGAGGCTTTATATGAGACTTCTACAGGTGAGACTGTTATAAGCGAGCATGGTTCCAGTGAACATGGTGAGGGGGAGCACACTTCTGGTGAACATGCTGAGAGCGAGCATACAAGTGAACATGCAAGTGAGCACACTTCAGGTGAACAGCCTTCAGGTGAAAAGTCATCAGGTGAACATGCTTCCGGTGAACAGCCTTCAGGTGAACATGCTTCAAGTGAACAGCCTTCAGGTGAACACACTTCAAGTGAACAACCTTCAGGAGAACAACCTGCAGGAGAACAACCTGCAGGAGAACAGCCTTCAGGAGAACAACCTGCAGGAGAACAGCCTTCAGGAGAACAACCTTCAGGTGAACACAGTTCAGGTGAACAGGTTTCAAGTGAACATATGTCCAGTGAACAGCTTTCAGGTGAGCACACTTCAAGTGAAGCACCTTCAGGTGAAGCGTCTTCAGGTGAAAAGTCCTCAGGTGAACCGTCTTCAGTTGAACAGTCTTCAGCTGAACAGCTTTCAAGTACACCATTTGCAAGCACATCTCCAGGTGAGCCAACGTGGCTTCAGGTGGGGAGTGGGGAATACATTAGGAAAACCCAATTTTAGGGAAGAAGTATAAAAGAAACAACCACTAACATTTCACAAACAGCTCTCCCAAAGGTTTTCTAGTTCTCTGCACAATACCAAACGGCTATTCCAGGCTTATGGGGCCCTGAAAACCACACAATTTGCAGGACCCTCTTTTAGGAACAACTACATAAATACAAAATGCCAGTGCCCCTCCAATTCCATTCTCCTAAGATATTCTGAATATAAATGCCCAAAGGCTCCCCTAGCAGCAGCTCATGAAAATGCAAAGTTCTGAAGACTAACAGAATATGAAGCATGCAGACACTTTTGTCTGTTAGAGACAAAAATTAGCTCCCAGAACTGCAATTCTGTGACTTACTTAGAAGGGGGTTGATTAAGGAAGGAAAATAAGACCCAAAGTTTGATGCTTCAAGTTACTAATAGACATAAATGCTTCATATTTCACCCCATTGCATAAGCATTATTATTCTAAACTTTCAGACAGGAGAAGCAAGGCAAAAATAATATGCCCGATGTTACATGGCTAGAAAGTAGCAATGGTTGAATTCAAACTTAGGTCTATCTACAAACTCAGGAGGCCAAGGTAGGAGGATCCCAAGGTTGAGGTCAGCCAGGACAACTCAGAAAGATACTAGCTCAAAATAAAATAAAAAAGGCTGGAGATAATTAGTTCAGTGGTGGAGGGTCCCTGCATTCAATCCCCAATACTGCAAACACACACACACACACACACACACACACACACATGCACACATATACACACTTTAGTTTTTTTAAAGCACAATTTTTCCCCCTTTCCTTACTTTATACTGCCTGAACTAGGAGATTTATAGTAGAGACAGTGAAAGAGGTAACATGGGAACATTTCAGTGACCTTTAACAAGGTCACTTTGAGGGACTGGGGTTATAGCAATGGGTTTGATCCTCAGCAACACATAAAAATAAATAAATCAGGGCTGGGGTTGTGGCTCAGAGGTAGAGCGCTCACCTAGCATGTGTGCGGCCCAGGCTTTGATCCTCAGCACCATGTAAGAATAAAGGCATTGTGTACAACTAAAAATAAATAAATATATATTTATAAATAAATAAATTAATAAGCTGGGCATGGAGGCACAGACCTGTAAGTCCAGCACTTGGGAGGCTGAGGCAGGAGGATCTGAGTTCAAAGCCAACTTCAGCAATGGCGAGGCACTTAGCAACTCAGTGAGACCCTGTCTCTAATAAAAATACAAAAAAAGGGCTGGGGATGTGGCCCAGTGGGAGTGCCCCTGAGTTCAATCCCTGGTACCATAAATAAATAAATAAATAAATAAATAAATAAATAAATGTAAATAAATAAAATAAAGTTATTGTGTCCATCTACAACTAAAAAATACTTTTAAATAAATTTTTTAAAAAAAAGAAAAACAAGGCCAATTTGAAAATGGAGAATAACACAGACTCTTTACAGGGTTTGCAACATTACTCTAAAATAGCTTATTAGTTGGTCAAATTTGAATCCAAGTGTTTGTGCTTTGTGAGAGCATGATAAAAAGCTGGAAAGAAAGCCAGTCATGTGACAACATGCTCCTATCAGGTAAGACATGACAAAAAGGCATCTAATTATAAATGTCCAGGAAGCCAATGAGGATATGGACTATAGTAAAAGTCATTATTAGATAAGCTTGGGATTCATCAGCAACGAAAGTCACAGATGAAGCAATACAAATGAAGGAATTTCCTCTAGAACAGAGAATATCCTCTATCAAACACAAGGCCCTCAGATCCCAACAAGAATTAAGTAATTAATTTTGTATCCAGGCTACTTATCACCCATCATCTCTCCCCAGATGTTTGACTCACATATACACACCTGATCCATATGGGAATTTCATCAGGCTTATCTTAAAATTTCAGGCACAATGTTAAGTTGCTACACATGCAGTTATATGACTGATCAAGGAAAATGCCTTCGTGGTGAGGGAGTCTGCACCTCTCAGAATTCCCAGCAGTGCATGCTAAAGAAGATCTTTGAAGGTATGTAGAGACTCTAAAGGCAGTCTTTTAACCAACTTAAATACTAATACAGGGCAGTTGGAGGGGCAGTGGTCTAGGAGAGGGATCAGGAACTTATAGATTCAGAAGAACCTCATGGTTTTAAGGATTAAGAGTAGAATCCCAAGTTCTGATGGAGAGGTAGAGACCCTTCCCAGTGTTCTACTCATATTCTTTTGACCACTTGTCCTATTGGGTTATTGGTCTTTTTCTTATTGATATATAGGAGCTTTTTCTATATTAGGAAAATATCCCTCTGGCTACATGAGTTGTAATTACCCACCTCTGGGTTTGTCTTCTTCTTTTCCTCCTGCTCCTGCTCCTTGTCTTTCTTCTTCCTATTCTTCCTCTTCCTCTTTAAGGAGATTGGCTATCTCTTTCTATTAAAGAAATGTTGTGTGTTGTCCCTTGGACCACTGAGACATTGATTGTAAGCTCAGGACTATGTCTGTTCGTGGCTTATGTTCCTTGGACCTAGCACAATGTTCAGCACATGGTAGGCATTTAGCAAATACTATATGAATAAACTTAATGAACATTTGTCTACAAATCTATGTTCACAGGTTACCAAAACTAAGTATATTCTCACATCATCTCTCTACCCTTATACTTACTCCTCTTCCCCAAAATCAGAGATCTTGGATACTTCCATCCCATGATTATTGCCTAACTCTGTGAGTTGTCCGATCTCTGACTAGAAATACCATTTTGCCCACATTTCTACAATGTGTGCATTCATCCACCATCACTTAAGAAACATTAATGACACATACCATGGGTCCTTACAGAAAAATGACTATATACAAATAGATTATGGTCCAATGTAAGAAACAGGAAACAATATTGCAAAGGAAACAATGGTAAATGTCTTAAGGCAGACAAAGCACTGGATGGTGCTCACAATGGAAGGAGAGATTAGAGGTGCAGAGAAATTAGGGAGAAAGTAGCTTTCAGGAAAAGCTTTGGGGGAACAGTAAGATGTGAGCCAGTTGTCTTCAGTATTAGTTACATATTAGAATCACCTGGGCAGTTTTTAAAAATCCTAATGCTAAGGCTGTACTGATTAAATCAGAATCTCTGGTGATAGAATCCATTTATCAGTTTGTGTTAAACTTCCTTGGTGATTCCAACCTGTAGGCAGGAGTGGAGAGACTTCTACTTGATATAGTCATACAACAATGGTTGTTGAAGGATATGCCAGAGAGAGGGGATGATGGAAAGAAAAGTCAGACTAGTGCAGGATGTAAACAGGAATAATAGCAGAGAGTCTTTGGGGGCTGGCAAATAGGGGAGAAAAAAATAAATTTGGAAAGTTTGGTTGGCTGGAGCCAAATCATCCAAGACCTCTGATGTCAGCTTCTGAATTTAGGAATTTGGAGTGAGGAATGTCTTGATAAGGTTAATACTAATAGTTCTTTATTTATCCCCCCACCATATATCAAACTCTGTGAGATACACTTTAAAACATGCTCTCTTATTTATTTTCATGAAGTAGGGTTTTTTTCTGTTGACAGAAAGGGAACCAAAATTTAGAAAGGTAAAATAGCTTTCTCTTAGCTCTTGACCTAGCTGTAATTAAATCTTAGTATTCTCCGGTGTCTAGCACAGTTCCCTGCGCATAGTAAGGGTCTCTTAAATGTTTGATGAATAGAAATAAAGTGATAGAAACTACATTGCAAGAGCAGAACTGACAGACTTTCAGAATCAATTGGATGGAAAGGGCAAAGGGGGAATCGGAGATGACAGGTTTTGAGATTGATGGTACAGAAAATACATAAGGGAAAGTAAGTACATACAGGGAAGAAGGTAATGAACTTCATTTGGAGCATAGCAAATTTTAGAAGTCCTCAGCATATCTACATGGAGATGATCCTTAGTTGGAAATATGAGAACTGGATTTGGGAGAGCAGAGAGATTTAGATCTAGAGGAGTCAGACACAGTCATAAAGAAGACCTTGTCAAAGAGAGTCAAGAGAGTGTTGTCAACAATCAAAAGAACAATCAACCAAAGAAAAGCAGATTTACCAAATTATCACAACCTTAGCGTCTTAAAAACAGATATTTTATTCTCTTACAGTTCTGGAGGCTAGAAGTCCAAAACCAAGGTGTCAGTAGAGCCATGTCTTATATCCATACAATGGAATATTACTCAGCCATAAAAAGAAATAAAGTACTGATACATGTTACTACATGGGTGAACCCTGAAAAATCTATGCTAAGTGAAAGAAGTCAGAAAGTATATAAGGCCATATACTGTATGATTCCATATGCATAAAGGATCTAGAATAAGCAAATACATAGATACAAAAAGTGGAGTTTGGGTTGCCAAGGGGCAGGAATGAGGGAAAAGCAGGAAGTAACTGTCAATGGGAATGGAATGTCTTTTGGGGGTGATAAAAATATTCTAAAATTAATGATGATACTTGAATTCTGTGAATATACTAAAAAACACTATATTATATACTTTAAAAGGATGAATTTATGGTACATGAGTTATACTTCAGTAAAACTGTTATAAAAAGATATTTTTAAAAAGAAAATAATCTCCTTACATAGTTACTT
Source organism: Tamias sibiricus (assembly GCA_025594165.1). NCBI lineage: Eukaryota > Metazoa > Chordata > Mammalia > Rodentia > Sciuridae > Tamias > Tamias sibiricus. The sequence goes on along the minus strand of CM046657.1, from coordinate 119,906,500 downwards.
TTTGTGTTGCTCTAAGAGCACTTGAAATCTATAGCCTTAGCAAATTTCTAGTAAATACTATAATATTTTTAATTAATTTATTTATTTTAATTAGGTATATATGACAGCAGAATGCATTTAGATTCATTGTACACAATTGCAGCACAACTTTTCATTCCTCTGGTTGTACATGATGTAGCATCACACCATATGTGCAGTCATATATGTACCTAGGGTAATGATGTCCATCTCATTCCACCATCTTTCCTGCCCCCATGTCCCTTCCTCCCCACCCCTTCCTCCCCTTTGCCCCATCAAAGTTCCTCCATTTTCCCCATGTCCTCCCCCTCCCCCACCCTTATGGATCAGCATCCACTTCTCAGAGAGAACATTTGGCCTTTGGTTTTTTGGGATTGGCTTACTTTGCTTAGCATGATATTCTCCAACTCCATCCATTTATCTACAAATGCCAAAATTTTATTCTCTTTTAATTCCATTGGGTATATATACCACAGTTTTTTTTTCCATTCATCTATTGAAGGGCATCTAGGTTGCATGCTATAATATTAACTACAGTCAGCATACTGTATATTAGATCTCTAGGTTTATTCATTAACATAACTGCAACTTTTTACCCTTTGATTTATGATCTCCCCTTTCCTAACTCAAGTCCCAATACTCCCACTCCCTCTTCCTGGTAACCACTATTCAACTCTTGGCATCTATGTATTCAACTTTTTTATTGCATAAACAAATGAGATCATGCAGTTCAAAGAGAGAGGGAAGTCATCAGCACTGTGTAAATGCAGAGGGGTCAAGTCCTGAGAAAGGCTGCAGAATTTGAGTAGAACTCAAGTCCCTTTCAGAACAGTGGAATAATGAATCAGAGTATCTGGGGCCCAGATATAAGCAGAATTAGGGTGACAACAGTCAACTCTCTAGAGAAGTTTGTGGGAAAATGATAGTGGTAAGAGAGTAGCATTGTCAAGAGAAAGATTTCTTTGTGTTATCTTTTTGAGGGAAACTTGAGCATGTTTGTAAACCAAAAAAGTAATCAGGAGAGAGGAACAAATTGAAAATATAAGGAGTGTGCAACTGATGGCGAAAGGTCCCAGAGGAGAAAGATAGAAGGGAAAGGGGAGACAAATACACACACAGAGGTTGTGGCCATCCCTTCATGGGGACATCATGAATAAAGGCATGAATAAAGGAAGGTTTCTGTTAACTCCAGTCTGTCTTTACTCCTTTCAGGTGGAAAACTCCAATTCATGGTTCAAGGGTGTGAGAACATGTGTCCATCTATGAACCTTTTCTCCCATGGAACAAGGATGCAAATTATATGCTGTCGGAATCAACCTTTCTGCAACAAGATCTAGAAGGCTATGCCTCTGCTTTTTGCTCTGACTCAGGCAGCAAAAAGCCTTTACCACCCTACTTGGCTCAATTTATATTATATTGCTATAGTATCAACAACTTATCCATCTGCCTCTGCCTGAGCATCAGACAGGATGCTCAAATATCTTTCCTATTCATGCCATTACCCGTTCTTCTCTGTCCTCTGTCTTCCCCCTTACTCTATCAATATAACCACATTTTCTTTTTTCAATAAAACCTTCATGGTAGAGAACACGGGATCCAGACAGACTTCTTTTCCCATCAGTCCAGTTGCAGGGTCAGCCTGAACTTTCTTCTATCCCCACTAATGTAGATGATTTTATAACCATTCCATACTTATGAAAGTGAAGGAGTCTCCCAGGGCAGAGACAACAAGGAGTAATACAAAGTAGGTATTAATCTTTTATGGGGCTTAAAAAATATTGTAGGTATTTCTCTTTGTGTCCCCCCCACCCCAGCATTCTACTTGTAGTATATAGAACTCAACTTTTCTTTGGCTCTTAAGAATTTTGAGTTTTCAACAGTCCAACTTTAAGAATAAAATTATTCCTTACTGTTTGCTGTATAAATATGCAGCAGTTCATAATGCTTAAACCAGTTTCCCAACACGATATTACAGGATCATCTACTCAGTATAGAGGGGCAGGTGGAATGCTAAACAGTCCATCACTTCAAGGTGTTTTCACATACATCGTCTCATCCTCAGAAAAGAGACCAGTAGGGTGGACAGGAAAGACAGCAAAATTCTTATTTTAGGAATAAGGAAATATGACATAAAAATTTTTTTATTTATACTCCATATTGTTCTAATTTCACCAAGGTCGCATAACTAGAGCACACCAGAGCTGGATTGTAAAACCAAATCTGCATGACCTTAATCTGAGTTGTTTCCTCAGAATATTAGCCAGAATGGTTCTTTCGAGACCAAAATCAATTCTCTCCTCCTACATAAACTCATCTCCTTTCAGCCACTGCTTCCACATACCTCAGTTTAAAGACTCCTGAGATAGCTGGAGGGGTCTTAATGTATTTTTTCTTTTTCTATTGGCACATTATACTTACATATAACAGTGGGATTTGTTATAATATATTCATATGTGCACACAATAAAACAGTATAATTTGATCAATTTCATTCCCAAGTACCTCTCCTTTCCCACCCACCCCCCTGTCCCCCTGTTCTCCTCTTTCTACTCTACTGGTTTCCCTTCTATTTTTTAAAATTTGTTCTAATTAGTTATACAGACAGTAGAATGCATTTTGACACGTTGTACACAATTGGAGCACAACTTCTCATTCCTCTGGCTATACGTGGTGCAGTCACACCAGTAGTGTAATCATACATGTAATAATGTCTGGTTCATTCTACCGTCCTTCCCATCCCCACAGCCCCACCTCTTCCATTACTCCCCTCTACACAAACCTTCATTCTTCCCTACCCACTGCCCCACTATGGATCAGCATCTGCTTATCAGAGAAAAGATTTGGCCTTTGGTTTTTTTTGGACTGGCTTATTTTACTTAGCATGATGGTCTCTAGTTCCATCCATTTAGTTGCAAATGCCATAATTTCATTCTTCTTTAATACTGAGTAATATTTCACTGTTTATATGTACCACATTTTCTTTATCCATTCATCTGTTGAAGGGCATCTAGGTTGGTTCCATAGTTTAGCTATTATGAATTGAGCTGCTATAAACATTGATATGGCTGCATCACTATATTATGCTGATTTTTAAAAATATTTTTTAGATGTTGATGAACCTCTATTCATTTATTTATACGCAGTGCTGAGAACCGAACCTAGGGCCTCACACATGCTAGGCAAGCACTCTACTACTGAGCCACAACCCCAGCCCTAGTATGCTGATTTTAAATCCTTTGGGTATAAACTGAAGAATGGGATAGCTGGGTCAAATGGCGATTCCATTCTAAGTTTTCTAAGGAATCTCCATACTGCTTTCCAAAGTGGTTGCACCAATTTGCAGTCCCACCATCCTCACCAACATTTATTATTGCTTGTATTCTTGATAATTGTCATTCTGACTGGAGTGAGATGAAATCTTAAGAGTAGTTTTGATTTGCATTTCTCTAATTGCTAGAGAGGATGAATATTTTTCCATGTTTGTTGATTGACTGTATTTCTTCTTCTGTGAAGTACCTGTTCAGTTCCTTAGCATGATCATAGCCTCAGCAACTTAGTAAGTCTCAAAAAATAAAAAGGGCTGTGGGGAGCCATCCCTGAGCTATTTGAATGTCTTCACTGGGCCTTGAGCCAAAGAGATTTTGGTTCCCCATTGCAAGCTATTTTGTGGTTCCTCCTACTTAATGGATTGCACAATGCACGTGACCTCTGCTAGGAAGACTGATCTCCGCTCCGGAGCTGGGCTTGACCCACTGCGAATTGGACAGCCCACCTCCTACCTATTTAGTGAAGAACATTCTGTAGAAAGCCTCTGAAGTTCACCCATATAAATAAAGCAAACGTGGACTCTTCACTCTTTTTTCTTTCCAGTGTGGAAGCTCCACGCCTGAGGTAGAAAAGCCATCCTGCCCTGGCTTTCTAAAATTACTTTCCATGTCATTTGGTTTTTTCACCACCTCCATTTCTTAGCTTTATTTTGCAGCCAGTTCACTCCACGCAGAGGAACCCCAAATTCCATCACCCGTGCAGGACATGGGCAAGAAAGGGCTAGGGATGTAGCTCAGTGGTAGAATGCCCCTAAATTCAATCCCTAATATTCCGGGTGGGGTGGGGGTGGGGGAGTATTTAGAACTGAAAAGTACAACAACAAATCACTAAATGGCTTTAACAGCATACTGGAGGCCACATAACAAGTTAGCAAACTGAAAACACATTGATAGTGAGTATCCAATCTGAAGAACAGAGAAAAAAAGACTCAAAGATTAAAGAAAATGAAGAAAGCCTCAATGAGTTATGAAATAATATCAAACACTGATATAAAAGTAAGTGAAGTCCCAGAAGAATAGGAGGGAAATAATGAGACAGAAAAGGGATTTAAAGAAACAATAGCTAGGGGCTGGGGATATAGCTCAGTTGGTTGAGTGCTTGCTCAGTATGCACAAGGCTCTGAGTTCAATCCCCAGCACCACCAAAAGAAAAAAAAAAAAAAAAGCTAAAGTTTTCCCATATTGGGCGAAAATAAATTTCTAGATCAAAAATACAAAATCATTTAGACACATAATAGTTAGAATACTGAAAATCAAAGATAAAAAGTCAAAAAATTGGTATAGATGGTATTTTTACTAGTTTTTGTCCCATTCTCCTCTTAGAGCAGTTGGAAGGAGCAAGCCCAATTGTTAATACTTTCCCTCACACTAGAGAAAGCAGGGCAGACTTTATTTAATATTCTTAACTTTTCGGTTAACTCAGAGCTTATACTTTGAAAAGCAGAATAGCCTGTGTCTCCAGTTGGGGAAAACCATGAGAAGCAATGGGCACTGTTCTTTAAAAATGTAGAGGGTTGGCAGATCAGCAGATACTTGGGCAAAAGGTTATGGAAGAGGGATACATCAGAACATCTAACCCCCAAACAGTAGCTGGCATGAAACTAAGAAATTAAGATATATAAAGCAGCTGTATATACAGAAAACAGAAAAGATACACAAAGGCAAGATGAATGCCAAGAAGAGACCAGAGCAGACATGTACCTTTATACCAACATGACCCTAAGGCTCAAAGTAGGCCCTACTATAAGTCTTTTTCCACACAAAGCCAGTTTAGGAGAAGTGGTTTTTTTTCAAATGCCAAATTTTCCACAAAAATATCACAAGTCAAAGAAAGAAAAAAAAGAAAAAAACCCAGCACATACAAAGGAAGAATATTAAAGTGATAGAAATAATCCCTTGGGAAACACAAACTGGATGGACTACACAAAGACATTAAAATGAGCGTCTTAAGTATTCTCAAAAAGCTAAAGCATAACAAACAACAAAGAATAATCAGAAAAACAACATGTGAACAAAATGAGAATATCAACAAAGAAAAATTATTAAAAGGTACTAAGATTTTGGAGATAAACACAAAAACTAAACTGAAAAATTCACCACAGTAGCTCAACAGCAGGCTTAAATAGGCAAATAAATAAGCAAAAAAAAAAAAAAGTTTTTTTTTTTTTTTTCCAGTGCTGGGACTCAAACCCAGGTCCTAAATGCCTAGTGACAAGCACTTTACTTATGACTATGACCCTATCCCAAAATCTGCAAATCTGAAAGCCTGTCATTTAAAATTACTGAGTCTAACGAACAAAAATTAATAAATACATGAAGAAAAGTGAACAGTCTAAAGGATTTATAGGATATCATCAAGCCACCAATGTGTCTATTACAGGAATCCCTTGAGAAAAGAGAAAGGGACAGAGATTATTTGATAAAGTAATGGCTGACATCTTCCTAAATTTGAAAAAAGACATGGATCAACAAATACAGGGAACTCAGTGAACTCCAAGTAGGATAAACCTAGAGACCCACACTGAGGCAAATTATAATAAAAAAAAAAAAAGATGAAAAAGAAAAGTTTGAAAGCATCAGGAGAAAAGCGATACAAGATATCCTCAAAAAATTATCACTTTCTCAACAGAAACTTTATAGTCAAAAGACAGCAAAGGGATATATCTGCTGAAAGAAAAAGGAAATGTCAACCAAAAATTCCATATCCAACAAAACTGTCCCTCAAAATGAGAGAGAAGTTAACACATTCCCAGATAAATCAAAGCTACATGAATTGATTGTAACTGGACCTGCTATACCAGAAATGCTAGTGAGAGTCCTTCGAGCTGAAATGAAAGGATGATAAACAATAGTACACAAAGCCATATGAAAATATAACGCTCTCCAATAAAGAAAAATAAATATGAAAAGTAGTACTGAGCTAGGGATGCAGCTCAGTGGGAGAGTACTTCCCTAGCATATATGAGGCCCTGGGTTCCACCCCCAGCACAACAGAAAACAACAACAAATTATTAAAAATACAGGCACACTGGTATTTTCCTGTTGCCCTAGCTATTTAAAAGGTGGAGGTGTGAAATCACTTGAGTCCAGAAGTTTGAGATCACCCTGGGCAACATACTGAGACCCTATTTCAAACAAAACAATATCATTGTAATTTTGGCTTGTTACTTCACTTTTTTTCATAAATCTATACTAGTTCCTATGTGTAAAGATGTAAATTGAAACATTGATAAAAATTAAAATAGGGAGGATAAGCACAGATGTATAGTTTTTCTATGTCAGAGTTAAGTTGATATTAATTTTAAATAGATTGTTATAACTGTAAGATGGTAAGAATAAACATTGGTACAGCTATTGTGGCAAACAACATGGCAATCCCCCCACACACACACCAAATTAAAAATGGAATAGATCTAGCAATTCCACTTCTGCATATATACAAAAAAATTAAAAACAGACTTGAAGCCAGGTACAGTGATACACACCTGTAATTCCAGCTACTAAAACAGGAGGATCACATGTTTGAGGCAAATCTTGGCAATTTAACAAGACCATGTCTCAAAAAATAAATAAAAAAAAAAAGAGCTGGGAATTGTATCTTAGTCATAGAGTACACTGGGTTCAATCCTAGTATTAAAAACAAAACAAAAAAATATAGGAACAAAGGATATGAAGAAATATTCCACTGATAATACCCAGATTGCAAATGAGCACATGAAAAAAATATTTGACATCATTAGTCACTAGGGAAATGCAAATTAAAATCACAATGAAATATTATTATATTATATTATTATGCCCTCCAACAGGTGAATAGTTAAATTGTGATGCATCAATGCCATGGAATACCACACAGAAATAAAAAGGAATGAACTTGATACATGCTGACAACTCAGATGAATCACCAGAGAATTATACTAAGTGAAAAAAAAAAGTCCCCAAAGACTACAATACTATTATGATTCCATTTTTGTAACTGCTACGTTCTGAATGTGGACCTCCTCTCCCCGGCCCGATGTCAGCCCCACTAAATTCACGTATTGAAACCTAATCTCCAACGTGATGGTACTGGAAAGTAGATATTTGGGGAGGTTATTAGGTCAGGGGTCAGAACCCTCCTGAATGTAATTAGTGCCCTTATAAAATAAGCTGCAGAGTGCTGCTTTGCCTTTCCACCGTGTGAGGACAGAGTGAGAGGTGCCATTTGTGAGGAACAGGCCTTTCCTATACAGCCAATCTGCCAGCACCTTGATCTTGTGTTTCTGAGAAACTGTTGTTTGTAAGGTACTCAGTTACGGTGTTTTTGTTATAGCAGCCTGAACAGAATAATATCATTCTATAAGGACAAGCTTATGGAAACAGAGAACACATTAGTAGTTGCCAGAAAGTCAGAGGGAATTCCGCAAGTGTGGCTAGAAAAGAACAACATGAGGGATCCTTGTAGTGAGTGATGGAAATGTTTTATCTCAACTGTTTCTTTTTTTTTAATTGGTTCTTTTTAGTTACATATGACAGTAGAATTTATTTTGATATAATTATACAAGCATGGAATATATCTTATTCTAATTAGGATCCCATTCTTATGGATGTACTACACAATGGTGGGATTCACTATGGTACATTCATATATGTACATAGGAAAATCATTTTAGATTCACTCCACTATCATTCCTTTTCTTATCCCAGTTCCCTTCCCTTCCTTCCCCTATATTTAATCTACTGAATATCTATTCTTCCCCTTGTCCCCTTATTGTAAGTTTCCACATATCAGTGAAAACATTCAACCTCTGGCTTTTTAGGACTGGCTTATTTCATTTAGCATGATAATCTCCATATCCATTCCTTTAATGACAAATGTCATAAAGTGATTCTTTACATCTGAGTAATGTTTTTAAAGAGCATCCTCTACAGTAATTAAAATCAATTAATTCTACATATGCAGAAGTATGGATACCAAGAAAGTCAACAGACACAAAATACATACATCATAATTTTACATGAAGTTCAAAAACAAAAACTATATTAATTAACATGCATAAACTATATTATATGAAGATACTCAAAACCCTGAGAAAACTTAAGAAAGAATTATCACAAGTCAATTTTATGTGTACTTGTGGGAGGAGAGTGTTATGATTGGGACAGGGTCTGGGAAGTTTCTAAGGTCTGTAAATATTCAAACCTTAGAAACCTATTATGGGGGCTGGGGTTGTGGCTCAGTAGCAGAGCGCTCACCTCGCATGTGCGCGGCCCGGGTTCGATCCTCAGCACCACGTAAACATAAATGCACTGCATTGTGTACAACTAAAGTAAATAAATAAATATTTAAAAAAAAAAAAAAAAAAAAAAAAGAAAGAAAGAAACCTATTATGTTTCAGATACTGTTCCAGGTATGTTCACACCTACTATGTTCCAGGTATTGTTCTATATACTAGATACACAAGCGAGAAAAGGAATGACAAAGTCTAAGCTTACATTTTGGTGGGGGAAAACAGACAAGTGACAATTTCAAATAGTGGTCAGTTCTGTGAAGAAAACAGAATAAAGTGATATTGACTGGGGTGGCAGAAACATATGAGCTGAGATTTGACTTCTTAGCCCTGCAAGCAACTGGAAGGGGTTATAGACACAGGAGGCAGTAAACAAAGCCCTTAAGGGGGAATGGGCCTTGGCATAGTGAATGAACAGAAAGAAAGCAACTCTGCTCGGAGTCCTGTAAGCAAAGAGGACAGAAGGTGAATCATGTAAGGTCAGGTAGGTCATAATGAGAGTGGCAATGGAAGCCATGACAGGTTTTTAATCAAGAGAAGGTCACAGTAAAATTTATGTGAAGAAAAAAAAAAAATAGGGGTTATATAAAGAAAAGAATGTTTAAGGGGAAGGAAATTGGGCCATGATAAAAATACAGAAATCGGGGCTGGGATTGTGGCTCAGCAGCAGAGCGTTCGCCTCGCACGTGCGCGGCCTGGGTTCGATCCTCAGCACCACGTAAACATAAATGCATTGCATTGTGTACAACTAAAGTAAATAAATAAACATTAAAAAAAATACAGAAATCCAGGGAGGAGGTGAGTGAGCTTAAACAATGGAAATGGAGACAAGGGGACAGCTTTTGGACATTTTTAGGATTGATAAGATCAACTCTCAGAATGGTGACTTCTTTATTGAACAGGTAGTTCTTGCATACTGTAATGTTAACAGGCACTGTTTTAGGTGCCAGAGACACAGAACTGAACAGGGTAGACAGGGTCCCTGACTTCCAGGAGCTTGCTTATATATTACACATTCCAATAGAGAAACATAATAAACACAAAAATATCCTGTCAGGTAATAAGCACTACGATAAAAAGAATTAAAGGAAAGAAAGCGACAGAGAAGAGTGTTATTTTTAGAGAGGTCAGGGGAAAGACTTTGCAGAGACAATGACATTTAAGCAGGGACCCAAAGTGAAGCACAAGTCACACAAATATCTGGAGTAAAGTGCTCAAGGAAGAGGGAAAGCAAGTAAAAGTCCCTGAGGAAGGAATATGCTCATCTTGTGAGAACACCAAGCTGAAGGAGGGAGAGCAGAATGAACCAACCGAGCAGATGAAACCAGTGACGACAGGACAATCACATAAAGCTGAATAACTCACACGTAATTTTGCATCTTGAATTTTAAGTGTGATATAAAGACATGAGAATTGAGGACAGGGACGGGACATCTGATTCACATTTTTATAAGGATCTTTATGACTACTTAAAAAAAAAAAAAACTACTGAGGGATACTATAAAAAGAAGACTGTCTTCAACTAGAGTGCTACAGAAATGTGAAACAGGATATATTTTGAATATATCTGCTAAATTAAAGAGGATTTGCTCAATCAAAAATAGAATATGGAAAAAAGTGTTAAGGATAATTTCTAGGGTTTTGGCTTAAGGAAGTGGGGATTTGAAAGTATGAATGGTGAGGGAGAAAAAATGAGGGGATTCCAGCAAAATAAAAGATAAGATCAGGGGAGTAGAGGGGAATTGAGGGGAGGGAGGAGTATGAATGGTGAGGGAGAAAAAAATGAGGGGATTCCAGCAAAATAAAAGATAAGATCAGGGGAGTAGAGGGGAATTGAGGGGAGGGAGGACAGATAGGATAAGAAAAAACAGTGGAATGAATCTGACCTAACTTCCCAATGCACATATATATACTACAGTGAATCTCATCATTATGTATATCCACAAGACACTAATTTTTAAAAAATATAAATAAATAAAAGATAAGTAGAGGAAAATGGAACAGGGGAAGGAGGAAAAGGAGGGTAAGGCTAAGTGCTGGGGACTTACTTAACCGGAGCAACCTGTAATCCATTATTTATGTCAAAATAAATCCTAATGTCAAAATAAATCCAAAATAAACCCTAATTATGAACCAATAAAAAAAATACCTTGATATGAAAAAAGTAACATTTATTGAGATGGGGGAACTTGGAAGAGGAATCAGTTGGAGGAATGGAATCAAAAGCTGTTTTTGGTCATGAGATGCCCATTAGACATTCAAGTGGAAATGTCAAAGGTGGTAGCTATCAAAGGCTGGAGCTCAGGAAAGAGCTCAAAATAAGATAACATTGTTTTTGATGGATAATAATGGCTGGCAGAAAATTCTCAAGAACAAAAATTTTCCCAAAATTGAGAATGTACTGGCTCATTTCTTAAGAGACCCCTAAATAGTTTCAAATAAATAAAATAGATTCAAATTTATTTCTCTTCTGGGTATGCTGCCATTAACACAATATCAGTATATACTAATATGTTATAAAATTCTAACCATAAAATTTTACATGTTCTTCAGACTGAGATAACTGATCTTTAAATTTACTTAGAAAAAGCAATATAGGACACCAACCCCATTTTTTCAGAAGTTAGTGTAAATTTTATTTAAAAAAATGAAGTTTTAGTAAATCTAACAGATAAAGAAAGCAGGAATCAGACCTATTTCTATGATAGCTTCCATACTCTTCCTCTCCCTTCTATTCTTTATTACCTAGAAGCCTGCTCACCAATAAGTTCACAGAGTTAGAAATTCATTTTCAAAATAGAATTTATTTCCATAGTAAAGAATTAAAATACGGCTGTGAAAGTAGAAAATAATATAGAAAATACTTAAATGTGCAACATTAATTTTTTGAGTAAAGTTAGTTAAGCACTACAGTTTATGCTCCACTTCTTGAAAGACCAATTAGCATTTTATATGTTACTAGCTACACCAGAAAAAAAAAAAAAAAAAAGACTTGCAGTTTTAATTAATCGTTATAACTCAAAACCAGGTTTATATAACTAACTGGTCAGACCCTTTTGAAAATATAAGTACAGATGTGGGGATACATATTTTGAAGCTGGCTTCACCTCATAGACTGATAAATCTACTTTTGTATCAAAAAGTCACAAGGGTTAGTCTTTGCTAATTTATCCTTATAATTAAATCAATAGACTTTTGGATGAAACAAAATGTTTAGGTAAAAATAGAATAGTATGTTGATATAAAAGCTGATAAAGTCATGTATCCCAAAATCGGGTTTTCACCAGATGGATTTCAAATTCAGATAATAAACACTGCTAAAGAAATATCTAATGAATTCTACCCATCCCTTCCACCAAATTATTACAATTAAGATACAGTTATTATTTGTATGCAAAACATACAATGAATTGGAAGATGTTTGGATAAAGGGGAAGAAAACTCTTCAGGAACTATTGTTTGCAGTTTGCAGAATATGATAATCTTCTCTAGGAAGAATAATGTCAACATAGCAGCAGTATATTCACCAGGAATCCCCAGAGATAATGGATCAATCATGTGGCAGGAAGCCAAACCTTCTGGCTGCTCACAACATCACTCAGCTTCCCTTTAATCTTCAGAAAGTGTCTCTTAAACTCCAATCCATCACCCTATAGCAAGAATGATATATGAAAATAATGTCAAAAAAAAAAAAAAAAGATTTTGCCATAAAATCAACTGTCTTTACTAGGAAATAGAAACAAACACCCTTAGGTATGTCCAGCTAGAATACCTTTCAGGTGCTCTTATAAAAACCAAATATTCTAGCAGAGGAAATGACTATATAAATAATTTTGACCCAATTTGTGCTTGTCACTATTCCCATCATACTGAGCTCAGAGAGCAAGAAAAATGGGATCACGACTGTTTTAATGGTTTTCAAGAGGTAGTGGGAATTTGTAAACTTGAAATAAACTACACAAGGACACTCAAGTATTGTCATCATTCTATGGCAATGAAGTCAATAGATTCAGCTATGAGAAGAATTTCAGTATAATACAATCCTTCACAATCTAATTTCATAGCAAGGATCTGGAAAACAGTATTATAGCAAATGTTCAATATAAAAAATGTGAACTACCCCACCAACCTTCTTCAGAGCCATATACAATATCTCATGAAAGAGAAAAAATGCTATTTTGGTATTACATGTCAAGAGCTTTAAAAATAGAAATAATCAGAAATGCGACCAAAAAAAAACAATGTATAAGAAAATAAATCACAGAATTACTACAGCAAATAAGGTCTATTATATTTTGATGTACATTTATTATAAATCATAATATTAAAAAAAACAAACATTACAAATGAACTAAAAAACCTGAATGTTTCAAAATATGAGGGGTAGTTACTACTGGAAAGCATAATTTGGGATTAGTTTTTTTTTTGTTTTTGTTTTTCTTTTTGGTACCAGGGATTGAACTCAGGAGCACTCGACCACTGGGCCACATCCCCAGCCCTTTTTTGTATTTTATTTATTTATTTTTTAATATTTATTTATTTGCTTTAGTTGTACACAATGTGTTTATTTATACGTGGTGCTGAGGATCGAACCCAGGCTGCGCACGTGCTAGGTGAGCGCTCTACCGCTGAGCCACAATCCCAGCCCCCTTTTTTTTTTTAAATATTTATTTATTTGCTTTAGTTGTACACAATGCATTTATTCCTTTTTTGTATTTTATTAGAGACAGGGTCTCACAGAGTTGCTAAATGCCTCACCAATGCTGAGGCTGGCTTTGAACTCGCGATTGTCCTGCCTCAGCCTCCCAAGTGCTGGGATTACAGGCATGCACCACCGCACCCAGCTATTTTGGGATTATTTTTATTTTTATATTTATCTACATTTCTACAAAACCAAAAACTTTTATAATAAGGAAAATATCAGTTGCAAGATATCATGTTTTGGAGGAACAGATAATGAAAAGAACAAAAGTTCACAATATTAAATGAACAAAGCAAGTTACCATATATTTACAAAAGCCAAATAAGCAGTTCTCATTTATCCATACATTCCAAGACCCCCTGAAACCATGGAGAGTATGAAACCCTCTACTATACCCACCATGTGCATTCCTCTTTCTCTATGTATATATGTAGACACATCCTTACAATAAAGTTTAATTTGTAAATAAGACATAGTCAGATATTAACATAATAATAAACTACAGCAACTATAACCATAGTACCCTTGTACTTTGGGGCCACTATTAAGTAAAATAACCATTCTTTGAACATAAGCACTGCAGTACTATGAAGATCAATGTGATAACCAGAAGAGATACTAAGTGAGTAACACACAGGACTGTATTCGGCATGAATAAAAATCTATCCTTAAGGTTTTTATGCTGAACACATAACTCATGTAGCAGGTGGGATGGAGTAGATCATGCAAGATTTCATCATGCTACTCATAATTACGCTCAATTTAAATATGAATTATTTAATTCTGGAATTCATTTAATAAATCATTTAATATTTTCAGGGTATAGGTGACCTCAAGAAACCAAAACTGGAAAGAAAAAAAAGAGAGAGAGAGAGAGAGAGAAACTGAAACTGCAAAAAGCAAAAGTGCAGTTGGGGAGATACTATCTATAAATATATTGCCATTTAAAAAAATCCATATAGCCTGTAATCCCAGGGACATGGGAGGCTGAGGCAGGAGGATTGCAAGTTCAAAGCCAGCCTCAGCAAAAGCAAGGCATTAAGCAACTCAGTGAGACCTTGTCTCTAAATAAAATACAAAATAGGGTTGGGGATGTGCCTCAGTGGTCAAGTGCCCCTGAGTTCAATCCCTGGTAACCCCACCCCCCAAAAATCCATATAGAAATATTTCCATAGAAAGAATACTATAATGAAATATATCAAAAATACCTTAGAAAGCCGGAAATCAACCAATATCTTCTCATCCATTTCTACCAAATTCACTTTGAAGATCAGTTTGTTATTTCTCCTATCAGTTGTTGATACAGTAACCTGAGGGGAAAAAAAAAAGATTAGCCATTAAACAAAAACCATATGCTCATGTCAGTGACATTCTATGATGAAAACATACAGGGTAGTTTCATAACAAGTAGTATCAAATATGTGAAAATCTCACTAATTCCCATGGGTGTGCATTGTATGTTCAAGCCCAAACACCCTATAAGGTCAGGCGTGGTAGTACACGCCTATAACCAGCAGCTTGGGAGGCTGAGGCAGGACAATCACAAGTTCAAAGCCAACCTCAGCAAAAGTGAGGCACTAAGCAACTCAGTGAGACCGTCTCTAGATAAAATAGAAAATAGAGCTGGGGATGTGGCTCAGTGGTCAAGTGCCCCTTAGTTCAATCCTGATACCCCCAAAAAACCAAAACAAAAACACAAAAACAAAAGCACTCTATAAAAATGGATGGGTCTGTGTAACTCTTGGCAACAAAAGAAATTTAGCATTTTACCAAAATACAATTGAAAGAAAAAAAAAGAATAAAAATGTAATTAGAAAACAAAATTATGAAAATATAAGAGAGAAAAAAGAGAGGCTAGGTTTGTGGCTAAAAAGCTAGGGCAGCAATCAAAAGATGGCAAAGATCTGCAGAGGATTTACAACTTCCACTTTCAGCCTTTTAGAATGTTCCTGTGGCCTAGATGAATGACATGAAAAGAAATGCCTAGCCAGGTGCAGTGGCGCATGCCTGTAATCCCAGCATTTGGGAGGCTAAGGCAGGAGGATTACGAGTTCAAAGCCAGCCTCAGCAATGGCGAGGCACTTACCAACTCAGTGAGATCCTGTCTCTAATAAAATACAAAAAAGGGCTGGGGATGTGACCCAGTGGTTGAGTCCTCCTGAGTTCGATCCCCGGTACCAAAAAAAAAAAAAAAAAAAAAGGAGAAGAAATGCCTAGCCAACAACCAACATCAAGACACAAACATAACTATGAGGACATCTTAGACTGATTGCCGCAGCAAAGCCATAGAATGAGTACAGCTAGATGAATAAGCCCAAGCAAGACTGGCAGATTTGCCCATTTAAGCACAGCCAAATTATAAAAACATTTGTGCAATAAATAACTATATACACTTCATTTGCCTTATCTATCTAGGTATGTGTGGGTTTGATTGTCCTTAAATAGCTATTTGCCTTTCTTAAGTTTTTTTAAGTTACAACATTACTTCAACCTTATTTCAACGTGTGTCTCTTGTAATAAGGTCATTTTACAAACAACAATATCATCACACCACTTGACAATGCTACAAAAACATTAATATATAGCCCATATTCTAACTCTCCCTATAGTTCCAATGACATCCTTCATAGTTGTTCTAAAATCTATGATCTAGTGAAAGAGCATGCATTGCAATAAGTTATCAGGCCTTGTTAGTCTCTGTTAATACAGATTAACTCCCTCTATTTGTCTTTCATCATATTAACTTTTTTTTTTTTAAGCCTAAAGACAGACTAGACTAACAAGTAAATGTTATAATTATGCTACAATAACATACACAACAAAAATTGGTAGGTGGGATCAGGAGAGATGGGAAGAAATATGAGATTACTAATATATTCCTTTTCCCTCTTTCATAGAGGAGTCAGTTGTTACTATCTAGAATTTAAACATACATAACTTTTAAGAAAACAATTACTTCAGTCCCTTAATATCTTTATTAACCTTGGAGAGGTTTCTGGAAAAACAAAAAACAAACCCAAAACATTATTCCTTAAAATCAAGAACATTTTATTTAAAATTCCTCCTATTTCAATTATTTCTTTTTCAAATTAAACTGTTTTGTATTTTTGGAAGATACTAAGGATGATAGTTTACACTCACATATTGAATTTTGTGTAGGAAAAGATATGAAAGTCAACATACCTGATTCATACAACTCTTTTTCCATTGATAGCCCAGTTTCTCACAAGTCTCTTTCAGACATTGATAAGATTTGTCTGCATCCAATTTGGTAAAGAATCGTGTCATTCTTTTGACCAGGCGTTGCCAAGGGTTCTATGTGCCAAACAGAAAGCTGAGTAAGTCCACTATGACCAAAAGCAGTCATAACATAGCTATTTAGTCTGAAATTTTTTTTCTCCGATTTAGAATTATTTTCCACAAAGGTCTCCTCTAATTAATTCTTTCTTCCTTGTCCAAAAACTATGTATAAATCAAAAGTATTACTACTATATATCTAAGATTTCCACATTTTAAAAGACTTCAAGACGATAAAAATAAAGGACAACCATTTTTATTTAAAAAAGTAAATTCCCTTACCTGTGAGGATCCTGGGGTGCCAAGTAACTGACTATTTAGGAGCATATGATCAGGACATGCCGGTTGGGAAAAACTGATCCCTTGTACCAGTTTGTCAATGTATGAGGGACTGGTGTCCCATAAGGAAAGCCCTGTGCGTGGTTCTGGTTGAGAACTGGAATACTTCACATTTTCTTCACTAAGACATTAAGAGAAAGGAAAATATGTCTTTAATATTTTTTTAAGTATATGATTTTATAAGTATATGATTTTATTCTTTTTCCTTTCTTTTTGGTACAGGGATTAAATCCAGAGGCACTTAACCACTGAGCAACATCCCAGCCCTTTTTGTTTTAAATTATATTTGTTCTTTTTAGATATAATGGCAGTAGAGTATATTTTGACATATTTATACAAACATGGAGCATATCTTATTCCAATTAGGATCCCAGTCTTGTAGTTGTACATGATGTAGAGATTCACTGTAGTGTATTCATATGTGTACATAGGAAAGTTTGGTCAGATACATTCTACTGTCTTTCCTATTGCTATGTCCTGCCTTCTTTCCCTTCCTTCCTTTGTCTAATCCACTGAACTTCTATTCTCCGCCACCTGGCCTTTATTTTTTATTTTGAGACAGGGTCTCATTAGGTTGCTTACAGCCTTGCTAAGTTGCTGAGGCTGGCTTCGAACTTGTGATCCTCCTGCCTCAACTTCCTGAGCCACTGGGATTACAGGTGTGCACCACCATGCCTAGCTTTAATTTTTAATTAATTAATTAGTTTTCTGAGATAGGGTCTTGCCATGTTGCCCAGGCTGGCCTTGAACTTTGTTATCCTCCTACTTCTGGAGTAGCTAGGACTGACTACAGGCTTATGCCACTATGCCCAGTGAAATATATGCTTTTAAATAAAACCCACCAGGCTTTCCCTATATCAACCATTCTTACACTGATAAAACTATATTCATTATTTTAAAAATACATATATACATGTATTATTCTTCATGGGGAATACTTCAATAACTACTTAACCTTTTGTCAGTCTTACCTAGAAGCACTGCTTATGGGAGAGAAGTCCAAATTGGAATGAATGTGCTTAGAGAATCCACCAGGAGACTCTGACACACCACCTGACGTGACTCGAGGCCTCTTTGCCCCTAAAAAAAGAAATACCAGGTTTAAGTCTTCTATGGAATTATTTCTTAATTAACCCAACTGGCAACTTGAATAAGTAAAATGACATAAAAAAAAAAAAAACATTTATTGAACAGAATACTCATAATACAAATAATGGCTCTTCCTACATACTTTTGTAAGGCATGTGGTCAAGTTAGAAACTTACAAAGACTCACCTATCAAATTAAGTACTTCACAAGTATGTTCAGAGTGTGGGGTATCATACTAAGAGCACAATTTTAATGACATCTTTTATGGTAACAATGCTATTCTGCAAAGACAGAGACAGCTAGCTAAAGGAGTGAAACTTTCAAAATGAAGAAGAATTTCTGATAATGGCAACAGACACTATGAATCTGCTCTATCCAACATTCTGCTGCCCTGGAAAAGAAAAGCTTTGCCTAAAATAATCATTACATAGAAAATTATGCTACCACATCAATGTTTTCAGCAGCTCAATTTATAATAGTTAATCTATGGAATCAACCTAGGTGCCCTTCAATAGATGAATGGATAAAGAAAACGTGGTACACATACACAATATACTCAGCCATACAGAAGAATGAAATTATGGCATTTGCCAGTAAATGGATGGAACTGGAGACTATCATGTTAAGTGAAATAAGCCAATACCAAAAACTAAAGGCCAAATGTTCTCTCTGATAAGCAGATGCTGACTCACAATGGGGCAGGGGTGGGGGTGGGGTGGGGATCGCGCAGGTTAGAAGTTCACTGGATTAGACAAAGGGGAATAAAGGGAAGGGAGTATGGATGGGAATAAGAAAGACAGTAGAATGAATCAGACATAATCTCCTATGTTCATATGTGAATATACAACCAGTGCAACTCCATACTATGTATAATCACAAGAATACATTCTACTGTCACATATAACTAAAAAGAACAAATAAAACATAAAAAAAGAAAAGGAAAATGATGCTACCAACAAACTCATGGTTATAATCCTTAGCCAGACCCTCAACACTGTCAGTCACTCCTATTTGTTTCTCTAGTCAGCCTTCTCTCCTTCTCCAGCAGTACTACTTCAAAACTTTTATACTCTTCTGAAATTTCCAAGACCACTGCCATCCACCCATTACTTCACATATGATACCATCTCTCATCCATAGAGAAAAAAGCTTTTGATAGAAATTACCTCAACATGTCACTACCAAATCTGCAAATTTACTTGCATTCTTACCCATCTTTTTTCCTCCTCTGTATCCTCCCATCAGAAGGAGTCCATCAAAATACACCCCTCCGCTTGTGCTAAGGAGCCCATACATTCCTACCTCCTCAGAGATCTTGATGCTCTGCTACTTATTTCCTTTCTCTTAAGACTTTAAGCCTCTTCCTCTTCACCAAACCAATTAAACATGCTAAGATCAACCAACCTTTTTATCTATTAATCCATTCATTCAAACATTTTACTAAATCTATGTGCCAGGCATTATTTTAGTATTAAGTATTTAACAGTGAACAAAACCAACAAAAATCATTTACTTATTAAATCCTGTACTCTACTGAAAAGACAAAATGAAGTAAAATAATAAGTTCAAATTTAGTAAGTTAAATGGTAACGAACACAATGAAGGAAAATAATGCAAACAAGTATGTTGCAGGGAGAAAGGGATGGCCAAGAAATTCTTTCTGAAAAGATGACACTGAAGTTAATACCCAAATAAGGTGTGAGAAACAATATGTATGAGTAAATCTCATAGGGTGAGGGTCCCATTCATATTAAATAGTCATTATAAAAACAATAAAGTAAAAGTATACATGGAGTAATTGAAGAATAATGAGGAGACAAATACAGCTATGACCAAGAGGAAGAGCAATTTAAGCCTGAGGTAATAGGAGAGACCGTATAAACACCCTGTTAAGTCATGAACAGATTTTAGTTCATATTCTGAGTGCAAAGTAAAGCACTGGAATATTTGAGAAGAACAGTAACTTTTTTTTTTTTTTTGGTACCGGGAATTGAACTCAAGGGCACTTGATCACTGGGCCACATTCCCAGCCCTTTTTTGTATTTTATTAGAGACAGGGTCTCACTGAGTTGCTAAGTGCCTCGCCATTGCTGAGGCTGGCTTTGAACTCGCGATCCTCCTGCCTCAGCCTCCCAAGTGCTGGGATTACAGGCGTGCGCCACCTCGCCCGGCTAACAGTAACATTTTTAACAGTGACATCTTACTTTTTTTTCTTTTTTTTTTTTACTGGGGATTAAACCCAGGGCCACTTTACAACTGAGTTATATCCCCAACACTTCTTAAAATTTTTTTGAGACAGGGTTTCACTAAGTTGTCAAGGGTGGTCTGCAACTTGCAATCCTTCTCCTTCAACTTCCCAAGAGTCTTGTATTACAAAAGTGTGCCACTACACCCAGCTCTAACTTACCTTTTAATCAGAACACTCTGAGGCAAAGTACCATGGTGGTTTCAACTGACAGGGTAGCAGTGGAGGTGATAAAAGGTGGTCAGATTTGAGAACTTTTAAAGTTAGAGGTTAACAGAAATTCCCTGTAGATTGGACAGGAGGTAAGATAATGAAAGGAATTAAAGCTGTCTTCAGAGTTTCTGATCTGTATGACAAGAATGACACAGTTACCATCAACCAAAATATAAAAGACTCAGGAAGGAAGAGGTATGAAGGGGAATAATCAATAAATTGGTTTGGGACATTTCAAAGTTTACGATGCCTCTTAAAACTCAAGGGAAATTTGAAATATTAGGCAAATGAGTTTGGAGTTCACAGAAAAAGTCCAGGTTGATATAAATATGATAATTTATAAATATAAAGATTTACTTAAAGCCCTGAGATTGGGCTAGGGGCCCAGCTCAGCGGTAGTGCACTTGCCTGACATGTGTGAGGCACTGGGTTTGATTCTCAGCACCACATATAAATAAATTAAAAAAAATAAAGATCTATTGACAACTAAAACAAAAAAATATTTAAAATAAATAAATAAATAAAGCCCTGAGACTGAAGAAAATTACTAATGGAGTGAATGTGGACAAGAAAGAAAAGAGGTTCATGGGTTGAGCCTTGGTATACTCCACTATTAAGAGGCTGAGCTCATAAAGGAAAACTATCAAGGGAGATTGAAAAAGAGTAGCCATTGAGAAGGATGAAACTAAAAAGAGTGTAATATATGGAAGTCAAATGAAGACAGTTTTTAAAGGAGGAAGGCATGACCAACTGCATAAAATGCTGCTGATCCGACAGAATAAGAGGAAATCTGAGAACTGATTATTAGTTTGGCAACAAAGTAGATGGAAATCCTCAAAACTGGCTTTGAGGTGTTAGAAATTAGAAACTTCTTTTGAGATATTCAGTTGTAAAAAGAAAAAGAAAAGAAAAATGGAATGGTAGAGAGAAATGGGTTTAAGAGAAGTTTTGTTACTATTTAGCTTACTGAAATGTTTGTGTATTTATTTGACTTTTTGTTTGTTTTCATGATGGAAAGAAATAGCATGGTGGTATGTTGATAAGATGCAGTAGAGAAGGAAAAACAAGTGATGCAGGAAAAGAGAAGAATTGTTAGATCTCCTTGAATAGGCAAGTGTTGATTCATATATGGAGTAATTTAGCCACAGCAACAGGGTACACAGTAAAGTCCATGAGCACAGAGGCAGTGAGACAGGAGGAGATGGTGGTGGGAGCTTGTGAATTCCCATTCTGCATTGTTCTATTTCCCAGTGAAATAGGAAGTACTGTTACCAACTGAGGGTAAGATTGGGGAAGGAAGTATTAAAAGTTAAGGAAAAATAATGGGGGACATAACTCAAAGGCAGAACAGTTGACTAGTATGTACAAGAACTGGATTCAATCCCTAGTACTATCAGCAAAAAAAAAAAAAAGAAAGAAAGAAACAAATGTTGAACTATTTCAGGCCTATGAGTACAGCTCAGTGGTAGAGTGCTTGCCTAGCATGCATGAGGTACTGTGTTTGATCCTTAGCACTGAAAGAAATAATAATAATTAATGAACAAAGAGAAGTTATAACAATGTGATTTAGAAACTATTCCTGCCAAGATCATGAATAAATGCCATATCATGAAATTCGATGGACAAAATTTAGGCTTCATGTTATTACTCCAATTAACAGCAACTGTCATTGCCATGAACTTTCTTCTCTGAGCCTCCACTACTCCACATTCTCCAATTATTCCTTCCATCTCTCCGAGTACTGTTTCCCTGGTCTCCACCTACCACTTAAATACCATTATCCCTTCAAATTCTCTAAATTTCCTTTACTACCATGGTTTAAATTCTCAAAATTGATACCTAAAGCCTAGTCTTATCTCCTGAAGTGTGCTCACACTCTCTCTCTCTCTCTCACACAAAACTACTTAACAGTTTTTTACTAATTTCCTCAAAAATAAAAAAAAATTTCTTCCCAAATCTGTTTCTCCTCCTGAGTTACCAGAACCAGAGTCGCCCTTGACTTGTTCATTTCCCTTCATTTTCCACATCTAAACAACCACCAATCGTTATCAATTAAGCTCTAAAAGTTCTTTGGAATCCAACTCTCTTCTTTAATACCATTACAACTAACCTACTCCAAATTACCATCTTTTCCCATCTAATCTACTACCCTTAACCTATTCCTATTCATTGAAAACAATGAAAGAGAGTAGTGGCCAAAGATCTTTTAAAACGAAATATATGACCCTGTCATTTTCATCCTTAAAGTCTCTCAAAAGTTTCCCGAATGGCTTTAAGCTAGGGCCCAAAGTCCTTAACATGGCTCACCAGGCCCTCATTCTTATAACTCGGCTGCTCTCTACCTCTCCAGCATCATCTCTCCCTCTCCCACTTCCCTACTCACACATTTACTTAATATTTACTGAGTGCCTGCAACATGCCTACACTGTGCTAATGATTGTTCACACAAGGATGAAGACATACAAGGTCCATGCCATAGTAACCTTGTTTAAAAAGTTCCTCAAATGCACCAGACTTTCTAAATCTAAGACTTTTCAAATCCTGTTCCCTCTGCTTAGAATCAGATCTGACACTTAACTTGCCTATTTAACTCCCCTTTAATTTCATGTCATTTCCTCTGGAAAAAAAGTCTTCACTGTCCCTTGTTCAAACAATGGACTCCAATTTTCCCCTTTGTAGTTATTAATAAGCAAACTACTTTTTATATTTGTTCTCCCTACTAGATATAATAATCTCCATGAGGAAAGAGACCCCAGCTATCTTGTATTATTGACTTATGATAGTGACTTTTTATGCTTTCACAGAGAAAAATGCTTGTATTTTAAGAATAATACCTTTCTTGAGTGGCTTGTTGTACCATCTGTCCTTTTTGATGTCTGGGATGGTAATTCTTACTGATGGATTCTCAACTAGGATTTTATGCAGCAGAGCTGAAAAAAAAATATTAAAGCAACATTTACAAAAAGTCATACATATTAGAAAAGCCTACAACTTCGGGTTAAGGAACACATTCTCTTTTGGCCTTCTTATGTTCAAATATTATTTCTGGGGAAGGGAAAGAATAAAGTTACTACATTACTGATTTAAATTCATATAGTTTTTCTTTGCTGCTGTCTACACTTTAGAAAATTCTTCCCAGATCTAATTCTCAATTATTTGCAAATAAGCAGAACAAGAGTCTGAAAGAAATGTTTTCCCCCTGTGTGGCATTAGCAAAAAGATACAAAAAAATCTTCTACCCATTTTTAACACCAAAAATTTCATCACTCAACATATCATATTCTCATGTTACTTCCTTATTTACACAGTTTTATGTGTTTAACTATGAATAACTTTTTTAAGAGAGTAATATAACCAACTATTATCCTAAGTATCTTAATTATTTTGACAAAGAAGTCATACATCTCCCAACATTAAAATTATTTTTGGTCTGGGGCTCTGGCTCAGCAGCAGAGCGCTTGCCTAGCATGCATGAGGCACTGGGTTTGATCCTCAGCACCACATAAAAATGGTCAGAATCTGACCATCTACAACTACAAAAAAAATTTTTTTAAATTATTTTCTAATGGACCAAAGATTTAAATGTAAAAATGAAGCCATGAAAACATATGGAACTTTTTAAAAAACAGTAGACATAGAAAAAAAACCCTTTCCAAATATGACAATGTAGTGAGATATCAAAAATGACAAGATTATAGATTTGAAAATTTAAAAATTTCTACATGTCAAAATATCAAATGAAATAAAAATAAATGATAAATTGTGGAAAATATTTGTAACAAATGCAAAGGTCAAAGCTGGATATGACAATACATCCCTATAACCCTTGACTAAGAAGCCTGAGGCAGGAGGATGACAAGTTTGATGCCAGCCTGGGCAATTCAGAAAGACCCTGTTTCTAAATAAAAAATAAAAAGGTTTGGGGATATAGCTCAGTGGTAGAGCACCCCTGGGAAAACTCCTTCAAGGTTAAGAAAATCTCCTTGCTAACACTGAGCAAAACTGACAAAAAAACTAATAAATACACAAAGGGTTCCAACTTCATTAATATTAAATTTAAAATAAAAATAAAAAACAGACCTATCAGATTAGTTAAAATAATTTTTTAAATGTAAAATGGACAAAGCTCTGATGGAATAGTATCAACTTTTTGAAAAGCAATTTGGCAAAATAAGATACAATCCTTACAAATCTACATACATCCTTGACCCTACAATTTTGTTTCTGGAGGTTTATTTTAAATAAATAATTTAAGGATACGTGTGAAGATGAAGTTACATGGATGCTTATCTTATGTGTTTGTTTGGGTACCAGAGATTGAACTCAGGAAAACTCGACCACTGAACCACATCCCCAGCCCTATTTTGTATTTTATTTAGAGACAGGGTCTCACTGAGTTGCTTAGCACCTCACTTTTGCTGAGCCTGGCTTTGAACTTGCAATCCTCCTGCCCTAGCCTCCCAAGCCAATGGGATTACAGGCATGAGCCACCACACCCAGCTCATATCTGTTTTAAAACAGTAAAAATTTAGAAAATAAAATTCCAATGAATGAGTAAAGCACATCCATATAGCAGAATATCATCACAGCCTTTATAAACAATGACAGATCTACAATTACAGACATGGAAAAATGTTCAAAGAACATTAAAACCAAAGAACAAGTTATGAAATATTATTTGTAGTATGGTCTAACTTTTGGTAAAAATATATATGTGTCTGTGTATATATATATAAACTTATAAGTAGAATACATATATAATAAACATTAAATGTATTTACAACAAAGCACAGAAGCACACAGAATATCTTTAAAATGCTATATCTAAGTGATGGAATTACAGGATTTTTTTTTTCATTTTTATTTATATTTCCCAACTTATGTACAAGGATCATGAGTTATTTGTGTAATTATTAAAATGTTATAAAAGAGGGACTGGGGATATAGCTCAGTTGGTATAGTGCTTGCTTTTCAGGCACAAGGCCCTAGGTTCAATCCCCAGCACCACCAAAAAAAAAGTTATAAAAGAGAAAAATTTTAAGAAAAATTCAAATAGCACAAGACTTCATTATCTAAGAAATCAGTATCAGTCAAGATAACCCAGTTACCTAGAGGAGCAGAATCAATTTTTTTCCAAGGGTTGAGGTATGTCTTTTTTTCTTTCCAATCAGAATATTCCTGGCAACTGTCACTGGGCTGGTCCCATGGCAATTCTAAAAATAAAACAAGTTACAATTTCCTGAGTGTTCACAAAATTATAATGTAAAGATTTCAAGGAAAAATAATCATTACAAATCCATACAAAGTTTCCTTCAAATTAATTCAATGTCTTACAAACCAAGAAACTAAGTTTTATACAAACTTTATAGGCACTTTAAAGATAGATGAGCCACTACTCTTTCAAAAGTGTTTACATGAAGCATAACACAGTGGCACGTGCCTATAATCCCAGCTACTAGGAAGGCTGAGGCAGGATCACAAATTCAAGGCCAGACTGAACAATTTAAAGAGACCCTGTCTCAAGATAAAATATAAAAAAAGGTCTGGGAATGTTCTTCAGTGGTAGAGTGATTGGCTAGCATGTGTGAAGCTGAGTTTCATCCCCAATATCACCAAAAAACATCACAAGACTTTTAAAGAGATACCTATTTTGATTTTTCATTTAATAGATACACATACCACATTTTTTAAAACTTTGGGGATTACAAGTTAGTTATTAGTAAGTTACTACTTGCAATGATTAAATATTAATTTCCATCTCACAATTTATGTTGAAATTCTAACCCACAGTGTGATGGTGTTTAGAGGTGGGCCCTTTTTGGGAAGGGATTGGGTCCATAAGGTTAGGATCCCTCATGGATTGGATCATTGTTATGAAAACACAGAGAGTTTCTGCTCTTTCAGCTCTGCATCATATGAGGACAGAATCAGTTGGTTACTTGCAAGCCAAAAAGAGGATCCTTACCAGAATATGCTGGCACCTTCACCCCAGGCTTTGTGAGAAATAAATCTTTGTTATTTATAAGCCACCCAGTCTATGGTACTTTGTTATAGCAGCCCAAACTGATTAATACTATTACATAAATATGAACTCCATTGGTTTATTTAATTTATTTTGGTATAGCAAATCTGACTTTCCATATGCCAGTAGTTTTTTGTTTGTTTTGGTAACAGGGATTGAACCCAGGGGCACTTAACCACTGAGTCACATCCCCAGACCGTTTGTTTGTTCATTTTGAGACAGGATCTCACTAAATTGATGAGGCTGACCTCAAACTTACAATCCTCCTGCCTTAGCCTCCATGGATTACAGGCATTGCACCAACACACAAGGTCATAAACAAAAAGTTTTATCGTGACTAAATAGTTCTTACCTCCAGCCAACATTGCAGTAAGCACTATTCCACAGGACCAAACATCAACTGGTTCAGCATGAAATTCTTTTCTCTTCAGAAGTTCCGGAGCAACATAAGGTAAAGTACCACACATCTTGTTCAATAAACGTTCACGATTATTATGCCGAAACACTGTGGCCAAGCCAAAGTCAGAGATTTTGAGGTTATCTAAACCAAAAGAAAAAAAAAAGAATGGCACTGGATAAGAATGATTTGCAAATAGATATAAGAATTAAGTTTTACTGAATATATTACCTGGTTTATAGAACTTCTCTACCTTACCATAACCAAAATAAACAAAAAGAAATTTTTAAAAATTAAAGACATAATCACCTATGCTAAACTTGGAAAAGGCCTCATCTTTGATATTAAGAAAAATGTCCATCAACACACCAAACAGTTTGGCCCAGGTTGAAGAAAGATACTAGAGTTAAAAGGGGCCATTTTTCTGGTAAAGAACACTCTAAACTTGGGCTGAAAGCAGAAGAAAGCCCTTAACAAGTGGTATAGAAGGCAGGAATGAGACATAGTAAAACAGGAGGTACACTTTCTCAGCAGCAAACAAAATCAATTGGCAAGAAGAATATAAGTAAAGACATAACAAACTAAAGATCCAGAATCCATGAGAACTTGTTGTCAAAGTAGCTAAGTTGAGAAAAAGAGGAGGAACTCTGTACAAAACAAAAACAAACAAACAAAAAAAGAACAAAAACTTCCATACTAATCTTCCATCTTCAGCCCATAAAAACTGCAGGTAGGACTTTCAACTTTACTTACACTTAGTGAATGTCTACTGTATCCACATAACAGGCACTGTGCTAGCCAATGCAGGTAGTGAACAAATCAATGAGGAAGACTAACAATAGGCAATGGCCAAGAAGGTTATAAAAATATAGAACATGACAGGATCTTACAGCAAAGGGTTCTAACCTAGGCTTGGAAGCTATGGAAGGCCCTCTGTTATTAGAGGTTATCAATGGTTATAAGCTTTTCAGAGGGCAATCCAGCCAAAGATGCCAAAATTTATAATATTTTTCTCTTTGAGCTAGTAATACCCACCTCTAGGAACATATCCACAGAAATAGTCCCATAACTTCACAAACAAGGATATTTGTAGCAATATTATTTGTAAATAACCTTAATGCCCATCATAAATGGTAAAAGCTTATAAAATATGTATGCAATAGTACTTATTAAGAAAAACAAGATATATATGTACTAATATGGAACAGGCTATAAGTGGGGAATAGGCTAGTGTTATAACAAATATTATAACATGATCCAATTTTTGTACTAAGCCTATGAACAGTTATATAATAGTCATCATTTCTCTATTAATTCTTTAAAAATCAAGCACATTCACCCAATTTAATGTAAGCCATTAATATTTACTTGTATTTGATTCCAGGAGGTAAATGCTATGATTTTTTAGGGGGTGAGGGGATACCAGAGATTGAACCCAGGGGCACTGGACCACTGAGCCACAATCCCACCACCGAGCCACATCCCCCACCCTATTTTGTATTTTATTTAGAGACAGGGTCTCACTGAGTTGCTTTAGCACCTTGATATTGCTGAGGCTAGCTTTGAACTTGAGATCCTCCTCCTTCAACCTTCAGAGCCACTAGGATTATAGGTGTGTGTGCGCCACTGTGCCCAGCTATATTTTTTTAATAGCTATCTATATACGGCACAATTTGGACAAATCACTGAAATTAAGAGTTCCAAGTGGTAATCACTTAAAATACTAATAGATTACCATGGTATCCCTTGGATTTTGTCGTTTTATTTTGTTTGCAATCTAATACTCAGTTAGATCAGAGAAATACAAGTCATCTATTCGAAATTTACAAGTATGGTTCTGACAAAAATAATGGAAGAGTATATTTGTGAATGAATAAAAACTTCAAATACTGGTAACGTATTTCTGTTTTAAAAAATATTAGTTAAATACTGAACAGAAACAAAATACATATTATACAAGAATAACAATATAACGAAGACCCACTCACCTAACATCCAAGAAAAAGGACACACCCATTCCCTCCACTACCTTCTCAGAGACACCCACCATTTTGAATTTTATTATTCCCTTGCTTTTGTCTGTTTCCACACTTTGCCAAGTTTACATACCTAAACAATATAATTGGTTTTATATGTTTTTGAATTTCATATAAACAGATCACATGAATTCTTTCAGTGTATTTTTTATGCTCTACGGCCTGAAATTCAGCCATGTCATTGTAGCTACAAATTATTTATTTCAGACTTTCTTATTACTGATAGACATGTGAGTTGTTTCCAATTTTTCTATTAAATAACAGAGCTATAAGCATTCTTTTTTTTTTTATTTTTTAAATATTTATTTATTTATTTTAGTTGTATACAATGCCTTTATTTTTATGTGGTGCTGGGGACTGAACCCGGGCCACGCATGTGCTAGGCAAGTGCTCTACCGCTGAGCCACAACCCTAGCCCCTGTGAGCATTCTTATAAGTGCTAATTTATTTTTAAGCCAGGTGGACAGATAGGTGTTTATTATACTTTATAATAATATGTAATTTATTTTATGAAAATTTTAGGGCACCTGAATTAAGTTTTAAATAAAAGTCCCTTTTATACTATGTAAACACAACAGGGTTAAAAAAGTAAAACCCACATGCACATAGGAAAAAAAGCATATAAACTATGCTCTAAGGTAAATTAAATTTTACATAGTAATAATAGTTTCCAATTTTTTCAGTATCAACTATGTACTAGGTACCTACCATTTATAGCAAAAATACACACACATTTTTTTGAAATACATTTTTTTTCAGTTATAGATGGACATAGTACCTTTATTTTATTTATTCATTTCATGTGGTGCTAAGGACTGGACCCAGTGCCTCACATATGCAAGGCAAGCAGTCCACCACTGAGCCCCAATTTATGCATTTTTAAAGTGTATGTGTATGTATATTACATAAATATCTGTTTTATACATGCCAGGTACATACTTCTACAAAAACACATGTATGTTTGTATCCTTTATCCTCTTAACTCAAATAGATTCTCTTATTATTCCCATTTTATAAATAAGAAAAGCGAGGCAGAGAGAAGTTAAGCAACTTACCTAAGGCCACATGTCTAGAATGAGGTGGCCTAGATTAAACCTAGGTTCAAATGACTCCAAAGTTCAAGCTCTTAACACTATCCTATATTGCCTTTCATATTTAGAGACACGTAATCCTTTTCCAGGGTGTTTTTTGTATCTTGAAACCTGCATTTAATTCAAAAAGGACTTGCTTTGTATGAGGAAGGGGAGGAATGGAATTTAACATCATCAAGGCTATTACCATTCAACAAGTAATGGGAACAGCATGAAAAACAGAAGCATGAGAATCCTCAGATTGTGCTGTGTGCTTACATCTCAGGATTCATCAACAAACCATCCTACAGTTCCTTTTTATCATACACTAAATTTTCTGAATATGTAAAATACTGCTATGAGACTTATGAAATAACTTGTAGAGAGCTAAATAACAAAAGCTCAGTGTTGGATAAAACAAGCAATGTTTAAATTCCCCTTATAATATCCTTGACAATTAATACTCCATTGTTCAATATTATAAACTCACTACATGCCAAAGCAACCCACGCTCTTTTTGTAAGATCTATTAATGAACATCATCCTTGTGCTAATCCAAAATTACTTCTAAA
The DNA here is from genome assembly GCA_025594165.1 of Tamias sibiricus. NCBI lineage: Eukaryota > Metazoa > Chordata > Mammalia > Rodentia > Sciuridae > Tamias > Tamias sibiricus. The sequence goes on along the minus strand of CM046657.1, from coordinate 119,875,905 downwards.
CAGTTTTCACCCACAGGTTTTGAGAAACCATATTTAACAATTAGCAAGTTTCCTTGAGTTCCTTCAATAATTTCTCATTTTGCATAGTTTATAGCTCTTAATATTTGTTCACTTTCCTATAAAAATATATCAGTGGTCTATATATCTCTTACAATGTGGCCCCAAGAAACACTATTTCCAGTTAAGCCTCACCAGAGTAATACTGGACCATTATTTTACTCATTCTAAGTAGTATATCACTTTAGTTTTCTTACATATGGTGACCAAATCACACAGGTGACTAACACCAAGTTTGATGCCCAGTAAATGTCTTTTAAATAAAACTGTTTAACTGACAAGAACAAGCTATTCAATTATGCTTGGTTAATTTTTTTCAATCCAGATAATAGACTTCAGATCTTTTTCTATTAAAAAATAACTTTGTTAGATTCAGCCCACCTCTCTGATCTGCTAGATTAATGTATTAGTTATTTTTAAAAGTCTACTATTTGCAAGGAACTACTCTAATGTTAGAATAAAGCCTTAAACATACCAGGCATGAATCTCTGCCTCACATAGCTGACATACGTTATATTTTTGGTCCTGACTCTGTAATGTAACATTTTCACTATCCATCCTCTCAGGTTTATGACATCCATTAAAAATAAATAAATAAATAAATAAATAAAAACCTTGCATCTTATGCAAGTCATAAGACAAAAAGAGTTAACAGTTCATGGCTAAAGAAACTTACATTTATTAATTCACTTAAAAAGTTGTTTTCAAGCATTTTTATTTTTATTCATCTAGCAAGCTACCCTGGATCTAGGGAAGACTTCTCATCCATAAGTATATAATGAAAAACTTATATAAATTCCAAACATACCAAGTCTCCCAATTTCCTTGCTTCTCAGATTTTCATCCTGAGATTTTAGTAATGCAAAAACCTTGATCCTGCCTTGAATGGCTGTCTTAAAATTAGTAGTAACAAAACACTAAACTTACCCCTTTCGTCCAAGAGGAGATTTTCTGGCTTAATATCCCTATGAGTTATTCCAATGCCATGAAGATAAACCTAAGGGGAGGTAGAAACACACCAGAATTTAGCAACTTATTTTATCTGTACTAATTTTAAGTAAAAGAAAAGATATAATTGTACCTACCACCCCTGCCATGAGTTGATGGAAAAATCTCTGAGCATCTTGTTCAGGCATGCCTATGTCTGGTTCTATAAGAATTAATTACAAAAGTTAGTTTATTAGATAAATACAATCAGGCATTGAACATATAGTTCCTTAATTTGATTTTAGACATTTGTGATTATAATTTAGCAATCTTATATTAATGAAAGATTAAGTGCACTAACAATACAGTACTTAACCAACATTTTCCAATCTGTTAAAGAGCAAAAATAAACTAGTATCATGGGAACATTAGAAAGAAATAAAGCTATCGTCAAAATCAGGAACATAATACATGCTATGAAAGCTCCTATTTTATTGTTACATTAACATTTACTTGGTATCCTTTAAATTCTGCCCTATTGTTTCTAAATGCTATAAGTATTTTTCCCATTTCTGAAATATAATTGTCTATGTGAAACCCGAAAAAATAAACCTATTTCACTAAATTTTTAACAGATTTAAACTTCATAAAATCCTTCACACTGAATATTTATGAAGTTCCCTCAGGAAACGGTCTTATTAAGAGAGCTTTTATTATCAGTTATCCTTTACCTTTTATATTTTTATTTCTCATTAACGCATGATTTCTTTTGCCCTCAGTTCTCAGTCCTGAGATTCACATAAGAGATTAAATAATCAGTTTTTAACTACTGATAAAATAGTTTCAAATAATAAACTTAGACCCACAACATATATTTTATGTACTTCTCAAGTTCTGTAACATCAATCATTTGAATTTGCACAGAATATTTAAGTAGCAAACAATTTACTTGATACGTATAAAACAATCATTTCACTTCAACAAATAGGGGGGAAAAATAACAAAATGCTATTATTTTGGACCTGTAAATGTATGCAATGATCATGTAAACAGAATGTCTACAAAGAAAAAAACTGTACAGGCAAACAATACATTGTTTTTTGTTGTTTTGTTTTTGTGGTACTGGAGATTGAACCCAGGGGCACTTAATCAATGAGCTAGATCTCCAGTCCTTTTTATTCTTTTAAACAGGGTCTTGCTAGGTTGCCTAAGCTGGTCTTGAACCTGCCATCTTCCTGTCTCAGCTTCCTGAGTAGCTAGAATTACAAGCATGTGCCACTGAGCTCAGCTTATTATGCATTTATACTTCATCATTAAATTATAGTTTATCATTTTTAAACTACATAATACAGCAATCCTGAACACAATCACTTATAACTTGAGGACAGTTTTCCTTCACTGAAAAAAAAGAAATTTTTACTTCAATTTCAATATTGCATAAACTTAAGGAGAAAATGAGGGACTAGCTATTCAAGATTAAAAAACAAATTTAGAAACTTATTTAGTAGAATACTTATCTTAGATTTTTTCCATACCTATTCTATCAAAAAGCTCTCCCCCACTACAGTACTCCAGAAATAGATACTGGATATTTCCTTCTCTCCTATGACCGTAGAATTTCACTACATTCTCATGATTTAACATTTTATTAATACAGATCTCTTTTTTAATGTTTTCTGGACAATCTATGGCACGCTTCATATCTACAATCTTCACTGCAACTGCTTCTTCAGTTATTCTATTCACAGCAAGTTGAACTCTAAAAAAGGAAAACAAGAGTTACAACATTCTAGACATTTGAATTCTCTTTTAGAGCTTCAAAAGATTAAACATGACAAATCCAAAATTGTTTTTATCTTTACTACTTTCTCTACCAAGGAGAAACCAAGGAAATGGTCTCTGCTACATTCTCAACAGATACTGGTCCTTTCTGAAAGGTGAATTACTATGGCTATTACTCCAAAGAAGTCATTATACTGTACATGCAAGTCATTTAAAAAATGCTTGATAAAGTAAGCTAAATCGGGATAATAGAAATTCTAGATCACATATATACTACTTCTATTCACATAATTTTAATAGCATTACCTAACACTTATTAACCTCATGCTATGTATGTCTGTGATAACTGTACTAAGCACCTTTGGAGTAGGTACTTTTATTGTCATCTTATAAATGAGGAAAACGGAGGCATATAACATTGGGATGCTCCCCTAAGTCCATAAAACAAGCCCAGTATGTGACAGATTTAAGATCTGAAAGCAGGCAGGTCATCTCCAAAGTCTGTTCATTTGCTCATTTAGCCACTATGCTTAAAGCCCAAGACTATGTGGTTGGTTGAGGAAACAACAACTTCAACAGATCTTTTGCAACTCTTGATAAAGAAAAAGAAAAAAGGAAAAAAAATAGAAATATTAATCCTTACAAAAATTGTGTAATGTCCCTTGCTAAAAGCCTTGGTTTCCAAAATGCAAAGATCTGATCTCTAAAGCGCCATGCATTGGAAAAAACAAGTCCAAAACAACAAATACATACTCAGACAAAACAAAAGAAAACTAAAGCAAGCGTGAAAGCAAGATAATATTCGGATTCAAACTCACTCTCCGTAGGCACCTTCTCCTAGGGTTTGCACCAAGTCCCAGTCTTCCACAAAGGGCACTGCCATGACTCCACGGAGCACCACGGCTGTAAAAGTCAGGAACCCGAAAAATAAGGAATGAGCTTATGCTCAGATCACCTGTAAAGCCACCGCGCTCTGCTTCCTGCCATGATCCCTTGGTTTCCCCTTACATCTCATTTACATTTATCCAAGTCTTTAAACCCCAAACAAATATTCTAAGTTTAGGCATTAGGTTGCCTAAATCGCAATCCCCATTCCTTTGCACACGGAGGGCTGAAACTCTGCCCTCCTCAGGCCTCACGGGAAATTTTAAAAGTTGCGGTGAGAAGCGGGAAGACGGATGCTTTCGGGTGAATGACTGGCGAGGCGGGTAGAGTGGTAGGAGTCTGGGGAAGAGAGTACGGGTATGTTGACTAGAAGAGGGGTTGGAATAACTGCAGCTACAGCAGCCCCTCCTCCCCACTTGCACAGTTCCAATTCCCACCCCCACCCCACCCGTCCCAAAGGCCGGGAGGAGCCCGGGGCGGGGCCAAACTGCCCGTAGACACGGAAGGAAGGGCTGGGACCCAGAACGGCACACAAACTTCAGAGGTCCCCAGCTAGCAGAAAGGTAGCCTCTCCTTCCCCCGACCCTTTACAATGGGGACCCCGTGGTACCACATTCCTCCACTCTCCAAAACCGCCCCTCCGCTGGAAGATCTCCCATCCCCTCCGCTCAATACCATTAGCTCACCGTGCTCCTCCTCACTAATCTAGACTCCTAACTCCTTCTCCAGACCCGTTTTTCGTCCTACCGGCCGCCCCTCCTCACCAAGCTGTCCTTTGCCCGCCACCACAGGAATCCAAATGCAGCGCTTTTCCCGCCAAAATTTGCTTGCGTCGTGCTGCCGCAAACGCGCGCACCCTTGCCGTAAAGCAGGACAATGCTCGTTCCCGTGTCCCGCAGCTCTGAAGATTGGCGGCTCCAAAACACACGCGCCGTGGTGTTGTACCTTCTGCCAGTTCCCAGCTACCCTAGCCCGGGTTCCTTTGAGGTGTGGAACAGATCCAGGCTGAAAAGATTGATGAACCGACCAGCACCAATGCGAATTGATCTCCGGGTCCGTGTGAAATGACATCCGGTTTGTGGAGCTCCGCTGCGCGGCTTCGGGCGCTCTGGTGCAGGACCGAAGCCTCCATCCCCACAGCACGCCCACCGTGGGCTGCGCCTCCTGGTGGTGTTTCCCGCCTTGCTCCCCGCCGCTCTGGGCCTGGAAGGCTGCACCGTTGTCTATGTAAACCCACCAGCCTGTGACCCTGAGCACCTGGCCTGAAGCCCGACCAGACCAAGAAACGCTCCAGAGTTCTCTGTAAACTTTGGAATGCAGGACCTATACTATTAGGGTCGAGTACCAACTATCAACAGCTGTTCGATACTGTGAAGAGGGATTTTGTGTTGAGAGCCATCAAAAGAGGCCACACATTAAGCTGGGTGGAGGAGTACTGGAATAAAGTAACCTGCGGACAATTTGAGATAATGTCGGGATAAACAATTTTGCCTTGTGGGTGAATAGACAATACTTTAATTCAGCCTCAACTCTGAAGGGTGAGTCCATCTGCCTAGCTTAGTTCTAGCAAGTTTCTTGTTCTTAATGTGTAGGAAACAGGCAAGTAAAAACCAATATAAATTTTACAATGCAAAAATTTCAAAGTAACCAATTTAAAGAGAGAAGAAAATTCCAAAGAAAGGGACTTGAGAACAAAACAAGCCTGGAAAAACTGAAATGGGTATTCCCCTGCAGTAGACTGAGAACTGAAGGCATAGGCAAGAACATTAAATTCCCCTTTTCTTCAAAACCAAGCCAAATATATTCAAAGTAACTCTTGCAACATACTAATAATGGAGTAAAATATGTTACACATAAAAGAATGCACACATCTGTTGAAAAGAAGCAAGTCTGGGGCAAAAAACATTAAAAAACTGCAAATGCTTGGGTGTGAAGTTTTGAACCATGACATCAATTTAGATTTCATGTAACAAAAATAATAAGTTTTCTAGTTTACCCCATCTTCCCTTTTTTCCTCTCTGTGCGCTGAAAACAGATATGAAGAAGAGGAGGACCTGTACAGTTCCAATGTGCCTGGATAGAATTTAAAATTTCTTTTTATCCTGAAAAAACACGGTATCAGTTAAATACAGCATATATGAGAGAGAACTGCCTCTGTGCCCTTTGGAAATGACTAACAAAATAGTAAAAGATAAAGTTTTAGAAGACAGTAACCTCCAAGAATGAGTATGAAAAACAATTTTGGAAAGCCTTGACATGGAAATAAAGATGAATCCCAAAACTAGCAATAAAACAATGATTTACATCTCAGAAATCTTGAATTGGTGACACCAGGCAACTCTGATGTAGAGGTGAAAGTGGGGCAAAAGGAGGATAGATTGAAAGACTTTATAAGAAGCAAACAGACTTCTCTCCAAAGCTGGGTCAAGACTTTAGTCAGTAAATACGTGGTATTTGAACTAGAGATAAATAGGGACAGTTAAAAGCTTGAGTACCTTAACTGAAAACAGAGGCATTAATTTTAATTGTACACACTGAAAATTGAGATTATAGGCCTTTTTTTCCTACTGTCATAAAACTGATAGCCTGGTTTATCCTTGAGTAAGAGATTATAACCTTGAGGAAATCTTATCTATGTAAGAGAAAAATACCTAGCTACCAGTACTAGACTTTCCTGTGTAATAGCCCAGCCAGAACTCAGTAGATTGAAAATCACATGAACAAGTACCACCTGCTATCAAAAAGCCTTTTTAATCAGCTTTTATGTCCCATTCTTTTAAAAAGAGCAAAAACAACCAAAAATTTGAGAGTCTTCAATTGGAAAAAATGTCAAGAGAAATTAAAAAAAAAAAAAAAAAGCTCTTAGATATTAAAAACATGAAAGCAGAAAAAAAAAACTATTTTAAATAGTTTTTAAAATATAGTTGAGGAACTCTTCCCAAATGGAAGATAATGAAAAATAGAGAACATTAGGAGACTGATTAGGAAGTCCAACATCCAAATAACTATTTATCATTAAGAAAAAGGGAATAGAATAGTACTGCATTTAGAATAGAATAGTACTGCATTTCTCAACATTTGGAAGACAGAAAAAAATGAGTCAATCCCTTCATGATCCTAAGGAAAATTATTTCCAAAATACACTTAATGAATTTACAAATTCACTCTGAAAAGAAACACACGAAATCTCCCAAAATTTCTCTCACACACACTTTCTCAGAAAGGTACTTAGAAGTGATAAATCGAGAAAGAAGTCAAATAGGACTGGGGATGTAGCTCAGTAATAGGCTTAGTATGCACAAGGCCCTGCATATATAAATATATATATATATATATGTATACACATATACACACACACACACATATATATATATATATGGATTAACACACACAAAACACCAGTGAAATGATACAACCTAGCAAACCTGAAGAGTAAACCAACCTAATATGTTCAAACATATAAGAGGTGACACAAATGAAGGCAAACTGGGGGACAAACTAGTGACAACTACAGAAAGAAAAGAAATCTCCAATGGAAAAAAAAATTATGCTAGAAAAAGAGCTAACAGTAATAGTTTATATGGCTTAATTGAGAATATCCAGGTTAGAAGTAATTATTGATTTGACCTAAATTATAACTATAATAGAATTGAATAAAGAAATAATTATAATAGAATTAGAACAGGATATGATAACTACAATAAAACTATAAAAGAATAACAATGTGTCTATAGACCAGAAAGTGGACAAAGATACACAAAAGTGAAACACTAAAACAGTAAACTAAAGCAAGTTATTTAATGATACAGAAGTAAGAATCTTCAAAGTTGAAAGTTGATGTCTTGGGGAGTAGAAAACACTGTATTGTTGCTTTTCTAATACTTTTTATAGTAAGTATATTATAACAATAAAAGTAAAAAGTCAATTTTTAAAAAAGAAAAGCTTCATGCTGAGTGCAGTGACAGAAGCCTGTAATCTCTGCTACTTGGGAGGTTGAGACAGGAGGATCCCAAGTTCAAGGCCAACCACAGCAACTTAGACCCAGTCTCAAAATAAAAAGGACTGGGGATATAACTCCATATAGTCTGGACACTAACAAAATTAAAATCCAAACAGCCACAATTATACTGACAAAGTGTTATCCCATTTATACCACAGAAGCAACTAATTAATAATCTCTAATTAGTATTATATTGATGAACTCAGAATAACCTCTTCCATTTGGGAATAATTCTGTATATAAATCAAGTAATATATTTACATACAGTAAGTCAAATCTTATATTAAATCTAAATCTCAACCACGTGGTATATAAATTGGCTTGCAAGGCTAAGTTCCCTAGGTATAAAAGCATATCCAAGCATATCCTTCAGGGTACTATTGTACTATTTTGACTTACCTAAAAGCCATGAATTCCTCCTGTTTTTTTAAACAGGTAACACTAGACAGTTACCTCACATATTTTAAAAGACTTAGGGCTTATATACTTCAATGATATATGTCTTATGTGGTTAAAATAATAAATAAATAAATAAAATGTCCAACTGAACTAAAGACAGCAAAAAAGCTATCTTTCCTGCCCAGAAATAGCACTCCTCTTGTTCCATAAACATTTATTCATTTGATAAAAATTTATTGAGCACTTACTATGTGCAAGGCTTCATATTAAGTGCTACAATACAGAAAGTATGACAAAACTGTTTATATAATGTAGAATCAGAGCTAGTCCTTAATAGTTTTCCTGAAATAAGAAAAGAAGAATGCTCCTCCTACCTGGTTCAGGGAGCTAAGAGCATGGATAAAGTCTGCTTTATGTTCTTTGAGCAACCCAGCATAAACTTTTGTCTTCAAATCAACCATTAAGTCAAAACAAATAAGGCACATTTTTAAAAAAAAAATCCCCCCTTTAATTGACCAAAGTAAATCCATGACATTTCATTTGGTAACCTGCTTAGAATTATAAAAATCATTCCATTTTGGCCCAGCCCATACTGTCCAGGGCAAAACTTCCAGACAATTCTAATGTCATCCGGCTCTGTTCTTATAAACTGCATATAAAAAAAAAAAATCTTCAACATTCTAAATATGACGCGCTCAGTGCAAAGCGTATCAGAGCTGGATGTGACATTTACGTCCTTGACAAGCCTCGATTATCCAGGTCCTTTACCTGCAAAAAAAAAAAGGAAAAAAAAAATCGATTTAATATTGATAACCAGGTCAATTTTGGAGTTTTTTCTAGTGAAATGGGCTCACCCAGAGCAAGATGGATTATGTTTGGTTCTGCTGCCTTGTTTGACGTTGTGAATAAATAAGCATGGGTTAGAAGGTCTAGATACTCTGCTTAACCTTTCTGAGTACCTCTGTGAGAAGTAGTAAATAATTTTCCCTTCACATGTATCAAAGGCTCTCAATCTTTTTTTAAATTTTTTTGTACCAGGGATTGAACTCAGGGGTGCTTAAGCACTGAGCCATATCCCTATCCACTCTTTTTTAGTTTGAGACAGGGTCTTGCTAAGTTGGTTAGGGCCTCATTATGTTGCTGAGGCTGGCTTAGAACTTGTGATCCTCCTGCCTCAGCCTCCCGAGTTACATGGCTGCATCCAGCTCAATCTTTTCTTATGTAAAAGATATATAACATATTCATATGTGATTACATGTCTCTTTTTACCACAAATTCCCCAGTAGGAGAGAAGAAAATGTAGTTCAGAAACAAACACATAAATTTTCTCTTTCTTTTTTCACCTCAGGCCTCATCACTGAAACATGCAAATTTGAACAGCAAATGGAAAAATATTGCTGCACTAACTGCTAAAATGACAGACACTGGTAGGTCTACTCTCTAAGCATAATCTAAAATTTTAAAAGTTCAGTCCACATGGAATTCCCCAGTTGGAGTATAATAGTATAAAATTCTGAGTAAGTTGCAAGCTATCTTTCAGATATGGGTGTCATGAGAAATGCCCCTATTTAATAAATAGGGTGGGCCCGCTATTTATGCACTAGAACCTAAATGCAAACATAAGTGTCACTTTCTGAAAGAGTATAGCATCTGCTCACCTTGTATATCCTGACCAGCCAGTGTTCTGTGGTATATGCTTCCTCCAGGACATCAAGCTCAAAGTCTTTATTACCAATCTCAGCATTTCGGACACGGTCGAAGCCTGGTGGACGTTCTAAAAATGGACAAGAAAGAATACTTTCTATGGTTCTGCTTTATTAAAGAGAAAGTAAATAAGACTCAGTACATCTTCTACTACTTAGATTGTTATTCAGGCTGCAGTTGGATTAGAGAATAGTCTGCAAAAAAGAGCATCAGGTAGTAAGAGCAAATCAAGGTTACCCTAACTCAAGTCCTGTTCAAGATGATGTATGCCAGAACGCAAGGAGCTTTGCTAAGAGATAGGGGCTGACTTCCAAGCCCCTCTTTTTCTGAGAAATATCATTCAGAGGCCTCTGTAACATACTACTAACCTTTCCATGGATCAGAGAACCTGTCAGAAACCAAGGAACTGCATGCACTTCAGAAATTCTTTCAACAGCAAAACCATGAAAGTCGAGACCAAAGGAAAGAAAACCTTATTAAATTCCTCTCAGTGTAGCCATCTGAAGAAATGAAGTCTTTTGTCTGTCTACTCCTATATTCCTTTCCTCAGCAATATTCTTTACTGAGACACAACAAAAGATATCTGAAAGCACAGAATCTGGAGGTATGCTGCTTGAGTTTGAATCCTAACCTTACCACTTAGTCGTGTGAAGTTGGCCAATTCGGTAACCTACTGGTACCTCAATCTACTCATATATGAAATAACAATAACATTAGTGTGTACTTCTACTCATATATAAAATAACATTAGTGTGTACTTCTGAGTCACTGTGAGGATTAAATGAGTTAATAGATGTAAAGCATCTAGAGCAATGCCTAAAAGACAGTGTTTGCTAGCTATTTCTGTTACTGTGATTATTGTTAATGCTGTGAATCACTCACTGGCTTCTGTGTAGACCTGCCCAAAGCGGTAGTAACACATCTTGTACATAAGGCAGTTGAGCAGCACTGGAGAACCCTCACGGTCCACACGGAATTCCCCAGTTGGAGTATAATAGTCATTCTCCTTGATATGTTTGCCTGTGTCTGTGCTCCCTCCAATCCGAACCATCCAAAGAAACTTGTTGATATCTAGAGAAAAAACGAAAAAAACTGGTGCATCAAAAAGGTTTCTGGAGCTAAATAACCAAATGAAAACGTTACTATCTAAGGAAATTCTCCATATTTTTCTAATAGGGAATAATACCATTCAACTCTAATGTATAAAAACAGGAAAGACAACATGAGTAAATTATTTTTCCTCAAAATATATAATTTTTCTTAGAAATTATTAGACTCATGAAATTGATTATTATTAGAATATAATAATAAATTTTCTTAGAAATTATTAGACTCCTGCTATTGATCCAGTCTTATGCCACAACTGAAACTATTCCTACATATTAGCTGGGAGCTGAGCTATTGAATATAGTAGCCACTAGCCACATGAACCTAATTAAGAACTTGAAGTGTGGCTAATATAAATTAAGGGATGCTATAAAAACAAAATACACATCAGATTTCTAGGACTTTAGTACAAAACACACACACATACACAAACAAAAATGGATAAAATATTGATTATTTGTTAAATGTTTTGATATATTCAACTAAATAAAATTATTAAAATTAATTTTGAGTATTCTACACTTATTTGATGTGAGAACTTAAAATGACTATGTAACTCCCATTGTGTTTCTATTGGCCAGTACACTGACCCAAGGGACAGCAGCTTTACCAAAAAGGAAAATACAAGTGTGCTGCTCACTCCTGACTTCAATTTCAAAGTCACTTACCTCCAAAGCACAAATATGAGAAGTCAACATTTCTATGTCAAATATACTCACAGACTCTATAAATACTGATACCACCATCAACTCAGGATCTCTCTCTTAGGTATGTCATTCTCCATTGCTTATTTATGGTTTTAGGGAAATCAACTGCTCTGTTTAACTGAAGGGTTAGTATAAAACGTATCACTGATCCATAGGAATACACATTTCCTAATACACTATTAAAAAGGGTTCCAAAGGATATTCCAGTGGTTAAGAAAAGACTCTGAATCCACACTGTTTGGATTGGGTTGGAATTCTAGCACTTCCAATTCTAGCTGAGTGACCTTGAGCAAGTTATTTAACCTCTCTGTACTTCAGTTTCCTCATCTATGAAACTGGAAAAATAAGAGGGATGCTATGGTATTAGGAGTAGAAGCAAGTAAAAGGACTAACTACATCATTTTTCACAAGGTTAGCATTCAATGAACAATATTACCATCCTCCTGTATCTATATTCTTGCCTTCATCTTTTTGATGGAAATATTGAGGCACAGATATGCCCAGATCATGCAGAAAGAAACAAGACCAAAAACAAAACTTAAATGTCAACTCAACATCACAGAGCTATGGCACTGTAGCTATCTGGCAAATACATCTTAAGCAAAAATCTGGCAACCTTACTAAATGAAAGAGTGAAAACTAATAGGAAAGGCCTAGAGGGTGTGGCTCAGTGGTAGAATGTTTACATGTATAAGGCCTTAGGGTATGATCCCCAACACTACCAAAATAACAACAACAATAATAATAATAATTTCATAAAAAATTAATTTTGAAGATACAGTTATCTACAAAAAAAAATTAAATAAAGGTAATACTGTATCAACCTCTCTTTGGACAGAATCTGGACTATGATCAGATCTAACTATTTTGTTTCAAAACTGCATAAATATTCAATAGACAGTAAAATGAAATATATGTAACACTGCAAAAGAGAAAAATTTTGTCCATGACATGAACATTCAAAGGAAATTCAAATTAAGAACATTCAAGAAATGCAATGAGATATGACCATGAAATAATAAAGCTTTTTAAAAAACATTCACACCCAAATGCCTATTAATCAGTCAGAAAATGTCATTTTTGGAGTCTGTACCACTTAGCATAAAAATATTCAAGACATTTTCAAATTATTTATTTAAGATTGCCTGGGTGTGCAACTCTGCCAGAGTACATCTTTAGTCCACCCAGTGTCTGGAATTCAATCCTCAGCATCACAAAAAAAAAAAAAAAAAAAAAAATGCCTTCAGAGCCCAAGTCATGGGTTTTTGTTTTTGTTTTTAATAGTTTTGCTTGTTTGTTAGTTGGTTGGGTTTGTTTAGCTTTGCTTTGCTTTGTTTTGTTTCCTGGTACTGGAAATTAAACTCAGGGGCACTCAGCCACTGAGCCACATCCGCTGCCCTATTTTGTATTTTATTTAGAGACAGGGTCTCACTGAGCTGCTAAGCATCACACTGTTGTTGTTGAACTCGTGATTCTCCTATCTCAGCCTCCTGAGCCACAGGGATTACAGGGGTGCACGACCATACCCAGCTATTGGTTGGTTTTTACTAGACTCAGGAAAGACAAGAACAATGACTGGGGCCAGCTGTGGTGGCCCACATCTGTAATCCCGGTGGCTTGGGAGGCTGAAACAGGAGGATCCTGAGTTCAAAGCCAGCCTCAGCAAAAGCAAGGCGCTAAGCAACTCAGTGAGACCCTGTCTCTAAATAAAATACAAAATAGGGCTGGGAATGTGGCTCAGTGGCTGAGTGCTCCGGGGTTCAATCCCTGGTTACCCACACCCCCCACCAAAAAAGAATAATGACTGAAGTTGAGTTGGGGGCTGAAGAGAAGGTGGGCAATTAAGGCAATGCTTAAATATGAAGATTTACTTTTTGGCTGGGCTCAGTGGTGCATGCCTGTGCATGCAGCTCGGGAGGCTAAGGCAGGAAGACTGCAAGTTAAGGTCAGCCTTAGCAACTTAGGAAGACCTTGTCTCTAAATAAATAAAGGGTTGGGGGCTGTAGCACAGTAGTAAAGTGCCTGGGTTTAATCCCCGGTATAAAAAGTAAAAAAATAAAAAAGCCTAACTAATATGATCCTGAGAGATAAATCCAATGAGAAACAAATTAACAGTCTTCTCTAATAGCTGTCATATGCATACTTTCGTGTATCTAGATAATGAGTGTTCTGCACTGTTGTTGGTTTTTTTTTTTTTTTTTGGGGGGGGAGGTGGGTGTTGTTGTCTTTTTGCATTGTTTAATGGTATTTTATTTTCTTCTTTGAAAATAATAATCTAGCTTCCAAACATCACAGAAACTAGTTAATCATCATTCTTTCAACAACTCAAAAGCATGGCATAGTCTTTTCTGCTAAGATTTTTCTTTATGAATGAGTGTTTCTTCATGTAAACTTAAGCTATTCAACATCAATTTCACCTCATTAAATGTCTGACTTTCACAACATTCTTATGGTCTTACATGACCATTTATTATGAAGAAGCAGCATCTCCATTTTCATTAAAATATCTATATCATCACTATATGTGCCAAATGAAAACTACAAATACTAACAAGAATATGCAAAGACAGAACTGAGAATTTGTAGTCACAGGTGGTAGGAACATAAATAGGTACTCCACTCTGAGAATCTCTTCGTCAGTATCTCTTTATTCTATTTAAACTGAACTACAGAAATTACTCCTAAACTAATAATTTTACTCTTTGGTACATATTTTATCAAAAAGACATAAGGGAATGTTCAAATCAGGATTATTCATAAAGCCTCAAAGTGGACACAGCACAAATATTCATTAACACTAAAATGGATATACTGTGCTACATTCACACAGTGGAATACTATGCAGGAATGAGATTTAACTACCCACAACCTGAATGGATCTCTTTTTTTATTTTAGCACTGAGGACTGAACCCAGGGGAACTACATCTTCAGTGCTTTTTGAGACAGTCTCACTAAGTTACTGACGCTGACTCTGAATTTGTAATCCTCCTGCCTCAGCCTCCTGAGTCACTGGAATTACAGGCATGCTACACTGTGCCTGGATCCATAACATGAATGAATTTTGCAAACATAATACTGACTAAAACAAGCCAAAAGAGTATATATGGCATTCTCATTTATAAAGTTAAAAAACAGGCAAAACTTCACAGGTGTGTGCATGACAAAAATGTATCAAATGATTCATTTTAAATATATGCAAGGTACAATTATCAATCAATAAATCTGTTTCAAAACTAAATAGCATTAGAAGCTAGGATAGTGGTCAGCCTTGGGAGATGGGGGTAAATATTGCAAGGGAGCCGGGCGCGGTGGCGCATGCCTGTAATCCCAGCACTTTGGGAGGCTGAGGCAGGAGGATAGCGAGTTCAAAGCCAGCCTCAGCAATGGCGAGGCACTTAGCAACTCAGTGAGACCCTGTCTCTAAATAAAATACATAAAAGGGCTGGGGATGTGGCCCCAGTGGTCGAGTGCCCCTGAGTTCAATCCCTGGTACCACAAAAAAAAAAAAAAAAAAAAAAAAAAAAAAGGAAAGAAAAAGAAAAAAAAGAAATAGCCTTAAAATTAGGGGGTTAGCTCCAGGGGCAGACTGTATGCTAGTATGAGCAAAACCCTCGGTTCAAACCTCACCACCAAAAAGAAGGAAAAAAAAAAGATAAATACAAAGTAATCATTAACTGCAGGTAAACAAGTTATAGTGTACTAGGTGACTCAGCAGTCAATAATATTTAAAGTCATGATTTTGAAACCACTTCTGGATTTAATAAAAAATTGTAAGTTAACTATGCTAAGAAATGAACAAGGAAAAGGAGCAAATGTGAGACAAACTGCAAAAGTCTTTGTTTACTATAAGAAGTTTATAAAGTATATCCAAAACTGACCAATCACTGAATAGCAAAATATACATATTACTTAAAATTATGAGGGACTAGAGGTATGGTTCAGTGGTAAAGTGCCTGCCTTAACATGCACATGAGATTCAATTTCCACCACCAAAAGAAAAAAAAACACATATACCAGGAATAATTGCTTCTGGGGACTGGTGTTAAAGAGGCTCCAGTTTAGGGGAGACTATCATTCTTTATTATAAACCTTCAGAACTGTTTAACTTTTTAAAAAATTAACAGGTATTACTTTAATCTTGTAGAAGTTATTTTTAAAGCAGTGAACTATATTTTCATGTTTTGTCTAAAAATATCATTTTGCCAATTATCATAAAGAACATGATAACATTTGCCCTTTTATACATTCAGTTGTCACTCAGTATCTGTAGGGGATTGCTTCTAGGACTCCCTATGATAGCAAAGTCTACAAATGCTCAAGTCCTTTAAATAAAATAGTGTTTGCATATAGCTTACACCCTCCCATATATCTTAAATCATCTTTAGATTACTTATAATACCTAATACAACATAAATGTTATATAAATACATTTTATACTATACTGTTCAGAGAATAATTATAAGAAAAGTCTGTACATGCTTAACACAGACACAATTTTTCCCCCAAATATTTTCATTGAATTCATAGATGTATAACTTATGAATAACAGGGCTGTGTGTATTTGTAGTATGTTTATGTGACACTTATATACACATATGATATATACACTTTTTATATGTAAGTGCATTTCATACCTAAATATACTTAAAAAGCATTTTTTAAGCTGGCAAATGATTACATGGCTTAAATCCACTAAATAATGCTAATTTTTAAATTCATTTTCATAAACCTTACAGTCTTGTTTTACTACTTGGGGAACTACTTCTGTCTTTAGACAATCATAGCACATCATATACTGTGAGAAGGAAGGAAAGGAAGAGGAAAAGAAAACAAAAAAAAGAAATGAAGTCTTGGTAAGAGTAGTAAGGAGATTCATCTAGTTTTCTTATAATCTACGCCTTAGCATGTGTGAGGCACTAGGTTCGATTCTCAGCGCCATATATAAATAAATAAAATAAAGGTCCACTGACAACTAAAACTGTTTTTCAAATATTAATAATAACAAGTACATTACCATCAGAGGAATACCCAGTAAGGCCTCCGAAAATGACAAGCACATAGCTGACATCAAGCTCCCTCATGATCTCATAGGCTTTTTCTTCGGTGGATGCCATTGCCTAGAAAAATGAATGTACAGTCCTCAGAACAAAATGTCAAATCATAAGATTTCCTCATGAGGAGTATTTTCCACTATACTGTGCATATCAAACATTCAAAGGATCCTTTAACTTACCTGCCCTACTCGAGAAATATGGGTATTATTCCATGTATTATTGTCTACTAAAATTGTC
This sequence comes from Tamias sibiricus, assembly GCA_025594165.1. Lineage (NCBI taxonomy): Eukaryota > Metazoa > Chordata > Mammalia > Rodentia > Sciuridae > Tamias > Tamias sibiricus. The sequence goes on along the minus strand of CM046657.1, from coordinate 119,859,045 downwards.
CTGTTTGCCATAGCTGTAATCTGATAGCCATAATCCCACCATGACATGACCTTTGCATCCTGAAAGAACAGGAAAAGAAACAACAGGATTCTTACTACACTAAGAATCTAATGCAAGAGAAGGAGTAGTAAGACATCTGTGGTCTGATAGAAAGTGAGGCCTGGCTCATTTTAATCAATTTCTTCACAACATAGTATACTCCTAACCAGAAAATAAATGTTGGCATCTGTTCCTCCATTTATATACAATCATGAAAACGTAGCACATGTTATATACAATCCAACATTTCAAATCACTTTATATAAACAAGCATGATGATGTGAGATGTATAGGGGACTGTGCAATACACTTAATGATACTAAGTGATAGCTTAGTATCACTAAGTAACTTTATTAAATAAATGACCTCCTAACAATATCACAAAAATCAGTTATTACAAAAATAGGAGGAAAAACACAAAATCACAAGATTTGATGGGCAAGGATTAAGAGACTCTTAGTTCTGAGGCTAGGGTTCTAGCTAAGTAGTAGAACACTTGCTTAGTATGTGCAAAGCCTTAGACTCAATTCTCAGCACTGCCAAAAAAAAAAAAAAAATCATTTTTCTGGTTTTAACTCTTAACAAGTATGCTCAGAAATACTATGTCCAATAGATATTCCAAAAGAAATGACTTCAGATTCTCAAAATGTATAAACCAAATGTTAAAAAGCAGTTATCACTAGATGTTAACTTTATGGAAATTTAACAGGTATTATAGAGCTGGGGTTGTGGCTCAGTGGTAGATTACTCGCCTACCATGCATGAAGCACTGGGTTCAATCCACAGCACCACATAAAAAATAAAATATTGTATTCACCTAAAACTAAAAAATAAATATACAGAAAAAAACAAAAAACAAAAAAAAACCCCACATATTATATATTTGTGACTTTTTTTTCCCCAGTACTGGGAACTGAACCAGAGGTATTTTACCACTGAGTTGTATCCTCAGCCCTTTTTTAAAATTTTGAGACAGAGTCTTGCTAAGTTACCCAAACTGGCCTTGAACTTGTGATCCTCTTGTCTCAGTCTCCTGAGTTGCTGGGATTATATATGTGCACCACCATGACTGGCTTTTCTTTTATTATTGGGAAGGATGGTCCATTTCATATCAAAATCACCATCATATCAATGCAAGTGGCCATGGAAAGTTTAGATAATTAAGATTCACTACAGAAGAATTCTCTGAATTAAATGGAAGTTGACCTTTAAAGTTTATTCAAGACTAGGTTTCTAAAATTCCAATTTCTCTAAGCTTTCCATCCTTCTAAAAGCTATATGATTCAGTATAATATCCAGTGTTTCCCCCTTAATCCCTACCCCACAATTCCATTTCTCCCAAATTTTCACCTCTGGAGTATTGTGACGAAGCCAATAATATGCTTCTCGGAAGTCATCAAAAATGATCCTACTGCCATCCCCACCGCGGGCAGACAATACAATGGAGGGAGAAGAATAGGCCTCGCTGGTCACCCAGGTTGAATGAAAGGTGTAGGTGATGAGAAAAAAAGCCATGACTAATATCATCCCACTTGCCACCTATACAAGGAAAAAGAATTACATAATAAACCAAACTAAATTAACAAGGACAGTTGAATTACATAATAAACCAAACTAAATTAACACAGGACAATATCTTATATATAGACAATATAAATGAGATAAATCAAAATAAGTCAGGGGCTACCCAAGTTTGTTCTAACCACCTATTACAGTGCGCTAATTTACTCTCCCACTCAAAACACAAACATATACATGTATATACACATGTACACACACACACACACACACACACACACACGCACAGAGTTTCCCAAGTCTGCTACATTATCATTTAATTCTTACTTCATTCTTAATAGGGTAAGTAGAATCCTGTTGCTTCTTGCTCTTCTTGTCTGGGCGACTTATGTCCAGATTCCTCATATATGTGGACAGCACCTGGGAGACGCCAATGCCAGAAAGAATGCACATAACAGGTGCTAATACCAGCATTAGACGTACCTAAGAGAGACAGGAATCATCAGTCTAATCCATGTTTTACAATTACAGATTTTGGTCTATTAGTAGACTATGACAACAATTTAGGAGTTTTCATCAACATGATTTTTTCAATAAAGACAGAAAATTTTTGGTATAGCTATAATAGAAGTACATATTTCTTAAACTTTGTCACAGGTACATATGTGTATATATATATATATATATATATATATATATATATATGTGTGTGTCTTGAGTAATGATATAAAATATATTCCTAATTGTGGTTTGGAATCAAAACAGTATAAGAAATATTGTCTTACTATAATATGTAAAATCCCTCCTCTCTTTTAACAATCTATCTCTGGATAGTCCTCCTACACCCTCCAAGAAAAAAAGCATCATCACACTTTTTAGGTCACCCAGGGTCAAATTCTTCAAAAAAAAAAAAAAAAAAAAGGAAAACTGCCTTGCTAACACAAGGTTATAAACCCAAGAAAGTTGAACACCACAACCAGAACGTATGAGGGTCTTATACATCCCTAGCAAGAATCAATAATAGCAAGTAGCTCTACAACTCAGCCCCTCAAGTGCTCAGAGAAAAACATCTACACAAACTTTACTACTTTCTGAATCCTACCAGGAAAAAACAAAAACAAAAAAAGCACCTCAGAGGTAAGGGTGAAAAGTTTTGCTAAGACTGAGGGAGTTCCTCACCATTACAGCTGAAAAGTACATGCTGGTCACACCATACATGATGATAAAAATCCGGGCATCAGACAGGTTGCTAAAGCAGTAATAGAGACCAACTACAAAAGAGGGAAGGAGAAGTAAGCAGGTGAGCCCTGTAGGCAGAAACCTACAAAGGAAATTATCTTCATTATATCACTGGATGATTCCAAACATTTAACTCAGCAATTCCACTTCCAGGAATGTATCCTAAAAAAAAAAAGTCATAGAAATGTACAAAAGATGTTTACTACCACAAAAACTGAGAAACAGCTTAAAACGTCCAGCAAAGGAGCTAGTTAATTAAAGCATATCTTAAAAATGTAATATATCAATTAAGACATTGCTGCATAGGGTTATGGACTATTTGCCCTTCTACACATCTTTATGCATCTCTATACTCCTAACAATAAAACTAATGAATGATATATCTTAAATATTTCTATAAAATAATACTAAATTACAGAGAAACTTAAAAAAAAAAAAATTTTTTTTCAGTGCTAGGAATTGAACCCAGAGTCTTCAGCATGCTAGGCAAGTACTCTAGCACTGAGCCACATCCTCACACTATCATGATTCTTTAGGATCAGGGGAAAAAACTGTATGATCTTATTCTTATTCAATAAATAAGTGAATGAATATACATTGATATCCACAATTTCAATAAGTAGATGAACATAAATTAAAATTATCAATAGTAGCTAAGGATAGGTGGTAAGAACTCTAATTTTTACCATTTCTTTTATTTATTTATATTGTTTTCACAATACACAAATACTTCCATAATAAAAGAAAGTATAAATTATTTTATAAAATAAAAAAAACCACTGACATTGGTAAGTTCTAAAACATATCTGAATTGGCCAGAAGATAATGAAAAGGCTTTACAGTTAGTACTGCCATTATGGAACTTCAATACTGCAAAGAGGAGAAATGAGGTAAAGTCAGAGTATATGCCAGAAATACTAAAAAGAAAGAGAGAGAAAACAAACAAACAGAAAAACCCTGAATAAGAATTAGAATTGAATTTTAACAAAACAAATGAACAGAAAATTATGAAGAACTGAGCTTGCCAATATCTGTAACTTCAACTTCTGACTCCTACTCTGCTTCAAATATCTGGAAAATGTGCTTAGCCATCTTCTGTCCTGCACAGCATAAACAGGCAAATAAGAATAAAGATGAGGGTAGTTGACATATTTGAAATCACATGGTGATTCTTATGAAGAAGGCCACTTCAGAACACAAGGTAGACAGACCTGGAAACATGAAGACAAGGAGCTGCAGATCAAAATAGTAGGAGGACCAGGTTGTGGGCTGATGCTCGGACACAGAAGCAATGATGGGGATGTTGTTCTTAGCATAAGAAGGATCCAGCAATGAGTAGAAACGCCCCGTCCATGGAGATATTTTTCCTGGCAGCAAAGAAGCAATAAATATTTCACATACACTCCTAAAACAAACATCCTAAGCTATCACAACATCTCATTTTAATAAGACTCTCAGAGACAGAAAAGGACTAAGGTTCTGCTTCAATGCCACCAATAATACTAAAGAGTTTCACTCCTTTTTTTTTTTTTTTAAATGGGTTGTGTGACACAATGATTTTGTTTATTTATTTTTTTTTATGTGGTGCTGAGGATCGAACCCAGTGCCTCACACATGCTAGGCGAGCACTCTACCACTGAGCCACAACCCCAGCCCATCCTTATTTTTTTTTTAATATTTATTTATTTGTTTTAGTTGTACACAGTGTCTTTATTTTTATGTGGTGCTGAGGATCGAACCCAGGATGCGCACATGCTAGGCAAGCCCCAGCCCCTTCACTCCTTTTCTTTCAAACTTGAGAGTACTTTAGTCAACATCACCAGCAGAAAAAGAATTGGGATATATATATATATTCAGATAGAAAAACGAAGGTAGAAGAGCTTCCTGAAAAGGTATTGGGCCTAATCTGGAAAGCTCCAGAGATTAAATAAACTATGTCCTCTAGTCCCACTCTGAATTAGACAATACTTGGTAAAAACAAATTAACTTCTGAGAGTGGAAATAAGAAAAATGGAGGAGGAAAATGTGGCAGGCCAACCAATTTGAATGGCCATGATTAAGTTCCCATTGGATTAGATGAGTGCCATAATATAAGGTATGACAAAGAATGCAAGAATGTCTACCAACCAATAGGAAAGAAAAGAAAAAGATTAGCAAGATAAGACACAGTTCTTTCACTAGGTGTAATTAAAAGTAGCTCTAATGAGACATTCTCTGCTGTGATAAAACCAAACACTGGGGCTGACAAGTGGACTGAATGTATAAAAACAGAACCTTAGTGTTTAAAATAAAGAGAAAGCTGGGCGTGGTGGTGCATGCCTGTAATCCCAGCACTTGGGAGGCTGAGACAGGAGGATCGCGATTCAAAGCCAGCCTCAGCAATGGCGAGGCACTTAGCAACTCAATGAGACCCTGTCTCTAATAAAATACAAAAAAGGGCTGGGGATGTGGCCCAGTGGTTACGAGTGCCCATGAGTTCAATCCCCGGTACCAAAATAAAATAAAATAAAGAGAAACGGGAGTAAAAGAAAGAATCTCCTATGGTCAGGAAATACTCTTTCTGGAGTTTATTTTATATATCCATTTTCATCTAATACTAGAAGCTATGATCCAGCCCTACCTGTCAACATGAGGAGAGCTCCCACAGTCAGTAGGACAAAGCCTACCAGGGATATGACACTCCGGAAAAGAACTTCAAATTGCTGTGGATTTAATTTGCTGCGCAGGTAATCCACAAAGGCATGGATCTGGCAAAGACCAAAGACTCCAAAGGCTGCCATGTGCTCTGAGGAAAGGACAGGCTGTAGAGGAAAAAGCATTATATATGTTAATAATACAGCCCAGACAGACTACATTATCCTGATTTACTTCAGGGGTCAAATAAGTTCTGAGGTTTCTCAAAGGAATCAGGTCTAATCTAGGGGAGGGTTTAATTCCTCTGACATATTTTCCAAATATACCTGGAGTCCCCCAAAGCAAGTCACACACCATCATAATCACATCTCTGCCTTTTTGCTCAGGCTATTTCCTTGGCCTAGACTGTAATTTTCTTGAAATTTCCATTCACTGAAATTCACATCATTTAAGACCCAAAACAATACCATCTCTTCTTAATCAGCCAAACCAATTCCTCCCCTCTATATAGTTACCCACTTAATCATTGTTTGCCTTACACCAGTGGTTCTCCAACTCTAGTGGGCATCATAATTCATGGTGGTGTTAAAACAAGTTGCTGAGCCCCACCTGGAGTCTCTGATTCAGCAGATTTATAGAGCTCTAGAATATACATATCTTTTTTTTTTTAATTTACTTATTTTATTTATTTTTTTAAAATTTTATTTTTATAATTTTTAATATGTACAACTCATAGTGCATATATTTAGTATCTTTTTACATACAACTGTTTGTATACAAAGTATATTCGTACATTTCAGGTCTTCAATCATGCATTAAGGAAAATTATATCCGTCTCATTCAACCACCTTTTTTTTTTTTCTTTTCTCCCCCTCCCTCCCCTCTTGCTCCCTCCCTTACCCTCCCTTCCCTTGACCATTCTAGTGTTCCTCTAATCCTCCTATGTACCCCCATCCAACAATACTTTGAAATAGCCTCCTTATATAAGAGAGAACATTTGGTACTTGGATTTTTGAGACTGACTAACTTCACTTAGCATTATGTCTTCCAACTTCATCCATTTACCTGCAAATGCCATTAATTTATTTTCTTTTATTGCTGAGTAAAATTCCATTGTGCGTATATACCACATTTTCTTAATCCACTCATTTACTGAGGGACATCTAGGTTGGTTCCACAACCTAGCTAGAATATACATATCTTACCAAGTTTCCAGACACCGCTGATGCTGCTGATTGTGAGAACTACTTTCTGAGAATCAGCAAACAATAAGCGACAGACTGCTGCATATATTTCTTTTCCCCAAAAAGACTAATTTCTTTAAGGACCAGGACAAATTTTTACTATCTTTATATTTCCCAGTGATTAGCAAATTATAAATAGTAGTTGATCAGCAATAAAGTAGTTGACCTCTGAATAAAGATTCCACTTTCATGAGAATTTTACATGAGAAATCAAATACATCACATTATTATCTACAGAGTACTGTGGTTAAAAGATTTGTGCTTTGCTTCCTGAAGGACTTACACAAAGATCCCATTAATATCAGGATTCATTACTATTAAATGGAATCATGAGCATTAAAAGGGACTGGAAATTGTAACTTTTTTGTTTATAAAATTATAACTATGATCACTTATGTATCAACTCAGCTCAACTGATACATTCTTCCCCTCCCACAACCTAAGCTAAATTATAAGTCATTAAATTCAAATTTCATGGAGCAAATATTAACATGTTTCTGGAAGCAAACTTAAATGACCAATGATTCTATTGCTTCAGTTAACACAAGATCAAAGCTGTGAAAGTCTTACTCTTCTTAACAGAAGGCAAGATACATCAATCTAGTTGGAGCTGCTTAGAGTAGAAGCTTCTGAAAACTCTACTAAGTCTAACACTCACCTGGAAACCCACAAAGGAAATCTGCATGGAAAGAATGGTTCCCAGGCAATAAACTGTGCAATAGGCCACATAAATCCGGTGGGAGAAACGGCCTGTGAGCATCAGCACCAGAACATGAAGAGGAATCAAATTGATCAGGAACACATAACCTCCCCATGAAGAAACCTATGACAGGGGAAAAAAAAGAACAGTTCCTCTGCGCACTCTTCTTTAGACCATCACTATACTTTAGGATGTCACCTGTGACCTTTCTAAAGCTTACCTCTTTACAGTAACTATAAACATTACTTATGTCAAGTGGCTTAAAGAGTTTAAATAGGCCAGGCACACTGGCCCATACCTGTAATCCTAGCAACTCAGCAAGCTGAGGCAAAAAGATCATTAAGTTCGAGACCACTCCTGGCAACTAAGAGAGACCCTATCTCAAAATAAAAAATAGAAAGGGTTGGGATATAGCTCTATGGTGCATGATCCCTGGGTTCAATCCTCAATACCACATACCCACACATAAAAAAGTTTAATAATTGATTTTTTTTTTGGGGGGGGGGGTAGAAAAATCACATTCAAACCCATTTCTGTAAGTTAATCACCAGCTCCCTTATGGCTACTAGCATTATAGCAAGACATACCCAAGCATCAGAGTAAATCTAGATGCAATCCACTATAAGGTCCCACAGAGAATTTAGGGATATGTAAGCAAGTAGAAGTAGTTAAGGGAAGAAAGTCTAAGTATGTATGTTAGACTAAACAGGAAAAAAAAAATGGAAAAGTAAAATTTTAAGGAGAACATAACCAGAAAAGGTTGGCCAACTTATATGTACCCATAGGACATAGTCAAAGAAATTTAAAAGCTGGACGCTGTGGGGCACACCTGTAATCCCAGAGACTCAGAAAGCTGAGGCAGGAGATCACAAGTTCAAGGACGGCCTCAGCAACTCAGTGAAACCCTCAGCAACTTAGTGAGACCCTGTCTTAAAATAAAAAATTAAAAGGCTGGAGATGTAGCTCAGTGGTACAAGTGTCCCTAGGATCAATCCCTAGTACTGGTTTAAAAAAAAAAATTCAAAAATGAAAAACATGTACAGAGGTTGAGGATACAGTTCAGTAGTAAGGCATTTGCCTAGCATGTGTGTGTGTGGCCCTGGGTTTAAGCAAAGCAAAAAAAAAAAAAAAAAAAAAAAAAACATGTAGAAAAAGTTACCATGTAGAAATAAGCAAGAGCACACTTGGCTGCCCAATAGATAGAACCAGTCTTCACTGCCTTGATCCACATGTAGTAGGTGAGAAGCATGCAAAAGATGGCAATCCCTGCAGAAAAAAAACACACCAAAAATTCAAGAGGCCATGCCAGCATAGTGGCTAAGAATACTGTTCTGGAACAGACTGCCTGATTAAGATCTCTGATCTACTACCTAGTAATACTGTGATTTTAGGCAAATTATTTTACCTCCCTTTGTCTCCGTTTCCTATAAACAGATGTCTACAATAGTATCTACTTCCTAAAACTATTGTGAAGATAAATATAAATAATGCACATAAAGAATTTAGACCAGATACGGTAGCATACACCTGTAATCCCAGCAGCTCAGGAGGGTATGACAGGAAGATCAGGAGTTCAAAGCCAGCCTCAGCAACAGCAAGGAGCTAAGCGACTCAGTGAGACCCTGTCTCTAAAAATAAAATACAAAATAGGGCTGGGGATATGGCTAAGTGGTCGAGTGCCACTGAGTTCAATCCCAGTATCCCCCACGTACCCACCCACCCCCCAAAAAAAGAATTTAGAACAGTAAGCACTCAGAAAATGTAAGCCAATATTATTTTTGTTCTTTCCAGGCATTATATTTCCTGCTACTTATAAAGGAGTACTATACTATCATGCACCATCCTGCCTCTAGATCTTAAGATTGCAACTCACCTTAATATCAGCCTAATGAAGTATCAACTTCAGGGCCCAGTTCAAACTCAATCACTTTCAAAAAGCTTTCTTTGATGACAAAAACCTAAATTAATCTCTCCTTGTACTTCATTCCAAAGTACTCTTCATATTTTTATCAGAGCAAAAAGCACTACTTGCCTGTTACTGCAAGTTATTTTTATAGGTCTATTTTTTATCATACCAGATTATGGGCCAACATAATATTTATAATCTCTATCCCTGGGCTGGGAGATATAGCTCAGTTGGTAAAGTGCTTGCCTCGCATGCACAAGGCCCTGGGTTCAATTCCTCAGCACCACAAAACAAACAAAAAAACCCCTATAATCTATCCCTTTAATTTAATTATGAGCCAAGATAATCTTATTCATTCTCTTTATAATATTTAACATTGTCATCCAGAAAATGACTTTCAACAAATATATTTAGAATTTAAAGTCAATAAAAGTCATTATAATTTTAAGGACAAATATATCCCTTTACCTTGTAAAATAAAGCAAATAATTAAAATGTTAAAACAAGAGTTAACTCTTCAGTCCTGAGATGAGCCAAGAGCTTATAAGATTTATCAGTTACCTTTCTAGCATGGATGTCAGGAGAAAACAACTTGTCCAAGATCCCTTCTTGCCCATTTCTAATCTTCTTACCAAATATCATTTTTATTATTGCTAAGCCATAGACCTGAACCCAAATTCTATAGTCCATTGTGAAATTCTATTGGATAATGAAGTTAATAAATAAAGTGAACAGATCCCCTTTAGCATTTTACAGGTCTACCTTCATTATCATAGGAGCCAGCCACAGATCGGGAGATATATCCAGGAACTACAGCAATCATGGCAGCAGCAAGAAGCCCAGCCCCTGCATCCTACAGAAAAAATAATAAGAGTTAACACCAACACATCTATGAGAGAAAACAAATAATCCACTAGTCCATTCTGATTATAAAAGGCCTAGAGAACACCCAAAAACTTCCAAGGTAGATGTGAAATACTACAAATGCTCACAGCACCAAAAAAGCTAAATATTTTATAACCAAGTTACCATGACACCAAGTCTAAAACTGAGGTCAGATTAAGTCATATGAGCTGCCTAAATATCAGCACTTGCCCCAGAATGTGCCATTTGCTTTTTTTTTTTTGGGGGGGGGGGGAGGATCCCTTTCACCCAACCCCAGGTCTTTTTTTTTTTTTTTAGTTATATACATGACAATAGAATGTATTTTGACATGTTGTACATATATGCAGTATAACTTCCCATTCTTGTGGTTGTACATGATGTGGAGTACACTGGTCATATATTCATATATGAACAAAGGAAAGTTATGTTAATTCATTCTATTGTCTTTCCCATTCCTATTCTCCCTCCTTTCCCCCATTCCCCGTCAAGTTTGGTGAACCTTCACTCCCATCCCCCATAGTGAGTTAGCATCTGCATATCAGAGAAAACATTCAGTCTTTGATTTTTGGGGACTGGCATATTTCACTTAGCATGATGGTCTCTAGTTCCATCCATTTACCAGCAAATGCCATAATTGCTGAGTGATATTCCATTGTGTATATATACCACCCAACCCCAGGTCTTTACCTGTGAGCTGCATTCTTAGTCCTTTTTTTTTGACACATGGTCTCCCTAAATTGCCGAGGCCTTGAACTTGCAACCCTCCTGCTTCAGCCTCCTGAGTTGCTGGGATTATAGACACACACCATTGCTCCTGGCTGCTTTTAGGGGTTTTTTGGTTTGTTTTTGTTGTATAGTGCTGGAGACTGAACCCAGGGACTTGCTCATACCGGGAAAACACTCTACCATTGAGCCACGTCCCAAGCCCACAGAATGGGCTGTTTGACTACAGGTATCCCCCAAGCTAATCAGTTTCTTCCTCTAACAATGACTGCACAAGAATACCAGCCATACATCTAAAAGCCATGCAATGATGAACAAAGCAAAAAAATCATTATGTAAGTCAAAAAGGCAAAAAAGATAGGTGATAATCCACCTGAATTGAAGATACCAAGAACATAGGTAATAAAGCTGGTGTATTACCAGGCAACTTTTGAACTCAGGAAAAAAGTAGAAATAAAATATAACCCACACTCCAAAAGAAAAAGGGTTTGTCTGTTGATAAGAGTCAAATTTGGGACAAGGGCAGCAAGGAGAAGGATGAAGAGCTTCCCAAATTAAACCCATGCTTCTAAAGCTCTCCTACTAGTTTATTACCTCTTAGGTATCCCCCTAACTCCACAGTAATAGACTAAGAATAGATTCCAGGGAACCAAGGTCAGCAAAGCTGAAATCTGAAAAAAGAGTCACCACTTACGGAGTCTACTAGAGAAGCCAAATGGCTTAAGAATTTTAAAATAAATGCTTTAAAAAATAAATAAATAAATAATTTGGTCTTTTTTATTTTATTATTTTTTTTTTTAGTTGTAGATGGACACAATACCTTTATTTTATTTACTTAATTTTTTTATGTGGTGCTGAGTATCGAATTCAGTGCCTCATACATGCAAGGCAAGTACTCTGCCACTGAACCACAATCCCAGCCCCCATAAATAATTTGTAAGTGCTTATTTCCTACAGAAAGTACTTACTACTTTGGAAATTTTTGTGTAGTTGTTTTTTCTTCTTCCTTACATCATAAGGGCTTCAAAATGGAAATCTCACATTATGGATTTTAACTGTTTTCTTTTGTTTTGTTGATTGGGATTGAACCCAGACTACACACATGACTGGTAAGTGCCTTATTAATGACCTATAGCCCCTGTCCTTTTTATCATGAGACAGAGTTGCACTAAATTACCCAGGATGGCTTCAAACTTGAGATCCTCCTGCCTCAGACATGTGCCAGATTTTTCTATCACTCTCTACATAGCAATTTACATTTGATTTTCAAATATACTCGCCTATGGGAAAACAGTTGCTCATGATAAGAACCACATATTCTGGGGAGTGGTTAAAGTAAATTCAATGCAGCCTGCAAACACTGTCCATAGACTCTGACTTCCTGTCCTTCTAAGACTCTCAGTTCCCCACCCTCTAGCGTCAACAAGAAAGGCTGAGCAACATTCATTCCCAAGTCTCCTATCACCCCAAATCCTTCACCTTGAGCTCTTTGGTAAGGTGGTACGTGACGATGGTGGTGAAGGAGGAGAAGAGAGGGGCCAGGAACACACAGACATTCCGAATGTCGATGGTGATGTGGAAAAAATGGAGAACATGGTAGATTGCAGCAGAGGTGATCATTAAGCCTGAAACAGGAAGGAGAGACTCCATTAGGTTGTCCTGGTAAGACAAAGAACTTCAAGGAAAGAGAAAGAATCAATAAAGTCACTACATAGGTCTTGACAAACAACCAGAAACACTAACACAGCAACTACAGTAAACCTCTAAATTTCTTTCCTAAGGATTCAATGAAAAGTCCAGAATATATGAAAAAACATCCATCACCACTTTCCTTCACATGTTCTCCTGCCTATATAAGATAAACTGTTGAAAAATCTATAATCAGGATGAAATTACAAGTGTCATGAAATGAAGCTATTAGAAATATAAGAAACTGCTATATACAAATACTGTCCTGTAAAAAAAAAATCTGTTCTTCTCACCTGGATAAATTGTTCCTCCAATGATTCGTCCCAAAGGGTACCAGGCCCGGTCATCAAACCAGTTATGGAATTTATAAAATCCCTCCTCAGCCAGGAACCGGGTAGTGCGATAATTAAAATACCTATAGCAAGAAAGAAAAGATCTGTGTCTCCTTTTCTTCCTACCCAAATACTTACACTAATTTAAATTTTATTCTTCAGGGTATACCACTGAGGAACTTGTCATTACTTTGATAAAAGTCAATTTGGTATTAAAATTATATAGTTTTTGATAATAACTACATAAGAAATATGATAATTTGGGGTACCAAAAGTCACTACATTACTGTAAGTCTCCTTAGTTCTACTCCATGCTTGTCTTAATAAAAACAATGCTTTTCTCAGAAGGAAATAAAACTAGAGCCTGTTACCACAAAGCACCCAAGCTGGATACTTCACCAGGCTGGCACATGGTAGACAACAGTAACAGTCAGAAAATTCAAGCATCCAGAGACAAGACCACTGAGGTACGTCACCAATAGATTTTGGTCCTTTTTAAGTGATAGGAACATACCACACTCAGGGACACATGGATAAATTCAAGTGATGAGCATCTTCAAAGATGCTGGTATAATACCATATGCAGGATGAAAAATTTTAACACACACCAAGTTTGAGGAGGAGGAGGGACAAGGGAGAAAGAAAGAGGGAGAAGAAGGGAGGAGGAGAGGAAGAAGGAAAGAAGACTAAAATAAATAAATAAGAACCATGACTGACTATCCTCCCTAACCCTATTTCCTCTTTGGTCAATTTTGGCAGCTGATGTAGGTAAGAGAAGCAACAGATGGCAAAAATCTCTATCCTTCTGTTCTTCACTGATGAATGTTATTTTGGTAACCACTGGAGAGAGAGAAGAGATGAAGGGAGAAGGCAGTCAATATGTGTCAGAATTGTGTCCTTTACCTACCAGCAGGAGGCAAAGTGATACAGAGGCATGTGTTAGTGGAACTAGATTCTTCTCTCCAAATATGAATGATCAAATCCCATAATCTTTATGCTCCCTTCCAGTTCTATGACTATAAAGCAGATACCTTTGTTTTCCTTGACTGTCTCTCCTCAGTATCTGCTCAACTAGAAGGTCTGAGAAAGAAACTCTGACTGTAATCAAAAAACAAGAATATGTTTCCAGCCAGGCATGGTGGCACATGCCTGTAATCTCTGCACTTGGGAGGCTGAGGCAGGAGCATCACAAGTTCAAAGCCAGCCTCACCAATGGCGAGGCACTTAGCAACTCAGTGAGACCCTGTCTCTAATAAAATACAAAAAAGGGCTGGGGATATGGCCCAATGGTCGAGTGCCCCTGAGTTCAATCCCCAGTACCAAAAAAAAGAATATTTCCTGATTCATGAGAAAAAAATTTAAGTTGATTTTGGAGGCCCCAAAGAGAATATCTACAATGCCTCTAAAATGCTTTCCAGTATCTATACAAAATGATAAATCTGCATACCAATGTAGGCATTAAACTTTTGAACCAATGTTCCAGCAGGTGAATGTTTACTTCAAGAACCTAAGATTCTGGCTTTCCAAACATTTCATAAGCCTTAACTTGAGGTAACATAACATAGTGAGACATACCTCCAAAAGGAAATAATACCAGACCAAGCAAAGGTACTTACGGATCGAACTCATGGATGACACTTTCGAATCTCAGGACAGCAAAGAGACGAGTGGAGAAAGCTACAAAAACCAGAAAATAAATATCATGTTAATATGCCATGAAAACAACAGCAGATAAATAACAGCATTATAAAGAAAATAGAATTATTCAACACAAGGGTCACATAAAATATAAAATAATTCCTCAATGAAGTCTTTACCTATCTCTCCCCACACAGAGGAAACAAAAGAAGTCTGACACTGGCATCTACATTTTCCACTTAGGTAGGACACATTTAATTGCTTATTAAATTGTTTACTAGTAAACAAAGCCTATTAATATTACATTTACCTACTAATTCTCAACTCAGCTTACATGGTCATCTTTTATAAATGCTGACTACACACACACACACACACACACACAAAAAGAAAAAACTTGGGGCTGGGGATATAGCTCAGTTGGTAGAGTGCTTGCATCACAAGGCCCTGGGTTCAATCCCCAGCACCATAAAAAACAAACCTTAATCTTGGAGCAATGCAAGAGTATGTCAAACATGACTATGTTTATGACTCATGAAGAACTAGAAAATCTATAAAATAAGTTCTCAAGGACTGTCAAAAATACTAAGCATCTAAACTGAAGATAATTGTCCTCTACAAAATTCAGTATTGAACAATCCCCATTATCTCTTTCAGCCCTATGAGAAATCAGAATTAGTATACTTTCATTCTTTCCCAGATGATTGCCAGTCCTTTTATATTCCTTGTGTTTCTTTTATTTTACCTACACAAAATTATCATGAAGGGGAAATGCAAAAAGAACAAATTACATCCATTAGAAGAACAAAGACACCTAAAATCCCAGTTACTTGGGAGGCTAAGCCAAGAGGATCACAAGTTGAGGCCAGCCTGGACAATTTAGCAAGACCCTATCCCAAAATAGAAACTAAAAAGAGCTGAGGATGTAGCTCAGTGGTAGGGCCTCCCTGGGTTAAATCCCCAGTTCTATATACACACACACACACACACACACACACCAAAAAAACACACACACACAAAGCATTTTAAGAAAGCCATGTTTTTGGCGAGGCACTTAGCAACTCAGTGAGACCCTGTCTCTAAATAAAATACAAAAAAGGGCTGGGGATGTGACCCAGTGGACGAGTGCCCCTGAGTTCAATCCCCGGTACCACAAAAAAAAAAAAAAAAAAAAAAAGCCATGTTTTACTTTCTTCAACATTTTCTTCTCATTTCCAAAGAAATGGAGGCCCAGGTGCATACTCACATAACACAGCAGCCATTGATAGAATGAGAAGCTTCAGAAGTGTGTCCTGCTTCTCGTAGGACAATCGCAAAAATCCAAGCTTAGTCATCTTGACATCGATGGGTGGCAACAGAAGACACTCAAATAGCTAAAATGGAAAAGTCGAGATCATAGGATATTGCACACCCTCAATTTACTTAACTTTCATCTTATACACTAGGAGAGAACCACAAGGGACATATGAGCTAGCGAAAAGAGAACAGGCTGTCAGGCCTAGTACCAATACTCAAACCTTGCCTAAAGTACGATATACTGACAAGGAAGTACACACAATCAGATTTATGAGATAAACTAAAAAGGAGTCCAGTGTGGTGTACACGCCTGTAATCCCAGCATCTTGGGAGTCTGAGGCAGGAGGATCACAAGTTTGAAACCAGTCTCCGCAATTTAGCAAAGCCCTAAGCAACTTAGCAAGAACCTGTCTCAAAATAAAAAAGGGCTGGAGATGTGACTCAATGACAAAAGCCCCTAGGTTAAATCTCCAGTACTCCCCACCAAAACAAAAACAAACAAAAAAGAAAAACTGTAAAAAGGTATGATCAAAAGAAACCACTCATGTTTATGCTTCTCACTCCTCTACATGTAAGTACATAAGTACAAATAGCAATAGTATCATACAACAAGAGTAAAGCAGGGCTACGGATACAGCTCAGTAGCAAAGCACATGCTGAGCACACTCAAGGCCCTGGGTTCAATCTCTAGCAACATGAAAAGAGTAAAACAAAATAGGATAGAGGGGGAAAAGGCAAAAATAAATAGGAAAGATGGAAAGTGAGAAAAAAAAAATGAATGAAAACACTCAGAAAAAGACCCAAATATAGGGCTGGGGTCGAGGCTCAGCGGTAGAGCGCTTGCCTAGCACGTGCATGGCCCGGGTTCGATACTCAGCACCACGTAAGAATAAAGGCATTATATACAACTAAAACAAATAAATAAATGTAAAAAAAAAAAGACCCAAATATATGAGGGGTGTGGAACAGGGAGTAAACATTAAGTACAGAAGTGAAAGTAAAAGAGGAAAAATAGAAGTCATGACTGAATCAGCACAATTTTAAGCCCTAAATATAAGATTAAATTTACTGGCTACAAGATTCTTTCTTTTCCAAATCTCAACAGGGTTACAGGGTCAACTAAAAAGCATGACTGATCATTAATGCAAGATCATTAATGCACCCAAGAGGGGAAGATAAACATACACAGGCTACTGTACTTTTAATCCCTATATCACACTGTAACTATTGCACAGATCTATTAAATCATCTGTTTCAAGGCCTCTCTGTAACTGACACTGCTGATTTGAAGTGACTGATTCCATGACACAGAGATAATTCATGGAACCTGATACTAATCTTGAAGGAAAATTTTTCCTACTGAAGCAGAAAAAGGCAGGGGGCAGGGGAAAACTATATTAAAATAAAATGTTCAGGAAGTAGTCTACAGACTATTCAAAAAGGTAATAACTTGATAGACAAGAGCTATACAGCATTACTTTACCATAGCAGGTTAGCCATTTCTGTATAAAACAATACTACTTTCTTAAATTCTAAACTGATCAAGGACTAAGAGATTAAGAATATAATAACAAACGATATTTAATATTGTTCAAAACTATGCAGAAAACGAAAGGAACCTGCATTAGTCCTAATCGTTTCCTCACTACTATTGGAGGAAAGGAGGGAAAATATAGCACTGGACTAGGAGGAAGGCATGAAGAAACATACATTCCTAGCCTCAAAACTGAGAAGTCAAACATATTTTCTATAATTAACCGTGGCAGAGGAGCAGTTTTAGATATGAGTGTTTAATTATAATCCCAAAGGAAAAACTTATGGTGCAATCAAAGACCTAACTGCAGGAAGTCAACAATCCAGCCTTATCTCTCAAGTTTGAAGCCGTTTACTGGAATGGCTGAAATAGAAACAAACTTAACACCATTGATTTGATATGGCCTATATACCTGTAAGAATAAGCAGAGTGTGCTTGTACCTCAACCTGAACACTGAGTAAAGGAACTGGTAATTTAAGGCCAGACCGTAAAGACAGTTTTCATCTTGTGTACTCCAGTCATTTTCGCAAACCGCCAAAGCACATAAGGGCAAAAACACGTTCTTAAAATACTTTTCTTTCTGCTTTCCTCCTCAACTGTGTCCGGCAAGCTCTGGCATCTTGTCGCACCCCTACCCTGGCTTCCACGACTGCAACATCTCCTGCCCCGTTTTCCTACACACGTTTCCATACCCTCAAACAGCTTTGCTCCCCCTCCTCCCTCCAGCTCTCCTTCTCCCTCCCACCTCCTTCTCCTTCCACCCACCCAAAGCTGACCACCTCTGACCCCACCAACCGCTGGACCCCCCACCACAACACCTTAAAGCGTCTTCCCCTCCAAACTAGTTGCAACATCCAGTCTTTCCCACACACTCCTGGCCTAAGCGCACGCCCGATTCCCGTGAACCTCCTTCCCCAGACCTTCACATCCTTCCACTCCAGAAGGTCCCCACACCACACCCCACGCCCCCCTCCTCTGCAAGGCCCTAAGCTTTGCTCCCCACCACCTTTTAGAGCCCTGCCTCATGAACTTCGTTCACGCCCACCAATACCCCGGACCTCACCAGACGGTAATTCTCAAGTTATAGCCTACGGCCTTCTCACCTGCCCGGCGTTGCTCAAGAACCCACTAGGTTCCTTCTGCCATCCGTTCAGCGGTGCACCCAACCCTGGCAACGGCTGAGTCCGCCCCCTGACCGCTCTCCATTGGCTGGCTCCAGGCCAATAAGACACTTCGGGAGAGCGATAAGATCACGAAATTGTCTGTCAGGCTCGGAGGCGTGGACAAAGCCGCGATTCCACTTCTTAGTTGGTTAGCACAACTATCATTTATCCGTCCAGAGGCGGGACTATGTGCTCCCACCGAGCTGTCATAGGTCGGCGCGTGATTGCGAAGAGCGGGGAAAGAGCGTGCTTAGAGCAGTTTGGTTGAGGAACTAGGAGTGACGTGTCGGTCTGCGGACCTGGAAGAAGTAGCGTTGAGAAGGTGTGTGGTGCGTGTGGCCCCAGCCATGTGACCAGAAGCGGAAACTACGCTTAGATACTGACACTACACATTCCAAAAAGCGGGATCGTGAAGTAGCTTGTCTCCGTTTCGTAAGGAAGAAATGGACTGTTTCCTAATAAAAGGTTAATGGAGAGGCGGGAAGCATGTTCTGTTCTCGGTGAAAACTCAAATGCTTCCTGGTCCAGACCGGCCGTTAGATCTTGTGCAGGATTCATCTGCTAATCATTCGCTCCAGAGCTGTTTTTTACTTGCTGTGGTAACTGCGTTAAACAAGGGACCCACAATATTTCTTTAGGCATTTTCATCTCTTGCGCCCGTGGCTTTGGGAAAGAGCCTTTGTAGGCCTAAAAGTACTATCCAGGTGAAGATTGAAGAACCGCCACTGCCCAACTAAGGGACAGTCTCTACCTCCAGCAAAGTTCTCCAAAGCGTGGACCAGTTTCTTTGCGGAACCAAGAGGCAGCCCAACCCTCCTTCGTTCACCCTTCTGTAAGACACTTGCCAGAGAGAGCTGCCTCCCGACCCTAACTTGCCTCTATTCTCTGTTCCCCGCCCCCCAAAAAAGTTGCTGAGGACAGGGAATAGGACACAACTTAAGCAACCAAATCCATCGACTTTCAGACACACACCAATATGTTCACTCACTTCCTCTCCCTACATGCATCAGTGAGCAAAGGCTATACCAAAGAAAGCAGCCTTGGCCACTCTTCAAATTTGGTGCCATGCCGCTACCTTATGTTCCCATTTACTCTCCCATAAAGTGAACTGATGAAACTTAGTGAAAGCACATTACTTAAAACAATGCTTCAAAAGCACGTGCATTGGCCAGCAGCGGCTGGGGATGCTGAGGCAGGAGGATCATGAGTTGGAAGCCAGTCTCAACAACTTTGTGAAGCCATAAGCAACTTAAAAAAGAAAAGGGGGGCCGGGTATATAGCTCAGTTGGTAGACTCCTTGCCTTGCATGCACAAAGCCTTAGGTTTAATCCCCAGCAAACACACACACACACACACACACACACACAGGGCTGGGCATGTGGCTCAGTGGTTAAGCGTCCCTGACCTGTTCCCCAGGTTCAATCCCCAATACTAAAAGCACAGCACACTTTTTCAAAATTCACAGGATCAGGATCATCCCAGGACGGTTAAGATTGAATAGACCGCTTTTGTTCTGTTTTTATTAAGTGTTCCACATAATTTTAACAGAAAATTAAAGCTGAACATGCAGAAATTACAGAGCTTCAAGTAAATGCGTCCTCAAAACAAGTTTTTCTTTTTCAAAAAAAGAAATTGGCCGGGCGTGGTGGCGCACGCCTATAATCCCAGCACTTGGGAGGCTGAGGTTCAAAGCCAGCCTCAGCAATGGTGAGGCACTTAGCAACTCAGTGAGACCCTGTCTCTAATAAAATACAAAAAAGGGCTGGGGATGTGGGCCAGTGATCGAGTGCCCCTGAGTTCAATCCCCGGTACACCCCCACCAAAAAAAAACAGTGGAAAAAAAGAAATTGGATTTCTTCCTCTAAAGTTATTTAAAAAAAAAAAAAAAAAAAAGTACTGTTAATATATAAGAATATTTTTTAAAATATTAAGGGTTTTGATTTTTTAAAAAATTATTTGTTGGCCATTTGTACTTATTCTTTAAAAAAAAAAATTAGTTGTAGATGGACACAATACCTCTTTTTATTTATTTTTATGTGATGCTGAAGATCAAACCCAGTGCCTCACACGTGCTAGGCGAGCACTCTTACCACTGAGCCACAACCCCAGGCTCTGAACATGTTTCTTAAAAGCAATACAATTAAATTTCTAGGTTATAAAATTAAGCCACTTTTTTCAAAAACCAAAATGAACTATTAAGGAACAAAGTTTAAAACCTAAGCTTATTTTTTAAATGAGTTTTTGTTTTTGCAGTGCTGAGAATGGAACTCATGGGTCTACAATATGTTAGGCAAGCACTCTACCATTGAACTATACCCTCAGACCCTTGGATGAATTTTTGATACAGGTCCACAGAAAAATCTATAAAATCAAGGTAAGGAAAATTAAATCATGGAAAAATTACTATAATTACAAACCCACAGATTACAGGTGAATTCAGTACATCAGTTAATTCTCTTTCCTCCTGATCAAAAGTTATGATTGGGGCTGGGGATGTGGCTCAGCGGCAGAGTGCTCACCTAGCACGTGCGCGGCCCGGGTTCGATCCTCAGCACCACGTAAAAACGCATTGTGTACAACTAAAGCAAATAAATATTAAAAAAAAAAGTTATGATTTAGTTGTTTCAAAAGCAGTTTTTACTATTCCATCAATTGCTCAAAATGATGACTTTCAAGTAGAGTTTTGGTGTTCTGGAAGTATCTACATACCTTTCCTATCTCTGCTAATCAAGATTTCTGTTCCTCTGAAAAAATATCCAAGAAAACTAAAAAGGAGCAAAATTTATTTTGGCTCATGGTTTCAATGCATGATTGGTTGGCTCTCTCCTACTTGGGAGCATACAAAAGACAGGAATCCAAGGACAGAAGGCCTGTTCACCCTGTGCAACTAGACAGCAAAGAAAGGAAGAGGAGCTGAGCATGGCAGCCTATATCTATTACCCCAGCAACTCAGGAAACTGAAAAAGGATCCCAAATTTGAGGCCAGCCTGGGCAACTTATTGAGACACTGCCTTAAAATTGAATAATAATATAAAGGGTTGGAGATGTAGCTCAGTGGTATAGAGCACCCCTAGGTTAAATTCCCAGTACCACAATAAATAAATAGGAAGAGGAGGAGCCAGGGTCCTAATGTCCCCTTCAAGGGCACATACCCAATGACTTAACTTCCTTCCACTAGGCCCCACCTCCCAAAGGTTTCAACACCTCCCAATAGTACCATGAGTTTGGGGGGGCGGGGAGTTCAACACATCACACATTGGCCTTTGAGGGACACTGACCATCCAAACTATAGCATTATCATTTGATCAAAAGAAGCACATGCCTCTATCTCATCTGTGGCACACTGGAATAACAAGATGTTTTTTTCTCCCCACAACCAATTTTTCTCAGTGGGCTTGAAAGCTCTATGACTGAGACTTCCTCCCAACACAGTTCTGGATTCCACTGCTTTTTCATGTTCTTTGGGTGTTCTGCTTCGATTTCTTGGATTTTTCATTTTTTAAAAATCATTAATTTATTTGTTTTAGTTATACACAATGCGTTTATTTTTACGTGGCGCTGAGGATCGGACCTGGCCGCACATGTGCTAGGGGAGTGCTCTACCGCTGAGCCACAACCCCAGCCCCCGATTTTTCATTTTTTAAAAAATATTTGTTTAGTTGTAGATGAACACACAGTATCTTTATTTATTTTTATGCGGTGCTGAGGATCGAACCCAGTGCCCCACACATGCAAGGCAAGTGCTTTACCACTGAGCTACAGCCCCAGCCCTGGATTTTTCATTTTTGATAGATTTTTCAAATAACTTTTCAGAAAAGCTGAATGGAAAGCCAACAGTGCCTTTGCATGTTTGAAAATGGCTGATTTTGTCCTTAATAGCATGGCTAAATTTAGAATTTTAAGGAAAAAAAATGGGTCTTACCCACCCCATACATACACACAAGCACACATAAAAGCATACTTTCAAGGTATTACAATTTATCTTCTATCATTCAGTGTTGTTCTTGAGAAGGCTGATGGCAATTTAAGACACATTCCTTTATATGTCATCTATTTTTCTATTTGGTAATTTTTTCTTTAGCCATCTGTTTTCTTTCATTTTCCTACTTTAGACTTGACAAGCTCTTTATTCTGAAAACCAATCTTTTTTTTTTTTTTTTAATATTGGGGTTCAAATCCAGAGTGGTTTTATTCTTGTCTCCATTTTTTCTGTTCTTCTGGTTCTTCAATACCACCACAATTTTTACATGTCGTTTTGCTTTGGGGAAATTTCCATGATTTTATCTTGGAGTTTCTAATTTAGCCTCCTCCGTGCCATTTTTATAAACCATCTTATTTTAATTTCTACAACTGCTTTAGTTTCCAATAATCCTATTTCCTTTTCACAGCAATTTGTTCTTACTTTATGGATGTAGTAACTTCAAATTTCTGTGTAATTATCAGAATTTAAGTTTACTTTTGTTTGTGCTTTCTCCCCCCGCCCCATGTCATCTTTTCTTTTTTTTTCTTGGTACCGGGGATTGAACTCAGGGGCACTCCACCACTGGGTCACATCCCCAGCCCTTTTTAGTATTTTATTTAGAGACAGGGTCTCACTGAGTTGCTAAGTGCCTCGCCATTGCTGAGGCTGGCTTTGAACTCGCAATCCTCCTGCCCCAGCCTCCCAAAGTGCTGGGATTACAGGCGTGCGCCACCACGCCTGGCTCTCCATGTCATCTTTTCAAAATGGTTTACAAACATCTGAGCATTAGTTATTAGATTTGTTCCAGTTTGTCACAATTCCTCTTAATCCTTTACCTTAGCCTTGATTAAGTGCACAACAGGTAACAGAAATCAGTGCACTGATCTATTTAAAGTTTCTAGTGGGTTGGGGTGTAGTTCAGTGGTAGAGCACTTGCCTGGTATACACAAGGCCCTGGGTTAAATCACCAGCACTGCAAAAAAATAAAATAAAATAAAAATTTCTAGCAGACATGCTCAGATCTGAAGCATCCACTTTCTACTTCAAGAGTTGCTATAAAGGATAAATGGACTGTAAAGGTAGAAAAGGTGTTTTGAATCACATGCTTGTCCAAGCTGTCATGGCTGTTCCTGAAAAGAACTTTTATAATTCCCCAGATCCTACTGAATGAGTTATTAAAACTCAAGCTAACTTTCATTTGTAGTGACGTGAGTTCCCATGTTCTTAGTTACTAATTATTAGTTTGCCTCAAATTGCCTTTCTGAACTGGGCAAAAATAGGGCCTTGTTTCCCTTTGACCTCAATTTCCTAATCACTGCTCAGTGCCCATACCCTAATGAAAAAGTAGAAAAAAAATCAGTTGTCAAATATCTGTTATTCCAGATAATACTTAACCTAGCCTTTTTACAGGTTTGGCCTCAACTACATTAATAAAACTTTATGGATTCCTCACTTTCAATAACTAAGACTTAAAAATTTTTTTATGCTGGGCACAGTGGCACACACCTGTAATCCCAGCACTTGGGAGGCTGAGGCAGGAGGATCTTGAGTTCAAAGCCAGCCTCAGCAATGGTGAGGCACTTAGCAACTCAGTGAGACACTGTCTCTAATAAAATACAAAAATGGGCTGGGGATGTAGCCCAGTGGTCTAGTGCCCATAAGTTCAATCTCTGGTACAAAAAAATTTTTTTTTTTCTATATAGGCACAGTGCAGGGGATAAAACCACTCAACCTTCTAACTGAAGATGCTTCTAACTTGGCATAAAAACAAATTTCAGGCAGTAAAGATGTGACTGCTTAAATAACTAGTTATTTCTAAAACTTAGTTTAAAACACTATACTATACTTAAATAAAGCTGTTACTCTTAAATTACAAGTTGAAGAAATACTAAGATATTTTTCAACGGCCATCCTGCCCTGAACAACCAGGAAGTACTTCTCTCAATACTGTCAAATGACCAAAAGTATCACAGGAATGCTAGAAGTGTATTTGAAACTATGTCTTCCACAATATTTTTTGGTGACAAGCTGGAAATAGTGATCATTTCTAAGATACCCACTATTTAAAAATCCTTCTTCCATCAATTGCATAAGCACTTCAAACTTAGATTACAATTCCCAGCAACAATTTTTAATTCCTTATTTTGTTGTATACATAGTGAAGG
Organism: Tamias sibiricus; assembly: GCA_025594165.1. Lineage (NCBI taxonomy): Eukaryota > Metazoa > Chordata > Mammalia > Rodentia > Sciuridae > Tamias > Tamias sibiricus. Next base: position 119,834,378 of record CM046657.1, on the reverse strand, counting down.
TTTCTGTTAACCAAATGTCTGAACTCTTCCCTTGACAAATGAATGGCATATTCAGTACACTGAAATCTAGACGAACCTTCCTCCCTTCATGAATACACAAGATACACAGACTTTGTAAAACAACCAACCCAGAGTCTTTCATAAGATACACAATTATAATATAAAATCTGAATTTTCTCAGTGGACATTTTTCAGAGCTAATCTCTAAAAACTATAACCAGATTACCCAAGACTAAGTCTTGTGTTTGATGAATACATATCTCAATGTCATGATTTGCAAATTCAGTCATTACACACATGTGGGAAACCAGCTCACATTTAATTGTGACATGTTAAAATTGTACAAGTATTTTGACCACTACCCTCCCAGCCCATATTTAGTCTCTTAAAATGACAGGAAAACATTACTGATCACAGGTTTAATGAGTTTACCCCTTTAGTTCCTGTTTGCAGCACCCAATATTCCTTTGAAATACCAGTCAGATCCGGCAGTGACCAACAGTAAATTTCCACCTTCCAGAGTTGAAAAGTTCAGTTTCTCTGAGCATTCTGTGTTACAGTGGCACTTGTCCAGAACTGGTACCTCCCCATAGCTGGGGAGCTTTACATGTACCAGTGAAAAAAGCTTTTTCCCCTTCAAGGGGAAGAAAAAAAAAAAGATTACCCTCAAAACCCAGCCAATCTGGCTGTAGGGTCTTTCATTCTGTCTCATCTCTTCAGGCTCTTTTTTTTTTTTGCTTCTTTTTCTTTTACGTTTTTGCAGTAGAGCAAGAGAGAACAAAACCTAACCTGAGATACAAGAAACAAGACAGTGATGGCTATAAAGGGAGTAAACAAGGAGCAACTGAGATACTCCTTTACCTCCCACATCCAATGTATGTGCTTCACAGAAAAACAACAAAAATAACAAACCCACAAAATACAACAGCTAGAATTACAAAATCCACTCATCCAAGGGTGCTAAAGGCAGGAAGGAAAGGTGGTAGGGTAAATGGCACAGGGAGAAAAACAAAGTATTTAAATCAGTCCAGGCACAGGGGCTGGCAAATGCTAGAAAATAGCTGCAGAAAAACCTGTGGTCCTTTCAGACTCACGGTGGTATTAAAAATCCACATACTGGTGTCAGAAAGATTCTGCCTTCCATGTACCAGAGACAAAAATTCTAATTCCTCAAAGAGACAGGAATATACACAGAGGGCCCTTGGCAGAGTGGGTCCTGCCTTCCCTAGCCAGGAGAGGATAGAGAAAAGAGCTGCCACAGCCTCCTTCCAATCCACCCATCCCCTTTAGATGACAGGCAACTCAATGGCCTGCAGCAACCTTCAGTTTGGCAGGAGATGGATGTGGTGAAGGGAACTTCTCTGCAGACGTTGAGCTGCTCAGGGCAGACTGCAGATAGACTGTCTTGTGGAAGAGTCTGTTGCTTAAGAATACCACCAAGGAGAACAGGCGCAATTGGAAAAGGCTAAAAGCAAAAGATTCAACATTGTTAGCCTCCCAGTTTAGAAAAATAATTCATGTGACAGCTTATTTGACTACATTAAATTTAAAACTACATAGAAAAAGATAATTAAAATTTGATCAAGGAAGAACAGATATCAGACACATGGCTGAACAAGCAACTAAAGGGTGTGAGACTATAGTGCAGTGGTAGAATGCTTGCTTAGCATGAGCAAAGCCCTGGTTTTAATTCCCAGCACAGGGGCAGGGGTGGGGAAGCACAAAAATACCTGGGTCCTGCAGCTTCTATAAACAAAATGACTCACTAGTTTTGAAGTGTTGGGGCTCTTGGCAGAAATAAAATTATATTTTAGATTAATTATAATTTGAAAAGTACTTTTCTATGGCTAATTTCAGGATACAAACTTCAAGCTGAAGATATCACCTATCTGTGGTTCAGTTTCAAGAAGTACCATTCTTTAAAAAAAAAAAAAAAAAAGTCAATCAGGAAGCTGAGGCAGAAAGAGTGTTAAGTTCAAGATCAGTCTCAGCAACTTAGCATGGCCCTAGCAACTTCATGAGACCCTGTCTCAAAATAAAAACTAAAATGGACTTGGGATGTAACTCAGTGGTAAAGCACCTCTGGGTTGAATCCCTGGCACCAAAAATAAATACATAAAATAAAGTCAAGCAAGGCATGGTGGTACACAGCTATAATCCCAGTAAATAGGGAAGCTGATGCAGGAGGATTACAAGTTCAATGCCACCCTGGGCATCTTAGCATCTTAGTGAAACCCTGTGTCAAAATAAAAAAGGCTAGGGACATAGCTCAGTGGCAGAGCACCCCTAGGTTCTATCCCCAGTACCATTTAATAAAAAAAAAAAAAAAAAAGTCAATTACCCCTTGTAATATAAACACTGAACACCAGATAGCAAGAGAATGCAAAAACTCAAAAGACCTGAAAATTCTCTAATTCTAGTATCCTCATTGACTTACCAAAACTGATCAAAACTTAAGTGACTAAGCTTTCCTTTGAAGTAATAAAACTTGTTATCATTGCTAAAATTCATTTTTAAACATTTTACTATTATTATTAATAAATTCATATGACCAGATTATATAGCCCTTTGTTCTTGTGTGTGTGTGTGTTGTGTGTGTGTGTGTATGGTACTGGGGTTGAACCCTTGGCTTCATGCATGCTAGTATCCCTAGCATTTTTTTTTTTTTAAATTAATTTTGAAACAGGGTATCCCTAAGTTGCCCAGGCTGAGTTCTAACTTGCAATACTCCTGCCTCAGTATTCCTGAGTAGCTAGAATTATAATAAGCATGTCCCACTGTGGCTAGCAGCCCACTATTTTTTTTTTTAAGTTAGCCATTCTTACAAAAATAAAGATGTCCACAAGCACTTAATATTCAGTGGATTGTTAAATTTTAAAGAGTGTGGATAATAGTATCAATTCAGGAAATATGTAAAAATCTATATGCGGGGCTGGGATTGTGGCTTAGCAGTAGAGTGCTTGCCTAGCACATGTGCGGCCCGGGTTCGGTCCTCAGCACCACGTAAAAATAAAGGCATTGTGTAAAACTAAAATAAATAAATAAATATTTTTTAAAAATCTATATGCACATACACATGGGGAAAGTTTGAAAGTTTGGAATTTATCCTAGAAGTGTTTCTATCCTTAATTGTGTATTAAGGTTTTCCTGCAATGTAAGAGATTATTAAAAAAAAAAAAAAAAAAATCTGACATAATTGTGATGTTACAGCCCTCCTTTACAGAGCAAAAATCTCATTACTAGCTTATACTTACTATGCTTTTCCAGGGGTCTTTGCTTCATTAGCACTGATGATGAATAAAGGAAAGAGGATAGAGAAGAGGCAGCCACTGCAACAAAAAGAAATAATTAGTCACCTTCAAAACAGCCATCAGTTTGAAGAAGATATTAAAAGCCCAAAGTTCCTTGTCCGCAGTGCAAACATCACGACTTGATAGAGTCTTAACATCAAACACAGCTTTCAAATAGAACAAAAGATTTTTCTAAGCACTGTGAATATTTAGCACTGCTTTGAGATAGAGGTTCATACAGAATAATTTTAATACTACCTGATAAATGTCTATGACTATCAAGAAGAAAAAATCTTTACAGGTATCTTGATCATCAAATAAGAAAACAGAATGCCTGGCATAGAACCAAGCAAAGAAAAGATACTCACTACATGAGTTTTATTTTTACTAGTCTCTTTTAAATCTCTCTAGTAAAATTACCTGATAATGTATGAGGACTGCATTGCTGTGAGGAAAGCCAAGGGCAAACCAAATCCAAAGTAATAAGGCCAGTTCCTTTCTATGTTTGACAATCGCTGGTGCATTTCAATTCCTAAAACAAGGACACGAATGCTATTAGACTGCATGTTTTCTTATTTATTTATTTATTTATTTGGCAGGGCAATTCCTAAAACAAGGACACCAATGCTATTAGACTGCATGTTTTCTTATTTATTTATTTGGCAGGGGAGGGTACCAGGGATTGAACTCAGGGGCACTTGATCACTGAGCCATATCCCCAGCCCTATTTTGTTGCAGAGGTCCGTGGTGATCTCCACCGGAGGTGCAGGGTGGCACGATCTATGGGGGGCGGGGCCTGCCAAAGTGGGTTGTCAGCCAGGGGTGCTACGCCAGCGCTTAACGTAGCACAAAGTAAAGGAGTCAGCCGGTGGCAGAAGAAATCAGCACTCAGACATGAGTTAGGCTATGGAATCTTCTGCTGGTTTATTTTCAGTTTGTACAAGTATATAAGCAATATTTCTTGGCATTACACATTGTTTTACATCATAAAACTTAGGAAAGAGGTTGAATCATTTACTGATTACATATCAGACATACGTATCGAGGTTGTACAGATGGAGAGTTACATGAACTGTACGTAACTATCTGCATATGTTATAATATTTACCTCACATCTCTAATTTAGTCATTCTTTCTACATACTGTTTGAACTTGTTTAATAAAAGTTAATTTTGTCTGACTGGAATTTCAAGGCACTTATTGTTTTTCATAACAAGAAGCAGGGAAAGGGAGAGGCAGCTTTGAACGACTTTCGTTCTAAAGATTTGTATTACTACATTAAACTATTTTGAAAATAAGAGGGATTTATTTCCAATTACAAAAAGACTCTTAAAGCTATTTAATTAGGAACTGTTATTTTAGTATAGAAAAGGCTTTTTATGTTTTTAGCTCTAGATTCCAGAAAAATTAATTTATAGAATTAGTCTCATTATAAGTAATTGAAATAGCGATACCTGGTGGCCACATGTATGAATAAAGAACAGAACAGAAAATAAATAGGAGAACCTACACAGTCAAAGTTAACTCTTTCAGCACCATGGTATCTTTCATGAAAAAGGATTTTTGGCTGGGGGGCTCCACCCGGCCCTGCCTCATGAAGATAACACATGAGGCATGATGAATTCAGTTTATTGAGGAAGTTGGACGGCCTTTATAGAAGACATGGGCCATCAGCAGAAAGGTTATAACACGAGCAGATCACATTGGAGGAACAGCCATTAGCCTATCCTTGTGGTGGTTTGATTTTTCGTCATATGTCAGGGTAACACCCCTAGGCTAGGCCAAGTCTACATATGAGGAAGTGAGAGACAGCCAGAGAGTTGTGTTTTCGGCTGATGTGTTCTTAATGTCCCCAACATTTCTTTTCCCCTTTTCTGTTTTATTGATGGGAGCCCATCTTACTCGAGAGTGTGCCTGTCTTAGGTTGCCCCCCTCCGGGGGTCTTACCCGTCTCTGGCTACCACTCTAGCACTTCAGGTGGACTTACCCAAGGCCAGCAAGCTGCGGCCAAGGGGAAGACATGGGACAGAACAGTCGCCTCTAGGAAGGCTTTCCATGGATGATTTAGACTTCCACATCTTGTCAACGACCATGGCCTAGTTCATAGGGCTCTCAATCAGCATTGCTGAGGGCAGCATATTGTTTGTGGACCACCATAAGCTGTACCGATTTGGCCCTGTCCTTAAGGAAAATGCCATTAAGATGCCACAATTCCCCACCCCCTTTTTTTATTCTTTTAGAGAAGTCTGAAGAGGACTAGAAGAATAAAACATAATAAGGTATTACAAGCAAGCCGGGCGTGGTGGCGCACGCCTGTAATCCCAGCACTTTGGGAGGCTGAGGCAGGAGGATCGCGAGTTCAAAGCCAGCCTCAGCAATGGCGAGGCACTTAGCAACTCAGTGAGACCCTGTCTCTAAATAAAATACAAAAAAGGGCTGGGGATGTGACCCAGTGGTCGAGTGCCCCTGAGTTCAATCCCCGGTACCACAAAAAAAAAAAAAAAAAAAAAAAGGTATTACAAGCAGGATAGTAAAACTGAAATTTATGACATATGAACACCACGTGTCACTAAATATTGTTGAATAAATCTGCAGCAAAGTCTATAGTGGAATCTTTAGCCAAATAAGCATGGCTGATATCACTCATTTGCTTTTGTAAAGAGTTGATATCTAGAGCCATATCTGTGTTATACTAAATTTTCATCAAATGAGATTTAACCTTAGTTTAATCATATTTGGTGTTATTATATTTTAATGGAGTAATACAGATCTACTTATAATTAACATGACATCTGGTTGTCATACGAGTCTTTATATTTTGGATTTGGCTGCCAATATAGAGGATTGCTTCTTCTACAACATTTATCTTAGCTTCTAATTTTTTATCTATTTTTTCTTGTAAATCTATAGCTGTAGAAACATTATGAGATAAAGTATTTACATGATTAGCTGTATGAATTTCCTTAATTAGAGCAGTGGAAGAAACAGCAACAGAACCTAATATCCCTATAAGAGCAGATATTTCTAGTATAGGGGCTGTAACAAATCTTTTAGGTTTAATTTATTTAACTCTTTTACTATTTGAATTTCTTGATCATCATATTATTTTTTTTATTTAATTTGACAGAAAGCAATATATAGGAGGGTTGATGAACGATCATAAAAATTGTATAATTTTTAGGTATAGTACTTTTCAAATAATTAGTTAGCATACAATTACGACAATCAATAGAACATATATCATTGATCATTGTTATCTTTAAAATATTATTGTTTCCTACTAGTATAGCATGGGGGGCATCTATATAGGTTTTAACCTTATATTGAATAGATTTAATTATTGGCTTAACCAAGGTGACTGTATTAATAGCTGTAACTAGAAAATTGCATTCCTTTATCATCAGACAATTTACTTTTACAGATGGGAGTAACCCATCAAGACAAAACCATCTGTGTATTGGCCCACTGGTAAACATACCATTTGTCCTATAAAGCTTGTCAGAATTAGATATAAAATGACTATTCCAATCGGCAACGGGGGAAATGATTGACCAATCGAAAATCTCAGTTTGTTCTAAACATGAGCTTTTATGGGATATCTAAACTCACATATAATCTTATAAGGGAATGTTGATTTATATTTCTTTTGTATTTTATTTAGAGACAGGATCTCGCTGAGTTGCTTAGCACCTCGCTTTTGCTGAGGTTGGCTTTGATCCTCCTGCCTCAGCCTCCTGAGTCGCTGGAATTACAGGTATGTGCCACAGCACCCAGTTGCATGTTTTCTTTAATCAAGTGACCACCTATTATAGGCATACTATTTGAGGCTTGGGTTTTAGATACAGAGCTTCTATCTAGAGCATGGCCATAACATATAAAATAGAATTGTGAAATACTGATATAAAGCTTCTTTTAAAGCTTTAAAATTCAATAATCACAATTTCAAAGCTGATAGGGTGAGTGAATTATGAATTTCAGTACCAGCATCCTTTGTCAGAACTAGTCTAGAACAAAGTAAGATATCAAATAATCCAAGTACGGTAGCACAAGCCTATAATCCTAGCTACTTAAAAGCTGAGGTAGGAGGATCACAAGCTTGAGGAAAGCCTCAGCAACTTAAATAGTATCTCACAATAAAAATATAAAAGGACTAGAAAGAGAGTACATTGGTAGTGCTCCTATATTCAATCTCAATTGCAAAAAAAAAAAAAAAAAAAAAAGAGGCTTGCATGTGTGTGCACACGTGCGCACACACACGTCATACAAAAAGGATGCCATCCTGCAGAAATCAGTTAACCTCTTTCAGCCACACACACCCCAGCTGAATGTGCCAAAGTCTTTTAAAAGATCCCACAAAGCCGGGCGCAGTGGCGCACGCCTGTAATCCCAGCATTTTGGGAGGCTGAGGCAGGAGGATCGCAAGTTCAAAGCCAGCCTCAGCAATGGCGAGGCACTTAGCAACTCAGTGAGACCCTGTCTCTAATAAAAAATACAAAAAAGGGCTGGGGATGTGGCCCAGTGGTTAAGTGCCCCTGAGTTCAATCCCTGGTACCACACAAAAAAAAAAAAAAAAAAAGATCCCACAAGAACCTAAATATGCTGATATTAATTTAATTTAATTTAGAACTCATGCTCACTTACGCCACCTAATGGCACCAAAAAGATAATTCTACATTGCCATTTCCCCCAGTCTCAAAATTAAGGGTTAAACTAAGATAAATGTAAGCTCCCTCTTGCCAATAAGGCTGTTTCCTTTCCAAGATGATTTGTCAAGGGCTTAAGTATAGAGTAGTCTGCTTAGTGGTAGCTATTTCTAAACTGGGCCTCTACATTCTGGGTTTCTTTTTGTTTGTTTGTTTTGGTACCGGGGATTGAACTCACTGGCACTTGACCACTGGGCCACATCTCTAGCTCTTTTTGTATTTTATTAGAGACAGGGTCTCACTGAGTTGCTAAGTGCCTTGTCATTGCTGAGGCTGGCTTTGAACTCGTGATCTTCCTGCCTCAGCCTCCCAAGTGCTGGGATTACAGATGTGCGCACCGCACCCAGCTACATTCTGAGTTTCTTTAGATGTACCTACCTTTATTGAACCAACGATATTCAAAGCAGTACAGTGAGTAGAGAAGGGACATATGCAGCAAACTGACCAGCTGACCAACAAGATGGATGGGAAAGAGACTCACAAACATCCCCTGAAGAACAAATATGGCAAATCTTAATTCCAAAGCGTCAGAGACCTAACTATTCATCCACTGCTCTACAATTTTCACTTCCTTCTGAGACAGTCACTTAGCTACTTCTCAAGCCTTTGAACAGCAAAAGTGGAAAATACTAGGGTGGCAGGAAAGAACAAGTAAATTCTTGTTTCTTTTAATTTTCTGGTATTTAAATTCTCTAGTTGTTGAAAAAATGATTTAAATATCATTACCTTTCACAAGACACATCTGAATACCCCCATATAGATACAATACCCTGTCTTTGTGATACTCCCTCTGGTGAAACTTTTTAAAAATTTGTCCAGAAGGCCAGTCTCACCTGGATAAGGAAAAGAGCCTGTAGCAAAAGGTTGAAGAGCATGTCGGCAATTATCTTGCTGACACTAGGGAATGGATGAGGCTTCCTCCCTGATACCTCAAATGCTAGGTCAGCAATATCCTGTAACAGAGAAAATAGTGCACCAAAACATGAATAAATGTCCTTGTTATCCATCTCCAAAGCTAATACCACTGGTCTGCCACTAGAACTGCCAGGAGAGAAAAGCCCCAGACATCTGTCAATGAGATGCTTCAATGACCTAAGTTAATGATTCCATTTTTTACAAGAGCACATAGATCATTCACTGGCTGCTTAGCCAAGAAAAGTTAAGGCTAAGAAATAGGTCCTGCCAGGCATGGTGGCTCATGCCTGCAATTCCAACAGCTCAGGAGGCTGAGACAGGAGGACCATAAGTTTGACGCCAGCCTCAGCAACTCAGCAAGGTCCTAAATAACTTAATGAGATCCTGCCTCAAAATAAAAATTTTTTAAAAAGGGCTGGGGATGTGGTTCAATGGTTAAGCAACCTGGGTTCAATTCCTGGTACAAAAAAAAAAGATAAACAGGGCCTTATATGACCACTAACTTCATAGGCTAAAGCTTGTCACCTGTCAACCCATCATGATGTAGGACCCAGACTCCATTCTGCCCTGGACCTACTTGAAACCAAATGGCATTCACAACTTTGCTAAGCACAAACAGGGGAAGCACCCAAAGAGCACTGAAAATTGATGTGAGGAAGAATTCCAGCCACGACCAAACATCTCCATGTAGTGATGGGTCACCTAAGAAAAGGGAAAAGAGTAGTAGTTTAACTGAAGAAATGGGAAATCAGAAGACCAAATATGGAACCCCTATTGTGCAAATATTCTTTTTCCCCCACACATTTCCTGTTTCTTGCCAGTATATCATGATACCTAACTCAAAGAGTCTTATTCGTAATAAACACACCATATTCTGGCCACAACTCCAATTCAGCGTAGCCATAGATACATGCTGCTTATCTTGAAACAAACCTGCTTACAAGGTAGAAACTTAAATATCACAGTGACTAATAGAACACAATTGGCAAGAAACCACCTGGGTTTAAATCACAGCTCTACCACTTATGAATAGTTGAACTATAGTAATAACTTCCATTTCTTCATCCATAAAACGTATAGAATAACAGTTCCTATCTCAAAGGATTGTTGAAAAGTCTGAGTTAAAAACATCTAAAACTCTTGGTACACAAGAAATGTTCAATAAACTGAGGAAAACTAAAAACATCATCTCCCCTCTTTATCCCCATCAGACAACAAGAAGCAAGTATGTACTTACCAATAATTCGGGCTGTTACTGACTGAAGCACAGGAATAAATACCCGATAAAACAAGAGGAGACTGAACTAAAGGAAAGAAGCAATAAGGTAAGCATCAAAAGTCCTTCTTTAAAATAAGAGTTTCAAGTTTCAGTAATGATTTTCCAGGTGGGAATGCCTAATATAAATCAGGAGGCTTGAAGACCAACTAAGGAATCAGACCCATTTAGATTTCCCAAAACTCCAGCTGAGAGGTGCAAACCTGATACCACAAACTTTTTGGTGCAAAAAAGAATACTTCAAATAGTATTCAGGCCAAAATATACAGGCATATACTAAGTACATGGTAATGCTTATTAGTTAAATCTAAAGCTAGCATCTTAAAACATCTGTGAAATGTTTAGAGTAACATAAAATGAATTACTGAATTTCAAATAAAAGGAAATACTTAACTTCATATTTTAAGTACCCAAATTCCACTTAAGTCTATGTTGGTTCTCAATAAATCATAGGCAATCTTTTCTGCTCTGGGTTTCAATAGTAATCAATTCTAGTCAAGAGCTATGATCAGACATGAAAAGAACTTTGTCCAACCATATCTGCCCTTTTCCTCTGAGCCCCGCAGATCTCTTAGCCAAAATGTCTGTGTAGTTTCAATAGAAATTGTTATCTATTCTATGTTAACAATATATATCTATACTATATTAACAATACTAAAACTTGTGAATGAGTCATTTAAAATAAAGAAAGAAAGTATATATTCAGGACAATCCCTGACACTTGTTTACATACAGTGTTCTTTCTTGAGTGGGAATAAAATCACTACAGGTACACAGAAACCTAAGTTATATTAAGTGCATATAAACAGTTCAAAGCTATTTGTCTTAGCATTTCAAGAAAACAGAAACCATTAGCCTAGCAATAATCTGAAGATACTTATAAAGCACCCGGAATTTGAGAGAAAAGAACTTACCCAGAATACTCCACCATTCCAAGCACAGCACTGGAAAATTCTACTAACAATACGTGGCTCACTGGAAAAGACCATATGCATTTATGCAATTAGGTTACTTCCTAATTGTCAATTCGGTAGCTCTCCATTTTATTCCTTCCATTGGCACCATATTATTTTTCAGCACCTAATGTTCCCCCAACATTCCAATGTTGTAATTCAGCCAATGAGAAAAAATTAAAAATATTTCTGAGGAACCAGATCAAACCCCCCCCACACACACACAAATATATAAAATATATATGTTCTGAACGATGAGGTAGGTTATAAAAGATTAAAATAGAAAGGCTTTGGTTGGGGTTCTTCTATCAATAAATAAATATATGTAGACTTTCCTACAAATAAACCAAATAATTTTGTTGTTGTTGTTTTTGGTTCTTTATTTAGCAATCTGTTCTTTTTTAAACATCGTGAATTTTCTGGTACTAGGGATTTAACCCAGGGAAGCTTTACCACTAAGCTACATCTCCAGCCCTTTTTATTTTTTGAGACACAGTCTCACTAAGTTGCTGAGGGCCTTGATAAGTTACTGAAGCTGACCTCAACTTGTGATCTTCCTGTCTTAGCCTCCCCAATCACTGGGATTACAGCACCTCAGCACTTGTCAACATTATTAAATTTTAAGCAAGGTATATTACTAGATCCTAGTTTAAGTCAGTGTGGGGAATGATTCAACCATAACATTTTTCTGTGAACAAACACAAAAAACACGGATTGCTAAAACTTTTAAGTTACTTTGTGGGTTGTATTCTTCCTAGAATCAGTTACTTCTAATATGCCCCTCCCTGGGACATTTTCTGACATGGTCCTACACTCCTTACCTCTCTTGCTTCCGTTCTATACTCTGGGCTCTCCTCTGCGCCAGGACACTACTTGCCCTTCTTCGACGTTGCTCCTCTCTCTTCTGCTGGATTCGAGCATCTAGCTTTGAGATGGTACAAATACCCCAGATGGAGTCTTTTATTCCCTATAGACAAGAATATTTTTAAAGAGGAGATTATGGATTGGAGAAGACTTTCTACAGTCACATATAAGAATGGAAACCATTGCATTTATATTGTTACAGAGCTTAAAAGACCTTTTGATATGTACGTGTGTGTGTGTTTCCCACATATAATTTTACATATATGTATATATATATATGTGTGTGTGTATATATATTTATATATATATATATATGCATATATATATATATATATGCATATATATATATATATATATATATATCCCTTTCTGGTAGTGCTAGGAATCATACATGATAAGGCTTCATACATGATAGGCAAGCACTTTTCCACTGAGCTATACCCTCAGCCCTTAGTTTCTCTTTTTTTTCTTTTCTTTTCCTTTTTTTTTTTTTTTTTTTTTTTTTGTGGTACCGGGGATTGAACTCAGGGGCACTCAACCTCTGGGCCACATCCCCAGCCCTTTTATGTATTTTATTTAGAGACAGGGTCTCACTGAGTTGCTAAATGCCTCGCCATTGCTGAGGCTGGCTTTTAAACTCGCAATCCTCCTGCCTCAGCCTCCCAAAGTGCTGGGATTACAGGCGTGCGCCACCGCGCCTGGCTTCTTTTTTTTCTTTTAATTTTTTAAAATGATTCCCAGTTTCCAGAAGAGTTGCTAGAATAATGGAGCACTTCCAAATATATTTTTTACAGATTTATCAATTTAATATTTTGTCATATTAACAAACACTTATTTTTATTCCTGAATCATTTGAATAGGTTATTGTATCATGTTCTCTTAATTTTCTAGTTGTATTTCCTAAGAAAATTTTTTTTAAATAACCACAAGATAGTTATTCAAAAAATTTAATACTGAAATATTTTATAGTACACATCACAAATTTCTCCATTTGTCCCTCTATGGCATTTTACCCCGTAAGAGTTCAGTCCAGCCAGGTAAAGTGGTGTATGCTTATAATCCCAGCAACTCATTTTAGTCTAGCCTCAGCAACTTAGCAAGGCCCTCATCAACTTAATAAGTGAGACCCTGTCTCAAAATAAAAAACAAAAAGGACTGGGGAAATAGCTCAGCAGTAAATCACCACTGGGTTTAATCCCAAGCACTGTGGGGAAGAAAAAAAAAAAAAAAAAAAGGTTTAGTCCAGAATCATATATTGCATTTAGTTATCATGTCTCTTTAGTCTCTTAAAATCAGCAACAATTCTTTAGCCTTTGTCATTCTTTTTGAATAATACAGGTCAGCAAAGCACGGTAGCACATACCTATAATCCCAATAACTTGGGAAGCTGAGGCAGGAGGATTCCAAGTTTGAGGTCAGACCGAGCAATTTAGGGATATAAATAAAAAAGACTGGGGAAGTACCTTCAGTGGTAAAGTGCCCTGGGTTCAATTTCCAATACAAAATAATAAAATAAAAATACAGGCCAGCTATTTTATGAAATTCCCTCAAACTGAGTTTTTTTTCCTCATAATTAGACCCCATTAAGCATTGTTAGCAGAAATATCACAGAAGTGATGGTGTGCCTTTCAAGGTATCACATCAAGTGGCACACACCTGTAATCCCAGCTACTCAGGAGGCTAAGGTAGGAGGACTATAGTTCAAGGATAGCCTAGGTAATTTGGCAAGACCCTGTCTCAAAATAAAAAAAAATTTTTAAAAGGGTTAGGGATGCAGCTTACTGGCAGAACACTTGCCTAGCATGTGTGAGGCCTGGAGCTCAATCACCAGTATTGAAGAAAGGAAAAAAAAAAAAAAAATACATGATAGCTCTTTCCCCTTGTGATTATGTTAATTTTACATATACACTCAAGGTACTGCCTATTTTATCCATTGTATAGTGCAAATTCTTTCCTCTTGCAATAAGCAATATGTGGGGAGACACTTCCAAAATCATGCAAATATCCTGCTTATCAAGTTCTCCCCTCTAGATTTAGCATCCAATTCTTGCCCAAACTAATCTTGAAAAACATGGTTGCAAAACAGTTTTCCAACTCCTCCATATTTATTAACCCAATGAAGCCAAATTGTTGTCTTCCCCTATATATTCTTTCAGTATCAACTAAATATATACAGTATTTCCTATATCCTGCACTAAATCTAGAGATACAAGGATAAATAAAACACTGGTGTCTAGAAAGGACTAGGGCTGGACCAAAGTTGAAGAAAGACATGTAAAGAAATAATTAGTTATAAGAATGAAAGAAAAAAGAAATAATTATTGTAAAATGTGAAGCTCTAGGATAAGAGAACACCACATAAGATAGAAAAACACAAGAACATGGTAGGGTAGCAGGAGGAGAAAATATCCTGAATGAATATATGATGGGAAAAATAGTTAAGTCTATAAAGATAGTAACAGAGGCAGGTGCCAATCAAAAATGAAAAGTTCCAGGTAATTGTTGGTAGTATAAATACCAAAATTACCAAAGAACTACAACTACTAGTCCAAAGAACTACATTTACTTACCCATCCATCTACCCAGCTACTCAATCAACCACATATTGAGAATCTTTAATGAGATACATCTTGGTCTTTTAATAATGCTCATGAAATTTATGTTAGCCAGAAAAGTACACAAGTAAACCCAGAAAATTATGTTATAGTTCAGTAAGTACCACACAGATTTATGTCTAAAGTAGAATGACAGCACTGGGATGTTCAACTTCAGGAAAAAGAAAAGAGTGGAATTCTGAAGGTAATGGCCAAGCTGGACTCAAGGATAACATTCTCATCAACTGTTATTAGGCAAAACAAATTTTAGAAATACCAGCAGGAGACAGAGAAGTAGGCAAGCTTGTGCTACCTATTGATGACAGCATAAACTGGTAGTGTGCATCTGACCTTTTTTTGAGTGATTTTTAGTCTTATTTCTGCTTTTAACCTTTAATGAATCTTCCACCTATAAGTTTTTTAATCAGAAAACTCCAATCTTTGAGAAAATGAAATTCAAATAGCCAATGGCCTATCTAGTATGTGCTCATAGGATCCACACCTCTTAGATACAGTATAGTAAGATAGAGAAACATGTAAATAACACATTGTAGAATGGATCCAGGGTTGAAATTTTATAGCTCAAAATGTGAGAATAGAAGATAAAGGTATTAAAAGTGGATCATATTGCATAATCTCTTTAGCCCTCCCATAATATTCCTTTGATTTCTCCTTTTTTAAATTTTTTTTTAATTTCTCCTTTTTTACTTTAAGGCAACAACCTTTTAAACTCTCACTGAAGGAAGAACCTCCTGTTTAGAATATGGCAAGAGAGGTTCCAGAAGAGACACTGGACACCAGACATCCACTACAAGTAACAGAATCTTGTAACTGAAAATTTGGGTAACCAGGTCCTAAATACACTTTTCTAGGGCATTTTCTTAGAGCACCCTCCTCACCTGTACTTGTAAAATGGGAGTAAAAAATAGGTTATGTAATATAAATCCAAATAAAGGGGTTGAGGTAATAGTACTGTACCAATGTTTATTTCTTAGTTTTGACAAATGTATCATAATCAGACAAGGTGTTAATATTTGGGGAAGATGGTAAAGGATATACAGTAACTCTTTGTACTATCAACTTTTCTATAATTCTTAAAACTATTTCAAAATATAAAGTTAAAATTTAAAAAAAGCTCTGGAGTCAAGCTGACCAGGGCTCTAATACTAGAAACACTAATTGGACAGGTTTCCCAAGCTCCTATAGGGTACATAATCATTTCTATCTGAATAGTGTGAACTAAAATGAAAACCTATATATGAAGGACCCAAAAATGTAAAATCTCCAAGAACACTTGAAGAATTTCCTAGTCAGTTTCTTAGCAAAAAGATCAAAGGGCAAATTCCTTGAAATCAGATGTACTTACCCTGCCAAGGTCCTGAAGAAAGGTTTTGACACTGTCAGCCATCTCCTCACCACCCAGACTGTCAACTACACAGAAGAGAGAGAAGCATCCCAAAATCTTTCATCATGAAGGACCTGGAAACAGATGGCACATAACAGAAGAAAAATATTTATCTTAAAGATAAATTACTTCATGCACACCTCTACAAGATGACCCCATATTCCTATGCCTCTGATAGGGGAGCAACAGATTCTAGCTCTAACACAGTGAACTGAGGATGTACCTATAACTGCTGAAACCTAAAATCCATATAATTATTTGTTGGGTTGGCTTGTTTGTTTTGAAATGGGAGTCTCGCCATGTTGTACAGGCTGGTCTTGAACTCCTAGGCTCCAGTGATTGTGCCTAGGTCTCCTGAGTAGTTGGGAAGTAGCTAGGACTACAGGTGCGTGCTCTGTGCACCTGGATTTTTTTTCCCCCAAGCACTGGGGATTGAACCCAGGGTTGCTGTACCACTGAGCTGCACCCCAGCCCTTGATTAATTTTTGAGATAGGGTGTCACTAACTTGCCCAAGCTGGCCTCAAACTTTCAATCCTTTATGCAGTTGCTAACACATAGCAAGGGGAGGTGAGGAGGGGAAAATAGAAGTACTTTGGATCAGAGGAAGGGAAGGGGGGTATGGGACTAGAAAGAAGGTAGAATAAATCAGACATTACTTTCCTATGTTCATATATGAATACATGACCAGTGTAACTCCACATTATGTACAACCACAAGAATGGGAAGTTATATCTCATGTATGTATAATATGTCAAAATACATCCTACTGTCTTGTATAACTAAAAAGAATAAAAAATTTAAAAAAAAAAAAAAACCTGCCTCAGCCTCCTGAGTAGCTAGCTAGGATTACAAGTGCTGGGACATGGCATGGGTCACCATACCCAGCTACCACCCTTTTATTGTTATTTGAGGTAAATGTGTTTAGACCAGTGGTCTCCTGAGTCTTAGGTGTCCCAAACTATCGCTACTACAGACTCCAAGCTTTTTTGAGGATTTAGAGATGGGTAAAAATAGCATTTCAATATCCTCTTAAGCAATTTTAATGTTTGCTGCATATTCTCAAACACCTGAATGAAAATATAAGAAAAAGTTCTAAAAATTTCTAAATATGTACTTCTTTCAGACACAGAGACCTTCAGAACACAGAGAGTTTTCAGTTATGATGTGAAGTTACCTACCAAGACCTCCAAATAGGTCTTTGTTTTCTAACTTTATATAAATGTGTTTATAAGTTTAATAAACATGCAACAGAGTAAATTTTAAACTAGGCCAAGGATGGGAGTATAGCTTGGTGTTACGCTATGTGCTTAATATGTGAGAGGTCCTGGGTTCAATGGCCAGCACAAAAAAATACAAAAATAAAATACATTAGGCCAGAAAAAAAGTTCATATGTATAAACAATTTCACAGGCAGTTTATAAAAACAATAAGGTTTTTCGTGTTTTATTTCTTGGATAAGTGAAAAAAATCTAGCTTCAAAAGTTAAGTAACTGAGGTCTAGAGATATAGCTCAGTTGGTAGAGTGCTTGCCTCCTAATGCACAAGGCCCTGGGTTCAATCCTGAGCACCACACACACAAAAAAAAGTAAAGCAACTGAGAGTTCACATGTATAAATAGTATTTAAGGTGAATGGAAAACTCACTTGCAGAAACACTCCCACCCTTCCATGCTGGGGATCAAATCCAGGGCCCCAGGTACAACTGGCAGGCACACAGAGTTATATCCCCAGCCCCTAGAAATTTTTAAGAACTTAGTATTCTATTATTCTCCAACACCACTAAATCATGCTGTGGGGTCCTCAATTTAAAACATAACCTTAGGGTAGGGTGCATGGGGGAAGGAAAGACGGTAGAATGAGATGGACATCATTACCCTAGGTACATGTAAGACTGCACATAGGGTGTGACACTACATTGTGTACAACCAGAGAAATAAAAAGTTGTGCTGCAATTGTGTACAATGAATCAAAATGCATTTTGCTGTCATATATACCTAATTAAAATAAATAATTAATTTAAAAAAAAAAGGTATAACCTTAACATAACAACAATTTCACAGGCAGTTTATAAAAAGTTCAAGTTTCAAAATATAAGCACACCTTCCCTGACCTTTGAACACTTCACTAAAGCGCACTTCATTGACCTAACTGGACTAATGCCATTCAAAACTGGTAAAGCAGGGAATACAGCAGACATAAGACAACCTGCACAACATTATATTTACTATTAGCTCCTCAGGTCAAATCCTACCCATATGTGCTCACTTCAAGAACAAAAGTTTCTACAGTTAAGATTCAGTTAATTCCCAGCACTTGGGAGGCTGAGGCAGAAGGATCTCGAGTTCAAAGCCAGCCTCAGCAATGGCGAGGCACTTAGCAACTCAGTGAGACCCTGTCTCTAATAAAATACAAAAAAGGGCTGGGGATGTGGCCCAGTGGTGGAGTGCCCCTGAGTTCAATCCCCAGTACCAAAAAAAAAAAAAAAAAAGATTCAGTTAATATTAGCAGGGCGAGGTGGCGCACGCCTGTAATCCCAGCACTTGGGAGGCTGAGGCAGAAGGATAACGAGTTCAAAGCCAGCCTCAGCCGGTGAGGCACTTAGCAACTCAGTGAGAGGAGACTCAGTGAGACCCTGTCTCTAATAAAATACAAAAAAGGACTGGGGATGTGGTCCAGTGGTCAAGTGCCCCAGAGTTCAATCCCAGTACCAAAAAAAAAGATTCAGTTAATACTCCTTCTCTTCCCTCCTAAAAACATATACCTCAGAGTTCCAAGCATGAGAGTACAGGTACAGACAGGGTTCTCAAGGCTGTAGTGAAGACTCAGAGCCAGGTGAATGATAAGTATTCAATAATGAACAAGAACTAGTTTCTAAAGACTATCATAAATCCACCCTCTTAAACAGCAATTTGCTTATGTATAAATTAAGAGTACTAAAATTCTTTGTAGATTTTTTTTAGTACAGAATGCAATGGAATAAAAATAAAATCTTAAAATTCTGTATAAACACAATCCCACTAAAGAATGTGCCAGCTTGGAGGTGTGAGGAAGCCCATTACTTCATCTGGACTTTTTTTTTTTTTTTTTTTATCCTGCAGATCAAACCCAGAGGCACTTAACCACTAAGACACATTCCCAGCCCTTTTATATTTCTTATTTTGAGACAGGGTCTCCCTAAGTTGCTTAGAGCCTGGCTATGTTACTGGGGTTGGCTTTGAACTTACAATCCTCCTACCTCAGCCTCCGAAGCATTTCATCTGGATTTTGTGTGTGTGTGGTGCTGGGGATTGAACCCAGGGCCTTGTGCAAGCGTTCTACCAACTGAGCTATATCCCCAGCCCTCATCTGGATTTCTTACAGGGCACTGACAGGGAGCCTGAAACATGTCTGTCCCAGTCCAGAACCGCTGTTATTTGAATCAGCCAGTTAATACCTGGCTTCTTCTGCATGTACCAAACGGCAGGGTACCTACTGACCAATGGCCTTTGAAGGACAAGTCCCTTCGATTTTATACTGACATCCTAACATTTCCTACAAGAATAGTTGCTATGAATTATCTAGTTTGACAAATAGATGAGGCACAGAGAAAAACAACTTGCCACAATTTGAGACACAAAGACTGAATGACACGGGGGGGGGGGGGGGGGGATCCTGCAACTGAAGGAATTAAGATGCAACTGGTTCACAGCATTTTACAGGGGGAGCATTCGGTCTCATACGTTAAATTGCTTGCCCAGCGTCACAACAAGCAAAAGACAAATACAGCAAACTTCAGAACCTTGACGTTCTATCCCCTCGGTGAGGACTTTTTATTTAAGCTTTGCAATGAGGGCTTCTGTTTACACCAGGCGTCCCACGGACACACAAGCTTTTTTAAACCTTGAAATACAGCTCCACATTAAATTCCTGACAGTCATTACAACAAATGGAGTATCTACTGAGGCACAGTCCCGCACTTTGATTTCTAAGCCATAAACCCAAGTCATAAACCCTGAGAAAGCAGGAAACTGGAATATCCCACTCCAAGTACGGTGTAGGTAAACATCCTCACTTCTCACTGGGCTTCTCAGACTGCCTCCGTATCCCTGGCGCTTGGACCCGTCTCCCCGTAGCTCCTGGGAAATTAAGCTGAAAACAGGTCTCCCTCCCCAACCACAGCTGTGCACGAGGTGCGGACATCGCTCACGTCCCGTCAGAGGGAGAACTAAAGATAGCCGCGCGGCACCTGGGGAGAAGCTCTTCACGACTGCGTCCAGCGCTGCGGCCTGGCCCCGCTGCCGGCGGATCCTAGCCGTCCGCCGTCCCTTCCTGTCAAGGGTCTTCTCCCGCAGTCATTGAGGGAACCCTCACAGACCCACTCTCCGGCCCTGCCTGCCCTCACACGCCCTCTCGGCCCCTGCCGCCCAGAACCGGCTGCGCCGCCACCCCGAGCCCCGGGTCGCCGCAGCTCGCACCTACCAGCAGCTCCCTCGCCCACCGAGGGCAGTCTCGGCCCCTCCGCGCCCGGCCGCCCGCTCCGCCGGGGCGCTCCCAGGGCCGGGGCCACCGTGCCCTCACTGGGCATGCCCGGGCCGCACGGGGCAGCTGGGAAGTCGGGCGGGCGCGGAGCTGGGCCGCCGGGCGGGGGCGGGGCCCTGGGAACGGGGCGGGGCTACCGGAAAAGAGGAGGGACCGAGGCAGCGCAGCCTGGGAAATGTAGTCAACGCAAGTCGTCCCTTGATGCAGGGACGCGTAGGCTTCGGGCTCCGCCTGGCGGCCGCCCGAACCCCTCAACTAGCTCCTCTCGAAATCTTTCCTCGCTGAGCCCTCCTCCTTTCTCTTTCCCTTCTCCTATTTACCTTCACAGCTTTGCTGGTCTTTCTAGAATCCTGGAAGCCTAATAACAGAACAATAAAATAGGGGTCACCTTGGTTTATAGGTTGGAGACTCCATCCCCACCAGTTCAGTTCTTCTAATAGGAAAATGACTTTCTTGGCAAAAAGCTGTAAGGGAGACGAAATTTACCTCTACCCTCTTAAAGTTTCTTGGCTGGACCCACGAATTAAACTGATGTAATAGATCAACTGAAAAAAAAGCATGCAATTTTATTTAATGTGAGTTTTTCCGTGACAGCCATAAAAAGGAAATGAAGTCCCCAAAATAAGGCAAAACCTAGGTATTTTTATGTTACACTGAAGGAGGCAATTGTGAAAAAAAGTGAGTAAGCTAAAGTAAAATAACTATTTTAATAACGTCTATACAGAACTCTCAACTTCCATTCTGATGTTACTTCTGATAAAGGAAAGCTATCTTCCATGTAGAGGTTTTATCTCCTGCTTTCAGAAAGAGGGTAGGGTTAAAGCACCTTTCTTTCATCTAGTGTTTTTATTTTTTAAGTGCCTTTAACTCAAAGTAATTCCTATGCAAAAGGATAAGGCATATTTCCCCACCCTTCTGAACCATCAAGCCTCACCTGTAAGCGTTCTCATTCCTATTCCCTACCTCTTCTATTATTGTTCATTCCTTCTCCTTTCCACTTCCTATCTTTCTTTGTCTTTCACTGTACTTAGAGCTGCTACTCCTAGGGCCACCTATTCAGAGTTTTACAATTACAAGCTATTCAGTAAAATCTCTTATTTAAGGAATGCTAAAACCCAGATGTCAAGGCCAGTGGCAGAAAAAATACCCAGACCTCTGGACTCTCCTCCAGTTCAATGGGCCAGGGATGTGTTGGTCTTTATTCCCTGGCCACGCCTCTAGCCCTATTCCAGAATAAACTTACCCCTTTTCCCAGTCTGCTGAAACCTTATCTTATGTTTAAGGAAGAGAAGAATCAAAACCAGAAGGATTGGAGAAAGGAATGAAGCATCCAGAAGAGTCAGGAGAGAAGAGTAGAAGCCAAGCAGTAAAAAACCCACATAGGATTTACATATGGAAACTCCTACAGCAAGACTTTTTGTTGTTGCTGTTCTATTCGGCCATGGGCAATAATCTTATTTTCTCAACATACTACAGTGACACAACCACACCAAAGTTTTAGCAGCTCAAGTCACAATAGCTAAACTATGGAGCCAACCTAGATGCCCTTCAACAGATGAATGGATAAAGAAAATGTGGCATATATACACCATGGAATATTACTCAGCCTTAAAGAAGAATGAAATTGTAGCATTTGTAGGTGAATGGATGTAGTTGGAGAATATCATGCTAAGTGAAATAAGCCAATCCCACAAAACCAAAGGTCAAATGTTTTCTTTGATATGCAGATGATGATCCATAATGGGGGTGTGGCTAAGGAAGAATGGAAGAACTTTGGATTGAGCAGAGGGGAAGAGAGGGAAAGGGTTATAGGGGTAGAAAGGAGGGTGGAATGGGACAGACATTATTACCTATGTACAGGTATGATTTCACTAATGGTGTGACTATGCATCAGCCAGAGAAAAGAGAAATTGTGTTCCATTTCTGTACCATGAATTGAAAAACATTCCACTGCTCATGTATAACTAATTAGAACAAATTTAAAAATTAAAAATAATAATAAATGTATTTTCACTGAAAACAGACCTAGGAATATCCTCCCAAATTCTCTATTCTCTTAAATCTATTGCCTCATTTACTCCATTATATAAAGAGGGAAACTTCCTAAACTTATCTTTTGCTCCATATTAGTAAATTTCTTCAATTGCTTATTATTAGAAAAAAAAACTATATAGAAAAGCTTTTTATTTATTTTGAGATTTTTTTTTTTTTTTTTTTTTTTTTTTTTTTTTTTTTTTTTGGTACTGGGGATTGAACTCAGGGGCACTTGACCAGTGGGACTCATCCCCAGCCCTCTTTTGTATTTTATTAGAGACAGGGTCTCACTGAGTTGCTAAGTGCCTCACCATTGCTGAGGCTGGCTTTGAACTGGCAATCCTCCTGCCTCAGCCTCCCAAGTGCTGGGAGATTTTTTTGATACAATTATTTATTTGCTACTATCAGGCAAACATGTGTACCACACCCCACTTCCCTTGCATTTTTAAAGAATGTTTACATACTGTAGAATTAGATGCCACCTATGAGACAAATATGGGAAACAATTTTAGTTTAGTAATTTTACAAATAAGGAAGCTCTCTGGCTAGCTATAAGCCTTAGTTTCCATATCTTGTGAAAGACATGTGGAAGTTGTCAATCAAAATGGAGTCACTGTGTCAGTCTTAGCAACAAAAAGTAAATGAAACTGGAAGATTATGAAGGAAAGGTTCTTGCATATAGTTGCCTGAAAATAGCTAGCTACTACAAAAGACTGCCAGAACCACAAGCTTGCATAGAGGGTACCACAAACCTTATACAAAAAGTACTTCTATAAGGACGTCTCCCAGGAACGATATATTCAACTTTCGACTGACACTACTCTTGTTACTAACCATTATGACCAAAGACTATTATTTCAGAATATCTGATGTAAACCGGTATGGTGATCCCAGTGACTTGAGAGGCTAAGGCAGAAGGATGGCAAAGTCAAGACCAGCTTTAACAGGCTGGAACTGTGGCTCAGTGGCAGAGCACTTGCTTAGAATGTGTAAGGCACCGGGTTCAATCCTTACCACCACATTAAAAAAATAAGCCGGGCGCGGTGGCGCATGCCTGTAATCCCAGCACTTTGGGAGGCTGAGGCAGGAGGATCGCGAGTTCAAAGCCAGCCTCAGCAATGGCGAGGCACTTAGCAACTCAGTGAGACCCTGTCTCTAATAAAATCCAAAAAAAAGGGCTGGGGATGTGGCCCAGTGGTCAAGTGCCCCTGAGTTCAATCCCCGGTACCACAAAAAAAAAAAAAAAAAAAAAAAAACAAATAAAATAAAGGCACATTGTCCATCTACAACTACAAAAAAGAGTTAAAAAAAAAAAAAACAGCCTCAGCAACTTGCTGTTCTCAAATTAATGTCAGTATTCTTTGGAGAAACTGATTGTTTTTAAATTTAGGTTGAAAATCTTTAAAAACACAAATTGCTAAAATAGATGGTGCAGGAGCCTGATTTGGGAGATGGCTAAGATTGCGGTTGGCTGCGGGCCATAGAGATGTTTGGGCATTGCCGCCTTCCGTGGTTTCACGGGACTTGGCCCGAGATCTCGCGGAACTTGGCCCAAGATCTCACGAGACTTGAGCCAAGATCTGAGCGGGTCGACACCATTTGGTTGTGGGTTGTTTGGTGGTGTGTGTGGTGCGTGTTAGAGTTGTTGCCAGAGCCGGAGAGAGAAGTTAGCAAAATAAAAAGCCTGTTTGTTTCCAGTCTGCCTCTGAACTTGTTCCCGTGGTGTCGTTGCTCCAAGCGGCAATCGCTTCAGGCGGCTACAATATGGTATCTATATGAAGGTCTTTTCTAACTCTGGTTCTAGCCTTAGAATCTTCCAAGGAAGAAAGATACTATTATTTATTAAGCATCTACAATACACCAAGCCTTTCATGTCTAATTTCACAACCACTTGTGTTGTAACTGGTTTAAAAAAAAAAGTTCCAACCAGATTTGTCCAATACCCAATGTCACCTGCTTTTCTTTACCACTCTGCCTCCCATAATAGATCACTACAAAGCCTTCCAGTTAAATTTAGGCTCTATATGGTCTGAATAACCATTGCTAACATAATGCTCCTCAAATTTTAATATGTAAACAAACCATCTAGAGGCCTTTCTCAAAACAGATTCTGATTCAGTTGATCTGGGGTGAAGGCCAAGATTCTGTAGTACTAACAAGTTCCCAAGTGATCAATCCCAATAAACGTTTACTGACTGCCTGTTATCTATTTTGACTAGATGTTTGAGACACATGATGCCCTTAACTTGCTTATTTCCAGTAGGAAAACAGACAAGGTAAAGCAATGTAATGTAACAAGGGAATTCTACACAGAGGAAGAAATATAAGCAAAATTCTCTGGCATATTTACAGCACTACAATTTGTTTGGCATGGTTGGAATTTAGAATAGGAAGAGAACTGGCAAGAGATACACTTCCTAGAATAAATAGGAGTGCCCTCTACTTGCCAGGCTCTTTTCGAATAATAGGATTTAGTGATAAGCAAGGCAGATGAGCTGTCTATTTTAATGGAGCTCATATTCAAGAAGAGTGATAAGTAATACAAGGTAGGATAGAATAAAATAAAATAGAAAAAAGCAAGATTATTTCAAATATTGATAAATAATAAAAAATAAAACATGAAAATGTCAAATAGCTGGCAAGGTGGCTGCCATTGGCTATTTGAAGTGTAGGAAGGGAGGAAAGTTTGAGAAACTGACTTTGTGTTGAGATCTGAATGAGCCAGCCATATAAACATGTGGGGCTAACAGAGGAAATCAAGTGCATATGCCCAAGGAAAACACTTGCCCAATATGTGCCAGGCACAAAAACAAGGACAATGTGTCAAAATGCGTTCTACTAGCCGGGTGCGGTGGTGCACACCTGTAATCCTGGCACTTGGGAGGCTGATGCAGGAGGATTGCTAATTCAAAGCCAGCCTCAGCCGGTGAGGCACTTTCAACTCAGTGAGACCCTGTCTCTAATAAAATACAAAAAAGGACTGGGGATGTGGCCCAGTGGTCAAGTGCCCCTGAGTTCAATCCCCATACCAAAAAAAAAAAAAAAAAAAATGCATTTTACTGTCATGTATAACTAATTAGAACAAATTTTTTTTGAATACATATATATAGAAAAGAGAGGGAAAAAAACAAGGAAAATGCGGCTGCAAATATGAATACAACATGTCTGGCTTCTTCTTTTACACCCTCAGCAATCAAATACTTTTTTTTCCCTCTGGTTTATTATTTATTTATTTTTTGTTTTGTTTTGTTTATTTGACTTTTCTTTATTCTAAGTTGTTATATATGATAGCAGAATGCATTACAATTCATATTACACGTATAGAGCACATTTTTACATATCTTTGGTTGTATACAAAGTATGTTCACACCATTTGTGTCTTCATACACGCACTTAGGGTAATGATATCCATCTCATTCTACCATCTTTTCCTTTTTTTTTTTTACCCTTTTGCTCCCTCCCCTCGTCTCCCTCCCCATTGGCCTTTCTAGTGTTCCTCTAATCCTCCTATGCACCCCATCCCAACCCCACCGTGAATCAGCCTCCTTATATCAGAAAAAAAACATTCAGCATTTGTATTTTTGTGATTAGCTAACTTCACTTAGCATTATATTCTCCAACTTCAGCCATTTACCTGCGAATGCCATTATTTTATTCTCTTTTATTGCTGAGTAATATTCCATTGTGTATATATACCACATTTTCTTTATCCATTCATCTACTGAAGGGCATCTAGGTTAGTTGTACAGTTTAGCTACTGTGAATTGTGCTGCTATAAGCATTGATGTGGCTGTGTCCCTGTAGTATGCTGTTTTTAAGTCCTTTGGGTATAGATCAAGGAGTGGGGTAGCTGGGTCATAAGGTGGTTCCATTCTCAGTTTTCCAAGGAATCTCCATACTGTTTTCCAGATTGGCTGCTCCATTTTGCAGTCCCACCAGCAATGTATGAGTGTGCCTTTTTCCCCACATCCTCTCAAACATTTATTGTTGTTTTGTTCTTAATAGCTGCCATTCTGACTAGAGTGAAATGAAATCTTAAGAGTACTTTTGATTTGCATTTCTCTAATTGCCAGAGATGTTGAACATTTTTTCATGTATTTGTTGATTGATTATACGTCTTCTTCTGAGAAGTGTCTGTTCAGTTCCTTGGCCCATTTATTGATTGGGTTATTTTCTTGTTTGTGTATGTGTGTGTGTGTGTGTGTGTGTGTGTGTGTGTGTGTGTGTTAAGATTTTTGAGTTCTTTATATATTCTGGAAAGTAGTGCTCTATCTGACGTGCATGTGGTAAAAATTTGTTGCCAAATAGTAGGCTCTCTATTCACCTCACTAATTGTTTCTTTTGCTGAAAAGAAGCTTTTTAGTTTGAATCTATCTTATTTATTTATTTATTTATTGGTACCAGGGATTGAAATCAGGGGCACTCGACCACTGTGCCACAACCCCAGCCCTTTCTTTCTTTCTTTCTTTCTTTTTTTTTTTTTGTATTTTATTAGAGATAGGGTCTCACTGAGTTGCTAAGTGCCTCATCATTGCTCAGGCTGACTTTGAACTCGTGATCCTCCTGCCTCAGCCTCCCAAGTGCTGGGATTACAGGCGTGTGACACCGCGCCCAGTTTATCCTATTTATTGATGCTTTTTTTTTTAAACTTTTTTCGTGTGTGTGGTCCCAGAGATTGAACTCAGGAAACTCAACCAATGGGTCCCATCCCCAGCCCTTTTTTGTATTTTATTTAGAGACAGGGTCTCATTGAGTTACTAAGTGCCTCACCATTACTGAGGCTGGCTTTGAACTTGTGATCCTCCTGCCTCAGCCTCCCAAAGTGCTGGGATTACAGGCATGTGCCACTGTGCCCAGCTGATTCTTGATATTAATTCTTGCACTATAGGAGTCTTATTAAGGAAGTTGGGGTCTAATACAACATGTTGGAGATTAGGGCTTACTTTTTCTTCTAATAGATGTAATGTCTTCGGTCTAATAGCTAGGTCCTTTTTTATTTTTTCTTTTTGGGTACCGGGGATTGAACTCAGGGGCACTCAAACACTTGGCCACATCCCACATCCCTAGCCCTTTTTTGTATTTTATTAGAGACAGGGTCTCACTGAGTTTCTAAGTGCCTCACCATTGCTGAGGCTGGCTTTGAATTAGCAATCCTCCTGTCTCAGCCTCTCAAATACTGGGATTACAGGCTTGCGCCACTGCGCCCGGTTATACCTAGGTCCTTGATCCACTTTGATTTGAGTTTTATGCATGGTGAGTGATAGGGGTTTAATTTCATTTTGTTGCATATGGATTTCCAGTTTTCCCAGCACCATTTGTTGAAGAGGCTATCTTTTCTCCAATGTACATTTTTGGTGCCTTTGTTTAATGTAAGGGCTGGGGTTTTGGCTCAGCGGTAGAGCCACATTATATACATTAGTCTCTGTGTCCTCTATTCTGTATCATTGGTCTACAAATCTATTTTGGTGCCAATACCATGCTGTTTCTGTTACTATTGCTCTGTAGTATAATTTAAGGTCTGGTATAGTGATGCCACCTGCTTCACTCTTCTTGCTAAGGATTGCTTTAGCTATTCTGGGTCTCTTATTTTTCCAGATGAATTTCGTGACTGCTTTTTCTATTTTTATGAGGAATATCATTGGGATTTTGATTGGAGTTGCGTTAAATCTGTATAGTGCTTTTGGTAATATGGTCATTTTGACAATATTAATTCTGCCTATCCTAGAACAAAGTAAATCTTTATATCTTCTTCTTTTTAATATTTATTTGTTTGTTTTAGTTGTACACAATGCCTTTATCATTTTTACGTGGTGCTGAGGATTGAACCCGGGTTGCGCATGTTCTAGGTGAAGGTTCTACCACTGAGCCACAACCCCAGCCCCAATCTTTCCATCTTCTAAGGTCTTCTTTAATTTCTTTCTTTAGTGTCTTGTAGTTTTCGTTATAGAGGCCTTTCACGTCTTTTGTTAAGTTGATTCCCAAGTATTTTTTTTTTTTTTTTGATGCTAATGGGGTAGTTTTCCTCATTTCCCTTTCAGAGCATTTGTCACTGAAATATAGAAATGCCTTTAAGCAATCAAATACCTTTGATTCTACCCCCTAAAAGCATCTCAAACCCACCCCCTTGTTTCTGGCTCTACTACTGCTACTGTCTTTCACCTAAATTATCACAACAGTTTTCCTTTCCCTAGCCAGCTGTCTCTAATCCATTCCCCCACACAGTGGACAGAGAGTTGTTTGGTTTTGGTACTGGGGATTGAACCCAGGGGTGTTTAACCGCTGAGCCACACCCCTATATTTTAGAGGCAGGGTCTCACTGAGTTGCTTAGGGCCTCACTAAGTTGTTGAGGCTGGCTTTGAACTCACAATCCTCCTGCCTCAGGGCTTCCGAGCCACTAGGATTACAGGTGTGTGCCACCACACCAAGCCAGATAGAACTTTAAAAAAATCAAAATTTTATTATTTTCTCTGCTTTAAACTCATCAGTAACTTCCAGCTACCATTCTCATCAGAATAAGATCAAACTCCTTATCCATATAGGGGAATCCCAGGGCTCTCAGTATCTTTACCTTCATACTTTTTAAACTATACTCCCTCTGCACTCTATATTTTAGCCATCTTTTTTTTTTTTTTTTTTTTTTTTGTACCAGGGATTGAACTCAGGGGCACTAGACCACTGGGCCACATCCCCAGCCCTTTTTTGTATTTTATTTAAAGACAGGGTCTCACTGAGTTGCTAAGTGCCTCACCATTGCTGAGGCTGGCTTTGAACTCGCGATCCTCCTGCCTCAGCCTCCCAAGTGCTAGGATTACAGGCATGCACCAACGTGCCCAGTTTAGCCATTATTTGTAAAATGCACCAATGTTTCTATTTATCCCAGGTGTTCAGAGGGCATTCCCTCTGCCTCCCTCCTCTTCCTGTACCCTACACTTTACTTATCCAGGTAAGTCCTACTCATCAACGACACCTCTCATGAAGCCTTCCCCATTCCTTCTTTGAGCTACAAGAGTCCCCTGAACTTCCCTTACCAAAATACTAATCCTGCCAAATTCTAATTATTTGCTTAATTGCCTGTCTTCCCCAGTAAACTAGGGGAAGGCCATTACTATTTTGTTTATTTATATCTCCAGTGTGTAGCATGGTATCTAGCTTTGGAAGAGCTACTCAAAATTTTTTGAAAGATGGGGCTGGGGTTGTGGCTCAGTGGTAGAGCACTTTCCTGGCATGTGTGAGGCACTGGGTTCAATCCTCAGCATCACATAAAAATAAATAAAATAAAGGTATTGTGTCCATCTACAACTAAAAAAAATTGTTGAAAGAATAAGTGAAAGATTAGTGGAAGTTGATCTAGACAGTTAGATAATCACTTTTTATGTCAGTCCATAGCTTTTGGACATTCTTGGTGGGAGTGAGGAACCACTGAGAGACTTTACAGAGAATGATATGATTATACTTTTATTTATGAAAGACCACTCTAGTAGCATCAAGACACATGGATTTGAAGGGAAAAAAATGGCAGCAGTGAATGTGAAAAGTAGGGGGCTGGTTGTTTCCATTATTTAAGAGAGATATAGGAAGATCTAAACCTACATTAAACAGTTTAGCAAGATAACAAGAAGGAATACTCTTTAGGACTTGGTGATTTGCTAAAGAAGTGGAGAAATAAATTCAATGACTTCAACATTTCTAAGTTGGCTAACTTGACGTATTGCTGGATAGAAATGCCATTACCTGAAATTGGAATTACAAGAGGAGTAGGAATTATGGAAGAAGAAATTCAGTTAGACATGTTGAGTTCCAGGTATCTGTCATATATACAAGTGGAGATATTTATTTAGTAGGCAGTTGGATCTGAGTCAGGAAGAGTTCTAGTTAGCAATAAGTTTGGAGATCATCAGCATATAGAAGATAGTTGAAATAAAGGAAGTAGAAGAGATCACTTGAGGAAGGAAGCATGTAGTGAGTGGGAAGATGACTGAGCACCAAAATTCAAGTAATACCAACATTTGAGGAACAAAATCAAAGAACACAACAACAAAGCCTAAAAGAGAACCTGGGCAAAGTAGTATTTTGTTTGTTTGTTTGTTTTCTGTTTCTTGCTTGCTTTGTTTTGTTTTTCAGAACCAAGAGAAGAAAGAGTTTCAAGAAGGAACTTTAAGTGTGTACTTTTTGTGGAGTGCATATTTGTGTCCCTTCAAAATGATGTTAAAGTTAAAGCCTGGAAAGGAAGAAAGAGAGAAAGAAAAAAAGAAAGAAAGAGAGAGAGAGAGAGATAGAAAGAAAGAAAGAAAATTAAGATATAAAATGAATTAAGAGAAAAAGTTAAAGCCTTAAACCCTAATGTGTTTGGAGGTGGGCCTTTTGGGGAGGTAATTGCCTTTAAATGAAGCTATGAGGACTGGGTCCTTTTTTTTTTAAATTAAATTATTTATTTATTCTAATTTGATATACATGCTTGCAGAGTGCAATTCATTTCATATTACATATAAAGATCATAGTTTTTCAAGTCACTGGTTTTACATAAAGTATTTTCACACCATTTGTGTTTTTATATGGGACAGGTTCCTCTTTATGGAATTATGGTTTCTGATGCTTGCACAAGTGCACATTCTCTCCCTCTCTCCCCATCCCCACCATGAATTAAGCAACCATACAGTGAGAAAGTGGCCATCAGCAAGCCATAAAAGCTTCCTCATCAAGAACTTGACCAGGATGGCAAGTTCAATGTCTTGAACTTTGTAGCCTCCAGAATTTTGGAAAATAAATATCTGTGCATTAGTCAGGGTTCTCTAGAGGAACAGAACTAACAGGAAGTATGATTATAAAAAAGGGATTTATTAGATTGGCTTACCCAACCAGAAGCTAGATAGCCCACAATGGCCATCTGCAGGCTGGAAAGCTAAAGGAACAAGTAGCTGTGTAGTCCAAGAGGCTGAAGCCTCAGAACAAGAGGGATCAATTTTGCTATTCCAGTCCCAGACTAAAGGCTTCTGGAAACTCCCTGGAGAATCACTGGTGATCACAACAGCAATCAAGAACCTGTTCAAGAAGAATCAAGCTTGTATCTGCTGCTGCTTCCTTGTTCTTCCAACTTTTATTCCATCCAAGCCACCATCCTATTAGATGGTGCTGCCTGTGGTTAGGGAGGGTCTCCACTTCAGTTTGCTATTGCACATGCCAATCATTCCTCAGCCACAGAGCTACAGCCCCAGCCCCATTTGTAGACATACCCTTATTGACACACCCAGAAGCCTCTTAATCTTCAGCATCTCTTAATCTAATCAAGTTGACAATTCAAATTGACCATTACAACCTGTTTCTCTCACCGAGTCTATGGTATTTTGTTAGTTGCCCCAATTGACAGAACCCAACCAAAGGGAGTGTGAGGCATGTATATGTGTGTATGTATTAAATAATTTAATCTTGTCCAGAGAGCTAGTCTTTATACCCAGCTTCCAAGAGATAATTTCTCACCCCTTGGGATAGCATACCTGATAGAGAATTTTTGCTTACCTGAGGACTTTTGGTCACACGGAATTATTACCAATGTGATTGAGGGTGGGTCTTTGTCATATGATATCAAGTTGACCTCCAAAGGGGCCAAAGACCTATCAACCATGTGGGGAGTCAACTATGATTATGTGATGGGGCCCCAATAAAATGTCTGGACAGAAAGACTCAGGTGAGTTTTCCTGGTTGGCAATACTTTATTGATGCAGCCTCATACATCAGTACTGGGAAAGTAATGCTATCTATGAATCCCTGGGGAGAGGACTGTCTTGAGCCAGCCATGGGCTGTGTGTTTGAGCTATGCACATTTAAGCCTATGAGCAGACTGGCCTGACTGTTACTGCCTGATTGAGCTGTGCAACGTATGTGTGCCTTTTTGCTCACTCTGCCTTTGATCGCACACAGCACCTCAGTTGGGTGTGGCTTTCCCAGATGTCAGTCAATCTACTGACCATAAGAGATCACCAAGCAAGACTCCACCCGCTGAAACCCAAAAGAGAAACACAGGGGACTCCTGCCCAGCGGCTGTGATTCTACCCATCAGTGGAAACAGGAGCTTTTATGGAGGTGATTCAAAGTCTACATTCCATGTATTCTCTGCTGGAGTTGTGATTTACTTGCTAATTTGGGGGATGGTCATATCTGAGATCATCTGGTACCATCCCCAAAGTCTGGATTACTTCTTTCCTATGGTGGGTATATACCCAAGAAGAGATAAATCTGCCTAGGATGGGAAAGAAAGGTCATCCTGTATCCCCTGAGATTAGGAAGCGAGAGAGATTAAGGAGCAGGGAGAGAGGAAGAGAAAGAAACATGTCCATTTCAAAAATAAGTTGCAGTGGAAGAGCAGCAAGGACTACATTCAAAACATAAAGCTGACCACTGTTACAAAAGGACATGGAATAAACTGATGCCTAGAGGGCTGGGATTGTGGCTCAGCGGTAGAGCGCTCGCCTAGCATGTGCGCGGCCCGGGTTCAATCCTCAGCACCATGTAAAAACAAACACATTGTGTACAACTAAAGCAAATAAATAAATATTTTTTTAAAAAATGATGCCTAGAAGGATATTGCTTTATTAGTAGGAAAAACTAGCCCTTTTCAAAAATCTCCTCTGACTCTCTAAATATTTAAAAGACATCCCCATCTTCGAAAATACCACTGTGTTGCCCAGCATGGTGGCACACACCCATAATCCCAGCAGCTCTGGAGGCTGAGACAGGAGGATTCTGAGTTCAAAGCCAGCCTCAACCAATGGCAAGGTGCTAAGCAACTCAATGAGACCTTGTCTCTAAATAAATTACAAAATAGGGCTGGGGATGTGGCTCAGTGGTTGAGTGCCCCTGAATTCAATCCCTAGTACCAAAAAAAAAAAAAAAAAAAAGAAAGACAGAAAGAAAATACCACAGTGTTTCCAATAAGTTAAATAGAAGTATATCCCAGGAAAAAGCCCTCAAGATAATGTATAAGAATACAGAAATATCCAAATCAAAACAAAGAAGAATTTATAATGCCTATAATTTAATAAAAAAAAAAAAAATAACCAGGTGGAACTAGGGGTGTAGCTTTTGTGCCTAGCATGTGCTGGACCCTGGGTTCAATCTCTAGCACCAAAAACAAAAAGCAGGGAAAGCGACATGTAATGAGGATAATCAGACCCATAAATTACGTAAATGACAGAATAAGTACATAAAGACATAAAAAAAGAGGTGCTGTTATCTATGTTCAAGAAGACAGAGAAAATATTTAGCATGTTAAAGAGACACATGAAGCTGGGCACGGTGATGCATGCCTGTCATCCCAGTGGCTGAGACAGGAGGATCACGAGTTCAAAGCCAGCCTCAGCAAAAGCGAGGCGCTAAGCAACTCAATGAGACCCTGTCTCTAAATAAAATACAAAATAAGGCTGGAGATGTGGCTCAGTGGTCGAGTGCCCCTGAGTTCAAGTGCAAATACCCCCACCCCAAAAAAGATACATATGAAGATATTAAAAGGCCCAAATCAGACTTCTAAAGATTTAAACTACAATGCCTAAGATGAAAAATATATGGAACCAGAGCAGATTAGGCACTACAAAAGAAAAGATGAGTGGATTCAAAGATAGAAATAGAAAGTATCCTAAATGAAACAGAGAAGGAAAAAACATCAGTGAGCCATGGGACATGTTCAAGGAATTTAACATACACGCAATTACAGTGTGTAAAGGAGAGTGTGGTAAGGAGGGGAGGAATAAAACTTTTTGAAGTAATGGCTGAAATTTTCCAAATTAGATGAAAACTATAAACCCACACATCTAAACCCACACAAGATACCTAAATAAAGCTACTTCGGATGTGAGGGCGATCTGGCTGCTGACACCTGTCACCCCATTGATCTCCAGGGTTGATTTCGGCTGACCTGGCTGGCTAGGCGGGTGTCCCCTTCTTCCCTCATGTGGGTCCCTCCCGAAGCTACGGGCTTGGTCAAAGAGGACGACCTTCCCCGATAGAGGAGGACCGTTTTTTTTTTTTTTTTTTTTTTTCGGTCCCCTGCTAGAACCTCCGAACAAGCTCTCAAGAAAGGTACTTCACTACTTGGGAGGTTGTGGAGGAGGATTCCAAGTTTGAGGCCAGCCTGAGTAACATCAAGACCCTGCCTCACAATCACAAATCTGTGAGGGCTTCTGGTTATTTCTCCTGGAGTCTGCTGCTGAGCTGCCTACTCCTTCCTCCCAACTTTTCTGTTTTCGCTCAGCTTTCCCCAGTGTTCCTGGTCCGGCTTCCTCGTTCATTCGCTTCACCTTCCCTGGCTGTTGGCAAGCTGTTCAATCTAGCACCCAGACTACCTGCCCTGTAGCTCTTTCCTGCCCAGCATTGTTTTCTGGCTTTGTCACTGGTTTAGTCCAGAAGCTCTGTCTTGTGTCCTGGCTTCTCCTCTTTTCACCCTTAGAGCCCGCTCACCAAACTGGCTTTGGACACCCTCCCCCCCCCTCCCCCGCCCGGGTATTCTGGGACCCATCTCCCAGGCTCCCTGGCTTGGATACTTACCCATGAAACTATGCAGCTGGGAGCTCTAGCCTAAGCGTTTGCAGTACTTGAACCTGCCTGGGGGGTTAGGAACAACTGGAAAAAGATCCTATCGTTTCCACCCCACCCTACCCCCATGCATTCTAACCTCCAAAGTGCTCTGCTCCAGAGCCCAGAGGATCATTTCTAGCTGGTGGACTCCTGTGATTACGCCACCAGAGGAAGGGCTAAGGGGTTAAGTATCAAGAGCATTTGATCAGAATTTCGAAGGACGGTACCTTCTGAAACACAGCTCAACAATTATTCCACCTTTCTCCTTTCCTCTATCTTCCTCCTCCCCTGCTTTTTTCCCTTTGTTTCTAATCCCTTTTCTTAATTGGTTTTGGAATTGAAGTATATTTCAAAATTATTTGTTGTATTTATTGAATAAAGTCTTTAATGTCCCTATTCTTAAGTAATAATAATAATAATAACTCTGTTTCAAAATTTTAAAAAAAAATAATTAAGGGCTAGGGATGTAACTCCCATTTAAAGTATACATTTTTTTTTTTTTTTTAAATTGTAGTGCTAGGGCTGGAACCCAGGGACTTGCATATGCTAGGCATGAGTTCTAGCTACGTAGGCCAATTCCATAATTCAGTGCTTTTTAGTGTTATAAATTCATGCAATAATCACCACAGTTTTATTTATTTATTTGTTTGTTTGTTTGTTTGTTTGTTTATGAGGGAGTCTTGCCATTTCCCCACTGGCCTCCAATTCCTGGGCTCAAATTATTCCCAACCTGTCAAGTAACTGGGACTATAGGCACATACTATGCCAGCCAGCTAACAATAAATTTAACAACATTTTCATACTCAAAAAGGAAACCTTAGCCAGGTGCATACCTATAGTCCCAGTGACTCAGAAGACTGAGGCAAGAAGATTGCAAATTTGAAGCCAGCCTCCCCAGCTTAGTGAGACACTGTCTCAAAATAAAAAATAAAAAATAAAAAGGTCTAGGGATATAGCTCAGTAGTAAAGTGCCCCTGGGTTTAATCCCCAGTACCACAAAAAAAGAAAGGAAGGAGGGAAAGAAGGAAGGAAGGAAGGAAGGAAGGAAGGAAGGGAAGGAGGAAGGAGGGAGGGAGGGAGGGAGGAAGGAAAGAAGGAAGGGAGGGAGGGAGGGAGGAAGAAGAGAGAGAGAAAGAAAGAAACCCCTTCTCCATTGGCATTCACTCTCCATTTCCCCCAGTCCCTCCTACCACTAGGCAACCACCAATCTGCTTTCTGACTCTTATTGATTCATCCATTCTATTTGCTTATTTTAGTTCATATAAATGATATTATACAATATGTGGTACTTTGTGACTGGATTCTACACTTAGCTCATGTTTTCAGGTCCATCCATGTTGTAAGATGTATCAGTTCTTCATTTCTTTTTCTTGTTACATATTAACAATTCAAAGAATAGTACTGTTCAAACTACTGATGTTTTCCGTTGAAGAGCTTATTGGTCTTTGGGGAAATTCCTGTAACACACAATTAAACCATTTGCTTGGGCAAGACAGTCCAAAAAGTAAAATAAGATAATGTTAATGAAGTTAGTGAAATAAAGTCTTTTTATTATAGATAGTAGAATTTTGGGGGTGGGTACTGGGGATTGAACCCAGGGGTGATTTAACACTGAGTTACATCCCCAGCCCTTTTTTAATTTTGACATAAGTTCTCACTAAGTTGCTGAGGCTGCCCTCAAATTTAGGATCATCCTGCTCAGTCTCCCAAATCACTGGGATTATAGGCATGAGCCACAGCGCTCAGCTAGGATATGATGTTTGATTCTTAGCACTCAGGCTAAATGTGGGAGTAATGAATTGTGTTTGTCATTACTTACCTTATACAGGGACAATGCAAATAATGTACTTAAATAAAGTACTTAAAATTGCGGAGGTCCGGCCTCAGCAGGGGGTGCAAAGTAGCACACTCGGTGCAAGTATTATGGTCGGGGTGGAAAAAGCACGGGGGTGCAACGCGACACGTGTAACGCGGCATGGGGTGACAAGTCAGCAATGGAGAAAAATACATACACACTCTCTTGGAGGCTTCACTCTCTCTCTATTATTTTTTCTCCAGTTTTTATAGCCCAGCAAACAGCAATTTGCATTACAGCTTTTGATGTTACATCAAAGAGTTTCAAGGTTATACATTCTGGGGAAAACAGAGTGTTTTTTCTAAGTACATACCACTGCTTAATCTATCTAAAGACAGAGAAAAAGTGTATATGGATTAATCTTAAATGTTAATAAGATAAAGTGCAAAACATTGTTTTTTGTTTTTTTTTTTTTTTTTTTTTTTTTGTGTGTGTGTGTGTGTGTGTGTGTGGTACCGGGGATTGAACTCAGGGGCACTTAACCACTGGGCCACATCCCCAGCCCTTTTTTGTATTTTATTTAGAGACAGGGTCTCACTGAGTTGCTAAGTGCCTCACCATTGCTGAGGCTGGCTTTGAACTCGCGATCCTCCTGTCTCAGCCTCCCAAAGTGCTGGGATTACAGGCGTGCACCACCACGCCCGGCTACAAAACATTGTTTTTTACTTAAACCTATTCCTATGATCCCTTAAGTCTAAACAATTCCACCTATAATGTTTTATGGCTGAATCACCCTAACATCTTTAATTGAACTCAAAACTCCTAGGCTCCTTCATTCCCTGTAATGACTTTGTTTTGAATTCAGGAAAAGGGGAGTATGGCTGTTTTTCAGAAGTCGAGCTAACAGGTGTTTTCATTAGCCAAATGTTAGGCTTGAAGGACTTCTACCCTAAGGAACTTGTATATATCTATCTTAAACTACTTCAAAAGTAAAAGGAATCCTTATCAATCACAAAAAGACCTTTAAAGCTTTTTCTTGGTGCACATGATTATAACAAGAAGAGGTCAAACAGCAGGCATTTACAAAAACTGTTTCCTAACTAGAAACCTACTATATTAGCACAACTTTAGAAAATGGTTTTATGCTTCTAACTCAGATTCCATAAGGCTATAATTTCCAGAACCAATTTCTTCTTAATAATTAATGTATTCACATCTGGTGGCCATATGAGCAGGAAACAAAGACAGTAAGAGTATGGGATCAGAATTAGCCATATTTATGCTACATCTTCTCTTAGGGGAGCTGCCTTACACTCCTCCCAGATGGACAGATTCTGCTGCCCATGATGGAGATACCTTTGCTCACCATCAGAAAGAAGATGCTGCATAAAATGATGTCTGAAAAAACTATTCAGTAAGGATCCCAGAATGTATCTCAGTGGTAGAGCGCTTTCTAAATAAGTATGAGGCTCTGGGTTCAATCCCCAGCACATTTCCCCCCAAAGAGAAAATAATAAATATATTGCTCAATAAATGGAAGCTCCCATTAGTATGCATATCTAATATTAGAAAGCCAACTTTCTTTTCAAGGGATTACAAGAAGTATCATTAAAAAATAAAACAAACCTATGTCAGGTGTGGTGGTGCATGCCTGTAATCCCAGCAGCTCTGGAGGCTGAGGCAGGAGGATTGCTCTAAATAAAATACAAAATAGGGGGCTGGGGTTGTGGCTTAGTGGTTGAGTGCTCACCTAGCATGCATGAGGCACTGAGTTCGATCCTCAGCACCACATAGAAATAAAATAAAGATATTGTGTCCACCTAAAACTAAAAAATAAATATTAAATAAAATACAAAATGGGGATGTGGCTCAGTGGTGAGTGCCCCTGAGTTCAATCCCTGGTACCTCCCTCCCCCAAAAAATAAGCCTATGTTGAAACCTTTAGTAAAGTAAATGTTTAACCTCTCAATTTCGTTGAGAGAGGTTTGCAATTTATTGGATAAACTCTAGGACTAAAGGCACTTCTTGTTTTACAAAAATAGTAAGATAAGAAGTGTTAAAGGATAATTTCCAGGGAAGATAAAACACAACTGTCATATAGATTTTTTTAAATTAAGATGTTATAAATTAGTAGTGAGGGAATAACTAAGATGTTACAACTAGTTCAAAGGAGAAACCAAAAAACCCACAGATTCACATGGAATAAAGAATTTCAAAGTGAATTTACAATGGATGATAATCTGATTTTTATTTATTATTTTTATTGGGGAGATAGTAGGAATCAAACCCAGAACCTTGCATTTGCTAAGCAAGTGATCTACCACTGAGCTACATCACCAGCCCAGAGATTATTGTTTTGTACTGGGAATTGAAGTCAGGGCCTTTCATATGAGCACTCTACCACTGAGCTACATCTGTAGACCTTTTTAAAAAATTTTTGAGACAGGGTCTCACTAAGTTGCAGAGGCTGGCCTTGAACCTGCAATCCTCCTCGCTCATCCTCCTGAGTAGCTGGAATTATGGGTGTGTCCCACCATACCTAGTTTAAGCTGCCTTTTTTTTTTTTTTTTTTTTTTTTTTTAGGGTTGAGGAAGATAGAGTCAAGGAACTTTCACTTGCTGGAATTAATCTGCATGTCTACAGGTAAGTAATATTTTGCATGATTATCAGTTATTTCTGATATAAGGAATTGTGAAGTAGCTTCTGGACAATAAAAATTTACAGATACCAGACAATGGTATCTAGGTGGTGTTTTTTCATGCCAATTCTTCAATTATTTGACACCGACTGAGTGTTTAACAATTCAATTAAATTCTGACACTATCTACTTGGAGTTAGTGTCAGATTCCACACGTTAAAAGGCTCATTTAAAACTTAAAAAGCCAGCCGGCCTGGTGGCGAGCGCCTATAATCCCAGTGGCTCAGGAGGCTGAGACAGGAGGATTGCAAGTTCAAAGCCAGACTCAGCAATTAATTGAGGACCTAAACCTCTAAATAAAATATGAAAAAGGATTGGGGATGTGGCTCAGTGGTTAAGCACCTTGGGATTCAATCCCCAGTACCAAAAAAAAAAAAAAAAGTTAAAAGTCCTCTGTTTCTGATGCCAGTGAAAAGTCCTATAAACCACATACTTTCAACTGACCAGCTATAGACCAGGAGTTCCCATGACACCTATTCAGGTTCAATAATTGCTAAAATGGCTCACAGAATTCAGAACATTTTACTTAAGTGTACTGGGTTATTTTAAAGGCTACAACTCTGGTAGAGTCAAATGGAAGAGGTGAATATAAGACATAGAGAGGGATTGGGTTGCTCTGAGCCTCCATACCCTCACTGGGGTGCCACCTACTGGCATGAATATGCATTTAACGACCTAGAAGCTCTGAATTTAAGGATTTTTATGTAGGTTTCATTATTAAACATGACTGATTAAGTCATTGGCAATTTGTAATTAACTCAATCTTCAGCCCATCTCTCTTTCCCTGGGGTTAGAGAGTTGGGTAAGGTTGAAAGTTCCAACCCTGTAATCATGACTTAAATCTTTCTGGTGACCAGCCTTCTCCCCACCCCACCCCCAAAGCTATATAGGGGCCCACTAAGAGTCACCTCAATATATAATGTATATTATATTATGTATTATAATACAAGCTGCCATATATATACTTTATTTATTTGTTTACTTATTTATTTATTTTGCAGTACTAGGGATTGGACCCAGTGCTTTTTACCATTGGGCTATATCCTCAGCACTTTTTATTTTTATTTTGAGACAGGGTTTCACTGACTTGCTGGGGCTGACCATGAACTTGCGATCCTCCTGCCCCTGCTTCCTGAGTTGCTGGGATTATAGGCATATGCCACCACTCCTGGCTTTATATATTCTTTGTATCAATTCAGATATAATTGAAAGGAGCTTGTTATGAATAACAAAAGGTACTCCTATTCAGTAAGTTGCAAGGATTGTAAGGCTCTTTGCTAGGAGCTGGGGCCAAAAAACAAATATATATTTCCTAAATGTGCTAAATGTCGTCAGCTAATAATGTCTGAGTTTCCATTGGAGAAACCCAGTACATCTCCTTTGCTTATTCTAATTTTTTATATATGCTAACAGGAATTATATTTATTATTGTCACCATTACAGAGATGATAAAGTTGAAGTGAAAGAGAAATATCTTACCCAGAACATCATGGTATGATGTCGAGGGATGCTAGGGTTTAGATATGGTTTGAGTGTGTCCCCCATAGGTGTAACTGCTGGAAGTGATGATGTTCTCAGTGATGATGTTGACAGACAGTGGACCTTTTAAGAGGTGGGGTCTATTGGGTCGTGATCGAATCATGGCTGCCTTTGTAAGGGATTAACCCTCTAAGAGCAGGTTGTTACTAAGGAATGCAACCCCACATGTTTGAATCCTTCTGCACCTGGCTATTCCCTTTCTGCCATTCAGACATGTTATGACACAGTCATGAGACCCTAACTAAGATGCTGGAACCATGCTGTTTGGATCCTCCAGCCACCTGCATCATAAACCAAACAAACCTCTTTACTTTGTAAAGTATACAGCCTCATGTATTTTTGTCTTAACGACAAAAAAATGGACTAAGGGAATTTTACCCTCAATGAATAATTAGAAAAGTAGTCTCACTTCACCTCAACAACAGCCAGGAAATAAAAAAGAAACACATTTGTGGCAGAGTTAAAAATGAAGAGCCTGGGGCTGGGGTTGTGGCTCAGCGGCAGAGCGTTCGCCTAGCACGTTCGCATAAATGCATTGCATGGTGTACAACTAAAGCAAATAAATAAATATTTAAAAAAAAAAAAAAATGAAGAGCCGGGCCT
The DNA here is from genome assembly GCA_025594165.1 of Tamias sibiricus. Taxonomy (NCBI): domain Eukaryota; kingdom Metazoa; phylum Chordata; class Mammalia; order Rodentia; family Sciuridae; genus Tamias; species Tamias sibiricus. The sequence continues at coordinate 119,792,626 of CM046657.1, read as the reverse complement.
GGTGGCGCACGCCTATAATCCCAGCACTTGGGAGGCTGAGGCAGGAGGATCGCGAGTTCAAAGCCAGCCTCAGCAATGGCCAGGCACTTAGCAACTCAGTGAGACCCTGTCTCTAATAAAATACAAAAAAAAAAAAAAAAAGGGCGGGGGTGCTGGGGATGTGGCCCAGTGGTCGAGTGCCCCTGAGCTCAATCCCTGATACCAAAAAAAAAAAAAAAGAAGAAGGTTCCAGGGCTGGGGTTGTGGCTCAGTGGTAGAGCGCTTGCCTAGCACGTGCGCGGCCTGGGTTTGATCCTCAGCACCGTGTAAAAATAAAAAAACGCATTGTGCACAACTAGAGCAAATAAATAAATAAATATTAAAAACAAAAAACAAACAAACAAAAAAACGAAGGTTCCAAGCAAGGTAAGGTGGTGGCACACACCTGTAATCCCAGCAACTTGGGAGGCTGAGACAAGAGGATCACACGTTCAAAGCCATCCTCAGCAAGGTTGAGACACTAAGCAACTCAGTAACACCTTGTCTCTAAATAAAATATAAAATAAAGCTAGGGATGTGGCTCAGTGGTCGAGTGCCCCTGAGTTCAATCACCGGTACCAACCCCCTCCCCCAAAAAAGTGAAGGTTCTGAACTGAATTTGCTGAGTCCAGGAATAGCAAAGTTTTAAAAGAATTTTTCCTTAGTTCACTAAAGATTAAGAACAATGGGCTTTGTTTGACTTTTCATGTTAATCTACTAAAGTTATTAGAGTGCAATTGTTTGCCAAGACCTAAATACTTCTTTATGTTTTTTTCAGTATTTAAAAACAATTTTTATTGAACTGTAATTCACATAAATAATATTTCACACACAGAAAGTGTATAATTCAAAGATTATTAGTATATTTGAAGAGCGGTGCAGCCATCGCTATGATATATTTATTTATTTATTTATTTTGGCATAGAGGTTTATTTAGGAAGATAGATATTCATTCAAGGGAGAATGTGGGCTGTCTTGAGAGTGAGAAGCAACCCTGACTTGGATTGGGGGGCCAATAATTTTTTAAATAGTTATTTTTTAGTTATAAGTGGACACAATATCTTAATTTTATTTTTATGTGGTGCTAAGGATCGAACCCAGCGCTTCAGGTATGGTAGGCGAGTGATCTATCTCTGAGCTACAACCCCAGCCCTGGATCCAATATTTATAGAATGGCTGTATCAGGGGCTGGACTGGAGGTAGATTCAGAATGGAGCTGCAATTTCGTCAGTTTTCCTGTGCTTATGTATTTCCCTCATTTTACAAGGTCTTGGGCCAAGATTCACAACTGCTGTCTGCATCTCAATGGCTTGATTCTGTATTTCAATGGCTTGAGGACATTTCTCTTAAGATTCCACATTTCTCCCTCTTTTTCCTAAATCCCTATTTCATCCCTCTACCAGGCTTTGATCCCTTCTTCTTCTTCTTTTCTTTTTTTTAGTATTTATTTATTTAGTTGTACACAATGCCTTTATTCTTATGTGGTGCTAAGGATCCAACCTGGGCCATGCACATGCTAGGCGAGAGCTCTACCGCCAAGCCACAACCCCAGCCCAATCCCTTCTTCTTTAAAAAAAATTTTTTTTTAGTTGTAGATGGACACAATACCTTTATTTTATTTGCTTTTATTTTTATGTGGTGCTGGGGATGGAACCCAGTGCCTCATACATGCTGGGCAAGCGCTCTACCACTGAGCCACAACCTGGACCCTGATCTCTTATTCTTAGGTTGGGGAGGGGTGAAGATCTGTCCTCTGTGGCTGCTTCAGGCTGGCAAGAGGTGATGACTCTTCCTAGCCAGGGATCAAAAGTCTCATCCTGACTAAAGGAGATAGACACTGGTCTCAGTTGCAGGGATGGGTTAATATTCTTGCGTTGCTATCCTCTTAACATGGAATTGTTGTAATCTGGAAGATACAACCTTTATTAAATTAAAAAGGCCTGGACTGGGCAATAGGAGCAGAAGAATAGTTAACAGAGGTCCTAACAGTGGAAACAGCCAAGTGAGCCAATGTATAGACAAAAAGATAAAATACACAGGTGCACACTAAAATATACATAATAACTGATAGAAAACAGATTTGAGCTTTCTCCCTTGAGTAACTGACCACTGAATAAAGACAGCAGGAAAAGCAGAGGGCTAAAAATATTCAATAGTTAGGTAAAACAAGACTGATCAGAACAATTTAGGCACATAGGATCAAACATGAATTCACCATAAAAAATCAGGAGCTCAAAAAAAATACACAAGTTCTGGGGGAGGGGTGCGGAAATGACATGCCTATAATTATTCTAGTAAAGGAGCATGCAGAACATCTCTAACAGATAAAAAAAAATAGTGCACTTTTGGCCATTTTTAAAAATCCTTTTGTAAAACCAGTCTTTTTAAGGTGTAGTGTTAGTTTATCTTTTTAAGTTATAATGTCAGTTTATGCTTCCCTTTGAAGACCTTTTTTCTTTTTTTAAAATAATTTTTAGTTGTAGATGGATACAAAACCTTTATTTATTTTTATGTGGTGCTGAGGATCAAACCCAGTGCCTCACACATGCTTGGCAAACGCTCCACCACTGAGTCACAACCCTAGCCACTCCCACCCCCTTTTAATTTTACTTCCATGGACTCTGGACTTAACTGCTGCTTTACCAGTATGATCATAACTTCTCTCCTCCTTCATGGGTGGCCATGGAAAAGGTGCAGCCTACAGTCTATTCACCCTTACCATGTAGCTTGTTACCTTGGGAGACCATGAAACACTTAGATGCCTTTCTTGTAATGAATCCTGGTCTGTCTGTGCTAAGACCATCACAAACTTTGGTGCTGATGTGTGGGGGAGAATTGGGCCTCACTCAGAACAGAGTATATTAACTTCTTGATAACTATTTAATCTAAGGAGAACATTTGCCAGATAGCTGTGCCTTTAAAATCTGCCTTATATGTTCCCTTTGTCCTTTTGGGTCTTCATACTCACAGGACCATGATTTCATATTATGCTCCTCAATTTGAAGTGGAAGGCAAGCCTGTTAGTGCTCTGGATGTTATCCCCAATAGAGAAAGTAAACTGGCTCCCTGAACTAGAGAGATAGGGGATAGTTTGCTTGAAGTGAGACAGAACTTTTGGTCTTGTTCTTTCCAGACGAGGGGAGTAAAGATGTCTTGTGATAGTCTAGAAGGCAGTCTAATTTAAAGCCAGGGGAGCTCTATCTTTTTTTTTTAATATTTATTTATTTGCTTTTAGTTGTACACAATGCATGTATTTTTATGTGGTGCTGAGGATCGAACCTGGGTTGCGCACGTGCTAGGCGAGCGCCCTACCGCTGAGCCGTATCCCAGCCCCCAGGGGAGCTCTATCTTGAGAATCTCTCGTAATGGGTCCCTGTTTAAGTGGCAGACACCAGGGACATATTGGGGGTAGAAGTATTTCTGAAGAGGGAGAGACTGTTCAGCTCACACTCTGGGGATTTGGCCAAAAAGCTCCAATCAGACTAAGACTTCAGTCTCAGGATCCAAGATTCACTGGGTGAGGGCACCCACCACCACTGGGCCAAGTCAATCAGAAACAAAAGACAGACAGTGATTAATAATTGGTACTCCTGAGAGCTGTCAGTATCAGACTTGGGACATGAGACCTTCATGCAGCACAGAGGAGTAGCTTGTCTTAAGCCTTCTTCTGTCTCACATACCAACTTTCTCCCCCAGAAAGGAAACTGAAGCAAGTCAGGGCCGACATTCCCAACACCTGGGTGGAGGGGGATACCTGTACATTTGAAAATGGCTGGAACAAGGATTATCATATCTGGACACTGAATCAATGGTTCAAGTGGCCACTTGTCCATCTATGACATAGAGCCACATCATCTATCACCACTATTTATTCTCCGTTTTTAAAACCTTTTAAAGGGGAAGATAGATCTCTTTCTCTTTCCTTTAATCCCAAGAGAGTTTGAGAGTTAGTCCTTGGATAGTTGTTTAAGATAATAACCTTTGAATAATTAGCCCCACCCCAATTTTTAAAGATAGTTTGAGGGAAATGGGAGACTCAGAGTCAGATCTCTGTTCATTTTTCCCAGTCATGTTATAGAAAAAAAGGAAGTTGATCTAAGTCCTCTGTCTTAAACCAATTTTAATTATTTACTATGCACCTAAGGGATGAGTCCTCAGGGATATACACTCAGTTATCTATAATCTCCAATGTAGCTTTTTGAAAAGAACAAACAAAGCCTTGGGGGTATTCTTTAAGTCCCCAATTGGGATTAGAACTTTAAGTCTATCCTAAATTGTCTCTTCAGGTATACTCTGTGTGTCCCCATCAGGATCAGACCTTCCAGTCTCTCCAATAATGTAGCCTCTGGGATACTCTTTAAGTCCCCAACCAGGATTGTACCCTTAAGTCTGTCCCACATTGAGCCTCCAGTGTACTCTGGAGTCCCCACTGGGATCAGAAACCTTAAGTCTGTCCAACATTGAATCTCTGGGGTACTCTATGAGTCCCCTCCAGGATTGGACCTTTAAGTCTTTCCCAAATTGTCTGCAAATTATTGGTGGTATTAGTGTCCTCGTCCCCATTATGCAGTTTTCAGGGTGCTTGATAGCCCCTACCTAGGCCTTTAGGAAAAGAAATTAAAGCCTGGTGCAGTGGCTAGGGAGGCTGAGACAGGAGGATCACGAATTCAAATCCTGCCTCCTCAAAAACTGAGGCACCAAGCAACTCAGTGACACCATGTCTCTAAATAAAATGCAAAATAGGGCTGGGGATGTGGCTCAGTGGTTGAGTGCCCCTGGGTTCAATCCCCAGTACCTCCCCTGAAAAAGAAAAGAAATTTAAAAATCCTAAAAAGGACATCCCTAAAATCTTAAATAATCTAGGTGCATTTAAGAATTTACAATATCTTTTTAAATAGCGTGGACAGAAAATCTTGTAGAATGCTTAGAGGCACTTTGGGATAGGATGAAATCAGGTAAGTTTTAATTAGAAAATTGTTCATGTAATAGGGATCCACTTTGTGTTGCGAATTGCCACTTATTTTAAAACTGACTTTTTTCCTTTTTTCCCACTCCCTAATTAAGGGGGAGGGATGAAATTAACTATTTCCTACCCTAAGCTGAGTTATCTGTCCTTTGGTTCACCAACTACAGAAATGAAGGAATTTAGATTTCATGGCTGGTGCCTGTGGGCCTAAGAAACTGTTGTCTCTCAAGGCTACACAGAAACCATGACTCCTGATAGGGCACAGGCTTTGTACCACCTCTTTACAAGTCTCTTTCTCCAACAGTGAGAAGGATAGCCCCTAGGATAGGGTAACTTAGCTGGGGCACATGTGAGACTATGCAAAAGATAGCTTAGAAAATAGAGTGAGAGAAGACAGGTCAGAGTTTTAGCTAAAACTTAGGGTTTAGAGATTAGCGGAAGTTTAGAGTCAAAAGATTTGCCACTAAGTGTATCGGATCTTGATTGTCACCTCAAGGCCGAGTACCTCCATGTAACCTGGGTGAACCCTACGTTTGGAAAAACCAAGGGGTGCTTAGGACTCTGGGAGACCAATTCCTCATGTGTGCCTTCTGGACAAACAATTTATGTTCCCTCTGACCCAGGAACGGGGTCTTTGTGCTTTTATAAACAAGCACTCATCTGCTAAAGGGGAAGAGGGCTTTTGGCCAAGGAGAGGAGGAAGAGAAACAGTAAGAACATCAACCATTTAAGATCCATGGAAGCTGAGAAACCTATAATTCCCACTATGCAGCATAACAAAAAGAAAGAGTTTTACAAAGGACCACTGAGCTCCTTCACAGTTTTAGAGTTCAAAGACTCTTACAAGATCCCTAGGACAGTGTCAGCCGTCACCTTATTGCCACTTTACTCTACACAGCCTGGGGATTTCCCAGCCACCCAAGAAGGGGAGCCATGCCAAATGGGACTGATTAAGCTCTCTGGTCTTTGAAAGTAGAGGAAGCAAAGAGGGGGCTGTGGGGGGTTGGGGGAAGCTACAGGAACTAACAGAATAAGTCAGAGTCAAGACAGAAAGAAAATATTTAATTACTCTTACTAAAGTCAATGCCTCTGAAGCCCCACATTTGAGCACCAAAAGATGTCACAGGAGAAGAAATTTCTCTGATCCTCTCCATGGAGTTCCCAGAGAGAGAGAGAACTCAACTCAGGACCCATGGGCTTCCTGGCATGTGTGATGGAAAAAAATTTCAGCACAAGCCAGACAAAGACAGACAAAGGTTTATTTAGGAAGATAGATACACATTCAAGCGAGAATGTGGGCTGTCTTCGAGAATGAGAAGCAGCCTGATCTAGGAATAAGTTCTAGAGTTCTACAGACCAAAAGAATGACTATCATTTACAATAATTTATTGTACTTCTTCTTTTTTTCTTTTTGGCTGTCTTTATTTTTTATTCTAATTTCTTATATATAACAGCAGAATTCATTACAATCTATATTACACATATAGAGCACCATTTTTCTTATCTCTGGTTGTATATAAAGTATATTCACACCATTTGTGTCTTCATACATGTACTTAGGGTAATGATATTCATCCTATTCTACCATCTTTTCTACCCCCATTTTCCCTTCCTTCCCCTCCCACCCTTTGCCCTATCTAGAGTTTCTCTCATTCTCCCATGCTCCCCCTCCAAACCCCACTATGAATCAACCGCCTTACATCAGGGAAAACATTCAGCATTTAGTTTTTTGGGATTGACTGTCTTCACTTAGCATTATATTCTCCAATTCCATTCATTTATCTGCAAATTCCATGATTTTATTATCTTTTATTGCTCAGTAATATTCCATTGTGTATATATACCATATTTTCTTTATCCATTCATCTACTGAGGGACATCTAGATTGGTTCCACAGTTTAGCTGTTGTGAATTGTGCTGCTGTAAACATTGATGTGGCTGTATCCTTGTTATTATACTGTTTGTTTGTTTTGGCAGTGCTGGAGAGCAAACCCAGGACTTTGCACATGCCATGTGCTCTATCACTGACATACAACCCCAGCCCTTATATTTTATGAAGAACTAGAAGAGTTTGAAGATTACCTTGCCCAAAGAAATGACAAATATTTAAAAAGATGGAAATGCTAATTATGTTGATTTGACCATTACACATCGTATACATGTATCAAAATATGACGCTGTATCCCATAAATATGTACAATTATTATGTGTGAATTAAACAAGAAAGTGAAATATTTAAAATGTATATTTAAGAAAAGGAAATAAATATATTGATTTTGGAACAGTGAATGTTTTTCTTCATGGTCTTTATTTTTTGAATTTTATATTAAAATATACTTATGTTTTATTAAAACAACCTTTGCTAAACAAACAAACATGATGTGGCCTAAGATGGACAGTCCAAGGAGGAACACCACAGAACACAGCACCGTAAGGAGAAAGCAGTTTCTCCTGAGATATCCAACTGTGGTGACAAAGAGCATGCTTTGCATTTTGCCAGTTTCCTTGCTAGACAAAGAGCACAGATGTATTAGTTATTTACATATTAATATGATCCTTACAATGTGGTGTCTATTTGGACCCCACACTAGGCAAAACAATGGACTTGAACCAGAGCCAGAAACCTCTCTCCCCAGGTTTAGGGAGAGACAGCTTGAGTAGAGACAGCAAGATTTGGTCCAAGGTCCAGCCTGGAGAATTCAGAGCTAAATAAGATTCTTCTTCCAACAGCTCCAGGGCTGAGACCACTTCTGTCCTTCTTTATTTGCTTATTTATTTATTTTGCACTGGGAGCAGTAATGGTCTCCATTTCTGTTTGGGTAGATGGGAGCTGCCTATGGGAATGCTGCAGCTCTTCCTAGTAACCATGGGAACCTTATTGGCATGGCAACCTGGCAGCCTGTGAAAGGCAGCCAGGAGGTGGAGGGGAGGAAAGCCATGAGAAGAACTATAGTCCTGAGAAAGAGGGAGGGGAAGCAGCTTTCCATCCTGCTGAGGAGAGAAAAGGAGAAGGAAAGACGACCAGCTGGTCCTTAAACTCTCTGGCTGGCACCAAGGAGTAGCCTCTGATGTTTTAAACCTCCCTCCTTGGAAGGCCTAGGAGCAGGGCTATAAACCAAATAGGGTGCCATTATTGGATGTAGAGCTATTATTGTGTTTTTGTTTGTTTGCTTGTTTGTTTGTTTTGTTTTCTGTTCCAGTGTAGCTCAGCAGTACCAGGAAAGGAATAAGGGCTGGGAGGCATACAGAGAAAGATCTCACAGCACAGGAATGAATTCTGACACTAAGTTTGTATCACAGGCAAGATACCACCCAGAAATTTCTGAGGGCTCTGAGCCCCCAAACACCTTTGGAGTTCTGGGAATGGGACCCAGAGCGTTGTGCAGACCAGGAAAGTACTCTACTGGTGAGCTGTGCCCCCAGCATATTCCATACTTTTTATTGCCAAATAAAGAGCACCTTTTATTAAAGACGTCTAGGGATGAGGAAATTTCTAAGTAGCAACCAAAACAAGAAATACATCATTGTAATAAGGCGGAGAATGTAGTAAAAGCAAAACACAAACCAAGAGCCCACTGAAACTATGTATTACTTTTAACTGCAAACATTTGAGTTACAGCAGATGCAAAAGAAAATCTTACCTGAGCTTACCTGACCTAACTATAGCACAGTCTACCAAAAACATAGCTCTCATTAACCCACTCCAAGGGATTTTCCCAATTGGGAGAAAATTGACCTTTAGCACACAGGAGTACAAATTCAGCTGATACATTCTCCCTCCCTGACATGGGAATAGAACCTTTCCAACTTTCTCCTTGAAGCTTTAACCACATTCCATTTTGTTGTAAAGATTCTGTGAGATAAAAAGTTTAATAAACAGTGATATAGTTAGCTAAAAATCCTTGCAAACCCAGCATTTTCTATTTTTTATTTTGAGATAGGGTCTGGCTGAGTTGCCAAGGTTAGCCTTGAATTTATGATCCTCCTGCCTTAGCTCTCAAATTGCTGGCATTACAGGTGTGCATCACTGTGCCTAGCCCTCTGCTGGTTCTTTAGAAATGGCTTTGTTTAGCATCACTTGAGATCTGACCAAGGTTTTGTTTGATTGTTGATTGCACTGACTTTTTAAAAATAATACCTTAGAGATACGATCATAAATAATAAAATTCACTCCTTTAAAGTGTAAATCCAATGACTTTTAGTATAGCCAGAGAGATATAGGACCATAACACAACCAAATTTACTACCTATTATTATCTAATTTTAGTCCATCTTCATCATCCTTCAAAAAACTTAGGTACTACACATGCATTAGCAGTCACTTGCCACAGCCCAGACAACCACTAATCTACTTTCTGCCTCTATAGATTGCTCTATTCTGGAAATTTTATATAAATAGCATCATACAATATGTGCCTTTTCGTGTCTGGCTTCTTTCACTAAGCATAATGTTTTCAAGGCTCATCCATGTTGTAGCTTGTATCAGTACTTTGCTTTTTATGGCTAAATAACATTCCATTGTGTGAATATATCATAATTTGTTTATCTATTCATCCTTCGATGACCATTTGCATTGTTTCCACTCTTTTCACTTTTTAAAATACAATTACTATGAACATTTGGGTACCAGTTTTTGTGTGTGCATGTACTGATCAAATTTTATTTCATATCTTTTCAGGCCCTATGGTCTACATGACATGATCTGGTATTAAAATGGTAAATATAGTGGCTCTGGCTCTCACAGTCATTGCAGAACACTGAGCTTCACAAAGGCAGTGCTGGGACAAGTGAGAGCTAGGTATGCCTTGGGTGACTCTGTGCCACAGTAAGGAAAAACAATTAAACATGAGCAAAGGAACTCCTAAGAAGCCAAGAGGCAAATGGTTATCAGATGCATCCTTGGTGCAAACTTGATGGGAGAATGAGAAGCAGCACCGAGACGCTGTAGTCTGCTTCTCAGGGTTTTCTAAAAAGTGCTCAGAGAAGTGGAAGACCATGTGTGTTAAAGAGAAAGAAAATGTGAAGACACGGTAGAGGCAGACAAGATCCATTATGAAAGAGAAATGAAAGCCTATATCCTTACTAAAGGGGAAACAAAAAAGAAGTTCAGGACCCCCAATCCCCCAAGGGGCCTCCTATGGCATTCAGTTTTGCTCTGAGTACTGCCCCAAAATCAAAGAAAGACACCCTGGCTTGTCCATTGACAATACTGAGAAGAATCTGAGAAAGATGTAGAATAACATGACTGCTGAAGATACACAGCCTTGTGAAAAGAAGGCTGCTGAGCTGAATGAAAAAAAGGAAAAGCTATGCTGCCTACTGGGCTCAAGGAAAACCTGATGAAGCAAAAAAGAAAGTGGGGAAGGCTGAAGAAAGCAAATAAAATAAAATGAAAGCAGAAGAAAGAAGAGGAAGACAAAGAAAGTAAAGAGAATGAAAGGGAAGAGTCAGATGAAGATAAAGACAAAGATGATAAATAATTGATTATAGCACAGGTTTTTTTTTTTCTTGTCTATAAAGCATTTGACATCCTTGTATCTAACTCATTCCTTTTAAAGAAAAAAAATGAAATGTAAGGTTGTGTAAGATATTTTTTAAAACTATACAATGTCCTATTTTGTATGTTAACACTCCACTGAATGCATCTTTGCTCTTCAATAGCCAGAAACTTCGCCTGGTTCAAGATGGAGTTTGCAAATGGAGTAGAAATTTAAAACAGATTCTTGTTGTTATGAATTAGTTGTATATGGGGAAGATAGTTTTTTTATCTTCAGTTTTCCCTGATGTAGCTTATATGAAATAATTGTTATGTTAACAGAAAAACACTTTGTAACTGAAAAACAACTTGCAGTTGTTTTGTTGATATTATGAATGTGTCTACAATTTTTTTAATTGAAAGAAAAAATACTGCTGGGTGTAGTGGCTCACACATGTAATCCAAGCAACTCAGGAGGATGAGCTGGAGGATGGCAAGTTTGAGGCCAGTCTCAGAAAATTAGTAAGACAAAATATCAAAATAAAAAATGCAAAAGGCTGGGGATGTAGCCAAGTGTTAGAGAATTTCCTTATGGCCCTCGGTTCAATTCCCAAACTGTAAAAGAGAAAAAAGAAAGAAAGGGTGAATATAAAAGAGAAGCTGATGTCATTATTTCATTTTAAATTTCCTGCCAGCTAAACCCTCCTTTACTCCTGTACCCCTCATTACTCTTTCTCTCCCCATCGAGGAATCTGATCCTTCTCATGCAATATCCAGATAGGGCACACAAAAGTTATTCTATCATTCCCCATTTAAAAACGCTTACAAAGTATGAAAGGAAAAAGAGAGACAATGCCACATAGACCAGAATTATTATTCAAGAACAATTAAAATAACCTTTAGAAACATTGTTTTTAACTGTTTTGATACGCTATGTATATTTAAAAGAATACAATTTAATTATCTCTCATGCACGCACCAAACACATACACACACAATCTAGAAATTATATATCTCCACCAAAGTAAGGGTGAATGTAGGGTTTCCAGATAAAATACAGACACAGAGTACTCTGTTGTTTTTGAATTTCATGTAAGCAGTGAATAATTTTATGGAATAAATCTGTCCTATGCAATATTTGTGACATGCGTAGGGGCAGAAAGGTATGATACCTTTCCTCCCCATCATAAGGATCACTGCCAACACTCCTATTACAAAAGACAGGTTAACAAGAGAAAAGTATATCAAATTTAAAGTTTTATATGACTTGGAGCCTTCAGGAATGAAGATCAAAAGACCTAGGGAAAACTGTATGTTTCTGCTTAGATTCAATAAGGAGTTGGCAGCTTTGTAGAAATGTGACTAGAGAGAGGGTCTGGCCTGATGGTAATAGTCTGAGGGGAACTCAGGGAGACCTGCCTGTTCTGATTCTTCTCCATCTCTCTGCATGACATTCCTTCCTCCTGGGGATAGAACAGGACCTTTTCTGAAATGAGGGTTACATGATACACTATCAGAAGAGGTAAATTTCCTTATGGCCAGCTCTTACACAAAAAGGTAAGGGGAAAGTTAGAGTAACACTTCTATTTTTGTGGTGGGCTTTGAGGGAGAGGGGTCCTAGTGTCTGTGACTTGCCTTAGAGAAAAGGAATTCTAGTTTCTATTACCTGCTTTGGGGAAGAAAGGAAAAAAAGAAAAAAGAGAGCAAGAGAAAGTCAGAAAGAGACATTGATCTAAGGCTCTTACAATGTCCTCAAACTCAAAGCACTGGGCATGCCAAAGTGCCATTATTTTAAGTATTGTTTTATAAGCCCCCACACATACTTATTCTAAAATATTATTCATTGTTTATCTAAGACTAAAAGTTAATGAACTGTCCCATGTTTTTATTTGGTAAATATAGTAATCCCTAGAATGAGAAATTTTAAAACTTCTAATGGATATATAAATATAGGTAGATGAATACCTAGATAGATAAAGATATAAGTATATTTTGTAACTGAGTAGCAAATGAGGTCTGGTTGGAGGAAATTCCTGAATCCAGAATTTGGAAATAATTTGAAGATTTAATTTTCTTCACTTTCTAAGTGGAGTTTTGTATAACTACGGACTGTTTCATCTCACTTTATCATAATATCCCTATGAAGTATGTGTGAGTCTTTGAATGGAGAAATAAAGGCAAAAATGCTAAAAGATGCTCCATAATCCCTCACTGAGTCTAGGGTCAATTTAAACAAAATTTGGGGACATTAAGGATTAGGTTTTGTTGTTGTTGTTTGTTTGTTTGGTACAGGGGCTTGAACCCAGAGGCATTTTACCTCTCAACTGAATCCTCAGCCATTTTTATTTGAAACAAGGTCTTGCTAATTTGCCAAAGCTAACCTTGTGATCTTCCTGCCTCAGCCTCCTGAGTCATTGGAATTACAGGCATATGCCACCATGCCGGGTTTGGGGAACAGTTTTTGAAAGGAAAGATAAAATTTAAATTCATGAAATGTATGAGGAGGGAAGGATTTTAGTCTTATCTTTGTATTATACATAATAAAACTAAAGTTTAAAAAACCTAAGCAATTTTCCCTAGGTCCCAAAGCTAGCTAATGGTGAAATTGTCACTAAAGCCCAACTCCTGATTCCTAGCCCATGGAGTTTTTTTCAATTTAGTCTTTCCTTTTCCCTTCTTTTTAGTTTTTACCTCTAGAAATGTGATCTAGCTATTAGATCAGCTGCAATCACACAATTATATGAAACACTAAACAGCAAATTCTTTCAGATTTTGCAACTAGCAGAGAGATGGTTCACTTAATATGGACAAATACTTTTCTAAACAAGGCAAACAAAAGGATTTAAGATGAATTTCTATTTGTTTCTTTTAACTATAAAAAACAATTTACTACTATAAGATTTGGGGTAATCTTTTCTAATTTGTGATGGGAGGGCTGTCTTCGACTTAAACATTTTGCATTTCATTCTTGAACCACCATCATTCCCAAAGAACAAATTCTTAACCTGGAGAGAATCTGGATTTATTTGAATATGCAGATTTTGAATGATCCTAGGTTGCCAAGCCTCTCAAAGCTTCTGGTTTTCTATTCATTCTATGCCCAACTGCTTTGTGTTTCTAAGACAGCAGTCCTGCTTTGCAGCATGGTTTCTCCCACGGCCCAGGGATCCAATCAACAGCCAAGAGTGAATTTGCACGTAAGAATAAAGGCATTGCATACAACTAAAACAAATAAATAAATATTTAAAAAAAAGAGTGAATTTCTCCTCTTGTAGCTCTCTAAAACTAAATTGCTGTGTGTGTGTGTGTGTGTGTGTGTGTGTGTGTGTGTGTGTGTTTTCAGGGATAGGGATCAAATCAAGGGGCTTGAGCATGGTAGGCAAGCACCCTACACTAAGTTAGCTCTTCACTCTATATGTTTAAGGGAACTGTCAAAGAAAAAATTATTTGATAGCACTTGTTAAGACACAGGCAGACTTTATTTGGGAACATCAAATATATATAGGGACTACTGCAGTGGGATTTTGCAGTGGGAGAAAGAGATTGGGCTCAACCCCAAATACAGCATAGGCAAGTGGGTGTTTATAGTAAAGGAACAGGGTGGAAGTGAGTGGGTGGGAAATTACTAAGAAGAAACATTAGGAATGAGAGGGATTCTGGCTAAACTGACTTACCAGAATTCTTGTTGAAGATAGGCCAGGGTGATAAGACATCAACTTGGGTACAGTAAGAATGAGAAACTAAGCTGGGTGCAGTGGCATACATCTGTAATCCCAGCACTTGGGACCTGAGGCAGTAGGATTGCAAGTTCAAAGCCAGCCTCAGCAATGGCAAGACACTTAGCAACTCAGTGAGACCCTGTCTCTAATAAATTACAAAAAAAGGGCTGGGGATGTGGCCCAATGATCTAGTGCCCCTGAGTTCAATCCCCGGTACCAAAAAAAAAAAAAAAAAAAAAAAAAAAAAAAAAGAATGAGGGACTAGATTAGGTATCAAGGGTGATCAGATATTAAGGTGTGGTACTTGTTAAACTGAATTAGGAGGGTTCTTGCTCAAAGTGAATTTTACAAGGAAGTACATAGGAGCTAGAAAGTTTAGGAGTTTGATGAGAATTTGGTCAAGCAAAGAATTTTGTCAGAACAAACTTACTACTTACTCAGCCCACCTCTTCTTCAGGGCTTGGAGTTCAGTGTAATAAAGCTCTTACTTTGTAGTAATTGACAACTAGAAGAGACTGGCCTGTTTAAATCCTGGCTAGAATGACTTTGTGGGCAACACTAACCGCTGAAAATGAGACTTTGGGGAGAATGTGAGTTCTTTGCTAATCATTCTTACAGGGTTGAAAACACTGTCATGATTCTGAGTTGATGCCTTAAAGAGGACAGCTGTGGCCTACGGCAGCATTTGCAGGGCATACTGATGGCTGGGAGTTTGCTAGTGTTGAAGTAATTTTTATTTAGCTAGACTGGTGCAATGAAATGACAGTGTTATTTAGTATTTTCATTTCCTTTCCTTCGTTTCTGAATCATCATATTTCTGAATACCTGGGCATACTGGGAGTAATAAAAAATAAAGATTAGTTTTGAGATTACATACTCTGGGAGCCAATTCTTAGGAGTACATACAAGTTAAATCCCTGCTTTAACTGAGGGTCTCAAGAAAAACCAATATATGGGCTGGGGGTAACTCAGGAGTAAAGCACTTGCCTACCATGTGTGAGGACCTGAGTTTGATCCCCAGGATGCATAAATAAGTAAATAAATATTTTAAAGGACTAAAATGTAACCTAAAAATGATTTCACAGAGCTGAATCATCTCATGAGTGTCTCTAAACCTATAAAACTGTTATCTAGCCTCTGTTTCCTATAGCTACAGAGAAGAGGGGAAGAGTAATGATTTTTCTGTTTGGTCTCTCCAGATATAAAGGTTTCCTCACAACAGAGATGACTATTATTGACCATTATTCTTGGGGGCTGGTTTGTCTATTTTTATACTATTGCCTATTCTTTTTAAAAAATTTTTTTTAAATTTTTGGGTATCAGGGATTGAACCCAGGGGCACTCAAACACTGAGCTACATCCCCAGACCCATTTTGCATTTTATTTAGAGACAGGGTCTCACTTAGTTGCTTAGAACTTCACTGTTGCTGAGACTGGCTTTGAACTCGCGCTCCTCCTGCCTCAACCTCCCGAGCCGCTAGGATTACAGGCGTGCGACACCTGCCCAGCTGCTTATTCTTTTTGAAAGCAATATTGTCTTGTTCTTAGTGCATGTGCTTTGTGGTAGGGAATAATTACCTGCTGGCTATGTTGTTATAAATCAGTTTTTAATTTGGGGGAATATTCCATTTTCCTTGTGGAAACAAATCAGAGAGTTCAATCAGCATGGAAGATTATTCTTAGAGATGAATATAGGCTTGAATTAAATGTTGGAGTTTGAGAACTACCAAGGATGGAAAAATCAAGAAGTCTGAAAATGTTAGCAAATATGAGCTCATCTTTATTTTCTGGTCTGTGGTTGATTAGGTTTTCAATAAAGGATCCTTCTAAATTAGCTCAAACATGATGGCCATGATAGTATTATCATGCTATCATTAAATTTATAATCTTAAAAATCCATTTCTAGACTTGAAAGCTATTAAAATTTTAAAAAAGGGAATGGACATCCCTGTGTGGTCAAGTTCCTTATCACCACAGGTGTGTAAATAGACACTATATAGAACTGTCTAGAACTGGCTTCTGCATCAGATGGGCAGTTAAACTAGATGACCTTAAAATACTCTTTATGTTCCAAGATTTTTTTGAGTCTATCATGAATAAATCAGGATTCCTTGAAATCAGTCCCTACAGTGGTATTGATGTGATTCCAGATCAATTATTTACTCTATGTCTCCAATAACCAGCAATCTATACCTGTCGCTGCCTGAAGCGGAAGCCGCTTGGAGCAGCGAACGCCGCAGGAAAATTCGGAGGCAGGATGAAAATGAAAAAAGGTCTTTTATTCTTCTTCTCTCTCCAGCTCCAGCAATCACTCCAAATGCTCTAACTCCAACCACCACCTTCTTCTTCTTCCCACACACACTAACTAAACTCACCCAGTTATATACATATAGCTTTAACAAGGACACGTGCTTACAGCTCAAGCTTACAGGTGCGTCACGCAGTGTTCACGGGCATACAAAGATTCTTTGAATAATGTATTACTATCAGGTGGAACTTATGGCTTCCAGCTAGCCGCAATAGCCCTTCCTAATTGGGGCTCCTTCATATACCTATGACACAGTCTCAAACAAAAGTTTGTTTATTATTAGGCAGTAACTGGATACTAGGCACACCGACAAGGGGTTTAACCTTCACAAAATCCACAAGTAGGAAATACCAATGAGATTAAATCAGAAATAACAAATAACATATGACATCAAGGTTTAAACCTAGTCACTTAGACTCCAGAGCCCAATCCTTCTTTTACCTGTATTGGGTCACTCATTTAATGTTTATTGAGGGTACATTATCTTTTATTTTGATGCCTAAGTAATTGTTTCAAATAATTAGTTTCTATGTGGGTGATTTTCTTCCTTCTTTCCTTTCCCTCATTTTGAGACAGAGGTCTTGCTAGGTTGCCTGAGCTAGGCTTAAATGATCTTCCTGCCTCAGCCTCCTGAGCAGCTGAGACTACAGGTGTGTGTTACCACACCAAGGTTTTCCTTTAAAAAAAAAAAAAAATGTATACACTTTCTCTTGCTATATTATTTTCTCTTAACCAGGGTAATAGTGTTTTAATTTATTAGAATGGAGGCACTGAGAGTTCTTAGTATTATAATTTGCTCCTCTTATTTTGAGGTCTTCTGGGGAAAAATATTCTGACTTCTTTCTAAACAGACACACACACACACACACACACACACACACACACACACATGTATAGCTGCTAATAGAACTCAGGGACTCATACACCCTGGTATCCAAGTTTCCTTTTTAAAATTTTCTTTTTGCAGTCCTGGGGATCAAACTCAGGGCCTTGTACATGCTAGGTAAGTGCTCTACAACTGAGCTACATCCCCTGCCCCAACCCCTTTTATTTTATTTTGAGACTGGTCTTGTCCAGGCTGGCCTTGAATTTGTGATCCTCCCCTCAGCCTCTTGAGTTGCTGGGATTACAGGTGTACAACACCATGCCCAGCCTAAAATGGCAAATTTTATGTTATTGTTTTAGTAAGCTTTTGTGTTATTTTGACCAAAATGCCCAGCAAAAACAAATTAGAGAAGGAAAAGTGTGTTTTGGATGGTGGTATCAGAGAGTTCTTAGTCCATAGATGGATGAGTTCATTGCTCTGGACTCAAGATGAGGCAGCATTTATTGGCAGAAGGTCATGGCAGAGGGAAGCTCCTCCTCTGATGGAAGCCAGGAAGCAGAGAGAAAGAGAGAGAGGGAATGGGCTGCAGGAAAGATGAACCCTTCCAGAGCACACCCCCAATGACCCTCCTCCTTCAGTCATGCCCCACCTACCTATAGTTACCAATCTGTAGGTTCCTTTAGGATGGACTGATTAGGTCACAGCTCTCACAATCCAATCATTTCACCTCTAAACATTCCTGCATCAACACAGGAGATTTTGGAGGACAATCCATTTTCAAACCATAAGATATATAAACTAGAATGAAATGCTTGCTGGAAGGATAACCTGGCTCATGTTCAGGGCATTCTTATCCCAGGTACCCAGACCATGAGTCCTCAATTTCCAGTTCCTTCATGTCATCATAAAAATAAGAAAAAACAGCCGGGCATGGTGGCGCACGCCTGTAATCCCAGCACTTGGGAGGCTGAGGTAGGAGGATCCTGAGTTCAAAGCCAGCCTCAGCAATGGCGAGGCACTTAGCAACTCAGTGAGACCCTGTCTCTAATAAAATACAAAAAAAAAAAAAAAAAAAAAAAAAAAAGGGCTGGGGATGTGGCCCAGTGGTCGAGTGCCCCTGAGTTCAATCCCTGGTACCAAAAAAATAAAAAATAATAAGAAAAACACAGTTCACTTATCGAACACTTATTATATGGCAGGCTTTATGCCTAGCAATTTGTATGCATTATATTATTTAATGTTCATAACAACTTTGAATACATATTGGAATCTGCATTTTACAGACAAGAAAATGATGCTCAGAGAGGATAAGTAACTTGTATAAGGCCACTAGCTAGTAAATGGAACACTGGGGTTTGAACCTGAATTTTCCCAAACTTTTTTTTTTTCAATTTAAAGTTTTATTGGAAAAAATAATAGAAAGCCAAAACAACAAAACAATTTTTCAATATTTCCAAAATGTTAATAGCCTTAGTAGTTTCCAAAAGACACCCACAAACTCTGATTTATCATTTCCTCACAAGCTTCTTACAAACTGAGTGCCCCATCCTCTAAGGTCAAAAGGTGGCTTCTAATACAGTTTCCTCAAAGCTTCTGCTAAGGAAGAGAATTAGCCAAGATAGATATACAGTGCTTTCCTGTATGCCTGAAAGTACTTTACATATATCAATTCTTTTAATCTCACAATAGGCAAACCGAGTCAGAGCTATTATTATCCTCATTATGCAGATGAGAAAATGAGCCACATCGAGAATAACTTTCCCAAGGTCACAGAACTGGATTTGATCCCAGAAAAGTAGACTTAAGTTTTTTTTTTTTTTTTTCGTTGTTATTGTAATGAGGATTGAACCCAGGGGCACTGTACAGCTGAGCTACGTCCCCAGATTTTCATTTTGAATCACAGTCTCCATAGATTTGCCTGCCTCAACATCCCCAATTGCTGGGGTTACAGGCATGCGCCACCATTTGTGCTTCTTTTTCCTTTCTAACAAGCAGAGATCCTCTGGTTAATGCTAAGGACTAAATGCCAACTGTTCTTCTCATGGGGACACTATTTCCCTGCTTCACATCCTCCCTGAGATTGAAATGTTTATTGAAAGAGCGTACAAAGGAGCAAAGGAAAGGCTCTTTTCCCCTTTCAGGTGAAGTCTTCAGTTTAACATTGAGGTACTTTGCCATCAGACAAAAATACTTGGGGTTCTCCAAGCAGACATTCTTTTCTTGTCTTTTCCTTTCTGTATCTTAGTGGTCTATGTTTATCAATTATCAGACTTCTTTACAATGACAGCATCTATATGCACAGTAGACAAGATCAACACATAAAGAGTACATTTTCACAGGGGCCCTAAGGGCCTTCCTTATTTTCGCCTCTTGCATTTTTCCTCAATTATCCCAAGTCCTCCTAGACCTGAAACCCTCTCATTCAGATTTTGCAGCCTGCATCCAGCTCTCACCCTGAATCTTTGGGTGACAAAATCTTTCCCGTTGGCCTGTTCACCTTTGGCTTGAGGTCTGAACCAGGTTTGGGGTAGGAGGCATCCCTCGACTTCCCCCTTTCAGTCTAGTGAAGCAAAAGGGGGAGTCCAGAAAATGTTAAAGGGTCTTTGAGTGTGTCTGTCGGCCTCCTCCTGCTCTTTCACTCCACCCGCCTCCATTTTTATGGAGAATCTACAATAGCCGTGTGAGGTATCCATGTTGGTAATTATTACACGCACAGATCTTGGAGCTTTTGAATATTCATGAGGGAAGCAGAAGGGCCAATGTTAAAGAGGAGAGAAAAAGCAATTCATAAATATTTATAGAAGCAGGCCCACGTGCTCCAAGGAGGGCTGTGAATGTTCACCAGAGGATGACGTCCAGGCCCTGCGCGCGCCAGTTGGGCTGGTGCCCGAGCGCGGGCGCGTCCCCGGAGCCCGGGCGCGAGCACGGGGAGGGGGCGGGGTGGAGGAGGGGAGCGGAGCCGGGCGCCGCCGGAGCTGCGGGGGGAGCGCTCGCTGGCTGGCTGGCTCTCCGCTGCCGCTGCCGCTGCGCTGCGCTCCGGCCGTTCGCCGCGGCCGTGGATGGGGGTGTCCGGCTGAGCCCCGGGATCCGCCTCCCTCCGCCAGGACCCGCACAGGTGTGGTCGCAAGGGGCAACCTTAGTTTGGACCCAACCCACTGCCAGGGGTGGGGTTCGAGTGGGGGTGGTGAAAGAGGTCCCGGGACTCCGGATTCTCCAAAAGGACCGTCTGGGGGCGCCGCACCCTCCACATCCCCAACCCGTCCCATCCTGGGATTGAAAAGAAAGAGCCCAGAGGCCGTCGCCCTCCTGCCCAGCCCTGTAGGGAGAGCGACCCGGACGCAGCACCAGGGCCGAGAGATGTGGGATGATGGGACTTCAAGCATCATCTCAGAACATGGGCCCATGGAGCCAGGCGTAGTGTGTGTGTGTGTGTGTGTGTGTGTGTGTGTGTGTGTGTGTGTGTGTGTAAAGGTAGGCCGCGCGGCATGGGGTTCCGGGGAGCAGGGGAATGCTGCCAGACCGTGCCAGAGCAGTGTGGACAGCACCTCATTCTGGGACCGTTATCTGGTCTCATTACCTTAAACGCCCCAGAATCATCTTCCTCCCTAAAAACCGGACCCCCACCGGGCTCGTGCCCCTCCCTTGGGTGTGGAGTCTTTCTCCAGACCATGCATTCCTGCAGTGTCAGAACCGCTGGCAGCAGCTGCAGACGCTGGTGGAGCGATTGTTTTACTATACAGCAGGTCGGAGAAAGGACGAGTATGGTGGTGTAGTGGTGTGTGTGTTGGCGGGGAGTGGTGGTGGTGGTGGGACGCGCTGCGGTCCTCTGGGCCCAGGATTCTAGAGATTGCGGGCTTAACCGAGGAAGTGTTATACAACCCTCTTTTCTTCCCTCTTGCCTTTCCTTTCCCTCCCTCCCTGACTCTCCTTCCACTCCAGCGTCCTGGTCTTATTTGACCAAAAGGGCAGTGGTGTGTGTGAGGCCTGAGCTGGATGAGTCCGACTTCCATGCATCACCAGCCATTGTACTGCCTGAAGAAGCCTTTCTCTACCCTAACGAACCGGTTGCGGGCCTGGGGGTTAGGGGATCTGAGACGGAGGTGAATAGAGCCAGCAGCAGGAGTGGGAGGGAGTACGAGGAACCGCGAAGGGTTCATATGCAATGAAATATTCTCTTTCTGCCAAATGTGCAGTTGGCACAAACGCGTACACTGGCTGGGGTTTGCTGAGGAGCAGTGGGAATTTGAAGGTGGATTAGCAGAGGGCAGGTTTTAGGGATGGATATGGGGGGGGGGGTGGAGAATCCATCTATAGAGCAAGTAATGGGAAGGATGGGTGGGGTATGAAATGGGGCTTGTGTGGAGGTGCAGAGGCCCAGCAGGGGAGGGAGACATGGTGAAATCTCTACTGCTCAGCTCAGCAAAGCAGAGACTGATATTTTGTACGGCAGCCCCAAGCTGCAGCTAGTGCATCATTATGGTGCAGGGAGAGGCTTTTATGTTACTTACTGGGTCCCTGTTAAACTCCTTGCATGTCTTTTCTTTTCTAAATTACACCATCTATTGGGAACCAAAATAAATAAAATAGATTGTAGTACAATCATACTATAGTCCTGCACTCTGCTCTATGCTAAAGAGAAGAAAACATGACTCGCCCATGATTCCTTCTTTATGCCATTTTTTTATGTATTTACTTTGGAAGTATAAATAGACTATAGCTATTACTTGTTATTAACTCAGGTGTGTGTGTGTGTGTGTGTGTGTGTGTACAGGGATTAAATCCAGGGCTTCATATGTGCTAAGCAAGTGTTCTACCACTGAGCTATACCCTAGCCCTTAACCCTGACTTTGGAGGGGAGGAGGGCTTTGAGATGAGCTGTGATTGAACACTGGGACAAGTTGCCAGGAAGGAAGATTAGAAGATTGTTTCAGATATTTTAGTTAGGGGATAAAGCCACCCAACTAAAAGAGAGCAAAAGAAAGGAGGCGAAAAGAAGGAAGGTAGGGGGCACTATTGCAAGGCTTGTGCCAACCCCAACCCAAAGGACACCACCCCCTGCCCCCACTCCTTGAGGGTATAGAAGAACCAGTTAGAATGCTTGACTCTCATCTCCTCTGCCATAAATGCTAGAGTCTTCCCACAAATGCTGGGTTCAGTTTGGGTACTAAGTGATCAGATTCTCATTTGGGCTTTCAGTTTTAGCTGCATCTCTTGCTGGTCATTCATGCAGTGCTTCTTGGCTCCTGGACAGTGTGTTGATAATAAGCAATCTGGCTATATTATGGATTGTTTCCAATATCATGTTTCTGGACTCTAGATCTTGGTATTCATTTCTTCTTTTATAATTCCCTGGATGAATCTATTTCTCTAAAGTCTGCTTGGACTGAGGATAGAATAGAAAGACCAAAGATTCAGGAAACTTGAATCAAATGAATTTTTAAAAGTTTCCCAGATTTTTTCATCAATTCTTTCATTTGGTAAGCATTTTGAAGCATCATACATAGACTAATATGGCAGGGATAATTGGTTTTTTTTTGCTTGAAATATTCTTATGCCACTTTTTATGTTTATTTATCATGTTTTATTTACATATTATATTTATTTTTTATGTTATCCTGATGTTCCAAGCACTATTGACATTTATTGTTGACACTGTTGACACTTTCTGTTTTCTACACATTGTGCTTAGCATTTCAAAGACAATCTCAGTCATCAGTGAAATAACCTTCAAAGTAAGCACTATTTTAAACCCCATTGTACAGATGGCAAAATTGAAGCACAAGGAGGCAGATAATTTGCCCAAAGTCTCACTCCAATTAGGAATCTGGGCTTTTAACCATCACAGGGTACTACCTCAATTAACACAAATCCTTTGACTGTAAAACCTTCTGTATTCTCTATTATACTCTGAGATCTTTTTTAAACTAGCCTTTCTTTCTTTTTTTTTTTTTTTTTTTCCGGTACCGAGGATTGAACTCAGGGGCACTCGATCACTGGGCCACATCCCCAGCCCTTTTTTTTGTATTTTATTAGAGACAGGGTCTCACTGAGTTGCTAAGTACCTCACCATGGCTGAGTCTGGCTTTGAACTCGCGATCCTCCTGCCTCAGCCTCCCAAGTGCTGGGATTACAGGCGTGCGCCACCACACCCGGCTCTTTTTTTTTTTTTTTTTTAATTTTGGTGCTCAGAGATGATTTTCTTCCTCCTCCTTCTTTTTTTTTTTTTTTTTTTTTTTTTTTTTTTTTTTTTGTGGTACCGGGGATTGAACTCAGGGGCACTTGACCACTGGGCCACATCTCCAGCCCTTTTTTTGTATTTTATGAGAGACGGGGTCTCACTGAGTTGCTAAGTGCCTCGCCATTGCTGAGGCTGGCTTTGAACTCGCGATCCTCCTGCCTCAGCCTCCCAAAGTGCTGGGATTACAGGCGTGCGCCACCGCGCCCGCCTTCTTCCTCCTTCTTTTTTTTTTTTTTTTTTTTTTTTTTTTTTTTTTGGTACCGGGGATTGAACTCAGGGGCACTCGACCACTGGGTCACATCCCCAGACCTTTTTTGTATTTTATTTAGAGACAGGGTCTCACTGAGTTGCTAAGTGCCTCGATATTGCTGAGGCTGGCTTTGAACTCGCGATCCTCCTGCCTCAGCCTCCCAAAGTGCTGGGATTACAGGCGTGCGCCACCGCGCCCGGCTACTTCCTCCTTCTTTTATGAACTCTTTTGGTGTTGTGGAGAAACCTATAATTCTTCTTTGAATTATGTTTTAAAATTTATAAACAAAATACTTAGGCTTACAAAGAAAATGAAGTTTATTAAGATACAGGTGTAGTCAAAGAACTTGTAGATGATAGATGCAGAACTCCTGACTGGCAATTAGTTCTGTACTGATCTAGAGCTGTGTGTGCAGTGCGGTAGCCACTACTTCCATTTGGCTCTTGGGTACTTGAAAGGAGCCTGGTCCAAAGAAGCAATAAATGTAAAGTGCAGAATAGATTTAAAAGGACTGAGTATATAAATGTAAATTAGCTGAACATGTAGAGTGGTACACACTTGTAATCCCAGCTTCTTAGGAGGCTGAGGCAGAAGGATCTCAAGTTCAAGGCCAGCCCGGGCAATTTAGTGAGACCCTTTCTCAAAATGAAAAAACAAAAAGGTTCAAAGCCAGCCTCAGGAATGGCGAGGCACTTAGCAACTCAGGACCCTGTCTCTAAATAAAATACAAAAAAGGGCTGGGGATGTGGCCCAGTGGTCAAGTGCCCCTGAGTTCAATCCCCAGTACCAAAAAACAAATGCAACAACAACAACAAAAAAAGGGCTAAGGATATAGCTCAGTGGTAGAACACCCAGGTTCGATACCTAGTACTGGAAAAAAAAAAAGTAAATAATTTCATTAGCATTTTTAATATGGATTATGTATTGAAATAGAAATACTTTGAAATTTTGGATTAAATATATTATTAAAATGTATTGACATAATTAAATGATTACGTTATTAAAATTAACTTCCAAAGGTGTTGACTTTGTTATAGCAAATGAGAAAATCAGAATCCACATGCTCACCACTCAGCTAACCATTGACAGGTCTGTGGCTTTTTTTTAATGGTGTCAAGGATTGCTCATGGTACAGGGATCTTGTACTTCTGAGCTACATTCCCAGTCCATGTCTGTTCGCTTTTGAGCCTGCACCTTTCCAAAATTTGGTACTACTTTTATATCTTTTTATATTCCAAGGTCCTATCATATTGCCTTTGCAAACTGTAAATGCTGAGAATATAGTTTGATCCTATGGTAACTGACTTTATCCTAGCAAAATCCCAGTAAGAACTGTCTCACCTGTCCTCACATACTGCCCTCTGCCTTGCTTAGAGTTTTAGTTTTGTAAGTAGAGATGGGGAATGGGAACTCCTAGGCAAAATGCTTAGTTTTTGCTCTCTGTTTCTCCCTGGTGTGTGATTCCAAATTAAGCCTCTAACTGAATCCATGATCACACAAACCAAGAGAGAAAAGATGGGTTGCCTTTCTGTGTTATCGGAAAGAAAGTTGAGCATATAGAGAAGGATATGATAGACAGCAATGCTGGTGGGAAACTGTATGTGGGGACAGATCATTTTTCAATGAGCACACATTGATTGATTGCCTAGCCACAGGGCAATCTGTGTGTGCTAGGAGCCATGGAGGATATCCGGAGGACATCTGTGCCCTCGAGGAATTTAAATTAAAATTGGGAAGGGACCTGAATGTTAGCATAGAAAGATAAATCACAGTTTAAGACAGTATGTGAAGAAAGGCAGATAAAGGGCAGAGGTCCCAGAGTTGTTGGGAAGTGGAGGGAGGCCTGAGTGTGCAGCATTCCAGGGTGCAGTGCCCCAAAAGGATATGGAGTCTGACTTTGGAGCTGGCAGATAGTTCATTTAATTCATTCCTCTATTCCTAGGTATATGCTCTGCATTTTGGAAAAACTCAGGTAGTTGTCAGAAAATCTCAATTACTCTTCTATTATTCTCTATTATTTATGGTTGAAGGTAGTAACATCCAAAACGTCAGACCTGGGCATGTTTCAGAATTTAGATTATTTCAACTTTTGAAAGACAGATAGAGTGCATATTCTCAGGTAACAATCTTATTTACTTACTTGTTTATTTAGTCCAGGGGATTAAACCCAGGACCTCACACATGCTAAGCTCATACTCTATCACTGAGTTATGCAACCGGTCTGTCTAGAAACTTAATACTCTGCAGCAAATCACACTGAATGGGATACATAAAAACCCAATCAGCTTTATGTGTCAATCAAGTTTTGTTGCCAAATAAGTTTAGGTCATGTCAATTTTTGTTACCAAATTGTGAAAAACTTTCGGTTTTCAGAGCAGAGCCCCTGGCTAGAGATGTGGACCTGTGGTAACAGTAACAACAACAACAGCAGCAACAAGAATGAATGTTGAACAATATTGGCATTTATTATTTGCCAACCACTTTTTTGGGGGGAGGGGGTGCAGGAGATTGATCGCAGGGGTGTTTTACCACTAAGCTACATCCCAGTGCTTTTTACTTTTTATTTGGAGACAGAGTATCACTAAGTAGCTGAAGATCTCACTAAGGTGCTAAGGCTGGTCTCAAACTTGGGATCCTCTTTTTGGATGCCTCAGTTTCCCAAATCTCTGGTATTATAGGTGTGTGTCCTCAGCTTGCTGCTAAGCACTGCTCCTTTAATCTTAAAACAACCATTGGAACTGGGCACAGTGACTCTTGCCTATAATCCTGGGGGCTTGGGAGGCTAAGGCAGGAGGATCGCAAGCTCGAGACCAGCCTTAACAATTTAGTGAGGCCCTGTCTCAAAATTAAAAAAAAAAAAAAGGTGGGGGGGGTGGGTTGTGGTAGTGGTACTGGGGATTGTGAATCAGTGGCTAAGCACCCCCGGGTTCAATCCCTGGTCCAAAAAAAAAAAAAATTTTTTTTTTGAGGTAGGTCCTGTCTTGAGAAGAATAAAAGGAAACACAGAGAAGTTAAGTAACATGCCTAAAGTCTGGCCCAGGGGCTAGCTGCACACTTAACCACTATGCTTTGGAGCCAAGAATTGGAAGCAGGTGTATTTCCAAAGTTCACTCTATTTAGTTAGTAGTATTAACATACACAATGGTATTTGAACTCCTGAATTGCAAAGCAGTGCACAGATGCCTGTATAGGGGAATCTTTGTTTTCTGAGGAATATGGAGTAATAGAATATGTGATTATGGTTCCTTACCAGAACCATCATAAAAGCCCAGGCCAGACTCACATTTCCCTGTTTATTTGTTCCAGGAAAACGAATCCTGAAAGTTGCTGTAGTTGTATTGTGGTGCAAGAATGGAGGCCCCCACTGGTGAGTTTGGACGAAGAGTTTGAGGACCTTCGGCCCTGCTGCTCTGAGGACCCGGAGGAGAAGCCCCAGTGTTTCTATGGCTCATCTCCCCACCATCTAGAGGACCCCTCCCTCTCTGAGCTTGAGAATTTTTCTTCTGAAATAATCAGCTTCAAGTCCATGGAGGACCTCGTGAATGAATTTGATGAGAAGCTCAATGTCTGCTTTAGGAACTACAATGCCAAGACCGAAAACCTAGCTCCTGTGAAGAACCAGTTCCAGATCCAAGAGGAGGAGGAGACCCTTCAGGATGAGGAGTAAGAAGTCTTGATTGCCCTTCTCCTGCTTCAGGAGAGAATGCTGTAGTCTGGCATCCTTAACCTAGAGCTAGTTTCTGTCCACAGGTTTATATGATACATTACCTATTTTTATGTTGTCAGTGTGACAGTAGCCTGGCAATTGCTGACATTATTCACTATATATTCCTTTACTGTCATCTGCAGAAAGCAGATTGAAATCATAGAGGAATAAAGGATGATAGGTTTTCTTAGATACAAAATGAATTATAGGAGCAGAGAAAATTTTGGGGTCTAGCAAGCTAGGTTTCTTGCTTTCCTCCCTCCATTTCTTCTTCTTCTCCTTCTCCTTCTTCTCTCTTTCTCCTTCTTTCTTTCACATATTAGAGATTGAACCCAGGGTCTTGTGTGTTAGGCAGGCCGTCTATAGCACTGCAGCCTTAGCCCTTTTTGTTTTTATTGTGAGAGTCTTGCTAAGTAGCCCGAGTTGGCCTTGAATTTATAATCCTTCTACCTCAGCCTCCATAGTAGCTGGGACTGCAGACATGAGTCACCGTGCCTAGCTAGCCAGGTTTCTTTACATTAGTGGTAATGCACCCAGATATTAGAAATAAGGACTAGAAAAGAACTAATTAACTGTGATGGAGGAATTTATGTCGCTAGACCAATTTGCCTCCATAACACACCAGAATGACCAAAATTTCAAAATTGGTTATAACCCTTCAGGCCTGGAAATCTATCCTCCAAATATTAAGATATGTCCAAATAAAAAAACATCCAAATTAAACTGAGAACTAAGGGAGATCTTGGACAAAATAAAGGTGAAACCCGGGTGGTGTAGTTTTGAATATGCACATTCCCTGGGTCACTTGCTAACTACAAGTGACAGTTGTTAATGAAAGAAATCTGAGAAAGAATTGTCCAAGGTGGGAATAGAAAGAAAGAGAAGGGGGTAAGTCCATTACATAAATTAGAGAAGGGTGTTTAAGGCAAATGGAAAAAATAAGCATGAATTCTTAATAGAGATAAAATATACATCAATAATTCTCTAGAAATCACATGAGAAATGTCAAGTAGTTGGTGTAAAAGTTTGAAACAATTATGCTAGATTGTTCTTTTTTTCCTTTCTTTTTTTGGTGGTTGGGGGAGGCAGGGTGGGGCTGGAAATCAAATTCAGATTCTTGCACATGAGAGGCCAGGACTCTACCACTGAGTTATACTCCAAGACCAGTTTCTCTTTTTTATAGACATGTGTGGGAAGAGTTCCCCTTAAGTAATGGGGTAGGAGGCATATTCTAGAGGATCCTGACTATATGTGGGAGAGATTTGCTTATTTAGTGACAATTAAGTCTGCATTTGTATGAATACAAGAGCTACCTAGGTATCTGTCTTTCTTATTCACTATTGTCCCCACTGACTAATACTGTGTGTAGTTTGTAGTAAGTGATCAAATGATATTTTTAATGAAATATTAAATATTATATGTAAAGGAAAAATGGTAATATCTAATCCTGCAGGTCTGTGTAAGGTATTTCTAGGCCCACACCAATTCCTTCTTTTCTTTTTAATTAATGCTAGCCTGAGGGCATGATCATAGAGAACATTTTACTCTGGTGACTGTACTATATCTGTGGGCTGTGTGTTTCAATTCAATTTTAAATTTCCTACTGATTCTTTTAAAATTCTGAGCCTATTATAATTTGCTCAGCTTCTGTAAGTCAGAAAAAATGGCTTAGGAGCTTTATTAGATGGAGTATACATTTTTTTCACTCCAGTGCACCAGGCAATGAACTAGAAACACAAAGACTATGAATTCTAATTTTTGTACTCTCACTAACTAACTCATTGTGTGACCTTGGGCAAGTCACTTAACTCTAGTTGACTGTGTAGGTTCTCATCTTTGAACCTCTGGAGTTCAATCTTGATGAAGCGAGTCTAAGGACTTGCAAAGAAACTGATTTCTTCCCTCACCCAAGTTGTGCTCTGAAAATAGCATTTTAAGATGCGTCCCATTTCTATGGCTTCTAACAAATCATTTCCCCCCATCTAAACCCTTCCTCAGGCTCATTAAGGGTGAAGGCCCAGTGAGCAGGTTCTTATTCTCTTTTGGCACATTAGCAAAGGCCACTCAATGTTAATTGCTGTCACATGGGATTATGGGTGTTCCCAGCCTGGTTTTTCTGACTTGACTGCCTCAGCTAAGAGACTAAAGGTTGAATAATTCCTTAGAGATAAAGTGATTTGAGGACAATGTAGAGGGGGGAAGAGAAAAATTGACATTGCACTTTTTAGCCATTCAGTGTATTTAAAGCCTCTTTATAACTTAAAATGAAAATCAGAATTTACAGTTTTTGCTTTACAAACTCTGCCCCAAATATTTGCAATTATGACAAAATAAAGGAAAAAGATGATTTAATATCTAATTTGGTCATAAATCTCCACTAGTGCTATTGTGATAAACCTACTCAGGTTTAACATTTAGAGGGATGTTTCAATCCAAAATGTAGTATTGTGGCTGGGGTTATAGCTAAATACTTGAAGCTTAAAACAAAAGCAGGGTCCAGTACCAAGAAAAAACAAACAAACAAATAAAAACTTGATAAAACTAATCTCTTTAAAGATAGCACAAAGGGGCTGGATACAGTGTTATGTACCTGTAATCCCAGATACTCAGGAAGTTGAGGAAGGAGAATCACCAGTTCAAGGCCAGCCCAGGCAACTTAGTGAGAGCCTGTCTCAAAATAAAAAATAAAAAGAACTGGGAATGTAGCTCAGTGGTAAAGTGCCCCTGGGTTCAATCCCTAGTACTTCAAAATAGATAAATAAATAATAAATACACAAATCATAAATGATTGATACACAATGATACACATTGATATACAATGATTCCCTTATTCTGGTAGAAGTTTTGATTTCTTTAGTCCTCGTTTGCAACTGTACCAACTTTGATTTCAGGGTAAGGAAGTTCTAGGAGTGTTAGATTTGAATACTGTATATATTTGCTTGCTTTTCAATTGGGAAAATAGTATTTCAGAATCTCTTCTTTCTGTTTGTGTGGCCACCCTGTTTTCCTTTGCCATAAAACATGGGACCTGACATTTAGAAACTCTTCGAGGCTACTACAAAATGAGAATGGACAACCCTCACCCTGCTACCTGCCTCTTAGCTCTCTTACAAGTACCCTGCAGGCAGAGAAGCCAAAAATTTGGGAACCATGGCTATATCCTGTTCTTCAGATAGAATTAATGGGTTAAAGATGATGTTAAAAGTAAAGTCCATGCAAAAAATAAACTGCCTGTTATTTTCTTGCTATACTAAGGATTGAACCCTTTATCACTGAGCCATACCCGCAGTCCTTTTTATTTTTTTGAGACAGGGTCTTGCTAAATTGTTGAGGCTGCCCTCAAACTTTCAATCCTTCTGCCTCAGCCTTCCAAGTCACTGGGATTATAGTTGTGCATTATTGTGCACAGTTTGACATACTTATTTTAATTTTTTAATTGGACTTATATTAAATAGATGGCTTAAGGGGAGATAGCTTAATATATTTAATTTTTTTTTTGTAGCTGGACAAAATGCCTTTATTTTATTTGCTCAATTTTTATGTGGTGCTAAGGATCAAACCCAGTGCTTCACACATGCTAGGCAAGTGCTCTGCCACTGAGCTACAGCCCCAGCCCTTAACATACTTTAAATTGAAGACAAGTAAATAATTAAGAGATAGTGAAAGATGATAGGTAACTGTATTTTTTAAGAAAATGTAATTGTCTTTGTAGAGGTTCAGTGTTCCCATATAGAGGGCAGAGATTGTGTTAATTCTACTTAAACATTTGAAAGATCTAAAAAGTTGTGGAAAGGCATTCATGTGCTAATAATTCCGAATTCCTAAACAGGAAGTACAAAAGTACACTCATGTTAGCACTCATCTAAGTGTGGATGTTGACTAGACATAAAACACTTGGCAAGAGAAGTAGCCACATAAGGGAGGATTAAGTGGAATGTTACCTAGTTGGTATAATTTTTACTAGCCCGTTAAACTGCCTACTGTATTGTCAGAAATACGTGTGTGTGTGTGTGTGTGTGTGTGTGTGTGTGTGTGTGTGTGTGTTTTCATCAGAATTGATATAGCCCTGATGGCTCTGTTGCCAGTTCCAGGTCCTGAAGCTCTTTATATACTCCTCTTGGCACCCCCACTCTGCTAGTTTTGCTCATACTCTGCCAGCATCCTTCTTCAATGCCCAACCCTCTGTAGTATCATGTTTAGTCAATTCTACAGGCACCTAAGTCTAAGCTATAAAATATGCACATGAAGAACCTTTTCTGTGATTATAAGGACTGAGATAGTACACTGAATTTCCGATATCAGAGTGGTGTAATGATAGGAATTGAGGCAAGCTGTTTAATTTCTGTTCTTTGATAAATGATAATGTTGATAGCTTACAAAATCTTCTTTCTCCAAGATAAGAGTAAATAGCAGGATACTTCTCAGAGAAGTGAAGAAACCCCTTTCATGGGTTTGTAATAGTGGGAATTAAACCTAGGGTCTCCCACATGCAAGACAAGCACTCTACTACTGAGCTACACCCCCAGCCCTGATAAGTGAATTTTATTGTTCACTTCAAGGTCCATCATGGTTCTCCAAGGGAATATATCCACTTCCAAGAATCCTGCTTATGGTAGAATATATAGCCTTTGTGAGGCGCAAAACCCTTCCCATTCTCTTCTTCACAGAAAGCTCCATTGCCTCTCTCACCACTGGCTCCTCTGTTTCCATGGCTGTCTGCCTGCTAGTATCCTTTCTTTGCCTTCTATATACTCTCCCATGTGCCGAAGACCTACACAGAAAACTGTTACACACCCTGTTACCTCTGCCAGTCCTCCTGTAGAATGCCAAAAGCACAACACCTGGAATAATGTATGCGTGAATTTTACAGGCAAAGCCAGTGTTGAAACTGCTGTTCTAGGTTGTGATTTAGAACTTGGCATGTTATTCTGATGTCCATGCCAATGCCATCATATAGTAAATCTAGTAAATCACAAAGAGTTGGAATTGTTAAGTGGTTTGGGATATAAACTGTGTTGACATTCTGTCTGGGTTCGAATCCTGCCTCTACTCTTACTGGCTGTGTGAGCTTAGACAACTTAATTAGCTTCACTGCTTTAGATTCTCATGCGTCTGCTGTGTGGAGTTATTGTGAGGAATGAATGTCTCAGTCCTCATAAAGAGCTTAGAAGAGGGCTGGGGTTGTGGCTCAGCAGTAGAGCGCTCGCCTAGCATGTGCGCGGCTCTGGTTCGATTCTCAGCACCATGTAAGAATAAAGGCATTGTGTACAACTAAAACAAATAAATATACATTTTTTTAAAAAAAAGAGCTTAGTAGAACACTTGACTAGTAGTAAGTGCTCAGTGTTGACTGCTGTTGTTATTGTTAAATGGGCGCTGAATCAGTATGGGAAGGGTATGCAAGTGATTATGAAGAGACAAGAGATACTTTACCTTCAAAGTTATTTATAAACTTGAAAGGATAAAAAAGTACACCAGAAAGGAAAAAAAATGGAAAAGAAAGGAGAAATGAGAATGGTTTGAAATCCCAAGGAGATAAAGGTTTAGGGAATAGTCTAGAAGTGAGAATTAGAAGATAAAATTCAGAGTATGTTAGTGAAGGCTTAGCAGAGAAAAGTAGGCACTCCCTAAATAATGTGAGAGAGTCCCCCATTGTCACTTCAAGGATAAAAGCAGTCTCAAGGTCATTGGAAGGTGTGCAGTCCATAAAGATCTCAGCTTCTGTCCAGAGTAGGAGAGGTACAAAAGACTCTTTCCTATTTGGGGCTTTGCTGAGTCTCACTTCCCCAGGCATTTCCGCAGGGACAAATCTGAAGGTCAGTTCCTGCATGCTTGTTCATTCTCCAAACAGTAGGCAGGGATGTGATGAGGAGTCCAAGACCTTCCCTGTGGGTGTGGTGCCTCAGAGCTTTGATTTGGAGATAGCAAATCGTATTTTCGTCTTGGCTCCAGAATGCTAATGGGATTTAGATTTAGAATTAGCCTGCATTGATGTAGCTATAATAGTTCCTGATGGACATTGGGATATCACCCATGTTTTAAGAAGTATGCTCTGAAATCCTGCTGAATAGTTGTCTAATGAGCACTTGTCCAGTTCTCTCAAAGAGCTTTTTAAATGACAGAAAAATAGCAACCAGATGCCTCAAACACTGCCATTAAATCCTGTTTTCTTGGGTTCCTTTTTTTCATTGCAGTTGCATGCATTGTATACCAGGAAAACTTCTTTGTTCACATATCCATATATTATACGTCATTCCTTATTTTGTTTATGTTAATAGCACCTGCCTTCTGCATTATTATTTATCTGATTTCAAGTGTCTATGTTCTGATTTCTATATCTATGTATTTTGCCCTGACCCTTTCAGCATTCCTTACAATGTAAATTTGATCCATATGTATACATATTTGCTAATTTTTAAGTGGCTAAGTTTTTAGATTAGTATATCTAAAAATTATATGTCTTCTTTTATCTTGGTTTTGCAAGTATCACTCATGTTTGACAGGTACAGGCACCTTGCAGGGGATATTGCATATACCCCTCATGTATCATCATCTAATATTAACTCAAGTGGTGCTGGTTTCCATGGCTTACATTATTAGAAGCTTGGTTTATTGATTTGTATTAATCTCTTGGTGTTGATTAATTAATGAATATGTGATATGTGAATGTTTGTGACTTCAGAGTTTTCCCCCCAAAGACTTTCATCTTTAGCCCCCAAACTAATTGTGTAGACAGAAGTGTGTTTATTGGGTCCTTTCTTATATTTACCTTAGAATATCCATGATGTACACTTAGCCTCTACATTACAAGAGGATAGGATCGTGGCTTCTGTGGGTTCCTAAAACATTTTGGGTAATAAGTGAGAATTCACAGTATTGGCATTATTTACTTACTTATGTCAGATGTCAGAGTTAATTCATGATTATGTAGATTGCAGGTCTTTGAAATTGAAATATCTATAAACTAGATGATAAACCTAAGTTTAATGAGATTCTTCTAGAAAATCTATCACCATCTCCTCCTCCTCCTCCCCTATCTTGCCTCCCCCCCCCCCACGCCCCCATTGCCCATAGATAGGAAAGGAACACAGGGACTTCCTAGGTTCAGAGAATGAGTCCCTTAGTTTGGGTGCAGATTAATTTGCAAGGCAAGAAACTAACACCTTTCAGCCAGGCTCCATGCTCTGGGCTCTCTCTCCCCCTGGATGTGCCTGTAATTCTGTTTTCCAGCTGCTCTCCGCCTGCTTGCTGGAAGGCAGATGATCTCAGCCTGGCACACACAGCAACCTCTCTCCTGCCCTGGCCTGGCTCTTCCTTCCTCCGGGCAGGGCCAGGCCACAGATGTGTGCTAATGAGAGCCTCTCTTTGTTTACAGGGTTTGGGATGCTCTGACAGACAATTACATCCCTTCACTCTCAGAAGACTGGAGGGACCCAAACATCGAGGCACTGAATGGCAACTGCTCTGACACTGAGGTACCTCTTTGGGGCCCTCTATTTAGTAGGGCTTGGGAAGATGTGGAATTCAGTTAGAAAAACTTTCAGCAATTCAACAGTCTTCCGCAGTAATAGCTCAAAATCATTACTGGAGGGCTGGGGTTGCAGCTCAGTTGTGGGGTTCTTGCCTAACACATGTGAGACACTGGGTTTGATCCTCAGCAACACACACAATAAATAAATAAATAAATAAATAAATAAATAAATAAATAAATAAATAAAATAAAGGTATTGTGTCCACCTACAACCAAAAAAAAAATTTTAAAAATCATTACTGGGAAGGTAGTGTCACCAGATTCAAGGGGTCTGACTAGGTGTGGAAGGAGATAAAAAAAAAGATAAGGGGACATCCAGTGTAACTGAGGTGATTAAATGGTTATGTATGAAAAGTGTAAGTGCAGATAAATTCTTTTTATTTATTTATTTGTTTGGGGGACTGGGGATTGAACCCAGAGCCTCATGCATAATAGACAAGAGCTCTCTAGCACTGAGCTACATCCCCAACCCAGGATTCTTTATGAAGCTCAACCAAGGGGACAATTGTGTGTCTGGACCAGAGTCATACTCTGTGGTTACTGATGTCAAGGAACAAAGTAGCCTAAGGGCTTTGAATAAATAGAGGACTCACACTCTGTGTTGATTTGTATGGATTATGGGGAGTGACCTTTCAGAAGATCCAGATTGCGCCTCCTGGCTAAATCTATATATAAGATGAATGGTGTTTTAGTAACCAGAATATCTTGGACTAAGTGACTTATTAACAACAGATATTTAGTCCCTACAGTTCTGGAGACTGGAAATCCAAGACAAAGACACTGGCAGGTTCAGAATTCTTGGTTCATAGATGGCATCTTCTTATAATGTCTTCACATGGAAGAAAGGATAAATGAGCCATTCTGAGCCTATTTTATAAGGGCACTAATCCCATTCATAAGGTTCCATTTTCATGACCTAATCACCTCCCAAAGGCCCTATCATCATCAGTTTTTATTTTGCAATGCGGTCTCACCTAACCTTCATCAATTTGGAGGTTAGGATTTCAACTTAAGTTTTTTTTTTTTTTAATTCAGCCTATCACAAAAGATAAAATAATTTAATGGCTCAATCCATGTTAAAAGCCAATTAAAAAAAAAAAAAAGCCAATTTCCACCTTGCTTGGTTGTCTAGTTTCAATTTTGAAGAAAATTTGACAGTTTTATGTCAGGAAGTTCTGGCATAGCCCAGTGGACTCAGCAAATCATAAAGGGAGATGGATCTAATCTTCCTAGGTACTCCAGAATTGAGTCCAAGTAAAAGAGCAGGAAGCAGATTCCCCTTGCTGGGAATAAAAAGCATAGCAAAAAGATCAGGTTTTGGCTGACTTGTTGAAAAAGGTGGCTGTATATCATTTTAAAGTCTTCTAATAATTAACAATCCAAAATACTCAGAACCTCAAGGCTTCATTGACTGTGGCAGGTAAGATGGTGACTTTGAGACTAAGATTTGCTAGAAGCCTACTCAACACAGGCACAGGAGGCCACGTCCTAGGTCCTGTTTTGAATTCTTGCCTGCTCATTTTCTCTTGCAACGCCTATATGCATGGTGCTGAGTACTTACCCAGAATGCAAAGGAGAAGAAGCCAATAGTGGAATAAATCTAGTTACTCAAATTAAATCAGATCCATCAGGGTGCAAAAGGCAGATTTTTGTTTTGTTATCTCTTTGGCCACCTTTCCAACTCATTTTGCAGATTAAGCCAAAGGATGTATAAGATAGCCTGTCCTTCTGAAGGACTCTAATTTATCCTCATTTGCAGATTTCCCTCAAGAGAGCTAATATTTCAGGATGAATTGAGCGACCCTGGGAAGGATGATCTTGAGCTCTGCCTTGTGCAGTTCCTCCATCCAACCCCTGGGAAAAAGACAGGGTAGTGAAAGAGGGTGGTGGAGGAAGGGTGTTTTATTTCATCCTCCTTTATTGTCTAGATTAATTACAGTAGAAGCTCTTTAACAGACCTCAGTTTAAATGACTCACTAGGTTAACCAGTGCTCTGAATTCTTTCTGCAAAATGTACCAACCAAGCATGCTAGTGCACACAGCTGGGAGGCTTTTCTGGAGCGAACAAGCCCTCATACCTTCCACTTGGTACATTTGCCAAGAATGAGTTGTATGTTCCCCAGCCTGTTCATAGCTTGTCTTTGTGACTACAAGGAAGTAATTTAGTTGAATTCAAACTACAAGATCAGTCCTTTTTGCTTTGTTAAAAATCAAAATGTGAAGTTAGTCAGTCTCAAAAATCCAAGTACCAAATGTTCCCTGTTTTATAAGGAGGCTATTTCAAAGTATTGTTGGATGGGGGTACATAGGAGGATTAGAGGAACACTAGAATGGTCAAGGGAAGGGAGGGTAAGGGAGGGAGCAAGAGGGGAGGGAGGGGGAGAAAAAAAAAAGGTGGTTGAATGAGACGGATATCATTTTCCTTAATGCATGATTGAAGACCTGAATTGTACGAATATACTTTGTATACAAACAGTTGTATGTAAAAAGATACTAAATATATGCACTATGAGTTGTACATAGTAAAAATTATAAAAATAAAATTAAAAAAAAAAGAAAAAAATCAAAATGTAAGAGATGTACATATTTTAAGAATCAAATGATACTTTTAAAATAATATGAGCCCCTTGCCTTGTCTTTCCTTACTCTATAGTGGCAATCAATTTTATTTCTTTTACCTGCTTTTTGTTTGTTTTCTTTTTCTTTTGTGCACAGATTCAATTTTTCTTTCCTCTCTCTCCCTCCCTCTCTCCCCCACCCCACTCTCTTTCTCCCCCTCTCACTCCATTCTTTCCTTTTTTCTTTCAGTACTGGAGATTGAACCGAGGGGTGCTCTACTATTGAAATACATCCCCAGCCCTTTTCATTTTTTATTTTGCAATGAGATCTCACTGAGTTGCCTAGACTGGCCTTGAACTTGAGATCCTCCTTTCCCAGCCTCCTAAATAGCTGGGATTATAGGCATAAACCACTGTACCCTGAGCTTCCAATTTTCTTTTTTCTCTCTTTGTTTTTTTTTTTTTTTTTTTTTGTGGTACCGGGGATTGAACTCAGGGGCACTCGACCACTGGGTCACATCCCCAGACCTTTTTTGTATTTTATTTAGAGACAGGGTCTCACTGAGTTGCTAAGTGCCTCGCCGTTGCTGAGGCTGGCTTTGAACTCACGATCCTCCTGCCTCAGCCTCCCAAAGTGCTGGGATTACAGGCGTGCGCCACCGCGCCCGGCTTCTCTTTGTTTTAAAAATTTAAAAAAAAAATTTGTGTTTCTGGGGATTGAACCTAGGGGCACTCTACCACTGATCTATACCCCTAGCCCTTTTTATTATTATTATTTTTTATTTTGAGACAATATTTCTGTAAATTGCTTAAGCTGGCCTCAAACTTGCAAGCTTCCTATCTTAGTCTCTTCAGTAGCTGGGATTACAGATGTGTGCCACCACATCAAGCTTCCAATTTCCTAATAACACTTTTTTTTTTGGTGGGGGGTGGGGACTGGGTTTTAAACTCAGGGCCACATCCCCAGCCCTATTTTGTGTTTTATTTAGAGATAGAATCTCACTGAGTTTCTTAGCTCCTTGCTTTTGCTGTGGCTGGCTTTGAATTTGCAATCTTCCTGCCTCAGCCTCCTGAGCCACTAGGATAACAGGCAGGCGCGACTGCACCTGGCTCTCATAACACATTTATGTTGATATTTCTTTGATTTTTAAAAATTATCAGTTGGGTGCTGGGAGCGTAGTAGAATACATGCTTAGCACGCAGGAGGCCCTGGGTTCATTCCCTAGCAGAAGAAAGTAAAATCAGCTTTGGTTGTTATCTGTAACTTCATGTTATGGAAGATTTAATTCTTTTACACCATCCCAATATTGATACTTACTCTTTCCCTCTTATAAGGTTGTCAACAATTTATAACTAATTCAATATGTACACTATCATAACTATGTATATATGAGTTCTAGCAGAACTATGCAGTGTTCTATACGAATATTTCTTCTCTCATACTTTTTGGTTTACCCTAGAGTTAAGAATTACCTTGCTTTTCTTCTTTGTTTAGTTTCTAATATGTCTATACTTAGTTTAACCTTAAACCCTGACTGAAGTATAAAGCTTACAATATGGTTTTTCAATGTTCTTTTATGTGCTGGTCAGTCCGGTGCAGCCACAAGTCGAGATCCAAGAGAAGCTCAGGAAAACAAAGTTTATGAGTTGTCCTTTGGTACCCTGGGGGAAGGGAGACAGGTTCCAAGACTCCTCATCCATGGATGCTCAAGTCCATACGATTAGTTAATTAATTGATTAATTAATTAATTAATTTTACAGTGCTGGGGATTGAATCCAGGGCCTTGCTCATGCTAGACATGCACTCTACCACTGAGCTACATCCCCAGCCCAATATAATTACTTAAATATTTGTTTATGTTATGGCATGTATCAACAATTCACTCTTTTTTATTGCTAAGTATTATTCTTTTGTATGGATATACCACAATTTGCTCCTTCCATCAACCATAGAGGAATAGTTGGTTGTTTCTAGTTTTTGAATATTGCAAATAAAGCTGCTATGAACATTCTCATCTAAGTCATTGTTGGGAAATATCCTTCCATTTCCCTTGGGTAGAAACCTAGGGATGAAAGACTGAGTCATGTGATCCATCTATCTTTCACTTTTTAAAGAACTATCAAACTCTTTTTTAGTTTAAGAGCTCCAATTATTCCACATTTTCACCAACACTTGCTATGGACATTTTTTAAAATTTAAAAATTCTAGTGAATGTATAGATTTTTTTTTTTTTTTTTTTTTTTTTTTTTGTATCGGGGAATTGAACTCAGGGACACTAAACCACTGAGCCATATCCCCAGTCCCATTTTGTATTTTATTTAGAGACAGGGTCTCCCTGAGTTGCTTAGCACCTCACTTTTTGCTGAGGCTGGCTTTGAACTCTTGATCCTCCTGTCTCAGCCTCCCGAGCTGCTGGGATTACAGATGTGCACCACTGTGCCCAGCTAGTTATATTTTTATTTTGGTTTTAATTTGCATTTCTCTACCCATACAGGATGTTCGGTATCTTTTCAAGTGATATTTATAAACTACATATCTTTCATAAAGTATCTGTTCATTATTTGCCTATTTTTTTAGTGGGTTGTTTGGGTATTTATTATTGAGTTATAATGGTTCCTTATATATTCTAGATATAATTCCTTTGTGAGGATTTATATCATCATCATCATCATCATCATCATCATCATCATCATCATAGTATTGTTGTTTTTATTTTGGTCGTGTTGGGGATTGGTCCCAGGGCCTCATGCATGTTTCATATGTGCTGTGCCACTGAGCTACAGGTCTTAATCTCTAAACATCTTTAAAAGAACAAACATTTCTAAATGATGATGTCAAATTTATTGCTATTTTCCTTTTAATAGTTTGAACTTTTTATATTTAGGAAATCTTTTTTAAACCTAAGATCACTACAATCTTCTCTTGAAGTTTTCATGTAGAAATGCTGCCATTTTAACATATGTTTATGATTCATTCATTTCAAATTAGTTTATTTATGTGTTGAGAGGTAAGGGTTAAGGTTCATTTTTTTGCATACAACTATTCAATTTTTCCAGTACCACTTATTAAAATAGTTTCCCTTCTCCATTAAATTGTTTTGGCACCTTAGTTGAAAATCAATCCATCAGTTATGTGTGGATCTATATCTGAATTCTACATTGTGTTCCATTGATATATACGTATGTGTATATAGATAAATATATATAAGTTCTCCAACTTTAGGCCTTTTCTCTTCCTTCCAACTTGTTTTGATTTCCTTTTCATTTCCACATAATGAATTTCTGTAAAAAAGCTTGCTTAAGGGCTGGGGGTCTAGCTCAATAGTGTACTGCACTTGCATAGCAAGACACACACACAAACACACACACACAAAACACACACACACACACCAAAAAAAAACAAGCGAACAAGCAAAGGTTGTGTGATGGTCTTAGTGGTATCCACTTGCAATTCTAGCAACTCAGGAGACTGAGGCAGAGGGATCGAAAATTGGAAGCCAGCCTGGGCAACTTAGGAGATCTTTTCTTAAAATAAAAAAGTGTATGGAAGTAGCTTACCGGTAAAGCACCCTGGGTTTCTTTTACCAGAAAAACTTGTTGGAAATTTGACTGTGGTCATGTTAAATCTATAGGTTAATTTATATGTGTAGATCAATTTATTAATTAATGTGTTGAATGACATTAATAAATTTTCAAATAGTAAACCAACAGTTCATTTTTGAGATAAATCCCACTTAGTCATTATATTTTATCCTT
The DNA here is from genome assembly GCA_025594165.1 of Tamias sibiricus. Taxonomy (NCBI): domain Eukaryota; kingdom Metazoa; phylum Chordata; class Mammalia; order Rodentia; family Sciuridae; genus Tamias; species Tamias sibiricus. Next base: position 119,751,274 of record CM046657.1, on the reverse strand, counting down.
TCTTAGATAATGTGGAATTTGATTTGTTAATATTTTACTAAGGGTTTTTGCATCTATGTTCTTTTTTATAAATTTCTTTTGTTCTAATGTCATAGAATGAGTTGGAAAAGGTTTTCTCTGTTATCTGAAAGAGTTTGTGTTAGATTGGTATTATTTCTTCCTTAAACATTGGATAGGCTACACCCATTGAAACCATTTGGGCCTGGGGGTTTTCTCTACAGAAGGTTTTTGATTGCAAATTTAATTTCTTTATAGGTATAGATTAGATTCAGATTTTATTTTTTTTTCCTTAAGCCAATCTTGATAAGTTAGTTTTTCAAGGAATTTATCCATTTAATCTAAGTCATTGACCATAAATTTGTTTATAATTTTTAGGCATGTAAGAGCATTAGTGATATTTCCTTTTTTATTCCTGATATTATTAATTCATATCTTCTCTCCACCCCACTTCTGCTTTCCTTCCTTCTCTCTTGTCATTCTGTCTATGGGAACTATTTTTGGTTTCTTTGATTTTTCCTATTGTTTTATCATTTTCTAGTTTGTCAATTTCTTCCCTTAATTATTTCTTTCCTTTCATTTAGTAAAAGGTTTATTTTCCCTTCATTAAAAAAAAAGTTTTAGCCACGCGTGGTGGCTCATGCCTGTAATCCCAGCACTTGGGAGGCTCAGGCAGGAGGATCGAGAGTTCAAAGCCTGCCTCAGCAATGGTGAGGCACTTAGCAACTCAGTGAGATCCTGTCTCTAATAAATTACCAAAAAAAGGTCTGGGGATATGGCCCAGTGGTCCAGTGCCCCTTGAGTTCAATCCCCAGTACCAAAAAGAAAAAAAAAAAGTTTTAGCTTCTTAAGGTGGATGAACTGTTTTTTGAACAGTTTTTTCATGTATATATTCATTGTTCAATGTGTTGAACACATTGAACACATTGTTCAATGTGTTGAACATTCATGTTTCATGTTTTTGTTGTATATATTTGAAGTTTTGTATATATTTTGAAGTTTTTTGAACAGTTTTTTTATGAACTGTTTTTTTTTTTTTTTTTTTTTTTTAAATGACAAACATATTAAAGCTATAAAATTTCCTCTAAGAACTGTTTTGGCTGAATTTTGAAGGGGTGGATTTTCATCATCATTCAAGTAGCAAAATTTCTAATTTTCTTTTATGATGTCTTCTTTGACACATTTAGAAGTATGTTGCTCAGTTTCAAAGTGGGGACTTTTTACAGCTGCCATCTGTTTTATCACTGATTTTAAATTTAATTTTGTCATGGAATATATTCTGTATGATTTAAGTCTTTAAAATACATTTAGACTGAAGCCGGGTGCGGTGGCGCACCCTGTAATCCCAGCACTTGGGAGGCTGAGGCAGGAGGATCTCGAGTTCAAAGCCAGCCTCAGCAATGGCGAGGCACTTAGCAACTCAGTGAGACCCTGTCTCTAATAAAATACAAAAAAGGGCTGGGGATGTGGCCCAGTGGTCAAGTGCCCCTGAGTTCAATCCCAGCACCAAAAAAAAAAAAAAAAATACATTTAGACTGATTTATGGTTTCACATATTGTGCATCTTAATGAGTATATTGTTATACACCATTGAAAATAATGTGCAACTGTTGGTTGCAATGTTCTGTAAATGTCACCGAGGTTAAGTTGGTTGATAGTATTGTTGAATTCTTCTATATCCCAACTAGATTTTTTTTATCTGTTTTTTTCTGTCAGCACCCAAGAGAGGAATATTAAAATCTCCAATGATTATTATGGATTTGTCTCTATTTCTTCTGTCCTGTTACTTTTTGTTGTATATATTTTGAAGTTTTGTTATTGGGTATATACACTGTTATAATTGTTATGGCTCCATCATGAATTGATACTTTTATCATTAGGAAATGTCTTTTCTTTATCTTTGGTAATACTCCTCTTAAAATATATTTTTTCTGATATGAATTCAGTGACCCCAGCTTTCCTTTTTTTTTTTTTTTTTTTTTTTTTTTTTGGTACTGAGGATTGAACCCAGAGGTGTTTAACCACTGAGCCACATCCCCAGCTCTTTTTATATTTTATTTAGAGACAGGATCTCACTGAGTTGCTTAGGTCCTTGCTAAGTTGCTAAAGCTGGCTCTGAACTCGTGATCCTCCTGCCTCAGCCTCCTGAGCCGCTGGGATTGCAGGCATTTGTCACCACACCCGGGTGTTGCTCCAGCTTTCTTATGCATCATTTATAAAATATAATATATATATTTCAATCCTTTTATTTCCCACCTATCTTTATCTTTATATTTATATTTAAAAAGTGTCTTTTGCAGAGTGTCTTTTACAGAAGCACATAGTTGGGTTTTGCCTTTATATATAGTCTGATAATATATGCATTTTGGGGGTGGATTAGTTCATTAGAGACAGGGTCTCACTGAGTTGCTAAGTGCCTCACCATTGCTGAGGCTGGCTTTGAACTTGCATTCCTCCTGCTGGGATTACAGGCGTGTGTCACCACGCCTGGCTACATTTAATATAATATTGATAATTTGTGTTAAGGTGTACTATCTTATACTTTTATTGTACTATTGTACTTTTATTGTACTATCTTATACTTTTATTTGTTTTATCTGTTTTTTTGTTGTTGATGTTCCCCTGATCCACCTTCTCTCCTTTATTTTGGGTTAATCTAATATTCTTTGGCATTCCATTTTATGTCCTATATAGATTTTGACCTGAACCTCTTTGTATTTTTTTTAGTGATTTCTCTGGGGAATTATATTATACATTATTAAGTTACCACAGTCTTCCCCGCCCCCCCCCAGCCCCCCCATTTATAATTAATCCTCTTCACATAAAATATAAAACTTGCAACAATGTAAGTCTATTCCCTCCATCTTTTATGTTGTTGTCATATATTTGATTTTCAATTTTTGTTACAAACTGCACAACACAAAGTTATTTTAGCTTCAGACAGGTGTCTTTTAAAGAAATTGAGAAAAGGGAAAAAGTTTTAAAAATTTATCCCTATATTTACCATTTTTTATATTCTTTAATTCCTTTCTATAGAGCCAATTTTCCATCATTCCTTTTTGGCCCCCAAAAATTTTTTACAGGATATTTTGTAGTGTAGGGCCACAGGTGACAGATTCTTTCAGCTTTCATTTATTCCATGTTGTTCCCTTCTTTCAAGTATCACAGCCTTGCACTGCCTGTATCCAGTGCCTGGAAACAATTGACTCATAGATTATTGTCCAGATGTGTAGTTGTTATGGCAGGAGGGGTAAGTCCAATACCAGTCACTTGGAAATGGCTTAAAGAGGCCATCTTAGGTCTGGGGCTACAGCTCAGTGGTAGAGCACTTGCCTCTCAGGCATGAGGCCCTGGGTTTAATCCCCAACATTGAATGGAAAAAAAAAAAAAAAAAAGGAGGCCATCTCTTCTGGTTTTCTGGAATTCTCTTATTCAATTTTTGGACTTTTCAAACTGATCTTCTGAAAATGTCCCCTCCCATCTTTTATCTACTTATTTTATCTTACTCAACCAGGAGATTTTCTCAATATTTCTAATTTATAATATCTCCTGTTTTTTGATGAATTCTTTGTGTTTGTGTGTGTGTGTGTGTGGTGTGTACCGGGGATTGAACTCAGGGGCACTGGACCACTGGGCCACATCCCCAGCCCTTTTTTGCATTTTATTAGAGACAGGGTCTCACTGAGTTACTAAGTGCCTCGCCATTGCTGAGGCTGGCTTTGAACTCGTGATCCTCCTGCCTCAGCCTCCCAAAGTCAGGATAATTTTTAAGCAGGGGTTTCATCTGCTCTTAATATTGCTTTTGATTTCCCCTTTCCACATATTTGCTTTAGTAGATGTCTTTCATTTTGGGATTTGTTCTCATGTGTCTGGCAATCCTTGGGCATCATTTTGTATTTAAAAGTGAGGCATTAGGGCTGGGGATATAGCTCAGTGAGGCTCTGGGTTCAATTCAAAGAAGAAGGAGAAGTAGGAGGAGAAGAAGAAGAGGAAGAAAGGGGGAAGAAATTGGTGGTTGAATGAGATGGATATCATTATCCTAAATGCATGATTGAAGATATGAATGGCACTTATATACTTTGTATACAAACAGTTGTATGTAAAAAGATGCTATATATGTGCATTGTGAATTGTAATACATACTACTATTATAAATAAAAAAGAAAGAAAGGGGGAGGAGGAGAAGGAGAAGAAATGAAGCACTATAAGGCTGAGCTCTTTCTGTTGGGTTAGGTCTTGTTTCTGCTGGACCACACTGTTGAGTGACCCTTAAGGATTTAGTTGTTGTATTTGGAGATCTTGAAGGTTGGCATATATCTGTACTCCTATAGCATCCCCAGAGAGTGTTCTCCAGTGTCTTGAGAATAGACCTGGTTGCCAGTGTCTTGGGAGCCTCCTAGGGAAAAGAAGTAGAAGTCTCTCTGGTTAGTCTGTAGATTGTCACTTACTCCTTCTGATTTTGATGAGAACCCTCTTCCTATTTTCCAGTTGCCTGGCATCTTGAATCTCACTAGTTCATCCTGCCCAGAGTGAAGTCTTTTTACATGGGCTGGGAGAAAACAATTGTGGTCCAACTGTTCCTGATGAAGAATCCCAACAGATCCTCTTCTTTTTAGCCCTGCCTCACTATGTCACCTTAGGTCTCAAATCCCCAAGACTTTTAACATCTCCTCCCCAATCCCCCATACCTGCCCACAGGCTGAAACCAGAATCTCTCTGTATCCCTACCCCTTTACATACATACATATATATATATATATATATATATATATATATTTTTTTTTTTTTTTTTTTTTTTTTTGGTACCGGGGATTGAACTCAGAGGCACTCGACCACTGGGCCACATCCCCAGCCCTTTTTTGTATTTTATTAGAGACAGGGTCTCACTGAGTTGCTAAGTGCCTTGCCACTGCTGAGGCTGGCTTTGAACTCACGATCCTCCTGCCTCAGCCTCCCAAGTCCCTTTTTATATTTTATTTTGAGACAGGGTCTCCCTAAATTACTCACGCTAACCTCTAATTTATGCTCCTCCTACTTCAGCCTCCTGAATTGCTGGGATTACAGGCATGTGCCATCCATCCTGTTTGGCCCTTCCAATATCTTTAGTGCAATCCACTGGCCTTCGAAGCTTCCTCCCACAGGGCATGACTCTCTATCTGCTGGGCCAGGGCTGGTTGGTAGTATCTGTCTTTCTCCAGTTCACTTTGTCCCTGAGGGATATTCTTTCTTGGTACCTTTATTCTCACTTTAGTAGGATTTGAGGAGGAAGAGGAGATAACTATAGGCTCAATCTTCCATGTACCCTCTTTCTACTACAAAGAAATTGAAATAGGAAATCATTTTAAAAATTCAGTTATAGCCGAGCTCAGTGGTGCACACCTGTAATCCCAGCAGCTCAGGAGGCTGAAGCAGGAGGATCATAAGTTCAAAGCCACCCTCAGCAACTTAATGAGGCCCTAAGAAATTTAGCAAGACCCTGTCTCAAAATAAAAAATTATAAAAAGACTGGGGATATTGCTCAGTAGGTAAGTACCCTGGGTTCAATCCTCAATACCCCGTCCAAAAAAAAAAAAAAAAAAGTTGTAATAATTATAATGTGGATGCTGTAAGAAACATTATGTAGAACTCTGCTCAGAGGTCCATCAGAGAAGCTTGGCTTTATATGGGATATTGGTAAATAAATAAATGTGCGTTTATATTTTAGGTCAAAATAATATGTTCAAGCTACATATGTATTATTGTTATTATTATTTAATGGTTACCCACTTTGGGTTGTTCTATGAATAAGCTTATTCTGTTCCTGACTATGATATAAAAGTCTCTCTTTTTTTTTTGGTACTGGGGTTTGAACTCAGGGGCACTCGACCACTAAGCCACATCCCCAGCTCTTTTTTGTATTTTTTTTAGAGACAGGGTCTCACTGAGTTGCTAATGCCTTGCCATTGCTGAGGCTGGCTTTGAACTCACGATCCTCCTGCCTCAGCTCCCAAGTCCCTTTTTATATTTTATTTTGAGACAGGGTCTCCCTAAATTACTCACGCTAACCTCTAATTTATGCTCCTCCTACTTCAGCCTCCTGAATTGCTGGGATTACAGGCATGTGCCATCCATCCTGTTTGGCCCTTCCAATATCTTTAGTGCAATCCACTGGCCTTCGAAGCTTCCTCCCACAGGGCATGACTCTCTATCTGCTGGGCCAGGGCTGGTTGGTAGTATCTGTCTTTCTCCAGTTCACTTTGTCCCTGAGGGATATTCTTTCTTGGTACCTTTATTCTCACTTTAGTAGGATTTGAGGAGGAAGAGGAGATAACTATAGGCTCAATCTTCCATGTACCCTCTTTCTACTACAAAGAAATTGAAATAGGAAATCATTTTAAAAATTCAGTTATAGCCGAGCTCAGTGGTGCACACCTGTAATCCCAGCAGCTCAGGAGGCTGAAGCAGGAGGATCATAAGTTCAAAGCCACCCTCAGCAACTTAATGAGGCCCTAAGAAATTTAGCAAGACCCTGTCTCAAAATAAAAAATTATAAAAAGACTGGGGATATTGCTCAGTAGGTAAGTACCCTGGGTTCAATCCTCAATACCCCGTCCAAAAAAAAAAAAAAAAAGTTGTAATAATTATAATGTGGATGCTGTAAGAAACATTATGTAGAACTCTGCTCAGAGGTCCATCAGAGAAGCTTGGCTTTATATGGGATATTGGTAAATAAATAAATGTGCGTTTATATTTTAGGTCAAAATAATATGTTCAAGCTACATATGTATTATTGTTATTATTATTTAATGGTTACCCACTTTGGGTTGTTCTATGAATAAGCTTATTCTGTTCCTGACTATGATATAAAAGTCTCTCTTTGTGTTTTGGGTACTGAGGTTTGAACTCAGGGGCATTCAACCACTAAGCCACATCCCCAGCTCTATTTTGTGTTTTTTTAGAGACAGGGTCTCACCAAGTTGCTTATTTCCTTGCCATTGCTGAGGCTGGCTTTGAACTCATGATCCTCCTGCCTCAGGCTCCCAAGTCCAGCTTGCGCCACCACGCCTGGCTTAAAAGTCTCTTTTAATCCTTATAACCTTTAATAGCAGGCAGTACTGGTCTAGGGCAAGAGAAAATGGAAGTTCAGGAAAGGAAGTTACATCTTTCTGTTCTCAAGAAGCTAAGTTATTTGTGGAGGTGGGACTGAGTCTAGGCGATCACAGCACTACCCTTCAGTCTTCTCTTTGTCGTTTGTTCTTTAAGTCTTTCAATAAATATTTGTTGGCCACATGCTCTGGAGCATCTTACTGTGGGAATACAGAGCCTTTGCCTTAACCCACACAGATGTTTCCTGGTTGCTCATAAGCATAAAAGGGACACAGTTGCCCTTTCCTTGGGTTGGGTACATATTGAGGAGTTTCTTTTCTCTTTTTTTCTACTTATTGTCTGGAGGTTAAAAAAAAAAAAAAAAAGTATTGCTGTTCTTTCGGTTTTGTTCAGGGAGGCAGCCAACCATGTGAACCAATGGTGGGAAGGAAAAGAAATATTATACGGAGGGCTAAATCTGCAGTAGAAATTCCCTTTTCTGTGAATGGAATCATCTGAAATGCTTTAACGAAAGAAATTGGTTAACAGTCATGATCGCACAAGAGGACTTCACAGAATTTTAACCTTCACTCAAATTCTCATGTAGTAAGATTTAGCACTGTTAGAGTCTGCAGTCATTTGCAAGCTTTTAGCCACTGGGTGACAGCTCTGAGGCACCTTTACCCAAAGCAGGAGGAAGAAACAGCTTGCTGAAAGGGGCAGTCAGACTCCTTTCTGGATCCAGGTCTTCCCTATTCTGAGAAGAAGAGATTTGGAAGGATGATTTTTTGTTAGAAAAGCCTAATTCTCTTCATGGAAACAAGTAGCCGGTTTAGCCTGCATGTAGGTTTCCCATTGCTGCACAAGTGGCCAAGGAAACTCTCTGTGGCTCTGTCATATACTAGGAATAGCAGAAGTGCTGTAGTTTTTCCAGAACTTCCTCTCTCATGGTCTGTCCGTCCTCCTCCAGCTTTCCACTGTTTGTACAAGATACTGTCCTGGTAAGGGAAGGAAGGTCAGGAGTCTGTAAACAGCCCATGGAAAGGAAAAAGGACTTGTAGTGAAGTGACAGAAGTTATTGGAGCAGAACAGAGACTGGTAGGATTGAGAGAAAATGCTGGAAGCAGTGAGGGCAAATAGGAGGGTCAGAACCAAACACCAGAGGAAGAGAAGCAAAGGCCAGGGGCAGGGCGGATATGGTGAAACCCAGGAGAGGGGATAAGACACAGGCAGATGGGGGAAAGGAACCAAGGCTTTCCTGGGAGTCCTTAGTGTATATGTTTCTTTTCAATTGATGGATTGATTGATTGATTATACTGGTGATGTGATTGAACCAAGAGGCGCTTTACCATTGAGCTACATTCTCAGTCCTTTTTTTTTTTTTTAATCTGAGACAGGGTTCTGCTAAATTACCAAGGGTCCCACTAAATTGCTCAAGCTATCTTCTAACTTGGGATCCTCCTGCCTTAGCCTTCTGAGTTGCTGTAATTACAGGTGTGCACCAGTACTCCTGATTCCTTTTTTTGGTGGGGGAGGGTGGGTACCAGGGTTTGAACTCGGAGGCACTCAACCACTGAGTGACATCCCCAGCCCTATTTTGTATTTGATTTAGAGACCGGGTCTCACTGAGTTGCTTAGCACTTCACCATTGCTGAGGCTGGCTTTGAACTCACAATCCTCCTGCTTTAGCTGCCCGAGCAGCTGGCTAACTCCTTTTAATTAATTTTTTAGTGACAGATGTCTGAGAGCTGAGAAAATAAGCAGTGGGTACGGCTCTCATAATAGTATAAATTCACAGTAGCTTTCATAATCTCTTTACCTTATCCTGACAATTCAGACCTGTAGACGTTATGCCTGAGAAGTGGATGGGAGAGACAGCTCTAGGACTCTGTCAGCCAGGCCACAGCCCAAGGTCATTAACATTTGAACAGGTGGCAGGAGCTCTCCCAAAAAGTTCCTTCCCTGACTTGGACCCTGGTGGTGGTGGTGTGGTGATGGTATGATGGAGGGTGACAGGGACCTTGAGAGGGAAATGGAGTTGTTGAAAGGTGCAATATTAAGTCAGTGGAGTAAACCCACTAAAATTGGCCACATTTCAGAAAATGTAAACATCCACATTTTATAGACTTAATTCCAATCCCTCACCTTCAAATTCTCATTATAGACTAATAGTCATTGTTTAGAACTTATTTTAAAAATACCCCAAGCAGAAAACAAAAAAGCTCCATTTCCCAGTAAGAGCCTAACTTTTACCCCAGGACCGTCTGCCCGTCAGAAAGTTCTGCCATATGAGTGTAGTTGTGAACAAACTGTGGCCCCAGGAGTTTTGTTCTGCCTAGTGGGGGATTGTGAAAACCAAGCAGCTACCACAGGAGGTAGACTTGGCAGAGACGTGAGCATATGGGTTCAACAGCAGAAATAGATGTCACCATCTGGCACACCAGCCCCTCAAATGATTCCATTACCTCCTTGTCCTACCCCTTCTCCAGGTTGAGCACAGATGGCATTTACTTAATTTTTTTTTTTTTTTTTTTTTTGGTTAATAACATCATCTTGGTTTTAAGCAAACAGAGAAGTTGATGTGCGTTCTTAGAGGTGTCTGCCAAGGCAGAACTCAAAAGAGTTCTTAGGATAGAAGTTTCTTAGGATAGACCACCTTGGACCTGACTGCTGGGATTAGAACTGGGGTGTTTCCTGTTAGAATAGGAAGAATTAATTCCCCAAGAAAAGGCCAATCATCAGGCCAGCTCTTGGAGAGAAGGAAGACTGGTTTCCTGGATGAGAGGTGGTCTGCACAGGGATTTCCTGAAAACAGTACTTGCCATCCCCAGTAGGAATTTCAAACCAGACTTCTGAAAGGAGAGGCTGTTGGGTGATTAGGCGATTCACTTTGTGCAAGAGTTGAACATAAATACTGACTGATATGGTCAGTATAGCCAGATATGCTATGAATATCTCATTGAAAATCATCTAGAATCTTGATAGTTGTGAGCTTTTAGAATTTACTTAGGATTATGGAATTTTGGACACACAGGGTAACTGGGCTAAATGGTATTTTGTTTTTCTTGTAGTTTATCCTCCAGTCCATGTGGTCAGGTATGGTATGTGGTATGTTGATTTCATCATACCTTCAACTAGCTAAGACACTATGCCTGGATTCCAAAAACAGGATAGCATTTCATCAGATTCTAAAAGCCATGGCTATTGGGCTAGAACAACCTACCCCTTAAAATGTCTTAAAAAGAGAAAATCTAGAAACACATTCACAATTGACATTCCTTAATAAAGCAAGTATGTCTTTGCTGTGAGAGTTGGTGATAGGGTCACTCACCTTGAGAAGTTTCCTTGCTTACCCAGAATGACCTACCTGTGGTTAAACAATGATACTGGTCTCATGTGTTAGAATGGTGCTGGCTGTTCCAGCCCTGTTGTCTTTTTCTGGTCAAGCTGGACTCAGTCATGCCTGCTATATGGAATTGGATGAAACTCTGGACCACTCTCTAGCTTCTCTATTTATTTTTATTTTATTTTATTTTATTTTTTTGGTACTGGGGATTGAACTTAGGAGCACTCAACCACTGAGCCACATCTCCAGCCCTATTTTCGATTTTATTTAGAGACAGGGTCTTACTGAGTTGCTTAGCTCCACTTTTGCTGAGGCTGGATTTGAACTCGTGATCCTCCTATCTCAGCCTCTGGAGTCGCTGGGATTATAGGCATGCTACACTGAGCTCTCGGCCTCCAGCTTCCCTCTTTAGATGGTGGGTGGCTGGAGTGGCCCTCTAGAATCATCCATTCTAGAGACCAGAGGGAATCCTAGTCCTGCTGATGCTCAATCAGAATCCCATGTTCCTCCCCTCCTCCAGATTCATGAGAAGGAAGAGGAAGAGTTCAATGAGAAGAGTGAAAATGATTCTGGTATCAACGAGGAGCCTCTACTCACAGCAGATCAGGTATGAGTATCTGTAGATTCTTGGAACCTTTTACTCCTCGGATAAAGAAAAAGTTTAAGGGTGGGCATGGTGGTCCTTGCCTGTAATTCCAATGACTCGGAAGGCTGAGGCAAGAAGATCACAAGTTCCAGGTCACCTTCAGCAATTTAGTGAGACCCTGTCTCAAAATAAAAGGGGTAGGATTTAGTTCAGTGATAAAGCCCTCCTTGGTTCAATTCCCAGCTTGGGAGGTTGGAGGAGGAAGAAAAGAAAACACATTCAAGATAAAGAGATATAGTCTTGTGTGTTGGTAATGTGGCATATCTTGGATAAGGGATTTAATCTCTCTTTACCCACCTACAGTAATGTGAACATAAATCCTGACATTTGGGTTGCTTGGGGTCAAGTTTTAGTGACAGCTAGAGACAGGCTTGGTGTTTATTGGTTTCACCTGCTGCTAAGCCTCTTCCTGCAAATTCCTTGTACTTGAAGTCAAGGCTCTGACAGGAGGTTCTTAAATATCTGTTCTTCCAAAAAGAGAAGTGACAGTGAAACTTCTGTGTGATGGATATTTTCTCACATTTCATAAGACACTGAAAAATTTGAGCCTTTCAAAAGGAGTCTTAGAGACACTTCTGTCTTTGTGAAAAAAAGACATAGTGTTTCACATTTGATTGAGTTCATTTATTTTAGTTTTAGTGATTTATTGCTTTGAGAAGATAATGTTGAGTTTCTGTATTCCTTATTTAACTTTTTTATTGACAAATATCCATGAGTGTTTATTTTGAGCTAGACATCATGCAAGTTTCTACAAAGTCATTCTTTTTTTGTTTTGGTACTGGGGAATGAACTTAGGGGCACTTGACCACTGGGCCACATCCCCAGCCCTTTTTTGTATTTTATTAGAGACAGGGTCTCACTGAGTTGCTAAGTGCCTCGCCATTGCTGAGGCTGGCTTTGAACTCGCGATCCTCCTGCCTTAGCCTCCCAAAGTGCTGGGATTACAGGCATGCGCCACCGCGCCCGGCTACAAAGTCATTCTTAAAAAAAATGTTCCACTGGGAGCCATCAATGCTCGAAAGTTCCATTTATTTATTTATTTTTGGTACTGGGGATTGAACCCAGGGGTTCTTAACCTCTGAACTACACCCCCAGCCCTTTTTTATTTTTTATTTTGAAACAGGGCCTTACTAAATTGCTGAGGCTGGCTTTGAGCTCATGATCCTCCTAACTCGGCCTTCTGAGTTGCTGGTGTTACAGGTGTGCACCACCATACCCAGCTAGAAAGTTCCTTTTATTAGAGGTGTTTCTTCGTATATGTGATAAAAAGGTAGAATTTGTTTTTTAAGTTATTTTATTTTAATATATTTATAAACACTTTTTAAATATATTTTCAAGTTTCAAATTTCACCTTTTAAAAAAATAAAATAAATTTTAAAGATGAAAAAAATAAAGTAACAAAGAACAGAAAAGTAAAGGAAACCAGATTAAAAAACAAACAAAAATGGGCTAACAGTTATTCTTGTGACTTGTAAAAAAGAATTATAGCTCAGTGGGTTGGAGGATAATTACTCTTAGATAAACTCAGCCATAAACTCTTAAAGGAATTCTATGTCATTTGGTCACATTGTATAAAATGGCTTTTAGTAGTCAAAGAACAAATATCACCCAAATTTGTGAGTGGAGTTGAAAAGATCTGCTAATAAAAGTAGGAATTATTCTAAAGGAATACATCAGGGACAGATGACTAAATGACTACCGTTGCTAGCTGGGTGCAGTGATGCATGCATGTAATTCCAGTGGCTTGGAAAGTTGAGGCAGGAAGGATCACAAGTTCAAAGCCAGCCTCAACAATTTATTGAGACCTTAAGCAACTTGAGAGACCCTGTCTCAAAATAAAAAGAGCTGGGAATGTGGCTCTGTGGTTAAGCGCCCTTCGGTTTAATCCCTGGTACCAAAAAATATATACAAATAAATAAACAAATGCACTATTGTTACCAAACTCACCTGCAGACTTACTTTTAGAAGTAAACTTTGATTAATGTTTTCTTTTAAATTTTGTGGTGTTGAGGATCAAATAGAGGGCTTTGCGCATACTAAGCAACCCCTCTATTACTGAGCTACATCCCCACCCACTCTATGTGTAAACAATTAACGTGCACAGCAGTTTACCCTAATTCCTTTTGGCAGGTATCTAATTTTACCCTCCACTTCTAGGAGCTGTACACCCTCAATAGTTAAGGTTAGAGCTGAAATTCTTATCTATTTTCTGCTCTCCAGACTCAAGCTATCTTCTGATTGTGTTACTGTCTTCATTCTTATCTGTCACTGGGGAGCTTCAGTTCCTGTCTAGGTGAATTCTAGACAAATAGCTGTTTTCCTCCCTATTTTGAGTTGTTCTGTAAATGCTTTGTTTGTTTATTTTTTCAGTCACAAGTAATGTGACAATTAATGGACTGAGTTTTAGTGTTAAGTTTGGACAGATAAAATATTTTTCCACTTCAAAATAAAATGCTCAGGAAATTGAAATAAATATTCCCTTCCAGGCAGCTGTGCTTCATTTCCTGAAAGAGTAGTTTATTTTCCAATAAAGCATTCATCTAAATGGAACTCTTGGAAGAGGTTTTTACATGAAAGAGGTGCTTACCATTACAGAAAGAGCGTGTGTAAGCCTTTGGTTGAGTCTGTTTTTATTATTATTCAATATTTATTACGAAATGGTATTGCTTCAGGAATTTTACAGACAGCAAATTAGAGACATCTTTAGCTGATTAAGATACAAGCCAGGGGCTGGGGTTGTGGCTCAGCGGTAGAGCTCTCGCCTAGCACGTGCGCGCCCGGGTTCGATCCTCAGCACCACGTAAACATAAATGCATTGCATTGTGTACAACTAAAGCAAATAAATAAATATTTTAAAAAAAGATACAAGCCAGAATGCTCCCCCATCAGAGAACAGAGCTTGCATTCTCTTGTAATTTCTCAGGTAATTGAGGAGATTGAGGAAATGATGCAGAACTCGCCGGACCCTGAGGAGGAAGAGGAGGCTCTGGAAGAAGAGGACGGAGGAGAAACCTCATCCCAGGCAGACTCCGTCCTGCTGCAGGAGATGCAGGCCTTGACACAGACCTTCAACAACAACTGGTCCTATGAAGGTGAGGGCCCTGGGGCTGGGCTTACCAAGAATGCAGTACCTAAGTGGTACCAGACGCTGTTCACACACAGTTATTAGAACTTAGGTCACCATCCTAGAGCAGAGGTGTACAACCCAGGAGGTAGGCAATACCTTTCCTACTCCACATCAGGAGAGAAGTTTGCTTAAAAAAAAAAAAATTATTTATTTGCTTTAGTTGTACACAATGCAATGCATTTCTGTTTACGTGGTGCTGAGGATCGAACCTGGGCCGAGCACTTGCCAGGCGAGCGCTCTACCGCTGAGCCACAACCCCAGCCCCAGAAGTTTGCATTTTTGCAAATGAAATAGCAGTACAGCAAAATTTAAATGATAAAGCTAACTGAAGAGCAAGACTAAAGTGGACTAAGCAGAAAAATCCAAACCATTATCCAAATCCAAGGGATGATACTACTATAAAATCAATGAAAAAAAAAAAAGGAATAATAATAGCTCATTATTTTTGTAGTATTTTCTATGTGCTAGGCCTTAATCTAAACTGTGTCTTTGAGAAATTCAATGATTTGTCCAAGGTTACTGTTGGGGTAATAAAATTAAAAACAAAACCTATCTGCCACCCAGAAAAAGCTCTCCACAAAGATAGAAGAGAAAGAAAACAATTTTATTATTGAGTAAGCATTAAACAAAAATGGGATGTGCACTACAGGCAACCTGCTAAAGGGATAGCAAGATAGAAGGAAATCCCACTCTTGGCTGTAGCTAAGTGGATGGAACCCATTACATTAAGTAGGTTTTGCAATTTGGAGTCAGGTGGTGAGTTAGGCCCCTCTGCTTCCAGAACAGTGGGAGATTAAGTCTTATCTTCCTTGATGATTGCATTTCAAAGCAGTGGCTCCCAGGCCCTGAGGAAATCTTTCAGAATTGTGGGAATGGTAGGAGGCTTCTTTAGCCATTAAAAGATTTAACATACGTTTGAAGAAGATAGGCAATGAAACTGAAAGAAAGGGAGCTAGGGGAAAGGAAAATCCTCTTCCTTTACTTATTTAGGGCAATGCTGGAAATTGAACCCAGGGCCTTACGCTGGCTAGGCATGGACTCTGCCACTGCACTGCACTCCAGCCCTCTTCCCTTGTGTTCATTGGAGAAAGTCAAGCCTTTCATTGTAAACTTGCATTTGCCCTCTCACCTGCTATAAATCTTAAAGGGTGCATTCAGCACTTGAAGGCAGTGAGGTTAACTCCAGTGTCCAGTCTTTCAATCCCTGTATCACGTTAACTATCTGAAATAGGTTTATGGTAATTATGAGCATGCAAAGAAAGGCCTGGGTAAAGCGTGAAAATAAAATTAAATAAATGTAGTACAGCAAAGGCAAAACTGAGCACAAAATCCATCAGTCTGTAGGGATGACAATGCCCACAGTGCAGGAGGATCTGTTTCTGGGGGGAGGTCCCCATATGGGGTGAAAGGACTTGTAAACCAAGGAGAAGAGGGTTTGCTCAGGGTATGAAGGTCCAAATGTGGGTTACAAGTGACAAAATTGAGGTATGATCTGAAGCACCACATCCTGCAAGCAAAACCGTGGCTCTTAGGAGCAGAGGAGGTAGGGCATGGCCTGTTTGGGGCAACAGAGTAGATTTGGCTGCCTGGCTGCATTCACAACCGCCCCAGTGGAGTCATTCTCAGCCACACAAAGGCCCCAAACATAGAAGCAAAGGACTTATGAAAACAGCTGAGATGCTGAGTGACTGAGATGCTGAGTGAAATGGCAAAGACAGAAGGGGGAGGACGGTGCCAAAGACCAAAATAAAGGAAAAAGTTGAACCAAATCAGCAAGTACCCAGGCAAAGCTGAGACGGAAAAGGGAAGGAAAATGCATTTGAGTCGAACATAAAAGATCCCATTAGGGATAGACTTTAAAAGATGTTCCCTAATCTAGTCTATTTATTTAGCTTAAAAATATTTCCAGTTAGCCGGGCGCGGTGGTGCATGCCTGTAATCCCAGCACTTTGGGAGGCTGAAGCAGGAGGATCGCGAGTTCAAAGCCAGCCTCAGCAATGGCGAGGCACTTAGCAACTCAGTGAGACCCTGTCTCCAAATAAAATACAAAAAAGGGCTGGGGATGTGGCCCAGTGGTCGAGTGCCCCTAAGTTGAATCCCCCGGTACCACAGTTGATGCATAGTAATTGTACATATTTATGGAGTATAAGTTGGCATTTCAATGCATGTGCACAACGTGTAATGATCAGCTTAGGGTGATTGGCACATCTACCACCTGAGACATACTAATTTCTTTATGTTGAAAATATTTTTTTTTTTCAATTTTGGCAGTGCTAGGGACCGAATCCAGGGCTTCAAATATGCTAGACAAGTGCACTACCACTGAGATACATCCCAGGCACTATGTTGGGAACATTTAAAATCCTTTCTACTAGCTATTTTGAAATATTTGATTAGTTTTTGTAAACCACCCAACTCTGTTTTAAGTGGAGTCTTTTTTTTGCGGTACTGGGGATTGAGCCCAGGGGTACTCTACCACAGAGTGACATCCTCAGCCCTTTTCATTTTTTATTTGAGACAGGGTGTTGGATTCCGGGCAGGGAGGCCACAGCCACACCTCCCAGGTGGGAGGCCACACCACCCCCCCAGGTACTTTGAGAAAAGACTACACCCCCCCCCCAGGTGCCTCAGGCTGGCCAGAGGAGCCAGGCCTCAGGTGCTCTCCCCACCTCTTGACCTCTGGCAGCCTATGGGGACATGGACTCTCTCCAGGAGTCCCTCTGACCACTAGTTCACTATTTAAGCCTGCCCAGACTGAAACCATCCCTGTTCCATGCTCTTCTTGTCTTGCCCCTTTCCCACTCCCTACCCCTCTCCCCTTACCTTCCACACTGCCCTCTCCTACCCCTTCCCTTCCACGTGGTCCCTAATAAACCCCCCTTTTTTTTTTTTTTTTTGCACAGTGGTGGGGGATTGAACCCAGGGCCTTGTGCATGCGAGGCAAGAACTCTACCAACTGAGCTATATCCCCAGCCCGCTAATAAACCCTTTTATTTCACTAACACGGTGTTCCTGGTGTAAGTTAACTTTGTTCAACATTTTCCAACACAGGGTTTCACTAAATTGCCCAGGCAGGCCTGAACTTGAGGTCCTTCTGCCTCAGCCTCCTGAGTAGCTAGGATTACAGGTGTGTACTACCATGCCCAGCTTAAATGAAGAAGCCTTAAGGAACAAGAAGTTAAAACAAAGTTATTTATGTTCCAAGATCTCAGGTTCCCTTTCCTGTTTTCTGAAAGTGGCAGACTGCTCTGTACCCACTGGGCTTTGTTTGTCCCTGCACATCCCCAGTCTTCCACAGATCTCCTGTGTTTCTGAATATGTGCATGACATCCTCACATCCTGCTTGTTTTACTACCAGCTTGGTCTTGAACAATACTTGGTAATAAATACCACCTCTCTATTGCTTTTCAGCACAGATGTCCCAAATCTTCTCTTCTCAGTGCTTCCCCCAATTCTTGACCCATTCCACATGAGGGATATTACAGAGACAGGAAAAACAGAAACAGTAAGGGATCCAAAAGTCAGGCATCTGTCTGCCCACATGTTTTTGCTTAAAGTCCACAGGCTTCCTTGGGGGCTGTTTCTTCTCCCTTGTCTGTTTTCCTGAGTATAGTGTTCTCTTCTATTTAAGAGCTCCCCTTCCTGGATTGTCCCTTATTTGTGAAGGTCTTTTGGGGACCTCTAAGGAGTTGGAAGAGGTCTCCCCAGGGCAGCCCCATCTCCACTGGGCTCAGGCCTGGCTGCAGATGTCACAGATGGTCTTCCCCTACAGGGCTGAGGCACATGTCTGGGTCTGAGCTGAATGAGCTGCTGGACCAGGTGGAAGGTGCCATCCGTGACTTCTCGGAAGAGCTGGTGCACCAGCTGGCCCGCCGGGATGAGCTGGAGTTTGAGAAGGAAGTGAAGAACTCCTTCATCACGGTGCTCATTGAAGTTCAGAACAAGCAGAAGGAGCAACGGGAACTGATGAAAAAGAGGCGGAAAGAGAAAGGACTAAGCCTGCAGAGTAGCCGAATAGAGAAGGGAACCCAGATGCCTCTCAAGGTATGTGAGCAGCCCAAAAGGAAGACACAGAGCCAGCCTCCACCCTCACCCCTGCAGGTCCTATACCTACCCTGCCCTGGGCTCACGGAGCACTTACTGTGCTTACTGAGCAACAACTGTGAGCGAGTCCTGGAACAGACAGTGGGGTCATAAAGAGGAGGAAGATGTCACCTGTTCCCTCTGTTTCCCTAAAGGTCTAACTGGGGGAGAGTGAACTTTAAAACATGATTGAGAATGACCTGTGTTCTCTGTGGGCCAGACCATGCGAAGTGGATTGTGGTTCTTGGAGCCTTGGGACTCTGGTCCAGGATCTCTGCCATTGTATGAATTGTTGTCCTGCCTAGTCTCTTCAGGGTGTTTCAGTGGTTGAAAATAACCAGATGCCATATTGGCCTTGACAGTATTCTATAAACCAGGGGTTCTTAGTGGTGGAAGCTGGACAGAATCATCTGAGGAGCTTTTTCAAAATGCCTTTGCTCAGCTCTATCACAGTCTTACTGAATTAGGCACAGGCTTGCATATTTTGAAAGAAAACCTTCCCAGATCAGGACAGTTGCTTTAAAGCTGCCTTCTATGATAGCTGAATATTTTGTTTTCCTCTACGACCTTTGCGGCATCATTCCCCTACATTTTACTTCCTTACTTTTCTATTTATGGGAGAGAGAATGAAATGAGAAAAGCTGGGGAGTGCAGAGGGGATTGTCCTGAGGGACTTAGTAAGCTAAGAGTCTTTGAGACAGAATTTTTTTTTTACTACTCTTTATCCTTATAAAGTTCAGGCTTAAGTTCTGTAATCCAAGGTCTTACATTTACTCTCTCGTCACTGTGGGCCATTTACTGGAACAGCATGGTAGCTGATGGGTCTAGGTGTTTGAGTGAGGGTTTTGAAATCCCTGGGGTAGTGAGGATGGAGCCAGAAATCTTTATCCTCCTTGAGTGTCTCTCTCCCCCAGCGCTTCAGCATGGAAGGCATCTCCAGCATCCTGCAGAGCAGCATCCGCCAGACCTTTGGCTCTTCAGGAACCGACAAACAGGTGCGAGCAGTCTCCCTACTCCTGCTCTCCTCCTGGACTCTTGCGACTTGACCTCCCCATCAAAGGGGTGGGGGGGGATGCTGACTTACCAAAATAATTCCAGCATTTGAGCAAGGGAGGTTCTAAATTTTCTTCCACTCTTAATGAAGAACAGGAAGTGCCTTTTTAAAAGATGATTTTTAGGTATTTTTGGACATGTACAAAACTAAAAACACTACTTTTAGATTTATGATTTAAGTTGTTTTAAGGACAAATGTATTAAAAGGGAATCTGTTTCATGACAGATCTCATCTTAGAGTTTTTTTTTTTTTTTTTTTTTTTTTTTTTTTTTTTGGTACTGAGGCTTGAACTCAGGGACACTCTGACTGGGCCACGTCCCCAGCCCTTTTTTGTATTTTATTAGAGACAGGGTCTCACTGAGTTGCTAAGTGCTTTGCCATTGCTGAGGCTGGCTTTGAACTCATGATCCTCCTGCCTCAGCCTCCCAAGTGCTGGGATTACAGGCTTGTGCCACTGCGCCCAGCTTCATCTTAGAGTTTAATCAATTCTAATATATGAGATTACTAGCCAAGCCAACACCACCAAACCTGCCTCTTCAGTCTCCTGGCTCTGATTGTTTGTAACTTATGCCGTCTTATCTCCTCATTGGCTCCATTTAGTCAGTAACTTGCTTATTGTTTGAGTCAGCTTTGCATTACTGGAATGAAATACTTGAGGCAACTAACTTTATAAAGAGAGAAGGTTTATTTAGCTCACAGCTTTGGAAGTTCAAGAACAAGATTGGGTGGCTGCATTGGTTTGGCTTTTGGTGAGGGTCATATCATGGCATGAGTGTGTGTACAGTGGCCTCAGTTCAAGTCAGGAAAAAAAAGACAGAGAGAGAATGAGAGAGAGAGAGACAGATAGACACTAAATTTCCTTAATCTTTTAGAACATGCCCTTAATAATCTAAGGACCCACTAGTCCCAACCTCTTAAAGGTTCATGGTACCTTCCAATATTGCCACCCTGGGGATCAAGTCTTTACAAATGGACCTTTGGGGGACCCTCAAATTACTCCTAAACCATAGCATCTGTGAAGAAGCATTTCTGATTATTAAGGCAGAGTTCAAAGACTTTTGTTCTGTGCTATACTTTGTTGCTAGGTGCAAAGGTGAAAAGTCCTAGTTGCTGTCCTCATGGGGTGCATAATCTAATAGACTTGGTGGTATATGAAATGTATATACCTTTTTAAAATTTAATTTAATTTTAATTTAGTTTTTGGTACTGGGGATTAAACTCAGCAGTACTTTCCACTAAACTACATCCTTAGTTCTTGTTTTGAGATAGCATCTTGCTAAGTCACTCAGGTTGTCCTGGAACTTTTGATCCTCCTGCCTCAGCCTCCTGAGCCATTGAGACTATAGGCATGTGTCACCATGCTCCACTAGCTCCTTATTTCCATCGTGGGAGAAAGCAGTATATTCTTGGGTAGGTGGAGGGGGGGGGGGGGAGCAATGTATTCTTTTAAACACATTGTAACTGAATTCAACATATTAGAATTTTAGAGCTGCAGCTTGCAAAGTGGCTTTAGGAACATCAAACCCAGCCCTCTCTTTTCACAGCAAGTAGAAGTATGGCCCAGGGTAAAGAGGCAGGCATGTTCTCTTGTTGCCAGAGGCAGAGCCAAAACTGAAGTACAAAGCCGCTTGATTTTGTACTCACCACCTCAGGCTCTCTTAGGGCCTATCAAGGTCTCTCTGGCCTGGTGGTCTTGGATATCCACCAGGCTGTCATGGTTTTTTTTCGGTTGTTGTTGTTGTTGTTGCAGGAGCACTTCACATCCAGCAGAGAGAGCAAATATGACATCCAACACCCTGGGCAGGGTTGACATCCTCGTGCCTGTCATTTTTGACAAAAGAGAAATAATTCCTTCTCACATTGTATTGCAAAGAATAAAAAGATTACCTCCCCCAGAGATATTCCTTGCTCTCAGCTTAAAGGAGCAAAAGCTCCCCAGGATTTCCAAATATCCAAAAAGTTTCCAATGTAGGAAGGATGTAGAAGCTGGGGTGGAGGGAAGTTTTTCCTGAGTAAATATGGGGGAAGTCTTACTTTAAAAGATACCCTCAGCGGGGCACGGTGGTGCACGCCTGTAATCCTAGCACTTGGGAGGCTGAGGCAGGAGGATGGCGAGTTCAAAGCCAGCCTCAGCAATGGCGAGGCACTTAGCAACTCAGTGAGACCCTGTCTCTAATAAAATACAAAAAAGGGCTGGGGATGTGGCCCAGTGGTGGAGTGCCTCTGAGTTCAATCCCTGGTTCAAAAAAAAAAAAAAAAAAAAAAAAGATACCCCCGCCCCTGAAAGTGGGGGAAAGAGTTCTGAAATAGTAGTCTGCCAGTGACTGGAAGCATTGTCCAGAATGTCAGCATTGATAGACCTGTGTCTTAGAGAAAAGTGCACTCCTCCTGCAAATTGCCCACCCTTTCTCAGCCTCAGGGGGACTGTGTCTAACGATGTCCCAGTCTGTCTCACGCCCTGCATTCCCTGTTTGCCTTGCAGTATCTGAATACAGTTATCCCTTACGAGAAGAAAGCCTCTCCTCCCTCCGTGGAAGACCTGCAGATGCTGACAAACAGTGAGTGCCTCTCGCCCTCAGCCACCTGGGCTTCTCATTGTCCTCTCTCCCTTCCGAGCTGTGTACCTCCAATGCCTTGGCCCGGAGATTTCCCCAGGACATCTTCACATGGCACAAAATATGTCTGTATCATGGTGTCCTGTCCTCTGGCACAGGGTAAAATTAAAATACTCCATGACACTCAAGAACTGTCTCTTCTTTCCCCTGGTTCCTGTCAGGGAAAAGACCTGCTGGGGGTGGGGGGATGGACAAAGCAAAAAACAACAACAAAACAATAAAAGAGCTGGTGAGAGAAGTAGGGATTGGGTGGGGCAGGGTTTTCTGGTTTGTTTTGTTTTGTTCTGGAGATTGGATATCAACGTAGACACCATCTGCCCCCTGTCTGTTTCCTGCTGGAACTTCAGGTTGCCTGGTCCACACTTGTGCCCCTTGAAGCAGGGGGCCTAACTGTGTTTTTGTTTATGTGGTGCTTGGGAAACCCAAGACCTCGTGCATGCTAGGCAAGAACTCTACCACTGAGCTGCAGTCCTAGCCCTTGTGGCTGTATTTTTAATGAGAAGTGAGGATTTCTTGGGTAGGGCAAGGCTGATTGGAAAAAAACAATCTAATTTTCCTTCCAGGAAGTGACTGCCTCCTCTCCTTCACTTTGGCTGTATTGTCTTATATTAATAAGCATTTTGAGCTACAGGAGAAAGCAGTGTGTAATAAAGAGCCTTTTGCAGGCAAAAATCTCTCTATATGTGTACATCAAACAGTACAACCCCCAAAGGACTGAGGACACATGGTGTCAACCATTAGTGTCAGCTTGGCTCTTAGGAAGAAAAAAAATCCTAGGCTGAGATGTGGTGACAGGCTCAGTGGATCAGAGAGAAATTCCATTCCCCTAGCAACCGTGCATGCAGAGTGATGGGTCAAGAGCTTGCCCAGCCAACTGCAGTCTGCCCTGAAGGGAATGGGCAGCACAGGGCTGTTGGACACCCCAGGGAAAGGGAGAGGAGCTGCTGTTCAGCAGAGGAAGACAGATGCCTGATGGGCCCTGGTGCTAATGGTGACCTAATGTTTTCATTTGATCAATTTGGAGGACGAATACAGGAGATCTTGATAAATACAAATCCTGTTGGCATAGCTAGACACCCTGTCCTTGAGAATCAGGAATTTAAAATTCATAGTACATTGACTTGTTTTTATCTCATTTTAAACTCCTCTATTTGCATAAATATGCACAATCTTTGTTGTGGTGGTTGTTCTTAAGGGAGAAGATAGAAAAGCATTTGCAGAGCCAGGGATGTAGCTCAGTGATGGAATGCTTACCTAACACACAGGAAGCTCTGAGTTGGATCTCCAGCACTGCAAAAAAAAAAAAAAAAAAGAAAGAAAGAAAGAAAGAAAGGAAGGAAGAAAGAAAATGGAAAAGAAAAAGTGAATTGTTTGAGTTTTCATAGTGATTAACATTTGGAAAGTAATTTTGACAAATTTGGAAGGTTGATATATATAAAGTACTTGAGCATGGTCTTTAAAAAGGTAAGAACTATTAATTTGTTACAAATACCCATCTAGGAATTTAGTATGAGATTTTCTTTTCATTTTAATTAAGAAACAGACTTGTTTCTATTCTGAGTGGGTATGTTTAGTTTTTAAGTTTATTTACAAAATTATAGCCAGAGCGTATCTATCATTAGAATACTTTGGAAATATGGAAAACTGAACAAAGAAAAATAAATAATTCATTGTCCCCTTTATCATCACTATTTTGAGGTTTTAGCCACAGTATTTTTATATTTTCTCTATAGTTGGAACTATACTGACTATAAAGTGTTGTATCATGATTTTAGTGTCACCAGTTAGCATTTTGTTAACACTCCTTTTTATTGCTCTTTTTTCTATTATGTGAAGGTACTATATTATCATATTTTATTTCTTTTAAAAGAAAGACTTCCATCTTCTCTGAATACCATTTTTCTACAGACTATGAAAACAGTCATTTTGTCCAATCCTTGTATGGATTCATGAGCAGTGTTCCCCCTCTCTCTCCTACTCATTGAATGCAGGACAAAGGCCAAAGATCAGCTTCTATGACTGGAGTATCTATATAAATTTTGGAGATTGGATATCAACTTAGACACCTATTGGCTGAGTGCAATGATTATACTTTACTGCCATCTTCTTTATTTTATTTACTTATTTTACTTACATGTGGTGCTGAGAATCAAACCCAGTGCCTCACACATGCTAGGCAAGCACTCTACCCTGAGCCACAACCCCAGCCCACTACTGCCACCTTCTTGGTGTGGCATTCTGTTGGCTTGAGCTTGGTTGCCAAGTGTTCCCAAGCCAATTAAAAGGAAATGAATGCATGTTTTAAAATATACGAAAAAATATAACAAATTAAAATTCATATATATGTATGTATACACACACACACACACACACACACACACACACATATATATATATATATATATATATATATATATATATATATATGAAGGAAGAGGAGGAGGAAGAGGAAGGGGAGGAGGAGAAAAAGAAAAAGAAGAAAGAAAACAGGTTCAGGGCACTCAGCATCCAATTAAGTTGAAATGGACACATGTCTAAAAATACAGAAGAAATAAAACAGGAAAATGCAACAAACAAAGGGCCTCAGCTTGTCTTTCTTTTCCTGGACCTGCATTGACTCACACCAACATTGGGTGCTATTGATTCTTGGATTCAAGTTTCATTATGCTGCCTTGGAATGAGGCAAGGGAATCAACAGAGGCTTAGGATATGCAAATGAACTGGGAATTCCACCATTGCCCTCTCCTCCTGACCCTAGCTATCTATGCCTGCTGATCTTTATTGTTTTCTCTGGTTGTAAACTAAACATGCTTAATGAGAAGAGCCAGGCAGTATAAAAACACGTTGTAGAAAGAACATCCCCTGTGGCCTCACACTCAGACAGCCATTTAATGATTTCATATACTGTTCTAGATCTTTTTTTTTTTTTTTTCAATGAACATTAGCCTTTATGTTTTCTGCAAACTTCTTTCTTTACTGAGAAGTATGCCCTTTTACACATACATCACTCTCATTTTCATAAGGCTATGTAAGACTTATTATTGAATAGATACTTTGTAGTTTATTTATGGAAGTTTGTTGATGAAAGAATCAATTGGTGGACACTTTTTCTGATATTATAAATAAGGTCCAGATACTTTCTTAAAGGATTTTCTACAAAGTCAGCCTCAAGCTTTTTTTTTTTTTTTTTTTTTTTTTCTCCTTCAGTGCTGGGGATTTAATCCAGGGCCCCACATATGGTAGGCAAGTATTCTACCACTCGGCTACATCCACAGCCCTAGAAAAAACTATCTTTAAAACTTTAGAAACAGCTTCTAAAAAAGCCTTTAGACTTTAACTGCTTCCGTATTGTTTACTTCATGTGTAGATCAAGCAAGATTTTATAAAAAGTCTTCAAACTCCCAGAGAATACATAATTCTTCTGCATCTCCACACATTCTAGCACTATAATGAGCAAAACACAGAAAACAAATATTTGTTGAATTAACTTCATTCATTGTCAATAAAGTGGAAGTGAGAATTCTAATAATGTGTTTATGTGAATAGAATGTCTTTCAAGACAGTTTTATTGGTGATTTCAGTGATGTGATAACTGTTAATATGTAGATGCTATCTGAAAGCCAATTCTTTTAAACAATTGCTTTATATTTATAATTATTAAAGATACATATTTAGTAGATGGTATTGAAATTATAGCTGGGCCAAAAAAAAAGAGAAAGAAAAAAATCACAGATAGGTGCGCTCCCAGGAGACACCACTGTGCTCTCTACCTGCATTTGCCTCCCTCACCATGTGGAACGCTGGCTCCTGACAGAGGCTTCTAGACTTCTGCTCTGTGCTCAGAGAATGTCTGGTTCCCTGAATGGCTTCTCACTCCCTTTATGCTGGGGGTTGCTTGGCTCTAGAAGTGAGCTTCCGCCGGGCGCGGTGGCGCACGCCTGTAATCCCAGCACTTGGGAGGCTGAGGCAGGAGGATCGCGAGTTCAAAGCCAGCCTCAGCCGTGGCGAGGCACTTAGCAACTCAGTGAGACCCTGTCTCTAATAAAATACAAAAAAAGGCTGGGGATGTGACCCAGTGGTCGAGTGCCCCTGAGTTCAATCCCTGGTACCAAAAAAAAAAAAAAAAAAAGAAGTGAGCTTCCTGTATGATGGGGTCTTGGCTCATCTGTCTTCCTCTCCTTCCCTAGTTCTCTTTGCCATGAAGGAGGATAACGAGAAGGTGCCTACTTTGCTAACGGACTACATTTTAAAAGGTAAGAGCAGCCACAGGACTCCTGAAGCAGGAGTGGTCCTTGGGGACTTCTGCTCCAGCTGTGGAAGCTGCTCTGAAGCCCTTCCAGAGTGTTCACACCAGACCCAACTGGGCAGGGTGGTGGGACAGGGAAACCAGGTGAACATGTGTGAGACCTCCACAATAATGGGTGTTGCTAGGAGGAGGCCCGAGGAGGAGATTCCATCTCTCCAAGTCACCAGTGTGACTCTGCACCAACAAGGGAGTCAATGTGAAAGTTTCATGGAGTTTGGACTATGTGGTATTTAGTTTGGAAAAACAAAGCCTGAAAATAATTTAAAACTTTTCAAGTATTTGAAAGGAAAATGGAATCATGACATGAAATCATATTTTTAAAATTATTTATTTATTTATTTATTTATTTATTTATTTATTTATTTATTTTTGGCATGCTGGGGACCAAACTCAGGGCTTCATGCATGCAAGTCAGGCCATCTACCATTCAGCTGCACCTCCAGCCCCCACAACTTATTTTTATTCCTTCCTTTTATTATGGAAATTCTCAACACATATGACAGTAGAGCATATGACAGTTACTATCCAGGTTCAACCATCATTAGCTCATGGTCAGTTTTATTTCTTTATACCATACCCAACTTCTCCCTTTCTGCATTATTTTGAAGCAAATCTCTGTTATCATGTTCTTTCATTCATGGATATTTCAGTATGCATTTTTAAAAGATAAGGACTTTTTAGAAAAACGTAGCCATTACACCAACACTAAAGCATTTTCTTAATTTTACATTTCTTGGTATCATTTATAATCTAATCAGTGTATGGATTACCCCGACTCTCCTATAAAATGTTTTTCAGTTTATCTGTTCAAATCAGGATCCAATGAAGGCCAATGCATTCTGCTATTTATTTATTTATTTATTTAGTGGTACCTGGGCTCCAACCCCAGGGTCTTGAGCATGCTGGGCAAGCACTCTTCCACTGAGTTACACACCCCCAGCCCCATCGCTTTTTTCTTTTTTCAATTTTTATTAGTTATTGATGGACCTTTATTCACTTATTTGTTTATATGTGGTGCTGAGAATCAAACCCAGTGCCTCACACATGCTAGGTAAACGCTCTACCACTGAGCCACAACCCCAGTCCCCACACTGCTTTTTGTAATATATCTCCTAGTTGTTTTTAATATACATAGACTCCCCTTTCCTTCCTCACTTCCATTCCTTGAAATGTATTTGTTGGAGAAATTGTTGTTGTTGTTGTTGTTGTTGTTGTTGTTTGTTTTGTGTCCCACAGAATTTCCTCACCCAAGATTTTTTTCCCAATTTCATCCCTCAGGTATAAGTTACTATGTTCTTCCCTTTCTTAATTCCTGTGAACAGATAGAATGAGATGCTTGATTAGATTCAGATCTTTTGATAAGCCCTTTGCTATCAGTGGTTGCTGACTTCCATCAAGAGTCATATATTATCTGGTGTCTTTCTTTTTGTGATATTATTGTTGTCTAGATCCATTATTTCATTAGCTTTTGTGTGCTCTATGTGCACACAAACCTTTGCATGGTTTCAAGTGGTTTGGAGAATTCATAGTTTCAAAACCCTGGGCTACACTGCTACTGTTAGGATCAGAGAGATTAATCTTAAATTTCAGTAAAAAGGATTTAGGTTAAACATTAGGAAGAACTTGTGACTCTTAAAGATTTTAAGAGCAAATTTCTCAAAAGAAGTTTGTAAAAATGGATTATATAAGTTTTGTGGTCTGAGAGCTAGATTTTACCATTCACCATCCCTGGAAATGTCAATGAATTTCTAAAAGTAGTTAATGTGAGCACATTCTACTTACTTCCTAACAACCCTGTTGGGTAGGCACAGATGCGTTCTACTGTACAAATTTGAAACAGATATGAGTAGGTGAAGTCATTTCTCTAAGGTCATAGACTGAGTAATGGCAGATCCAGGATTTGAACCCAGGCAGATGGGCCCTGGAGAGTACATGCTTCATCAGTCCACCTACCACCCACCCATCATTGTCTCTTCTCGTTCCTTGAAGGAGGACACATGACTGCAATTGTTGCCTGGTTCTAAGGGGTTATATTCTGCTCAGGACCCGGTGTGACCACCACGGTGCTTGATCTCTCGCCTCTCTTCTCGTTTCAGTGCTCTGTCCTACCTAACCTTGCCTTTGGAGCAGCCTGGTTGTAGGAGGTCACTAAGCAAGAGTCATTCCATCACGGGGACTGCATGACACCACGTAACCTCCGACGTGTATTTAAACGTGTATAGCTTAACCTGGATTAAACATGAGCAATCGCGCGGGTCCTTTGCCGTTGGCTTCTAGTGCTAGCAATCATTGGATGCATGATCGGGGTGCAGGGCCGGTGATGTCGCCTCCTCTCCGCCTATGTCAGGGAAGGCAGAAGCTCTCACCGCTCATTATGTAGTCTGGCTCCAGCCCTCAAAAACAGCTTATACTCTAAGACTAATTTTGAAATAAACCTTCATTTAATTAATATTCTTTATGTGCTTTGGTGTCCATCAGCTCTCTGTTCCAAACCCTTTACAGGAAGGATATGTAGCTACCTTTACATGCTGACCTGTGGCTCATGGCAGCCAGCACAGTGTTTATGGACCAGGACAATGCCCTGTGGGTTGGACATAAGGTACAGACAGAAGAAGGAGGTCATCAACAGACTCCTAAGATTTTACTGTGTGGCCATATTAAAGGGACCATGTGTTGTAGGAACTAGCTGGTCAAAGGGGGCATCAGACCAGTGGGGAGAGAGAAGAGCTCAAGGAGGAGCAGGCAAGTGCAGTGCCTCCTGTTGAGGTAGACACATTGGCTCTTGGAGGTCTTGGGGCTCTGGGTTTGGAGGGAGTGAGCTCTACTGAGCTCTCCTGACATAGGAAATTGTGGCTTCTTTCCTGCATTGAGAGATGCCACCACCCCAGGGAACAGCATCCCATGACTTTGCACATCTTCTCTGCTCATCCTGCAGCCCTAAGGTCTAGTTGCCCTGACTCCTACATGCAGTCTCTGGCATCAGTAGTGAGCAGCTGCTGAGCACATTGGTATACACCTTTAATACCAGCGATTTGGGAGGCTGAGGCAGGAGGGTTACAAGTTCAGGCCAGTCTCTGCACTTTAGCGAGACTCTGCCTCAAAAATAAAAAATAAAAAGGGTGGGTAAAGTGCCCCTGGGTTCAATCCTGAGCAAAACAAAACAAAACAAAACAGCGAGCAGCTTCCAGCCCTGACTGACCAGCTGTCAAATGCTGTTCTCCTGTCCCAAGTATGGGCTCTACTTCACCACAACCTAAATTCTTTTGGCCTTCCTCTTCTGGATTGGATGTTGTTAACTCTGCCAATTCTGTACTCCCTCTCATAAAACAAAAGCAACAAACAAACAAAAATACCTTTATGGGTCACTTGCTATGCACTTGCCACTGGCCTTATCACTTTCTACACACTGTCTTCATATCACAGCAACCCTCTGTACAAGTCATTACAGTTTTATTGTGATTTTCCAGAGGAAACCAAGAAGCAGAGATCTGCAGCTGGCCCAAGGCTGTATAGGAAGTGATGGAGACAAACTGGCACTTAGGTCTCTTATCCAATTAGGCTTCCACTGATTCTTAGGAGTGAAGTGTTTGCTTTAACCAAACATGTCACATGGAAAGCCATACTTTTATATGTTAGCAACTCCATAGAAGGCCACACGGTTGACATAGGTGACAGGAGGAGATGTTCTGAGTTCTCTGCTTCCCATTTCCTGGGCCTCTGCTTGTCTAAAAGAAGACAAATAGCCATCTTGCCTGGGAGGGGGAATAGGGACTTAGCCCTACCAAGGAAACAACCCACTGTCTGCAGCTCTAACTCAAGCACCTACAGAGAGCAGAGGTCCTCAGAGAGACATCTGGCTGTCATAGAAGATGGAAGGGACCATAAGATACTCATGCAATTCTCAGGGTCATAAACAGACATAAATATTAGTTCTTGGACAAAAAGGGATGACTTTGATTCTGCAACTCCTGGGCACTAAAGATAAAAATGCAAAGGGTCACTGGTGGTGTGAGGTCATTAAATAGTTTGACACTTTGACAGCTGTGGGGTTTTTCATCAGTCTCAGCAAAAGGGAAGCAGTGAATCCCCAAGAGCTTTTCTTCCCGCCTTGGATTTGTCAGATCTGGGTCAGCCACTCCTTTCCCCCAATTTATCCTGCCAGCAGGTGTGTGAAGCAGCAGAGACAAGCTAATCAAAGCTGCTGGTAGTAAAAAATAAATCTCAGGTGTCAGGGACACATTCTTTCCAAGAGGAGGTGAGTGGGGAAGTGGGAGAAGAGCAGTTCCTCTTTCTCTTGCCTTTTGTCCACGTTGGAAGTGTACAGGGAACATGACATCCATTCCTCATGGTTTTGCATGACCTTTCCCTCTATCCTTGCTACTCCAAGCATGGTGGCCAGCAGTATGGACCTCACCTAGGAGCTTGTTATAAATGAAAAATCCCAGGCTACATCCCAGACCTACTGAGTCAGAGTCTGCCTTTAATAGGACCCTTGTGGTTGGTATTTGCATCAAGGTTTGGAAAACCTCTGCTCTAGGTTTTCAAAGTTGATGGAGTTTTGACTCTCAAGACTGAACCCAAGGAAATTGCAGACAATGTAATTAACAGGTGAGCCCAATTCTCTTTCCTGGCTTTCCCCTGTTCTCATCGTTCCTGATTGTATAACAACAGGGAAGGATTCCAAGGGGAAACTGACATTTACAGGTCTGGTCACTTAGTTGCAAAACTCAAGTCTGGTCTAGTATGTCTGCACTCAAGGAGAAGTATTGCAGGCCCAAGTTCTGTAGGGAGCCCTTGTAGGTAGGTTGGAGATCTTTCTGGAGCTGGTAGATCCATTACTGAGGTGTGTCTTAAGGATTTTGCAAACCTAGTCTAGTCCTGGTTAGAAAATTCTATTAGATCAAGTCCCATTTAGAAAATTCTACTGTAGAGCTAGAGGCTAGTTCTGATTTATGTAGAGTTGAAGCAGTGATCATGGGGGACAGACCATTTTCCAAATAGAATAGTCCATGCTCTGTCCTCCCAGGTGTATTTCAGGATGGGAAACAGATATAATTCCTTGGAAAGAGAACTCCAAGGTAAGGGTTTTGTGTCCCCAAAGTTTGAAGGACAAATTGGATTTTTAAAATTAAATAAGCCATTTTCATACTCACCAGAATAACACTGAAGTATGGCTACCTTCAGTTAGTGGTCAGAGAAGAAGAGAGAGATGAAGACTCTCAAGTAGTAGGCCCAATCCTCCAGTTGCCTTTGTATTTTTGGTGCTAAGAATTGAGCCAGGTCTTCATGCATGCTAAGCACGTGCTTTGCCATTGAGCTACACTCCAGCCACTATCCAGTTTTAGCATGTCTTATAACCTCAGTCCTCATGGCCTTGACTGAGGCCATTCCCTGAAAATTGTTCACACCCACTCAGTTCTAGGCACTCCCACTACAGCCCAGTCACTGAGGGCATCATGGCTCAACACCAGAGGTCAAAACCAGGGAGTACCTCAGGATGCCCAAGTTTCCTTGCAGCAGAAGCAAGAAGTGGGGAGAGACAGGCTCTTTTCACAAGAGCCAGGAGAGGTGACTCATCACCTCACCCCCAGCCAGCCTCTGTGATTAGTATGCATGGAGAGAGGGGTAATTAAATGTTACCCTTGGAGAAGAGGCACTCCCTTTATTGATGGCGCCAGATTATTTATTTCCTTGAGAGGGTGAGGGAATAGGCGTTCAGATTCCTGTCTGAGCCTGAGGTTTGCTCTCCTCCTTTCATTAGGGAGTGGAAGCACAGGTCACTCTGCTGACCCAGAAGGTGCTTTGGCTTCTAAATGCCTTTCTTCTAAAAGAACAATGAGCCACCTTAGCCCACAGCCCATCAGCCCCACACCCGCCCAAGCCCTCATGCATATTCATCCTGCTTCAAAGAGCACAGCGTGGAATATGCAAATTGGCCAGGCAGAAGCTGGTTGGCATTTTGATAATAGCTTTGTCTGAGAAAACCCCAGGGACACGTGCACATCTAGTTTCTTTCTCTTTCGTTCTGTGTCTCTTTTTCCTCCCTGTGTCCTGCTCTTGACTCTTCCACTCTCAACCTGCCAGAGAACAGGGAAATGAACCAAAGAAAGAAGTTAGCGGAGGAGCCAGGTGTCTATATTCCAGTCCAATGTGTTTCCACTTCATCCTCTCTCCTCCCTCCTCTTCCAACAGAATCATTTGATTTTTCCCACAAGTGTTGCCAAGATCTGACAATGACCCAGGGCCCCAGCCTGTACCCTGCTTTCTGTTGACTCCTGCCTCTTGTCTGGGCACACATTCTATGACATTGCTCCCAGAGACGAGCTCTCTGCCCTTTGTCATCTCTCTATCTTCCAACATGGTTTCGTCTTTGCTCTCAGCAGTCAAGCCTAAAAACCTAAAGACTGGCCTTGCTCTCTGAGCGAGAGGGGAAGGGGAGACAAGTGAAACCGCTTTTTACCCGTGACGAGCTCTTGCTCCCCCGAACGCTGAAGAATAACGCGGAAGAAGCACTCCGAGGCAAGCATAGAGTGGAAAATGGAAAGCTTTATTTAAAGGACAGCAAAGACTTCTCCCAGAAGGAGAAGAGGACCCGGAAACCAGGAATCCAAAGGGAGGAGAAGCCTTCTCCCTTTTACATATCTGAAATCTTTCTTTTGTTCTTTTTATATTCTCTATCTCTGTCTGGCCTGGGACAGGAATGTCAAAAAGATGTGACACTGGAGGGCCCATGGTGGGTGGGGGACTTACAGGAAGGACTTAAGGCTAGTTGATTAGCCTCTCTGTTTGCTGGGAGCTGTTTCATTAACATTCCAGAAGATGGGCCCTAAACTTGTGAACATTAACCATCTTATCTCCCTTAGAGTTGTTCTATGTCTTTCCAGGACTCAGACTGACTCCATTTTCCTTATGGACTCCATGTTCTTTATGAGACTCGATGTTAGACCCGATTTGCCTGACTACACTCACTACCTAGCTTTAAATCTGGCTTCACAAGCTTGGACGCTGGTGGTCATCACTGACAGATCACTAGGACTCACTAAAGTGATCTCACACTTGGAAGACACTAAACCGTATCTGTACCCCATCAGCCATAGCACGAGTGACTTTGCTATGGCCTACTCCTATATCCCAGGCAGCAGCTTCTTCCTCCAAAGACCAGCTTCCTTACCCCTTCCTGTAGCAGATTTCCTTGGAAAACATGTAGACAATGTCCTAAATTCAGAGGATATGGTCCTGCCCACTTCCCTACAGAGGAGAAGCCCTGCCGTGTGGGAAGCAGGCTGAGGTTGGAGCCCACATCTTTGAATCTGTTTCATTAGGAACCTGAGAAGGGAAATGTGAAGTCAGGTGCAGGAATGCAGGCATCTCTTGGCATTTCAAGGACAAAGGATTCTCTTCCCTTGACTCTGAAGGCCCCAGGAGAGCCAAAGGTTAGGGAGGCAGATTATCTTATTCAAGGAGTGTAGATTTTGGATGTGGGTTCAAATCTCAGCTGTATTACATATTATTATGAAATAATTTTCTTTCTTGGTTGTGTTGGGGATTGAACCCAGGGTCTCACACATGCTAAGCACATGCTCTACCACTGAGCTACATTCACAAGCCAAGCGGAACAATTTTTGAAAAAATTACTTAATTCTTAATTCTCTTAGCTTCACCTTCCTCATTTTAAAAATGAGGCTACTAGCCAGGCACGATGGTGCATGCCAGTAATCCCAGCAGCTCAGGAGGCTGAGGCAGGAGGATCGCGAGTCTAAAGCCAGCCTCAGCAGCTTAGCAAGGCCCTGTGCAACTTAGTGAGACCCTGTCTCTAAATAAAACACAAAAAAGGGCTGGGGATGTGGCTCAGTGTTTAAGTCCCCCTGGGTTCAATCCTCAATATGCCCCCCAAAATGGGGCTACTGATACTAACAATACTGATAATTCCTCCAGAGTTGTCTTGAAGAAGCTTTAGTGTCTAGCACATATGCTAAGTGTCAATGAAGCATGACTTATTCTTACTAGAAAACATTAAGGAACACAGAGAAAGGGTTGGACCCTGTGGCAGCTCGAGCAGTGGATGCCTGGCCACTTTTATAATCCATGGTATATAGAAGGC
Organism: Tamias sibiricus; assembly: GCA_025594165.1. Lineage (NCBI taxonomy): Eukaryota > Metazoa > Chordata > Mammalia > Rodentia > Sciuridae > Tamias > Tamias sibiricus. The sequence continues at coordinate 119,716,935 of CM046657.1, read as the reverse complement.
CAGATAACAAAGAAAAACAAAACAAGACAGATGCAGCCTGTTCCCCTAAAATCAGCCTTTTGCCTACTTTTACCCTCATCAGATCTGGCTCAGTGGTAGCCCAAGGAGCCCCAGGGCTGCTCCTTGTAGAGCCAGTGGCCTCTAGGATTCCTGGATAAGGAGACGAAGCAGAGAGGCAGGAGTTGGATATTATTCTGATTCCTCAGCAGTTTCACTCAAGGAAGTTGGTGGAGGAGGCATGGTGTAAAGTCAAATTTATTTTTGAGCTTAGAGAATAGATTTTCCTTTCACTGGCAAGGAGATAGCTGGGAATGGGGTAGGACAGAAGAGGAAACAGGCCACACCAGAATCACTCAGGGAAGCCCCTCCAGGTTTATGAAAAGATGGGACAGGTGGGAGCAAGAGGATTAATTCAAGAGATTTTAAAAAGGCTCTGCAGATTTCCTGCAGGGCTGTTCCTACATATTACATGAGCTTCAGAGACCACAAGTAACAGTCTACAGGGATGCCCTATGCCCTCTGTCTCCAGCAGGCAGATCTCAGATCACGAGCAGAAGTTGGAGGGATTGTTTGGCTCTGTGTAATAAGTTGGCCTTCTTGGCCCTGAAAGGCAGTGGGCAGTGTGAGGTAAAGAGAGATGGCAATCCATAGTGTGTTGGGCCTGGGATTCCTATATGCTGTGGGCGAGTTGGGTTATTGACCTAACATGTCCTATCCAGGATGGGAAAATGATTTTTTTTTTCACCCTGTAGACTTGGATTCTTGTTAAAATGCAAACACAACCGGAAGGGACAATACTGAAAGCATCAAGTATTTTCAGCTCAGAGCAACTAAACTGTAGATCATTTTGTGAAATCAAGTTCAGTTAAGCTAGGGGTTCAGAATCTCTGGGGTGCTATTAAAAAAAAAAGTGTGCCTATCTTGTCCCAACCCTGCAAGATTCTTTTTTTTTTTTTTTTTTTGGTACCGGGGATTGAACTCAGGGGCACCCGACCACTGGGCCACATCCCCAGCCGCCCTTTTTTTTTTGTATTTTATTAGAGATAGGGTCTCAATGAATTGCTAAGTGCCTCGCCATTGCTGAGGCTGGCTTTGAACTCGCGATCCTCCTGCCTCAGCATCCCAAGTGCTGGGATTACAGGCGTGCACCACTGCACCCGGCCGCAAGATTCTGATTTAGTAGGCTGAGAATGGAACTTGGGAACTTGCAATCCCAAAATGCCTGTTCAGCAATCCTAAGGTGCACCCCAACTGAGAATCCCTGGGATGAATGTTGGAGTGGAAACAAAGAGGCACTAGGCTGGGAAGATTCCATCAGAGGGAGCACATCTATTTCACTTCCTTCCAAAAGGTGGCCCCATGTGCATACACAGTTCCACCCAGTCACCAAGGCAGTATGGACGAGGGGTATGGTTCAGTGCAAGAGCACTTGCCTAGCGTGCGTGAGGCCCTGGGTTAGATCCCTAGAACGGGGGTGGGGGTGTGGGGGACCTGCAAGAAGTGTGAGGCCCTTCGGAAGCTGGGCAGTGGTGTCAAACTCAGCTTCCACAGTGGGAGTGGTGGGCTGTCCAGGAAGAGGAATAGCATACCAGGGAGGAACTGGAACCTTCTGAACGTACCACCATGGAACTGGAATTTTGTGGTTGATACTACAGGAAACAGCATTTATGTCCTCTAACCCCCTCAATGTGCAAGTAAGGAAGATGGTTAAGATGGTTTAGATGGTCCCTGCGTGTAAGTAGAAGTTATTGGCAGAATCTTGACCAAATCCAAGGGAACCCAGCATTCTTCTTTCCCATGCAAAGGAATCATGGGTGGATCTGGCCTTAAATGAGTTTGTTATAATAAAAATTTTGCGAAACAATGACACAAACAACCACCCAGAAATTCAATGGAAATAACAGGTGAATGTGAGCTACGGACACCTGAAGTGAGTTCTCTGAATAATAACATGAAAAAAAAAATCAGAAAATGAAAGGTATAATGAGATACACACAACTGAAGGGAATTGTCTTAAATGGCTGATTATAATGAGATGTACATAAATTGTAAGACTTGTAATGAAATGAAAAAAAATCATATTCTTGCCTGATAAGACGGGGTGTAATGTCTACACCTGAAATAAGTCATCTCAGTGTGCTGCGTGTAATGAGATGCACATAATTTTAAAGAGTGTAATGAGATGAAAAATAAATCAAACACTTGTCTTAAAATGAAAGATGTACTAAGATGCACACACCTGAAGGGCATTGTCCTAAATGGGTTCAATTTAATGAGATGCATTTAATTTGCAAAGGGGATAAATGAGATTGGCCCAGAGAGAGGCTGAGAAATACAAAAAGTATAAGATACACTTGAAAGTGGTATAATAAAACCTGCCTCATCTATGGAATGGAAATAAGATGCCAAAGTGGAAATGCACAGTATGATGCAATCAACATTCTGCTAGTCCTTGGTTTCTATCCCTTGGCCTGTGATGCTCTGCAAAGTTGAATTATCTTTTGACCCCAGGTCGATGCCAGGCACGTAATAGGCACCAATGAAACCTCATTAATGAATAATTGGCTCAGGCATTGTAGTCTATACGGGAAAAGGAAGTTATAAGGAAGAATTATATCACAAGAAACTTCAAAAGGCAATGGAAAATAATTTTCTGTGAGCAATGTTCTTGGGGACAAGACTGGTGATGGAATCTAATCTGCATAGATAAAAAAACAAAACTGGTGATTTTTAGGCTCCCAAGTTCATGATTTCTTCTAGAGGTGAGATGGGCAGGTAATGTATGAATGAATATAGTTGGATGGGAGACAGGTATGCTTTGCAACAAAAGGTAGGAATATCATTTCCACAATTATGTTCTCTTCAATTATTTGTTTCATAGTCAGACTCTTCGTGGACTATCTTCTTGTTATGGTTTGCACATGAGGTGTCCCCCCAAAGTTCCTGTTAATGTAAGAGCATTCAGAGGTGAAATGATTAGATTATGACAGCTATAACCTAATTAGTGGATTAATCCATTCAAAAGGTTAATAATTTGAATGAGCTAACTGGGTGGTAACTGTAGGCAAGTGGGGCATGGGTGGAGGAAGTAGGTCACTGGGGGCATGCCTTTGGGGTTTATACTTTGTCCCCAGTGCCATGAGCAGAGCAGCTTTTCTGTGCCACATCTTTGCACCATAATGTTCTACCTTACCTTGGGCCCAGAACAATGAAGTTGGACAACCACAGACTGAACTTCTGAAATCACGAGCCAAAATAAACCTTTCTTCCTCTAAGTTGTTCTTGTTGGGTATTTTAGTTACAGTGACAACAAACTGACTAACATACTAGTTTTCTCATTCCTTTTTTTTTTCTTAATTTTTAGTTGTAGATAGATACAATGCCTTTATTTTATTTATTTATTTTTATGTGGTGCTGAGGATCGAACCCAGTGCCTTGCACATGCTAGGCAAGCACTCTACCACTGAGCTACAGCCCCAGCCCTGTTTTCTCATTCTTGATGAAGTAATAGGTTTAGAGAAATATGTCCCTTATTAAAAACAACCACTTAGATATTCGAGGGGAAAAAGGAGGGGAAATTAATTAATTAATTAACCAGCCAACCAAGTAGGGACAGCTTCAGTGGTGGGGAGACCACAGGGGATGACGAATGTCATGGCCTGGAGAATATCCCTCAGGCGGCAACAATTATTCAACCACATTCAATCATGGCTGCATGGGAATATAGTTCCCAGAGGGCCTGATTACCTGATTTTTCAACAGAAATCAAGAATCTGATGTTTTTAATGTGAAATCTTCCAACCTTTAAATGTTGGTGCAAAAATGTTAAAAACAATGTATGGTTCAAACAAAACAAGACTGCCAGCTGAATTTGACCTAAACACCATGCTTGACCTGAGACTCTCTTATTTGCAAATTTGAGTGATAAAGTTGGAGGTCAGTAGGATGAGATCTGTCCTGATCATTACAGGGATGCCACAAACAACTTCAGTTCCAAACTTCTTCCACTAGAATGTAAACTCCCTGAAAACAAGAACTTTAATCACAGTTGTACTGTTGGTGTCTAAAACAGTGCTTGGGACAGAGTTGAACGTGTGTTAAATGAACGAAGGACCCATGAGGAGTAAGATGGAGAAGACTGCAGGATGATAGTCTTTGCCCTCATTGGACCCCATACAAGGCAGCAGATGGGCTATTTGGTAGAAGATACGTAGCTCTGGTTATCCACTCCCATGAGCAGGTTCTCCAAAAGTCAAAGGTCTTTCCTGATGGACGGGGGATCAGGGGCAGAAATCAATCTGAACAGTTTCCAAGACCCTAATACAGAGTTCCATTTGGGGCTGAAGGAACACCCCCCCACACACTGTCCTCCCCCACTCCCTCTCTCCCTCTCTCTTTCATTATTATGGGGGATTATGAAGCATCTTCTCCTTGGGTTGGGTAGCATTTGAATCATGACGCAGAGAAAGTGAGTGGTGCCTTTTCAAAACACCATCACCGATATCTCAAATGATTTAGAAAACCCTTTTTAGTTGGCAGCATGGTTGAAAAGATGGCCAAATGAGATAGAAAAACTTAGGAGTGGATGGAGAGGCTGAGGCAGGCCACTCTGTAATTCCTTGGGATAGTATTCCCTGAAGTGTGTTTTGCTGAATCCCTGTATAACTTGAGTAGATATTACTTGAAATAAAGCATGAATAGGGTGGAGATATATCTGGGGAACAGCTGAAACAAAGACAAATTGGTTTCTTTTCTGCAGAACTTTTGTAGAATCTTTAGTATACTAATGTGCATTATTAAATTCTACTAGGAAAATATAATGTTCCTTAATAATACTGGGCTAATTTGGCCATGGAATTTTTTTTTTCTTGGTAGCATATCTTTTTTTTAAAATACATGTTCTTTGAAAACCACTGCTTTAAAAGACTGGTTTTCCTGACGCTGGGAGGTGAGTTTCTAATGCATTATCTTTAATATCTTGATGTTCTTATCTGCCCACAGAGTTCTCTGCTGAGTTCACAGGTTCTAGGTGATGGGAAGGTAGGTTGGTGTTGCTGCTAGGTTCTGTGAGAACAGTTCCCCAAGGAATTTCCCAGAACTATTTGGGGGCCCTTATGTGTGTATAACCATCCCCTTTGCCATCCGTGGCCTGGCTCTAGGGTACTCCCAAGTATATGCACACTCTGCAGCCTTCATGAATATGAACAAGAAACTCCCCTTCTGCGTCAAAGTAGATTGCCAGAGACATCTTAGCAAGAGTGTCCAGGTAAGGAAAACGCTAGTCTGAGATTGACAAGAAAGCCTGCCTCTCTCTTATGAGGGGAGAGGAGCTCTCTCTGAACTTCTTTCCCCAGTGGATACAGCGCTGACCCCTGGAATAACAGGGAAGGTTCCCCCCACACAATTCAGGGGTTAAAGCTGTAGTCGAGACTGCATCTTCTTCTGGGTTCCTGGGACCTTTCACCTGTGGGATAGGAAGAGGGTGGACATGTGAAATTGCTGTGTGGCTCCGTGGTAGTACCAGCTCAAATGGCGAAAACTCTCGGCGTAGGAACACAAAGTCCTTTGAGGGAGATACAGAGCAATGGAAAAGAAGGACCAAATTCAGAGCTTTCACTGCAGTGGGGGGGGAATTGCCAGGAGAGGGCAGTATAAAGCTTCCTTCTGTTTTCTCTAATTTCTTTGTTTTAGAGCTAGACTCATGTAAGTTTAAGTGGGCCAGATTTTGCCATCTTTCTGCCCAAAGTGGTTAACTCAGGTCACCCCAAAAGCCCTCTACTTTGTCCTTTACTGTGGGTAGTCAGCTCAGTAGGACTGACGCAGAGACCTCCAAATTCTTTCTGACTCTGAGTTCCACTAAAGGAACAAGGGAACTTTATGGCAGCTACAGAAAAAGAGAATTGCAAACCAGAATTATGGTAGGTAATAAGATTTACTGAAAACTTCTCGGCCACATTCAGTACTGGTTTGGTGGATACATCAGAAGGAGGTTGCATAACATTAGGCAGGTGGAGGGGGCTGGAGGAAATGATGTGGGCACCTGTGTATGAGCGTGCCTGTGCCGGGTGGGATGCTTATCTAAGTGGAAAGTGGAAGAGTGTGTGTGTGTGTGTGTGTGTGTGTGTGCGTGAACAAGAAAAATGAACCAGAAGAGGAAATGTATTTTTATCCCACTGCACATTGCAAAAGTCTCACGCCAAAAAAGCTAGACTTTCCTCTACCTATGGCATCAAAAGGGAGTAAAAAATGATTGGATCACCCAGATTATAAATAAGGTTATTTGTTTCTCAAAAATCCCTATTAAAACATTAAATATCAGCTCTTTTGGGGGAGAAATACATTCATTTCAGGGAAACCTCAGGAAAGCGACTATCCTTTTGCTCCACCCCAACCAGGTAGGAAAGGGGAAGCCCCAGAGGGCCCTGAGGGTTCCCTCCAGTTGAGCCAGGTAGCCGCTCACATCCTGCCACTGAAGGAGATGGCTAATGCACAATTTACAAATGAAACTGCACGTCCATTAAAATAACTCCAATGGAAAACACACGTGTGATCAGTCCTGTCATTCACAGTCATGGTTTAGGAGGGAACAGGAGGAGAGGGTGCCAACTGTGAGGGCCTGGAAGTTGGGCTGGGAGCATGTGTATTAGGGCAGATAGTGGAAAGCCTTCTCCTCCCAGGAGCCCCTGTCCCTCCAGTGCTGTGTACAGTGGTGGTGTGCAGAACACCAAGGAGGGTGGGATTAGGTATCACCACAGTCTCTTGGGTGCTATTCCCCACTAACCCGCCATTTTGGATATTGATGCAAAGAGAGATGTAGCACCTTCTCCAAACCCTTCTCACTGGACTGATGCTTCTTTCCAATGTTTCTTCTGCCTTCTCTGATGGATAGAACTAAATAGGGAAACTGGAGACTAACAGTGCCAGCCTGGGAGCAGAAGGACAGCCTTATGGACCAGCAAGGTAGGAAGAGACCAAGCCACCTTGGCTCCATTCCACCCTTTCTGTAGGTCTATGGAGGGGCTGGAATGTCTGAGGAGCTCCATCTGAGGGTAAGAACATCCAGGGTAAGACACCACTGTCCTGTTGTTGTATGAGCTGTGCTCTGTGACACAGCTAGGGACAGCTGTGGTCCTCAAAGTCACCTCAATATGGCTCCCAGTCCAGGTTCCACCACCTCTGCAGCCCCTGGAGCCAACCCAGATAGAGGGGCTCCTCTTAATCTCTTACAGGTTGAGCCCACCAGCTGATAATTTGTTTTCAGAAGAGAGAGAGAAGGAGGCTCTGCTGGCTCCACCCCTTTCTCCCAAGTCCACGGTTTCTGTATCCAGAGAAAGGGGCCTAGAGGGATGAGGTGGAGCCTCAGAGGGAGTCCAGGTCTCACTCTGATCTGCAGGATGTGTTGCCTTAGGCCCTACCACTCCTCCAGCCGTTGGTTATGCTTTTGGGCTTCCTCCTGCCTTTGAATGTCTCCCAAAGCAGTTGAGATACTTTTGGAGATAGATCCCAACCCTCCTTTGTCTCTCCCTTCCCTCCCAAGTCTGTCCCCTGACAAAGGCCCAGTCTGCAAACAGCATTGATCCCCCTCACAGTGCGGGGCTTATAAACAACTCAAGTCCTTCTGTGGGAGACCTGTGGGTGCCATCTGTCCTCAGGGTTTGGGTGAGTCCAGATCTCACTTCTGTCTTTCCACACAGACTGCTTCACCGGCCCCACCAAACGGAGTCCTCCCTGGTTCCAGGGAAGGGGGCCTGGGTGCTCACTGAAGCTTGGTGGTTGGGAAGGAGCAGGGTGTCTCCTTTGCATTTCTTCAAGCTACTGATGTGGGGAAGCTGGGGCCCAACTTCCTTTGTGCTCCCTGCCCATGCCTCCTGCCCCCCACCCTGAAGCCCTCCTGACAACACTCCTTTCCTGCTTGGTGATCAGCGCTTCTGGGCTGCCTGGCTACTCCAGGGAGTCACTGTGTTCCAAGCCCAGGTCGCTGACATTCGTTGTCTGCAGCTCGTCAGCCTCCTCCTCCAGCTCCTCTTCCTCCTCCTCCTCCTCCATCTCATCCTCATCCTCTTCTTCTGTCCCATCCAATGAGTCATCATGTGCAGCCATCATAGCCTGCTGCATGGCCATGGTGGCATTGTCTGAGGACAGGGACTGCAGGTTGTCCAAATTGATGGAACCTGCATGAGACAGGGCGAGGGTCATGACTTCACAGAAGCTGTTATTCAGGCCCAGTAACTTCAGCATTGAACAGGGCTGACTAGACTGGCTCATGAGGTATGAGCTCCTTATTTCCTTCCTTGAAGGTGGGAAGTACTGGAGATGGAACCCAGGGCTTTGTGCATACTAGTCAAGCACTCTACTACTGAGATACATCTCCCAGTCATTTGTATTTTATTTTGAGACAGGGTCTTGCTAAGTTGCTGAGGCTGGCCTTGAACTTGAGATCCTCCAGTCTCCTAGTTGCTGGGGTTAGAGGTATGTGCTGCCTGGTAGCTACTTGTTTCTAAGGGTACCCAACCTTCGTCTAGATAATTATCTGGTTTGAAGTCCCCCATCCATTCACTTCAGCTACTCCCTACCTCATTCTAAGCAGAAACATTTACAGCTATTATTTATTAAGCAACTTCTATGTAAATATGTTAAGAATTTGGGGCTTTCTAACAGTTCTGTAAGGCAGGTATTATTGTCCCCTCTCTAAAGAGGGGAAAAATGAGCCTCAGAAAGTTAAATCATTAGCTCAAGGTGACACAGTCAGCAATGAGAGTTGGAATTGTCTTCCAGATTGGTCTAGCCTAAAATCAGTTTCTTTATACTATAGCTCATAAAAGCCTACAACAATATACACGCATGTATGCACTAAGGCATGTGTGCACACACGCACACCTCCACCCCACTGCCCACGCACAGCTATCTTCACATGCCAAGTTCTAAAATGTCTAGCTGATTGAATTATTCATTATGCACTCGGTGACTGGCAATTACAAGAGTGTACATGGAGGGTGTGACAGAGAAGCTGGGAAAACAAAACTTCTCCTGGCCTCTGTTCACAAGCCAGCTGCCTGCCTCGGTATTTATAGATGGCCTTGGTCTTGGGGATCCACACAGACACAGACTGTGTTGAGGAACTTGGGGAGGCATGTGGGAGTGAGGAGAGGGCTCTGCTGAGCTGTCATCGACTCAGATGACCACAGACTCCCACTCATCTTTGTGAGATCACTTTGAGATTGTTAAAATGTGTGCCCAAAGCAAGGTGTGGTAGCACATGCCTGTAATCCTTGTGACTCAGGAGGCTGAAGCAGGAGGATCACAAGTTCGAGGTCAGTCTCCAACTTAGTGAGTCTCAGCTACTTAGTGAGTCCCTGTCTCAAAAACATAAAAAAGGACTGAGGATGTAGCTCAATGTAGCTCAGAAGTAAAGTGTTCCTGGGTTCAATCTCCAAGACAAAAAAGGGTACAAAAGCATCCTTTTATTTAAGGCTTTGATGGAGATCAAGGAGGGCTAGTCATTGTGATAGAGCAACAGTAAGGGCTTAGGTAAGGAGACAGTCCTTGAATCTTTGCTTTCCAGGAGCCCCAACCTGCCCCTACCTAGGGTACTCTTAGCCCCAGTTCTTACCATCAGGGTTTGTTCCTGGGGCACCACCCTGCTGCTGTAGCACTCCTGCAGCAATGGAGTTGGGCCAGAATCTTTGGGTGGGCCGGTGCTGAGACTTGATCTTCTTGGCTTTGGGGGCAGGGTCTGGGTTACTGGCATCAAGCATGGGCTGCAGGATGCGCCTCCGGGCATTGATGAACCTTCCCAGGGGCAAAGATGGAAAGCTGGTTAGTGGGTGGTGTTTGGTGTGGGGCAGAGAGGGCTAAGCTGTTCCCAGGTACAATTAGACAGAACAGATGGAGTTTTCATCTGAGGGGTAAAGGCCCAGGAGAGAGAAGAGCTCCACATGTTGAGGAATTCTTAAAATCACCTGGGGCTCGGCAACCATGAAACAGTATGAGAAGAAAGCCGGAGGAGGGGTCGGAAGCCCCTACTCAAGAGCCACAGGGATCTCATGAAAATCAAAGGGAGATCAGTAGAGGAAAGGGTCCAAGTGATGGGAGATGGGGAGGGGTGGGGAATGCTGGGGAGCAATATTGGCCAAATTATATTGTTATATCATGTATCGTGTGCATGTACAAATATGTAACAACAGATCCCATCATTATGCATGACTATAATGCACCAATTGAAAAATGGTGGGGGGGAGATCCACCAGGATTGAACAAAGGAGAAAAGAGCTGTGGCCATAGGTAGCAACTTCTGACTTCTCTCCAGGGGGCTGAGGGATTATATCTGGGCCCCAACACTAAAGTCCATTCCCATCCAGCTCAGGCAGATACAGAGAAGGCGAAAGCTGAGATCCCTGTGAGGTCAAAATGGAGACTCTCCCTCCTCCTTGCCATTCCTAACTTTGCAGAATGCTTTAGTTTCAGTTCACACACAGGTGGTGACCAGATGACCACTGGCTGCACCTCCTATCTATAGATGCAGGCATTCCTTTCTGTCTCTGCAGTGCAGGTGGGGCTGGATGCTCAGGTGTGGTTGGGTTTTCTATTCAACAAGGAGCTTCCAGGGATGAGCCTGGCACAATTTCCCAGCAGAGGGCGCTGAGAAGCTGCAGATGAAGCCATAGGCTCTGGTGTTGATTCTGGCTCTCTGCCTTTAGTTCAAATGGGAGGAGGACTGGCCTGGCAGCTGGGCTGAGACTGAGGCAGGTCTGGGCATTCTATCTCTTTTCCCTGCTGTGTGTTCCCTTGCCAAGCATGTGGCCCCAGGTCCGGGAGGCTTTGGGCAGGTGATGCTAACTCACCAGTTGTTTACTTGCAGGAGGGTGAGGTTTGTCTGGGCTGCGATCTGCCTCTTCTCATCCTCCGTGGGGTAGGGGTGCTGAAATGAGAGGTGAAGGGCTAATGAGGGGTGGGCACCTGGGGGCCAGGTTCCCTAGAGACCATGCCTGAGTCCTGGGCACAGTCTTGGGCCAGGCAGCCCTAGTGGTTTGGAAGTCCAAACTGGGGAAAGTTTAAGTTTATTCCCCAAAGACCTAGGATTTAGACAGAGGCTATCCCATGCCTAAGCCTCCACATTCAGAGCCACCTGAGCCTCAGCTCAGGCCCTCAATGGAGAGCAGGAGTCAGTGCAATACTGATAGCTTTCAAGGCACCTTCCCATCCTTGTCACTTGATTCAGCAGACAAGCAGGCATTCTCAGTGCTGGGATTTACAATGCCCTCAAAAGCCCACAAAAGGTGGTAAACTGGGTGAATAAATCAATTCTGTTTAAACTAGTTGATATGTATTGAATATCTATTATGCCTATTTATTCTAAGCATTCTTAGAAGACAGAAGATAAATATATTGCTAAAGCTATGAGCATAGGACTCTATCACCTGTGAAATGCTTTCACATGCTTAATTTCTTTTAAGCAAGCCTTTCATTAAAACTGTCAGATAGGGGCTGGGGTTGTGGCTCAGCGGCAGAGCGCTCGCCTCGCACGTGCACGGTCCGGGTTCGATCCTCAGCACCACGTAAACATAAATGCATTGCATTGTGTACAACTAAAGTAAATAAATAAATATTTTTAAAAAACTGTCAGATAGACAGGTTAGGTCTTGGTATTCCCATTTTACAGATACAGAAATGGAATGACTTCTGCAATGTCACTCAAATGGTAGGTAGTGCCAACTCAGTTCTGATTGTGGCCTGATCTTCTTTAGAATGTTGCTTTGTAAGACTGAGTCACTGTCTTGTGGAGGTGGTGAGTGGCACAGATGTCTCGCACAGTCTTGGCACACTTCAGTCCATGCATTGACTATATGTTTGCTCCCTCTCTTAGACTGTACTTCTTGAGGATGGAATGTATACTTACTAGTGTGTCCCCCCAGTGTCTTGCACATATAAATGACTGCTGAGTGAAGGAGAGCAAAAACATAGCAATAGTTGCTCTGATCTGGGCAATTTGCACTAGAGAAGCTTGGAAGAAGGACAAACAGATGGTGGCCAGAATGATAGGGAAAGACTGACTGGGTCATTTAAATAATGGGAACGTCTGGGGAGGAAAGTCCTGAGCCCACCTGGTGGTGAGCCACAGATGACTAAGGCTCTGTGTCTCTGGGTCTCAGCACTGTGCTTGGCACCAGTAGGCATCATAAGTATTCAGATAGGTGAGAGTTTTGTTCTGGAAGCTAGGAGTGACTTGGGGGCTTTTGGAGCAGAGGACCAAGCCATCCAGCAGCCATCCAGCATCCACAAACCAGATCATTCCTTTTGATTGAGCTGGTAAGAGAAAGTGGCACTTGGGTTTTCTTTCCTTTTCTTTCTTTCTTTTTTTTTTAAGATTTTAAAAAAATATTTATTTATTTGTTTTAGTTGTATACAATGCCCTCGTTTTTACGTGGTGCTGAGGATCGAACCCTGGCCGCGCACGTGCTAGGCGAGCGCTCTACCGCTGAGCCACAACCCCAGCCCCACAACTGGGTTTTCTAAAGTCCTCAAGATTGGGATTTAGGGCTGGGATTGTGGCTCAGCGGTAGAGCGCTCACCTAGCAGATGCGCAGCCCGGGTTCGATCCTCAGCACCACATACAAATAAACGCATTGTGTACAACTAAAGCAAATAAATAAATATTAAAAAAAAAAAACATTTTAAAAAAAAGATTGGGATTTACAACCTGGTTCCCTTATGACAAGCTGTGAGATCTCCAGCAAGTCATGCAACCATACAGCATAAAGTCACCTAATGGCTAAATGAAATTATACTTGTAAAGCGCTCAGTAAAAGTTTCATACTATATTATGGGGTGATGTGGGGGAAGAGTTTAAACCTCTCTAAGGAAAGAGTTTGAGGATGTGAGGGCGATCTGGCTGTGACATCTGTCACCCCATTGATTGCCAGGGTTGATTTGGCTGACCTGGCTGGCTAGGCAGGTGTCCCCTTCCTCCTTCACCGCTCCATGTGCATCCCTCCTGAAGCTGCAGGCCCCGGGTCGAAAAGGATTTACCTTCCCCCATAGAGGAGGACCATTCTTTGGCCAAGGGTATACAAGTAGCTGCACTTCCCTTCCAGAACCTCCAAACAAGCTCTCAAAGAGTTTGACATCAACAGCTTGGAAGCACTCTTATTATCAGTGACAAAGGAAAGCAACTTCTTCATTTGGCCTCAGCATCCCCTGACCGCAGCAATCGGGATCATGTGTTGTTCTAATTCACACCTCTGACCCTGACTGCCACACCAGGGCAGCTGCAACTTGTGATTCATGCAATATTAAGATGCTAACAAGAGGTAAAGCACATCAGTGTTAAGGGAGCCAATTTCATGCTAATTGGGAAGGAGAGAAGGAGGCTGGGAGGAGATATTTCAGGCCCCACAGGGCAGGGAGGCAGGGAGTTCTGACTGACATCCGGGGATTGAGAGGTGCTCGTGTCCTACTCCCCGGCTCCATGGGTTTCCAACCTTCCTATCTTTGGGAAGGAATCAAGCAGCCTCTCTATCCATAGCCATCAGATCTGTGAATAAGTGTCCTCCCTCGTTATTTACAGGGATTGGTTCCAGGACTCCCACAAATGTCAAAATTCACGGACACTCAAGTCCCTAATATAAAATGGCAGAGTTTTTGCACAGAACTTGTATACATTCTCCCATTTACTATAAACCATCTCTGGATTACTTACAATACCTCATACAATGTAAATGTTACATAAATAGTTGTTATGCCATATTGGTTAGGGAATAATGACAAGGAAAAAAATCTGTACATGCTCAGTACAGACACAATTTTGTTTTCAAATATTTTCAATTCATAGTTGGTTGAATCCATGGACACAGATCCTGCATACACAAATGCTGATCATATGACAAAAAATACAGTAGTGGCTTTTGGGCTTTCACACCATGTACATACAGAACCCTCCGCTGGAACACTTTTTCTGCCTTTCCACTGCAGGCTTTTCTGAGTTTCCAGAAAAATCTGTCACAGGTCAAAGCCTCAGGGAGGCCTTTCCCAACTCCCTGATGCAGAGTCAGTCAGCACTGCTCTGAATCAGTGCATCAAGCACCCCAAGGTAACATATTCTCTCCTAGGAGGCCACGAGCTGCTCTCAGGCAAGGACCAGTCTCATTAGACATGTCTCTCCAGTGTCCATATCAGTGATGGGCAGAGAGGTCATGTTCAGCAATGGAGTATTAACAGATGAGCTGGTGGACATAAGGAGGAGATGTAGACTTGTTTCCTGAGCAAAGCTGGGCTGGCCTTGATGACCAAGCTGGGTCATCAACTCAGACAGGTTGGATATCTGCTGCACCTTGGGTGCCGGAAGGGAAAATATTTGACATTCAGAGCTCACAACTTGGATGGGAAAGGAAAAGGGGTGGGGGGGACATCTCTATTAAAGGACAGTTCTTGCTAAATATCCCTTGGGTGGTAAAAGAAGGATGGGGTGGACTGGTCCAGGAAGGCTGGTCCAGGAAGTGAGACCTGAATTGGACTTTGAAGAGTGGCCAAACTATTCAAGTAGAGGAGGGGGGCAGTAATCCAGGCAGGAGGCTTGCACTGGGACTTAGAGCTAAACCAGTTAGATGACAATCCCTTCCTTTGTTAAAGGGCCCCAAAGGGGGAAGTCCCCAAGCCTTCCCTGGAAGGACGGATGATGTTTGCTGTCTCTAAGGAGGCTTCTGGTGCTTGCCCCGTTGAGTGGATGTCACACACAGGTTAATGCCTGTCTCACAGAGAGCTGTAAGAGGCAGTGCCACCAAAGACTGGCTAGTTGTTCGTATGGATAAGGGTATAAACCCCTTACTATGCCCTAGAACCGTCTCCTCTCCCTCTCCCTCCTGGATCCAGCATCTCAGGAGGCACGTGGTAGAGGCTGTGGGTGAGTAGCAGCATTTAGCCCAGCTTTGGGAACAGGTGTGTCGGCCAGAACATTCCTGGCTCCACATCTGAGTGCTGATGGGAGCAGTCTAGCTCGTACATGCCTCAGACCACATGATTCCTGAGGACAGAGTCAAAATAGTCCTGGCCCTGGGACAGACTGCGATTGGGTCAGTGCTACTTTTAGCACAATTGGAAAAGTCTGGGGCCAAGGATGGGGAGAGGAATGAAATGAGATCATGGTAAGCCATCAAGTCATGGTAGCTGGAGATACATGGGAAGGACCCAGGTAGCAGTTCTCTGTAAGCAGGTAATTCGTCCTTGGAAAAGAGGTAGAGAACATACTAGAAAATTCCAGATCCTTCCAGGGCCAACCTGAAGACTCCCATGGCTGGGCAGTGCCACTTGGCAGTAAAGAGCCTTTGGAGATGGGTTCAAGTCCTGCCCCACCTTCTGGCTATGTGTTGCTTTATGTCTTCCATCCTTAGCTTTCTCAGCTTAACATTGAAATAGCAGAATAATGTGCACCTCTGGACTTGAGGGATGACTTAATGAGATGACACAGTGCACATACATTCTATTGATTCACTCTGTGCAATATACCGAATCCTCCCTGACACCATCTAGTTGAATATTTAAGGTCTCCAGAGCAGTGAAATGTAATATTTTTATCAAGTAGGTGTTTCAGTGTACCACGGTTGCCACTAGGAAGTTCCTCTGAAATCTAACCTAACTTCCTTCCCAGATTTCTGTGACACCTCTCTCTATAGCTCTACAACCTGAGTTTCATCTGGGCTTAAATGACATTGAGAGCAGTTTTCAGTTTGAAGAGTGAGTTTTTCCTGAGTCTGGTCAGAAGTAAGCTAAGCTTGTGCTGGTTCCTAGGTCTCTGGCTACTTCTTTCATCAACACCCACCCTGAGGTTGTGCTTCCACCTCCTAGTCCATGCAAGTATCACCACAACGCCGGCCAGGCCCCCCAGGGGCATGGTACATAGGAAGCAGGAACCTGTCGGTACCAGTAGCCCCTGTGGTACTGCTGGAGCAGGGCTTGGAATCGGATGCAGATCAGGGAACCTCCGGCTCCTATTGCCTGTCACCGCCAGCTCTGCTCTGGGTTCTACCACTCTTCTTACTCCTGACAAGTGTGGGGACCACGGGCTGCTGTGTGCCATCACTCTGTGAGCATGGCACTGCTCGTGAGGGCTTGGGACCATCTAGAGAAAGGCAGCCTGCTGGGGGAGGGGCCCTGAGATGGCCACAAGTCATCACATCTAGGATGCCAATGATGTAGGATGCACTCTGAGTTCTAAGATGCAAAAATGGAAAAAGCAAGCCTTTCAGAAGAAAGAAAAGCATAATTATTCACCCACAGAATTTCTCCTTCTACTATAGTTACCTTTGTTCAGAGCTTCCATTCTTTCATTTTCTCTCATACTTTTTTTACCCCATCCCCTCGAAATTGGGCACAACCAGAAAAGTACAAAGACTTCAAATATACAGTTTCATGCATTCTTGTAAAGCAAATGCCCATGTAACAACCCCTCAGGTCAAAAGATAAGATTCTACCAGCACTCCAGGAGCCCTCTTCTGCCCCTAAATTAGCTCCCCCAAATATTCACTCCAAAGATAACATGACTTCTATGGTAATTGTTTTCTTACTTTATAGTTTTACTATCTATGCTACATCCTTCAACATGATAGGTTAGTTTTTACTGGGTTTATATTAATGGAATCATTGACCCATGAACTATAGATGTTCATCTTCATTGCTGTATACTTTTCATCATGAAAATCTACTGTTCTCCATTCTTCACCCTCCTGCCTTCTCAAAACATTTCTCTCTTTCCCCTGGTTTCCATTTCAATCCATTTTCTGCACTGCAGCAAGACTGGTCTTTCTTAACTCCCCCCATCTTCACCCTGCTTAAGTTAAGCCATCTGGATGCTGCTTCTAGAGCTCTAAGCCCTCCTATCTACGATTCCCCGCACTGTAACAGTGAACTATTGAGTTATCTGTCACACCAAAAAGATAGGCTGCAAGTCTTCTTTGTCTTTTTTGAGAAAAAGGACCGTGTCTTTCTTCTTGAATGTCCACCCCCACTGTCAGTTCTGAGAATGCCTGGCCCATGGTAAGTGTCCAATTCTTATTTGCTGACTAAACAATCGTAGTGGCTTGGGGCTAGCTGGTACTTCTCACCTTTCCTCTGTGTGCGCCTGCAGTTGTGAAGGGGCGTGGGGGCATCAGTGATTCAGACTGATGAATTCCCCCAGGAATTCCACCTAGAGGCAGGTTGCTGTCCTGCAATTGACTGTTAAATGCACATCTGTGGTGAGGGGAGGAAGGGGTACTGAGAGTCCACCCAGGCCCACTGGCTGTCTCTCTGGAGGGCTGTGGAGAGAGCACTGTGAGAAGCAGGTGGGAACAGGGACTCCACTCCCAATGGCCTGTGTTTGAATCCTGGTCCTGCCTCTCAGCAGCTCAAGATCATGGGCTAATTTCCTCTTCTGCAACACGGGGAAATCATTACATCTGCCTCAAGGTTTACAGGGATTACGAGAGTTCCTAGTGTTTGAAAAGTACTTAGAACAGTGCCTGGCATACCTTAGGAGTATTTGTTAAAAAATAAATAGATAAATACACATTTGGCTGGATGCACATGGCTCTACGTCTGAGTGAGCCTCCCGGTGTCTCCTGGCAGATGGCGGGGGCCTCCCAGCAGCCCCTCTATGTTCGTATCACTGTGCTCCTTTTTTCCAGTGGGCTTTATTTCTTGCATGCTCTGGGGCTGCTCCAGGCCCTGTGCACATGTGATAGTGCGTTTGCTCCTAACCTGGGTCTCAGGCTTCTTGGGGGATGCTGTGAGGATGTAAATCTCCCTTGGCATTTTCAGGTGAAATCTCTGAAAACTGCAGACTCCTGCAGGGTGTCCTGGGACTCAGTGCTGCCTGGGGGCCTCTCACACTCCCTCCCTTCTCAGCTTGTCCATCCAACCTGCTGTCAGCAAGGCCCGGTCTTAGATGGAGATGCACCAAGCTTCCTTCTTCCCTTCAGACTCACTGCCAATGTGGCACACATCCTGGGACTGTGGCTGTGCCTCCGGCACTGTGCCATCCTCCCTGGGGAGTCAGAAGGCAGCTTCTCTCCACATCCCTTCAATGAAGGGCAGGTGGGAGAAAACAGTCTCATATCACAGGCAGGAATTAGAGGCCTAATGAGTCTCTGGCACCGAGAGATGGTTGCAGCCAAGAACCCTGCTGGCCTGACTCCAGCCTCCCAGTGCAGTGGTACAGAGGCCTAAGCAGCCTCTGGTGGGAACTCTGTCCTGGCCGTGACAAGGGGCCATGCAGGTTGCCAAGTTCTAAGGGTGAGAAGAAAAGGATTTCATGATTGAACACCTTGGAGGGAGCCCATTTTGAGGCCAGCCTGGGCAACTTAGTGAGACCCTGCCTCAAAATAAAGATAAAAATGGCGGGGGGTGTTGCTCAGTGGTAGAGTGCTTTTGGTTTCAATCCTTAGAGCATGCTTGTGCACACACATAAACAAACAAACAAACAAACAAACATAAAAAGCTAGCCATCTTTAAGGTCCAGCCTAGATGCCAGATCCACCACTAAACCCTGCTAATGAAATATCAAAATAGCACTAAACGTCCCTGAAGCCAACTTCTTGCACAGTTTAGGAGCCCTTTACACCAGCATACCCCAAATAAGATACAGATGTGCAGAGACAGTGATGCCCTCAGCCTGGGCATGTCTTGGTGGGGTGTGGGGTGGTGAGAGTCTCCCGGCTGGTCTTCAGTTGTAAGCAGCCTAGTGGGCTCGCTGTCATGTTCTATGTGTGCCATCTTGAAGAAGGCCGGCACTTGACTCTGCATATCACCATCACTCAGCGCACAGCCTTCTGCTCTGATGTTTGGGACGATCTTTCTATTGAACTCAAGTATGACTCCCTACTCATCTATCCAGAGAATCTTCAAAGTTGCCACAAGAAGTCTACAAGCCCATCTCTGACCTAAGAATCACGGTTGCCACCCCTAATGGATACCAACAGCTTTAGGCTAACTTTGAACACTTACAGTGGGAAGAATACTCTGCTGAAGTACTTGATGTATATCCTCATTGAATTCTTTTTTTTTTTTTAATATTTATTTATTTACTTTAGTTGTACACAATGCAATGCATTTATGTTTACGTGGTGCTGAGGATCGAACCCGGGCCGTGCACGTGCGAGGCGAGCGCTCTGCCGCTGAGCCACAACCCCAGCCCTCATTGAATTCTTAAGGTGTCTAGGAAATAGGCATTATTATTTCATTTCACACAGGAGAAAAGCTGAACTTAGAGGGGCTAATACAAGCAGCAAAAGGCAGATCAGAACTGGGACTCAGGCCTCCCATATCTTTAACCAAGGCCCCCTGCTGAAGTTCACCTGTCAGGTCCTGTGTATTATAACATATAATTGATGACCTTTACCTTAGATAAGTAATGCTCTTTCCACTTTATGAGGAGGAAATCAGCTCCAGAGTTCATGGACCTGATCAAGGTCATAGAAAAGTAAAAACTGGAGTTCAGTGTCAGGTGTGGTGGCACACGCCTGTAATCCCAGCAGCTCGGGAGGCTGAGACAGGAGGATCATGGGTTCAAAGCCAGCCTCAGCAATGGCAAGGTACAAACCAACTTAGTGAGACCCTGTATCTAAATAAAATACAAAATAGGGCTGGGGATGTGGCTCAGTGGTCAAGTGTCTCTGAGTTCAATCCCCAGTACCTTCCCCCTGCAAAAAATGGAGTCGAGATTCATTTCAGTGTGCATGCCTCGATAGCCCTTGTCAGGTGAAGAGGCTTCTTCTACTTCTATTTTCCACAGGCTAACCAGCCCTTAACCCCTCAACCCTTCCTCAGATGACATGCTTCCTGTTGGTCACCTGAACAGACATTTCCCCACCTTAGCCCTTCTTCTCTAGACAGGACCATCAAAAGACTTTGCAACCCAATACTTGGTTGCGGTCAGACTATTAGGGACATGTTTGACAAGCACAGGTGGCCAAATGTCTCTGGCCTATCCTGACTCCTCCATTCTCAACCTCCTTGAGTACTTTTGGCATTTGTAAAATAGCACTTGATTCCACCATAGGTTGACCTTTCTTGGCTTATATGTATACATTTTTTTTCCCTTGAGACAAGGTCTGAGAGTGTTGTTCAGGTTGGCCTTGAACTCCTGGGCTCAAGCAATCATCTCACTTCAGCCCCTTGAGAAGGACTAGCCTGCTAAGCATGCTTTTATTTTATTTATTTATTTATTTATTTTGCAGTACTGGGTATGGAACCCAGGGCCTCATGCATGCTAAGCAAGAGCTCTTCCACTGAGCTACACTCCCCTGTTTATGTGTATAATTATTCCCCTAATTAAATTATAAGCTCCCTGAAGGCTAAATCATGTCTCATACCTGAAACTTAGGTGTTAGTGAACAGATTTATTATTTAGAACTTAGATCACATTTTCCTATAGAAATAAATTATTTTAATAACAGTTTTCCTGGCTAGACCCAAGGCCAATTTGGTTAAAGGTCTGTGTTCAAGGGAGGGAGGAACCATAAGATTCAGAGAGACAAGTAAGAGACCTCCCTCTGCTTTCAGAACAGTGCTAGACCTGGGCAACTCTGAGATTGGTGGGTGTGGACTGTCTGTGTCTCTTTTTTGTACCCTGTTGACTTATCAGTGCCTCTTCTCACAAGCCACAGGCTCCACAGGCCTCCAGGATTTCAAGGTCAAAGCCCTGAAACTGTGTCCATGATGATGCAAATAAGGCTTTCCTCAGAGTCTCAAAAGAGGCAGGGGCCTAGAGAAGTTTAGAACAATTGCCAGAAGATTCTCCACTGGCACTCCATTCAGGCTTTCCTCCTCAAAATGTTGTTAAAAAGTGTTCTCCTACAAGCACTGCGGTTCTTCACATGAACTGATCTTAGCTGAGTGGGAGTAGAAAAGCAAATTTTGAACTAATGCATACTAAACTGTGAATGAATGGCCTCTACACAGGCATCTGCTTTTCACAGGGATTAACTTAAAATGGGCATGTGATCAACGGAATTTCAGACAGTGTGAACAAGTTAAAGGGAAAAGTAGCAGACAAGATGTTCTAGAACAAGAATGGAATCAATCTTCTTATGCCATCTTCTTGCTTTTTGTAAGGGGTTTTTACTACTCTCTACAGATTTCCTAACAGTTTCAAGATTTTGCTCAGGATTTTCTAGGATTGGGCACATTATGAAGACTCCTGAGCAGGGCACTGTGGTGCATGCCTGTAATCCCAGCAACCTGGGAGGCTGAGGCAAAAGAATCACAGTTCAAAGTCAGCCTCAGCAAGTTAGTGAAGCCCTAAGAAACTTAGTGAGACTTGGTCTCAAAATAAAAAACATAAAAAGGGCTGGGGATGTGTCTCAGTGGCTAAGTGCCCCTGAGTTCCATTAAAAAAAAAAAAAAGACTCCTGGAGTGAGACTAAGGCATCTGTATCAGTGGTTGTGCCTGTATCAGGTCAAGGTTCCTTCTCACCCATCATCTAATTTCATCCTCACAACAACCCTATCAATTTGGTATTGTGATCCCATTTTACAGCAGAGGAAACCAAGGCTTAGTAAGGATAAGTAACTCACTCCATTTCCTCTAGTGGCCTAGAGGGAGTGGTGCTGCATCCTTTCCATATACCACATTCTTTTTTTTTTTTTTTTTAAATATTTATTTATTTGCTTTAGTTGTACACAATGCAATGCATTTATGTTTACGTGGTGCTTAGGATCGAACCCGGGCCGCGCACATGCTAGGCGAGCGCTCTACCACTGAGCCACAACCCCAGCCCCATATACCACATTCTTACTTTTTGTAGGAAACATCACTGCTTCTAAGTCAGGTGGGCTGGTAGATCCTGTCAGTAAGCCCTTGATGGGCACCTAGCTCTATAATTCCTTCAAGACTTAACAGGGCGTCCTGCACAGGGAAGGTGGTGAGGCATGCAAAGAATGTTTGTGGCAGCGGCAACTGGATGGGTTTCTCCACGTGCCCTCCTTGGCCAGGAGCCCTGTTCAGGGCACAAGCTGTACCTGGGAATGCAGCCACTCTGCTTCCCCTGGTCAGGGTGAGTCCAGCATGTGAGGCGCTAGGGTTGTGGGGAAGATAGCTGGGAATCTGGTGAAGAATCTGTAGGATAAGGTGGGACTCAGAAATCACATGGAGTACATGAATATTCATAGCAGCATTACTTATAAGCCAAAAGGTGGAAACTATTCAAATGTCCATCAATCGGTGAAGAAATAAACAAAATGTGGCATATCCACACAGTGGAATATCACTGAGCTACAAAACAGAATGAAATACTGATACATGCTACAACACAGATGAACCTTGGAAACATGCTAAGTGAATGAAGCCAGACACAAAAGATGACATCATATGACTCCACTCATTTGGAAGGTCTGGAATAGACCGATGCCTAGAGATGCAGAGCAGATCCCAGGTTGCCAGGGGCTTAGGGGTGATGGCGAATGGGCATGGGATTTCTTTTTGGAGTGATGAAAATATTCTAGAATTAGATAGTGGTGATGATTGCACAATGCTGTAAATATGCTAAAACTCACTGAATTGTACAGTTTAAAAGGGTGAATTTTATGGCATGTGAATTATGTTTCAATTCAAAAAGTCGTAAGAGAAGGCCACCCGGTGCCTTTTATGCACTCAGCATTCTCCCCCAGTGGAGTTCTTACGAGGGCCTGCAGCAAGGCCCTCAGTTCCGCTGGCTGGGTGGACGTGGAGGCGGGAGAGGGGGCGGGGGACAATGGCAGTGAGTGGAGCACAGCTGGGCCCTGGCTGAGGAATGTGATGATGGGGTGTGTTATAAACAGTTTCACTGTGATTTCTGAAAACTGGCCCGGCCGCACAAAAATCCTACACCTTTTCCAAGATAGTGTCCTGTGCTTCAGCCAAAAGTCAGGCTTCCCCTCTGATTTACCTAGCATGGAAGCTCTGAATGTCTGTGGTGTCTTGGGTCCATGTGGAGACAGTAAAGCCAAGTGAGGGGGAGGTTAGAGCCCCAGGGCACAGGTTCTGGGTTCAAACCCTATACGATCTTATCATCTGTGTGACCTTGTGAAACACGTTGCCTTCTTTGGGTCCCAGTTTTGTCATTGGTAAAATGAAGACAGTCGTACCCACCTTCTAGGGTACTTGTGTGGGTTGAAAGGGACAATGAGCATAGATAGACTGGCACACTGCCGTGGCTGGGTGCGGGAGTGACTGCTCTGCTGGCGCTTGGTCTCTTCTCCAAGACCTCCTGGTCTGCAAACTGCTCGTGTACTATGGTAGCAGCATGCAGAGAACTGCCATGTCTAGGGATGAAGATGAGCAGAATCACCTGGCAAGCAGGATGACACTGAGATCTGGAGTGGGGCAGGTGGGAGCCAAAGCTGGGGAGGAGGAATAGCACCTCTTCCTCCATTCAGCGCCTCTCCCTCCTCCACAGGGAGGGAGGACCCTCTGCCAGGGCTTCCACCCGACCTGGTGTGCTATGAAGTGATTGCTTCCAGCAGGAGTTTAGCTTCTTTCAGCCAAAATGCAAGAGCAAGAAAATGTCACTGGATTCTTTAGGGACTCAGCAGTCAGCAGCTAATGGATGAAACCATCCCAATCTCACTGCAGCCTGACAGCAAAATAGGCTCCAGGATGTAACCTCCATCTCAGGACCTGTCTATCATCTGAACTCATATCTATAGCTGCTAATGCCACAGATCAGTGGAAATGACATGAAGCCTCAGACATAGGACAAAAGGAATCAACCAACCAACCAACAAAAACAAACCAAAACAAAAAACTCCTAAGTTCTGCCTTCAGAAAAGAAGATGACAGGAAAAACCAATATTTACTATAGAAGTGCTCAAAATTAGTATCTATTTGGCCAAGGTTGTAAATGACATAATGCTCTCCATTTCTTCTGTAAATCATAACAATTGCTGGCCATCAGATCCTGATACTGGAGGTGAAAGGGCCGCTTTGTAGAATGTCCATCAGCCAAATTATCTATTTATCAGAAATTCCTCAGTGTTGGTATCTAGATTGATGTATGACAGTTAAAGATGTTGTAACAATGTAATTTAATGACCTTCCCTGTAAACCAATGAAATATGAGTGCAAAAAGAAAGAGTTCTGTTGCTAAGAAAACTAAAACTGCTTTGGAAAATCTTGCAACTTAAATTTGCTTAAAAATGCTAAATACCGGGTGGGTAATAGTAGTAATATAGTAGGCTTGGTAGTAGAGAGCACTTGTCTAGCATGCTCAAGGACCTAGGTTAAAAAAGAAAAGGAAAGGAAAGAAAAAGCTGAATAGTTAGGATCAGGTGAGACCGATGTAGGAGATTGGAATGTATAATAAAATTCCAGAAAGGTCCTGTAGCCAGATTAGCTCCCAAATGTCAATGTTCTTATTCCACCATAAATAAACATGGAATTTAAAGAAATTTTATTATGGAAAAGGTTTATGCAAGGAAAATGATAAACATTAATCAGAAAAAGACCTTGGTCTTATATCAAAGATTAGCAAATGAATCTATACACATCTTTAAAATTAACATAAAGCATATCTATTACTTTTTTTGGGGGGTGGGGGTGAGGTACCAGATATTGAACTCAGGGGCACTTGACCACTGAGCCACATCCCCAGCCCTATTTTTGTATTTTATTTAGAGATAGGGTGTCACTGAGTTGCTTAGTGCCTCACTGTTGCTGAGGATGGCTTTGAACTTGTGATCCTCCTGCCTCAGCCTCCCAAGATGCTGGTATTACAGGCATGTGCCACCGCACCCAGCAACATAAAGCATATGTTTTGAATGGTTGCTCCTTTTTTAATTTTTTTAATCGTCTTTTCCAATTATCCAATCAACAAACTAGTTGTCCCAGTTGCACTGGGTACAGAACATTTGTGGAACATTGAGGTGTGTTTTTATTTTATACTTTCTCCACTCTTCTTTCCCTAAATTGAATAGCTACTGCATGCCCACTGTGCTGTTACCCTGGGGTTCTGTCTCCTCATAGTCTCAGGGTTGTTTCTCAGAGCAACAATGAAAAGTAGAATGATTTGGAGCCATCAAATACATTTGGAAGAAGACTCAAGCCTTAACCCTCTGTGAACTCCCAATGCCACCTAGTACACTAAGAAAAAAGAAATAGGCTAATCTTTGTAGAACCCAGATTTGCTCAAACATTTCACCATGGAACTCCTTTTTGGCAGCAATGCCAAGCAAAGTCCTATGAAGGTACATACATAGGGAATCAATGCCATGGGGCCCACAGACAAGGAGTAATGCATGGTCCCTATTCTTGAGAAATTTAGCACAGAGTAAGAGCCATAAAGCATATAGATTTGATGCACAAACATAGCATGGGTAAGCCACTGTGCTCGTCACTATACTCTTAGGATTAGATGATGGGAAACTCAGTAGGTATTACAGATCAAACAACACATTAGCCATCCACCTTTAATTAATTTTCACAAATGTTGGGCCTTACCCTTAAAAACTTGCTCTTGGTTGGCTGTTCTAGAAAGTTCAAAGTGAATGATTTCTTAAGTGTTAACTATATGGTAGACCTGGCTCTTTAAGGATGTTCTCTTATTTAATGTTGACAACCATGGGAAATAAATACCTTATTCTTTTCAAAGAAATAAAATCAGAGTGGTCATGTAGCTACTGCAAGAAACTCAATTCATACCCCAATCTGTCTAGCTTCAAAGCCTGTCTCCTCTCCCCTGTGCCTGGTAACCAGGAGCCTTTCAGCTTCTGTCCTGAAGCTGGGGTCTGGCAGGGAGTGTATGTGTGTCCACATGTACATAGATGACCAGGCTGCTCTGATGATGCCCCAGGTTGTGTGTCCCAGCTGTGGGCTGCAGGGGCAGTTGTGGTCTATAGAGGCCAGTTGTGTATATTTATTTCTCTGGAGTGACCAGAATTTTTTGTTTTCAGTTCAGAAGTTCTGGGTTCTGACTTTAGAGGCCTGGCAGCCCATCCCTTCTCATATCCTGAGGCCACTATCTTGAAGGCATTAGCTATGGGAGGACTTTGCCAATGCTAAGTGCTTTCTTACTAGCATCTGTAGCTGTATGCACTTCCAGGCTACAGAGAATAGCAGAGTGGGTGGGTGAACGCAGGCAGAAGGCTCATACTTATGCTTTTTGGCAAGTCTTCTCTACTGTCTTAGGTGTCTTTATAAAGCCAACATGGGTCCTTTCTTCTCTTCTGTTTGGTGCTCAGCTACTTCCTCCTGCCTCTTCTCTCCCTCTCCCTCTTCTTTCTTCCCAAATCCAGTTGGAAGTGACCATAGAGCAGAAAGAACAGACCCTGAGCTACAGAGGATGGCTCACAAGGAAAGGGCAGGACATGAACTGAGGTCCCAGGTGAGAGGTGTGACACAGCCAGGAGGGACTGAGCTGGGTGACCCTCCAGTCTCAGGTTAGAGAGTTGAGCTGCAAGTGGGGAATGGAAGGTAGCTGAAGTGGTTTGCAGGTGTGCTTACAACCATTTTCAAAAATGCAAAAGGTAAGCCGGGCGCGGTGGCGCACGCCTGTAATCCCAGCACTTTGGGAGGCTGAGGCAAGAGGATCGCGAGTTCAAAGCCAGCCTCAGCAATGGCGAGGCACTTAGCAACTCAGTGAGACCCTGTCTCTAAATAAAATACAAAAAAGGGCTGGGGATGTGGCCCAGTGGTCGAGTGCCCCTGAGTTCAATCCCTGGTACCAAAAAAAAAAAAAAAAAAAAGAAAAAAAAAAAAAATGCAAAAGGTAGCTCCTGAGTCCTGGGTTTATGCCAAATAGTATGGTATAAGGACACTCCTGTCAGGGATTCTCTGAAGGATGTTAGAAAGCAGATATTTAATAGCTATGGAATTCTATGTAGCATCACTGGGCAGTTGGGAGGTGTATGCTAATACCCAACCCTACCAAATGTTTTGAACCATTTCCCAACATTTCAGCTCTTAATGTAAGTACTTGTTGCATTGACTTGGATGCTTTAATAGAAGAGGATTTCAGGTGTGAACCTCTAGTTATTGTGTTATTTTTAGTTTATGTCTTTTGTGTGTGGGGGGGGGCTGAGTAAATTTGAAAAGAAACAGCTGGATGAATGCTTTACAGACAAGTTATGTTTATACAGAACTTACTGGGAGAAGATTTGATTGGTTCTCTAAACACATACATCTTTGTTCTTCTGTTAAAATAGTAAGCCTACAGATCTTGGGCTAGGATGGAAGCATTACATTCTGACTCAAACCTAAGTGAGTAGAATATTTTCTGTATTGCAATATTTTATTTCTGAGTTGAAACTGAATTGGATCTCATGGGCTCAAGTTTGCCTGAAGTGTTTGGATACTTCTAAACTTAGGGATCCCTTTATAACAAAAAATAAATAAATTAATTAAAAGGTCTTTATGCAAATTAAAAAGTGCATGGGGATTGGAGGCAAAGGAGGAAAGAGAATGAGCATTTGTTAAGCACCTCAGTGTTCCAGGGTCTTTGTAACTATTTCATGGCCTCATTGTGATCTTCACAGGCGAGAGTGGCCACTTTAGAGAATAAAAGGTAAAGTCGAGATTTGAACCCAGGTTTGGTTGCCTTGAAAGCTCATGAGCTTTCCATCCTGTAGTTGTCTGTCACCATACCACAATGCATGGAGCCTGATTCTGTTCCATTGAGGGTTAGGGCAGCCTGTGCTGCCCTGATCTTGGTAGCGACAGACAGGTCCATGCAGAGATGACAGATCTTTCCTGAGGGAGGCCCTCTTTCCCATGTGTGGGATACAAGCTCTAACATAAACCCTGGGCTCCTGGGGCCATCAGCTGCCCAAAGGGCTTACTGGTTTTCTGAAAATGTGGGAAACCAGAACAGACAGGAAACCAGAGCATCACCCCACGAGATTCAGACTGGACCTGCCCCGGGTTCCCTTGCTTCATTGCTTAGGCTCTGGGGTGTTTCTCCAGCTTTTTCTCCTTGCTTTAACCTTCAGTCTTCCAGCCTCTTCTGTCCAAATTAGTTTTCTAACTCGAAACTCCAGGTTTCCAAACTACACAGAGATTTTTAAATGTGCTTGCTCAGCAACACTCTGGAGAAGCACCAAGTCCTGAGAGTTGGGTGGAGAGCTTTGGGGAGATGCCAGGCTTTGGCCCCACATCTATTGCCAAACAGCGATTCTTCCCATTCTCTGGGGACACAAAAGACCAGTATCTCTAAGGCAGAATCCTTAAGACTATATTTAGTCTTCTGCTCCCAACATCTGAGAGCCATTGCTGAGGCTTAGTTTCTGTGGTTTCTGGAGGCTCTCCCATTTCAGATAAAGGGCTGTATTAATTAATTTCCATGGTCCATTTGATTTCTCTCCTTCTCTCTAAAGGATGATCTCTCCTTATTCCTGGTTCTTCCTACAGTTCTTAGGCCCATGTATCCATAGCCCCTCTTCATTTGTCTTGTATGTGTGTGTGTCTGATATGCCAGACCAGACTGCTGGATGTCTGTCTGTGGCCACAGAATCTGCTCCCTACCCCAGGACACACACACAATGTCAGCCCCCCACACAGTAATTGGTCTTTATTGCTACAGTCCTTGAAATTAGTGCTGTAGGGGATTATAACTTTGAAGTCATTCCTAACATTCAACCAAAGGCTTGTCTTTTATAGCTAATACCACATGCAAACACGTAACTACCAGCATGTTATGTGCACATAGTAGGCATTTTATAAACACTGCATTTAAACCCAAGGCATTGCACCATTTTAGGAAGGTAGGAACTGAGGCTTATGACAGCAGTGGCTCTGTGTCATAGAGCTGAACTGGTTGTGTGAGAAAGCCAGGATTCCAGCCTAGTCTGTCCTCCAGAGATGGTGTTCTAACCAAGCTCCCCTGAGCTGTACCTTGTCCAGAGGGAAATGGATACATACATTGCTTCCCCCAGCAGAGTGGAATTTGGACCCTGGTAGAGAATTAACCTGTTCTTCCAGTCACCACAATTCCTCCTCTTGAACTTCATTCTGTCCACAGAACAATGTTGTACACTTGCCCAGTGCTTAGCTCTCTCCAAAGTGTTCATCCCTGTTACCTCCTTTGTTGTCATATATTTTTGAGGCAGTAGCAGGAGCAAGTACTAGTTAGTCTCCCAGCTTTAGGCCCCATTTAAGCCTCCCCTGAGCTGGCCTCCAGCTGATATCCCTATCAGAACAGACTCTGTGAGGCCATGCCCTGCAGGTCTGGAGGTGACATCAGTCTGGCATCCTCAGTGTGACTTCACCCCCCCCCATACACATTCACACACACTCACCATGAGATGTTGGAAGAGCCAAGAACGCATTATATTGGTGGCATGTTTGGGCAAGACTCCTCGTTTGTTCTTGGACTTCTTATCCTCATTGTCCAGGAGGGAGGTGAGGTCAAGGTTAACCTTCAGGGCACGTGGAGAAAAAGTCAGCATCAGCAGCCTGTCAGGCCAGCAACTGGGGACCTGTTGCCGTAGAGATGGTGGGCTCTCCCTGCCAACCCCCTTTCCCAACTCATTCTCAGGACCCTGGGGAGGTCACCTTTCCCTCTCTGCCCCACATCAGCTCCTCAGAGAAAGAAGATGAGGCTTGGGGTGAAGGGAGAGGAGAAGGAGAAAGAAAAGCTGGAGGAGAGGAGGGAGAAAGGGACGTGAGAGAAGGTAGAGGAAACAAGACCATGCAGGGAGTATGGAAGATATCAACTTGCTATGAACCATTTAATAGTTATTAGCATTTCTGTGATATTTTAGAGTTTGCAAAGCACTTTCCTGTCCATCACCATGGTTAATCCTTACAACAGCCCTGTAGGTGGTTGGGCTGTATGCAGTTGGTATTAATCCCCCCTTTATTGATAAGAACTCTGAGGCTCAGGGAGGTTAGGAGACTTATCCAAGATCACAGAGTTAATGTCAGATCTTGTGCCTCTGACTTCGGATCTTTCTACAGATCTACACTCTACACCACCAAGTTATAGCGTGACTCCATCTGGAGACTAGGAATAGGAAGTGCAGGATCCTTTGATGTAAACTCAGGAGGCAGCAAAATCCCAGGAGCTGATAAAAACCTTTACCAGACCTTTACTTTATCTGTAAAGTAGGGATAATGATACCTTTTGAGGAATAGTGAGGATTAAATGAATTACTTGTGTAAAGTGCCTCACAGTATGCATTCAGAAGTGCCCTCCCCTTACCCATGCACACGTACACACACTCACCTGTGTGTTCTGGATCTGGATGGCTCCCTGGGGGATTGCTTGGGTGACCACCTGACCCTGGGAGGTTACCATGGTAACCGGTTGGTATAAGGCTCCACCTGAGGAGACAACCAGCTTTTGGGTCCCCTGCCATGGGGTGGGAGAAGAGAGGGCAAGCAGGGTTCCCAATCTGCTTGGCACTGATATGAAGACCCTCTGCTCAGCAGCCCTGGGGTAGTGAGGCATGTTTCTTCCACTTATATGGGAGAAATGGGTGGGCTGGGGGAATGGTGTCCAGAGTCAGAGCAGAGCCTCTGGTGGGAAGTGTTTGGAGTAAGGGACAATAGCCTTACTAAGTCTCGGGGGAGGGGACTCATGAGAATTTGATGCAAATTTGTTCCAGCCCATCACAATCAGGTCTTGGTGCCAACCAATTGCAGCAGCACAGGACATGCCTTGATCCTGGGATTCCTTAGGGGCCACCCTTCTCCCATGGAGCTCCCCATTATCCCCAGCTCTGCATTCCCTGCACCGACCTGACACGACTTGTGAGTTGACGGTTGTCATTGCGATGTTGCCCTGCTGGAGTGCTGAGGCTGGGACCACAATCCCCTGGGGGTTATTGGAGACTCCAGACATGGAATTGGGGGAATTCTGCAGGAGGTCCTAGTCATAAGGGAAGCGTGATTTGTGACAATGTCCTAGACAGCTGAGATGCTTCAGATCCCAGCTCTCCCTCCCTCCCCTCTGTCTCCTTCTTGCCTTCCTTCTTCCCTCCTTTCTGCTCCTCCCCAGACCTGAATCCAGAAAGCAATTCCCTTGGCTTTACAGAAAGAGTAAAACGGCTCAATATTTTAAAAAATAGGTAAGACCCAAATCAAAAAGCCAACAATGGTCATCCATTTAACTATTCTGTTCCTCTGACAACCTGAGGCACAAATTGTCCCCTAAATCAGTGGGTCTCACCTGGGTTACATTTTGGAAACTCCAGTGATGATGTGTGGGTTCCAGCCCCAGAGATTCTTATTTAATGGGTGAGGGGTGTGTCCTAGACTTTGGAGTTTTAAAACTCCCCAGGTGTAGGTATGGCTGAGGACTGAGTTCCCTCCACTCAGCATCTACTCAACCCTCAAATTCAACTGTGCCAGAAGTTCTCTCACTCACTGCTCACGCAGTGCCTCTCTTCTTCACAATCTTCACAATAGACTACAGACTTCATAATAGGCACAAAGCACCCTCCAGTGTTTTATTTAATTTACATTTTTAAGGGCCTTGCACATGCCAGGCAAGCACTCTAACACTGAGCTACAACCCTGCCCTCTAACTCTTACCTTTGTATCCTTAACCCCTAGCACATTGTACTAAAATACTTGTTTAAAAAATAATAAGATACTGGGAATGGTATCGGCCAAATTATATTGTTATATCATGTGCACAAATGAATATGTAACAACAAATCCCACCATTATGTATAATTATAACATACCTATAAAAATATGGAAAAAATAAAAAATAGTAAGAAAGCTGTGCTAGCCTCTGCATAACTTGTCTTATATTAGCCTCAACTTCCTTGTCTTCAGCACATCATCCATTCTTTCTTTTCTCTTCCTCAGGCTCCCAACACAGAATTCCCTTTGCCCCTCATTGTTAGCCAGGAGACAATCTGTGGTTTGTTTTTGCAGTAGTCAAGGCAGCTAAGAAGACAATTTTTTCTGGTCCCCTGCTCCTCTCATCATTCTCATTTAACACGTGGGAAACAACCTTGAACTTGATGTTAAAAAGCCTGACAACAGGGAAGGCTTGGCTGCAGGCCTCAGGAGAAATGGGCCTCCTTTTCTGGGGAACCTACACAATGTGACTGGGTCTCAGAGAGTTTGTGAAAAGGGACCTGGATGTGAGAGGTCAGTGCCTCTAGGTTTGGAAAAAGCAAGAAAGGGAGGGAATGAGAGAGAGAGAAGAAGAAGGAGGCTTGAGAGACCCTCCTGGGTCTCTTGCTCCTCTCAGTCACAATTCTTTATCTGAAAAACAGGGTTTGAACCAGTTGACAGGTCCAATGGCCACATAGGCTGACATACCAAAGCTCAAATGCTACAATCATAAGGCACGAAATGCAAAGATTTAGAAACAGCAAAGCAGTCAAGAAAATAGACTAAATGAGGTGGTTGGGGAGATGACTTTAGCTTCCTAGCTTTTGTTTTAAGACTGGAAGAAACCTGGGTCTTCAGTCTCCAGAGAAAGTCTAGAATTTGAAAAGAGAAGACACCTGTGTCTGGAAGAAACCTTGAGCCAATGATTGCCAACCTGTAGCAACAGACAAAGGGAAAGTGTCACAGGGCATAGTATAGCGAGTTTCCTCCCAGATCCTGGCACTGAGAATTGGCAGAACACCCTAGGATATGGAAGTCAATGCTGGTTTCTATGTCTCACTGGATTATGCTGATGAAATTCCCCTTGGCATCTGCTCCCAACTTGCCTTTTTTTCTTGCCCTGCTGGACTGTCCCTGGCCTGAGGATTGGAGAACTAGCACCTATAAATACACAGTACCGGGAGAACTGGAGTGGAGCCCTCCCTCTTCCCACTGGCCTGCCTCATGGACCTCTGGGTCCATTCCTCACTCCTCCTGGTGAGTGAAGCAGGAGGGGGCCTTGCTTCTATTATTGGCTCACCTCTCCTGCTGTGACTTTGGGGAAGGGAGAGGGCAGCTCTTGCCTTGGCCTCCCCTTTCTGGGAGATTGCAGAGCTTCCTAACCAGTGAGGTTCATTATTTGAGCCAAAACACTTGGCCTGAGGATGTGGGGAAAAAAGGCACACTCATACGTTGCTGGTGGGACTGCAAGTTGGTGTAGCCAATATGGAAGCAGTATGGAGATTCCTAGGAAAACTGGGAATGGAACCACGATTTGACCCAGCTATCCCTCTCCTCAGTCTATACCCAAAGGACTTTAAAACAGTGTACTGCAGGGATACAGCCACATCAATGTTTATAGCAGCACGATTCACAATAGCTAGATTGTGGAACCAACCTAGATGCCCTTCAGTAAATGAATGGATAAAGAAAATGTGGTATATATACACAATGGAATATTACTCAGCAATAAAAGAGAATAAAATCATGGCATTTGCAGGTAAATGGATGGAGTTGGAGAATATAGTGCTAAATGAAGTTAGCCAATCTCAAAAAACCAAATGCTGAATGTTTTCTCTGATATAAAGAAGCTGATTCAGCCGGGCGCGGTGGCGCACGCCTGTAATCCCAGCACTTTGGGAGGCTGAGGCAGGAGGATCTTGAGTTCAAAGCCAGCCTCAGCAATGGCGAGGCACTTAGCAACTTAGTGAGACCCTGTCTCTAAATAAAATACAAAAAAGGGCTGGGGATGTGGCCCAGTGGTCAAGTGCCCCTGAGTTCAATCCCTGGTACCAAAAAAAAAAAAAAAAAAAAAAGAAGCTGATTCAGCCGGGTGCGGTGGCGCATGCCTGTAATCCCAGCACTTTGGGAGGCTGAGGCAGGAGGATCTTGAGTTCAAAGCCAGCCTCAGCAATGGCGAGGCACTTAGCAACTCAGTGAGACCCTGTCTCTAATAAAATATAAAAAAGGGCTGGGGATGTGATCCAGTGGTCGAGTGCCCCTGAGTTCAATCCCCGGTACCACAAAACAAAACAAAACAAAACAAAAACAAAAACAAAAAAAAAAAAAAAAAAAAGAAGCTGATTCATAGTGGGGTAGGAAGGGGGAGCATGGGAGGATTAGACAAACTCTAGATAGGGCAATAGGGTGGGAGGGGAAGGGTAGGGTCATGGGGTTAGAAATGATGGTAGAATAAGATGAACATCAATATCCAAAGTACATGTATGAAGACACAAATGGTGTGAATATACTTTGTATACAACCAGAGATATGAAAAGCGGTGCTCTATACGAAGCGGTGCTCTATACGTGTAAAATGAATTATAACGCATTCTGCTGTCACATGTAACAAATTAGAATTAAAAAAAAAAAAAAAACTCTTGGCCTGGTTGTTCATGCAGTTGGAGTCTAAAATTGGGCTTGATATGCAGACACCTAAGAAACCACAAGAGCACTTACAGCCACCACACATCCAACTCCCTGAGGTACAAATAAGAAACTGAGATTTAGAGGCCGCAGGGACTTGCACAAGGTCATACAGTGGGTCAGCAGCAACAAGACTAGAGCGCAGCTCTCCTTTAGCCACAGATACTAAACACCTGCCTTGTGTTAGATTCTGGTATACAAGGGGCCCCCTTGAGCCCTAGTCACTGAGGGCAAGGGGAACAAATAAGAACAATCCTAAAGAAGTCCAAAGCAGCATGCAGGTCAGAGAAAAGGCACTGAGTTTGGGAATCAAGGCTTGATGCTTCTATGGGCTTTGCCTCCTCCTTTATAAAACTGTTGACCCAGTGCTGTCATTCAGGAGCCCTCGAGGTCTGAGTGTTTAGCCATGAGGTTGCTCCAAGTTTGAGCTCCAACATTCCAAAACCCCAACCAACCATTCCCATGGGTTGTAAACCAGTCCTGATGTTATCTGAAGCTGAAGCAAACTTGCAAGGTAAACTGAAGAGAGGAACGGGATCCTCCATGCCACTCACCCTAAAGCCAATGGAAGTGACTGCTTGATACTCTGTCATTTGAGATCATCCATGCTATGGTGCTCCACTTTTGGTAGACAAATTTGAGAATTTCAAGCATAAAAAATTGTCCCAGGGGCTGGGGCTGTGGATCAGCGGCAGAGCGCTCGCCTCGCAAGTGCGCGGCCCGGGTTCGATCCTCAGCACCACGTAAACATAAATGCATTGCATTGTGTACAACTAAAGTAAATAAATAAATATTAAAAAAAAAGAATTGTCCCAGACTTTCTTCACCCCCAAAAAAGTATCCATCAAGGTTAGAAAATTGCAGGCAAAGTCAGTAACATAAATACAAGATGTGTCCCTTCGGATTCAACCAACACACAGTTTTCCAGCCAAAGGCAAAAGGGTGAGATAGCACCTGGATACTTCATCTGCTTATTCAAACTCTGGCTAGTCCTCTACACTGTGGCTGGGACAAGTTTCATGCCAGCTCACCCGCTTTGGGTAACTGAAGGCAATTTATACATTGGATCAGATCCTTCTCTCTCCTTCCACTTCTCCTTCTGCTCTGGATCTTTGGCTGGGAGGTGCTCAGAGACAGCCAAATTGTATTAGCAAAGGAATGAAACTTCAGAAGTAGAAACCAAAGGTAAGGTCAGGGCTGGCCACATCTTAGTTGGGGTAAGAAAGAGGAAACAAATCCTCACATACCAGAAGTCTGGGAAAACAGTATTCTTCCCTTAACCTCTGCAAGATGGAACTGTTTCACAAACACCCTGAGCTCTGGCATGGGGTGTTTTTAAAGGTAAGGATTCACAGGGCCACTAATCAGATGCTCCTCAATCTATGTTTTTAAAAATCTCCCTTGGTTGGCCCCAAAGATCATAAGGGTCTGAAAATTACCTACTTACTATGCACACTTCATATCAGCGTTCTTTGGCCACACTATTACATGTTAATCTTTCCATCACCTTATGGGGTCAGAGGGAGAGATTATTTCATTTTTCTGAAGAGGAAATGAGGTTCAGAGATTGGAAATGACTTCCCAGAGTCACATAGCTTAGTCTCAAATGTAGGTCCTTTGGCCCCGAGTATAGGATGGATGCTCACAGAGAGAGGAAACAAGCTCTGGGGTCAGATGGACACTCCGTAGTGCAAGCACAGTGCCTGGCATACTTAGCTATCCCATAATTTATTTTCTACTTCCTTTGGCTGAGGTTATTCAAATAGGGAGTAGGACAGCAGGGATTTAAAACCTTTCCTAGAAGTCCTAGAGCCACTCAGGATCTTAGCAACAGAAGTTCAGCTAAGTTTGCACACCAAGCCAGAGTGGCACAAATCTTGCCACACACCCCCTTCAGTCATGCCTCCTTTCTAAGATGCTCTTCAGCCCCCGTGCCAAGCCCCATAATTCTAAGTGTAGCCCTTGTGTCAAACTACTTCCAAGACACCATTCTGCTGCAATTTCAAGACAAGCCTTTGTTTCTAGCTCCACAGAATGGCAATAGGGCAGTTCTAAATCTTCAGGAAGAGTCTACAAGCCTTTTCTGAAGAAAGGAGCTACCTGGTAGCAGCCCTTGGGAAAGAATCAGTTGGCTAAGCAAGCAGTGTTCGACAGCTTCCCCTGGAGGCTTATCAGACTCCATATCCAGGTGCATGTTGCTCTGTCTGGATCCAAATACAGCCACTTCCTTCTAGGCTTCTTAGCACCCATAAAGAGGTGAGAAGCACATCTGGTAAGTTTTAGTGACATTTTCCAGCATCCAGAGTCTCAAGTCCCTGCTTGAATTGTCTAGGATCCAAGAAGTGAGAGCTGGTTATCCTGCCCAAGAACTCCTCGCCTTGTCCCATCAGGAACTTGGCACGGTGTCCCTCTGCTTGGGTATCAGATGTAAACCCACAATCTTCCACAGGCTTCCCCAGATGTCACACACTCCTATTTCCCCTGTGCCGTTTGCTTGAGAAACAGAGGCAAAGAGAAGAAAGGGCCATGGGTTTAGAAGAGTGGAGCGTGCCTGCTTCTGGAAGCACCCACCGGCCTACTTCAACACCCTGGTTCCTGGGGCTGCTGCATGAGTTTTATTTCAAATCTCATTTTTGGAAACAGAAGTGATGAATTGATCAAGGAGGACTGATTAAGAGACAGGAAGGGCTCAAGGATGACTTTTAGAAGTCAGAGGGCTGTGGGGCACACATGAACTGACAGAGGCTGTGGACTCAGACACCAGTCTGATGTCAGCCCAGGAAGAGTTGTCCCTTTGTGAGGCACTGTTCTTCACTGTTAACAGGGAAAGGTTAAGCTAAGCTACCAAGGGAGTCTGAATTTCCACTCAAAGAAGCAATTTCTGGAAGAAACCAAGATGGGATGAAAAATGAAGGAATGAAAAAAATGATAGAAAAGTTTCCCTTGAAGCTATTTGCAATAGTTGGAATTTTTATCTTACCAGGATGCCTGTGAAACAGGGGAATGAAGTGAATGGCCTTGCAAAGGTCCTTGCAGCTGAGGATTGTAGCAAAACCAATGTCATTCCCTAGTCGGGGGGAGGGGCGGTACGGAAGAGTAAGGCTGGTGGGCCAGCACCTGCTGTCCTCACCCTGGCCACTAGGGGTCTCTGCTGATCCACCACCTCAGCTCACAGGAGCAAGGCTTTGGG
Organism: Tamias sibiricus; assembly: GCA_025594165.1. Classification (NCBI taxonomy): domain Eukaryota; kingdom Metazoa; phylum Chordata; class Mammalia; order Rodentia; family Sciuridae; genus Tamias; species Tamias sibiricus. The sequence goes on along the minus strand of CM046657.1, from coordinate 119,679,554 downwards.
GCTAACTTGCCTGGGTTGGGGGAAGAGGCAGGGGTGGGTTCAGAGTGCCCCACTTCTGCTGGAGGATCTGTCCCTACCCAGGGCATTACTACAGGCCATCCTCTTGACTCTTCAGTGCTTCCTGTCTGCCTACATACCAAACACACACCAGAATGGTGCTCTTTTTTATGTAGGTGTCCTTTTGCCTTAGCTTAGTCACAGGTTTTTAGAGGAAAGAGTGGTCTTTCTTTGACACCCCCCAAACTGCCCAGCACAATGTAAATGCATGGTGGATGCTTTCAAGTACATGACCTCACTGGGATGTGGCCTGGAAGGGTAGACGTGGCCTGGAAGGGTAGACGTGTCCACGCACGCGTGTGCGCGCGCACACACACACACACACACACACACACACACACCAGATGGGTGGGGAGGTTGTCCCTGTCCCCAGTCACCCTTTCTGGCAGAGTTCTCTGTTCTAGCAGAGCTGGAGTCCTGTCTTAGACCAAGAAAAGCTAGGTTCACAAACTCAGGGAAGCCAAGCTCATATAAACAAGCCACCTAATCCTGTCCTTGTCCCACTCCTGTTGGGGGCTTTACTCTCAAGAGAGAGGCAGCTCAGCCTGTGGGAACAAGCAGCAGCTGCTGCTCTTAAGGAACATTCCTTCTCGGAAGAGGAGAAACTCTCAGGTTTCACTGGCCTGGCGGGAAAGACCGCCTCTTGGTCTCTGGGCCCTCTCACTGGAGGGCTGGGGGCTAGGAACCAGCTAAAGGAACAGCTTTAATGCCTATGAACAGAGAACTAGGTAGCATGAACTCAGCTTCTTGTCACTTTGGTTTGGGCTGTGCCCTTTCCATCTGAGTGGTGATCTTTTCAAGGTAGGTCACCTTTCCTTTCCCCACCTGGTCTTGAAACTCATAGGTTAAGTCCTTAAGATGCTGAGCCATGGGCAGAACCTCTAGACCCACAACCCACTACCCGCTACCAACTCTGAAAATGCAAAACTCCTGTAGGTCATTAGCCAAGCCCCACTTTTCCCAGGGAGGGATGTGCTGATTAGCCCACTTCCTATTCTGTTAAGGAGTCACAAAGCTGAAGAACTACTTGTATCTGGACTACAAAACCTAGCATTCAAAATCGTGCTCATATTGTCCTCCTCTTTTTCCCACTTCCAATCTATCTGCTAATTCTTACTACCTAGCAATTGGTTTCTTCATCTCTATTCCCTGAATTCCTATGCTATAGCCAGGCAGGGTCATCCCTCCCCATTTGGGACCCAGGACCCCTGATGTCCTTTGTGTCGAAAAAGAGTATCACCATATGGCAAGAAGAATGTAGGTTTTAGAGTAACCCACCCTAGCCTGGGTGCAGTGTGCATAACTATAATCCCAACTACACAGGAGGATGAAGCAGGAGAATTGCAAGTTCAAGACCAGTCAGAGCAAATTAGTGAGATTCTATGTCAAAATAAAAATTTAAAAATTCTGGGAATGTAACTCAGTGGTAGGGGGTTCAGTGGAAAAGCATCCAGTACCAAAAAAAAAAAAAAAAAAAAAAAAAAAAAAGAAAGAAAGAAAGAAAAAAAAAAATAGAGTAACCCACCCCAGTCTGCCACTTCTTAGGTCTGTGAACTTGGGGGCCAGTGTCTACTTCCTCTCAGTTTCTCCTTTTTTGGATGTAAAATGGAGGAAATATGTGCACCTTGAAGTCCTTTGTGAGGATCAAATAACATATTATATGTAAAGCACCTATTATGTGATGAGTTTGAGACTGCACAGGATGGGGGGAGGGGTGGCTCAATCAATGTTGCTCGTCTTCCCTTTCTTCTTTGAGTGCCTGGGGGTGTGGTTCAGTGGTAAAACACTTGCCTAGGATGTTCAAGGCCTGGGGTCAGTCTCCACCACCAAAACAAAAAACAACAAGGAAAATCTCATATAGTTCTTCTTTGAGCCATACAAGATGTGGCTATTCAATTAACTTGTCCCCCAATGTGTCTCCAGCCCTGACCCATGGTCTATATTCTTCACTTTAAAATCTTTAGCAGCTGGCCACCAGGTCAACCTCAAAATATAGCCCCCTCATACATTCAGCTGCAAGATACTCTTGATTCCATGTTGAGGTCAGGGCCTGTGCCACATCTATCTTTACATCCCTGGAGGCTCTGCAAGCACTTTAATGGATTCAGGATGCATAGATGAACAGTGACAGCTTCACCTGCCACTATCAACTCTCAGGGTATTCTGAAAGGCTGTGCTCCTCACCTTCTCCCAGACTTCTTGCTGCACTGGAAACACCTTTAGACATACTAATAGGGCTATTGCCTCTCCCAAGCCCACCTGAAAGACCTCCTCCCCCAGGAAGCCCTCCCAAGGCCAGTGAATTTGCAACTTCTCCCATCACAGTGGGCAAAATGCTGCTGTTGGCCTCTCTAGTCCATACTGAGATTTGTATGGGCAGACACAAACCTGGCCATGAAGAAGTGTGGGCCACATGTCAGGCCTGGGCTCTCACTGGGGAGATGGATCAGGGCAACTCCTGCCACACATGTGGTCTGCTCAATCTGGAGGACCTTCCTGCAGCCCCTCTCACCACCTCTTCAGTTGCTTCTTTCCTCCTCTTTTTCCTTACTCTGGGCTTTCTGTGGCTGATGTAATTTATTTAGACTTCCAGGTGTGACTCACAGCTCCTTCTCCCTGATACTGGGAGCTCCTCCTGGACTATTCACTTGTGTTCTCACAGGACCTAGCATTGTGCATACAGTAAGTATCCCCTGATGCTTGGTGACTGAATGAACTGTGGCGCAGTCTGATTCGCCTGTAATAGAGCTGAGTCTAAATCTCTATGGAGAAAGAGGGATGAATTTCAGGCCAAATTAGTACTTGATCGAGCAAGGCAGGAGTTAGACTCTCTAGTGAAATGGTTTAGTTTGTGCCCTCTAGGAAGGACAGGAAAACCCAGAGTAGCAGTCTAAAATGAGTGTCCTGGGTACTGAGGAGGCTGCCCCTGCAAGAAGCCTGGGTATTGCTGGGTGCAGGCAGGATGGGATGGCTTCCTAGGGAGGTGGAAAGAACTAGCTCTGTTGAAAGCTGGTTTAAGTCCTTTGAAACTGTTTTAGTTTTACTGCTTTCCACCTCCATTCCACCCCCACAGTGAAAACCCACATATAGAAGTGGAAGGCAAGCAGGGAACACTCCAAACCCCACAGAGCTCGCAGGAGGATACAACATGGCATCTGGGAGTGGGGCAACCAATTGGAAGACAAAAATGTCTCCCACTTTGCCACACAAGGCTGGGTGATTAGTACACAGGGAAAACTATGAGCCAGCAGTTTGCAACAAAGCTGGCAGGCAGCCGGGATGTTGATCCCAAGGATCATGTTCCAGAGGGTAGACACCCCTCCTCAGGCTGGGCTGGCGCTCAGAGCAGCTATTTCAGGCTGGGGGGATTAAGGTCGGAGCATGACGAATGTGCTGCACGCGCATGCGCACACCACGCATGCTCATTGCCTCCCTCCTTTCCGTATTGGCTCCTGAGACCAGCCTCCCACCGTGAAAGTCTCTGGACCAATCCTTTGGCAGCAGAGAGTCTCTTTCCTGGGAGAACCCATGTAGGCCCCCGCCCTACCTCAGTGACCAGGGAGCAGGGATGTGGACAGCATAGGACTCCCCCCACTCCCTTTCTCTTCCCCTTCGTGCCTCAGACAGTGCATTGAGCCCACTCCCGTCATCCTGTCACTATTGCTGCCTGCTCCTCTTTCCATGGCTTTCTTCCTTAGTCATCTCCCTTTTCCTCCTTCTGTGTGGATCCCTGTCTCTTTCTTTTCTTGTCCAATACTTCAGCCTGGCCCTCCCTCTTGAATGTTGTCCTCTGTATTTGTTTTTCCTCCCCTTTCTCTTTCTTCCTATTTCCTCCCCGAACTTCCCACCCCCATTTTGGATCCCCCCTCAACAAATACTTGCTGGTGGTGGATCATGCGCACCTTGTGTAAGGTCGGGATCATAAGGGAAAGTACAATAAGACTCTGAAGGAATGAGCCCATTTTAAGAGAATATTAGCAAGTGGAAGCCTGGGCCTCTGTCTTTAGATCTGCAATAAAGTGATTTGGTGATTTTAAACATGTAAAGTACTGTCTCAACTAAACAACAACAACAACAACAAAAGTGTTATGTAGAAAAAGAAAATAAAACTGGCACAAATGTCTTATCATCTCAAGTCACATGTGATGTTTGACCTGTCAATGGCTCGATGAATTCAGGCAGCCAGTTGAAAGAAGGAAAAGTCCATCCTTAGGTGGGGAATCAGGGAGACCTCCAAAGGAGCAGCCTTGGCACTGCCCTTGGAAAGAGTCTGGTTTGGCTCTGCAGAGAGAGAGGTGTGTCAGAGGGAAGTGTTCCCTGAACAAACTGGCATGGAAAAGAAGTTGTAGCATCTTGACTAGGCTTATTGACCCAGGAAGAAGGCTGAGGCTGGATTTAGGAGGGTCTTGGATGTCAGTTAAACAGATGTGAAAGCTCTGGAGGTGATCAGGATTTGTGAGCAGAGTGGCCTACACCCAGCTTTAGGAGGAGAATCCAGCAGCAGGAACTTAATGGGTGCGAGGGTGTGAAGCAGGGCTGAAGGATGGCCAGGTAAGACAGGAAGGCCAGTCAAGAGGGCAGCAGATGTACAGTCACCTCATTTATCCACTGAAGCCTGAGTGAAGGAGGCAGTGGCAATCAGAGGAAATAAAAGGACAGTTTGAGTAATATCAAGTAGGAATACCTCACTAAGTGTCTTTGTTTTTGCCCAATTGTCTGAGTTCCTCTTTCCCTGCAGATCAGAGGCCTTTCTGCAGGTTTACCCCAGGGCCAGCCTCACCCTCAGGCAGGGATCTGATGCTCTCAGGGATAGGAATCAAATTCTTCCCTCTTTCCTCAAAGCTTAGAGGCACTGAATACTGGCATTCCCAGGGAGGGTTGATTTTTGCAGGAAGCATCTCAGAGTCCACTGTCCCCTTCTCTAAAAACCCCATTCCTCCCTCAGCCTTGCTTGTCAGCCTCAGACCCCTAACCCTGAGGGGGGCCACTGTAGTTGCGAAGTCCTCTGCCCCCCTTCTTTCCTCCACTACCTTGGTACACCCCCCAACTCCAGAGCTCAAGGTAGAGTCAGAAGGCCCAGGAGGGGAAATCCAGTGCCTCTCCAAGGACCTGATTATTTCCAAAGACTTGTGCTAATTTTCTGATATGATCCTCACATCTCTGTGAGGCACTAAATCCTCATTACTTTTCCTGACCGATGCATTCTAATTAGATCAACACTTAAAAAAAATTCACAATAGCCACAGGATGGCTTTCCATCTCATTAACTCCTCACTTATTATTTTCATGAAAATTACTGATAAAAATGTGCATCTCCATTTGGTGAGGCCTCACAGCCTCCTCAGCTCCTATCTTACATCTCTCCCGTCACCGGGGCTGCGCAGCGTCACCATGGTAACCCACAATAATAGAAACTAATAAATTACAAACGAGATGCTCGTTGAGCAATTATTGTCCTCTTTTATGCAAGTTTCTTGCTAATTTTGATCATAAGGGAAAGTACAATAAGACTCTGAAGGAATGAGTCTATTTCAAGAGAATATTAGCAAGCAGAAGCTGGGGCTGCTGTTTTTAGATCTGTAATAAAGTGATTTGGTGATTTCAAGCAAGAGGAAGAGGAAATAAACTTCTTTCCCTGTGTCCTGTGCAGCACTCACTATTGTGTTCCACAGAGATCCCACCAGGGTGGGTTTGATGTGATACCAAGTGTATCACCAGTGCTTGTGGTTCTTCAGGTCAGCCTGTCCCTCCCTCCTCCCCTACCAACCTATCCTTACAGGCCTAGGGATATAAATGGCACAACTTTTCTTCGGCATCCTTCCCAGCACCTCTCGCCATTCGTTCTTAGAAAGTTTACCCTCATCCCCACACATTATGAGAAGGACTAATGAGAAGGGCTACTGAAAGCCTCTGGGGGCAGTGGGGTGAGTGCAGGAGGGGCTCCCTGTGTGTCTTCTGGACTCAAGAACTCGGAGAAAGGGAAACAAAGTAATGAGTCTATGGCTTATGTGAATGCCAGCAAGTGTGGTATAAAGGTATAACCTGGCAGCCTTCTTAGTTTGAAGGTTTGAGGAAAACATTGTGCCCTGCAGAGAAGGGCCCACTCTTTTCCATAGCACACAGACACCATTTCCTCATCTTCATGTTCCTAGGATGTAGGTGGCAGGAGAGCCTTGGAATAGGGTAGGTTGAGGTGACATTTACAGTGGTCCTAAACCTTAATGGGAGAGAGGTACCAGGATAGGGTGAGTTACCGGAGAAGCTAGCTGTCCTGTGGAAGCTGTCATCATTCATTAGATGGGCAGGACTTGGAGAAGGACCACATTCCCTGAAGCTTCTTTCTAGGAGCACAGAAAGCTCTCACTTGAGCTCTCTGGAGGAGCCTGTGGGCCAAGAGATCTGAGCCCATCTGCAGCTCATCCTCCAGGCAAGCATCCCATATTTCCCTTTCCTTGGGAAATCTTGGGCAGGGAAGCCAGGAATTACTTTGGACATTATCTCTCTCAGTCTTATCATTTTCCAGGAGATAAAGAAGAAGGGGATCAGAGGAGGGCCTGTTGGTGAAAGGATTCAATTAGTTGAATTCCTTTTCTAAGGTTGTCTGGAGACTTTTGGACCTTCCTACAAACCTGGCTTAGGAGATAGGACCCAGCCTGTATATTACCTGTGAGTGAAGGTTTATGGAGGGCTGGTTGGGGGAGTAGGGTCCCCCGAGGTCATTCCTGAGCAGGTTATCGCTGTGCATCTTGGTTTTGAGGCAGGTGATGTACCGGTTGCAAAAGTCCTTGCAGAGTTCATTGACTTTCTCCAGCTCCAGCAGGTGGATCCTCAGGACCTGGATTGCCTTCACCATCTGGAGAAAGGGAGGAGAGGTAAGCCCAGGTGCCTGCATCACACACAGTCCCCTCACTGCCAGGAGCCCCAGCCCCAGCCCCAGCCCCAGCCCCAGCAGGGGAGAGGAGCCATCCCTGCCATAGGCAATGCTTTCTCATCCACAAGATTTAAATTCTCATTATGGCTCTCTGCTGATTATTCGCTTGCTTTAAGCCCACTGATATCACAGCTGTTCTTGAGGCAATTGTGGCATTCTGAGAACAGCACTGGCCTCAGAGATGAAGGGCCAGGTTCAAGCTCCAGGACTGCCATTTATTATCTGTGTGACCTTGGGCAAGTTGCTTAAGCTCTCTGCATCCTAGTGTCTAACAAATGGGGATAATTATACCCTCCCTAACAACTTTACAGGTTCACTGAGGCGATCATCTGAGGGAATGTACATGATGGCACTCTGAAGTGTGAACTACTGAACAAGCATGAGGAAGACCGAGATTAGAGTTTCTTGTAAGTAACCAAGAGGTCAGGGACTGTCTGTTCTTAAACTCATATTCTGAGTGCTTCATGTGACATGGGTTAGTTACCTTGTGGACACTCCATGGGTACTTGCTGACTGACTGAATAATCCAGCATGGCTTAGCTGGGCACCAGATACCTGTCTGTTTTCTGTGCCCTTTGGATGGTTGTATGTGTGCCCGTTGCCTCTTCATATGGGGATTCCTGACCTCACCAAGCAAGAAGCTACTTAGCAATTGAAACTTAGTTCTTTATTATTAACATAGAAGGAAAATACTATGTAAGGTAAGGAAAACAGAGGGTTGAAAAGGAAAAAAAAAAAAAAAAAACACTCTGATCCACCAGTCAGAATGGCAGCTATCAAGAACACAAACAACAATAAATGTTGGAGAGGATGTGGGGACAAAGGCACACTCATACATTGCTGGTGGGACTGCAAAATGGTGCAACCGCTATGGAAAGCAGTATGGAGATTTCTTGGGAAAATGGGAATGGAACCACCCTATGACCCAGCCATCCCACTCCTGGGTCTATTCCCAAAAGACTTAAAAACAGCATATTACAGTGACACAGCCACTTCAATGTTTATAGCAGCACAATTCACAATAGCTAGGTTATGGAACCAACCTAGATGCCCCTCAGTAGATGAGTGGATAAAGAAAATATGGTATATATACAAAATGGAATTTTACTCAGCAATAAGAGAGAATAAAATAATGGCATTTGCAGGTAAATGGATGAAGTTGGAGAATATAATGCTAAGTGAAATTAGTCAATCTCAAAAATCCAAGTACCGAATGTTTTCTCTGATATAAGGAGGCTGGTTCACAGAGTTGTTGGAAGGGGGTACATAGGATCAGAGGAACACTAGAATGGTCAACGGAAAGGGAGGGGAGGGAGGGAGTAAGGGGGGGGTTGGAAAAAAATTGGTGGTTGAATGAGATGGATATCATTATCCTAAATGCATGATTGAAGATCTGAATGGTACTTATATACTTTGTATACAAGCAGTTGTATGTAAAAAGATACTATACTTGTGCATGATGAATAAGTAAATAAATAATAAAAAAATTAAAAAAAAAAAAAAAAACAATATATGAAAATGATACAAAACCCAAAAAAAAAAAAAAAAAAAAAAAAAAAAAAAAAAACTGATCCAATGACTCTAAAACAAGGATGCTTTTTGTTTTTTCCACAAGCTTACATTTTATCCTATTTGCAATAACCTCATACATGTGATTTTTTTCCCCTTAGTTTGTCAAATGTATTTTTGTATGTGCCAGAATTGTTTTCTCTATTTTTTCTTTTAGATTGTGAGTTTGAGAAGGCAGAAAGGATGTCTAATTTGCTCACTATGTTATCTTCAGAACCAACATGTATAGATATGGAATACATATTTGTTGAATGGGTAACAGTTAATATGTAAATATATTTTTAATTATGGTGTATTATTCCATGTGTGCCATACTCAGCTTATCCCCTATTATTAGGCATTTAGATTACTTCCAATTTTTCAATTTTATAAAAAGTGTTATAGTGAATATTTTCAAAGCTTATAGCTTTGCCTCCCTGTTTCTGCATTATTTCCTTAGAATGAATTCCCAGAAATGACAGGAAAAAAAGCCATAGACATGGCTCCTGATAAATAATGCCAAATTGCTATTCAACAAGGGGTTATTCAAATGGTGCTGGAATAATTGGACATCCATAAACAAAACAAAAACAAAAAATAATGAAAAAAATCAGAACCTTGATTTAAACCTCACATCTTTGAAAAAAAATATGTATTTTTATTGGTGTGTTATAATTATACATGATAATTGGATTTGCTGTTACTCCTCGCACATGCACACAATATAATAAAGTTTGATCAATTTTCTAAACCTCCCATCTTAGACAAAAATTAACTCAATGTAGATCAAACAAAGATCTGAATGTAAGACCCCAACCATAATACTTTTAGGGAAAAAAAAGCCAAAAACAGAAGCAAAGGTTTAGGATCTAGGATTAGGCAAAGAGATCTTAGACTTGATACCAAAGCATGATTCAAAAATGGAAAATGATGAATTATGCCTGGTCAAAATTAAAAATGTTTGCTCTTCACATGACCCTCTAAAGAGGATAAAAAGACTGCACAAACTGCAGGAGAATATTTGCAAACCACCTATATGACAAAGCACTTGTACCTAGAATATACAAAGAACTCTCAAAACTATACAGTAAAATAACAAATAACCCAATTAGAACATAGGCAAAAGACATGATCAGACATTTCACTGAAGAGGATATACAGATGGCAAATAAGCACATGAAAAGATGTTCAGTGTCATTAGCCATTAGGGAAATGCAAATTAAAACCACAATGAGATATCACTGCCCACCTCTCAGTATGCTTAAAATGAAAAATAGTGATAATACCAAATGCTAGTAAGGGACTAAAATCTAGACACTCATACAGTGCTGGTGGGAATGTAAAATGGTACAGCCACTCTGGAAAACAGGATGACAGTTTCTTACAAAACTAAATATTTGCTTACCATACAACTCAGCAATTGCATTCTTGGGTATTTATCCCAGAGAAATAAAAATGTACATTCACGCTAACACCTGTGCATGAATGTTCAAAGCAGCTTTATTTCTAATAGTCTCAAACTGGAAAGAACCCAAATATAGTTTAATAAGTGAGTGATAAAGTAGCTGTGGTCCAGCCTGGCGCTGTGGCGCATGCCTGTAATCCCAGCACTTGGGAGGCTGAGGCAGGAGGATCATGAGTTCAAAGCCAGCCTCAGCAATGGTGAGGCACTTAGCAACTCAGTGAGACCCTGTCTCTAATAAAATACAAAAAAGGGCTGGGGATGTGGCCCAGTGGTCGAGTGCCCCTAAGTTCAATCCCTAGTGCCAAAAAAAGAAAAAAGGTAGCTGTGGTCCATCTGAATCATGGTGTACGACTTACTAATAAAAAAGAATGAGCTATTGATATGCTCAGTGATTTGGATATATCACAAAGGAATTATGCTGAGAGAAGTAAAAACAATCTCAAAGAATTAGATACCACATAATGCCATTTCTATAACATTCTGTTTTTTAAATATTTTTATTAATTTTAGATAGATACAATGCCTTTATTTTATTTTATTTTATTTTTTTTATGTGGTGCTGAGAATCGAACCCAGTGCCTCACACATGCTAGGCAAGTGCTTTTACCACTGAGTCACAACCCCCGCCCTCTATAACATTCTTGAAATGACAAAATCATAGAAATAGAGTATAAAGTAGGGGTCAACAAGGGTGGGGTGGAAAAGGAAGGCTGAAACTGTTTGGTTCCTTAATTTCAATAATGTTTACATGAATCTAAACGTGATAAAATTGCATAGAACTATACACACACTTGCATACATACACACATGAATGCATATAAAACTGGTGAGATCTGAATAAGGTTGGGGGATTTTTCTTGTTTATGCAGTGGTGCTATGGTTACGCATGAAGGGAACAGATATCTCTCTATTAGTTTTTATAACTGCATACAAGTTTACAATTATATATACACATATGTATACACACACATACACATATATATACACATATATGTATGTGTGTGTATAAAAAGGTAAAGGTGTGCTCATTGTTCTTCCATCTAGTTCTGATAACACAAACAATACATGGGAGTCTCTATTTAATCCCACCCTCCCAGCTTTCAGCCAGCATTTTGATGCTGAGGAATGAGTTCAGACAGTATAAAAAGGGAAGGAAACAAGGAAGGAAACCACTCCCAGAAATTTTTTAGTATGAGGTATGTATAGAGCGTTGTGGTTGGAGGTCAGTGTCACACCCTTCTTTGAGCCTCTTTGGCATTTCAAGTTGGGAGCCTACATTCCCTGGGCTGGGCTTGTGGATTATCTGATGGGCAAGGATTGAGCTCAAATAATTAAGGGTTTTCAGAGTACTAAATTAGACTGTCACTTATACTCAGAAACCAATAATTGTATGACTTTATGCAGGGCTTAGTCACAAGGTCTCATCTTGTGAAGTGCTACTACCTTCAAGAGGCTGAGACTGATGGAGACTGAGTAATTTCAGGCAAAGAGAAGAATGGTGACAAAAAGTTCAGTTAGGAACTTAATAAAGATGTGTTCTTGCCTAAATTTTCTTTTCTTTTCTTTTTTTTTTAATATTTATTTATTTGCTTCAGTTGTACACAATGCAGTGCATTTATGTTTACGTGGTGCTGAGGATCGAACCCGGGCCTTGCACATGCTAGGCGAGCGCCCTACTGCTGAGCCACAACCCCAGCCCTTGCCTAAATTTTCTACTTGACTTTGGCCATGCAGGTCTTGGTTTATGCTTCTCAGAATGATGAGCACATGGGGCTGGGGATGTAGTTCATTGGTAGAGCACTTGTCTGGCATCATGCATGAGGCCCTGGGTTCAATCCCCAGCACCACACCAAAAAAAAAAAGTTAGCATAGCATAAAGTGCTTAATAGATACTTGTTGATGGATTGATCACAATACCCGAACATACCTTATTCTAAGCCTCAAGTACTATGATAAGCCCATCCCATGCCTTATCTATTTCAAAGGAGCACCTCTGTAGGTGGATACCCTTACTGCCCATAATTTATAGTTGAAGAAAATGAAATCCAGAGATATTAAATTTTTATTGCCTAAAGTCACACAGCTGGTAGGTGATATGAAGCCATGTGACCTCATCCCTGAGCCTGAGTTGCTTCACCCTCAATACAGACTCTCAGGATTTAGGTTCATAGAGAAAATGGGAACATAAAGGTACATGGGTTAGGGTGGAGGGGCTCAGTGTGACAAGAAGTATTAAGTTCTAGGAAAACCAAATAGCTTTGGGGGCATTAAAGATTAGGATTTCCAGAACCTTCCCTGATATTGTTCCTTTATTCAGCTGCTCTGATTTCCCATCTCTCAATCCCAGCATCAGAGCACCTCAGCACATGGTGACTTCTTCCTCATATGTGAAAAGAGTGTTGGGCAGTTGGGTCTCACCGGTACTCTGATTCTCTGAGCATTACCAGGACTTCTACCCTCAACTGACTGGCTCTGCAAGATGATCCAGGTAGCCTGCAAGCGAGTGGACAGTGCAGCTCACCAGGTGCACAGGCTGCCTCTTCTCTTCTAGGCTGTCTCTGTTGTCAGGAGATGATCTTCTTGCCTTGGACCATCTCTAACTTCCTTCAATCTGCTGAGTAAGAAGCTCTTTCCTACATTTGGCCAACAGGTCTTCTGCCTTACTATGAAGGGTTTATTCAGCCTTCTGTAGGCACCAAGGACATCATGCCTCCATCAACATACCTTCCCTTCACTTAACTTTATCGATTCAGCAAACACTGATTCTCACTATATGCCATACACTGAACCAGACATCTGACTTGAATAAGTTGGTCAATTAGTTCTTTTCTTCTCCAGACCAAAAAAAAATTCCTAATTCCTTAAACCTTTCCTCTCTTTTCCTTCCATCTCTCCTTTTCTTCTTTCCTTTCTTTTTTCTTTCCTTTCTTCTCTCCCTTTCATTTTCCAGTCTATTCTGCATTATTTTGTGTGGGGCAGGGGGTAGGTACTGGGACTTGAACCCAGGGTGCTCTACTGTCAAGCTACATTCCCAGCCTCTATACACATTTTTGAGACCAGTCTCACTAAGTTGCCAAGGCTGGCCTTGAACTTGCAATCCATTTGTGATTCTTCTGCCTTGGTCTCCCAAGTAGCTGGGGGCTTATAGGTGTGGACCACCATGCCTAGCTGTGTTCTGCATTCTTTTTTTTTTTTGGTACCGGGGATTGAACTCAGGAGCACTCGACCATTGAGCCACCTACCCAACCCTTTTTTGTATTTTATTTAGAGACAGGGTCTCACTGAGTTGCTAAGTGCCTCGCCATTGCTGAAGCTGGCTTTGAACTCACAATCCTCCTGCCTCAGCCTCCCAAATTGCTGGGATTACAGGCGTGCGCTACCACGCCTGGCTATTCTGCATTCTTAATCAACATTTTATTTTCCTTAAAAAATTCTTATGTAAGAATACACATTTGCATGCACACACACATACACATACAATATATATTCACATACATACACACAAAAAGTGCATATCTCTATTTATTTATTTTAAATATATAAATAAAATTCACTTATTATAAAAAACCAGCAAACATAAATAAGTTAAAAAAAAAAAAAAACTAAAATCTGCCCAGAATAGCTTTTGTTCAAATGGAATACATGCACAGCATGTTTAAGTCGGATCTGGTACACAGTGGCCAAAAGTGGACCTATCATTGGATCTGATAAAGCACAGCTGAAGGGATTACTTTTTTATGGGCTAATAGAATTGGTTTAAAGATTTAAGAAGGTAGAGTAAATCATAATGGTACTCTGAGGCAATGAATATGTAGGACCTCTTCAATATTAGAAAAAAGGATGGGCAATGCTATGCCTTGTGGCAGGAGCAGGGAGCTGCCTGAATAGCAGAAAGCCTGTAAGATTCACTGTCAAACAGCCTGGATTTGAGGCCATGTCCACTGATGCCAATGGACAAATTCCACGACTTCTCTGAACCTCAGTGTCCTCCTTTGTAAAATGAGGATAATCATTTCTAATTCACAAAATTTGGCAAGGCTTAACAGATAATAATGGGAAAGTGCTTTGTAAATCACAGGGAAGTAAATACATATTTTTAAAAATCTCAGTAGTTTCTAATATCCCATTGGTTTTTCTACTGTTATTTCATATTTAGCTAGTGAAAAAATAATTCCCAGGGTTTTTTTTTTTTTTAATTCTCATATATTTTTATTTTGGATTTTTGCATCTAAGTGAGATAAAGACTGATTCATTAAACAGTTTTTTTTTTTTTTAATATTTATTTATTTGCTTTAGTTGTACACAATGCGTACGTGGTGCTGAGGATCGAACCCGGGCCGCGCACGTGCTAGGCGAGCGCTCTGCCGCTGAGCCACAATCCCAGCCCTCATTAAACAGTTTTTATGTAAAACATTATTCCAAGCCTTCTAAGTGGCAATAACAATGCCACTTAATTTAATAACAACACCAAATGTGATGGATGTGTCCTTAATTCCTTTCCAGGTTTTTATCTATTTTTCAGCTTCTCTTTTCTTTCTCTTTCAAAACAAAGATCCAGCCTTCTTCTTCAAAGAAGTCCCCTTCAAAAGAGCAAAGCAAGATGCAACCTCATATTTTAGTCTCTTATCATGTACACAAGTACCACAGTCCAAGGAAAGTACGGAAGACAGGGGCTTCTTGTTTTCTATGAAGTCGTGTGTGTGATGTCCCAAATCTATTACCTGTTGCATGGCATTTGGGACAGGTGGTTTTATACTTTATCTGTACAAATGGATGGTAATAATACCTACACCTTAAAGTTATTTTGAAAATTGAAGAAGACCATGTATGCAAATGTTCTGGACATATAGTAGGTCCTCAATAAATGTTAATTCTTCACACCAATGTGGCCCCCTCTCCACTTTCAAGTTCTTTTCTAAATGGTCGCCGTTCTTGTAGTACGTGGCTTCTTCACTTGATAATAAAAATTCCTTGTCTTTCAAAACATTTGTACACATAGCACTTTACAAATTTACAAAATGCTTTTCTCTCCATTATCTCATTTGAGTCTCATCACCACAGGGATACAGGCAGTATTATCTATCATTCTTCCAGAGATAAGAACATGGAGGCTCAGAGATTAGCTAACCTGCTCACTTCCTTGTAGGAATAGGGGAGTTTTCCTTGTCTTGGGTGTTAGTTCCTTCCACCCTCTCCTTCCTCTTTTGCGAGTTGGGGAGCTGGGATGACTCTCTCCCACAGAAGAAGGAGTTTATAAACACACATTCCTTAATGTGCTCTGAAATTTCCTGTGGATCACTGGGGCAGCCAAAGCTAAAATCTAATCAGGGATTTTTCCAGACCAAGCCAGTTTGGCTTGACCAGTTGGACATGTGGGGTCACTAAAATAAAAAGTGGAAAATGGAAGAAAGGTGAAACTAGGGACTGGGAAACTGACAGAGGGGCCCTGAATTAACATTTTATGGAAACTATCATACATGACAAGTTAAATCACTTTCCAGTAAAAAAACTCTGCACTTCCACTTTGATGGCCTCAGAACGTGGAGAAGCAGGGAGAGGACAGAAGACAGAGGCTAGACTTCCCATGTTAGACCCACTGGGCTCAAGTTCCAGCTATAAAAATTATTTGCCACAAGGTCCTTGGTCCTTGATTTCTTCCCATTAAAAGTGGATAATAACAACTACCTCACAGGGTGTTTTAGTCATCTTTGTGTCACTGTGACCTAAAGACCTGACAAGAACAGTTTAGAGGAGGAAAGGTTTATTTTGTCTCACAGTTTCAGAAAATTCAGTTCACAGTCAGTAAATTCCTTACCTCTGGATCCAAGGTGAGGCAGAACATTCTGGTGAAAAGATATGGTGGCCTGTAATCCCAGCACTTTGGGAGGCTGAGACAGGAGGATCACGAGTTCAAAGCCAGCCTCACCAATGGCGAGGCACTTAGCAACTCAGTGAGACCCTGTCTCTATTTAAAATACAAAAAAGGGCTGGGGATGTGGCCCAGTGGTCGAGTGCCCCTGAGTTCAATCCCAGTACCAAAAAAAAAAAAAAAAAAAAAAGATATGGTGGAAGGGTGTGGCAGAGGAAAGCAGCTCAGGACATGGCAACCAGAAAGCAGAGAGAGGGCTCTGCTCACCAGGGACAAAATATAAACCCCAAAGGCATGCCCCCAGGGACCTACTTTCTGTAGGGACACACCCTACCTGCCTACAGTTACCACTCAGTTAATCCATATCAATGGATTAATCTACTGATTAGGTCACAACTCTCATAACATAATCATTGCACCTCTGAACATTCTTGCATTGTCTCACACATGAGCTTTTGGGGGATACCTCATATCTAAATCATAACACAGAGTCACTGTGTGAATCAAATAGCAAAGTAGGGCACCCAAAGACAATGGGTTTTGGAGGCTGAGAATCTTGTCTCCGAACTTTAGTTTCCTTTCCTGTAAAATAGATGATAATTGTGACTCCTGTGGGTTGGGGGTACAGTTCAGTGGTAGAGCACTTACCTAGCATACACAGTCCCTGGGTTCCATCCCCAGCAATACACACACACACACACACACACACAAACTTCCCTCAGAGTTGAATTGAGGATTATAGGAGATGTGACTAGAAAAGACTTAGCATAAAAGGTGGTGTAACAGTTTAGTATGGCTACAGTTTAGAGCTTGATTTCCTTCCCTAGCTGTGTGATCTTGTGCTAGTGATTTCACCTCTTAAAATGGGGAGATTTTTACATACACACACACACACACACACACACACTGAAGGATTGAATCCAGGGCCATAGTATACTAGGCAAGTGAAAAATGGGAAGAGCATTAATACATGCCTTGTGGGTTTGGAAAGGGGATTAAATAAGATAATAGATGTAAAGTGTTCAGAATGGTACCTGGCACCTGGTAAGTGCTCCATAAATGTTAATTATTACCAGCATTGATTATTATTTCCTTTCCCTTTCCTGGTGTCTGTGGGATTTTCGGCTGCTATCCAGGCAGAACCTAGATTGAAGACTGAAGTGAATAACTCTGGGAATGGGGCTCCTTTGGTCTCGTGGGCCAGAGCTCTGGGCTGCCTCCTTCTTTTCAGCCTCCAGCCACTGGCCCTGCTTCTTCAGAGTGGGCCCAGGGATCTGGGCGGCTCCATTTTGGAGTTGGCTTTGCGGTCAGGCAGCCATAATCTGTCCCTTGAGCCACACCAGAGTCTCATTAAAACGTGCCCCATAAATGTTAAAAAATTTACACATAAAAAAATTCCATGCATGAAACTGAAACCGTACGTTTTACAGCCTTAGTTTGAAATCTTGCATAATATATAAAACCTTGGCCCTGCACCAGGGGCCTGTAAATCAGATTTTATAAAACAAAAAGCTTTTACCTTTCAAAGGGGTTTGGGGAACTTGCAAATTTTACAAACTTTACCAACTGCCAGTCAGAGGCTGCTGGGCCCAAGGAAGGGATCTAGGACCAGGTAAGAAACAGACGTGATGAACACTAGGGCTGTGGGAACTGTAGCCCACCTCTCCCCAGGGGGTCCACCTTAGCCACTTTGAGTGGAAAGCTACCCCCATGGCCTGGAAACTGGAGACAGGGAGGTAGAGAAAGTGTCAGAGATTTTATTAGAGGCACTATCTTATTTGTAAGTGAGGGCTTTATCGCCACCAGGGAGAAGAGGTGGGGAAACGGGGAAGAGCATAAAATCAGGAGTCAGTGACTTGGGTTCTGGTCCTGACAAAGCAGTTCTCTTTTCTGGATGTCAGTGTCTCGGGACTCGCTTCTCCCCACCCCCACAACCCCCTTAACTCTCAGTGAGTCCATTTCCCTCCCAGCAGGGAGCTGTGCAGCCGCAAGCTCACAGGGGAGGGGAGCTCGCTCAGAAATCTACAACTGGGACGCTCTCTCGGATCTTTGAGGCAGTTTGGGAGAAGTGACTCAGCCCTCCCATGGGGATTTGTTTGGAAAAGCGACTCTAGGAGACTGCAGAGAGCTCGAGAGAGACTGGCAAGGTGCGCGGTGAGAAGAGGGAGGCCCGCAGGGAATTGGGAGGCGTGAGTCCCAGAGGACGGAGGAAAGCTGGGCGGGGCCAAAGCCGCCCGAGGGCCGCGGGTGGGGAGGAGAGGAGGGGAGGGACCTTCCGCGTAGGTGCGGATCCAGGTGCCCCCCTGACTATCCCATCTAGGAAAGTCAGTATTCAAGGGCAAAGGAAAGCCACCCTGACACACATATATATAAAAAATAAATCTCTCAATTATCTCAGCTCATTTGCTTGGGGTCCCTCATTTTATGTCCCTGCTCGGCTGCGCAGTATATCTGTCCGGATAAAGAGTTACAGTCCGTTGGGCTACGTGTGCGGGGTTGTAAAAAATACAGATGCCAAATTAACTGGCTGTGGCACTCGGCAGCTGATTGAGCTGGTAATAACGCGATCTGACCTTTTTCTAATTTCTAATTATGTGCATCTCGGCTGTGCTGGCGACATGATTCTTGTTTTAATGACGGCTCCTGTGCTTGGTCTCCTCATTTCCCCACCTGACACAGGACCAGGAGCAGGGGTGGCAAAGGGCACTGCTTGACTCCCCCCGCCCCAATCTCAGCCATACAATCTCTTTGGTGGCCAGGAGGTTAGGTCAGGGAGCTGGAACACCTTGCCACGATGATGATACTGCATTTGAAATTAATCTTCTGGGCGCCAGGCATTTGTAAAGGCCAATTCCATGAGCCACCTCATTAATTTTTTTAAAAATTACAATCACATGAGATAGGTGTATTAGCCCTACAGATGAGGAAACCGAGCTTCAAAGGAGTTCAGCCATCAAAGTCACAGTTAATGGTGATGCTAGGCTCAGGTTTTTTTGTCTCTTGAGTGCTGTTTCAAATCTCTCAATTTACATAATCAACCAATCATTGACTAACTCATCTAAATAAATCAGGTCCACGTGACAAGATGCTCCACCAGCTGGACCACTCCCAGCCCAGCCATCTGATTAAGAAGCCCAGGGGACACCAGAAACTTAGGACAGCTTCCACAACATCCATGCCCTAGTAAGGCCTAGCATATAGCAGACACTCAACCCAGTTTTATTGGATTGAATCAAAAGATCTGATTCTTTGAACAGAATGCTGAGAGACCTGAGCAATATTGGCAAGAGCAGAACATAGCCACGTTTTGATTTTTCCAGGCTGTGCTAGAATGGGAGGTTGTCTTCAGTGGGTCTTACATAGCTCACCTGGAAGGTGGATGTGGGACAGGAATGTGAGGTTTGTTTCTCCAGGACTCCTGCCTCATAAGAAGGTTTAAATTCCTTCATATTCCTCAGTCCAGTTTTATGTATTTCTTTATCCCAACTTGGGCCTCTGTTTTTTGTTTGTTTGTTTTTCCTTCTCCTTCTTTCCCTCCCTTCCTCTTTCTTTCTTTCTTTCCTCTTTTCTTTCTTTCTCCCTCCTCCTTACCTTCCTTCCTTCCTTTCTTTCCTACCAGGGGTGCTTAACCACTGAGCCACATCCCCAGCCCTTTAAAAAAAAAATTTTTTTTTTTTTTTTTTTTTGGGCAATTATCAAGAATACAAGCAACAATAAATGTTGGTGAGGATGTGTGGAAAAAGGTACACACATACATTGCTGGTGGGACTGCAAATTGGTGCAAACATTATGGAAAGCAGTATGGAGATTCCTCAGAAAATTTGAAATGGAACCACCATTTGATCCAGCTATTCCACTCCTTGGTTTATGCCCAAAGGACTTAAAATCAGCATACTACAGTGACACAGCCACATCAAGGTTTACAGAGCTCAATTCACAATTGCCAAACTATGGAACCAACCTAGATGCTCTTCAACAGATGAATGGATAAAGAAAATGTGATGTATATATACACAATGGAATATTACTCAGCATTAAAGAAGAATGGAATTATGGCATTTGCTAGTAAATGAATGGAACTAGAGACTATTATGCTAAGAGAAATAAGGCAGTCCCAAAAAAACAAAGGCCAAATGTTCTGATATAAGGATGCTAACCCACCATAAGGGGGAAGGCTAGGGAAAAATTGAGGTACTTTGGATTAGGCAGAGGGTACTGAAGGGAGAGGAGGGGTTGTGGGGGTAGGAATGATAGTAGAATGAATCAGACATTATTACCCTATGTACATATATGATTACACATCTGGTGTGATTCTACAACATGTACAACCAGAAGAATGAGAAGTAATGCTCCATTTATGTATGATGTGTCAAAATGCATGCTATTGTCATGTATAACTAATTAGAACAAATTTTTAAAATTTTTTTAAACTAAATTTTTTTACTTTGAAACAGGGTTTCACTAGGTTGCTTACAGTCTCACTGAATTTCTGAGGCTGGCTTCAAACCTGTGATCCTCCTGCTTCAGCCTTCCAAGCTGCTATTTTTCTTTCTTTCTTTCTTATTGGTGATTAAACCTGGAGGGCTTTACAACTGAACTACATCCTTATTTATTTTTGAGACAGGGTCTCACTAAATTGTGAGGATCTTGTAAAGTTGCTGAGGCTGGTCTCAAATTTGAGATCCTCTTGCCCCAACCTCCCAAGTCACTGGGATCACAGGGATGTGCCAGCATGCTCTGCTACACTAGTATCAAGTGAGGAGAACAATCCCGGTCCCCAGGTTCACTCTCACTCCTGCAGAAGTGACTGCCTCATCTCCTGGCTCCATGACTGCCTGGGCTTGAGTTCTACAAATCTGCTTCCCAGCTGTAGTCTGATTCTGATTAGCAAAAGAGCAAGGCAAGGCCAGACCAGCCTGCACTTAATAGTTGGCCAATTGGTGAACCTGCAAAGGGAAGCTTTCCCAGGGGATTCCAAAATAGTAGCCCAGCATTATGGGAAGGGGCACTGCTCAATCCGTGCCAGGGAAGAGGGAGAGTCAGGGACAAGCAGAGGTGGATTCGAGGCTCTCAATGCCTCCACCAACATTCTTGACAGTGGGCAGTGCTTATCCTCTGATCAGGGTCTGCTCCTGCTCTCTAAATGATGGCCTTATCATAACACTACAAATTTTCAGACCAGGATGGGTTCTTTTGGTAGCTCTTCTGGACTTCATAAAGTACCACACTCAACTCTGAAGCAGTGGTGTGGATAATTCACAGCACAGAATAATAACAAAGTCATTTACATCTGTTCTGCAGATGCACTATGCATGTGTGTGTATGTGCCTGCATGTGTGTGTGATTTTTCTTCCTTCTTTTTTGGAGTCACATTTGCTTTTCTAATTCTGTTCTCCTTTTGGGAACAGGTACCTGGGTGCAGGAGGTCAGCACTATCATCAATCAATGTACAAGGGAGAATTTTGCAGAGTTTCCAAATTCACCATGCATACTGCGGGCAATCCACTCACAAAAAAATTAGCAACTGTGGTTAATAATTCCAGGAGGACTATTTAGAGTGATGGACACACAGAGCAGCCTCTCTAATGTCCTCCTACCACAAAATTCCCAAGGACAGAGGAGAATTTCAGATGCCATCCAGGTTGGGGGCCATCAAACTTAACTGGTGACTGCTGTTGCTTAGGAAACCTAAAATGTAGATCCACAAAGACCCTACTGAGCTTACAAAATCACAGCTCCCTGATATGGCCCAGCAATGTATTTTTTGTAAACTATAGTGATGATCTGGGTGGCAAACTGATGGAGAACCTGATCTATTATGTCCCCTAAGCAGGTGGGGCCTCTGCTGGTCTTAGGGTGACTGTGTCTCCAGGTCTTTCTGTTGATGTGCTTGAACATTCTTGTGACTCTCATTCTCCACCCGGTAGCACTCCAGCCATCAGTTCCTCTCTGGGAGGACTCCAGGCCTGGGGCAGCTACCTTAGATGTTCTGGATGTCACACCCTCCTTTCAATTGGCCTGTTCTACAGGATGGGGGAGAGTAAGATTCTGGCACCACCATGGGCAGAGACAGGAGGGAGTTTGGCAGCAAAGCCAGTTTCTGGAACTCCTGGTTTAAGAACTTGGACATGGTTCTCAGCTGCTTATATGGTGCATCTGGTATCCCATGGTGGGGACTCAAAATATTTTGTTGAATAAATTAACAAAAGGAACATTTTCAGGGCATTTCAGGGGGACCAAAGGGTAGGAGGTTCTAGCCAGGGTGTGGGGTGGAGGGTCTTTACCAGATTGTCCAGTTCTGGATCATCGCTGAAGAAGGGTTTGTGCTCCTGCTCCTGCTGGTGGACAAAGTTCTCGATGTCCACATCAAAGCTGGCGGAGGTGATGCACTCAGAGCCCTGGGTGGCCTGTTCACATTTCTCAAACAGCAGCGTCAGGAGCGGGAAAAGAGGGTGCCTGCGGGGACATCAAGAACTCACACATGCGCACACACAGAGACCGTGCTGCTGGCTGGGCTCAGAAGCCATCTGGTTCCTTTTCCCACATTCCCGTCACTTCTTCTCCCCAAATCCCTCTCCTTGAGAATGTCCCCAGCCCCCAAGGTCAACCTAACGGCAATATTTGTGCCCTGGCATGGAGGGTTCGGTCGCCCTAGTACCTGGGACCTGAGAAGTCTCCTACCTTTTCTCTTTGGATAGATAAACTGCATGGATGTTTGAAGAGGGATGACCATTTATAACCCTTCAAAGAAGTAGGTATCAATTCAGAGTTGACCCAGGAAAGAAATGTGGGAAATATCCAGAGAAGTCCGGGAAGTAAACATCCATAGGTGATATCCCAGCTAAGACTCATAGAGTCATCTAAGTAAGTACTTCGGTTCACATATATACATCATAGAAACACACACACACACACACACACACACACACACACAATGTTTAGAGCAACTGAGGGCAGCAGATGTGCACAAACACTTGCATGCAGGGGGATGTGCATGAGCCCAAATACTTGCCCACATATGGTAGGCAGATGTCTCCACCTGTCCAGTGTCTGTTGGCAAGCTCGGTTTAGGTCAGACACCCCAATTATATGAGTAACATCAACCCTGCACTTTTCTGTCATCCTACTCTTAGCCCAGTGGTAATTAAATGATTATTTGCATCATTATGTGTTCACTGTTCGCCTCCAAGACTGTTCCTGTGTTAATGACTGTTGTATCCCTAGATCTTGTCAAAGCAAGTACTTATAAATATTAGGTGACTGAATGAATCAATGAATGCAGTATGTTTGTGTGTGTGTGTGTGTGTGTGTGTGTGTGTGCGTGCATGAGCTCATGTGTGGGCATGTTTCTGTGAGGTATATGTGTAAGCTGAACTCCTTACCTAAATGGCTATATGGGTGTCATCTTACAGATCACCAGATCCTTGACTACCTCCAAATGCTGATAGTTTCTAAGTTTGTTTTATCATCTCCCTTCCTCACTTAGACTGTGAGCAGGAATCAAGTACACCTTATTCACCTACAGTCAAATAGAGGTATGTGGATCTCCATAAATATTTGTTGAATATATATGTTATAAGTATGCAATGTTATATTGCATGCATAAATGCACATCACATTTATTTCTGCAGCATATTGCATGCCAGTGCCTAGGTTGTTGACCCTGACCTCTGGAGAGCCCCATTCTCTTCCCCCACAGTTCCAAAAAAGCATTCACACATCACTGTCTGTTCTGTCTCCTTAGACACCTGGGACCATGAAATGCAGTTTTCTTTTGTGTACTGTACCTGACCCCTGGGGTCTCTTTCAGAGGAAATGCTGTAGCCATCACTGTCCAGTAGAACTTTCTGCAGTGGTGGAAATGTTCTGTAATCTGCACTATCCAATACAATAACCATTATCCACATGAGGTCAGTGAACACTTGAAATATGACTATTGCAACCAGGATGCTGAATTTTTTATTTTATCAAATTTTAATTAATTTAAATTTAAATAGCCACAAGCGGCTAGTGGCTGCCATATTGAAGGACACAGTTAAGGTATGAAAAGGAAAACAAACCATGCTTTTCCCCTCTGGCACACTACAATTGGACACACTGAGAGAGAATTGAATATACAGCCTACACAGTATTTACAGCATTTGTAAGTGGGGGAACCCCTAAGCTCCTGTCCCATTCTGGAATCCTTACAATTCTGGGCAAAAGTGGTTACCCCCACTGCTGCTCATACCCACACTGTATGGGTTTTTCTACTCAGGCTCAGGAGAGATGGGAGACGAAAGGAGATAAATTCCCACTTCACATGAAATGCTAGGCTTGGCAGAGGCTGCCCCCAGACACTGTCTCCCTAACCCTTGTTTTGGGAGCTGATGAATAAACTCCTGGGCCTCAAGGCTGCAGGTTAGATGTACAGTCTGTAGGAAAGAGGGTCAATATTTAAGGGTGGCTCATCTGCAGCCCCAAATTGCCAGAAGATCTATTGAGCCCTGGTAGAAAGCTGGCAGGGAAAAACAATGGGTGAGTTTAGCCATCTGGCTGAAGACAAAGAGAACACCAGGTGAAGGGGTTAAACTCCAGTATAAGTCTTCATTTGCAGCCACTAATACTGCAGCATATTATAGTCTAATCTAACCTGATCCCAGTTTAATGCAAGATTCTCCTGGCCCTGAGTGGAATACCAAAGAAAGCCTCAGTGGCTGTAATTTAAGCAGAGCCCTGCAGTGGTTTAGCTGAGGGCCATGAAAGGCAAATTCCAGACGGTGTTATGAATTATTGCGCCTTATGAACCTTCCTACTCTCAACAGATGCCTGCTGCCATTTAAACAGCCACTAGATCAATTAGGAATGAAAGGCACAAATCGACTCTGTACAAGGGCACTAAATTACCAGGAACTAATAATCCGCAGCATCGTGCCAGGTGGTGGGGGTGCAGCCCCTGCCCCAACCCACGGCAGCTGCGGTCACTGCACATTCCTTTCTCACTGACTGGAGGGAGGGTGGACAGCCGCTGGATGGAGAGGTGATGGGGTGTGCATGCATATGTGTGTACACATGTGTGCACACATGTGCACTGGTGTTGAATGCAGAATGCCAATAGCACAAGGATAGGAGTGTCGTGTACCACCTGGTGTATTTTCACCGTGTGCATACAGGATATTGTGTTTGTGCAGGACGTATGCACATGGTATTGCATATATGCAATAGGGGGGTCGATTTTGTGTGCCACGAATACCATGTGTGCATGTGTTCTGTGCATTATCTGTGTGCCTTGTGCATGTGTGGTTATGTGTTCCTGTGTATACCATGTGAGTGGCATGTGGGGTGGGCAGGTGTGGTCTGCTGTGACTGAATCACCCCAGCTAGGAGCACTAGGGGTAGGGAGAGGGGAACATCTCTTCTGCTTCTGTCCTTGCCCCCCGAAAGGGAGAAGTGGTCTGGGAGGGCCTCTCTGAGGAGGTGACATTTAAGTTAAGCCTCAAATGATGAGGGGGCAGTCATGCAAAGAGCTGAGGGAGAGGCGTTCTAGGAAGGAGAAAAAGCAAAGAAAGCACTTGAGACAGGAACAAGCCCAGCATGCTTTGGGAAGAGAATATAGCTGAGTGAGGTAGTATGAAGGGATGATAGAAAACAAGCTTGAAAAGGCAGCAGAGTCCAGTGCCTAGAAGGACTCAGATGGAACTGGGCTTGTGGGATGAGGTAGGAGGTGCTGTCACACACACTGGGGAACAATGTGCACCTTCTATGCAGAGCCAAGAATGGGTCTGTTTATAAACCTCTTCTACTTACAGGTGTCAGAGCTCCCTCTCCCAGAATGGGCAAATGAGAGGGCAAATCTGTTTTTTTACTTTATATATTTGTTTCAGAGCTGAGGATGAAGTCCAGGGCTACATTCATGCTAGTCAAGTGCTCTACCACTGAGCAACGCCCCAGCCTCCCTGGAAGTGTCATCTATGGCTTCTCCTATCTCGCAGAAGGGAACATGCCACCTGTTCTTCTCTCCAAGTTAACCAACCATGGAGCACGGGGTGGACTTGATGAAGGGTGCCTGGCCACTTCTGTCTAGCCCTCTCTACCTGAGGATTGGGCAGTTGCTCCTTTCTCATCTGCCAGTGTCTCCACGTTCCTGTGCCAGCTTCCTCCCACCCATCCCAGGAACTCCATCTGCCTCATTGAGCTCATATGGAAGTCTGAGTTTACCCACAACTTTCCACATGAACCACATAAGGGCCAGGAGGGACTGCCTGTAGCTCCCTCTGTCCTCCTAGATCACTCAAATGAACCCAGACTGCTACCTGCTCATCCTGCCACCTAAAGCACTGGCATTGCTGAGAAAATGTGCTAAGTTCCATGGCTGCTGCTGTGGGACTTCTCAAGGATTACTCCCAGCCCAGTTACGGGAGAGTCATCTGCCTCTTTCCCAGTTGCCCTGTCCCTGCCTAAGGGTTGACTTTTATTTTTAAAGCTATCCTCCAATGGATCCCATGTAAAACGGAGATGAGGCCAGCAGGCACCCTCAAAGAGTCTTTTCCAGCAGCCTTGGCAGAAGGCTCAGGAAGTCACTCTGTATAGGGCAGGGTCTATGAGAGCTGGCATTTAAGCCACTTGGGTCAAGAATGGCCTTGTCTGATTTCCCATTAGATGTGGGACCTTGGCCTTCTGGAGCCTCAGTTTGTCCCCTGAGGTGTTAGTGATAGAATCCAGAGCCTCACACATGTTAGGCAAGTTCTGTACCACTGAGCTACAACCCCAGGCCCAGATCACGGTTTTCAGGAAGCTCCTTTTCTGGGTGTCCAGGTCCTTCCACTGTGGATCAACATCCTTCAGGGGCTAGAAGCAGGAATGTGGAAACTCAGTCCCCAGTGCCCAGAAGGCAATGAACAAGATATGAGAGATGGTCATTATACTTTATTTCCAAAGAGCTGAGGACATTTGACCTCCATGAGAGCTCACCTTCTCCCTCCCAGATCTCTTCCCCGCTCTGCTCCCCCCAAGCCGCCTCTGTGTGACCGCCCCCTCCACCCCAATCTCTCTTAAGCCGTTCAAAATTTGGAGGAAATAAATCTCACTGCACTAATTCAGTGAGAGTTTGAGCCTCGTCAGTGCAGAACAAATAAAAGGAGTGAACTGGCATGACATTTTACTGCAGAAGAGAGGTCGTTTCCAGCCACTAATAAAAAGGATTTGACACAGACTAATAAAGAGAAATGAATTTCTCTAATGGCCTAATTTAGCACATTCAGCACTGTGCCTCCGCCCGGGTGCTGGGAGCACGGACAGAGACAGGAGGGAGGGAGAGACGAGGCTCTGGCTTGGGGAGACAAGAAGAGATGATCTCAAATAACATTTTATTATTTCTTTTTTCTTTTCCAAGCCCCCTGCCCCACCCCCACCCTCATCAGCTCTCCCCAGGAGCATCCAAACTAAAATCAAGCTCAAGATATGCAGTTCCTGTTAACGATCCAAAGAAATAAAGAAGCCCTCTCCATAGAATTGCAGTCTTGTGCTAGCTTAAGAAGGTGATTAAACCGGATGTGTTGATTTCTACAGGGGTTTAAGCCATCATTTGGTTTAATTACTTCTGACATTTCTGCTTTCGTGTTTTCTACATCACCCAATTTGTTGGCATGGAATGCCCAGTTTGGGGCTAGGGTGTCTGGGGCTGCTCCCCAGGAAAGAAGATCAGATGGGACAGGACATCAGCCAAAACCCTTTGAAAGGGTTACCACCACCCTTTTTTTCAGCAACAGAGAGGCTGGACCCCTGAGATCAAAATATCCACTGGGTTGAAAGAGAGAGAGAGAGAGAGAGAGAGAGAGAGAGATTCTTCAGGGCAAGGCTGTTCTACAGACCCCCACTTCTGCAGAGGTTTCCGGAAGCATCCTCTGCAGGTGAGATTCAATAAGCTCATTCCATTCCTCCTACCTCCAGACAGACCAATTTTTCTTTTCCTTTTTTGGTGAGGGGGTACTGGGAATTTAACCCAGGCACACTCTACCACTGAGCTACATCCCTAGTCCTTCTTATTTTTTTTATTTTTGAGACAGGGTATTGCTAAATTGCTGAGGCTGGTCTGGAACTTGGGATCCTCCTGCCTTAGCCTCCGGAGTCACTGGGATTACAGGTGTGCATCACTGTGCCCAGCCAAGACAGATATTCTTAGCATAAATTGGGCTGATGAGGTTTCCATCATTTTCAAAGACCTTCTGGGATGGAGACCACACCTTTCCCTTCTTGCACTCATATCTAACTATAAGACCCCCTATGTGGCAGCAGCACAAGTCCTTTTCCTCAAAAGGACTTAAGAAAAGACAGTTGGATTTTTCTGTTCCTCTTCCTTCCTCCTTGGGCAGCCTGGTTGTGTTCTGTTTTGTTTTGTTTTTAATTTAAAATATTCCTTCTTGCTTAGGGGAGGAGCAGAGACAGGAAAAAAAGTGAGAAAGAATGAAAAAATACAGAGCTTCCAAGAGGCTAAGATGCAAAAAAAAAAAAAAAGAGAGAGAGAGAGAAATTAGATGTCGGAAACAGACCACCACAGACTGGGGAAGGGGCTAAAGGATGGTCCCAGGCAGGAGGGACATTAGTGTTGACTGCTCTTTCTGGGTGATAAACCTTGTGATTCACAGTCATGCCACTCTGTCCCTTCTTAGCCTCTCAGCTGTCCCTTCCCTTGTGACCTTGGTTAGTACTACAGACCTCAATTATGGGTCCAGTCAAGTGTGTGGCCCGCTGCCTGGGCTGTCCACCTTTTCTCCCTGTGACCGCCCTTGGAGGCCCCCAGGCTCCTCCTGCACCTCCCCTCACAGCCCAGTCTTATTCTGCTGATGGGTGGGCAGAGAGGGCCCTAGTGTCACACCTATCCCCTCTGTGTCCCAGCCCTTCCTGGTTGGGACAAGGATGATGATCCAGAGGGTGAAATGTATAAGGTAGGAGATCAAGATTCCTGGGTGGAGATGTTCAGTGGTGACCCACCATGGTCACTGAGTCAATCCTCCAGAGGTGGACACTCCCAGCTATTCAGGAAGTGGCCTCAGCTTCTTTTCAGTACTTCTGCCAGACTCAGCAGAGATGGGTGGTGGCAGGGATGGCTGGCATAATTTTCCTTGTGCCATCACTCCTCCCCTTCACCAGCTCAGACCACCTGCACTGTCCATCGGAACTACCTGCTTCTGCATCTCAACCAGTCCCTTCTTATAATCTCCAGAACCCTGCTTAAAATGCCATTTCTTGCCAGGTATGGTGGTGCACACCTGCAATCTGAGCAACTCTGGAGGCTGAGGCAGGAGGATTGCAAGTTTAAGAGTAGGCTGGGCTGGGGTTGTGGCTCAGCGGCAGAGCGCTCGCCTGGCATGTGCGTGGTCCCGGGTTCGATCCTCAGCACCATGTACAAATAAACCCATTGTGTACAGCTAAAGCAAATAAATAAATATTTAAAAAAAAAAAAAGAGTAGGCTGGACAATTTAGTGAGACCCTGTCTCAAGATAAAAAAGAAAAAGGGCTGGCGAAGTAGCTCAGTGACAGAGTGCTCAGGGTTCAATTCCCAGTAACAAAAAGAACAAAAACCTGACTTTTTTTTTTTTTTTTTTTTTTTTTTTAACAAAGTTTCCCAGATGAGTATCTCCAGCAAGAGGAAGCACTGCTTCCTCCCAGCCATCACAGGAAATGCTTGGTGCCTCACTTGCCTTCACTCTCAATTTAGGGTGGAAAGCAGGGGAGTCTGAAAGAAGCACAGACTTTGAATATTGTGTGACTTTGGGCAAGTTACTGAATGTCTCTGAGCCTCAGTTTCCTATTTTATACAACAAGGA
The DNA here is from genome assembly GCA_025594165.1 of Tamias sibiricus. Classification (NCBI taxonomy): domain Eukaryota; kingdom Metazoa; phylum Chordata; class Mammalia; order Rodentia; family Sciuridae; genus Tamias; species Tamias sibiricus. The sequence goes on along the minus strand of CM046657.1, from coordinate 119,649,878 downwards.
TAACACCTTCCATGCAGGCTCTTGTAGCGATTAAATGAAGAAACATGGAATATGTATGGCACTCAATAAGCTACCAATTAATGCTTGTTCTATCCCCCTGGAATGGTGTGTGGGTATCTTCCTTATTCAGAGCTACACTGACACCATCCACTCCAATAAATTTATCTTCCTGAGTCCATTGACTCATTTGGCTAGAAAATGAGCCCATGTGCCAATTCAAATAGAGGCTCAGAAAGACGAGGAAGAGAGACATCCTACAATTTATCAGAACTCAAAACCTCATTTTCTTCTAACCAGAAAAGCATTCCCAGGAAGAATTTATTTTTATTTCCCTGTGACACCACATTCTACATTCTACCAACACCAGTTGTTTGTGCCCAGATCCCTCTCCCTCACTACCTGGTGAGCAGCTGCAGTCTGTGACCTCACCTTGTCTCTCTCTGAATTCCCAAGGGTTAGGCACAGTGGGTGGCACACAGGAGTGGATCAATAAAGATTTGACAGATCAACGAATGGGAACGAATGAATGAATGCAGTAAGCAATGACTCTGGGAAGGATGAGACACGAACCTTAAGTTATTTCAGGCTTAGAATGTCTCCATACTGGGGGACCTGGATCAGATTCTGCCATCTGGCAGCTTCTAGCCACAGTTGCTACAAAAGGACCTGCCTTGATTGAGGCTCTGCTGGGATATATGTGTGGGAAGGGGGGCAGCAAGGTCTTAGAGGGAGGGGAGGGGAGGTGCTTGCCCAGCCCTCTGCTTCTCCTCCCCTCAAAGACACCAGATGGAGAGAACAGAGTGGGGGTGGGAGAACAAGCCAGCAGCCCCTGTTGGAGATATTTTTACTTCAGGTGTGACGTTGAAGCCATGCGGGTATATTTTTAGTACTGCCCAGTGGGCGGTATGTTCGCCTGAGTTGCCTTGGAGAGGACTTCTTGTGGCTAAATTGGAACTGCATCTGTTAGGGTTCCTGGGCTCCAACCCAGTTCTCCTCCCCCAGGTGGGTGGACAGGGCCATTCCTGGCAAGTGTTGGGCCCAGGCAGGTCACAGTCTGCTCTGTACTCTTCTCTTTCTTCATATGTATGCACACGCACGTGTACTCTCTCTCTCTCTCTCTCTCTCTCTCTCTCTCTCTCTCTGTCACACACACACACACACACACACACACACACACACACACCTCTCCTGGCACATTTTAAAAAATCAATGTGAAATCTCAACAAACTGAACTTTGAGGGCGGTGGTTCACAAAAGCAAAAATACAAAAAACAACAACAACACAAGACCCTGTCCAGCCCCTCTATCACAAGGACAGATAACAGACATGGAAAGAGGTATCTTTTCTTGAAATTAGGCAGCTAATAAGAGCTGATCAGAGATTCTAGTTAAGTCACCAGGAATTCAGCCAGTCTACAGAAAGAACATCGTTCAGAGGAGGGGTTGCTATGAGGAGGGGAACTCTTCATTTCACCTTGGTCACTTGTAAGGACTAAACACAGCCATGCACATTTGGTGGCACTTGGTGAATTACAAAAAGCTCTTATTGCATTTGAACACCCCAAGTCCTTACCATACCCATTTTATTGATTAGAAAACTGACATGTTGTGTGGTTAAATTATTTCATTGAGCTAAAAAGGGATCAAGTGAAATTTAAATCTGGGTATTCAAGCCCCAAATCTTGCACTCTTCCCTCTCTCCTATGCCAATCATTATCGGAATCACTTCACCCCTCCACTCTTTTCTCCACTGTCCTTGAGTCATATTAGTGCTAGGGTCAGAGATCTGAGCTGCCATGTTTGTCCTTTGAATGCCAAGTCAAGAGAATCTCTGCCTTACCCTATGAGTTTCCAAAAGAATCTCCTCTTGTAATAATGCATCTGTGTGTTTGGAGAGGGTTTCATTGGTTTTACAGATCTTTCATTTTCTCATTTGATGCTCTCTGTGGGGGTAGGGAAGCTTATCTACAGAAGTTTAATGATACACCCAATGGTAGCTTCATAACTCAGACTGAAATCTTAGTCTGTGTCCTTTCTACTTCACCATGAAATAAGCCAGTGTGTAGGAAAAGCAGAGAGTGACTTCATGGTTAAAAGAGGGGCATGTTAACTTAACCCAACCCTGGTAGAAACCACTGGCCATACTAGCCCTCAAAACCCCAGCTCACTGTTCTCATCCTACTCTACCCCACTCCATTTACACTAGTGGGAGGCCCAATTGCTGACTGTCTTACCTTTTGTAAGGGGATAGATCCAGTGTAGCACTCACAACAGAAACTGCTTCATAGAAGTAACTACTACTCATTGAGAGCCTTCTATGTGCCAGGCACTGTCAGCTGCTAGCATGAGTTATCTCATGTAATCCTAACACAACCTCCTGAGAACAATGCCATTGGACTTCCTGACTTCTGCATCTCTGATCAGTGAGTTTCATCTTGGTGGTGTCCCTGAATCACTCAGTTCTACCTAGGCCAGGTCTATAAGCTGTGGAAGCAGCAGGATCTACCACCTCTGAGAGTATCTGCTCCCACAGCCAGGCAGCTGCAGCCTCTAGGCCTGCCAAAGGCTTGTACAGACAGGGCTGGGTTTGGGGGTGGGGGCTTCAGATCTGGCAGGAAGGGCAAAGAATGGGCTTTACTTGGTCTCAGAGGAAACCTAAGCATGGTTTTACTTTCCAGAGGCTCATCCCCTTGACTATAGCCAACATCTGAGATATTACCTCTGATGCCAGTGAATCTAACTGATTCAAAAGCTGTAAGTGTCTGCTAGAGCTCCCAGCCCATAAAGCCCAGCCAAGAACACAGCCTGGAAGATCTGCTCACAGCACCTAGTACTCCACAGGGGCCCCGGCCTTGGGCATCCGGTCCAGCTGTGCTTGGAAGGGCTACATTTCTCTCACACCATTCTCGGCCACCTCACCCAGCACATTCCAGAAATGACCAAGCACAATGCCGTTGAAGGCAGAGGGTTAAGCCCCAGGGTCACTTCACTAGAGCCAGAACACTCTTTGGTCACAGGGTGGACTAGTTCCCTCAAGGAGACTTCATTAGAAAGTGCCAGTTCCCAGGGTCCTGACTAGGCAGCTACTGAAGAGGACCGTCACAACAGGACTGCATCGTGAACCTCGGGGGTTTCCTCCCAAGCATGCCCCAGTCCAGCTCCAGGAAAGGCAGCTTGACTATCATTCTCTTGGGGTTTATCTCCCCTGGGAAAAGCCACACAACTCCCACACTGTACTGAGAGCAGAGGCCTTGTAGCCAATCCCACAAATATGTGCCGAGTTTATATTATAACTACTTTGTATGGCTACCTTCTCCCATTCTCTGGACCATTTATTCTTCATTTATCATCTGTTTCAAAACTTACCATAATACTCTACATGTAATAGGCTCAATAAATGTTTAATCAAATTGCAGTTTGAAGCCGGGTGCGGTGGCGCACACCTGTAATCCCAGCACTCGGGAGGCTGAGGCAGGAGGATCGCGAGTTCAAAGCCAGCCTCAGCAATGGCAAGGCACTAAGCAACTCAGTGAGACCCTGTCTCTAATAAAATACACAAAAGGGCTGGGGATGTGGCCTAGTGGTTGAGTGCCCCTGAGTTCAATCCTCAGTACCAAAAAAAAAAAAAAGAAAGAAAATTGCAGTTTGACTGGAAGCCCCTTTCTGTCCTTGTCATTACCTCTGTCTTCTCCTAGACTCACTAACCCCTCTTGCTTCAGTGTTTCCAAACATCCCATAGCATCTGACCCCTAGCAAGTGCTCACCACTTGGTAGGTTCTTTTGTGTGTGTGTGTGTGTGTGTGTGTGTGTGTGTGTGGTGCTGGGGATTAACCCAGGGCCTCATGTATGCAAGGCAAGCACTCTATCAACTGAGCTATATCCCCAGCCTGTTGCCAGGTTCTTTCCCAAGCACTTTACCTGTGTTATCTCACTTAATCTTCACAACAATCCTGATGAAAAGTCAGTATTATTTAAGTTCTACTTTACAGATGAGGAAACTGAGGCATAGAAAAGTTTACCATCCCATGGTGGAGCCAGAGTGGGAATGAGGCAACCTATGTCCAAAGGCTGTGCTCCTAACTCTGAACTCCACATCCTTGAATGCAACAGACTCTTATATCTTGAGCAGGGCAAAGTGACACATGCTGGCCCCTCTGCTTAAAGCACCCAGTCCACCTAACACACACTGCTCTGTGTGCCAGGTGTTAGCCTATATTATGTAATTTTATTTTGGCCATTGTTTTCTTTTTGATAGTTGAGAAAACAGAGTCGCCAAGAGATTAACGTGCTCCAGGTGACAAAACTAGTTATTATTAAGACTATTTCTAGAACACTATATTCTATTCCCACTGCCCAGCACTGTGGCTTGGCTGTATTTGCACTTCCAGCTAAAGGACTATCAGGATCAAGTCGGGGCCTTAATGACCTTTAAGATGATCTCACAGGAGCAATCTGAACACTGCCCACTGCCCTGTCCTATCTCTTCTCCAGAGAGGTGTGGATTTAAGAGAAACCCAGTCTGGATGCAGTAGGAAAGAATGTAATATAATCAGGGCTTTAGAAATACATATGGCTTTGTTGAGCTAGAGCTGGTCTTGGGCATGAGCTATCATGGGTAGGGCACAACTGGGTAGGAGCTCTGAGCATATGGCTTATGGGGAGGATCTGAAGACCTAGACACAATGGAGTCAAAAGAGGAGGCCGAGGAAGGGTTTGCAGCAGGGTTTCTGGAATTTCCAGGGAAGAGTTTATTCAGTTATAAGACAGGAAAAGGCTTAGGAGCAACTTGCAAAAGATGGGGGGACAGGGCTGGGGTTGTGGCTCAGTGGTAGAGTGCTCGCCTAGCACGTGCGCGTCCTGGGTTCGATCCTCAGCACCACGTAAAAATAAACGCATTGTGTACAACTAAAAGCAAATTAAATAAATATTAAAAAAAAAAGATGGGGGGACAGGGAGTGAAGGTGGGAAAGAGACAGTGCTGAGTAGAATTTCCAAAGGAGAAAATTTACTGCCTTGGGGTTTAGACTGCAAAACTTAAATGCAGACACTTAGAAAAGCACTTACTCTGTGCCAAACATTGTTCTAAGCATTAATTCATTAAGAAGGAACATTTCAAATTAAGAACCCGGGTTAAACCAGACAGGACAGTGAGGACCAGGAATGTAGGATCTTTGACAAAGGCAGCAGTAACATGATTCCAAAGAATCAGCATAAAGATTGGGCTCACCTGCTTAAAAATAGAGACTGTGCACCTGCAACTTGGCTCCCTGTCTGGGGTTTGTACTTGAGTCTGGCAAGAACTGAATGCATGCATCTCTTCCTGATTCTGCTCAGTAGCATATATTGGCAGTTTGGAATGGGCTGTAGTAGGAACATTTACACCACAGAAATTGGCAAATACTACATACAGTTCAGGGATCTCTCCCTACTTCATCCCCTAGAGCCATTTGCCAGCACCTCAACCTAGAAACACAGTATATTTATGGGGTACTGCCTAACCTAATTAACAGATCCATCCAACGGGCCATTCAGTTGCACCTAAGCTGATGACTCTAAGATATTGTGTAAGGTGCCAGGGTCAAAGCAGTGAGTGACAGACATGGACCCTGTCCTCGTGGAGTTCACAGTCTAGTGTGGGGAACAGAAATAATGTTAAATGTTAACACAGGATACAGAAGCCATCTCACCCTCTCCACCTGATCCTGCAGCTTATTTCTCTAGCATTTTTAATGGAGAAGCAAAGCACATTGCCCTCTCTATTTTTGCACTGCTGGCCCCTCCAGCCCAGCATTTCCTTATCAATAATAGGTAACTTCTTCAGCGCTGCTGGGTGGGCCACTTCCCAAGTTCTCAGAGAGGTTTTCGCTGTAGGGGAGAAAACCAATACCTTAGCAGAGCAGGTTCTGCAAAGCCGCCCTCGCCCTCCTCCCCCCACTCGCACCTGGCCATCTTAGCTCCCTGCCACTCTTCAGCTCCCCAGGACATCACGGTTTCCATGGGAACCCACTCACTTCAAAGGGGAATGAAGGAGAATGGAGGGGAGGAGGGAGAGTGAAAGCTGGATTAACCTCACCCTCTTGGCCCTGTCTTTGCACAGCCAGCAACGTAATCCCCAGGTCTCAGACAGCACCTGACACCTGGCCATGGTCCAGCAGCATGGGCAAGTGGGAGTGTTGTGGTATGAGTTTGAACTTCTTTGGGAGAAAATGTCAGGGTGGTTGAGGTTGAGGGGAAGAGGGTGGAGAAGGAGAGAACTGAATTGGGTCCAAACCTTACTCCCCACACACACACCACGGGGCCTCCTCAGACCTCCTCTCAATCTTGCTCCTGGGCCACAAACACAATTACCCGGGATGTGCATCCAATCATGGGATCTGCTCGGATTAGACTGCAATCATTAATCTGAGCGGGAGCTCCTGGTTGCTTTGCTGATTAGCCCAGATGATGCTCTGGTATGATCCAATTAAAGACAGGCTCTGCTTTCCCCCACCCCCAGCTTCCACATCAGAGGGGAACCAATACATTTCATTAGCACATCCTCATACACAAATAAAACCTCCGGGGTACTGGCAGCCTCCCTCCCCTTTGTCACTCTGCCCCTCTATCACCCAGCAGGGCCAGGGCGAGGCTTCCCCCACTTTTCTCTGTGGTTCTGGAAGGGGTATGGTAGAGGCTTCCAAAAGTCAGTGCTGGGCACTAATCTGAATGGAAGGGTCAAGTTACATTTATTGACATGAAATGGGACTCCCTGGTGTGCTTTGGAGCAACCAGGCTGCCCTAGGCAGGCAATCTAATTAAAATAACTGAACCCTACAGGAGGCCTGGGTCATCCCACAATGGCTGCTGGTACTAATGGGAGAGGTGTGGTTGTAGGAGAAAACCCTGGGGCACTGGACCAGGAGGCAATACAGGACTGGAGGGCTGGGGAGATGGGCAATGCAGTAGACGTCAGCTCCAGCCAGCCTGTAAGGAGCAAGCAGCTGCGTTCATCTAGGAGCCCCTCTACAGGATCAGATGACTGCAGACAGACTTTGGGCAAACACTAAGTAGAGCGGTAAGCCTGGAGGGAGAAGGGAAAGCTCTGGAGTGAAGGTGAGCAGGAAGGAGTGAAGGTGAGAGGAAGAAGTGTTAGTTGAAAGATGGTGTGGGCCATATTTCAAGTGACATCATGGTAGACAGCTCCCATGGGACAGTGACCTGCCTCTCCTATAGTCTGACCTGGGAGGAGTATGAGCCTAGGATTTTGGGAAGGACTTAGAACCCATGGCTTCGCTGGCAGAACCAAGGAAATTCAAGGTGGCAGGGGCTCACATGAGCCATCCCATGAATTCTTACCAAATCTGCTGCTTTGCTTCTATTATGAAACTAAAGTTCAGAGAGACTGGAGACTACTACTCCATGGAGACAGGATTCAACCTACGCTTCCAGAAACTTTCTGTTGTACCACTAATCAAAGAGTTACTTATTCACCCCTAGGTATCTTAGAAGATGCCCAGAATCAGTTTTTAGTATGCATAGGAATCACCTGGGACCTTGTGGAAGTGCAGATCATGAATCCCAAGGCCTACAGGTCCCTAAGGTCTGTATTTCTAATCAACCCTTACATGTCATGGTGTTGCTATCCATGGACTATACTTGGAGTAGTAATGAACAAAGTAGAGTATGACGAGCATACTCCCAAGACTTCAGGCCATTGGGAAGTTTTCAGAGACCACTTTACTCCCTCTCCCTTCTTAGGCTCCTCACAAAAGCACAAGCCCATCACGCATTGCTCAGGTTAATTGATGGGTGACCCTGAAGCCTCATCTCCCACACCCAGCTGCTCTGGCCACTGGCTGTACCTGGAACACACCAGGTTCTCCTCTGCCTGCTTCTCCTCTGCCAATCCCTCCCCATATCACTGAGTTAGGATGGGGGGTCCATTAATCAGCCTATAAGACCAGACTCAAATACAAAGTCTTCCTTGTTGCTGTGACCACACAGTGCTGGTTTCTTATTTGCATATCTATTGGTTTCTGGAGAGATAAAGGGAAGAGTCCATGCATTTACTTTCCTATCTGGCCCTCTTTCCCTAGAGTCTAGCACAATATCTGCAATATTAATAATAAGTGTTCAATAAAAGAGTATGAAGTGGGAGGGTAGAGAGAAAAAGAGGTCACATTCCACACTGGGGGAGGCTGGTTTACCCTCCCTGAAAGTATCCCTGACAGTCTTTGTGGCCAGATCCTAGAATTCTTTGGGGTCCAAGGTAGAGCTCTGCACCCACATTGCACCGGGTGGGGCCAGGCACTGTGTTTTATCCTTCTTTGGGGTTCTAGAAAGGCCTTCAGTGGTACCAGCATTCATGGATCAGGCCACTGCTCTGGACTCCCAATTGTTGGCATTAGAGGCATTCAGTTCATCTGAGCAACTAAAAATAATGCCAATGATAATGATTATAACAGCACTAATTACCACCATTACCATAAAGACATTGGCGGGTAGAGGAGTAAGGAAGGAATCAACTCCCTTATTCATTTGTCTTGTGTTCATCATTCTACCTGTTGCGAGTATTGGCTGCAATGTACACCCAGCCAGGGTAAGCTGCACTTGATGATGCATGGCAGCATATGATCTCCCCAGGTGAATATGAACTAGTGTCTAGCCTCAACAGAGAGCAGACTTAGGCATTTTTTTCTTAGTAGTGTGAACTTCCCAGGAATAAATGTTGACTAAAACCCTTCTGGAACCTCATGCAGGCCTGTTCTCAGATGACCATATCTTATTTCCCAATTACATGCAAAAGAACTAGAGTTCATCAAGGCAGACAGTCACTTCCCTGAGCCTCATCCACCACTCTGAAACATTCAGGACACAGCCTTGGGTGCATGGGGCAGATGCAGAACAGGATGAACCAGAGGCCTGCCTTCAGTATGTGCCCAACTTGGGGGAGAGTGTCCAGTCCTTCACAGTCACACACAACACCTATTACTAAAACAGACTCTTATGAATCAAAGCACGGTCCAAGGACCAGTTGTATCAGATTCACCTGGAATCATTTTTAAAGTTCATATCCCTCTTTCTATAGCTTGACCTACTGATTTAGCATCTCTGAGCATCCATCCCCAAGCATGCAGTCCAGGACTACGGGTTTTAACAATCTCCCACTGTGATTTGCATGCACACTAAAGTTTGTGTACTACCACATCCTGGATGGTACAATCAGATGCCCCATGTTCTGCAGGACTTGCTGGAGTGAAGCCAACAGTGGGGAGTAGAGCAAGGACAGAGTCTTGCCAAGCTGAAAGTTTCTGATGCTCATTAGGTCTCATCTACCTAGTTGAGATGGGAAGGGGTCCTCACACGAGACACTGCCCAGGCCTTCATGTCCCTCACTGAACTCTTCCAGGAAGCTAGAGTCAACCCACAATGGCCAACTGGAAGATTTCTGGATTGACTTGCTGGGGAGAGCAGCTATGGGACATGGCTGCTGATGTACCATCCTGGCCTGCATTTACTTCTCTCATGGTTGAACTGGACTGAGACTTGCTGGGGGATTCTGAGCATGGATGAAGAAGTATCTCCTACCTGTACACAGCTCGCTTGTCAGCCTCCAGCTGGGCCTGAGGGTCAATGGGGGCACTGGGCACAGGTGTGCTGGCCGTGGCTGAGGGTGCAGAGATATGGACAGCCTGGGCCTTGGAGGGTGGCTGGGCAGTAGCCGTCATCTGCAGAGAGAAGAAAAGGGAGGTGGCTGGTTAGTTCAGCAGGTTTCCAAGCTGGAGTGTGAAGTCAAACTTGGCCTGTGGTGTACCTGGAGAAGAGAATGTGAGCAAGAGAATTGTAAGTTCAAAATGAGCATCCATTTATACATGTACTAACTACAGTGGCAAGGAAAGAAAGCCTTTTTTAAAATATTTTTTATTTGTTCTAATTAGTTACATATAACAGTAGAATGCATTTTGACACATCATACATAAATGGAGTATAACTTCTCATTCATCTGATTGTACATGATGTAGAGTTACACAGGTCATGTAATCATTATGCACATAGGGTAATAAGGTCCGATTCATTCTACTATCATTCCTACTCCCATGCCCCCTCCTCTCCCTTCACTCTTCTCTGTCTACTCCAAAATACCTCTATTCTTCTCCCACCCCCTTATTGTGAACTAGCATCCATGTATCAGAGAAAACATTTGGCCTTTGGTTCTTTGGGATCGGTTTATTTAGCTTAGTATAATATTCTCCAGATCCATCCATTGACCAGAAAATGCCATAGTTTCATTCTGAAAGAAGGCCTTTTTTGAGTGGGAATGTTCTAGAAAAAAATTTGGAACCATCTTACACCAGCACACTTGGAAACAGACGGAACTTAATGTGAACGTGGTGACTTTTGCCCAGAAGTATAAGTAAACAATACAATGGACCATTTAAATTATGCTTATAAGTGTTTGGACGATTTGATTTGATGACTTTGAAGAGCAGGAAAAAGTAGCTGAATCAGTTCTCGTTGGGGCAGAGGTTTATTTATTCCTTTAAACATAAGCCAAGAGGTAATCCTTTTAACAGTTTTGATTGATGACTGAGTGGTTCTCCAAATTTGGTAGATTTGGACAGATTCCTGCTCTTGGCCATAACAAATATTTAGAGAAGTGGTTTTCATCCTATGCTATAGCTTTTTGAAGGTATCCTGAGGCCTCCAATTTTGTACCAACCAGAGCAACTCCTTTTAATATTATATATTGGACTTTCTGTGTAAGGTTCATTTAAAGAAATGGTTCAGTAGCTTTAAAATTTTTGAAAACCATCATTATGGAATTTAATGCTTTTACATTCTATTTCTTTCAGTCAGATAGATGCAAAAAGTGTGGATGGTGACATGCCTTGAATGTTCTATTATATCAACCTGTCCCTAGCACCATGATAGCTCTTATTACACTGTGTTGTTGGCCTGAACATACTTATCTGTCTCCTGTTCTAAGACTGTGTTTGCTCTTTCATTCCCAGAACCCATGCTTACTAAAAACAATTGGTGCTTATTAAATATATTTGTTGAGAAAGTGAGTGAATGAATAAATGAGTGAATACGCCTTGAAGGATTCAGATATTTTATAGCTGGGAAATTCATCATAGGATCTAGGTCCCTGCTTTCTGGAAGAAAAAATATTGCATCTCTGAACACAAGTACATTATTGCTAGTGTGTGTATCTCTAAGATATTTTACATCTTCTCTTCATTTATCTCCCTACTCCATTTTGGAGTAAATTCCAGGCCTTCTGTCCATTGCTTTATTTTTCTGCACAGTCCTTATTATGATCATATACTATTTATTTGCTTTTTTATTTTCTCTCCATTCCCATCTAAAAATCAAGCTCAAGGAGGGCTAACAATAGTTTTATTTCTAGGGCTCAGTCTGGCACAGATAGGTATTCAATAAATATTTGTTGAATCAATTAATGAATGAATGACAAATGGTGAATGAGGTGAAGGCTATATGTCTCTGATTTACTGTATTGTTTTTGTTAGGAATAAATATACCTGTCATTGCTGGCTGAGCTGGGGGACTCCCAAATTCAGTATGTAAGAAGCTTGGCTGAGCCTCAAGGCAGCCTTGAAGCTGGCTTGAATCCTGCTGTATCCCTCTATTAGCCTTTGACCATAGGCAAATCCATTAACTTTTCTAAGCTCCTGTTTTCTCATCAGTAAGCAAATTGGTGACCTTTTAGGATTCATGAGTATTAAAGAGGTGCTATAAGAGAAGATAGAAGCAAATCTTGTGTTTTCAAAATAGAGAAAGAGGGTGGCTTCAGAAAAAAAGAAATCCTGATAATCTTCACACTGACTTGGGCCAGATTCATTCATTTATTCACTCACTAATGTAACTGACCATTTCTTCAGATATTTCTCAAGTCCCTGCATGTACTGGGGGGTCACAAAAACAAATGTCAGCTATCATAAAGCTCAATTTGTGGATTTGGCATGACAATTAAGCTGGAAGATCAGGAAAATCTGGTGTAATTGACCTCAGTAAGGTATCTCCCATGATGTTCTGAGGAAAACATGGAGTAATGTGGCCCTGTGGGTGACTGTATGGATTAGCAAACCTGGGAATGACAAAGGAGAAATCTTAGTTTGGGGGAAGTTCCTAGGAGAGTGCCACATAGTTAATTCCTTCTTCGTCCTCTTCAACATTTTTATCAGTGATTTAGAAAATGTCTGAAGAAATGCTCAACAAATTTATGGATGACATGAAACAGATCCAAAAGACTTTTACAGGTTTTGGCAATAGGCTAAAGCTAATAAGATTAATTTTCATCTTATAAGTTAACATTAAACACTTCAAACATTTGAGCACCCCCCGCCCCGCAATCAATAATGTAAGTGTAGAACAGGGGAAACATAGCCTAGCAGAAGTGTTTTACTTTACATCTAGCTGCATATATACAAAATATAATGGTGTAATGTGTCTGTCAAAAAAAGAACAACAACAAAGAATAATGCTATCTGAGAATGCATTAGCAGAAGCATAACTCATAGGATGAGGAAGGTTTTGGTCCTGTCCTACTCTGATTAAAGAAGTATATGAAAACACATTTGGAGGAGGGCTGACCAGGATGGTAAAGGGATTCTGTACTATATCATACAGAGAGGATTTAAAAGATCTTGAGATGTATAACAAGATTTGGGAAGTAGGGAGAAACGGGGAGATGAATGTTCCCTTTGAACATCTGGATGAGGGGATTGGAGTAAATCAGTTCTGTTATGCATGCCCCAAAGGGCCAAGCTACAAATAATACATTAAACCTAGGACAATGAGATAACCTAAATAATACCCACCCAAGTCCCTGACTCTTTGAGGCTGGAATGGGAGGGGATGGGAACTTTAGCAGGGTGGCTAGGTTAGGGAACCATGAAGTGCCCTCCAACATTGAGGTATGGAGGCAATGAGGGTGCTTTAACAATCACCAACCCCAGCACAGGGTGACCAGTGGATCTATTGGCATGTAAAAGCGTTATGGAAGCTCTGAAGTGTTTCACAGAAGGAAGGGTGGTTGTTATTATTAAATATGAGATTTCCAGGATGTACTCCTATCATAAAGCAAGGCACATGCGTGGCTAGCTTGAGGGTGAAAAGTCAGGGGACTGGTAGGCTTTTCTGGGCCCACTAAATGAATTTCCTGGTGTCCTTGAAGAAATCCACAGGGGTTTCTGTTGGAATGAACTTCTAAAATAGAAGTGAGGAAGGAGATGTTCCTTGCCTCTCATCTGTCCCTTTCCTAGGGAGGACCTTGGGGAAGGTGTGGGATGGCCCTACTGGGTTAAAGAGGAATGAACAGAACAGAAATGTAAATCAAAAGCGGTCACTCTGTGCATCCCAAGGGGCCCCAGCTAGAGGCTGTTACTTGGGGGGAGTGTGGGAAGAAGAGAGCAGAGCTGGTCTGAGGAGGAGGATAACTCGAATTTATGTAGCTCATGGGGGCCCGTTCAGCAAACTCTGCATTTCTTTCTGGTTTGAAGGATGAATGTTTATCTCCAAATAGATTTATTTTTCCAGCCAGAGACCTCCATTTCAGAGCTCAAAGGAATAAATCTGCAACTGTCCACAGGGGGTTGGAGGGTTTTGCAGAGGGGTGAGGGCAGCTTGAGATAAATTTTGGGGGTGGCACAGCCTAAGGAGTAGGAGTGCTGTGTCCTGGCCTGTGAAAGCCAATTGTTAAAATGTTAGGGAATTTTGCAAGCTGGTTGATATCACGTGGGTATTTTGAAAATGGCCATGGTGGGAACATCTACACCAAGGAAATTGTCAAATGGTGCCAATCAGGGTCTGCCTGTGCCCTCTCCTTCCTCATCCCCAGAAAGCCTGTTGTTAGCTATTTATTAGCACACCTCTAATTTTCAGGCTTCCCTTCAAGTACCTCTCTTCCATTCTCAGTCTAATATGGGAAGAAACTGGCTTAACACAATCCATGAGGCCACTTGGTACTTTCAGAGCTGGTCCTTGAACTGGCCACTCCAGACTTGGAGCTTTCTTCTGAGGAAAACTCAGAACACTCTAGAGACCTGCCTTGATAGCTCACTGGGGACAGGGTGAAGGGATGACATCAATATAGACCTGCAGGAAAAGCTAAGGTACAGAGGGGAGAGGCAGAGCTGAGCAATGTCCTGAGAGCCAGTTGGAGGATCGAAAGTCTCAGGGAGTGGAAGGCGCTGGGGATCAGGCCAGGGTTTGATGCTCTTCTGTTAATTCTTGGCTACATGTTTTTGTAGCAAGCTTCTTGACCTCTTTGGTTTCCTCACCTGTAAAATGCAGGAGGCTATGCCTTTGCACAGGTTGTGAGGATTTATCAAAAGAATCAGATAGCCGGGTGCAGTGGCGCACACCTGTAATCCCAGCACTTGGGAGGATGAGGCAGGAGGATCGCGAGTTCAAAGCCAGCCTCAGCAATGGTGAGGCACTTAGCAACTCAGTGAGACCCTGTCTCTAATAAATTAAAAAAAAACAGGGCTGGGGATGTGGTCCAGTGGTCGAGTGCCCCTGAGTTCAATCCCCAGTACCAAAAAAAAAAAAAAAAAAAAAAAAAAAGAACAAGCTAATGACTAGTGGATGGGGCTGGTTGGCACCACACCCTGGGGAGGCCTGCCTACTGTGAGCCAGGATGCTGAACTCAGAACCTATGCAGGCTCTGTGGTTACCGTTTCTTCTGTTAGCTGTGGGTTCTTCTTGGAGCTAAGACCCTGGGACTTCTCTCTCATCTAGCTGGAACCAGCCCTCCCTGAAATCTGAAGCTAAAGGGATCCTTTCCACATTTTTGGTTTTTGACATATTGAGGTGAAGTTCCCTGTCTTCCCATCCTGTAAAAGAGTGGGAAGAGGTGGTGGTTGTAAGATGTGTTTTATTGTGGTTTGGATCTGGAATCGCCCCAATCCCCAAAACTCATGTGTTAGGCAATGCAGTAATGTTCAGAGGTGAGAAGATTGGATTGGGAAAGTTGTACCCTCATCAGTGGATTAATCCATTGGATGGATTAATACTTTGAACGCACTACTGGGTAGTAACTGTAGGGCAAGAGGAAGTAGGTCACTGAGTCATAGCCTTGGGGACTGTATCTTACCCTGGACACCCCTCCCCCCTTCCCCCCTTTACCAGCTGCCACAAGCTGAGCAGCTTTCCTCTGCCACGCCCTTCTTCCATGATATCTCTGCCCCACATCAGGCTCAGAGAAATGGAGTCAGCCAACCATGAACTGAGACCTCTGAAACCATGAGCCAAAATAACTCTTTCCTTCTCTAAGTTGTTTTTGTCAGGTATTTTCATCACAGCAATGAAAAGCTGACTAATACATGTGTGCAGGCATGCAACTTGGGGATCTGCTGAGAAATCCAGCCACTCTGACAGCCTGGTCTTTCCACAAGAACGAATAGAAGATACTCCCTGGTGGATGTAAAAGGGGCAGGGAAGCACCTCCTACCTGCATCCCTCAGTCGCCCTCACTGGATCTTTCTGCTGAGCGTCATCCTTCTCCAGTTGTAGGGAGAGCAATTCATTGGGTTGTGCTAGCTAATACAACATCAAACAGGCTTTCTTCCCTTTTTTTTTTTTTTTCCTTCCTGTTTTTGTACTGGGAATTGAACCACGGTTGCTCTAAAACTAAGCTACATTCCCAGTCCTTTTTATTTTTTATTTTGTGACAGGGTCTTACTAAATTCCCCAGGCTGGCCTTGAATTTCCAATTCTCCTCCCTCAGCTACCCAAGTCACTGGAATTAAACATGTGTGAACCACCGCAACCAGCAGCTTTCCAGTTTGACCGTAATCCTGTGAGTAGGTTATCAACATCCCATTTCACAGATGAGAAAAAACAGAAGCCCGCAAAGTCTAAGAAACTGCTAGAGAGCATGGCCAGCTCCTACAAAGTTGGAGCAACAACAGAGGAGTACTTGACAAATGGC
Organism: Tamias sibiricus; assembly: GCA_025594165.1. Classification (NCBI taxonomy): domain Eukaryota; kingdom Metazoa; phylum Chordata; class Mammalia; order Rodentia; family Sciuridae; genus Tamias; species Tamias sibiricus. The sequence goes on along the minus strand of CM046657.1, from coordinate 119,633,944 downwards.
AGTATGCAAATGGGTGCATTTAATTACTTTGCTTTGAAGAAGAGAATGGAAAGATCCCCACCCTGTGTAAAAGGGGACTGAAAGAGAAAGAAGGGTAGAATCAGAATGAAACTTCACCTCTCAGGCATGCTCTTGAGTCTCCATTTAGTTCACCCTGTCCTCGCTTCCAGGCCCAGCTTCTCCCTGTCCCCTAATAAATCTCTTACACAGTTCGACATACTTCCCCCCCAAGAGAGTGCCAGAAACATTCTTCCATATGGAACCTAAGTAGGAAGACCAGGAGGGTTTATTAATCAAAGGTTAATTAACCAGTCTGTTGACTTCCCTTGGAGGCTGCAGAGGAACCTAGAGACCTAGAGCCTGAGAAAAGGCTGACCCCAGGGGCCTTCAAGCTTTCCAGAGCCGGGGCCTCAAATTGGCATAGCTACTGCTCCCTGCCAGCATCCCTCAGAATTCCTCTCTGTTGCTCATGAGAGCTGGGAGCAGGTAGCTCAGAATGGGAGAGAACACCTATGTTTTTCTAGCACCTAGGAAGGCAGCTTGCACGGGGGAGAGAAGAGGTGCTGACACCAGATTTTAAAAGCAGTTTTCTATTCCGCCTGGCCACTCACTGCTGGGCAACTTCGATGCATAACTTTACCTTTTGGGCTTACCTTGGAGCACCACTTCCTGCCTCCCACCCCTTCCTGCCTCCCACCCTCTGTTCTGTGCTCCCACCTGTCTGCCTACTTCCATCTCTCTTCTGCTAGATTGGAGGACTCTTGAGGGCAGAGACCTGGTCTTGTCTGTTTACTGTTACAGACCCAGTGTCCAATACAGGGAGTATCCAAAATATCTGTGGAATGTGGGGATGATTGGCATGGAGTGGGCAGGCCTTCCCATTGGATGCTACCTTTTTAACTTCAAATTTCATTCTTGACCCTGAATGCCTCAAGCCACAACAAAGAATCCTATTGGCCTTGACCACACAATGATTGGCATACTGGGCATCTATCCCAGACTTGGGAAGAATGGCATATGGCAGGATGTGCTGGGATGAACGTCTACTTTGGATTTGGCTCCATCCCTCTTTGCTTAAGGGACTTGCCACTCAATCTTTCTGATCCAGTCTTCTCATCTGTAAAATGGAAGTAATTATACCAAAGTTAGGGGTTATTAGAATTAAATGAGATAATGTATGGCAAATCAGCTGACTCAGCAAATGGTACTTAGAGTTAATATAATCCACACCACCTGCAACTGCAGTTTTGAGAGATGGCTGCTGGTGTTCTACGTGGGCTGCTCAAAGGTCTTGGCAGTGTGAATAAGAATCTGCCATCTGCCAAAGGAACCCGTTCTACCTAAGCTTCCAGGGGAGTGGGGTGAGTGTGGGCTTAAATGAAGGAAAGAGGGCTGTGGTGTGGTGAAAACAAACATTATAAATCACCAGCTGTCACCTTGGGCAAGTGATTCAGTTCCTCTGAGCCTCAGTTTCCACATCAGGGACCATATGGGAGGGTACACTGCAAACAGTGGATGCTCAGCAAATTTTGGTTTCTAAGCACTCTTTTCTATTTATGTATGGAAGTATGGTGCTGGGGATGGAACCCAGGGCCTCATGCATGCTAGGGAGTGCTATACCCCTGCACTACACCACCAGCCCTCTGAGCACTTTTAATACTTCTTTTGCCAGCCTTCTCCTCTGAATCCAAACCACACCCTGTCCCAGAGGCCCGAGTTCCCACACCTCCTATATTGTCCTGTACACACCTCCTACGTACACATACAGTCTTGCTCTTTGCGTATAGTCGCATACATCCCTCGGGTGCCTTCCCATAAAACCTGCACAACCCAGGCCTGTGCCTTCTCAGCACAAACACTCCTCCTAAGAATACATCTCTCTTCTGAGCCCTTCACCTGACAGGTGCAGAGTACAAGCTGCGGGCCCCAGAGACGCCCATCAGCAAATGCTCAGGCTTCCACTAGGGGCCGCCAAGGCTCCATCCAGCAGCTGCACTCCCTCTAGTGCTGGGGCAAACCAGAACCAGATCAGTTTCCTGTCAACCAGGATACAGTCCAACGACCTGGGAGGAGGTCAGGGCTTGAAGCCACTTGGTAAATATCAGCTGTACCCTGAACAGGTGGGAGGTAGCAGTGAACATGGCCACCGTTGTGGGGTGGGTAACAGCCCCCAGGGTGCTTCAGGCCTGGGCAAGCTCACCCACAGCAAGGGGGTACAGCACCCCTTCCCTTACCCCACACTCCGGAACACAGCCAGTGGCTCACATTTGCACACCTTTGCTCCCACAGCTGCCTCTGCTGGAAGTGTCCTCATCTTTACTCTTGACCAGTTGGAGGCCCGACTCTCTCAAGAAGCCTTTCCCTGTTCTCCACTCTCCCCAGACCCAGTGGCCTGGGCCCTTGCCTCATTTGTATCTGTGTCTAACCCCAATACCTATGACACTTCTGGTTCCATGGTAGGTGGGCATCTGGGCTCCTGCACTTGACACCAGTGTTTGTTAAATGATTGAATGACAGACCAAGTGAGGGAACGAGTGGTGATGAGTTAAAGGAGCCAAAGAAGGGAAAGGCCAAAGAGGGGTCCTCAAAATTATTCCCCATCAAAACATCCCAGGAGAGGAAGGTCCAACATCAGAGCCAGGGCAGACTGAGGCAGAATTAAGGGGCTCCTTGGATAGCAGGCCTATGTCCCCTCCATCAGGACTATGGCCAGTGGATAGACTAGACCACAGAAGAGTTCCTTAGCTGTGCACAATGAGAATCCCAATTAATTGATTAGTTGTAAAAGGGCTTGTAGGCAGTGGTTTACAAAATGAGGTTTGTCCAATGATCCCTGGCCCTAACTGCATGTCTTGGGGTATCACTGACATGAGGTTAATCAAAGGCAGGCCGTGAGCTTGGAGCCTCAGCTCGACGGCAGCTGCCTTAGCCGACAGCTCCAGAGACCACAGTCAGCGGGAACAGGCACCCACCTTCTGTTCAAAGCTCGCACACTCCCCTCTCCCCGACTCCTCTCTCCCACCAGAGCTTGCACACTTCCCTCTCCCTGACTCCTCTCTTCCACTTCCCAGCTCTGTGCATTTTCCCAGGAACTGACTGCTCCTCACCCTCCCCATCCATCTCTGGAGGACCCCTCATTTTTCTTTGCCCCAAACCAGTGATTTCCAATAAGTCCTTTAGGGCCTAACAACCTTTGTGTGTGCACTCTGTATGTGTTCTGTATGCGTGTGCGTGTGTGCAGGAATGTTTCTTTTTTTTTTTTTTTTTTTTTGGTGGTACCGGGGATTGAACTCAGAGGCACTCGACCACTGGTTCACATCCCCAGCCCCTTTTTTGTATTTATTTAATTTAGAGACAGGGTCTCACTGAGTTGCTAAGTGCCTTGCCATTGCTGAGGCTGGCTTTGAACTGGCGATCCTCCTGCCTCAGCCTCCCAAAGTGCTGGGATTACAGGCGTGCGCCACCACGCCCAGCTAGGAATGTTTCTTAACTGGAAAAACACTTTGGATATGCCCATTGTGTTCCTAATAAAAAGTAATTAAAGCTCAATCCAATCTGGGCTGCTGGAGATGTGCAGAAGATAGAGTGAGAAACCAGGTCAGGGCATGGACGATCAGAAGCTAAGAAATACCACTCCATTTTCCATACCCACATCCTCTGCAATTCTATGAGGCAGGTAGCACAGGCCTGAAAAATGATCCTCTGCCCATTTACCAGTACAGAAACCAAGGCCCCAAGCAGACTATAAACTCTGTTAGGAGCCGGGCACAGTGGTGCACACCTATAATCCCATCACTTAGGAGGCTGAGGCAGGAGGATCGTGAGTTCAAAGCCAGCCTCAGCAATGGCGAGGCACTTAGCAACTCAGTGAGACCCTGTCTCTACTAAAATACAAAAAAGGGCTGGGGATGTGGCCCAGTGGTCGAGTACTCTTGAGTTCAATCCCTAGAACCAAAAACAAACAAACAAACAAAAAACTCTGTTAGGGCAGGAACTCTGATTTTGTACCCCTGGTCTTCAAGACCTACAGGAAGTACTCAATATTTATTGAAAGGATGAATTAATGGAAGAAATAGTGCTGAAATTAATTGCCTAAATTTTAATAATTCATCAGCAGTGGAGCTGGGGCCAGGCCTAGGATTCCTGAATTTTTGCTGTGTTGAGTCACCCTGCAATTTCTCTCCAGACCACCAACCCCAAGGGCAGCAGGCATCCTGGGCCTTTACTCACCCATCCCCCTACAGCTGGGCCACAGGGACACCAGAGCTCCTCGAAGATGGCACGGGCAGGGGAGGCTAGGCCTGAAAAGTGCTCCTCGGCCCAGCTGCTGACTTGGATCACCTGTTCCCTGATTTATTTTAGGCTTTGTATCCTTGGCCATTAACTATTTTTGTAGCTGTTTAGGGCACTTGTCCTGCTTGGCGAGGAGAATATAGACAATAAGATCTCTGTGTTTTTGGTAACTATCAGAATTAAGGTAGTAAGTTCATCAAAGGAAAAGCCTAGACTGGGCCATAGTGTATTTCTTCATAAGTTTCAAAGTCATGAGACCAGCCCACCATCTCTTAAGTGGGGGCAGAGAGGCCCCACATTTGGACCTAGAGGTTGTTTTCACCTTTTATACAATGAAAGATCCAGGTCTGAAGTGAGTCAGAGTCCAGGGATCTGTCCAGTTTAAAGACATGGGTGGCCCAAGCAGGCAGGGAGAGAGGTCACTTGCACAAAGGGAAGAAAGGCCCAGCAGAAAAGAAAAAGAAGAGTCTGTTTTGATGAGTTAAAGCAAGGGAAGGTGGGTCCCCCTTATGGTCCCTGGGGTGTTGCCCCCAGGGGCAGAGGGAACCGTCAATCACAGCCACAGAAAAGGCTTAGGGGAACTTTCAAAGCAGCTGAATTAACTCTATTGCTGCAAAGCCAGAATGTGTTTCACAGGCAGCTGAGCAGAGGGCCCTGCAAGGCAGGGGGCTCCAGGCCTTAAAGAGATGAGAGGAATGTAAACGAGTGTGAAAACATCTGAACCAGCTTCTGCCCATCACAGCTGCATGGGCTGGATGGAGGCCATTCACAGCCAGAGGCCCCAGCCACCCCCTTCTGCCTCTAGTTAATGAAATGAGCACGGGGATCCTAATGACTGATCAAAGCCCAGTCAGCTTCCCCAGAACGGCTGCACCCCTGGCCCTGCCTGGGGTGGGAGTGGTGCTAGGACAGAGAGGGAAAGAAGGGACTCAGAGGCAAGACTGGTCTGGCTCCCTGCACGGGGCTGGCTCCGGCCTTAGCCTTCCCCTTCAGGATAGGTGTGACAGCATCCTCTTGACCTCAGAAGGGCAAGGACAGTCTCCTGGGGTCCTGGACACCATTTTCCTCCCCTTAAGGGTTGACGGAGGATGGAGAAGGATCAGGGAATGCAGTTTCTGCCAAAGGGTCTCAAGCAAATGCTTGACTTCCTTCTGAAGTGAGTTTCCCACACTGGTCCTGAACTTTGAGTTCTGACTCTGCCTGTCTTGTTCTCTGGCCAATAATGAGGCATTCTTAGCAAACTGCCAAAGCCCTTTTAATATCAGTCATTGTCAAGTAATGCTATATAAGCCCCTAGCTACCTACCTATCCATTTGTTCCTAATCCACACTCTCCACTGAGTGCCCACATCCATAGATGCTGTACCTAGTGGGTCAGATGAGGATCCACTAGAATTTCTGCTTTCTAGTCAAATGCTCATGCAACCCGGCTTCCTGGGGACATGTAGACAAGAGAATCCCAAACATTGAACACATACACCAACAGAACAAATCAAATGTGTCTTGCTTATGAGCCAGGAACAAATATTTTCATGAAACAGTGGATACATGTCTATGTATGAGAAAGAGCAGCATGGGGCATGCTGGTAGGCAGAGTCTGTTTTGTGGGTGTAAGGTGAGGGTGGAGAAGCTGTCTTTACTAGTAAATCCCAATGGTTTCCTGGTAGAGCTATGGAGGGGGGCATTTTGCTCAGTAGATGACACTACATCTGCAATGTGAAAGGAATGGGAGGACTTGAATGGCATTTCCAAGGTGGTGAGTACATGAAGGAAGGCTATATGCCTAGACGGAGTGAGAGGGTAGTTGTTACCAAGAAAATTCTTGGAGGGAGGCTGCAGTGATGCTGGCTGTGATTCTAAAAATGTGCAAGAGAGGAAGCAACTTTTTTTTGTTGGGGGGCAGGGACTGGTGATTGATCCAAATTGTGCTTTACTATAGAGCCACATCCCCAGTCCTTTTTATTTTTAATTTTGAGACAGGGTCTCACTACGTTGCTGAGGCTGGTCTCAAACTTGCAATCCTCCTGCCTCAGCCTCCAGAGTCCCTGGGATTATGGGCATGTGTCACCACACCCAGTAGAGGGGAGCAACTTTGAGAGTCCCATTAGTAACAGCATGGGTGCTGAGGTGGAGAGAGGAGGGGCTATGACAGCCCAGGTGACAGTGAGGGCCAGGCCAACATGGCAGAGTTGGAGAACCGAAAGGAACTGAAAAGGGGAATTAACAGTGTCTTGAACTAAGGGACTACACACCTAGCTCATATCCAGGTCACTCTGGTGACAATGTTTTCATTAAACAATCTTTGCAGAATTCCACAATCCCTGGTGACTCGCTCCTGCTTCTTCAGGACATAAAGTGAGGATCTGGATCAATGAACCAGTTATAGCACTCCAGAATTGAGGTATTATAGTTAGACAGTAGAGGGCACTGCTCCCCTAACAGACTTTAACAGGAAGGAAGAAGTAGTCCACAGAAAGGGTTCCACTGGGTTGTTGCTTTTGTACTTCCGAAATGTATATTCAGTCTCATTGTACACTAACCATAGAGTGATGTCCTCACAAGCAATCACAGGGTTTCCCTGGATGGACAGAAGCAGAACTGAGGGGATAGAAGCCACTTAGCCTCATGCCACTTGGCTTATGCCCAAACAACACGGGGCCATAACCATTAATGCCTCTATACTAAAATGGGAAGGAAAAAAAGTCTCCCTCATTTTTAATAACTTTATTCCCCAAACTTCAAAAATGAAATTGCCAAGTTAAGAACTTGCCTTGAAAAAAAATTTTCTAATTTATTATAAAGAAGGTCCGGGGCTTGGGAATTTTTTTAATGCAGATTCCTAATTTTCCAAAGTGACATTCTCCTGTGCATTTGAATAGATTATGCTCGGTATTGCTAGCCCTTAGCACAACGGGAACATTATTAAAACGATTGCACGGGTCTCAGAGGAAGGGCTCTGCTTCTCGCTTCCTTTTTCATTTTGGGGACTTCATATCAGAGACTGTCCATTTCTTGCCTGTGGAGGAAACTGGGTTTCTGAGGGGATGATACAGAGAGCACGTGGCTATCGGGGCCTTGGGGAAACAAGGACAGGGCCAAGAGTCCTGAGAGTAGGCCTAAGGAGGGAGGAGGGAACGGGTCTCATTTCCTGGGGGCTCCGTTTAGGGCACAGTTCCCCTGTGGGCCCGACCTGTGTTCCTATTAGGCCCCACTTTCTTAAAGATATTGAGTGTCAGAGAGCAGCTGACTCTTTAGGATAATGACATTATGAGGGAAATGGAGCAGAGCCTTCCCTGAGGAGCAGGGAGGGGGGAGTCAGCTTTGAAAGCTGAGAGGGAAGAAGGTGGCGGGACCAGCACAAATCCCCCTGCATCAAACACATGGGAGCTGCTCCTAGTCTTGAAGAATGTTGAGAAGGGCCCCCCAGAACCAATGGGCCTCAAAGGTCAGTACTCTGAAGAAAACAGCCCTCCCCCATGAATCAGAAGCCTTTGTTCTGGGGACCTCACTCCCTCCTTCCCTCCCACTCCATCCCTGCCCTAACTCATCTTCCTTAGCACCCATCTTGATGATTGGCCAGCTCAGGGAAGGCCAATGATCATTTAACCACAGGCTAGTGGTTTAGCCAAGGCCATAAAGACCCCATGATCTTAGCCAGGTCACTTCCCCATAGACAGTGAGTCTCCCTGACAGATACTTCACTCCTGGAACTCTGGGGTTACAAGCAGATGTGTGACTTCCTCAGGGGAGATTGTCCCTCTGCTGTACATGGGAATGTTCTCAGTAGTGAAGTCCTGGTAGATTCGCACAGAGACGAGTCTGGGGCAGTCCCTACACCTGGATTCTGCTCTGAGGTCCCCCCAAGGCCAGAGCAGCTCAGTGATGGCATCTGGGCATGTGAGCACCTTAGGCTGTAGCCCCACCTCCATCCCCTCTCTCAGCAACTGGGATTTATTCATCCAGCTGTATGCTAAGAATGAAATTAGGCTCCTGGATCAGCATTCTTGGACTACATGGACCCTTGCTACAGCTATCCTGCTAATCCCTGCCAAGCCAAAACTTCTCCCAGCTGCCCAGGCAGGCAGAACAGGGAGGGGCAGGAGGCAGGAAGCAGCCGCCTCCAGCTGTGACAATTCAGTGCTCTTTGACCTCTTGGGCCTGCCCCATTCTATCCTAAATCATAGGGTCTGATGTGTGTGTGGGTGGGTGGTGGGGGGGTTTGCACCCGCACCCACCACCTGCTAAATACGAGAAGTATCCTCATTTCTGTTCTCCATTCCCGTAGTGGAGTTTAAAAAGCAGTCTCAAGTTACCAAGAAAAAGGAGCCAATTTTTCTGCCTCTTAATACACCATGGGTCCCCCAATACTAGCCCATTGGCCGAGGGATGTGGAATGGGTCTGCATCTATGGAGGGAGGCTGGGTTCCTGTCCCACATCATGCTCCAAAGGCTTCTCTTCTGTCACTCTTTCTTCTTCACCACTTGAGGGTTTCTTCTGAGCTTCATCTCTGTGATCAGGGACTATACAGGGAAGAGCCCTGAACATACTGGATCCCTGAAAACTTTTTTTTTTTTTTTTTTTTTTTTTTTTTTTTTTGGTACCAGGGATTGAACTCAGGGGCACTCAACCACTAGGCCACATCCCCAGCCCTTTTTTGTATTTTATTAGAGACAGGGTCTCACTGAGTTGCTAAGTGCCTCGCCATTGCTGAGGCTGGCTTTGAACTCGCGATCCTCCTGCCTCAGCCTCCCAAGTGCTAGGATTATAGGCATGCGCCACCACGCCCGGCCCCTGAAAACTTTTGAATAGAGGAGCTGTTGTAAATGCCAAGTCCAGCTCTGCAGTCATTCATGACACACAGTTTGCTGAATATAGAATTCAGTTATGGAGAGCCAGGGCAGGAGCATGAAGTCGCTCTGTGGAGTAAGGCTGGGGACTCAAGGTCATGTGCTCAACAGTGGGTGAATGAAGAGGGCTTTTGTACTTTCAGAGGGAGAGGAGTCAAAGGGGGTTTGCATGCTGGACACTGTGCAAAATGGCCCCATATCATCTGGTCATTTTGTGGGGGAATGTCAAGGGTGTACAGAGGAGCTACCTATATGCTCACACTAGGATGGGGGTATCAGGGCCACAGGACCCAATGTGAGCAAAAGTCTCCCTGCCATCTCTGCATCTTAATACCCTTTTCCGCTGCACAGATCTTCAGTGTGGTCTGTGAAAAGGGCTGTGTTTGAAATGCTAATGAGTAAGGGACACAGGGAAGGGCAACTGAATGGCTGCTAGAGAGAGTGGGAGTCTGGCACACAGTGGGACCTCTCTGCACCCAGGTTAAGTGAATGAGTGAACATTCTAGTGGGTGCATTTCATGTGACAGATGCTCAATAAATAATTATTGAATTAATTTTGACTTGAGAGACCAGGAAAGAGAAAACAGGAGAGTGTGAAGGTAAAGGTCAAAGAATGGAGGCTTCTGTGAAAGTTCCCCCACATAAATCAGGCTTTCAAAGATCCAAGAGGGAGTGAGAGGCATGTGGGGTAAGCAGACAAGAAACCATAGATCTTAAGGACTGTAGGAGCCCAATCCACAAAATCTGGACCTGTCTTGCAGAAGGAGCAATGGAGACAACAGGAAGATGGTGAGAAGATGCTTCCTAGGACACTGAAGGACTTGCAAGCAGGAAGAGAGTCTCAGAAGAACTTGGAGGTGCTGAGCTAAGGGATGGAAGCTGGAGACCAAGGGGAAGGAGTTGAAGGAATAGAGAAAGAATCCTGTTTTTTCTAGGTAGAAGTCCAGCAAAGTCCTGATGAGAACAGATTCTTCCAATAGGCTGCCAGTGGAGGACTGGACAAAAAGGCTCAAGTGACCTTCGAAGGGGGATCCAGTAGGGGGGAACCTGTAAGTAGGAAGTTTCCTGAATATCTAAAGGCAGACTCTGTTTACATCAGGTACTAGGATCTTGAGTGTGGATTTTGTATTGATCACAACAAAAGAGTTCAACTGTACTCAGCTATGTCTGCTGGGTAAGGGGTGAGGGACACTTCTATGACCACTACTCCAGGTTATGGTCCTGGTGATGGAATGACTCAGGTAGGATCTGAATCTTGTGTTTCACAAGTGGAGTGAGGGGCCTGTGTTCACTGCACTCTCTGCAGAGAAGCCTCCCTATGCCTGACAGGGAAGAGCCCCCAGGTGGTCTGGATAAAGCTGAGTCCCATTGGATGAGGCCCCTCAGCCCTGAAATATCCCAGCCTCCCAGGGGGTCCCCAGGGCTACCATGCTCCCTCCCCACTTCTTCCTTGGCTGGCAACTCACCTGCGGGCTGTCCTGGTAGGGTGGGGGAGGGACATTCTGCGTGGCCATCATTGTCAGAGCTGGGGCTGGGGAGGCATGTTGCATCATGGGATTGATTCACATCGAGGATCTGTGGGCAGGAGAAAGGGGGCCGCACTGTTAATACCGTCAAGCGCAGGGGAGCCCTGGGGACCGACCAGCTCCACATTTTTTTTTGTCAGGCTGGGTCACCAAGACTGGTGAGATACAGAAAGGGCTGGACACCCTTCAGGGGAACAAATGAAAGCTAAGGGGAGAAGCTTGGGCGGGGAGGGGCTTGCTGTGCTATTTTGACTTGAAAGAAACAATATTCAAATCATATGTAAAACAGCCGGTACCCCTGCAGCGATGCTTTGTTCAGTATCAGCTATGGCCTGGTGTGTGTATGGGAATGGGGGTGGGGGTGGGGAGGTGGAGGGTGACTTGACTGGTGTCAGCCCAGAGGGATTGGAGGTACCCAGATACCCCTCCTTCTCAGCTTGACCTGGGAGAGCCCAGAGCTTCCCTGAAACTGGTCATGATAAGGGTCCTTCCTGCCCCACACTTTCCCAGGTGTCCTGGAGCAAACACCAGGACTGGGAGTGTGCTCAGAGGTAGAATGCTTGCTTAGCATGTGTGAGACCCAGTGCTCCATCTCCAGCACTAAAATAAATAAATAAATGGAGCAGCCACCAGCACTCACAGGGGCAGGAAGCCTTCAGATCCCCTCAGGGTCTCTAAGCATCAGCCTCATCCCTACCATGTGTGCTCACCACACCCCCTAGTGGTGGCATGGGATGTGGGATACTAGCCCCTCTGACTGCAGTCCAAAGGTGACCACTTGGAGGTCTTGGGGAAGGGAAAGAGGCAGGGCAACATCAGTCACCTCCAGGGCTTTTGTTGTTGTTTTTTTTGCTTGTTTGTTTTGATGCATGCAGTGGTTCCAGGGCTTCTGTTAACTTTTGTTCAATAATAGAGTCACAGTCATCTGGGACCAGAAAAGCCAAATGGTTGGCCTGCCTTGTATAGAGAAGACACAATCAAGGAGTGGTGTGTGTGTGTGTGTGTGTGTGTGTGTGTGTGTGTGTTTTCAGGTATGTTCCAACACACCCCACCCCCACTCTATCATCAGTAATTGAGCTGCCCCGGTGAGGCCTCAAAATTTCCTCTTGAACTAGAACGTGGTGCCCATAGTGTGTAAGTGGAGACAGCCTGGCAGTGCCACCCAAGGAAACAGAATGCCCAGAGAGCTGATGAACTACAGTGGATGCCCTGAAATAGTTAGAGCCAGAAACTACAGGTTAGTTGCTGATATCGAGATATCTATTTGCAGGGAGGGAGATTGCAAGAACTTAGGGAATATGGGACTGTCTCCTGAGAGGAGGGTGCTGAGAAGCTGGAAGACTTTGTGAGCCTACCTTTCAAACCTTCCTCCCCTCTCTCTGAGAGCACTCAAGGACTCCACTCTCCTCCAGTCTGATGCCAAGTGAGCCTGGCCCTCCCTAGGTCTTCCAAAATGTGCATGTGCCTGAATGCTGCAAGAAGCAGACGGTGTCTTGGAGCTGTCATTAAATAAAGGGGCAGGTTTCAAGGGCCCAGCATGAGCATATGTGTGTGTGTGTGTGTGTGTGTTGTTGTTGTTGTTTAAAGAAGGGGGAAAAAAAATCTACTCTGGCCTGACCTGAGTCTCCAAAGTACCAGGTATGCTTTGACCTTAAGTGCACACGCAAAGCAGTGGAGATTCATGTTTCATTCAGTAGATGTTTATCAGTACCAGCTCTGTGCAGGGAACTGTACTAGGGGGTGAGGCAGGATAGATGAATGAGGCCAGGTCTTCTCTCCAGGGAGCCTGGTTGGTAGAGGGAGGTGATAATCTAGCAGGAAAGAAGAAGGCAAGGTGGGGATAGTACAAGAATGATGGCTGTTCCTGGACGGGCAGTGCTGTTGGCTTCATGGCCTGAACTGCTCCTTACCCTGGCTTGACCGCAGAAGATGGACCACCAGAATATCCTTGTGACAAAATCACATAGGGTCCTGTCCATCTTACACACACTGGGTAAGCACTGAGTTCCAGGTTTTTCTTTTGCACATGGGCTCTGCAGAGAGCTGTAAAGAGAGCCCATCCATTTGTGCAGGGGAATTATCAAGGCTTATTTTTTTTTTAATTTATTTTATGTTGGGGATTGAACCCAGGGGTACACTACCACTGAGCCACATCCCCAGCCCTTTTTATTTTTTATTCTCAGACAGAGGATTGCTAAATGCCCAAGCTGGTCTTGAACTTGCAATCCTCCTGTCTCAGCCTCCCCAATTGCCAGAATTACAGGTGTGCACTGCCACTAGCCATCACCCACAGGGGCAAGGACTATTTTAATGACTAGGTGTTTGTGTGGGTGGCAGCCAGCCAAAGGAAGCAAGACAGAGTGGAGAAGGTTGCAGAGGGGAAGAAGGTGGATACAGATTTTGGGGGTTTCTTCTATTTTCTTGGAGTGCTGGGGATGGAATCCAGAGTCTCATGCATGCTAGGCAAGTACTCAACCACTGAGCTACTCCCCCAATCCAATACAAATTCCTTGAGACATTAAAATGGGTGTAGGATCTCTTTTTTGGACCCTGAGAGAATAGAGGAACTAGGGATGTTTCGGGGACATGTTAGGCACAGCCTTTCCTGGAACTCTAGTAGACAAGGCAACTTTGCATGGAGCCTAAGGGTAGCTGTGTCACTTCCTGGGAGCACCAATCCTGGAGGCTCATTGCACCAAGGGCATCACAGATGCAGTGCCAGAAGTTTCCAGGAGAGGGAGCTTGGGGGCAGAGTCAGGGCGGGATTCGCATCCAGAAAAGAGGTGGTTTTGTGTTTGTTTGTTTGTTTATTTCCTGTTGGGGCAACCGATTCCCTTTAATTCTGGGTTTGGGTCTTTTGGTAACTTCATTCCATAAAAGAGAAATTCACAGTGAAGGCAAAGCAAAGGAAATGCAAAGCAGAGAACTTGGGCTATATAAGAGAAGTCTTTAATCTGGTTTCTTTTGTTCACTGTCCTGTGAATGGGAGGCAGCAGGTCAGTTTAGAGGCAATATCCCTAGACATATTTAGAGCTGTCCTGTCTTGGGGCAAGGAGGGACATTAAGAATGGTCTGCTTCCAGAGACAACCATGCAGAAGGCTGGAACATTTTTCAGTCCTGAGCCTGCTGAGCTGTGGAGCAGGGCTCAGACCCCTGAGGTGGAGACCATACAAGCAATCTTCAGAGGACCCAGATGGCCCTCGCCCCTCCCCCCACCCCCTCCCCCGCCCCGGGTCACCACAGGCCACTAGGCCACTGCCCCATTGCCCTCTAGGGGCTCCTCTTGCAGGGGAACAGGAGGTCTTTTCAACAGGGGCTTAAGTTTCTTTCTCTGCTCACTGAGGCGCAGAAGGCTCCCACAACTTGACACTTGGGAGCTCAGCTGCCGTTGGACCCCATACCCAGCTCTGGAAGCCCCGGATCCTCACACCTACACCTGCATGTGCACCCCCTATCCCACTAGGTCCTCTGAGGGGCCACATGCAACCATCCTGGAGAGGAATTTGGGGATCTGACTCATCTGGTCAGGGACGTGACTGAGACTCTGGCCTGAGTTTGGGGGAGCCCTTCAGCAACAGCTGGGGTCCCAGCCTTTGGGGAAACCTCCCTTTTGTGTACTTCCTTTGGGAGTGGGGAGAGAGAGGAGTGGGCAGGACTCAGCTCCAGGAGCAAACCCAGCCCAGGGCCTTGAGCTTTTGTCAGGGGCTGTGGGAAGCTGCCTGCCTGGCTCTGGCCCTGTCCAGAAACCCTGGCGCTTCTGTTACCAGACACCAGGGCATTCAGGGAGCAGAGCCAAGACTGCAAATGGAGGGCACACGAGGAACATTTACCACGGACAGATTTCCCATCCAGGCGAGGCTCGTGTTCAGAGTTTGGTTTTGTTTTTAATGCTGAAAACCTTTACTGTGTAACAGCTAGGGGGGACAAGACACAATACAACATTCCACAATGATAACCAAGAAGAAATAATTTATGTCACTGATATCATCCCATTAAAAGGAGCTGAAAATATCATTTTACAAGAGGCCAAGAGCCAGGTGAGGCTGGGGAGGGGCATGGGTGAGAGGGGGCAAAAAGGCACACTCCTTTAGCAAACAGGAACTTCAGCCTAAGGGTACCCATCTTCCTCTGTCTCCTCACCTCTAGCTCCCCACAGCCAGGCACAGGAGGCTCTGACTGGAGCCCAAACTCCTGTGTGTTGACAAACAGGCTTAGAAAAAAAAAAAAATGCCAAGCTCGTTAGAAAGAGCTCATTAGGACTTGTTGACATGAAACCCATTAGACCAATTAACATTCCATTAACAGCCTGGGGCACCAAGGGGTTAATGCTGTTGGGCAGTAATTGGGCCAGGGTGCAGGGGTTGGGGGCTCAGGGCCTTAAGGATGAGAAACAAAGTCTAATTGGGAACTGTCTGGCCAGCTGGCCCCACAGCATTTGTTCCTGGCCCCTGACCTTAGCTGGGAGTAAATTGTATCCGGTGCTGAGGTAGGAGAAGGAAGGCAGGGGCCAAGCTTTCCTTGGCCCCTTTCTGTCCCATTCGACTGCTTCAGACTGAAGACTGGGCTGGCGTTGGCAAAAGGACAAGAGGGAAGGGGATAGTTATCTTTTCAGACTCTGATAGTCCTGTTCTCCTCATCCATGACCCCCCCCCCCCCACACACACACACACTCACTTCTAGTCCAGTTTCTTTTCTCGGCCCCTGGGAAATGAGCCCCCCTCCTCTCCAGAGACTGATTTTCTGTGATGTTACCCATGGTTAGAAAAACTCTCTGGAGGGGGCTAGGGATGTAGCTCAGTGGTTCAGCACTTGCTTAGCATGTGCAAGGCTCCGAGTTCGATCCCCAGCATTGCCAAAAAAAAAAAAAAAAAAAAAGAAAAATTATCCGGAGTAGCTAAATCCTTGAGACCACAGAACCTAATGTAGTATTCCAGAAGTGCTGCAGTCCAGGGCAGAGAGGTGAGGAAGGTGGTCCCTGGTTTCCCTCCCTCCTTTCCTTTCTTCCTCCCTCCTTCCTTCCCTTCCATGGCAGCTAAGAGATGCTTCTCTTCTGTCCTTCATTATATGCATACACACACACACACAGTTTTCATGATTTTCCTTCACTTAGTACAAGTAGGGGCTGTGGAAGACCCACCCCTTTCTGGATCTCTCAATCTCCCCATCTGTAAATTCACTAGAAAAGAGCATTCACAAGGTCATCCTCAATTCTCAATTTCCAGGATCAGAGCCTGTGCTTAGGATCCCAAGGTCTAGATTTCACGCCCAGTAGATCTTTGTGGCTTGGACAAGTCACTTTCCCTCCTGGACTGCAGAATAAAAAGTCTTTGCCCACAATTAGCATTCCAGATATGCTTGTGGAATTGAATGCAAACAGTTGGATTGTAGCTTCATTCCAAGGGCCACTCAGCTCCCTTCTTCTCTTCTTCCCCTCACACTTGAAAGTGGAGGAATGGGGTCCCTGCAGCCAGTGAGCCAGGAGCCCGCCATGCCCCCAGCACAGCCACCCTCAGGTTATTCCTCCACCTCTATCCCCCAAACCTTCCCTTCTGTACAGCTGGCCAGGCTGGTGTTCTGACGTCTAGACAGATTTGCAGGAGGCTGAAATAACACAGTGAACTCAGCAGGAGGGACCAAAAAGCTGCATTAGTAACCTGGCTGGCTTCAACTGATCCCTTTGGGGCAGGTGCCTCAACCCTGGTGCAATCCCCTTTCTCCTTCAGTGGCAGGCTTTGTCCCAAGTGACCAGCTCTGGTCTAGCTCCCTTCCCAGAAGTGGCCTGTAGGTGGCGTCGCAGGGCCCCTCTTTAATTGCATTATATAATATAACCTGTTTACTAAATCATGTAATCAGTCGCCTTAGGATTTACAGCTTCGGATGTGTATGGAGAATTGGACTTTGAGTCAAATTTAAAAACAAATAAAAATGAGAGGCAGCTGTTGCTGATAGTGTGATATTCATCTTTTGGAAACAAATTCACCCCGGTGCTATAAATTATGCCTGGAAAAAAAGTGTTGTTGGTGGGAAGGAGTTGGCTAGGTCTCCTCTGCTGGCAACTCAGAGCGATGAATCTTGAAATAACGGTGTCAACCTGTCACTGATTTCATGTGACTCTGTGGATTTATCTAAAGAAACGCAGGCGTGTGGGTGCACACACACACACACACACACACACACACCAGGTCTCTTTGCAAAATCCAGTAAGGGCTAAAAATCACAAGCTGAAAGCTGAGTGTCTACAGGAATTCCATGGTCCCCATGGTCTGGGATGTGAAGACAGTTGGGGGGATGGAGATGGAGGAGGATGGAGTGGAAAGAGGATGCACTGGTGGGATTTTACCCCAAAATCAGTTTGTTGGATTAAAATGTTTCAAAAGGAGGAAGAAGTGAAGGTTCCTTGAAGTGGGGACTAAGAAAGTGTAAGAAGAGGGGTAGGCACCCCTAGAACCTGCTGTACCCTACACACTGCCCCAGTGTGGTAACAAAGTCAGGGGCCTGGGGATTCAGGCAACAGGAATGCTGGGTCTGGTAGTTGCTGCTTCCTGTCTCTCTCTGATTTCAGGGTGCTGGGAGCAAATGGAAATCCTCTAGCCTGGTCAGACGAGGCTCAGGGTGGGGCCTGGGAGCAGGGAGTGTACCTGTGTCTGTGTTACTAAGGGGAAGACCCGTGGGAGAGGAACTAAGCAGGATTTGCACTCAGGTCTGATCCCCTGGCTCACTCAGTTCTGAGGCTGGCCGGCTAAGAGGTCAAAATGAACTGTAGCTCCATAGTTACCCAGGCCCCAGAACACACTGCAGCTGGCCCAGAGTCCAAAGTCCTTGCAGAATGTCATGGCCAGGAGGCCCACTTCCCTGGTGCCCCTCAGGCTCCTGCTTGAAACACACAGTGGAAGATTATTCCCCACTGACTTCAGCAAGAAGCAGAGATGACAGTCAAGATGACCGTACCCTTTGACCACCCACCACTCTCTCTACTTATTGTCGCTTGCTGCCTCTTTGGGATGCCTACTTGGAAGGTGGTGCCAGGTCATGCCCTAGTATCATGATGCTAGTCTCCAGGGAACAAAGTGGGGACAGAGAGGACGCCAGCATGAGCTTTGGCTAAGACTCTCTGAGAAGTGTGAAAATATTTCTCTCTCTCTCCTCCATTAGTCCTAAACTGCCTCGTGGAGTGAATGGGTTTTGGAAAGAATAACACAGACCCCTTTCTCCTTCCCAACCCAAGGAGGGGCCCAGGGTCCTACTCTAAGGGCCTCAACTACCTCCCCTTTCTCCACCCTCACCCCCACCCCATAAGGCCATTTTACTCTTTGCTTTTTATCAGGAATAACAGCGTGTCCTGTGTGGCTGGTCATTTATGCACACTGATTTATGACCCAGCCTAGAGAAGATGAGCACAAGTTTGCTCCAGAAACCAGTTCTGGAGTGTGGATGGGGGATGGCTGCTATCCACTCTGGATTCCTCTGTGTCCACAGTTTAATGGTGGGGAGCTGAAGAGAGGCTTAGTGATTAATAAAGCAGAGGATTCGACTAAGCATGTGTGGGGACAAACCTCTACCCCTGGCCCAGACAATCACAGACCCCCATTACTGTCCTTAGTCTTTCATTCATCCAGGGACAGATCTTGTCTTCCTTGAATTCAAACCTAGCTAGCTTTCCCAGAGAGGAGCAGAGCCATCTTGCCCTGTTGCTGACTGGTACACAGCTCTAAATCACAGGGGACCCAGCACACCAGGGCCCAGAGTTCATAGGCTCCCTCCTGCCTCCATTCCTCCTCCAGTTCAGCTGTTCTTCAATGTGGTGTGAAAACATAGACCAGGGTCCTGAGCCCTCTTGTCCAGCTGCTACTGCTTCCCCACACCAGGACAGAAGTGGGGAGCCCCCACTCACTCCCTGACACGCTGTCACACCTTGGCTGGCTTCAAAAAGCCGATGATATATTTTACAAACTGAAACAGCAATTTAATTCCCCCTGATAGCGGCAATTGTCCATTAGATCTTCCTACCGAGGAGCTTAACAATAATTCCTTTCATCCAACTGCTTGCTTCTTCTTGATCTGAGAATCAATCCCATAAATAGCAGGCAAGAGTTTTCACATTACTCTCCCCCTCCAGCTTTTAGCATTTTGATGAAGATTCTTATCTCTTCTTTAAGCACTTTACAACTTGGCAATTTTTCCCCCTTTGGTTCCTTTAAACAAAATAAAACAACAACAACAAAATACCCTAGAAAGGGAAAAAAAGGTAGAGCGCGTGTTGGCTGTATAGGAAGAACAGCATTTGCACTCTTCTCAGAGAGGTGGTTTGTACTTTCTCTTGCCAGGGGGCAGGGGGATTGCAGCAATGACCTCCAGTGGGTTCTATCTGCTGAAAAGTGGGTGCTGCTTTGTCCCAGAGGCTGTCGTTAAGGTCTTACAGTTCATGCTCGCCCACAGGTGGGTCCTTGTTTTCCCGGTGGTGTTTTACTTACATCCCTTTCCCTTCCAGGAGACCCTTCCCCTGTTGTATCCTAGATACAGAGGTCTCGGGTCTAGCTGCTGCCCCCTGGCAGGGAGGGCCTTCCTTGGGCCTGTTGCCCCAGTTT
Organism: Tamias sibiricus; assembly: GCA_025594165.1. Taxonomy (NCBI): domain Eukaryota; kingdom Metazoa; phylum Chordata; class Mammalia; order Rodentia; family Sciuridae; genus Tamias; species Tamias sibiricus. Next base: position 119,614,692 of record CM046657.1, on the reverse strand, counting down.
CCTGCCCATCACTCAGGCAACTCCCTAACCTAGGGAGGGGAGTCTGCCCTCTTTTTCATCTCCAGTTCCTTTCTGTCTAACCAAACAACACAAGTGGGAGAGGTGGGGAGGCACAGGGAAAGCAGAGAGCTTGAGGCCTTTGATTCAATTATTTTCCTTTTCTTTTAAACATCAGGCAGCTTCAGAGATCAGGGACAGAGGAGAGCCCTCCAGGTCTTCCTCAGGGTGGCAGCAAGGGTGGATTGCCAGGGCCTTGGGGAGCCCCTGCAGGGCCCTCTGAGACACAGTCACATGCTTCCTTGTCTGCACACACGGAGAGAAACAAATCTAAAAATGAACCTAGGGACCGAAGTCCCCCTCGACAAACCCGATTCCCAGGTTTATTATTATTTGTTGAGAGCTGACAGCAGCCGCTGCTCAGGAACTGAGCTGAGAAAACAACCCTGGCCTGGCCCCTGAGGCTCACAACTCAACGGAGACAGACACACAGCTCAGACGCTGGGGAACCAGGATGAAAGAGCCAGGCAGCCTCCTCCCTGCTGCCTACCTGCCTCTCTCCCCTTCATATGTCTCTTCTCAAGGTGCAGGGCACTCCCTGGGAGCTGGACCAAAGTGTGGGCAGAGAGGGGCTGGGGCAGCTGGAGCCACAGAGGCGAGGACCCTGAAGCCCATCCAGTCCACCCCCTGCAATGATCTCAGATTCTCCTGGAACCAGAGGATCCTAAAATGGTCAGCCAGTCCCCTTTCCTCTCTAAGAATGGCTAAACCATATCCTTTGGTGCAATCACACTGGGTCCCAATTTTTTAATTGGAGAAAAAAAAAAAAAAAAAAAAAAAGCAAAATAAAACATAATCAAGACTCAGTTAGGGAAGCAAGTGGTTGGTCCCTGGGCTAGGCTCAGGTTATTACTGCAATCTGCTCATTCCCAGCAAATGGATGCCCTTCCCTGGGGCCTTTGTGGTGGCCCAGGTGCTCATGAAGAAAGAGTGGGGAAGGCTGGGGTAGAGTCCACAATAACTCTATCAGCTGGAGGAGGGAAGGCTGCCCAGACAGCCCCCTCCACCCTCAGTCCTCACTGCTGTTGGAACAAGGGCAGGTGCACTGGTGCTGTGCTCCTTATCTACCAAGAAAGTCAGCCCCCAGGGAAGGGAGGACAATGGCCACCATGTGGAAGGAAGTGACGTTGGTCAGTGAGTCCATCCCAGGGACCCCCAGACTCACACTGCAGCTGGGCAGACGTGCCTTCTATTACCTTACCTAAGCTGTCTCCTCTGAAGCTTTTCTTGTTCCTGAGGAAGGTGTTCTGTGTTATGCAACCGTGTCCTTTTCCTCGTCAAAATTTGTCTCCAAACCCTACTCTTCAATGACAGTTCCTTTCACTTTTCACTCGGGGACTGTCCTCTCCCTCAGAGCCTTGCACAGTCAGACGTGGGCACCGTATCAGATCTAATCACTACGAATGTTTCTATCTTAACGAAGGTCTACTCCTCATCCACACATCTCATCTGACCACTATGCTCCCCAGGAGATAGGGTTGTGGCCCTGCCCGGCACCTATGGTGGGAAAGCATATGCAGTAGGACTCCCTCCTGATGGAGCCTGAAAATACATATGCACAGTGACAATTCAGTTTCTTTGGCTTACTGTTAAAATGTAAAACAAACAAATCTAGACGGGATAAGCTTAAAAGTCCCAGCAGCCACTTAGACCTCAGTGAGAATGACTTTGTTAGTCCCTTTCCCTGAAGTGAATTTTGATGGGGGTGAGACAATGATAGTGAATTAATAACAACGTCATTTATTAGCCCTCACCTGGCACAAGGCACAATGGTCAGCTAATAAGGATAACCTTGTTTATTTTTCTCCACAACATTAGCATTATAGAGTTAGCATTATGATTGTTCCTATGTGTGGATGAGAAAACTGAGGCTTAGAGAGGTTGAGAGAGTTTCCAGTGTTAACTGCAATCTGATTCGAGACTCTTGAATGTGTAGGGTGAAGGCAGGAAACACCAGAAAAGGAATGAGATCCACAGAAGCCAAAGAAGTACAAGACAGGGCAAGGCGGATCATGAAAACAAGCTGCCAACCTTGACGGGCTGTCTATCATAGGCTGTCCTTTGACTTTCACCTGAACTAAATTTCTAGGAATTATGTCCTATGGACACCACTAGGTGTGTTCCACATGCCATTTGCAGGCTTTTGTGTATGGTCAATGCACATGTCTTTTGTGCCTTCCCACACTGGGGCTGTCTCAATTTCTGTCAGTCCTGTCATCCTGTACAGCAGTGTTGGTCCAAATTTATGTAAATATTTTATTGCATTCTGCTCTTATTATTTAAAAAACCGAGTGAGTGGGAGATAGAAAAATGAAAGTGCTGATAGCAGCAATAAGAAGTAGGGGGCTTGGAGACATAATACCACCAAGACAAAGATGGAAAACACTGAGCATGCTGAAAGCAGCAAATCTCGAGTCTCTGTCACAGACTCACTGGACTGTGTGTTCAATTAGGAAGGGAAAGAACAAAATTAAAGAATAAACATGAAATGACAGAAATGTCTGGTTGGAGATCGCATCTCAAAGGCGATGTGTCATTGGGAACATGGTCATGTGTCTTAGCTGTCTGGGAGCACAACTCTGGGAAGGAGCTCTATACGTCTGAAAACCAGGCTGCCTGTCCCTGATCCTGCACCCAGCTGCTCAGGGCCAGGGCTCTGACTCACTTTGACTGGAACCCGTTAGAGTCTCCTTGACAGCCTGGATCAAGATGCCCTGCGGGGGCCCAGGAGGGTGGGGTGGGGTTGGGTGGGAGGGAGCCTGAAGTCAGCCTGCTCTCTAACTGTCTCCACTTGGCCTTTTCTCTCCACCCCACCCCTGGCTTTCCAGGGACCACCCACAGCTGCAAAGAAGTCCCTGTTCTAGAATGAAATCTGTCCATGACTCACAGGCGAAGAGGCACCCGGCTCTCTCTTCGGAAAGCTGTCCAGTTGAGCAATATTCATTTTTTTTGTGTCAGGGCATTCCATCCTTAGGAAGTGTCACTCCTTGTCATATTTCCCTAGGTTCTAGCTTTCTCCTTTGGCTGAAGCCCCTTCCTGTGCCCCTTTCTTTCTGAGCCTTCTCTTTCCTCAGGCCAGTGAGATTCTAGCAGCATGGGCGGCCAGTGAAGACATCCTTGTGGGTCTGTAATAGAATTTTATTCACAGTCTCCAAAGCCAGCAGTGGTTAGGAAAGAGCACCAGAGCTGTGTTCTGCCTCCCGCTGGCCCCTGGCTGCTTCCTGCAGCCTCCATCTCCTCAACCTCCAGCCTTGGGAAGGGTCTGTAGTTCTCTGGCTTCTCCTAGGGAAACCATTCGTCATTTCCTGGCCCTTCCAGCTGTACCAGACACAAAGTAGAAGTGTTTCATATTAGCAGCAGAGTCTTTGAATACTAGCAACTTGTCTGAAAAGTATAACTTGCATAGAACCTTAATCATGACTTTTTGCAATGACAACTCATTTCCTATCGTTATGGTCTCCATGGAAAAGAAAGAGCCCTGCCTTTCACACAGAATCTTTGTGGACTTGAAGTTCAAGGTTGTGCCTCTACTTCCCCCTTCTTCATTCTCCTGGCATACCCCCACTTACTATGCTTTAGGGCAAGGATCAGGGGGGTGGGAGACAATTTTGCACAGTGGCCCTCAAGGACCAATTAGGATATTCCAAATTAGAACAAATCCTAATCTCCTGGGATCTGAGCGTTTGTTACTCTGGATCTTCTGGGGTCAGGCTGCCCAGGGAAAAGGAACAAAGAATCTCAACTCTCAGATCTAGAGGTTCTGTCCAGAGCAGTCTGGTCCAGGCATGTGGGAAAACTGCATGGGAGATGTCACCAGGGTGTAAGGAGGTGTAAACAGGATGCTCATCTGAGATGACTCTCCCAGGGTGAAAGTTTCCCAAAGCTGGGGCATAGTCCTGCTTTCTTCTCTTTGTAGGGTCTGGCTGTCTCTGGCACAGCCTCTGTTTTGGAACACTGGGAGCTGTGTACATGTGAGCTGAGAAGTGTAGGGAGCAGGAGGGTGGGCAGAGGAGAGGAAGCCATGAGGCAGCCTGTTTCATAGTTACTGGAAGGTCAAGGGGAGCAGTGCCCAGTGGGGACAGACGGAGATACTGGAGAGACGGAGTTCCTGCAAAGGGTCCACAGTGGGAAGCTGGCTGCCATGGCTGCCCTGATCACCTGTTTTCTCTTTACTCTGCAGAAACTAACTGCTTCTTCCCCATACCAGAAGTGGTGGGGACACAGGCTGTGGGGCAGATTGTCAGAGATTCCTGAGCAGTCATAACCAGAGGTCCAGGGAAGTCTGACCTCTTCCCTGGACCAAAGAGGAAACTGGCTCAAGTTCATGCAACAAGTTGGCAATAGGGTCCTCTCTAGAATTCAAGTCCCAAGGTGCACACAGCCATCGTTGGCCATGTGCTGGGCTCTGTGCTGGGCTGTGAACATTCCAGAAGTAGGAAACAGAGACTACAGTGGGAATGAGTAAAGATAACAAAATGAGCTGAGGTCAGACTGGTGACTTCAGATTTAAAAGGACCCCAAGGACTGAGTAAGAGAAATGAAATAAAAAGAAAGAAGAAAACAAAGCAAATCTACAGCCCCAGTATTCAGTGGTGAAATTTCAAAATTTTAATGAGAAAATAAAAGTTCCCACAGATCCTCATTGCAAGCCAGGACGTAAGACGGGGGAACAACATCATCATGACCCAGGAAGAGGGGCTGGGGATGGAGTTCAGTGGCAGTACTCTTGTCTAGGACACCAGAGGCCCTGGATCCAACCCCAATTCCACAAAAAAGCAAAAGATTCGAACCTAGGATTCTGAGCTCAGTCAGATTACCAACCAAGTGTGAAGACAAAAAAAGAGTCAGTGTTGGGCACGTGAGAACTGTTTATTTTCCACTCATCATTATAAAAAGGTAGCTAGAGGTGGTATTCCAACAACACAAAGAAATGCAAAGAGGAGGACAAGACATACACAAGACGAGCAGCAACTTGGTTTGACCCACAGAAGGGAAAATCCAGAGGGAATGTGGAGGAGGTCATCACTACCTAGTGCTCAGAGCAGCTGGGATCTCAGTGACAGGACCCATCTCCTACCTCAGGCAAATGACACTGTTTGGTTATGTGGTTGAATAATATTTCCATACCCATAGTGGGTTTGATGCTTTTTAATAGACTTTCATCTTATAATCAACCCCTAGTCAGAATGCAGAGGTAACTAAATTTATATAACAGAATATAGATCTTCTAAATCTTAACAATGTAAAAATAGTAGATATTGTTGTTATTCTATATATAATGTATGGCATATAACATAATAATATACAGTATAACACATATACTACATATAGTAGAAAGTATGTTATGTGTGTTATATATAGTATTTAAGTATTATATGATAGATATAATTTTATGTAATATATAAAGTACTAAATATTACATAATAGTATGTAGCATCATATTTTAAGATATATATTTTTATGAAAGATTAGAAATAAGAATATGGTGGAGCAATGTCATCAAGATCAAAGAGAAAGGCTGGGTATGGTAGCACATGCCTGTAATCCCAGGGACTCATGAGGCTAAGGCAGGAGGATCACAAGTTTGAGGCCAGGCTTAGCAATTAAGCAAAATTTTATCTCAAAAACTAAAAAGGGATGAGGGGTATAGTTCAGTGGTGGGGTGTCCCTGGGTTCAATTCCAGTACCAACCACCAGAAAACAAAACTAAAGACAAAACAGTTTTAAACTATAGTTGTAATACATATATACATATATAGAAGCTGATATATAGTACTACATACTAAAATACTCCATATTATTAGCATAATGTTTAAAATATACTATATAATATATCATACAAGTAGATAGTATAGTATATATCATTATATATAATACAGTATTTTATATATATTACATATTATTTAGTACACATTTTTATATTAAGGTTTAAAATATATACTTATATTAACACAGTGTCTATTAAGTAATACTATATATTATATAGTATGTTATATATGTGAAATATATATGATATATACTATATACTAAAAATAAATGATAGCACATATTTATTTTTAGTATATAATATTAAAAATTATTAAACTCATACAGATTGGAAGGGAGAGAATATATGGTAATTTTCTCAACTTTCATGGAAGGGAATTAATAGGTTAATATGTATATTAGGAAAGAGGAACTGAAGTATATTTAGCACAGTAAATGTTGACTATCAAGTAACCAGAACCAGAAGCTTTCCTGTGTTGAAGATGGAGGGGAAAGAAGAGAGACCTTTTTTCTATATCTTTACACTGTTTCCCTTTCTCTCTCACACACTTGTAATTTAAAAACAAAAACAAAAAAACCCCAGCTGAAATAAATGATTTAAAATTCAAATAATAAAAAAACTATGTAGCAATTGAAAATAATGGGGGTAGGTCTACTTATTTTGGAAAATAGTCCCTCATATAACGTAAGTGTATAACCTAGGTTTAAAAAGCAACTTTTTACACAAAAAAATGATAAATATTTAAGAAACAGTGAGTGCCAAAAACACTGATTTAACCATTGCACATTTTGTACATGCATGGAATTCTCACACTGTACTCCATATATTTGTACAATTATTATGTGTCAATTTATTGAAAAGCAAGTTTTTAGAACCATATGTATATATAGTTTTTGTGAGTGTGGTGCTGAGGATGGAACACAGGGCCTCCTGCACGCTAGGCAAGCATACCATGACTGAATTGGGCCCCCAGCCCCCCAAACCCTAACACTTAATTATGTTAAAAATAAACACCAAAACTAAGACACAAACCCTGCCTTCAAGAGTCTCTCGACTGCGGGCCCCTTCTGTTTTCCCTGCCCAGGACACATATCTACTTCTGGAAACTCTTCCCTTCCCAGATCTTTCTAAGATGTGTGCCTCTTTTTGCAGTGGGTAAGAGCTATCTTGTGCATGTTTCGGGTAACAGCTGGGAGTTCTTGACTCTAAGTGTCAGTTCAAAGACTGGCCTGGAGGCAGTTGCCCAAGAGATGAATAGCTTTATACTCAAATATTTGGTGGAGGGGAGCTGAGTGGGGACGAGGATCGAGGATCGGAGGCTACAGGATGTCAAAACAAAAGGCTCCTCAGGAGCTGCTGGTCCCCTACTCTCATTCACAGGTAAGGAACATTTATGGGGCCAGAAGGAAAGATCACCCAGTGGACGTAGTGTCCAGGAAAGAGACAATTGGGCTTGTTAAAAAGCAGAATCAGGCAGAGACCCAGTGAGCATAGAAGTCTGGGCCCCATCCTGATGCCAAGCCCGAAGAGGATCCTGTAGGGAGAAGGGAGGGGGGGAGGGGGGTCCATTCAGGATCTGCTCAAGTAACCTGCCCCAGACCCACAGCCAGCAAATGGCCTTGCTAGGACCTAAGCCGGGATGGTTGAGATTCAAAGCCTGAGATTAGGCAGGAATCAGAGGGCTCAGATTAACATGTGCTAACTCACTGATAAGAAGAACAGTGCCGCTCCCAAACAGGGACACAGCACATGCTGTTCCCTCTCTGAACCCTGAGGAAGGAATCAGCCCCTTTACACAATCCATGGATATCCAGCTGTCTTGACTGGCTCATAGGGACTAGGATTCATGTTTGCTCAATGGGACTTTGAAAATTCCCACCTGGGAGTATACCAGCAGTGGAAAACAACAGCGGGGGGCCCTCTCTCCACAGCTCTGAGCACTGACAGAGTCTCCTGTGGACACAGAGAACTGACCATGACATGGCTCAAAGAGATGGGTCAGGACCCCACATAAGGCAGGGAGGAAAAGAGAAGTTTGGGTCCAGAAGTCTCAGTTTTCCATGCCCTCAACCCTATCTCTGTCCTCTAACCAACATCAAAGGCACATTAATGGCCCTGGCCACCCCTCACAGCTGAGCTGGCCCAGGCCTCCTGCAGTTCCTCCCTGGGAACTTCAGCCTCTTCCAGTCTCAGCCTTTTGGGGGCGGGGGTGAGGGGCAGGCAGGCGGGCCCAGGAGAGTATGTATGTCAGTTAAGGTTTGTCGTTCACACGTGGAGATCATTAACGAGACTTATTTTTAAATTGTAATTGCAAAATGTAAATGCTCCCCAAACTGATGTGTAATTGCTACCCCCTCCACCCCAGCCCTTCCCCTCTGGTGCCAGCTTTGCAAGGAGAGAATTAGAAAATAAAAAGGGGGTGGATTATGTAAGCAAAACGATTTTAAAAAAAGAGAGCGAGAGAGCTAAGAATTTAAGTGAGACAGCTGGTGGCTTCTCTGATTGCCACACTTCCAGCATTAGCTGCAAAAATCGTCCTTGCCGATTACACCCATCCAAGCAACAGTGTCAACTGTATTTAGTCTCCAGGAGAGACCATATTGTCACTCACTTGGAAAGATAGTGCAGTAGTCAGTGAGGGTATGGGTGTTGGGGGACCAAAGTGGGCAGAGGTCAGGGATATGTTGGTGATATTGTTTCTATTGCATCCATGGAAACCTTCCATTCTCCAGAAAATCACAATCTGTGGCAAGAGCTAGCAGTCAGTCAACATATTTCCTCAGTCTACCATGCAGGTGATGGCAGGGGTACGTCCATTCTCCTAGGCACAAGCTGGCCTGTTGGGACCCAGCAACTTCAGCCTCAGCCCTGAGAGAATAGAGCACTACTGACTAGGTAATTCTAAAGAAAGAGCCCCATTTCCACCAAGTATATAACTCTTGTTAGGCTTTTCTTTTTCTACTTGCCCTTCATCTTTCTCAAGCCCTTGTCATAGCCACTGTGCATAATAAATTCTGTGCAATGTCACTGTGTACACAGGCTCCAAATGTTGGAAAAATTGTCAGCTTGTCCCCCAAATAGGATTGCCCAACTACACTTAGTCCAGTCTTGACCCCTGTAGATAGCCTTCCCTCAAGAGCCATAGCTCGCTGGAGCATGGTGACTAGCACCTCTTCCCCCTTAATATACCTAAAACACAGAACTCCCCTGAGAGGAAGCAGAGTCATTGCTGCCAGTTCTCTCACTCTCAGGCACAGGGTCCTCTATGAACATCCATGGCTTTACTAACCACCTGCTTGGGGAGCTGGACCCAGGGACATTCATCTTTGTGACTAGTTTGCTCTCTCTCTTCCTCTCCCTCCCTGCAGGGAAAACTGCTTTAGTGATTAATGCCCCCAAAAGGAAGGCTGATGAACTATAAGGTCATGGTGGCCCTAAGACATCAGGGAAACTTAGAGAATCCTGGGCAGGAGTCTTTGGAGTTGGGGCCCAATTTCACCATAACAGATCCTGCCCTTATCAATCCCTGACTAACTGATACGTAAATCTGTGAGATCATGAAGTTCCTTAAGGGGATTAAGAAAACAAAAAACCAAAAAGAAAAAAAAAATCTGATAAGAAGATCAAATGAGGTTCTCTATTCAAAATGCTTAATACATTCTAAAGAACTATTTTTCCTAGTTCATCAGAAATAAATGGGATGATTTGTTCAGTGCTCATCAAAAACACTTGGCATTGCCAGGCACAGGTACCTGTAATCCCAGACACTTGGGAGGCTGAGGCAGGAGGATTGGAAGTTTGAGTTCAGTCTGAGCAACTTAACAAGATCCTGACTCAGAATAAAAATTAAAAAGGGCTGGAGATGTAGCTCAGTGGTAGCACCCTTGGGTTCAATCCCCAGGACCATGAAAACAAAAACAAAAACAAAAAAATCCTGCTTGGGCTTGGGGTATAGATCCACGAGTCTTCAACTGACTCTCAGAATCAGAGTCTGACTGTGGGGCCCAGGAATGGTACACCCAGCTGACCTCAGGTGGTAATATTTGCTCCAGAGAGTTGTACAAATGTGATCATCATTGTGGATGTAAGCAACACCCCATCCATCTGTACTAACAACTCATGGAACTGGCAGAAGAGCAGAGTGTACAGGGAGGAGGGCTGGCCCTCGTCCTCAAGGTGCTAAGAAGGTAAAACATAAAGATGTGAAAAAAAAAAAAAATAGCACAGCAATTTACTGCCAAAGGTTGTCCATGCTAAGTGTCAGCTAAGGTCATCAACTGGTCGTAGAGGCTTTATAAAGGAAAAAAATCTTTCTGGGGGATTTAATTTTTGTGTTAAAGGACAGAAAAGCATGTCTTACTGTTGGGTGATCCCGTAGCCTCTGGGATGGTGTTCAGGAGGCTTACTCCCCTTCTCCTCACTTCCAGCTGGGCGAGAAATGCTTCCTGTCAGCTAAAGCAAGAGCACCTACAAGCAAGGTAGAGCAGCTCTCAGCAGGGACCTCAGGAAACAGGAAACTCTGGGCTCTACTCACTGGCTTCTCTCCTTCTCCCAAGATGAGTTCTAGTCCAGAAGGTATAGATTCTATTTCCTCTACCATATTAGCCTTTCAACTCTTTCTTTAGCATGATTGATGAGCATCTGCCCCTCCCCATTCCCCCGCCCCAAGTCATTTTGGGGCCCAAACTGTGTCACAGTTGTTAGTACCCTGTTGCTAGTCTGATTTCCTGACATCAGCGTATGCCTGCAGCCCTCTCCCCAAGCTTCGGGCAGCACTGGGAAGACCAGCAGGCAACTTGTTCTGAGACTCTAGTGGAACTCACAGGAAGGTAGCAGTCATAGTGCTTTCAGGTATGCAGATGAGCTTTCAAGCTACATGATGAATGGCAGGCTTTGGCTGGGGGTCTGGAGGGACACTGGTTAGGTACATGGTGGGTGGGAAGGGTGCTTGAGGGTGGCAGGGAGGAATCGGCCAGAAGAAGTGGAGGATGAACTGTGGCCCCAAAGTAGCTTTGGCTGCACAACTTACTTAGTTTGAGATTAAAGTGAATTAATTTTGTTTCTCAGTAATTGAAATTAACTAAGGTGTTTGCATATGGAGGTCGGTTGTTCAGCCCTATCATAAGGTCTGGCTGAACACTTCCCTAACGTACCATCCATTTCTCCTTGTGGGCCAGTTGCTAATTTGACTCCAAGAGGCTGTACTTGGAGCCAAGATGGCAGAGTGACTGGAGTGAGGAGCTGCTCCGGGACCTGGGCTGTACTTTGAGGGCAACATTGGGCAGCACCTGCAGCCCAGAGCCCCAGCCCTGCACCAGAGGCAAATGCATCTTTAACGTTAACAGTTCCTTCCTAGTTAACACCATCTTAGTCTCTCTGTAAAAACACATTTGCACCTTGGTAAAGAATGTAATTAACTAGTGACATGACAACAGGAGGAGCAAAGCAGTAGCCCACACTGGGAGCTGCAGTTGGGAGATGGAAATGTAGACATCTGCCTGAGCAACAAGGCTTTCCCACTCTGTGTAGTGTGTGTGTGTGTGTGTGTGTGTGTGTGTGTACACACACACACACACACACATTGCTGGGGAGGTGAGTGTGGTGGAGAGATAGCATCCAGAATCCTAGGGGGATTTGAATTCCCAGTCTCAGGAGACAGGAAGCTGGGGTGTGCTAGAAGGATGGGAAGAACTGAGAGCAACTCCAAGGGTAGACGGGGAACTCATGTATTTCCATTAACAAATGCTCTCTGGATTGAAAGAAAGTCTCCTCTTCTCTTTGCCACACCCCAGACTCCTCCCAAGAGGAGATGAAGGATGTTGAGACACATTTACAGTGTCCCCTGGGGACTGCCTGCTCTAGGGTAGCCACATGTAGAAGCCAAACAGATTAGGACCAATGGAGAGAGTGGGCACTGTGAGTGCCAAATTCTGTTTCACTCCTTGCATTCTGCTCCTCATCCATGTGACCTTGTCTGTGAACTCTGTGAGGACTCCTGGCCTCTGGCCATGCAGACTGCAAACCTAGGAGAGATGTCTGACTCTTCCCTCCTCCAAGCCCCACCTAATTTTCACTTCCATCACTATCCCTTCTCATTCCTTTCTAGGCAGGTTTGAAGATCATCTTTCCTCCTTTCCATTCCCAGGGGCACAATATGGAGAGGGAGCTCCTCCCTGGTGTGGTGGTCACATCCTCTGCTTCTCCCTACCATCAGCCCTCTAGTACATCTTCACATGGTGGCTTCCAGACTGAGCTTCCCAGGCAGTGACATCATCTTCACTCACCAAGGACCCCAAACATGCCAGGCCCAGCCAGCATAGCAGTGAGTACTCACTGTCCTTCATGGGCTTACAGCTGGGCCACCTTGGGCGCTAGAATTTTCAGTGCCTCCTTGCTCATAGAAGGCACTTGACTGCATTAGACCAAGTGCATCCTTCTGAGTGCCTGTGGTTGGTCCTGAACTGCCTTTTGGATTCATCTTCCACCCTGTACCAGGAGGCTCCCTATCCACCATCCAAACACATCTCTCCACACCTGTCCCACAACTTCCTGCTGTTCTTCATGCTCCATCTCTCTATTTCTACCTGATAAGACCCCAGCCATTCTTCAATATTCAACTCAAACAATCTGGCAAATAACCAGGAGTAATTTTTCCTCCTCTGTGTTTCCAAGTAACATACTGTTTGACCTCTGAAAGTTCTTGCCACATTCCATCTCATGCTCTGGTTAATTTTTTTTTTTTTTTTTTTTTTTTTTTTTTTTTTTTGTGGTACCAGGGATTGAACTCAGGGGCACTCAACCTCTGGGCCACATCCCCAGCCCTTTTTTTTGTATTTTATTTAGAGACAGGGTCTCACTGAGTTGCTAAGTGCCTCACTATTGCTGAGGCTGGCTTTGAACTCGTGATCCTCCTGCCTCAGCCTCCCAAAGTGCTGGGATTACAGGCGTGCGCCACCGCGCCCGGCTCTGGTTAATCTTATATGTCTGTTATCCCTTTCTGAACTATAAGCTCCTCGTGGGCAAAAACCCTAATCTCCTATCTGTGCATAATTTTCTAGTCTACAAAGCACCTTCATGTATAACATCTTCATTGATTCTTAAACTTTAAGAGGAGGCATTTTAACTCAATAATTTCAGTACCTTTAAAAAATAACATGCTTATTGTAAAGAATAGATTAACAAGAGGAGAAACGTTAGTTGTAATCCTACAGTATGAAGATAACCATAGTGTTAACATTTGGAGTAAAACTTTCTTTTTCTTTCTTTCTTTCTTTTTTTTTTTTTTTTTTTTGGTACCGGGGATTGAACTCAGGGGCACTCGACCACTGGGCCACATCCCCAGCCCTTTTTTGTATTTCATTAGAGACAGGGTCTCACTGAGTTGCTAAGTGCCTTGCCATTGCTGAGGCTGGCTTTGAATTCGCGATCCTCCTGCCTCAGCCTCCCAAGTGCTGGGATTGCAGGCGTGCGCCACCACGCCCAGCTAGAGTAAAACTCTTCTTTCTTAAAAATAGTACTGTGTTCAGTAACCAGCCTTTCGTATTTGGCAACATATCATAAATAATTTTTGTGTAATGGAAATATATATTATAATTTTAATGGCTACATAGCATTGCATTTGGGGATGTACTATAAGTAGCCAAATATATTATATAATGCTTTGTTTCCAGTTTTTGTGATTATAAGCCAATACTAAATATTCTTGTAGTTGATTTTTTGCTCCAGACTTGATCATTTTTCTAGGGTAAGTTTTTAGATGTGGACTTGCCAAGTCCAAAGATGTGTTGTTCATTTTAAGGAGTTTTTACAAATTACTCGTGGGAAGGTCACACCCATTCATATCCTACTAGCAGCATATAAGAAATGCCTTTTTCCTTGCCAGACAGTTGTTTCCATTTTATTGATGTGGATAATGAGGCTTAGGAAAGTCAAGTTTAGGACTTGTCTAGGAAAACTGCCACCAAGGTGACATATCTACTGACAGTGAATATTTTGTTTTTCCAACCTCCACCATTCTCTTTGTTCTTGTATTTCTTACCAGTCCAAAGAGAGTACTTGCAGTCATGAGTGCTAAAGCAATGTTGGGCTTCCTGAAGGGGACGGCAGAGGTAGGTGTGCCCTGAGTGGCAGGTGGGCCGTTCTTAGGAACTTTGCTGATGCTAGCCTCCCCTACCTGGTTTTCTGGCTGTCTGGAAATATGGCAGATGAGAGAGTTGTTTTATGGTGGCATTCTACCACTCCCCCCTCCTCTATTCTGGAGAAGTGCAAATGGCTTTAATTTAGCCCTATTGTATGAAGAATCTACTGTGTATGGGAGCCTGAGGATCTAAAGATATCACACACACACACACACACACACACACACACACACACACACACACACACACCCCCTTTCTCTCTCTCCCTGTCCTCGAGGTGCTCACTGTAGAGTCAGGGAGATGGATGGATAGGAAATCATTGTCACCTCCCATGTGCATATCATGCTGCTTGTCTGCCCCACCGTTCCCTCCTTTGCTAAAGTCTGCAATGGTAAGGGAGGCGGGGGCGGGGGTGGACAGGGCAGGGTTCAGGAGTGGGGAAGGGAGGAAGCCCTGTTTCCTATGTCCTTCAGCCTCTGTCAATTGTCTTGCCCTTCGTGGCCCTAAGGGGTCAGGACTCCCTCCTGTGTCCTGCTTCAGCCACATGCTCCCTGCTCTGCCGGCACTTCTGCTGCTCTCACTCCTGAGACAGCATGGAGGAGCTGGGACTCCTCAGAGAGGAATCACACCAGTGTTAGGGAAGAGAAGCCAACCCACTTCCCACTCAGGGATTAATAAAATGCACATTAGCGAGAGGAAGGACAATTAGAGGTGACACCAGCCATGCCCCTGCACAGGGCGCTGCTTCAGGGCTACAATATACATAGATTTCTCCTTCCCCAGAACTGACATCTAGTGAGTTCCACTTGTTTCCTTACAGCCTGAAGAAAGCTTCAAGGCAGAAATACAGCCTCTAATCTCCTTTCTGTCACTGCCAGTGATTCCTCTGAGCATAAGGAGGGCAACACACGTCAGAAGCACCGAGGAGAATGAAAGACAGTCCAGGATTGGTGGGGGTGGGGGGACTGCCAATGGGTGGTGGCTGTCCTTCCTACTTAGCCCACCTGCCTTGCTCTGAAAGAAGGAGGCCTGGGTGCACCTTTTTAGACAGGTGGCAAAGATCCCACCACCATGCGAAGTCCTTCTCCTCTGAGAGGCTAACAGGCAGCCTGCAACAATGCTGCCCTGTCCTGGGCCTGGGCCTGAGTCCACTTGACAGACTGATTGGCAGGGCCAGGTCATGGAGGCAGACAGGAAATCCAGGCCCTGAGTGACCTGATGTGATAACCCAGATGTTTCATGGGACAAGAAAGAAGCAGGAGCTTCAGACTGAAAATAAAGTCCCTTTTGTCCCTACTCCTTCCCCAACAGATGGAGTGGCTCCCCTTGTAGCTCTTCAGCGGGGATCAGGCACCTTTCTGCCCGTCCAAATCCATTTTTCTGGGCACCCTCTGATGGGTCAGGCAGGCTTCCCTAGAGGATGCCTTTGCCTGTTTGGCCAGGTGCACTCAGACCTTTAGACCTTTCATAGATGTGTAGGACAGCCATAAAGACAGAGCTTCTAGAATCTGTGACCAGAGACCCAAACCACTTAAGGCCCACACAACTTTAGGGAAGTTGCCCCAACCTGGTATCTTCCCCAGGAGCAAAAAGCACCACGGTCTTTGTCCTGATCAGCTCAAGGGCCTTCAAAGAAACTCTTCTCACTCTGGAGCCCATCCAAGGGCCTCTTCGTCCACAAACACAGTAATGGCAATGTGGTTTTCCTATCAGGACTCTCCTGGCACTTCCCCAATGCTGGGCATCTATGAAAATGAGGGGAGTGAGCTAAGGAGACATGTTGACTAGTACCAGCTCTGCCTCAAGTGTGCTCTGTGACCTTGGACAAAATCCTCCGCTAGTCGGTCTGAATTCTGTTTCATCAACATCCTTATCATTGACCTTCATCATTGTCACCTGTAAACAGAAGCTGGGCCTGGCAATGTGACATTCTTCCATCCTGTTCTCTGATGACTCTTGATCAGCTATTGAACTCAACCATCATCCCTAGGAAAGCATAGAATTTCACCAGGGCAACGAGGCTGACCTCCCAGAGCCCAGGTTCCAATCCTGTAGGAGGAAAGGAGCTCCTTAGAAACTAATTAACACACAGACTGATTTAAACTGTTTGTCCTCTGCACAAAAGTCTAAAATAGCTTTCTAGAACCCTAAAAATCCCAAAATTTCTTAACCTCTATTCTTCTTCTAATCAAGCTGGACCTTACTCTCTTACCTAATCCCCTGCTACTTTCTAAACCGAACCTTTTCTCCAGCTGTGCCAAGGCTGCCATGATCCCAACACCAAGCACACACCATATCTGAGCTCTCTGTCCCCCCTCTGAATGGCTTTGTGCTCCCTTCTTCTGTGCATCTGACTCCTATCCTACCCACAAAGCCCAGTTCCACAGTTGCAATATCTTCCTCTCACACTCTCCACCCTATGTCTTAATCTTATTCCATTTTCTGATCTTTTGCTCTTTGTGTTAAACTAAACCTCCTCAAAAGTATCACAAACTGTTGAGGTCAAGACCTGTGTCTTTATTTCTCCTATACCTCCATACATACTAGGTTTATTCTATGTCCATGTAGATCATCAGAAGTATCATTCTTGTCACACAGAGAGGAGCCAGATCAATGCCGAATCAGTTAAGAGTTTGCCTACTTAGTTATTATTATTCATTGCCAAAGACCTTGTAATTCTCTATGTTTCAATATGTTCCTGAGTTGAGAGCTTCTGACTGTACTGTGGATTTTATCAGATGCTTCCTGCACTAAAATATTAGTGTCTTGGTGAATGTGGCAGAGATAGCATAGGGGAGTGAGGTCAATCAAACTTGGATTCAAATGCTAGCTCCCTGTCTTCCTTACTGTGTGACTTGTATGTCTTATAGTAATTGTTTTCCTATTTCTGTGAGATGGGAACAGTAATTCCTAACTCACAGGGTGTTTCTCAGGATTCTCTGACTTTGCATCACATACGTGATATGCTTAGCATATAGCAAAGGACTCTGCAGTGACATAGACTAAGTCTTCAATAAATGGTGACTATTGACATTAAAGATAATGATAATGATTGTAGTCGTCATACGTTTAGATCTTGTTTAGTAAAATCCTACTCATCCTTCAAGAGTCAGCTCTCCAGAGGTTTTTTGAACAGCCTCCCTTCCCCATATACAGTAGTCATTCCCTCCTTTCTGCTCCCCAATAATTGGGACCATACTTCTAAGATAAAGTCCAAAGTTCTCAGCCATGAACTACAGGCTGCATCATTCAGTTAGACCCTCTGTTTCTATATATGTCCTTCCATGAAGCTCCAAGCTTCCAGAGAGCAAGGACCTGGTATTCCCACTTTGTGTTAACATCTCTGGCTCCATTAGGCTCCATGTGTTTGTAAAATGGCGGAATGGATGGATGAGCAGGCATGCCAAAAGCAGTCAAAAGACCCAGCCAGAGTGTGAGAAGACACAGAGATTCTGTCTGGAGAAACAGGCTAAGGGGAGAGGGTGGTGGAAAGTAAATGTGCCTTTTATTCAGCCAAAACCAGCCCCCTATTTGAAGAAGCCCCTTTACTTGCCCAGCAGGATTTTATTTCTTGGGGAAACCTTCAAACCCATCAGAAGACTCTGCTATTGAAAATCTGCAAAGCCCTGCCTGTCCCTACGCTTCTCACCCCAGTCTCCTTCTCCCACTCCTCCCTGCCATTCCTTTCCCCAGCAGTCAGATCTTCCAACCTCTGGGCCCATGCTCCCTTCCCCAGCCAGGCTGCTGGATGACCCTGGATCCTAAAAAGAAGAAGAGGTAAGTGCATCCTGGTACAACCTAACTGTTCCGTTTCTGTCCCTACCCCAGCTGCTGTGAGCTACCTTTCCTCCCCTCCATCTCCACTGCTACACCTCAGCTCAGCAGCAGCCTTCTAAGCCATCTCTCTGCAGCCTGCTCGACGCTTTGCATGGCAGCCACAGGATGGTTCTGGCAGCTTAGAGCAGCACATTTCTCTTAGCACTTATCCCACCAAACTGTGATTGTCCAAGTATGATCTGTCAACCCCACTAGGTTATACAATTCTAGATGGAATCTCAAACCCATATATCTCCCTAGAGCCTAATATGTATTTTGTATATATTAGATGTTCAATAA
Source organism: Tamias sibiricus (assembly GCA_025594165.1). Lineage (NCBI taxonomy): Eukaryota > Metazoa > Chordata > Mammalia > Rodentia > Sciuridae > Tamias > Tamias sibiricus. The sequence continues at coordinate 119,596,614 of CM046657.1, read as the reverse complement.
ATATTTGTTGGATAAAGGGGCAAACAAATGTGTGTTTAGCAGAGGACATGCAAGGTGTGAGACACAACACATGTGTGCTCCTTTACAAGGAACTCTCTTATCTAATTTAGTATCAATCCTTACAACGATCCTATGAAGTAAGTATGATTAGTCCCACTTTTCAAATGGGAAAACTGAGGTTAGAAAAGTTAAGTGATGTGTCCACAGTCCGAAAGCTAATTGAGGGTTGAAATGAGAGAGCAGAATCCAGGAGTTTTATTGTGGCCTCCTTGGCACAGCTCCCTGGCACATGCCCATCTGCCCATCTGCCCAACTGCCCACCTGCTCACCTGGCCAGGGAGAAGATGTCAAGAGGCTGAGCTGCTTCTGTTCTGCCTCACTTGGGAAATAAACAAGAAGAATTTTTCTTCTCATCATCTGGTGAGTCGGTGACATTTCGTTTGACAAAGAAGCTAGGAAAAGCCTCTCCTGGGACTAGTTTTGGGACCAGGCTCTGATAATATTGCTTTATTGAAAAGGGATGCTAGGAACTGAGCTCTGGATGGCCTTTTACGTGAAGTAATTTATGCAGGAAATGAGAAAAATATATTTTTTAAAAGAAACACACATTGATCTATACATAGTCACAAAGACAGAGTGAGAACAACGCGCGCGCGCACACACACACACATACACACACACACACACATACACAATCCCAGAAACACTATCACGGACACACAAAGGCACACTTTCCAGTTCATGTTCATGGTCAAGGCCACGTACAATAAGAAACCAAAGATTCCCAGTCAGATACAAGGCCCAGGGACATGCCCACTTGCAAAACAGTCTGATGGCCCTGACTTTCCCTTCCATGCCTCCCAGGGGAAATTGCAATTTTCCCCACACATGTAAGTTTCAGTCATTACGGAATGCACAGGAAGCACAGCATTGAAGAAATTCATCTTTCTGTGCCTCCTGCCCTTCTCAGGACCCTGCTCCCTCCTGTTGATCACACTTCCTTCACATGCAGATGGTGCCAATCTGATGACCTGCCGCCCAAGGCACAGCTCCCACTCAGGAAGATTTACACCCTGTGCCTCATGGAGGCTCAGTCATGGCCTGCTCCTGAGGACAGCAAAGGAAGGATAACAAGGAAGGGAAATGAAATGTCTATAAAATTCTCTTTCAGATGCCACTCAGAAATGGATCTCAGGATTGGAAGGGATGGAGATGGTAAAAGGATTTCATTAAAAATGCCTCTGGCCTCAGGCTGTTTGGGATTTGCAAGGATATCTGAAAGCCAGGAATGCCCTCCTAGCCTTGGAGATTTTGACCAGGGCTCAGAGAAGAGCCCAGGATCCCTATTCTTATCAGCACCTCAAAACTCAGAAAGGCCTGAAACTATCCTGGGAGCCAGGACAACTGGCTTCCATCCACAGCTCCCTTGTGTCAATACCTCACAGCTCTAGGCCTCAGTATTTCCATCTATAAAAAGAGAAGGTTAGGAGTGGACGGTCACTTTCACCATGGTCTGTATCAGGGTCCACCTTGCGCAGTGTTAATAAACTTTATATGCCTCTGAATCTGTGAGAGGACTTATACATCCCAATGCACACCCAACCACATTTATTAGGTTTTTATTTATGTTTCACAGTAACTGTGAATTTGGTAGTGCTAGAATCAATCCACCCATTATACGGACAGAATAATCAAAATGAAGACTTAAGTGCCTTGGCTAAGGTCACAAAAATAATCACTATTGATTCAAACTTACATGAAATCAGTCCCTATTTAAAAAATAACACAACACACCTTGAAAACCCTGGAATTTTCCACTGAAAAATATTTTTTTCCTATTGTCTATGTCAGACTTGTTCTCTTTCTTTTAGGAAAAAGATTTAACCCTCTTTTGTCTATTAAAGGAGAGGCCCAGTCTGAAAGGGGAATGACAAAAGAAGAGATAATTAAATTGTTATTTACTCATTCAACAGATGTTTATTTAGTGCCTACTATGTGCCCAGAACTATTCACAATTGTGAACAGACAGGATCAAAATCCCAACATTTTGAAGGCTTCCCTTCTGATTAAGATGGGGGTGAAGAGGGCTGGGATTGTGGCTCAGCGGCAGAGCGCTCGCCTCGCACGTGCGCGGCCCGAGTTCGATCCTCAGCACCACGTAAACATAAATGTGTACAACTAAAGTAAATAAATAAATATTTAAAAAAAAAAAGATGGGGGTGAAGAGCATTAAAGATAATAATCAAGATATATAAATAAAATGTATAATGTCAGCCAGGCATGGCACATTCCTGTAATCCTAGCGGTTCGGAAGGCTGAGGCAGGTGGATTGCAAGTTCAAAGCCAGCCTCAGCAACTTAAGGAGGCCTGAAGCAATGTAGTAAGACCTTGTCTCAACATAAAAAATAAAAAGGGTTGGAATATAGCTCAGTGGTAAAGTGCCTCTGGGTTAAATCCCTGGTATTTTTTTTTAAATATTTATTTTTTAGTTGTGTGGACACAATACCTTTATTTTATTTTTACGTGGATCAAACCCAGGGCCGCACACATGCTAGGCGAGCGCTCTACCACTGAGCCACGACCCCAGCCCTCAATCTCTGGTATTGTGCCCTAAAATATGTACAATTATGATGTATCAGCCAAAAAATTTAACAATTTTTGATTTTTTATACCATGTATGCTGTTATTGATTTTGATCTTTAAAAACTGTTGCATTAGGGCTGGGGTTGTGGCTCAGCGGCAGAGCGCTCGCCTCGCATGTGCGCGGCCCGGGTTCGATCCTCAGCACCATGTAAACATAAATGCATTGCATGTGTACAACTAAAGTAAATAAATAAATATTTTTTTTAAAAAACTGTTGCATTAAAATATTATTTCACTTGATTATTAAGTTTTTGGATGTGCCCTTAATTTTGTACCTAATGTGAGTGAGTCCCAGAAGACCCTGCTTGGTGTTTTCAGTAAACACATACACATGCAGCAACTCTGTGGCAGGAAGAGAAGGGACCACATCCACAAATGGGGAAAGTCACCCAGGAAGAATGAAGGAGGCCCTACAGAACAGACAGAGAAAGGCAGGCAGGACACCTTCTTGGGACAGGATCTTGGGGCAAGATGTGACTAGGGGAATCTAAATACCCTTCCTCTCCTAGAATCTTGGGGAGCTGGGCTTTCTGTGGTGTGGGGAGAATTTCAAGTTGATTTAGTGGGATGTTCAACAGAAAGGTGACTGCTCATTCTCTATAGTTAGATAGCTAACTGCTCCCTCTTCCAGCCCTGCAGCCAAGCTCTGCTACAATGCTTAAGCACCAGAGGCACCAGAGACCATGGGGAGTTTGGGGAGTTCTTGGAGGGGAGATGAAGAGGAGCCATTGGGCTCTGTCAGGATTAAACTTTTCATGGAGGAGCCTGGCCCTCGTTGGGGTGCAATAGGCAAGGTGGTCATTAATTGCCTTCAAACCATGGGAAAGGCAGAGAACAGTTCCTAGTCACTGTGTATACTTAAGAGAGGGGAAGGTTTCTGGGCACCCTTAGAATGACTGAGAGACTAGGGTATGGGAGGGGAATATAGACCAAGGGGAGGATTCTACAAGGACAGACATGCCTCCAAAAGAGGGCTCAGGCCACAAGGCAGTCCTCTTTTCTCACTATGGCTCCCCACTTTTCTCCAGCACTCTTCATACCCTAACAATAAATCCCAGAATCTCAGATGATCCATTTATAGCCACAAAAAAATTTTTTTAGAAATAAGATACATTTTTAGCAGGCATATTTGAGATTTTTTCATGACATATCTCCTACCTAACTTCCAAGGTTTATCTCTTAGGACCCTCCTTCAAGTACCTAGAGAGTAGGAGGGTGGGCAAATTATACAGCCAAGATCTGAATGTGCCCCTCCAAACTTCATGTTGAAACCCAATCCCCATTGTGGTGGTGTGATGAGATGCAGCTTTTTGAGAAGCGATTAAGTCACAAAGACTCTGCCCTCGTGAGTGGAATTAGTGCCCTTATAAAAGGTTGAAGGGGGCGCCCTGGCACTTTCACCATGTGAGGATACATAGAAACTGCCATTGATGAGGAAGAAATCCTCACCAGACACTAAATCTACTGACAGCATGTTCTTGGACTTCCCAGACTCTAGAACGGTGAGTTCTACATTCCTGTTGCTTATAAATCACCCAGCCTGAGGGATTTTGTTTTATTAGACGTACATTTAGGGGCCAGATCTGAGGTTGGCTGTTTTTGTAAATAAAGCTTTATTGGAACACAGCCACACTCATTTGTTGACAATTGTCTATGACCGTTCTTTACTATAGTGGATAAGTTGAATAGTTGCAACACAAAACCTGAAATATTTAGTGTGAACCTTTACGGAAGAAGTTTGCTAACCCTGGTCTAGATTACAGCTCAGAGATTACACCTCTTCTATGTGGACCCCCACTTTGCTTATTGTTACATCAGGTGCCCTCTCTCCATGCTCTCATGGCTGAAATGCAGCTCATTCCTCAAGGACTCAGCTCAAATATTACTTATTCTGTGATGCCTCCTGAATTCCTACAAAGAATTGCTCTTAATAGCCATGCACACTGTTAGAGTGACCACATAATTTATCACCCACACTGGAATAATTTTGAGAGTGAAAGAGAGCATGATTACTAATTATACAGCAACTACAGGTTTCAACTGAGACTGTCCCTGGCAAAACAGGTCATATGGTCACCTTACACTTAGTACCAATTTCCTTCTACCTCCTAGGGATGAAATGTGTACATACCCAGCTTCCCTTAGGAGGTAGTAGGCTGAAAGGCAAGGACAGTGGAGGGATTTTTGGACTTTCAGAGTGTCCTTGTACAGAGAATTTATCAATTAATATTTGTTCAAATAGTCAGGAGGTTGAGGCAGGAGGATCACAGGTTTGAAACCAGCCTCAGTAACTTAGCCAGGTTTTAAGCAACTTAGTGAGGCCCTATCTCAAAATAAAAAATAAAAAGGGGTGGGGATATGGCTCAGTGGTTAAGCACCATTGGGTTCAATCCCTGGTACCCCCCTAAAAAATTGCTGAAATAAAAGAAGGAAGTCTAAACTAGACACAAGTACTTTCTTTAAGAGTATCAAGCTGGAGTTGGGCTTGGTAGTGCAAGACTGTGTTACTTAGTTACACAGGAGGCTCAAGCAGAAGGATCCCAAGTTCAAGGCCAGTCTGGGTGATTTAGCTAGACACTCTCTCGAAATAAAATAAAAAGAACTGGGCATGTTGCTCAGTGGTAGAGCTCTTTCCTATTACACGATCATCAAGGTGGAATAAGGAAAAGCAGAGGAGCCATTACCTTGATATAGAGGAGGAGCTTGCAGCCATGGAGGTTGCCTGCTGTGTTTCTGCCATTGTGCTTGCCCATCTGGATTGTGCCTATGTGCCTGGTGCACCCGGGTAACCCCATCTTCCAGCTCCCCTGCTCCTCTGTAGCCCACCATCTCCTTTATCCAGCCCTGTAATCCATTCTCTCAGCTGCTGCTCTTTTTCCTGGCACCTGGTCTCACAGAGGCTGGGGCACATCTCTTTTTCTGTAGGATCCCAGATGCATCCAAATGCTGGGCTCATAATGGCCAAAGTGGTCATGACAGCCGGATGGTCTTCCATGTTAGGAAAGGAGGGGTGCCAATTCAAGGATATGAGTTCTTAGCTGAGTCTGGATACTGGGTGATGAGAACTTAGATATGCATCTCCCTTCATAAGACTCCAGCACATTCTATAGACTTCAGCTCACTAAAGTGGGAGATAGGAAATAGCAAGGGACAGATGACCCATTCAACATTCTTGGCACTGCCCATCTGTTCTCGACTAAACTGCCTGAGATATCTTTTTGAAGTGCAAATCTCATTCTACTACACCCCCATACTTTCTAACACATCACTGGTTTCCCATTCTCCTGGAGATCAGCACCCAAATCCTTCTGATGGCCACAAAGATCAGATGTGGTCTGGCCCTATCCACCTTGCCAGCCTCATCTATCTTGTTGTTCTTTACCCTGAAGCCACCAAGGCCTTTGGTCTCTCAAACAGGCAGTGCCACCAATTTTTCTCTGTCTCCAGTGTGTTCACTGGCCCTTCTGCCATGTTATGACACAGCAAGAAGTTCCTTACAGATGTGACTCTTTCTTGGAATTTCCAAACTCTAGAACAGCGAGACAAATAAACTTCTGTTTTTTATGAAGCACACAGTCCATGGTATTTTACTATTGCTGCAGAAAATGGACTAAGACCCTTCCTCCCTCTCTCACTCCTCCTTTCTCACTTCCTTCCTTCCTTCCGTGACTTGCTGTTGTATTAAGTGTTTTCTGTATGGACATTTCATCCCCACTTCAATACAATCTCCTTAAGAACAGGAACCACAGTTCCGGGAACCAGGTCAGGTGCATAATGAAGACTGTGGCTTCCTGCTCCTATGCAGAGGATGTACAATGTGGGGGCAACTGCCTGGGGTGTAGAGCCAGAGAAGAGCTTTCAGCCTTGGGTGGGGGGTGGTTCCAGGGAGGCCACTAGGGGCACTATGGCCCCAGGTGTGCAGAAAGAGTCAGCTCTTGGGCTCAACACTGAGGCTTTCCAAGCCCGGCCCAGCACCGGACGAGAAGCAACAGCTCTTGGCTGAAGGGGCAGCAGGTCTGCTCGCCCTCTCAGGGCTGCAGAGAGACACACTGGCATCCCTGCTGTTCACTCAGCTTGTCCCCCCACCCCGTCCCACCCCCAGCACAGCAGCAGTCTGGCCGCTGCACCCCGTGTGAGGCTGAGCAGAGAGCCTCAGGCAGGCTCTGGCCAGGGGAAAAACAAAACAGCTGCCCCTGTGCTGGCTCCAAACCTGCTCCCGGTGTGGAGGCCTCTCTATGCTGGGCCAATAAATAATAGAAAGTCCAAGTGCCTGAGGTAGCAAACTCCATGCTGCTGGGCCTCAGGCAGGATGGTGGAGGGGCTCGCCAGGTCAGGAGCACAGGGATTAATAACGCATCAATTTTAATGCAGGGAGAGATTTTTTTTTTTTTTTTTTTTTTTTTTTCTGCTTCACAAACAGCAAAGTGAATGTTTGAGCATCCTGGCAGGGGGTTAATGAGGACTCTGATTAGTTATTCGGATTTCTCCACACTGCCTCAATTCATCCTACTAGGAAAGAGAGAAAGGAGGAGGTGGGGAGTGGAGGGCTGTGCAGAGGGGCTGGGGATGAGATGATCCTCCTGTCGCTGTGCAGGTTTCAGCTGGCAGAAAACTGCGACCTTCCCCCAGTCCACCCTGCACAAGCTGTGGCAGAACTGGGAGCCTGAAGAGGCCTGAAGACAACCTGGTACAGCCCCTTGTTTGGGAGATCAGAGGGGCGCTCATCAGTCAGGGCTAGACAGAGGAGCAGTGAGAGTCCCTTGGCCAGAACCCAGTCTGCTACCCCCAAGTTCCCTTTCCACACCCCCTCTCCCCCAACCCAAAGCGAATATTCTCCCTTTCCTTTAGGGAGGCTGCAATTCAGATGTAATCCAGGGTCCAGCCGGGGCTGTCATTGGGTAGAACCAACAGACATCCTCATCAAAAAATCCCTGTCTTTTGGCCTAGGTGAATTGCCCTGCTCAAGACAGGGCTAGGAAAGTGGTGGGGAAGGCAAGGGCTTCTGTGATGGCCCCTGGGAAGGGGGGGTCCTCTCAGCAACACCCAGAGCTAGAGCAGCACTCTCCCCTCCTTTCCCAGCTGTGGGCACTGAACCCCACTCTGGGAAGCTAAAGCAAGAGGCCATCCATCAGCTCCCTTCACACAGGCCTCCTGTAAAACCCTGTCCCCACCTGCTAACTCTGGGTCAGCAATGGATCCTACTCACTTGGCCCTCAACATGCAGGGAACAAGAGAGGGGCAAAAGCACACAGAGAAGCAGCTGGCTCTCTGGGAGATTGCCGGGGCCATCTGGACCGAGCTCCAAGTCTTCCCCACATTACGATGCAGATGGACTTCTGAGCAAGAACTCCCCCACCCTGCCCACCCTCGGCTTCCAGCCCATCTGCTACAGCTCAGGACCCAGAGCCACATCCAAACCAGCAGAGTGACATCATGTGTAAATGACATCACGGTGGGGTATCACCCTACAGGTGTTCCAAGATCATCTCCATGTCATTCTAGTCCCTAAGAGGCTTCTTTCTCTGAAGATTCCTGACACCTACCCATCACATCAACCCCAAACTTTTAAATTGCACGCTGTAGCCCCTTTAGCACTTCTCCTCAAACTCACAGGGCTCTTGCCTGTGCACTAGCCACAGTGCCCAGTGCTTTACACACTTGGACCTCAGCGGCACGTACTCGACTCCCTGAGGCAGGAACTGATACCTATCTGCTTCTTAGTCCAGCACTGTCCAGTAGAACTTTCTGCCATGACAGAAATGTTTTCCGTTTGCACTTGCCAATATTGTATCAGTGCCAAGTGGTTATAGAGCCCAATTTTTATTTTTATCTAAATACACGGGGACATAGTGGCCATTGTACTGGACAGCATGAATATAAAGAGGTCAAGTGAATGGACTCTTGGTGGTCAGTATCACAGTTAGTAAAGGGCATGGCCAGGACTCAAACCAGGTTTGTCTGCCTCTGTGATAAACATGCTCTTCCACGATTCTGTTCTTTGACACAGAGATATTACATATCACTATGAAGAAACTAAAGCAAGGACAAGGAGCACAATCAACAAGTCTATGGTGTGCTCCTGTGCTGTCCAGCACATTGCCATCCAGCAGGAGGTCTGTGAGGATGGGAGGGACGCCTCCAGGGGACAATGACAAGTAAGACTTACTCTCTATCCTGAGATACTTCCAAGTCAGTTGGAAGAAAAAATAAATTCTATTTGAGCACAGGAGTTCAGATGCAAAACTGAATGATGTAGGATGCCATTTGGATATCCCACCGCATTCCCAACCCCAACTCAACCATGCCGAACACATTCTGCCCACTCTCCCAAGTTTGTTTCTCCCACTTCTCTCCCCGTGGATGATTGGCACCACCATCATTGCAGGCCCTCAAGAAGGAAGCTGAAGACAGCCTCAATCTTTCTCTTCCCTTCCTTCCTACTTCAGTGACTTGCTGATAGTTCTTAAATGTACCTTAACATTGTCTCTTTCCCATGCCACTACCTGTGCTTCCTGTGGCCCTGCACATGGTACAGCACATGAGGTCCAACTGGGCCCTGGCCTCCTCTGCAGCCTCTTTCCTGCCTCCTCACCACCATCTATCTGCTCAAGGCCTTTCCCTGAGCTCAAGTTGCTTCCCCCTTCCTGGAATACCCTTCCTGCCTTATCTCCTGGGACTGCTAACCATTCCTGAGGACTCAGTTCAGATGATCTTCCCACAGAAGCCTTGTCCTAGCATCCTTACCTCTGGCAGATTGTGACCATCCCCCCATAGCCCTGAGCATATCTGTATGACGCTGCTCACCTACTGAGTTGTACTTATGGGCATGCGCATCTCCCCTATCCAATGGCACTCTTCAAGGTCAGATGGCAGTTCTGGTCCTTGTGCTCAGAGTGCCTGCAGTGTGTGTGACACAGGGAAGGAGGTGGGGAGGGTGCAAGGGTGTCTGCAACACCTTCTGTCCCTGCACTCCCACACCCCTTACACACCACCTTTCTCTGCATGCAGTGGCTTTCACGGAAAGATGCAGAAGAACATCCCTGCTTCACCTATAGCCTGCTCTCCTGAGGCAGGGCAGGGAGACTTCCCACAGAACCTGGCACTCACCGGGAACTCTGGAAGTTTCTAAGACAGACTCAACACCAGCTTGCTTCAGTCCCAGCTCTGTTTGGGTCTGTGACTCCTACTTGGATTCTCCCTTTGGCTCTGGTGCCCCATCCTGACCTCCACCAAGCGGCGTACTAACAGGGACTGTCAGGCACTGAGCAAGGAACCTTGTTTCTTTGGAAGCCATTTACCACATGGTGCATGGATCTGGGGGCCAGGTTGGGTGAACATCATTCACATCACATTTTGGCACTTAAGAGGCAGAGCCTTCCACACTTTCTCATTTAATCCTCACCACCTCCTAGGTGAGGAGGGTGGTCAGGAGCTGTTCTCCCATGTTACAGATGAAGAAACAGAGATGCAGAGAGATTAAGGGACTCATCCATCTAAATGGTGCTTGATCCTAGATTCAGATTCAGATCTTTTATTTTAAGCTTAATGTTTGATTTATTAGGAGGACAGTAATGTCAAAATTTGGGGTGGGGCATGAAATCTTACCAAATGATGCTGTGTTCATGTACAAATATACCACAATGAATCCCACTTATATATATAATAATAATACATCTAATTAAAATAATAATGATAATAATAATGATAGAAGGGAGATCAGTAGAGTAAGCAGATCAGGAGCAGGAGGAGGGGAGTGAAAGGGAAAGTACTGGGGAATGAGATTGGTCAAATTATGTTATGTGCATGTATGAACATAGCATAATGAATCCTACTATTATTTTTTTTTTTTTTTTTTTTTTTTGTGGTACTGGGGATTGAACTCAGGGGCACTCGACCACTGGGCCACATCCCCAGCCCTTTTTTGTATTTTATTTAGAGACAGGGTCTCACTGAGTTGCTAAGTGCCTCGCCATTGCTGAGGCTGGCTTTGAACTCGCGATCCTCCTGCCTCAGCCTCCCAAAGTGCTGGGATTACAGGCGCGTGCCACCGCGCCCGGCTGAATCCTACTATTATTATAATTGTAATGCACTAATAAAAATTTTTAAAAATTATTTAATTTTCAAAGGATTACAGAAGAAGAAGAGGTTCAGAGGAGGTGCTCATGGGTTTATTTGAAGATGCTTGTGCACAAGTTTTTGATGGGATCTGCAGTCAAGCAGAGTTTGAAAGTGATGTCCACAGCTATCTTCTGCCCCCAGTCTACCATATGATCTAGCCACACAGTTATCTGCTATTCCCCAGCATAATCTTGCTTCTTTTCCTTTGTGCCCTCCATAAGGAATTTGTTGAGTTTGCTGCATCTCTGACTTCTGCCATCCCACCCAGTCCCTCACGACCACTTCAACTGCTGCCTCCCTCGTGAATCTTTCCCAGATCTCCCCAGACAGACACAGTCTCTTCTCCTATGGGTTCTCACAGTACTTTGAATATTCTAATATTCTAACTTTGTCTCATTCTATCTAGGGCTATAGTAATGTGTGTGTCTGCCTCCTCCCTGGTGTCTAAGGCAGGACAATTTTGGTTCACTTTTGTATCATTCACAGTATCTAGTACTATGTCTTGGGCGTAAGAGGTGATTAAAAAAAAAAATATTGGTTGGGTCTCATTTCATTGTTAGCTGTGTTTTTAGGGGGGGCTGGCAAAGAGCATAGGTTTAACCCATATCTTTCTAGTGGGAATGGGAAATGTGGTGTACAACACACTTTTGTCTGAATCTTCCTTTTCAAATCTGAGCTCTGTGATGATTTAAAGCACAGGTCCAAAAGGTGGAGGGAGGGACATATAAATAAGAAGCAATACAAAAGAGCCCTCAGAACTGCAGCAGAAAAGCCAAAGCCCAGAATGAACTAGAGTTTGAAAACACCTCCCCCACCCCCACTCCCTGCACACCCACACACATTCCCTCTCAAAAAGCAATACTTAAAGCAAAACAGAAAAAAATAATAATAAGGAACGAGGCAGCTACATCCCAGGACAGACATATGAGGTTACCAGATGACAGAAGAAAAGCAAATGATTTAACTCCCACTTTGCTATGTGGTTTTCAAGGACAATGATCATCAAACCAGAAAAATGATTTTAAAGGGGTTCAAGTTTGAGACAGGTAAGGAGATGGCAACCTACATCACACAGCTTTAAATAAACTCAAGGCTGAGGACGACAGCAAATTACATCCTAGAATGTACAAAGAACTTGAAGGTAGGATTGTAGAACCACAGTTAGCTGTTTGTGAACTGATGAAAAATGAACAGTGCTTAGAGATAGATATAGGCAAAAGTTGTCTTTATTTTCATAACATGGCAAGCATCAGATTCTGGAAACTACCTAACAGTGTTTGATGTTAATTGCTGACAAAAATTTTAAATTGGCTTGTTTATGAAAAAAAGAAGGAATGACCATGAACCAAAATGGCTTTATTGAAAAGTCATGTCAAACTAACTTTAATGCTCTTTAAAAAAATCAGGATTCCTAGATGGTTAGATAAAGAAAATAACTATTTTGATTTCAGCAAGAAATATGACAAAGTCTTCCAAGATATACTTCTGGGTAAGAGAGAGAAATAAGTGAATGGGAGAACAGGCAGGTAAATTTTTAGCTAAAAGAGTGATTACCCCCAATTGGTACTGAGGAGTCGATTTCAGTCTGGAGGGAGGTTTTCATGAAGTAACCATTTATGTACTTCAAGTGGAGCATTTTTACCAATGATCTGCATAATGTTGAAGAAGGTGTGCTTATCATTCCACACACTGAAGGGAATAAGTTAATGTGTTTGAAGAGAAAAAAGATTGAGGAAGAGCTGGTGAGGCAGGAATGAAAGGCAGAAAGCAAGAAGATGATGTTAAGTAGAGATGTGTACACATTTACACTGTTAAAGTAAAATGCAAAGTGCATGAGATATGGAACTTAAAATCATTTCATGCAGGAAAAAAATGAAGGAAAGTTTGATGAAAATTCAACAGGTACCAGTTGAACACTGGTTGGGATGTACTTGCCGTAAAAAGAGAGAAAAGAAAAGAAAAAGAAGGGTAGTTGCAATCTTAGAATGCATGACTATACTACCTCCTTAAACATTTATCATTTCTTTTGTGGTAAAAACATTCAAAATCCTTTCTTTTAGCTTTTTGAAATATACAGTACATTATTGTAATCTGTAGTCACCCTATTGTGCTATAGCACATAACACATCTTGCTCTTAACCATAACTTAGTACCCATTGATCAACTTCTCATCCATTCCTCCCCCTGAAGGAATACGTGTGCTTTGTAAAAAGACACATGACATGGAGTGCACCTGTGGACAAAGGCTAGGATGCTGGTGGAAGGAATACATCCAAAGAACAGAAGACCTGGGGAGCGGCATGACTGTTGTCTTCAATACTTAAAAGAGCTATTGTGCAGAGAGGAGAGTAGGGCTTACCAGAGGATGTGACAGAAAGACAAATCTTCTCTTCATGTGAGGGAGTTCTACCAGTGAGAACTATTCCAGAATGAAAGAGCTGCCTTCACTGGGACCCATTATGAAGAGAATATGAAGCCTGCCTGTTGGAGATGACTTCCAAGCACGGCAGGTTAAGCCAGTGGACCTCTGAGGCCCCTTCCAGCTCTAGGATATTATGAGACCCCTGGGTGAGGAAGATGTTTCTGGTTGGGGCAAAGCTTCCCCAGAGTCCTTTGAATACTTTGCCCAGGTCACCATCTCCTTCACTGGTATCATAAATCTCATCCAACATTCTGGGGACGTGCTCTTGGGAGAGATCATGGTGGCCGTGACATGTGGCATTTGGAAAAGAGCCAAAATTTTCCCTTATGCATTTCAGAGATCACTCTACCTCCTAGCATTTCTGAAGAAATGTAGCTCCCACTTAATCTTCCCCTGTGTCCATCCCAGGCACAAGCTAAAGAGCTGACCCTCAAGGCCCAGGGCATGTTCCACAAAAAAGAAATAACAAGAAGTCAGTAATGGAACTCTTTCTAAGAAAGGTCATCCCAAGGCCAAATGGTCTCCCAGGACCATATGCTAGAGACCCACTGCCTGTTGGAGGTGACTTCAAAGCATGGTAGGTTAAACCAGTGGATTTTGAGGTCCCTTCTAGCTCTAGGACATTATAGATAATAAGGATCTACAAGGTATTCTGTTTCCAGTCATCTCTGTGCCTTTACCCACATTGCCTCTCTGGTCCAAATGCTCCCAGCCCCTCCATGGTTGTCTTTATAGGTCTCACTTATCCTCCTAAGTTCACATCCATTTTGACAGCATTTCAGTCTTCAAGTTGAAGACATTCGCCCTGCAGCGCTCATTGTGTTCTGCCTTGAGCTATGGAGAGTTGAGCTTGTGCTTTGTCCTCTACTAAGCAGCAAACTCCATGAGGACAGAAAAGGGTTCTTTTGCATATTATTAGCCTTACATTTTAGTGGCAAAACTGGTGGTCCAGAGTTTTAGCCCTGGCTTGGATACTAACTCCTCTAGATCTTTTCTTCTTGAAGAATGAAATGAATACAGAGGCAGATCAATTGCCAAGGTGTATTCAGGCTCACAACCTTACAATTTTGTTCAATACTTGTTGCTTTAAGTTATTTCCCCTTTTCATGTTCATTTTATGTTCTGCATTCATTTCTGGATCCTTTTCTGTTGTCATTCATCCATCCACCCATCCACCATCCATCCACCCATCCATCCATCCATCCTTACTTCAAACAAATATTTATTGAATACTTGATTTGTGTTAGGTCACCAAAAGACTAAGAGATATATGCTGCTCTTAATGAGGACACAGTTATGGCAGGTGACATAGACACCAAGACAAATATTAAAAATACAAGGTGGTAAGTATCGTATCAGAGGTGAGTGTAAAGTGTGCAGGGCCCATGAGGTGGGAGGAAGGAAGGGGAGAAAGATGCTGGTTAAAATCTCAAAGCCCTTCATCACTCTCCCAGCCCTTCTTATGACCTCGAGGCCTTGAATCCTTTTGCTTGGCAAATCCTCCCAATGCAGCACTGGGAAGAAAAATGAAATTTGTGTGAAATTGGAGCAGAGGGGAAGAGAGGATGGGTCTCATGGCCCCTAGAGAGCCTGTGGTCAGACCTAGAATGAGCCCCAGACTCCTCCACAGCCATGCTGGGGTTGCTAAGGTCCAGAGTCTGCATTTTCAAGCTGTTCGCCTCTCCCCCACCCCCACTGCTTCAGCACAGCACACTCGGCAAGTCATTTATTCCTCCATAACATTTGCTCGAAGGAACGTTACCGCTGAATTATAGCTGGGACCATTATCTCACAATAACTGTCTGGGAAATGTTAATGTTAATGCATGGATCATGCAGAATGCCACATTAGGGGTTTTATGGTGGACATAACATTTTTATGAACTTTTTCTCTGGAAGCACCAGCCTTTGATGGAAAGAAAAGTAAAAAAGAAAGAAAGAGAAGGAAAAAAAGAAAAACTGGCCCAGGAGAAGTGGCCCTGGGAGCAGAAGTGGCATATGATAGCCCCAAAGCCTGAGTCATTGAGTACCATTCCCCCTGGGGACAGGCTCACCCTGGCAGCACTCCAGTGGGTTGAATATCTTTAGTGTTAGGTATTTGTGAGTGGGGAGCAACCAGCCAAATTGGCAACCGGTGGGAGACAGGGTCTGCGAGGGAAGACCCATAAAACTTCTCAGCCTTTTCAGCCACCTGCTGCCGGACAGGTATTTGGTGCCAATCAGGACTGAAAAAAGAGGGGTAGGGGTGTGAGAGTGTGGTGGGGCGGCCACTCTACCTCCTGGGCAGAAGAGGGTTCCCTGGAAGAGCTGCTTTGGGGGCTCACCTTGGGGAGTGATGGCTAATGGCTTAAGGATATTTTAATTTCTGCCATTAAAGAAAAAGGGGGGTTAAAAAAAAAAAAAAAAAAGGAAAAACACAATCTTGGGAATGGCAGTATTTTACACCTGGCTTTTAAAAAGGACCAATAAAGGCAGTGTTTAGCATTTTATATCCTTGCTCAAAAATAACGATCTTTGGTTCTCATCTCAGACATATTTTAAGTGAGCTTGTGTCTCCTACCTCAAGAATATTCTTTCAGGAGGCTGGATTTATAGCTCTGTTCTTTACCTGCCCTGGGCTCCAATTTAAGCCTCATAACCACCACATTTCGGTCAGCTCGTGTCTTCTCTCCCCTCCCTTCCACCTTCGCAGTCACCCCCGATGCTGTTACTGCAATTTTTCTTTCAGACAGGGTGCTGTTTAGCTCCTGACCCTGAAAGACACCTGTCTACAGCCATTCCTTTGAGCACATTAAGATGTTGGTTAGGGGTGGTGGCAGTGCTATTCAGTGGCCCCTTCTCCAGCTATGCCAAATTGATGCCCAGGGGAGCCTCAGACCATGGGGGTCTTTGACCTGGGATGAAGGGGAATGTAAAGAATGTGTGTATGGTGTGAGGGTATTGGTGGGAGGCTGGCTGTTTTTGAGAGCACAGTTGTGGGCTTGTCGAGAAGATCTAAATTAGTACTGTTTGATAGGAAGGTCCTTTGATTACAAACCAGATCTCCCTGTTCCTGCTCTGTACATTTGACTGGACGTGTGACCTCAGACCAGTCCAGCAAAAGTCCGAAGGCAGAGCATCAACTTCTGAGAGCTTCTTTTGCCTTAGGAGTCCCTGGGTTGGTCACCACCCAGACTATCTGGATCCGTAAACTAGAGCTTGTCCAGCTTGTCTATCTTCAAGACAAGGTGAATGCCATGCAGTGGGCCAGACAGTTTAAAACCAGACTCTACCACTGACTAGCTCAGAGAACGTGAACATGCTTTCTAAAAACTCTTGGTTTTTGTATACTTGAATGTAAAAAGGAAATCACAATACTACTATGTATAGGTTGAGCATCCCTAATCCAAAAACCTCAATACTGAGATGCTCCAAAATTTGAAACTTGCTGAGCACCCATATGATTTGTGTAATTTACACAAGTGGAAAATTACACACTTTGACTCATGTGACAGGTTACAGTCAAAATGTGGGAACACTAAAAGTATTGTGCAAAATTACC
The DNA here is from genome assembly GCA_025594165.1 of Tamias sibiricus. Classification (NCBI taxonomy): domain Eukaryota; kingdom Metazoa; phylum Chordata; class Mammalia; order Rodentia; family Sciuridae; genus Tamias; species Tamias sibiricus. Next base: position 119,579,891 of record CM046657.1, on the reverse strand, counting down.
TTCAGACTGTGTGCAAAAGTTGCATATAAAAACAAAATGAATTTCAAGTTTAGACTTGGGTCTCATCCCCCCAAATATTTCTTTTTTGGTTCTGGGGATAAAACTCAAAAATGCTCTACCACTGAAGTACATACCCAACTACATACACTTTTTATTTTTTATTTTGAAACAGGGTCTCATTATATCCCTGAGGCTGAATTCAGATCTGGGATTACAGGTGTGTGCTACAGCACCATGCAAAATATCTCATTATGTAAGTGCAAACATTCCAAAATCCAAAAATATCTGAAATCTGAAACATTTCTGATTTCAAGCATTTCAGATGAGGGATGCTCAACCTATAAAACCTTTAGCAATTTACTTATGTATTATGTTCACTGTCTGGTGTACCACACTAGAATTAAACAGTCCACATGGGCAAGGATCTTTGTTTTTCTTCACCGATGGATCTCTAAAGCCCAGGATGGTACTTGACACATAGTAGGCCCTCCATTAATATTTAGTGAATGAACAAATGCCCAAGAGTGCCTCAGTACCCCCACCCTCAACCCACATGGTCCCTGGGTCATTGCCCTGAAGCTCTCTTTTTTTTTTTTTTTTTTTTAATATTTATTTATTTGCTTTAGTTGTACACAATGGGTTTTTTTATTTGTACGTGGTGCTGAAGCGAGCTCTTGGGAAGGACATTGTCCAGACTTAGGGGCTTTCTAAGCCTCTTGACATAAAGTGCTGATTTAGGGTACATTTGATGCATTCTTGCCTTGAGATGCATAAGGAGCTTGCAGCAGCCCTCACTTCTGTTCTCTTCATTACTAAAAGCAGGTGTACCTGGACCAGGAAGCAGCCTTGGAGACCCGCCTCTTTCAAACACTCCCTCCACATGCCTCCCAGACTGCTCCCCTCCTTCCTGGGCTGCCACATGCTGGCTCCTGGGGACCCCCGCCATAGTGTTCCATTCCAGCTCTAAACTGCATGCTAATTGTTCTGAACGAACAGCTCCAGCTGGAAAAGCAGGCAGACCGTTTACAGACCTTAAGATAACACCCAGCTTCCCGTAATCCAGGGGGTTTCCAGGGAAAGGGAATGGAAAGTCTTCTTTCAGGGCCAGAGCTGAGCGAGACGGGCCCCGGCTGCCGGGGCTGCAGTCCAGGGCATCATCTTTTCTTGGTCTCTACCCAAGTAGAGTCATTTCAAAGCAGCCCCACCTGAACAGCCTTCTCTGTGGAAGCTCTAGGATGTTTCTTGTATCCAGCAGACTGCTGAGGCTCCCTGCGTTGTGGACAGTCCTTTCCAACTGGTCACTTGCTGCTGCTTCCAGATTCTGGTGATATTCCTGCATTCTCAAAGAAGCCCTTTGGGATTAGTGTATACAGTGCCCCAGTCGCTGTCTCTTTGCTCAGGTCTGTTGCACGTCTATGAGGGGGATCAAGGGAAGGGAGTGATGAAGAAGGAGGAGGGGGTTTTGCAATAGACACAAGAAAGTAAGCATGCCTCTATTTGGGTGGCCAGACAGATCATCTGTCCCATTAGACAACATATCCCTCAATGGGAAGAGGGTGGTGTCTTCTTCTGTCTCACGTGCCTGGTGCCTGTCCCACTCCATAAGCTCAATGTCTCCTCCAGTTCTGCGATGTGGATACAACTTTTTACTGTCCAAGTTTCCCAATAGAGAGAGGTGAAATGTTGATGTCAATTTTCTGATGAAAGAGTAAGGCACATGTGATGGTGTCATACCGAGTTGGAAAGAATCTTTGTGATTCCCAGGGGAAGAGGCCGAGGCAGGGCTCTGGATACACACACCAGCACTGGCTGCAGGCAGGGAAAGACCCATGATGCACCCTGTGTCCTTTACCAGGCCTGAAGTTGCCTGGGGCATGGCAGGGGCACTGGGGCTATGACCAGAAGCTTGGAGTCTGGGCCCCAGTGCCAGCTCTGCCACCAATTAGCTATATGACCCTGGGCATATCACTTAATCTGTACCCCCTAATTAGGAAGGGCTGTTGTATCTACTCATTTACAAAAGCAAGAGTGACACAAGTGACACAAAGCTTTCTGCGCTGCTGGTCTGTCCCGAGGGACAGAAGACAGAAGACAGAAGGGAAGAAAGAAGAGAGAAGAAAGAAGCTTGGAGTGTCCTAAGAAACATAAATGTGAAAAGGCTAAGAAAATTTACCAGCAGAATTCAAAAGTAAGGGACTTAAGTTTCTTGGGGTCCCTCTTCACTAGCTAGGGTTAAGGTTATGGAAAATGCTGAGACACTGTTGTCCATGTGACAAGAATGTTCCCACCTGGTTTGCAGCACCCAGCCTGGGAGCAGCAAGAAGAACTGAAGGTAAAATGAGAAGCAGAGGCTCAGCCACAGCCTGGCTCCCTTCTGAGGGGTTGGAGATTGTAGAGGCAGGAGCTCTGAAGCAGGGTACCTCCACCTGATCTGCCTCTGGCGGGTGGGATGGGGTCGATGGTGAAATGACCGCTGTGTAGACTGTGAGCTGGGGGTTTCAGATCGAAGCTACACCACAGGGTACCAGGCTGCCAAGAAGGTTCTGCATTCTCCACGGTTGCTTACAACTCAAGAGATTCCTTATTTTTCTCTGATTTCCCAGGCCCTGCTGGGAAAAGAGAGGCAGAGAGGGCACAGAGAAGGGGCACAGAACGTCCCTTTGAGGGAGCGTCCAGCCAGAAGAGGAAAAACTGTGCAGACTCTTGGCCATTTGCCCATAAAGGCTGGCAGCAGGGCCCATGTTCACTTCCTCATCAGGCGCCAGGATGAACAAGAGACTGATGGCTCCTGGCAACAAGGTGGATTTGGAGAAGCCTTGTTTTAAACACCCCACAATGATCTGGAAGGCCTGCCTCAGTCTCCTTAGCACCATGGCCCCACTGGTATATAGGGGTGGCCAACAACTCCCCAATAGCCAGCCTCTCTCCAACCAAGGAGGATGGCAAGGGCATGAGCCAGAAGCCTACTTCTTCCTGCAAGACTTGTGGGCCCAGCTGCAGTGTTGGCCAGCCTGCTAAAGGCAGTGTGTGTGTGTGTGTGGGGGCATCATCGGGCATGTCACATGTGGAGAATCACACCTCTATCAGCATCAGAGGAGAGCAAGGACTGAGGATCTTGGATCAGATATGGCCTTGGTAATTCAACGGATGGTCAGGGGCAGCTCAGGGTCAGAAAGGTGACTTAGGTCCTGTCCACCTCTCTACAACTAACTTCTAGGCCTGATGGCTGAATGTAATTTTTCTTTTTCTTTTCTTGTTTTCCAGTGCTGGGGATTGAACTCAGGGCCTCATGAATGCTAAGCAAGTGCTCTACCACTAAGCTACACACCCAGCCCTTTTTCATTTTTTATTTTTGAGACTGGGTCTCGCTAGTTGCCCAGGAGAGCCTCGAACTAGCAATCCTCCTGCCTCAGCCTCCCAACTGGCTGGGATTACAGGTGAGTACCACCATGCCCTGCTCTGAGTTTTCAATTTATGTAATTCATGCTGTCCTTCTCTTTGCCTGCATTGTTTTTGCCCCTTTCTGCCAATAGAGTGTATATTCATCCTTCCAGATCCAGCTCTGATGTCACCTTCTTTGCAAGGCCTCTCTGGACCTCTGCCAGGCAGTAGAACCACCCCAGCTCTGGATTCTCCCAGCAGGCAGAGGAGCTGAATCTGAGATGCCAAGACTGCTCTTAGCTCCCTGTGAAATAAGCATCAGGCTCCAGATTCCTTGGGTGCTTGCTAACAACACACAATACCAGCTCCATGCACAGAACTTGAACACAATAGATGCTTAGTAAATGTGAGTTAAAATTGCACACTTTTCTGGCTTAAATGACATCTATGAAATCAACACTTAGCAAGGAAGAGCTGGAGAGAGGTTGAGCCTCCTGAAGGTTGCCCTGGGAAATCCCTGTTTCCCTGCCCAATAGCCTCTTGCTGCCTGCCTCATGCCCAAGGCCTGAGCCTACCAAATTCAAACAATTTTTTTTTTTTTATCAACGATGAGACAATAGATGATCTTTTGACATTTCCAGGGCTGTTTGGAAGGAGGAAAGATAATATGTAATAAATTCATATACTTCTGTGTGTTTCTTGGCTCTGGCAGCTAAAATTTCCATCTCTTTATGCAGGCATCCTGGGGAGCTGAAATCCTTGATAATGCCAAACAATTCAACACTTTATTCTCTCTTCACTCTGTCTGCACCACAGAAAAATATCGACTTGATGCTGCCAGCTGTGGAAAGTGCGATCAGATGCCACATTCTTTCTTACACGCAGAAGTCCATCGGGCTTGGGAGGCCCTTTCTCTACCCAAGGGTCTTTGGGGGTGAAAGAGTTTAGGACCCCATGTCTGCTCTATCCAAGGCATAGGATAGTCTGGTCCTACCTGCCCCCAGGGTTATGGGTTTGCACACCTGAGATACCTCCTCTCTGCCCTTCTGCCTCTGCTGCCCTGGTCCTTTTCCAGACAGCCCCAGAAGCTGGTTGGCATCCTCTGATCTGAACTGCAAACAACGCTTCCTGAGCCAGAGTCAGCCCAGGGCCCCAGAGGTTAGCAGAAGCAGCAACACCTTCAAGATCAGACTCTCAGCTTGCACAGCACATTTCAGCCTGGGGCTGAAACAAGCACGTATTATCAGCACCTTTATTTCCCGCAAGAGGGGACTGGGGAGAACGGCCAAGGCTTGCCCAGGGCCTCATGCAATCTTGCTAGAGCTTGAAACACCCTCTTACGACCTTTAAGCCAGAAATTTATCTATTTGTCCATCCATCCTTTGAGTCCCTAACAAATATTAAATGACTGTGATGTGCTAGATAACTATGTTCCTGGCCCCAGGTAACTTTTCTTGCATCTGGGGAGCTCAGCTTTCAGTTTTCCCTATAGAACCAAAATGCAGGGCTCTGCCTGGTTAGGTCTGAGTAGATTCTCTGAGGACAAACAATAGCAGGTTTCAGCAGGCATTTTCAACTCCCTCTCTCTTCCCTCCCTTCCCCTCCCTCCTTCCCCCATTCCCTACCCCATCACCCACAGGCTCACTCACTCAACTGTACTCCTGTTACCCTAAAACACAGTGAGCAGCTGGAGGCTCCAATATGTTAATGTATCATTTTTTTCCTTTTCCTGTAACAGTGGTTAAGAGTGTGGACTTAGACTACACATACCAGGATTTAAGTATTGGTTCTATTACTTACAAGGTAAAGAATTACAGCAAATTGCTTCATCTTTCTGTGCTTCCATGGCCTCCTCTGTAAAATGGGGATAAAAATAATAATACCCCCAGATAGGATTAAATGGGAAAATACATTAATGCTCTTAGCTCACTACCAAGCACATAGTATATATTTAAAAAAATGTTAGCTGCTGTTTTTACTATTATCATCATTATTATTATTACAAGGTTGGGCATTAAACCCAGAGCCTTTCTCATATATGGAGGCAAGTGCCCTACCACTGAGCTACACTCCCAACCCAATTATTATTCTGATAGAGAGTGGCCAAAAGAGGGAGTGGGCTAAGAGAGATCGCCAGCCTTAAACGTGGCCAACTTTGCTCCCTCCAAAGATGCCATTCCACAATCAGGGTGTGAGCCACTCACTTCAGCCCCTGTGTTAGTCAGTTTTCATCACTGACCAAAATACCTGACAAGAACAACTTAGCAGAGGAAAATCTCATTTTGGCTCATGGTTTCAGAGGTTCAGTCCATGATGGGCCCACACCATTGCTCTGGGACCAACAGGAGGAGGAGCCTCGTGGTGAAAGGGCATGGTGGAGGAACACTGTCAGGGAGACAATATATAATCCCCAAGGCACACTCTCAGCGACTCACCTTCTCCAACCATGCCCCACCTGCCCACAGTTACCGCCCAGGAAACCGTTCAAATAATTATCCAGCAAATGGATTAATCCATTTAGGTTACAGCTCTCATAATCTAGTCATTTTACCTCTGATCATTCCTATGTTTGATGGAGAAGCAGAGGTATCCACCTCCCAGGCCCAAAGCTAGCTCATCTCCAGCAAAACACTGTCATGAGGAAGCAGAGGGGGAGATTCAGAAACAAATGCAGAGAAGGGGAGGATTTAGGTCCTTCTAGGTTTGCTCCACAGCTATTGGGGAGCTCCCTGGCCACCTCTGGTCCAGAGCCTAAGCTTGGTGAATGCCCAGCTGAGAATCCTCACTCTCCAGAGGGAGGAGTAGGGAGGTCTTCAGGACAGTGACTTCACATTTCTACCACAGACATTGGTAAAAACACACATCATTTAATTGCTCCCAATAATACTTTGAGATCAACATGGCAAATATTATTAACTGCACTTAATTGATAATATGTTGAGGCCAGAGATGATAAATGGTCATCAATAAGTGGTGCTGCCAGGATGGAGACCACCTTCCCACCACTACCCTGCTCTTCCCCTGGGCCTTAATCAGTTCTCATTTCTCCAGGGAGGGATCAGAGGGGCTCATCCAACAGCACGTGTCCAGGGAGCTGAGGGCACTCAGGAAGGAGGCACTGTGTGTGCTGTGCCCACCCTAGAGTCAGGGCCAGTCCTTCCAGCGATTGTTTCTGTGCTCAGCCTGGTTTTCGAAGAATCCTTCATTTAGATGCACACCTGGGTTGAGCAATAAGCCAGCCCAGGTGTGCAGGGAGGGAGGTGGTAATATGCCCACAGCTCTGTGACCAATCTGCTTCCCTCAACCCCTCCCACCCCCATGCTGCGGCCTTATACCCAAGATAGCCCACAGGATTGTCACACAGTGGGATGCTTTGCTTCTCCAGATCTCTCGATGCCCAGAGCCCATTATCTGTCACTGTCCATACCTCTGCCACCCCAAGTGCTCATCCACCTGTTCCCTTAGCCCCTCAAGACCCCTGAAGAAAACTGAGCTACCATCACCTTGGTTAATTCAGCCTGCTTGATAAACGGACCCCCAAATGCCCTCACTATTCATGAGTCTTCCCAAATCCTAAAAGCTCTCTTCTCTCTAGCGCAGGTTTGGTTCTATCCAGCAATCATATGTCTTATGTCCATGATGTGACAGGTCCCATGCTGTCATATATCAGCAGGAACAGAGGTGATTAAGACTGTCTTCAGAGGAAGTTATAGAAACATGACAGTGAGCTAATCTTTGGGGAGGTGACATGAGGCTCAAAGATAGACACAAAGCCGGGCGCGGTGGCGCACGCCTGTAATCCCAGCACTTTGGGAGGCTGAGGCAGGAGGATCCCGAGTTCAAAGCCAGCCTCAGCAATGGCGAGGCACTTAGCAACTCAGTGAGACCCTGTCTCTAATAAAATACAAAAAAAAAAAAGGGCTGGGGATGTGGCCTAGTGGTCGAGTGCCCCTGAGTTCAATCCCCGATACCACACACAAAAAAAGATAGACACAAGTTTCATCCATGGGGATGAAGTGACTCTGAGCTGAACCTCAAATTAAGATGGGTGAGTTACCAGGAGCTTGCTCTAGACAGAGGAAACAGCATTTGCACAGGCAGGAAATAGCATCGTGTAGCAGGAAATAGTATGTTTGTGTTTATAATACAGGAGCAGAACTAGATGAATTTGGTGAGGCTGGTGGAGGACTCCATATGCCAAGCTCAAGGGCTTAGTCTTCGTCCTTCCAGAAACAGTCCATTTTTTTGAATGCATAACATTCATTTATAAAGATTCACCTCCAACTCCTCTCCTTCAGTCTAGGGAGCCTTCTTGGACTGCCTTTTATTTCTTTTTTTTTTTTTTTTTTTTTTTTTCAGTGCTGAGGATCAAATCCTGGGGCCCTGTGCATGCTGCACAAGGACTGTACCACTGAGCTACATCCTCACCCCTTCTCAGGACTTCTGACTGATGAGTTCCTACCTTTCTTATAGCACTTCTTACATCATTCTAAACTTGTGTTTAAATGGCTTTTGGTACCACTAGACTGGAGATTAAGAATTGTTTTTTCTTCAATACTCAATCCCCAGAATCAAGAAGAGGTCTAGATAGACTCAGGGGCTTAATAGTCTATGGATGACCTAGGCACAGTGGCACACACCTGTAATCCTGATGACTCAGAGGCTGAGGCAAGAGGATCACAGTTTCAAGAGGCCAGCCTCAGCAAATTAGTGGGGCCCTCGCTAAACAAAAAAAAAAAAAAAAAAAAAAGTCTATGGATGAATGAGAGCAAATTGCAGCTAAATGATCTACTCACTCCCTGCTATCTGAGTTCTCAGTTTAATTAAATGAATATTGATCTATATCTCTATCTGAGTCCTCATCTATATAATGGGAAGCATACTATAGCTGGCTCTCCACATTCATGTGTTCCCATTCAGACTCAATTAACATGGAACAGAAATGTTACATTATTGCTGACATCTTCTGTGCAAGGCCTGCAATGGTTGCATTGGTTGTGTCTGCACTGAACATGTACAGACGTTTGCCTTGTCATTATTCCCTAAACAATAGAGTATAACAACTATTTACATAGCATTCACATTGTATTAGCTATTACAAGCAATCTGGAGATGATTTAAAGTATGCTGGGGGATTGTGTAGGTTATATGCAAATACTGCACCATTTTACATATGGGATTTGAGCATCCATGGATTTTGGTATCCGAGGGAGGTCCTGCAGCCAATCCCCCATAGATACAGTTGAGCTCCAAGGATGGTTGTGAGGAATAAATAATGTAACATAAGTGAAAACACTTAAGGCACAACTTAGCACATAATAAACACCCTGTAAATGTTAGTTTCCCTTCTCTTTCATTCAGCTTGTGTTTATTAATCACCTACAATGTACCAGGCACTGTCCTAGGTGCTGAGTTCAAAGCAGTAAATAAAATGAACTCCCTGTCTCCATAAGACATACTTCTAATTGGGTGAGGTAGATAGTAAATAAGTAAATGCATAGTATGCCAGATGCAGAGAAGAGCCATGGAGGAAAATAAGCTAGCATAAAAGATAGGAAGTACCAGGAACTGGGGTAGGGGAGGGACTTTCTCTTTTATATAAGGCAGCTAGGGAACCTTGTTGGTTAGATGGCAGGTAAGCACAGACTTGAATTGACCTGTGTGGGCACCTAGAAGAAGCATGTCTAAGTCATGTGTTGGGGGCACAGCAAGGAGGCCAGTGTGGCTGGAGCAGAGTAAGTAAATGTGGCCAAACAGGCAGGAATCTGGATCAGTGAGGGCCAGCGGGGCATGGGGGAGACTTTGAATGTTCTCTCTGAATGAAATGGGAGGCCCGTGGGGGCTTTTGAGCAGCAGAGTGACATATCTGATTGTCATTTCAAATAGAGACTCTGGCAGCTGGGTTGAGCACAGACAGGAGAGGGAAAGGATGGAGGCAGGGTGAGAGGTTAGGAGGCTACTGCAATAATCCAGGCGGGACCCTGTGGGGACTTGGGCTAGGGTGGAGAGAAGTAAGGCCTGATGAGGTTTCTGGAGACATGGATGCAGAGTGTGAGCGAAAGAGAGGAGTCAGGTTGAGCCCAGTGGATTTGGCCTGAACAACTAGAAGCAAGGATTTGCCCTTTTCTGAGATGATGAAGACTGCCTTCCACGTGCTGGGTGGTATGGAGGTGGAGAGAACAAAGGAACATTCTTAGGGAGCTTTTAAACATATTGTGCAGGGAGAACTACTCATGGTACATGAGGGAAAATCAGAAGACAGGCACCCATGAAAGGACAAGCAAGCAGAAGCAGAGTGCCCACATGCAGCAGACAAGAGGGAGCTGGGGGGCAGGACTCACTGGCAGAGCACGTGCTTAGCATATGTGAGGCCCTGGGTTCCATCCCCAACACCAGAGAAGGAAGGAGATAGAGGAGGCAGAGGAGCAGGGGTCCTCAACCTAGAGTTTCCCTTTCCCTATAATCCTGTCTCACTCCTCACTCTTGGGGACCCCAGTTCTCCACTTGAGACAGATGGTGGAGGGAGTTGTTTAGCATCTAATCTAGTATGTGCCAGACCTTATCTCATGTAATCCCTATGACAAGCTTGCAAAGTAGACTCAGACCTGTTTATTTTGCAGATAAAGAGGCAGACTTTTGGTAAGAGTGACACCCTGAAGCTGGGTGTGGTGGTGCATGCCTGTAATCCTAACTACTCAGGAGGCGGGGGGCAGGAGGATTGCAAGGCCAACCTCAGCAATTTAGGAAGGCCCTAAGCAACTTAGTGAGACTCTGTCTCAAAATAAAAAAAGGGTCTGGGGATGCAGCTCAGGGCCTGAGGATGATGCTCAGGCCTTTTTGACTTTTAAACCCCCATTTTCCCATCTTACCACACTGTGTCCTATGTGCATGTTAATCTTTCCTGTGTGAAAAGTTGGCTTACGGTGTTTTGCTTACTCTTAATGCCCTCCCCTGCCATGTCACCCCTCCAACCACCCTGTCCCAGAACCCCACTTTCCTACATCTGTTGTGTTCCAGATCCCAGGTCTCTTTTCTCCACCAAGCTCAACTTCTCACAGCTTCTCCACGCCACACTGACATCCTCCTTTTCACGTGCAAGTCGATTCTTTTCTGTTCAGTTCCTCTGGTCACCTAGCTATAGACAATCTCCCACGATTCAGTTTATGCCTTTTAGTCTTGCTCTTGTGGATCATAAGCTTTATAAGATCAGAGTGTAGCCAGGCCTGGAGGCACATACCTGTAGTCCCAACTACTCAGGGGGTTGAAGTGGGAGGGATTACTGGAGCCCAGGAGTTTGAGACCAGCCTGGGCAACATGCAAGACCTCATCCCAAACAAAAACACACCAGAACAACAATAACAAGATCAAGAGCTTGACACAGGCCTCTGAGTATCCCACAGTTGACCAGTAGAACCAAAGGAGATAGTCCACAAATCAAGATATGGTGACAACTAGTTTCTTCACAGTAATTTCAAAACAACTTCAAGCAGGAATAATTTGTATTTGTGTTCAATGTGTTAATTTCCTCTAGTTAGCATGGAAATGATTGTCTGAAATTACAAGTTCAGTAGAATAGGGAGGTTAGGTTAGGAAGCTTTGTGATTTAAGAAAATATTTTTCTAACAGTAGTGGCAGTGAACTACAGAACTCAACCAAGCAGCCGCTTCCTTCCTAACAGGCGGTTTCCATTGCTCAAAATGTTCTGAAACAGTGCAATTTTTCCCTTCCTTTAATCAATGTTAGGGGAAATGAGATGAAAGGTAATATCCACAGGCTCCTTGAAGACATTTGAGTAAGATGCAAAAGATGGGAAATGTTGTGTTTCCCCCTTGTGTGAGAAAGACAACTACTCTCTCATGAGGCTGTCCATTGAGGAGGACAGAGATTTGCAAAAGGCACATAGAAATGGAGAGGCTTGAATAATAACATCATAGATGCCCTGAGGGTGAGAGGACAAAGTTGTCAGATGCAAGATCCGAGGTGTTTGTCCAAGAAAACAGGGACATAGACTGTTGAAAAAGGAAGGCCTCTCTCAAGAAAGAAATTCAAGTGACACTAACACTTGGATGAGCACCCAAGGACAGAAGAGCCTCTCCCTACTTCTCCAATTGCCTTTCTCACAAAGAGAAATCAGAGGGAGGATGGGGAGAACTCAATGTCACTCACTTGCCCACAAGCCAGCCACCTGCCTCCTTACAACCATGGGGTTGAGTTAAAATGTAAAATAAAATCTGTTTAGTTATTAAGCAACTAAAAGTATACAGTAAAGAACTTAAGCAGTACAAAATTATGTACATATTTTTGTATATACATGTATATGTACACTGTATATGTAAGAAACATTATGTGTGTGTGCACATGCATACACACACACACACACACACACACACACACATATATGCTATATGCATTTCTCCTACTTCTGACTCTGAATTCCCCATTATTCCCCCTCACTCCCTCACTCCTGGAGGCAATTACTGTTATAATTTTTATGTCTACTTCTCAGGGATATTCTATGCATATATAAACATGAGTTTTTAACATAATGGCAGGGCACTCTACAATGCTACATCTTACTTTTTTCCTATGGTGCTGGCCTGTGAACCCCATTTCCCCTCAAAAAACCAAGCCAAATAACACCCACGCTTCCACAGAGTGGGAGTTTTCTAAGTTCAGCCTGAATCCCCATTTCCACATTGCACATCAGGAGTTGATATATATTCTAGACTTTTTTCCCCTGTGGCGCTGGGGATTGGAGGGAGGGCTTCATGCATGCAAAGTACATGCTCTACCACTGAGCTACATCCACAGCTCAATGTCCCCATTCTTGAACTGATGTACTTTCTGTCTTTTAGGGTAAGCACTTCTCAGGCATAACTGTGGACTTGGCCCAAGGGAAAGCACAGGCTGCTCTCGAGGATTGCAAAGTTCCCTATAGACAGCAAAGGGAAGAAAGAAAGGAAGGGGTTCCTGCCACTAACCTCATGAATGAAAGCTGCCTTCCAAAGCATGCTAAATTCTGTCATCCTAACTGGAGTGCTTGCTACGTGCCCAGCCTTGTAGTCCATGCCCAGCCTTGTAGTCCAAGCTGAGGATTCACAGTGAATCCCATCTTAAAAAGACACAAAGCCAGTGCCCTGGAATCCAGAACCAACATCGTTTTCAGAAAGAGGTCCTTGAACTTGGACCATATAGGGTCAACCCCCTTTACCCTTGTCCCACCCCTGCAGCCCCACACCAAAGGGGGCCTAGTGGGGGCTGGCACTGCTTGATTCCTGCTGCTGCCTCTGTCACTTCCAAAGAGCCTGTCATTAAAGCTTTGTCCCTGGCTCTCTGATTTACATGTACAAATAATCGCTGTCAGGGGCACGAGCCCCAGAGAGCAATAATAGATTCTGGTGGTAGCAGATGCAGATGCAGGAAATAAAAACAAAAATGAAACACACCAGCCTGGCAGAACTCAATACTGTGAGGAGTCCTGAGGGGGGAGCAAAGCCTGCTGGGGAGACAGGCTGGAGAAGGACCATCAGATAAAGTATTGATTGCTGGGTGTTCTGCAAAAGCCAGCCAAGAATGTTTTATATAAAATTGTGGTAGCACACATATGACTAAATATGCCATTTTAACCATTTTTAAGTGTATAATTCAGTGACATTACATCCACAGTGTTGTGTAAACTTCACCACTATTAGTCCCTAAAACTTCTTCTTTTTTAAGATGGACACAACATATTTATTTATTTATTTTTATGTGGTGCTGAGAATCGAACCCAGTGCCTCACACATGAGAGATGAGCACTCTACCACTGAGCCACAAACCCAGCTCCTTAAAACTTCTTTATCACCTCACACAGAAACTTGGTACCCCTTAAAAACAGTAACTCAGTGCCGGACATGGTAGCACACATATTAATGTCAGTGACTCAGGAGGCTGGGGCAGAAGGATCACAAGTTCGAGGACAGTCTGGGAAAATTAGTGAGACCTTATCTTAAAGTGAAAAATTAAAAAAAAAAAAATAAGGGCTAGGAATGTAGCCGAGTGGTAGAGTCCCCATGGGTTCAATCCCTAATTCCACAAGGAAAAAAACCCACCCACAACAAAACAGTAGCTTCCCATCCTCACTTGCTGTGAGCCCTTGGTAATCCTAGCCTAATTCTTACTTAATGAATTTATCTATTCTATGTATTTCATAAAATGGACTCATACAATATTTGTCCCTTTTTTTCTGATTTATTTTACTTAGTATGTTTCTAAGGATCATTCATATTATAGCATGTGTCAGAACTTCATTCTTTTTTTTTTTTTTTTTTTGGTACCAGGAAGTGGATCTAGAGGTGCTTAACCACCCAGCCACGACTCCAGCCCTTTTAAATATTTTATTTAGAGACAGGGTCTCACTAAATTGCTTAGGGTCTTGCTAAATTACTGAGGCTTGTGATCCTCCTACCTCTGCCTCTGGAGCTGCTGGGATTATAGGCATGCTCCACCACTCCAGGAATACTTCATTCCTTTTAATGGAAGAATAATATTCCATTGTATGGCTAGACCATATTTTGTTTGCTTATTCATCAGTTCATGAACACTTGGGTTATTTCTACTTTTTGGCTATTATGAACAATGCTACTATGAATATGGGTGTACAGATATGTGTTTGAGTCCATTTTCTATTCTCTTGGGTTAAAACTAGAAGCAGAATTGCTGGCTTAAATAGTCATAATGTGTTTAATTTCTCAAAGATCTACCAAACTGTTTTCAGCAGTGGCTAGCCTAAAATTTAAGAGGATAACTCAGGCCCTGCTCTGGAGACAGAGTTCAGTGCATCTTGGTCTTGGGACACCATACAGCACATTCAGGGTCAGCCCGCCTGGCCAGGGTGAGAAGAAAGAGAACTGGTCTAGAGCTGGAGGGTGTCCAAGGAAAGAGTAGTGAGCCTGGCCCTCTACACTACTTTTCCGTGTGCTTGGCCAGCTCCTGAGAGAGGGTCCACTGTAATCTACACCTTGTGGGGCAGGGAACCTTAGGGTCCAAGCATGTGCCTCTGATGGTTGAGCTCAGCGAGCTGGCGACACCTGATCTAAATCTCCTGACCCCATTCCTGATTCTCAAGAGCTTGTTTGAAGATTCCGAAAGGGGAGTGCAGCTACTTGACACAGGAACAGTCCTCCTCGATGGGTGAAAGTCATTCTCTTCGAACAAGCATGCAGCGACGGGAAGGACGCACATGCAGCAAGAAGGCAAGAAAGGGACAGCTACCTAGCCAATCAATCAGGCAAATCAACCCTGGCCATCAGTGGGTGGCAGGTGTTGCAGCCAGATCACCCTCACAGCCCCATTCCTGGTTCTGGTGTACCATCCTACCAAAGCTGGGCTGAGCAAGATGGGACCACTCAGGCAGGAAGTGAGCAGAGACACCATTGGTGCTCCACCTCTGCACTGTCAGGATACTGGTGTTAGGACTTTGTCCGCATCTGCCTCGGCTCCAGTGTCACGTCATCCTTCACACTACACCCCACTCCATCTCCTTGGTGGTTCCCATGTGCCTGAGGAATTCACTCTCAAGGCTGTTATCACCTACTTCTTGTTGTTTTCAGGTTACTGACCTGTTTCCCCACTGCAGTGTGAGTATCTTAAGGGCAGAGAATGAACATTTTATCTCTGTATCTCTAACTCTAGGACAAGGCCAGTACCTAGTGTTTGTTGAATGAACATATGAGGATAAAGAATGAATGAACCATGCTGGTTAATGAACGTTTATTTCCCAACTGAATGAATGAATGGATGGATGAATGGGGTTCCAAGGACTGAGATGAGCTGGTGGAGTAGACTCTTGGCTGATAGCCAAGCCCTCATTCGCTCACTCACTCATTTATTCATTCATTTAGTACAATCACTGCTGTGTCAGTCCCTATTAGGTACTGGGCTTCAGATGCAAATAAGACCCAGCCTTTGTCTTCAGGAAACCTACAGAAGAGTAGATAGAAAAGTAAACAAGAAGTGTGCTTCAAGCTACTCCATTTCCCCCAAACCATACAGGGACTTACATAACATCAAAAGCCGGACTAGGGCTGCCTCAGCTTCACCAGTTGCTGGGCACAGCTGGCTGTGGGAGGAGTGGCCAATTAGCATGCTGCACACACCTGTCCGCGGCTGCTCCAAGGATCCAGGGGCTGAAGAATTAACCACCAGGAGGATTTTTGGAGCTCCCAGAACCCAGCCCAGCTCACATCAGAGACCTCATTCCCCTTCAGGGATTCATTCGCTCTGCACAGCTGGTTAATTTTTCATCAAGGGGTGGGGGGTGGGGTTAGGAGAGAGCTCTGATCCTCCACTCTTTCATGCTGGGGGTGGGGGAGAAACACAACATCCTATCCATTTTATTTTTTAGATGAAATAGGAACAGATTGTGGTTGCCAGGCAAGACCCTGCTCTCACAGGGCTTGTGCTGCTGCTGTGGGCTGATTAACGGTTATTGGGCAAAGGATAAAGCATCCAGACGGCTCAGGCCTCCGGTGAAGGTGCTTACACATTTAATGAGCACTGGGTGACATGCTAGTGGTGAGCAGCAATTGTTTTAGGGAAATGATTTAAGGTTCTAGTCTTCTGTTCCACCTTCATCCCACTTTCCACTAAGGTCTGCCAGGCTCACTCCCTGTTCTGGCCTGGGCGGCATCCGATGTGCTCTTAAATGAGCATGCCCTTCTTCCATAGAGGCTCCAATGGCAGTCCCAGGGACACCTGTTTCTGCTCAAATCTGACTCACAACCTGAACACTCCAGACTGAGAATAAAGTCTCAGTTTGCTCATCCAGAAAATGGGAAAGAGAAAAATAAGAAAATGACCTTATAAGTTTAGTGAGACTAGAAGCATCAACGTGCTTTCACGTCTGTGGTCTCACTTGATCCTCATTCAAAACATTCTACTGAATGCCTTCTGGGTGCCCCCAATTAAAAGTGGCCCCGGAAGGTTAGTAGAGCAGATATTATCATGCCCATTTGGGAGAAAGAGGAACAGAAGGACAAAGTTGCATTATCTGCCCCCATCACAGGGGTCAGTGGCTGGGACAGAAAAAGAATAGCCACCCACCACAGGCCTGGAGCAGATTTAGCCATGAGGGGATATTCATTTCCTTCTCCCTGTTTCCAGGCTTATTCTACTGGAGGAGTCTCCCAACTGGCCATTGAGAGATTTCCCCTGCTCAATGGAGCCTCAGCTTGAGGAGCAGGGGATTTCCTGACTCTGTGTCCATCCTCCTGCGATCCCTATGCCCTGGCCAGTTGGGAGACATCATTTCAGGTCAACAAAAAATAGAAGGCTCCTACTACATGCCTTGAACTGTGTTATGTTGCTACATGTTGTGTGCAAGACACCAAAGACATGGGCCCCTGGCTCAGGAAAAAGGCAATTTTATTGTTGAAATAAAACCTACACAAATGAATCTGAGAGTGCATTTTAAACAAACAAACAAACAAACAAAAAACAGCTGATGCTAACTCGGATTCAGTGGGTCTGGATTGAGTGCAGGCTATGCAAGCTCACAATCTCCTGTCAATGCTGATGCCATTTGTCATCAGACCACACTTCAAGTATCAGGGCTATGGATGGGCCACATCATGAGAACCCAGAAGAACAAGGGTGGTCATGCAGTGCCTCCTTAGAGGAGGCGCATGGACACACGGTCTGGAGAAGGGGAGAGACGTAAACTGGCAAGTAAAAAAGGCAACTGCAATCTTTCATCGGCACTCCACAGAGCCATCAGGTCACAGGGACATGGAAAAGGGCACCATGATAGCGTGGGAGAACAAACTCTGGGCTGGGAATTGGAGACAAGTCACTGGTCCTGACTGTGCGACCTTGGAGTGTCCACTTCCTCCCTACAGAAGTGTTTATAAAGGAAGAGTTTAGCAGTTCTCAACCTGGACAGCACTTTGGCACATCTGGGAAGCTTAGAGCAGCGCCTGGCCCCTTCCTGAGTGATTTTTATGTAGTGGTCTAAGGCTTGGACTCAGGTAGCTTTAAGTCGCCACCCTCTACTCCTGTGATTCTTTTGCACAGCCTGGGCTGAGAACCCTCTCGTTGGATGACCCCTGAGGTCCTGCCTCACTTCCTCATCTCTTCATCTGGACGGCAAGGGCCAAGTCCTGGCTTCTGTTCCTGGGCTTGCAGCCTGGAACAAAAAACAGGATCTGAGAACTCCTAAGAAAAGCTTCTCCACCATGCCAGAACTCCGAGCTGTTCTGTGGAGGAGGCCAGGTGGAGGGGCTGCCCTGCCCATCTGGTTCCCATTAATCCCAGGGCATGTTTCACATCCCCGGCAGGTACTTGGAGCTGGGAACAGCCCCCTGGGTGGCCCTCGGCGGGGGCCTTTTAAGCCAAGCCCTGCTGACAGGCTGCAGGGCTCTGTGGGGCCCTTCTGGCTTCCAGTCACTTGTCCCCTCTTGGGCATAGAATCCCCCAACAAATAAGAAACCAAAGGAGGCGGATGCAGAAGCCTACCCTCCCTTTCATTAGCAGCCTGTCACAGAGCATGAAGGGCTCCGATAAATTCTGTGGCTCAGCAGCTGCCAGGCAGACCCGGGAGGAAGAAGATTCATTTGTTCCCCCAGAAGACCAGTCTTTAGGAATTTCCAGCTCCTTTCCTGCCCCAGCCACTCAGCTGGCTGGGAACTAGCCCAAAGCCGCATGTTGCTCCAGGGTTGGCCTGGAGAAACCCAGGCTTTGGAGGGAGCCATGATAGAGTGACTGCCCTGAACCAAGAGGAAAGCGGAAATGGTCAGGCCCTGGGTTCCCCTTCTTCCCGCAGACATGGAGTGGAGGAGTCAGTCTTGGCTTCCATAAGGACCCCAGAGCATTTGCCTGCCGGGACCTCCTTTCCTTAGGCTGTGACCATGGTGGCTCTGTGAAGGGGACTTGTCTTTGTTGTGTGAGTCGCCCCATCAGTCCCAGGGTTGATAAGTCAGGCCAATGGGGTTGGAGGCATGTGGGTACTCTGCACAGAGACTGCCCAGGCTGCACCCACACCTAAATTCTCCCCAAAGTCTTGCCGCTTCCCCTCCATCCACTGGCTGCTCCCTAAAGAGAGCACAGTGTTGTGGTTGGGTGTGGACTTTGGGGTCACATGGCCCTGAAGATGAGTCCCAGTGTCACCACTTACTGGCTGTATGGCCTGGAGCAAACTAATAAGCCTCTTTGTGGCTTTGCTTTCTCATCTATAAAATGGGAATAATAAAATATGTACCTCGTGAGGAATAATGTGGTAAGAGTATTAATACCAATGCCTGAGGGAAAGAAAGTCAACAAAAAAGAGGGCCTCCTTGGCTGGCAAGTTCATTGGCAGGCACTGGGAACTCAGAAGTACTTGCTCAAGAGAGCTGAAAGAATCCATGCACAGAGTGTGTGTTCCGGGATGAAATGAGCAGGCATGCCCTCCCTTTGGGAAAGGAATGAGGAGAAACTGGGGCCATGCTCTTGCTGCACACTTACAGCATGTGCTGTCCTTCCCGCATGTTCTGGCCAAGTCGTTCCTGGGAGGCTCTGGCCAAACCGCAACACCAGCCCTGGGAACAGGAAAGGGCCAAGCTCCAGGGCTGCAGATGTCCCCACAGTGGGAACCCAAGGCCAGATTCTCGAGGAACTGAGGGAAGGTTAGAAGAACAGACATGGATGGGCAGCCCAGTCCAGCTGTATGAAGCTGGGGGTCCTGCCAGGGTCCAGGCAGACAATGCAGGTCAAACAGGGGCTCAGCATCTTCTTCCCACAACCTCAGCAGGCAGCAAGGGGGAATGAGCAGAGGTAAGCTTAGGGCCAGGGAGGTGGGCAGAGATGGTGTGGTGTCCACAAGAACATCAGCCTCAAATCTTGTATGTAAGCTGGTGAAACTCACGTGGAAAAAATGCCCACTTTGGAAGGAGGAGCATTTTATGTTCCAAAGGGATGCTTTCTTCTACTCTGTTCTTTACCAGGGAACTTTTCAATGACAACTTCTTAATGTCTTGAAGATTTTTTTTTTAACTCAGTTTTTTAAAAATGCAAGTGTTCAGGAGTTCAAATTTGTGAAGCACTCAGATATCCATTAGTCACCAGCTGCAGTTTTAAAACTATAATTTAAAAACTTACCCATTAGCATAGCTGTCCTGGCCCCAGGTCCGGTCTTTACCATGCCTTTCTTCCTCTTCCACCTCCTCAGGTACATCCAGCATGAACTGAGTGTATACTGTGTGCCCAGCTCTAAGTTGGGGCTTTTCTTAGGGTCCCTTCACCCACACCTAAATTCTCACAGAACCCTACCCCCCACTTATGGTATGTATACACACTCGGACCAGTGGTGTGCTAGGAAACATTTAACAACCAACTTTCTGAAAGAATACAACTGCAATGGCCAATTTCAAGCTACCAATGCGATGTCACTGAACACAGAGTTGGGAAGAGATACAAAGTAGCACAACTTGACACACAATTTCCCCCTACAGATCTGATTGAAGTAAATAACCTCAAGGGCATAACTGATATAGAATTCTTAGAAGCCATGAGTTTTGAGTATTATCATTGTCTTTAATGTGATTTATTTAACACAAAATTTGTACAACTTAATTTTAATAATGACTATGTTAAACCATTGCCTTACAAAATTTCTGACAATTGAACAACCAGACCTTGCAGGCTCACATCAGCTGGCTCAGACACAACACTGCTGGTGGTGTTCATGGATTCACAGCAATAGCAGTGGTGCCAAGCTTAGCAGGTGACCTGCAGCCTTCCAGCTAAACCTCATGGCAGACCTATAGGTTGGGTCATTTATTATTCCCACTTTAAAGATAAAGATGCAGGTGAAGCTTAAGAGGAGTTCAATGATTTATAGTCCAATCGTAGATCAAATCTAAACTCCTTCGCCTGTCAAGACTCTCTATGAACTGAGACATTCTCTATTTATTCAATTTCCTTTCTAACACCCTTCAATGCTCTTATCCCCAATGAGGCATCAGGAGAGAACTGGAAATCTGGGTATGATTTCTCAACATTCCTTCTCAGCCTAGCATTAGAGCACTTTTCAAAGCAGGAGAGCATGTATAGGAGCACCAGCCAAATCCCCATTTTGACTGTCTTTGACATAGTCAACAAACCACACTCCCTAAGCCTTAGGTCCTCTCAGAGTGCGGGGAGCAACCGTCTCCATGGTGCTGATTGTTACAGGTTCTATGATGCCATGGATCAATATCTGCCCAATGGGGAGCCTAGATTCCATTCTCAGCTATGTGGTTGCTGGCTCCCAGATGGGGAACTTCTTTTTCTCCCAAACTAGAGCATATCCCCCTAAGTTAGTCTGTCCCCAAGCAGAAACATACTGAGTACCTAAACAGCTATACCCAGAGGTGCTTTCATAGAAGCTGGGGAAACTTAGTGTGGAATAGCCAGAGATGAATGGTTTGGGGGAGGCAGCTCAGAGCTGGGGGTGGAGGCTGGCAGGGGAGCAGATGACCTCCAGAAGTCCCTGGTGGAGGCTGGTCTTGTGGGTTTCCTGAGCTAGATTGATTCCAGGCCTGGAATCCATCATTCCCTTCATAACACAAATAATCACCAAATGCGCTCAAGCACTCGGTAGCCTGGATATTCACTCTAGCAATTCTCTGTGTGGACGGTGATTAGACCATCATTATCTTAATGCTTCTTAATTTATCTTTCTGATTAGCAACTTACCATTTTATTTGCAAAAAATAGCCTTCTGCTGGGTGGAAGCCAGCCGAGCACAGCAGCTGTCATTTTCTCTGTACTAAATCAGGCCAGGCTTAAGTTGGTTTTCTGGTGATGTTATTTCTTGTGTCTTGGCGCTATCGGGGACCACAATCCATCATGGTTGCTGTTGTGGAATAAAGGCACACCCCTGGGAGGCCGCAGGAAGAGAGGTCACCTCTACCCAAAGGGGCCAAGATAAGACACACTCAGAGAAGGAATGCCAGAATTTGAGCTCTCATGTTGCCCTTATGAGACAAGCCAAGGAGGAGCTCACTGCAGGGACCAAGAGAGGTCAGTGGTGTGGGTAACATAGTCATAGCTGCCATCCAAATGCCACTTGCCATGTATAAAGCCCTTGAGATCTCTATCTCATTTCATTTTCAAAACAGTCCTATAGGCGTGTACCATTTTTGTTTCCATTTACAGATAGATCAAGGCTAGAGAGCTTGCATAATTTGCCCAAGGTCCTACAGGTCAGGATCAGCAGAGCTAGTTTTGAACCACATTTTTGTGACTCTCAGAACCAGTGACCTTGACTGTTATGTCACTTCCCCAAGCAGAGTAGACACAGCATGAGATGAGAGATTTTAGGACAAACACTCAGAGTGCCTCTTGAGTTTGTACCAGTTTGCCACTCACAGAAATGTCCTTAATGGACCAGCACCTCTCCTTTGTGCCCACAGATAACCACTTTCTTCTTTCCCACTCTCTACCACCAAAACGAATTAGTTTCTGTCTTTCAAACTGTTACAAGCAGTCTTGCTTTGGGTCACACAAAGTTTTCCTTCTAACTGATCCACTTGTTCTCCCATCTTCTCATCCTGAAAGATCACATTGCTGTCTGATTCTCCTTCCTTCCAGAAAATGTCTTTATTCTATCCCTGAAGTATACAGGCCATGGTCCTGGCAATCTCTGCTGAGAAATGTCATTGTCCCTAAGAGGTCCATCATTATTTATTTCACTTAGACGTTCAAACCCTGAATTTCCTTAATTTCAATTGTTCCTGCCTATTTCAGAGGGTAGCATAATAAGGGTGAAACTTCATGAGTTGACTCTAAAGGTCTCCAGAGAAGGTCCTAAGGAAGAAAGAACACACTGAAAGAGTAGGTGGCAGCAATGTTGTTTTGACCCCAATCTCAGTTCTTTTTTTCTTTTTTCTAGTTGTAGATGGACACAATGCCTTTATTTTATTTGTTTATTTTTATGTGGTGCTGAGGATCGAACCCAGTGCCTCACACATGCCAAGCGAGCCCTCTACCACTGAACCCCAAGCCCAACCCCCCAATCTCAGTTCTTGTGGTGACGTATCCACTGAACCATTTGTTTTTCTGGGAACGGATATGCCTGCACCAAGCTACATCTTGTCAGCATAGTCCAATATGGTAGCCATTAGTCACACGTGGCTATTTAAATTTAAATGTAAAGTTCAGTTCCTCAGCTGCCTGGCCCCATTTCAAATGTTCAATCATTGCACGTGGCTGGCTACTAAATTGGCCAGCAGAGAGAGAAAGAACATTTCCATTACTGTAGAAAGTTCTCCTGGATAGCATTAGTCTAAATTCAGGCCACATGGAAACCTTTGTGACAAAGTCGGATGCCTATAAGGCTCAGATAAATCATGGTCAAACACTTTCCTCACTGGATTGTAGAGACCACTGCTCTTCAAAGTGTGGTCCCTGGACCAGCAGCATCACATGGGAACTTGTTCAAAATGCAAATTCTTTTTTTTTTCCCCCAAAATACAAATTCTTAGGCCCCATCTCAGACTAACTGAATCAAAACTCCAGAAGTGGAGCCCAGCAATCTGCACTTCAATAGGTGATTCTGATGACTACCACACACTGAAATCAATGTGTGGCACTATGATGATGTTGCTGGGTGCAGTGGTACACATGTGTAATCCCAGCAACTCAGGAGGTAGAGGCAGGAGGATTGTGAGTTTGAGGCCAGCCTTGGTAACTTAGATACTGCCTCAAAAACAAAAAAGGGCTAGGGATGTAGTTCAGTGGTAGAGTGCCCCAGGCTTAAACCCAGCACTGCAAAAACAAACAAAAAAAGAATTGTGATGCCACAGATTGAGACTGCTATGTGTCTGTCATGATGCTGAGTGTTTCATAGGCATTATCTCATTTAAACCAGGCAATGATACTGTCAGATAAACAGTATATCTCCATTTTACAGAGCAGAAACTGAGGTTCTGAGTAGGAAATAACTAGCCCGAGGTCATATAGCTAAAGGTTGACAGAGGCAGGTTTTATCTGACCACAAAACCCTTTCACTAACACCACTGGCTTGGAGCTGGCAGTGTCTGCTTGCCAAGTGTCTTCTGAAAGGACTTGGGAGATCTTATTTGACAAGCTCAGTGGTGGGAAAAGGAACATGGCCAAAGCCCCCACCAAACAACCAGAACAACAGCACTATCCTGGTAACAGCAGCTCCATCTTATCCTAAACAGAGACATGAGCTGGTCAGGTAACTCCAAGGCCACGCCCTCGGACTTTGCAAGGTCTTTCTAGTCTGGCCAGGTACTTGGGGATCATATTCTAAGAGTACATATGAGTTCAGAGGGCTGAGTTACACTAAAAATAAAATTCTTCCCTGGGTAACTATAGATTTGCTTTTCTTAAGAGTTCAAGAAAACCTCCAGTGATTGTATTAGAGGATTAGAGATAGAAATTGCTGTTTCTTCCTTAATCTTTGCAGTGGTCCCTGGGCTGGCAGGCTGGATTTCACAGGAAAGGAAACACACGGTTTGTTTTGTACAAAAGTCATGCTCCCGAAATAGTCAACAAACATCCATCGAACACCTATGTTATCCAGCCACTTTCCCCGAGGTCATTTCATTTAATCTTCAGAACAACCCTTTAAGGACCTATGATTTAAGATGGTAGCTCTTATTATCCCCTCTTGATAGAAAAGGAACGAAAGGCATCCAACTGGTAAGTAGCCAGCCAGAATCCAAACCCAGGTCTACCTGTTTTGAAAGCTCTCCCTCTTTACACCACACAGGCCTATATTTTCTAGCACTGGGGTCAATTAAGGGAAGGGAGTGGAGTCTGAGGACAGAAAAGAAGTTCTATGTGTCCTCATGTCAGCCATCAGAACATGTTGAAGGAAAAGCCAGGTGTGGTGGCACATATCTGTAATCCCAGTGGCTTGGGAGGCTAAGGCAGGAGGATCACAGTTTCAAAGTCAACCTTAGCAACTTAATAAGACCTTGTCTCAAAATTAAAAATTTTTAAAAAGGCTGGGAATGTGGCTCAGTGGTTAAGCACCTCTGAGTTGAATCCCTGATATCAAAGAGAGAGAGAGAGAAAGAGGGAGAGGGAGAGGGAGGGAATATGGTGTTAAGGAGAGGGACATTTCTAAGAGTATGTGTATAAACTGAGCCAGTTCTACACATTGCTAGAGTCATATTCAGCCTTTTTACATGTAGGTGCCTAGGATTCTAATCCCTTTGCTCCTGTGTTAGTTATGAACTGATGCTGGTCATGGACTTACAGGATCAAAGTGGAGGCAAGGCCCTAGCAAGGGGCCTGAGCTCCAAGGGAAACTGAACATCATCAGACACTGGCTAGCAGTTCTGGACTGTATCTTGAATGTGATGACCTTGAGTTCCAGAGAAGCTGTCTAACTAGTGCCCAGGAAGCCAGCACACTCCTCATCTATCCTAACCCTCTGCTTAGAGGCCCTCATACTTCTGGCCTGCAGTGGGGTCCCACTCTTTCCTCTCCCAGAAAGAGAGCAGGACCAAGTAGGTGGACAGAAAGAGGTCAGGAAAACTCCTTGCACAACTCAGTCACAGATGTCCAAGAACATCCAGAAGCCTACCACTCCTGGGATACCACAGTTGACCTGGATCAGCTGTATGGGGCCCTGCCAGTGTGTGAAACGTGGAACCTCTTTCTTGGGGGACTCCACGCAGGTTCTTACAGCAAACAGTGAATAGAAACTCAGAGCACCCCTCATATCACTTGTGCCTACTCGCAAAGAACCTGCATCAGGTGGCCCATTTTAACTTGTACCTAATAAGGCTTGCTTCAAGAAATTATACATTACTCTCCCAGTTATAGGAAAACATGGAGAAGACCCCTCCCACTCTTCCTGAGTTAGACTGGTTTGTGCACTTTTTTTCCCAAAAGTCCACCAGAGAACTCCAAAATACCAAAGATGAACTTTTTAGGGGGAGTCATGGCTTCTCCTTGCCTCTGTGCAGAGGGCCTGGGCCCCGGGCCTCCCCCAAGCTTCCTTTCCCACTCATGATCCCCACAGCCATCCCCCAGATGCCCACAGGTTAAGAGGGGTGGTTATAAGCTGAGCTTGAAGCAGCCCCAGGAGTCTGGGTGCAGGTTCAGACTGTCACGAGGTGCATATCAAAGCTGGAGTTTAAAAACTGTACTGGGAATAGTGCAATTATCTCGCTTCACCACATTTCTCAGCCCCGACTGAGGTTTAATTAAAGCCAAGTAAAAACACAAAGTCGCCATTTCAGATATCACCCCACTGCATGCTGGTTAAAAAAAAAAAAAGGAAAGGAAAGGAAAAAAAACCTTTATCAGGGACTTAAAATTTTTCTGTGGGTATCTTCTGACTCAGTTGGATATTATTCTTTCATAACAGTTCCTTTAAAGAAAAAAATATATATTTAATATATATGTATAAAATGAGTTAATCCCCCATAATCTCCTTGAGTTGTACCTAAAACACAGTTTCTTGCAGGTGACCTTTTCAGAAGAGGCTGTTGCTATGGCAACCGCATTGTTTGATTCCGTCAAGAGAAAAATGCTGCATGGAAATGTATTTAATTTTGCTTAATTTGATGCTGTATTTAACACTTACACAGGCTGAAAGGAAAAGAGGGTCTGAAAGGCAGGAGCCAGCTCATCAGGGCCATGTTCTCCAGTTCCTGAACAGTGAAAGGGCCCTCCCAGACACCACGATCCATTGGGCACCTGCCTCTGGCCTAGAGGTGGAAGCCAGTTCTGCCTCTTGTTCTATCTCCAAGAGACTTGGTAGGAAGGAGAGATGGGCAAGGCCCATTAGACAGTCCCTCAGATACAGGTCCCCCTTGGGGGAACCTTATTTGGCAAGTCAAATAAGATAGCACATATCAGTGGCATAGATTTGGACCAAGAGTTCACAGGCCTAGGTAGAGCTCTGTTCTGTTGCTCCTACAGCCTCACTTTCCCCATTTGAAATGTGACTCCAAAGACCTCTCCTATCTCTTATCACTAAGCCCATGAATGTCTGCATACAACACTGATGTCCTCAAGTAGGTTTTGACCTTCTTGGAAATAGGATACTCAGTAAATGATTCATCCACTTGGTCGGAGAAGAGGCCACTCCAGGAGACAATCTGGCCCAGTGCTGAGAGGTTTGGGTACAGCCTCACCCACTGCACTTTGCAGGCCGCTACACCCACTTGTATGCCCCACAATTACAGAAAGAGGTCCTAAAGCCAGACAAGCAAGGGCACTTGACCAAGGTGTCATGGGGGAGATGGGGATGGAGCAAACATAGTTTTCAATGGTCCCTCCAAGCCAGGTACATGTGTGTCCCTATTTGGAACAAGTATGGTGACCATAAGAAGAGAAGAGGAAGGACAGGCACAGCAAGGGAGTATTCTCCCAGCTCAGTTATATTGGGAGAACTGACTTCCCCAAGACTCAGACTCCTTCCACCAGCCATAGATCAGCAGTGTATGCAAACTATACACATACCCTGTCTGAATTACACCTACTAGCTTGATGACCTTGGATGGATGATTTAATCTTGATGACCTTGAATGGATGATTTAATCTTTCTGAGTCTCAGTTTCTCCATCTGAAAAATAAAATAGTTGACTTGGGATACTTAAAATGCCTTCTTTCTTTTCTTTTCCTCCCTCCCTCCCTTCCTTCCTTCCTTTCTCCCCACTTCCCCCACCTTTCTTTCTTTCTTTCTCTCCTGACATGATCCATTACACATGGGAACAGGGCTACTATCCAAGGGTAGGTCATTCACATCTCCAGTCACCATATTGTGCTAACTCCAGCAAGTCATCCCTCTCCCTTGAAGTTGAAGGCCCCACATCTCCATCACAAGCCAAGACCAGCCAACCCAGTGTCCTCAATCAC
This sequence comes from Tamias sibiricus, assembly GCA_025594165.1. Classification (NCBI taxonomy): domain Eukaryota; kingdom Metazoa; phylum Chordata; class Mammalia; order Rodentia; family Sciuridae; genus Tamias; species Tamias sibiricus. The sequence goes on along the minus strand of CM046657.1, from coordinate 119,552,666 downwards.
AGACTGCTGCATGTTTTTAGGGCTGACCCCATCAAGCCTCTGCCTCCCACTCTCCTGAGTTGCCATCATGAGTCTACACCTCCCAGATTATGCACCACAGTATAGATGTGCTGCCTGCCTCCCACATCCTTTAATTATGGCTTCTGGAAATCTTGGTCCTCTCTGAGTTTCTCCCTCACCTTCTTTTACGTGAAACCCAGCTTCCTCGAAAGGATGTGTGTCCCCAGAAGCCCTTCCAGTGGGGTCATTTTTGGCTTCCACATGCCAAGTACATCATATCCAGAGGTGGGCATGTCTTTCTGGCTCCCCACTGCAGTTTATAAACTCTTTCTTTCTTATTTCAAAAGCAAGCTCACTTGAAGCTCTATCATCAGATCTCATGACTCTCTTACATACATAATGCTATTGTTCCCTCTCATTCGTGGATGACTTTAGCACCTACACTGATGACTCCTTCTCTACCATTATTTCTGCCATCATTGTTGGAGACTTTGACATTCATGAAAATGATCCATCCAATGTTGCCGCCTACAGCAACGATACCGCGGAAAAGAAATCGGAGGCAGACTGGGAATGAATGGTTTCTTTATTCTTGCTTCTTCTTCTCTCCTTTCTCTCTCTCTCTCTGACTCCCCCCGGCCTGGTTAAATACTCTTCACCCATTAAGCATACAGGTGTACAGGTGCGGCACAGAAAGATTCTTAGTCAAATTCATTAAGGTCAGGTGTAAACAAGTAAACGCCTCCTTGTGGCTCTCAGCCAGCCGCCATCTTAGCTACTTCCTCATTAAAGGCTCTTACAATCCAATGTCCTGGCCTCTTAATTTTCTGACCATATTAGCTCCAATGAGCTTTTGTTCCACTCAGAGGGCCATTCTGTGTGTTCTGTCACACCAATGACTGAATCACCTATGGAATGTAGATTTCTAACATCCCATTCCCTGACCATTGCTGCCTTTTTTAAAGCTAATGTACTCTGACATTCCCACTCCAGCAATTCTCCAACCACATTTTATTTTAAAAGCCAAATTTTGTGATTATTCATTTCTATCATTCCTTGCATATATTTGCCTCCCTCTTTACCCAGCTCTGACTGCACAATCCAGCACTTGAACTTCTGCCTTGCCAATAACCTGACCTTCCTGCATCTCCTCTCCATTGTCTTAGCCTAACAGGACTCCAGCCCTGGCATCCTACCCACTTATTGGCCTGCACCATAGCGGCTGAACACTGCTGGAGAAAAATGACACAAATTTGCTCACTAGATTCACTACAAACATGACCACAAATCTTACTCAACAGTGTCAGAAAAACCTACTACTCTTCCCTAGAAAATTCAATTTCCCCATCTCTGGGGAAACTATCATACTTCCTTCTCTCTCCCCAAGTCTCCAACACCCCCTCCCAGCTGATGACCTTGCACTATACTTCCTAGACAAAATAAATTTCTATAAGATGAGAACTACCTCATCTTCCCATCAATAAGCCCTTTATTGCATCTGCTTTAGAACCAAAATATTCTGGCCATCTCACTCCCCATTCACAATGGAAAAAGAGTCCTGGCTCCTATCCAAGGTCAGCACCTTCACTGGGCTCTGAACCCATTCTTCCATGCTGTTTCAAAAACTATTTTTTTCCCCAACTGTTGAGCTTCTTCTTGCATTATCATTCTCTCCCTCTTTACTGGATCCTCCCATTGCATAAAAACAAACCTCCATATTGACCTCCTTTAAATAAGTCTTCCCTTGACCCCACCTCTCCCTCCATTTTCTACCTCTTTTTGAGCCCCCCTTCCAAGCAAGTCTGTTCAAAGAAGTCATCTGTACTCTGTCTCTACTTTTTCATCTTCCATTCTCTCCTCCACCCACTTCAGTCAGGCTTGATGACCCACTACTCCCCTGAAGACCAGTTGCCAAGATGACCTGTAACTGCATCATGCCAAAGCAAACAGTCAATCCTCCATCCTCACCTTCACTTCCTAGCAGCATTTGGCACAGCTGATCATTGGGGCTTCTCAAAAAACTTTCTTCTCCAGGTTTTAACACATCACTCATCTGGCTTTTCTAACACTTCACTGGCACTCCTTAGTCTCCTCTGTTGGCATTTTCTAAAAATACTGGAGCACTCTTCCTTTCTGTATTGTTTCTCCCCAGGTGATCTTATCTAGTCTTGTAGTTTTAAATACCTCTCACATGCTCAGGTCTCTCAGATTGACATCTCTAGCTGTTCCTTTTCCCAGATCCCCAGACATCTGTATTCAACTATCTACTCAACATCTCGACTGGAGTGTCTCCGAGGCATCCTAGACTTAACATATTCAGAATAGATCTTTTAATTTCTCCTCTCAAACCCACACACCCACTTACACCAAGCCTTCCCCATCTAAGTTAAAAGTACACTCTTCACCCAGTTGCAAAAAGCATACAAGTTGGTCTTGGTTGCTTCCTTTTTTCAACCACATCCTCCTCACCAGGGGAGGCCAGCTGTACTCCCACAGTGAATGGGAATCCAACCACAATGCTCTGTCTTCACTGCCATGGCCAACAGAGCCTCCTGACAGGTCTTTTAGATCCACACTGAAGCCGGGGTGGTAGTCCTAAAGCACAGTCAGCTCTCTTCAGTATCTCACCTCCAGTCCTTCAGTGGCTTCCCACTGCAAGCTCTAGTTGCCTCTGTGTTGTCTCCTAACCCCTAAGGCCCTTCTCTGCCTCTTGACCTCACGTCTCTTCATTCTCCCTGCTAATTCCCTAGGCACACTGGCTTGAACCTATTCTAAGGCTTTGCTCTGGCTTTTCCTTCTGCTTGAGATGCTTTCTCCTCCTCCATACATGGCAGCCATCTTCTCATCCATCAGGTTCAGTCCAAATATACCATCCTCAGAAAGCTTTCCCCAACACCCAGCCCAGGCCCTCTCCTATAGCATCCTACTTTACTTCTTAACCTCATGTATCAGACCTAATATTTTCCTATTTCCACACTTGCTTTCTTGTATGTTCACTCCTCCCTCCCCACTTAGAGTCTGCAACATTATACCTGCTCCTACAAGAAAGTCTTGCACACAGTGGGCACTTTGTATTTGTTGACTGCCTTTTTTTTTTTTTTTTTTTTTAGTATTTATTTGTTTGCTTTAGTTATACACAATGTGTTTATTTTTACGTGGTGCTGAGAATCGAACCCGGGCCATGCATGTGCTAGGTGAGCACTCTACCGCTAAGCCACAACCCCAGCCCATTGACTGCCTTTCTTAAGGAAGCAATTTATGGTTAGCTTTTCTGCCTTACTAATTTTGTGCCCATGGATTGGACCTGGCCCATTGTCAGCATATCATAATAAAACATGTGGATATGCAGCATCTTGGAGTTGGGCATCCTCTTAGACCCCTGCTCTGATCTTCCACCTAAAGCAAGAGTTTCCACTTATTCTAACATCCCTGACAAGTAGTCATTTATCCTCCCAAGGAACTAGAATATTTGGGGAGGAAGACAAATAACTGAGAGAGTAGCCAAGGGCCATCGCCCAGGGCTGGCTGGGCCTACCCCTGGGTCAAGTCATCCTAGCAGCAGACCGCTCTGTCTGTCCCCACTGGGCTTCTTGTTTGCACATCCTTGCCTGCCTTCTTGGCACTATGGTTGCTGCACAGCTTGTTCTCTAGTTTATTAAAAAATTGAAAACAAACAAACAAAAGGCCATGGTTTTGTGAATAGCTGTCCTGTCTAAACTGGCACAATTGTAATGCAGAAAGCCAGCACTGCCCAGGGGCTGGAACCCCATGCTGTGCCTCCATTCTGTGCTCTCGTTAGGGAATAGACCCCCTCTTCAAGGTAGGATTTGGGGGTTTTGATCTACTACTGCTAAACACTCCCTTCTGGGGACATGACCCCAGGACCACAGGGCATGGAAGTTCATGTGATTTAGTGGTTAGGAGTGTGGGCTCCTGTGTCATTCAGACCCAGGTGAATCTAAGTTACTTAATTATGGGCAAGTTACCTGAGTTCTCTGAGTGTCAACCTAAAGTAGGGACAATATATGCTTCACTCAAAGGATTGGTATAAAAGTAAATGAGATGATAAATGCAAAGTGCTCAACAGAGCTCTGGACATTAAATAAGTTCCAAGAAACTGGTACCTGTTAGACCAGTTCTATCCTGTGGCCCCAGAGCCAGTGTAATGCTACTTTCACCCCTGTTGGAAGGAAACAACCCTTCACCAGAACCCACCCTTGTCTGATTCTGAATATCCAATTAGATTCTTAGGCCACTGGTTCCTGCTCACATGACTGTCCATGTCACATGTGTATCTCAGGGGATATGCTTCCAAAAGACGTTAGCACCACCCAATGAGTAGTTGAACATGAGTCTTCATCAATAACAGTAAATCAAAAGCAAAAACAAAAACTAAGGATTCCCCCTAGGTCATCCCAAGGTCATGTAGTGACATTTGGCTCTGGAACCCAGCCCTCTTAACTCATTTCCAAATTTCCTTCCACTGTAGAAAAATACTGCATAAGACACAAGACCATGAACTATTTTCCACTGAAGACTCTCCATCCATCCCAAAGTTGAGAGATATTTTCTTTGCATCAATTTCCTCACCCTCTAGGGAGATGGGTGAAAAAGAGGGCATCTTGGGGACAAAGCATAGTGGGAACTACACTTGCCTTGACCCATTTTCCCTCTCTTCCTCCTAGCTGAGCCCTCCTTTTGCATTCACCCCTTCACTCGTTCTGCCTGCCTGCCTGCTTTTCTAGCTGTTTGCTCAGAAGCTGGGCTCTGTTTGCTGAGCCTTTATTCATTTTCATATTACCTGGGATATTTTCAACTGCTCCCCTGGGTTTTTAGGAGAATTTCAAGTGGCGAGAAACACACTGGGCTGCAAATGTAAACACCTAGTGATGACCTCCAAGCCCCACCTGGGGGACTTGTCCATCTTCTCGGCTGCTCTTCTGATCTGCACAGCCACCCACCCTCTCCTGCCCTGCTTATCATCTCTCCTTCGGTTTCTGGCCAGCTGGGCATGCTTTGGCAGACTGATGCAGCAGGCTGGATGGTTTAAACTCTTGAGTGATGGGCACTTACATGTCGGTCTTTTGACTCTGGCCCCCTGCACAACAGCTGACACATGGTGCTCCCATCAACCCCAGAAACAAGGATCAGTGTGGCAGATGAACTAGTCAATTCTCTCACTTCCAGAAAATGTTTTCCAGAAAGCACTGACTCCCATGCTGAAGGTGCTGGGAGTTAGAACAATAAAGAAGGAGAGACACCATATAGAAGGCTGTTTCTGTTGGAGGGAGCTGGGAAGTTGTCCCTGTGTCCTCTTTACATTATGCAATCAAAGCCCAAAGTGTGTCCCTTTAAAGCTCACTCCAGGTCTGGGGAGAACAAGGTTTGAATCTTTGGAATTGTAGAGAGGGCACTGGAGGAAATGGAAAGTCAAAGGAACACAAGATATAAAATCAAGATCAGAGCTGGAGCCTTGACTGTGCTATATGTTAGTCATGTGACCTTGACAGTCACAACTTTCTGTATCTCAGGGTTGATATGTGCATTCCCTGAGATGGTGTATGCAAGTGCTTAGTGACATCATTTCCTAGATGTCAGTTATCATTATTCACTCAGATTCAGATATTTCATTAGTAGATCAGTCACTTAAGGATCCAGGATCAGTCACATTGAGACAGACTTACAGAAAAGCACCTGGACAGCCTTCCTCACACCTCCACTGCCCACAGAGGCCCAGAGGCACCATCATTACCAGCACTTCTCCCCATTTGAAATACTCTTCCCTTCAAGCCTTCATACAATTTGTATCAAATGTTCTTAGAGAGTAGGCAAGAGGCCTGGTTTATTGGATATTTGTCAGGTTCAATAAAAGACACTGAGTGGCTCTGGGCTCATTGTATTCTCTGGTTTGTCACTATAGCACTTATAGGGCATGGCCCTGCCACTCCAGGCACAGGACATTAGGAAAACAAGAACAGGTTTTATTAACTGAGCCAAGGGACCCGATGGTGCATCTGTCACAGGGGGTGAGCAGAGGTGGCTTCCCCATCAATATGCCCCTCCCCAGGTCCTACTAGAGTCATGTTGTTTCTAGGTTCTATGGACTGAGCAGAGTCACAAAAATACCGTGGGCTATGAGCTAGAGCAAGGCCTACAAAGGAAATGCATTTTTATGGGCTTTGTGGGATGTTTTTTATTTTTCTTTTTGAAAAAGTCATCAATTTGCTGCTATCCCTTCTCCTAACTCTGCTATTTTCACAACAGGACACACATTGAAGGACTAAGTAAAACTGAAATCAGAGCCTTCTAGAAAGCAGGAACTGACCCTCCTCTGACACCCAAGTGCCCAACACAGTGTACTGAGATATCATATCTGCATGATCAATATCGAATAAATGAGCAAAGAGCAGTGGGGCAAGAGTTGAACCATATCTATGGAGTCAGGGACTGGGAGGCAACCCAGGTGCAAATATGGTAAAAGGTCCACTCAGGAAGAGTATGGGCACTGCATTCAGGCAGCATCCAGCTTTGGAGAAGTCCAGAAACAGATTCTGAGTGTCTCATCAGATTGGACATAGTATACCAATTAAAAGTAAGACAGAGGCCAGGCGCGGTGGCGCACGCCTGTAATCCCAGCACTTTGGGAGGCTGAGGCAGGAGGATCGCAAGTTCAAAGCCAGCCTCAGCAATGGCAAGGCACTTAGTAACTCAGTGAGACCCTGTTTCTAATAAAATACAAAAAAGGGCTGGGGATGTGGCCCAGTGGTCGAGTGCCCCTGAGTTCAATCCCCGGTACCAAAAAAAAAAAAAAAAAAAAAAAAAAGACAGAGCCCATTTTCTAAAAGCAGGGCAAAATAGCCAAGTTAGATTTGCAGCAAGATTTGAGGACTGATCCAGAGAGCACCCTAGATTCTTCCTAATAAAGCAGACCAGAATACAACCTAGATCCTGGGTAGGACCCAGTCCTGTGGCTATCTCTATACAGAAGAAAGGATAGTAAGGACAGGGAACTGAGAAGTCATTCAACTTCTTTGCCCCCAAATCCCTAGGCAGGACCATCAGCCCCAATGAAGGACAAAGAAACAGGGGTTATGCTTGCAGAACCTTCTGAATCATCCCTAAGCAGCTAAGACTCAGCTAAGAGAAGGGCCCCTGACACACCTGTAGGCCTCTCTAGTTAGATGTTAACTACCAAATTAGAGCACAGACCCTGATCCAGGGTCCCCAGTTAGGGGAGGAGAGCAGGGTGCTGGTTATGACTTCCATGTTTCTTCTCACCATCCTACTTTGGGAGACACAAAATGCAAAGAACATTGGAGCCTCTCTGGAAAGATGGTCTGGGAGGCAAGTGCCATTTGTTTTCACTTTCTCTTCAGTGGAGTTCACAGTGTCCTTCCAAAGAGTAGGCTGGGCACGGTGGTACATGCCTGTAATCCCAGCGGGTAGGGAGGCTGAGGCAAGAGGACCATGAGTTCAAAAGCCAGCCTCAGCAACTTAGCAAGGCCCTAAGCAACACAGAAAGACTCTGTCTCTAAATAAAGTATAAAGACTGGGGATGTAGCTCAGTGGTAAAGCTCTCCTGGGTTCAATACTTGGTATAACAATAATAATAATGATAGTAATAATAATAATGCCAAACAAAGAGTGGCAAATTGCTAACTGCAAAAAGAAGATCCCCCACCATGCCCAAAGCATTGGTTGTCCCCTTATAATTCTCTATCCAATTAAAGAATAAACAAGAGTCTGGTGATGCAAGTGAATGGAAGATTTTTAGCTTGGGACAATACATTGAATGTTGCCAGGTGTGGGGAAAATTACAGAAGATTTTCAATGGGAGGAAAAGCTAACAAATGCTATGTTAAGGCTGAAATTAAAACTCCCAAGATTTCAGCTCAAAGTCTAAGTCCTTGAGGTGACCCATGGCAAGGTATGTCATGGCAGGATCAGCAGTCTCCCAAAAGAGCCCCTCCCCTTACAGCAGAAAGAGGTCTACACTAGAGTCCAAGAGAGAAGGATATTGATGCAATTCATTTGGCTTTCAGGATCCCTCCCAAGGGAAAGTGGGCAGTGGTATTGTTGTCTTTATTTTCAAGGTTGTGCTAAACCCATGGGAATCCATAAATCTAGGAACACTGAGTTATTAAAATTCTAGCCATGAGTCCTTGAAACCTAAGGGTGGAGCTGTTCTGATAGATTCCTTAAGATAGGCAGAAAGTTTGTTTAACAGGGAAAGGAAATAAGCAAGGCAATGGTGGAATATTCAGAAATTGGGTTTTCTCATCTCCATCCCATCTTATTTAATGTATTTCCAGAGCCCATCACAATGCCCAGCACATAGAGTGCACTTAATAAATATTTGTTAAGTAAGTGCATGCATAAAACCCAAATCTCTATTTGCTACTATGCCCCAAGTCATGTTTTTGTGAGAACCTACCAAATTCCCAAGGATAATGCCCACCATCATCACCCCCATGAAGATGTAACAAATGACCTATGTCAGACCTACGTCAGAGGCCTTTCTGATGCATGCTACCAAATGCGCTTGAAGAAACCTGGAACGCCCCTGACACATTCTACAAAAGACAGAAGTAAGTCTTATCTTGTTTCCAGACTCATTCCCAGCCCCACACTGGATGTGGACACCAACTGCCTTCATCAACCAAATGCACACAAGTGACAAATGGCCAAGGGTCCAAGGGGGCTTCAGTGTGGGACACTTCATTGTAGCTCTGCAAGTGTTAGCAGTCAGGCTGGATTCCCCAGCCCTGGCATTAATTGTAGCCTGAGTGCTATGATTGGAATTAAATGACATGCCAAATTAAAGAGTTATTTTTTTCTAATAAATATTTTGCATAGGATGTGTTTATAATGGCATTAATTATTTATGCTGCCATATAGAGAAAGCATAAATATAAAGAGAGAGAGAGAGAGAAAGATCAGACGGTTCCTGTAGGAGAAATAAAATGAAAATTTCCATCAGGATGATGAATACCTGCATTCTAACTTTGGGGCTGGGCCTGGGGGAGGCAGAGAGACAGGGACATCGTGAGAACAAATCTGACAAGCGTTATTGAGGCTTTTGAGGGAGGAATATGTTAAAAATGAAAGTGAGTACAGAAAGTTTAAATATTTAATACCTGCATTAATTCTAATTCACACTTTCTTTATTTTTCAGATTAAAAATTTACGAGGATTCCCATCTCTCTCATCCTTCTCCCATGGGGCACTTGGCGGTCACTGTGCCAGGGACTACCTTTAGCAGAATCTGGGTCATAAAGGACATGAAAACAGCAGCTCCTGTCCCCCACCACCCTTATGGCACCCTCCCTAAAAGCAGCACCTTCCCCCTCCCCACACTGAAAAGCCACAGTTGTTGGGTTTCTGGCGCCAGGATGACGGAAGGGACCAGAGCCTACTTCCTGGCCTCTTCAGCACACCCTGGAGAAGGCCATGGAATTCTCAGAGTGTTGCAGTCAAGTTGTGGGTTTAAAGTGCTTGCCCAAGTCCAGATCTCATGGGTATAGGCAGAATATACCAGTGAACCAGTATCTAATAAATCAAGACATTTCTGCCATACACAGCCCCAGGCACTCTGCCATTCTGGAGTTTTTTATGCTAAAGATACCAAATTGAACTCAGCATTGTGGCACTGGCCTGTAATCCCAGTGACTCAGGAGGCTGAGGCAGGAAGGTTGCAAGTTCAAGGCCAGCATGGGAAAATTGGCGAGACCCTCTCTCAAAATTTTAATAAGACTGGGGAGGATGCAGCTCAGTGGGTTCAATATCCAGTTAAAAAAAAAGGGGGGGGGATCAGGTTTTAAATAATGTCACTGTAGTGACTTGAATGCAAGTGATAATTAACTTCCTGATGTCACCATTGGGAGAGTAACTTCTATATCAACTTCAGCTGCCTCTCCGCTCCTTCATTAAACAGGTGAGTAAGCTCCCAATAATGGCAACAAAACACACCTCTGCATTTACAAAACACTTTGCAAGGCCACATTGGACCCTAGAGTCCTGTGAAATGGTCAAAGAGCTGTTACCAGCCTTCATTTCAGGTACAAGAAAATCCAGGTTATAAAAGGTCATGTAACTAATCTAAGGTCTCCTTATTTCAAATTAAAATTCATCCCCCTGTCATAATGTAGCTCCTATAGCATGTAGCCCCCACAACATGGAAGGAGAAAGAAAAACTGGCCTTAGAGATGCTTTGTAACCCTCTGGCTGACTTCTAAGTGGCCTGTCAGCATGCAGGGCCCACAATGTCAGAGCCAGGTGGGCTGTGTAACCTGGAAGGCCTGCTGTGTTCTTGCTCCCGTTGCCCTCTACACCCTGGGATATCCTCAGACCAGAGACCCGCAGAGAAGCATGGTTGACAAAGTTGTCTCAAAGTTCTAACCTCTCTCTGATGCCGTGGGCTTTAAATTTCAACATGGCCTTTTCTTCCTGCCTCCTTCTCATAACACCCTCCCATCACTTACCACAAATTCCCGCATAAAGCACCTCCATAAATAGTGCTGATTAGGTCCTTGTTCTAATCAGGCCTCTGATCAAAGACAACTCCCTCCCCCCCCTCCCCCCCGCCCATACTTCCTCCTGAATCTAAAGATCCACAGTACCTATAAATCAGTAGAGAACACACACACAGGTACACACACACACACACACACAGGCTCCCTCTGTCAGAAAGCTGGGCAGAAGAAAATCTCTCCTGTGGTGGGGATCTGAGCTACTTACTGAACTGGTGCTAGGATATGTTTGGGGTTGATTGTTGTCTTTACTCCAGGGTACCTGCTGGAATCCAGCTCTCCCTTTCAAAGAGGTGAACAGCGCTGGGAATCTTCCCAGCTTAGTGTCAGAAGAACAGAAACCCTTTCAGCAGCACCTTCTTCCTCTCTCTCACACAGCCTGATTCTGAAGGGGCAGGGGAAGGGGTCCCAGCACGCAGAATACACAACAGGATAAGCTCAAAAGAACCAACTCCTCTCCAGCCAACCCTCCAGGACAAGCACATCCTTCTTGACCCTTCTATTTGCTCCAGATAAGAGTACCATCCCGGGACTAGAGTTAGATCCACGTGGGCATGGGAGCATGAACATAAGCAACGGAGATAAGTGTGGGAGACCAGTTGTTTAGCTTCACCACACAAGTCTACCCAGCTTCCCAACCTCACTGCTTGTGACATTTTCTGATGATGGGGAGAAGAAAGGAAGTAGAAGAGGAGAAGGTGGTTTAGCTAAATGAAGACACCGATTCAGGTCTATTCTGTGGCTGATGACAATAACAGGCACGGGGAGAGCAACCACAGTGCTGATACCTTGCATAAAGGTATAAATCCCCTACCTTCCAAAGGCTCTAATCATCTACACAAAAATCAAAAGGGAGACACTATGGAAACATCCCCTAAGACCTTAGCCCAGTGCATAGCACATCATAGTCATTTTGGGGTTTTATCTCATTCCCCCTTCTTAATTTTCTTGTGCTAAATAATGACTTTAAAACCTGCATCAAGGGCAGGAAGAAAGCAATGAGTCTTCTCCTGAAGCCCAGACTTTGCACATAGATAGGTTTTGCTGCTGTAAGGAAAGGGGCTCAAGGATGATAACTTACCATTCTGTGGTCTACATGCAGAGTGGGAGGTATTTGATGGCAGGGTTTAAGGTATGAGTGGCTAGGGAAGAGGAATTACAGTGTCCACAGGATGCTTGTGGGAATTTCCAGCCCCACTGAAGACCTTATGAGAAGCCTCCCTTGGTAGAGGCATCTCCAGCACTTTATTATCCATTGAGTTATTTTCTGCAGTTTAAGCTATCCTTGTGCCTACATCTGAAAATATCACATGAAACTTGGTGCTGTTTCACTCTATCCCACCTGAGCCATGAATCATTCCTTTGTCCATCGTATCCATGCTGTATATGCTACCTGCTTGCTAGTCATTTATTAGCTGTCTTGGTTTTCAAATTGACTGTGGTGGTATCACAGTGCCTATGTTCAAATAACCCTTATTTTGCTTACTAGTGGCCCCAAAATGCAGGAGTAGCATTGCTGGCAACTTCATTACAGTATACACAGTATATTGTTGTAATTGTTCCATTTTATTTTGTTGTTGTTAATCTTTTACTGTTCCTAATTTGTAATTTAAACTTCATCCTAAGTATGTAGGTGAGGGAAAAAAAAAAACATAATAAATACAGGATTTGGAACTATGTGTGATTTCAGACATCCACTGGGGGTCTTGGAATATGTCTCCCTAGGATGGAGGGTACAACTTTAAGAAGAAAATGCTCTCCCTTCCTAGGAGGGGGGTGCTTTGCCAACTGAAATGGGATCACTTAAATTCACAAGCTTACTTTTATTTTTTAAAACCTATTTTAAGAGAACTAGCTCCCCCTTCTCACTCCACATATCCCAACAATACCCCTTCAAAAAAGCATGCCTGTCCTCCAACCTCTCTCTTGCAAGCATTTTACTTGCTCAGGGAAGATGGAAGTTTCAAGTGAAAAGAAAACCACACTTGATAAATGCCCCCCAAAAACAGCAAGGCATATACCTACCTCAAAGCCATCTTCCTGGAAATGAGGTAAGGTTAAAAAAAGCAAAGGTGAGCCGGGCACGGTGGCGCACAACTGTAATCCCAGCACTTGGGAGGCTGAGGCAAGAGGATCGCGAGTTCAAAGCCAGCCGCAGCAATGGTGAGGCACTTAGCAACTCAGTGAGACCCTGACTCTAATAAATACAAAAAAGGGCTGGGGATGTGGCCCAGTGGTTGAGTACCCTGAGTTCAATCCCCGGTACCAAAAAAAAAAAGAAAGAAAGAAAAGAAAAACAAAGGTGATTGATCCACTGTGTGACCTTGGACAAGTGACTTCATTTGTCTGAGCCTCAGGTCTAAGTCAGGAGAAATCTTGCCTCATGGCAGGGGGTTAATTCTCCTCAGCTTATGCTTACTGGGCTCCTCCTGAATGCCTGCCATTGTCATATTTATCTTATCATTCAATTCTGGCTAGAACCTTAAGAGAAGGGAACTGTTCCTTCCTTCCAAGAGATGAGCTGCTAGTGCAGAGGGGTGAAGTGACCTGCCTCAGGACATCTGTAGAGCTGGCCAGGCCCAGGTCTTCTCCATGATTGACATTCTTTTCACCACTCCATAATTGTTCCCCCACCAGATCATGGACACAGAAGGTCTTTGGAGAGTTTATGAGCTGGAGAATGTGAGGGGCTATTTCTCTGAGAGTTTAGATGGTGGAGAGGAGAGCATGTTTTCCCTTTAAGTTCCCCCATTCAGGATCCTTCTGCTGTGTTCTAAGACGCTGCTCCACTCTAGAAGCAGAAAAGCCACAGATGACCCACAAACCTCCAGAAACAGCTGGGCTGAGGGGCAGAGCTGTGAAGAACATGGAGAAGGCTGGGGATCTATTGGCCTGGGTGGGTTTGTTTGTTCATATGAAATGAAGGTGCCATGGCTCCCTGTGTTGAAGAAGTCATAGGAGAAACTGGGTTTTCTTTAGTGCTGTATTTCTTAAGGTGTTTGAGATTGTGATGAGCCCTACATCTCTTCAAGAGCAGGTGCCCCTGCAGCATTGCCATGTTTGCTTGGCTGTAGAATTCTTCCTTTACCCTGCAGAGCCCTCTGCTGTAGAGACCACTTTAGGGAGTGCTAATCTAGAGCTGCCTTCCCATTTCACAGGTGGGGCCACTGAGGGAAACTTATTCAGCTTCTAAAATTGGCCACCTTCCTGAGTCCTCATCCCTAAGGGGCTGAGAATTACTTCACACCTGTTTCCAGGGCTTAGAGAAATTGTGCCTGGCTGCAGCTGTGGTGCATGAAAGAAAGGACATCTGTCCCCTCATTTTAAGGGAGTGGGGGTGGTAACTGGAGTAGAGTGCAGGGAAGGAAGAACTAAGCCACTTGAAAGTGAGGAACCATTTAAGAGAACAGTAGATCAAGACAGCTGGACAAGCCACTCTAAGCACATTTTCTGCCTCCTAGGTTTTAGGAGGGACCACCCAGGTGGCTTCTCAGGAGCCAAGTTTCAGACCCAGGGCCCAACTCAGAGAGACACTATTCCTCACCAGTTTCCCCATTTGCTAATGTGTCCGTTCTGGAAATGAACTTCCATCCACTGACAAAGTCCCCAGGGCCCCCAGTCCATGATAGCCCAAGCTACATTCCGAGAAACCTGAGGAAGAAGATCTGGCACTGGCCGTGAGAGACTATGACCAGGAATATGTGAGGAAGACCCATGCCCCCCAAGCACCCTGTTTTCACCTGGAATCAGTTTCTCACCCAGAAAAATGTCCCCAGCCCCCTGTAGCTCCTAGAGTGGATCCTCACCTCTTTTTCTGACAATGTCAGGGATAGCACCAACTTGCTCAGCTCAGCCATAGGCTTGTGGGACCCTTTCCCACCTTTGAAAGTGGGGAGATGGCTGGTTAGAACCCCATTTCCTGCTTCCCCTGAGGTCACCAGGGGTAGGGCCCGTGGGATTCAGATGGTCCTGGAAGCACTGGGAGAAGGACGCAGAGATGGAAGCCAGGGAACACCCCATCCACACCCCCCTCCCTACACACACACACACACACACACACACACACACACACACATGTACACCATCCGGGGACTTTTTCCTCCTCCGGGCTCTGAGCCCAGCGGAGGCAGCTGTTGACCAGAATCAGACAAAGACCTGATACCTCTTCCAATCAGGCCTAGCCAGGCAGTCTGCGAATGGGAGGTAGAGGCGGGAGTGGCACAGACCGAGGAGACCTGGTCCAGCCGGACGGAAGAGAGTCTGCCGTCTCGCCCTCTGATCCAGCGCGGAGAAGACAAGACTGAGATAGCTACTTTCTGTGGGGCCCAGTCGGGCCCTCGGCGCCCTCTCCCCCTCCCACTCGGCTCCTCAGCCACATGCCCTTGGGCTGAGCTAAGTCCAGAACCCGGCTGAGTAGGGGAATTGTTCTGAGAAAGTGGCCCGTTGGCTGGTTGCTATGGAAACCGACATACCACAGTGCTGACCCCGGAGAGGTTTAGCACGCTCCCCCAGCAGGGATGCCAGCAGCTGGACTGCAGCTGTTACAGCGTAAGTGGGGGCTGGAGCCGTCGCCAGCAGTCCCTGCTGTTTGCCTAAACTAGGCCCGGCTGCAGAGCCCCTCGGCGAGCTCCCACCCCCAAGCCTCACACAGCCTCCCCCCTGCTCCAGCCGGGCCGGGAGAGGCTCGCAGTCAGCCCGGACAGGATGGGGGCGGGGTGCAGAGCAGAGCTCGACTCTCGGGAGAGTTCTCCTTTTTGAAGAAGCATAGCACATCCTTGAAGAGAGTAGTGCGACGTCCTCCCCATTGTATTTCTAGGGAAACTGAGGCCCAGGGAAGAGGAGAAATTGTTACCCAGCCGCACTACTAGGTCATGGCATAGCTGGGGCTGGCACCCAGGGCCCTGCCCCGCCGCGCGGTGCTGTTGGCCCTTTCCTGCGGTAACTCATCTTACTGGAGTCCTGTCCTTGCTGGCAGGGGCATTTAACCAGCTTCGCTCCCGATTATCACCAAAGGGAGAGGGGAATCAATGAATGAATAAAGGAGTCCCGGAAAGCAGATCACAGAAATAGGCCACACAAAAAGAAGAGGGTATGAGAGTTTGCAAGCAGGAGGGAAAGAGTGGGAGAAGGAGTCTGGGAGGTAATGAGCGACAGAAGAGGAAAGAGCTTAAAGGTGAGGATGTACCCGGAGTGGAGGAGGGAATGGATAGGATCGCACCCTCCCCCTGCTAGGCTCGGCGCCCCTCCCCCTCAAGCAAAGCCGCGGGTCAGGAGGATTGAATCAGAAAGCAGGAGGAGGGGGCATAGGTGGAGGGGCATAAAAATCGGTTTCAGGGAGGCATCTCTTGCCATCCCATAATGCCTTGAGTTTCCCCAGGCGACCTAATGCAAACATACCAGCTTGCTTCCCCACTGCAGTGTGAAGCTTCGAGACTTGGGCCAGGCTAATCTGCAATGGGGATACTAAACAAACACCCCCTCAACCCAAAAGGTGAGATACCTTTCCCTTTCTAGGCCGCTCTGTTAGCCATCCATCCTCTCTCGAGAAGGTCAGAACAAGGCCTCTTTCCTTCCCTAGTCCTGTGGGCCTTACCCAGGGTCCATTCCCCACCCTTAGGCCTCATCCCTCCTGCTCACCCAAGGGAAGATGAAGCACACAAAGAAGCCCCAACTGCTGCCTCCACCTCTCTACTCACTGGCCCTCATCCTTCCTCCCTTTCTCATCTAGAACTGGGGTCTGACATCAAAGGTGTCTTGTGAGCAAGTGGTCCTACTTCACTTCAGAACCCCAGCTGTCTCACTCCTTCTAATGAATTAGCACCCTTTAAACTCTCTTCCTCTCCATCCAGCTGCCCTAATCTAGGTCATTGCAGGTGACTGTAGGGCTGCTCTGTATCTTCCTGCCCTTCTGAGCTCTTGGGAAGTTGTTCTCCTTATGAAGGTTTCACCCCATGGACACAGGAACTCCGGCAACAGCTCAGGAATGTGCCAATACCATTGCACTCCTTAATTGAAGACCTGGCTCTGCAATGGGCCAGCAGATTGCTTTTGCATTTACACCACCTTTCTGATTTTTTGACAAAAATTTGGTGCCTAAGAGAAGTAATTTCTATTATATTTTTGCAGGACAGCATTGGAACTGATGCTGTGCTTTTCTGGCTGCTATTCTCAGTGTGCAAGACCAACTGGTCAGATGCAGACACTTCAACTTGGAGAGGAGATGCCCTGGCTGAGTGGATCACTGGTGCTCCCCCTCCCGCCCTGTGGCTAATGGGGTCATTGAAAGCTTTCATGGAACAAACCATCCCCAGCTTCACACCGAGGCACTGTGAGTGGGGTGAGGAGGGGGAGGAGCCTCAGGCAAGGGTCCCTAAATAGAAAAAGTGAGCAGTCTTAAAAGCAACACAAGGCTGACCTACCCCATGCAATATAGACGATCAGTACTCAACAGCAGAGCACTTAAAATGCTGATACAATAGCAGTAGAAGCACATACCAGAGAAGAGTCGCCCTGCACATTTCTTAAGACAAAGTATGACAAGCACGCTTGGCAGTGATGGCCTTCAAGCAAAGTGTAGAGGGGAGGATGAAACCAGATGTATGAAACCATCCAAGTGGTAAACTCCACGTAGAGCTTCCTTCTGTTTCTCCTCTTTGGAAAAGACAAATATATAAATATTTGACTTCAATTAGCAGCAACATCCCACCCTGACAGCAAGCATCTCTGTACCACTCACCAGCCAGGGTCTAGGATCCAAGGTCCAAATCACTTGGGGACTTGGTTGCATCCCACCTGAATCTTGACCAGCTTTTTGATTTCTAAATTATTTACACATTCACTATCTCATTTAAATCCCTACCACCTCCCATGAGATAAGTGAGGAAAAATGGCTCTGGGATGTGAAATGCTTATTCTTGGTCATATGGTGAAAATCAGCCATGTCCAAATTTAGCCAAGGCTCCCTTTTCCCTCTACACAAGTCCTCTCTATTAGTTTTTCCAGTTCTTACAGACTCTAGCACATGGCAGTTGTTCAGTAAACATCTCTTGTACAGCAGGAAGACATAAAGATGTCTTGAAGTCCACAGTAAGATGCTTTCAGCCCTGTCTGCAGAGTAGTGGGGAGGGGAGGGAGAGGCAGGGGTAGGGACAGACAAAGCACGAGAAGATGATGAAGCAAGAGGCTGCATCAATCATCAGTTACAGGGACATCACCCTTAAGCACTGTGCTGCCATTTTAAAGAGAGAGTGGCAAAGGCAACTGAGCTAGTTTTTAGTTGAATTAACATCTATAACATCCTCAAGACCCCCAACCTATGCTAGTAGCAAACACCTTTCTAATAATAAAAATGATAAAGCAAAAATTGGAGGGGGTGCGAGGGAGAGATGGGTTCAGATTCGCAGTCTTCAGACAGCAGGCTATGAGGTAAGCAACAGTGGGTCAGTGGGTGGGCAGTGAGACCAGACAGGTCCCCATCTAGGTTCCTCACAGTAAGGTCCACAGCCAAGTGCTGACCAGGCCTCCAGAGCAAAGACAGGTTAGTGCTCCCAGGTTACTGAAAGGAAGAGATGCAAAGGATGCCCTTCAGCTAGAGGCAAAACTGTGAAAGATCAAGCAAGAAGTCCTCAGGGCCAGGCTCAGTGTGTGGGAGCAGAGACAAGAGGCCTGATCTGTGCAGATGCCTGGGTGCTGTGTGCTGGGGCAGGAGGGCACAACAGAGGTACTTGGGGTACCTGAGGAAAACAGACCAAACTCCTCGTGCAGGTGATTTTATAACCAGAGCCCTAAGGTGGAACTGACGAACTTACCTTATTAATCACTTATTGCAGATTTTTTTTATAGTGTTGGAGCTTGCAGAAAATTTAGGGACCACTTGTATATGTCTAGTGTCTACAATATAGTAAATGCCCCCAAAATATTTATTGAAGGAAAATATCCTCTTTTTAAAAATATTTATTTATTTACTTGTACACAATGCAATGCATTTATGTTTACGTGGTGCTGAGGATCAAACCCGGGCCACGCACGTGCGAGGCGAGCGCTCTGCTGCTGAGCCACAACCCCAGCCCCAATATCCTCTTATTTTAGAGACAAGCAGAACTCAGACCTATAACTGATACATTTAATGATGTACTAAAACCCTAAAATATTTGAGAAGGTTCTAAATCATCCAGGAGAATATTGTGCCCTGTACGCTTGGTAACAGGTTTGAAAAGAGGTGCTCCATATATGGCAGCTCCTTGTGAGTCAGAATTCAGTCTGGTTCCATTTGATCAACCTGCACTGAGATCCTACCACATTCCTGATGCCGTGCAGAAATACTTGCCTCTTCTTCCATGGCAGACCATAATGCATTGGGGTTTGCCATCTTTATGGCTTCTACTGTCGATGCCGTGGTTAACACTGAGGCCACAGTAGGGGCTGTGCTGGCCCCCAGATGAGGAACGTGCTGTCTGTGTCCTGTGGGGTCCCAAGCAACTTCTGGATTGGTTAAAGAGGACCTAGATGACCCCCTCCTGCCCATCCTCCCATCCCTGGCAGCCCAGATGGCAGAAGGGGAGGGATGGGGAGCCTACCATGGTGCTTCTCTCCCCTGCCATTTCCTCTGCAGTTCCCTCACTGGCCCTGTTTTTCAGACCTCCAGTAATAAAAACAAGCCAATAAAATGAACATGAAAATATATTCATTAGGATTTATAATGCTCATTAAAACTGCCTGTGTACGAAAGCATGACTTAGCTTCATATAAGTGGGGAAAAAATGCAAATTATACTGCATGCAAAGAAGATATTTCCCTAATCGTCCAATCAAATGCCAGCCCAATTATCTGTGGCCAACCCAATGGGTTAAAATTATACTCTCTTTCCTTGGACACAGTGAGGCGCCTGAAAGTGTTTCATTTTAATAAAAATGAAATCTGGACCCTGCAGAAAACCAGCTTCACTAATGACGTGTTTACACAGAGAAAGACAATTTCTAGTTAATGGTGATTACTACCGAGAACAAATTAAACTTCCCGGAGTATATGGGTTAGAGATAATGGGGAAGGGGGGGGGGAAGTTATGGTTTTAGTGTGCATGGCAGCATGGGGGGACAGGGTGACAGAGGAAAAAGCAGCTAAGGGAAGTTGAGGAGGAAGTATGGGTTGTAAGGATGCTGGGGTGGGTGTGTGGGAGAGCCACAGTGACTGCATCAGGCAATAGGGGCTGGCAATTATCAAAATCTCAGAGCCAGCCACCTTTGGCTGGGACAAGGCTGAATTCTTCCTACAAGCTCAGGCCCCCTGGACTCTGCCATTCTGTCCTTCCTGGGAAACTAGGTAGCTAATTCCTATCATTAACCATCATCAAGAGCATATGGAAAGTGCTTCCTACTCCACTCCACTGGCTTAGTGATGAGACCAGAGGCAGGCCTGGACCTCACATCTCTCATGCAAAACCAAGTGAGCAAGCCAGCTCCAGATGGGTGTCTGAGGAAGCGAGTGACGAACAACAATTATGATGAAATTAGCAATATCACTTAACCTACCTGCTATGATTTGGATATGGTTAGAGTGTGTCTCCCAAGGTTTCATGTGTTGGAAGTTTGCACTCCAGCGTAATGATGCTGAGAGGTGGTAGCACCTTTAAAAGGTGGGGCCTAGTGGAAGGTAGTTAGGAAGGTAGTTAGGAAGCTGGGTATGGTGGTGTGAGTTTTATACTAGTAAGCAAGAGGATAGAAGCAAGGTGGAAAGACAGAGCAGGGCTTTGGAGCAGACCAATGTGGGTTCAAGTTCTGGCTCAGCTGGGCACTGTGATGCACTCTTGTAATCCCAGCAATTTGGGAGCCTGAGGCAGGAGGATCATCAATTTGGGGCCAGCTTCGGCAATTTAGTGAGACCCTGTCTCAAAGTAAAATAAAAAGAAAATTAAAAAGACTGGGGATGTAGTTCATCTGGGTTCCATCCTCAGAACCACACACACAACTAAATACAAAAGAGGTTGTTATAAAGAGTGAAGTTAGTGCCTGAATCTTTCTTGCTTCCTGTCCCACCATCGCAGGTCTCTGCCAGGAGGCCCTCACCAACATCAAGCAGCAGCTGGTGCCATGCTCTTAAATCTTCACAGAAAACAGACTAAGCTCAACCCTTTACAAAGTCCCGTACCATGTGGTAGGCACTATTCTGAAATTTTATCCCTTTTCATCCTTGTTCATGGGACAGTATCATCATACACTTTCCTCATTTTTACAGTAAGAAAACTGAGGCTGAGAGAAGTTACATAGCCACCCAATGTCAGGGGCCTACTAAGTGAAGAAGTTGGATTTCAAACCCAGATTGTCTGATTCCAAAGTCTGTGCTCCTAATCATTGCTGGAGCGAACATGGAGTGCAATACCATTGGTATCTTGAAGGCTACGAAAACTAAGTCTTCAACTGACCAGCCCAGCTGGTGCACTCAACTTCTCCACTGGTTTGACCATCAGAGTCCATGAATATACTCTTTTGGCAGCAAAATCTCAGAAAGTATCAGATCCCTTCTGCTCCCTGACTCCCCTCTCTGCCACATCCTACAGCCTGGTGAGCCAGGGGCAAGGAGGAAGGAAGGGAACCACAATTCCTTCAGTGCTGAGTTTTAATGTATGTTCTTTTGTAAACAAGAACAATCATTTGTGAACAGGCCCAGATGCAAACAGTCCCCAAATCAGGAATTCCAGCTCAGAGGCGCAGAATAATACAGCTTTGGGGAAGATTTAATAATAGTAAAATTAAAATTGTAACTGAAGCATAATGAAGAATGTGGTACAAACAGGCACTGCCAAGGAAAAAAACCCTACACAGATTAGCCCCTATGGAATAGTGATTGGTTGAGAGCAACAGTAAACAATGCACAGAAATGCAACTTAATTATCTCACAATTCTTAACATTCTACCAAAGCTACACAGAAAGCTTTGATGTTGGCACTGGAGGTGGCAGCGGCAGCAGCAGCAGCAGCAGCAACTCTCTCTCCTTTGCTCCTGGAGAAAGATCATTACTAAGAAATCTGTAGCCACAACAGCAGCTGAGCCAGAAAAGAGCAGCAGGATTGATTTGTCAAGAAACCCTGAAGTGGCCAACTACCTTGGAAGAAAGCTTCTCTGGGGGCTACCAAGCCATGGGGTTCAGGAGTCTAAAGAGAGCCCTGAGGATCAGAGATCCAAGGATGATAATGCTGTTAGGGGAAGGTTCAGTTGACCACCAGCCCCCTAGAGCTAGGTGGGGAAGTCTCCTTGGGAACCTGGGGCCTGCCAACCTCAGCACTGGTTTAGCCAGCACTGGGTACCTTGTGAGTGGAATCTGGGTGCTCTCCTTCCCCCAAAACACACAGCGAGTACCTCCTGGTCCAAAATGTCTCGTTCCTGTTTGCCTCTAAGGGGCAGGGCATGCTCAGGACTTGAGGATGTAAGCAAAAGACCAGAGGAAGGTGAACACTTGATTCTGAGTCATAGGTCTTTTTTAAAGCTGCACTGAAGAGATAGGCTCAACAGATGCCAGACCCAGAAACCCAGCCCCCCAAGATTTCTCAAGGGCCTGGCATTCTCTCTCCTGAACCTCCCCAAAGCATGGTACCCTAGCTACTCATGGATTTCCTTTCTCCCTGGGGCTCCTCTTTACTCTTTGTGAGTGGATGATCTTAGGAGCAGGGGTCTTGGTTAAGTGTGGCAGGTTGCTTGGTTAAGTGTGGTTGGTTGGTAAGTGCAATCCTGAAGACAGGGGGATGGACAAGATGATCTCATGAGATCCCAGGAATTTGAGAAACAAGAATTGTGATCCATGAAGTCCCCACATTCCAAGTTTGCTCAGATCTTCATCTTTTTATCTCTGCTTGTCTGATCCCCTACACAGCCTCCAGGCTTTGTTTATGTGGGCTCAGGGCTTCACTTGGTGATGTGGGGTCAGTGAGGGGCAGAGTCACACGAGGCCAAAGGACATCTTTGATTTCTGAAAGGAACAACCAATACACAGAAGCCCAGATTGCTGGGGGAGGGGCAGCAATGATGACACCTGCAGTGTCATCTGTGAAGGCTCTTCCCTGCACAGGATGGGGATGCTGTTGTAGCTGGCAGTTGCCTCTGTTCTGGAATGGAAAACACGTTGCAGTTACTCAGGTCTGAAGGATTCACCACAGCCATTCCAAGAATCAACCTGGGGCCCATCCCCTCCTCCTTATTCCTGGGCAAGCCAAGTTGCCCATTTTACAGATGGGGAACACTTAGCTCAAGGAGCATCATGGGAATAGTCTTGGTCTTTCTATATTTCCTTTACTCCTGATTCCAGATTGTAATGGAGGAAGATAACTAAGCCCTCCAAGGAGATACTGCTGAAAACTGAGGTGGTCTATATGGGATGCCTTATTTCTAGCTGTGGGTGAGGGCTGGGTAGAGCAGGGATAATCTAAGTACTGATAACGTCCATTTAGACTGCTGAGCTCTGGAGTCTCTGGTGTGTTAGTTCTGGGCAGAAGCTAATAAAAATCCTGCCTCATTTGGCAAGGCAATTTCCAGAAGTGAACAAAGTGAGTCCCCACCTTGCACCCCTTAATCAACCACCCCTTACTCTCTAGTATGTTCCCCTGCATGTGACTGGCATAGCCCTTATCTCCTTCTGAAAACGTCTAGCGAATTTTTTTTTTTAAATTCATTGTTGGTTGTCCAACTCCCTTTGTCACTAAAATATAAGTTCCCTGGGCATTGGGTCATGTTCCCTGATGTTGCCCCAGGGCATGTGGAAAGCTCTCCATACACATCGGTTGAATAAAGGAACAAAATGTCCAGGCTGCTCCCATAAGAGCAGAGCTAAGGCTCAGGACACCATCATTCCTGTCTTTCCCTTGTCAGCTTCATCCTGGGGTGGGCTGGGCTTGTGTCAAATTCTTGACCTCAAGGTATGAAGGAGGCAGAGGCTCAGGGCCAATGGGAGGGGTCACTTGGGATCAAGAACACACTGCTGAGCCGAGCGCGGTGGCGCATGCCTGTAATCCCAGCACTTTGGGAGGCTGAGGCAGGAGGATCACGAGTTCAAAGCCAGCCTCAGCAATGGCGAGGCATTTAGCGACTCAGTGAGACCCTGTCTCTAATAAAATACAAAAAAGGGCTGGGGATGTGACCCAGTGGTCGAGTGCCCCTGAATTCAATCCCTGGTACCACAAAAAAAAAAAAAAAAAAAAAAAAAAAAGCCTGGAAGGTACTGAAAGCCTGTCTAGAGCTCTCACTCCATGGTACCAGGCATGGCTCTGAACCCTTGGCATATTTTAGCTCATTCATCTTCACGGTGTAGGTTTTTGATCCTGCAAAGTCTACTAACTTGAAATGTGACCTGAAACAGTCACTTTCCTTCCTGGGTGGCCTTATATTTTCATCTACAAAGTAGAGATTAGTGAACATTAATGTAGAGTGTATGCTGAATACAAACCGAGAGGTTAGGACTATGTATAGTTCACCATTTCATCCTCAATATTTAGTTGCGCACATGGTAGGACCTCAATAAATGTTGATGAAATGAACAAAGTGACATTTTGTTTCTTTGTTTGTGGATCCCAGGATCTTGCACATGCTAGGCAAGCACCCTACCACTGAGCTATACCCCCAGCCCAACAAAGTGACATTCTGTCTAACTTCATTCCAGGATTCTGAAAGACTCCTTATCCTAAACTGACCATTGCTTTGCAGTAGGCAGTCCAGTTTCCCATTTTCCTTGAACTCAGAAGGTCTTATTTCTTATATCCAAGAGCCCTAGGGGACCTCAGACTCAGAATTGACCTGATAATATCCTCAGCATTATGGAAAGCAAGATGCGGACAGGGCTCAGCTCTGAGCATGAGGAACACAGAACTGGCCAGAGCAAGCAGAGGACTGTGTGTCATCCAACTGTACCTACTGCTCTTCCTTTCAGTTGTGACCCAACTTGGATGAGAGGCAGTATCACAAAATGATCATGATCTCCTCCATTGTAGAAGATATAGATATTGCAAACAAGCTCGTGAGTTAGGTAGGACAGAACTAGTTGTTCTCTTCATTTTACAGAAGTGACAACTGAGGCTCAGAAAGAGAAAGCCACTTGCCCAAAGTCAGGAAGCTATTAAATGACCAGGTCTCAAAACCAAGACCCTTGATTCTCAGAGCCAGTATAGAACAGTCATCAGTAAACCTGAGGAATTGTTTCAGGACCCTGCACCACACCAAAATCTGTGGATGCTCTAGTCCCTTATATAAATATAATGGCATAGTGTTTGCACATAACCTACCCACATTCTCCTGTGTACTTTAAATTATCTCTAGATTACTTATAATACCTTGCATACCATTGTATTATAATACTTATAATAAAATGTCAATGCTATGTAAATAGCTGTTATATGCTATTGTTTGGGGAATAATGACAAGAAAAATAAGCCTGTACATACATGTTCAATAGAGATGTAATTTTTTTTCTGAGGTTTTCCACCCTGGGTTGAATCTGCAGATGCAGAAGCCATGGATACCTGGGGCAACTGGACTTCCTTCCTCCCATCTTTCTACCCTTGCTGCCTCATGGGCTTCTTGGAACTGTGACCAAAGCCCTGCTCCCACAGGCTGAGGAGGGAGCCGCTGAAGAGATGACTCCAGCCCCTCTGAAGGGCAAACTCTCGGGCATCCCACGGTGGTTTTGGAAGAGCAGCAATCAGAGCATGATTTGAGGTTTGGGGAGATGAGAAACTATTGGAGGGTTTTTTTACACTTGGATATTTAAAGACATGTTTTTATTGTTTGTAAAATGCTGTTTGGAAATTGCCCTGGTGCTACATTTTTGCTGAAGACGTCAGATGTGTACACCTCTTCACTCCAGTTGCCTAATGGCCCAAGTGGTGTGTGTCTCCATTTGTTTGTTTCCTTGGTGTGTGCTCTCTTCAGTCCCTGGAGCTGGAGGAGCCTGGTGTTATGTAAGCCACCTCATCAGAATAAACATCCAGCCAGACTCTGCTTCCTCTGGTCCTCCCACTGGGGAGGAGCACTTACCTCAGCCCCCATGTTTTCCCAGAGTGCAGAGAGAGATTTTGCTTCTGACAACTGCTCTCTGAGTCCCAGGCAGGCTCCAGGGGGACACTGAATCCAAACTAGAGCCTATCTGGGCTGCTCAGCTTTTACTCTGGCCTCCACACCCTGCCCTCCACCCAAACATCCAGGCCTCCCTGAGAGCATTTATTGATTCACAGAAAACCTACTGTGTGCCAGTTCCTGTGCTGGGTGCCCAAGATACAGAGAAGAGGAAGCCAAGATCCCTTTCTGGGGAAAATTCAAAGTAGAGCTGACTTGTCTAAGGTGGCAGACATGCAAAGAAATAACCACAATTGGCAAAGCTAGAACTGAGCAATGTGTGCATTCTGGGAGGAAGGAATAGCTTTGCCTGGGACAGTCAATGGCATTTGTGCAAGGGCTAGAAGGACCTGTGGGCATGAAGACAGCAAGGGGGCATACAGAGCCATGCCACTTCTGCCTGGCCTCAGAAACACTAGAGCCAGCTCTGGTCTGCCCAGACTCCCTCTTTTCTTTATTCTAAGAAGGGAACTATAGGCTGGGGTGTCCTGGTGCCCCAATAATTTCTCAGTTTCCTCCTTTTTATAACAGACACAGTAATGTGTCTACATGACAGGACTGATGTAAGAGCTACATGAGATACTGCAGTAAGTACATGAAAGAGTGCCTGGCAAGTTGGGCACAGTGGTGCATGCCTATACGCCCAGCAACTCAGGAGGCTGAAGCAGGAGGATCTCAAGTTGAAGGCCAGCTTAGGCAATTTAGTAAGACCCTGTCCCAAATAAATAAAAAGAGCTGCTGGTGTATCTCAGTGGTAAAGTACCCGTGGGTTCTATCCCCATTACTGGGAAAAAAAAAAAAAAAAAAAGGTTGGGGTGAATCTCTGAGAAAGCCTTGATCAACATGACAAAGTTTTGTTAAAGTTTTTATTACTATTATGTCACTGTTGCTGTGCCTCAGAAACTTCAAGTCACTTCTGGTTCTACAAAAATTAAATTCCTTACTTCCTAACCAAATAAATCAGGGAAGGCCTCCCTACTCTTTCTTGACTATGAACTGAAAAATGCTTAAGAAGAGGCAGCCCTTTGGTATGGGAGCTGCTTGGGCCACCCTTGGTATAGGTTACATTGTGGGGAAGTTGGAGCCAATAAGGGACCTGTTCAGCTCAGAGCTCAACACATAGAGTGCTTTTAAGAACCCTTCAGAGGCAACTATCTATGACACTTGAAAGAGTGAGCTGATACCCACGTGCAACCCACAGGTTCTGCTGGTGAAGGTGATGTGGGTCCTTAGTGATTATTGGTGACAGTGGCCAAGGTGCCAGCATCTGCCTGAGATTTGAACCTGGTGGTCTCATGACCTGTGGAAGGCTGCATGTACCTCTCATTGAATCACACCTTGTCCTGGTTTCCAGGACTCTCCTACACATTTACCAATTGCCAGAAACCTAGATCTCACCTCCATGTCCCCTCTCCTTCCTATCCCACCCCCCATTCCAAGTTTGTTGTTTCTCCATCTGGGCATCTCATACATTTATATATTTCTCCTTGTCTTCCTAGTCACTGCCTTCAGGTCATCATTCTGTCTTGCAATGGCTCCCTCAAGGACTCCTGGTGTCTCTCTCTCTCTTTCTCTCTCTCTTCTTTTTTTTTTTTTTTTTTTTTTTCCCTTCCTCCAATCCATTGTACATACTGAAACAAGAATGATCTTTCTGAAACACAAATCTGGTCAAATCAATCCACTGTCTAGAACTCTTTGCTGTCCCACCAGTGGTCCCCTGGGATCATGGCCTTCAAGACCCTTCGCAATCTCCAGTCCCACCTCTCACCACAACCTTTGTCCCACATGATGCACTTGCCAGATGGACAATTTTGCATTGCCCCTCACCTGCCAAGCTATCTCTGGCTACCAGGACTTGATTCATGAAGTTCCTTCTGCCTGGAGTTCTTCCACCCACTCCCTCGCCACTTGGCTAAGTCCTCAGCCTCCAGGTATCAGCCCAGACCACCCTGCCTCCAGGAGCCTTCTTAGGTCCCATGAGGTTTTCTGAGGTGCCCGCTGGCTGCTCACTGTGTCTGCCTGTGCCTGATTACAGACAGCACTTAATGTACTGCAGCAGAGGTGACTGCCTGAGAATTAGCTCTACGTCTCCAAAAGGGCATCTCCCCAGCCTGAATAGTGCCTGAACACAGTGGGCAATAGGCATGTGCCAAATGAATGACAAAAGGACAATGTTAAGAAACAACAAACAAATGAATGAGTGAATAAATGAATGAATGAGTCAAGATACATAAACCAAAAAAAACTTGATTCATACAAAATAATACATAACAGGAAGGCATCTGCCACAGTGGAATTTAAACACATAACGCAGGTGGTAGAGACAGGATAGAGGCATGAAGAGGTTTGAGGGTTCATCCAGCAGGCGCAGAGCAAGAGAGGAAGGGGTGGGGACTGGCAAAAAGGCAGGGCGGGGGGCATGTGCATTGAGAGCCCCTTTCCACCCAGCTCCCTTGCACCCCATTTGCATAAATCCCAACTACCTGAGAACAGAGTCTTGTCAATAAGGGGACTAATACTATTTCATAAACTTTCTTTAAATTAAAATCCAGGCATCACACACACATACACATATACCCCACAGACATCTTCGTCGCTGAAAAGTTGCTCCCTATAAAATAAAAGAAGCTGTTTAAATGTCTTCCTTCCAAGCTAGCCCCACAGAGCTGGAGCTGAGAATACATTAGCCTTTAATGAAGTGAGACTCTCATCTTGCAGGAGACACCTCATTTAGCGCAATTGTTTCAGAGCCATTACAGAAAGACAATTACAAGGAAGCGGGGAGAGTAATTGGAAATGCTGGCAGGAGTTGGGCGAAATGATAATAAATAAAAATATTCAACCTAATAAGCTTCCAGGAGGGGGTGGGATGAAGAAAATCAACATAATTAGAACTGAACCTTAGCAAGGAAAAACAGACAGCAGGGTGGCAAGTGCTCAACTTGTACAGGAAGAAAGAAGAAGTCACATGCCACCGACCATGATTTGGGGGGCTGCAGGCTGCCGGCCCCCTCCTGGAAGCTGCTGGAAGGTGAAAGAGGTGCCCAAAGCCCAGAGCCTATTAGGGGCTCAGGGTGTGCTATTCCTGGCCACAGAAATCTGGATGTATGAAAAAGGCAGGCCCAGCCTAGCACAGCTGGGGGTCTCCCATATGCCAGAGGAGGGAGAGGGAGGAGCCTAGGTCCAAGACTGGTTTTGCCACTGCCAATCCTTGGAGGTGCAAGCGTGGGCAAGAGGACCCTGCTTTCTGGGCCTCAGTTTTCTCATCTGGGCATGCTCCTGGCTCATTCTGTCAGTCTGTCTTCCTCTCATGTTCACTCCTTATCTGATGGGTTCCTGCTTTAGTTCTGAAATTTCAACACAGGAGCCTAGAAGTTAAGCTCAGAAACCCAGCCTAAGCACCATTGATAAAAGTCACTCCTGATCCATCTCTTCTTTCTCCAGAGAGTGCTGACCCTCCTGGCTTGCTCTGGGTCCTGGCAAGGCCCAGTGGGATCCAGCATAGTCCCTACAGCACAACTGCATTTGCTGAGAGGCCTCTCTTCCTAAAAGGCTGTGAATGCTGCAGCATTTGCAGAGGAAATGATATGAGACATGGGATTCATTTCCAAATGACCCCATTGAGTAGGGGAATGCTGAGAGTTGCTGAAGCTGGGGAGTGCGCACATGGAGTTCATGATATACTGTTTATTTTGTCATTTTGAAATCTGTTTAAAAATTTGCATTAGTAAAATTTCTTGTTTGGTTGTTTTCTTTGTTTGTTTTTTTTGGGGGGGGATTGGAACATAAGTAACCTAGATCAGGGACCTCTAATTTGTCACCTGAGAACGTTGCTAGAACCTGGTACATAGCAGGCATTAACTTATTCATTTGCTACACGATGGTTCTCTAGCAAACTCATCAAGTATGCTGTTTGGAAGTAAACAATGGAGGATTTAACCAAAACCAAATTTCAAAATTTTAGAAGATTCTCTGCTAGTCTTAATTCAAATCAGTATCATTCCAACCACACTTATCTGTGAGTGCCTGCTATGTACCAGGTACCAGAGATTCACAGGGGAGTAGAATCCCAAAGTTCCTTTTCTTAAAGAATTTGCCATCTAATAAGATTCAGGTTATGAAGCTTTAGACACAAGGTGAGGCCACTCTAGGAGGCATTTTTCAGCGACATTAGCAAATATATATACTAGTCTCACCACTTACAGGGTGGCCCAGTGGCCTAAGTCCATGGTTCTCAGGTGTTTTTATAACTCTATCAGCAATAAATTTTAATACACCTTCCAGATATACACAGGCAAGGGGTTGGGGCTGTGGCTCAGTGGCACAGCACTTGCCCGGCACATGTGAGGCACTGGGTTCGGTCCTCAGCACCACATAAAAATAAACAAATAAAAGAATTAAAAAGATGTACACAGGCAAATGTACACGTATGTAAATGGACATGGACACACATACACACATATTATTAGATATAATGCGATGTGTCTTATAGAACACCTTCAAAAATAGAAGTTGGAACAGGATGAGATTTTTTAAAATATTTGTTTATTTGCTTTAGTTGTACACAATGCATTTATTTTTACGTGGTGCTGAGGATTGAACCTGGGCTGTGCACATGCTAGGAGAGCACTCTACCACTGAGCCACAACCCCAGTCCCAGGATGAGATTTTTAAAAATACAAATAAATAAAGTTGAATTGTTTTCTTATTCCAATGGCCCTTTTTGCTTACTGGGTTTTGGAGACTTTGCATGTACAGC
The DNA here is from genome assembly GCA_025594165.1 of Tamias sibiricus. NCBI lineage: Eukaryota > Metazoa > Chordata > Mammalia > Rodentia > Sciuridae > Tamias > Tamias sibiricus. The sequence goes on along the minus strand of CM046657.1, from coordinate 119,522,289 downwards.
ATTGGCATCCTCAGGCCTGACAGGCCTGCCATGAAGAAGTAATTCCAGTCTGCTCAGTATACAAGTGAATTTAACACCCGTTTTTCTTCTGCTGGCCACAGCATCCAATTTCCAGCAACTGGTAACAAATGTGCCTCTAGGTCCATTAGAATCTGGGGACAGAAAACTCAAAGCTGGGGATGAGACAAGAACCCAAATGCCCTCCTCTCAAATGAACTAGGAGTAGCCCTCCTGTTAATTCATCCATCAGAATGTGCCAGGTGCCACACAAGGTGGAGCGAGGGCTATGGAAGTACCAGCCATGGACCCTGAACCAACCCAGCTCTGTGGGAAGGACGAAGTCTGGGATACAGATGACAGTGGCTACAGCCAGGAGGTTCAGGCTAGGGGCTGTGGGAGGGAGAAACTGCTTTCCCCCAAAGGATCTAGGAGGACTTTATGGAGGAGGTGTCATGGAGGTAGTGAGGATGGGCAAGATTTGGCTATGCAGAAAGACTTCAGGAAAAGGAAATGTCCTTGGCAAATATACAGGGGCAATATATTAACAGTCACTCTCCTGTGCCTATCCTGCCTCCCTCTGGAGGTCCCATATCCTGAGGCTAAGAGAGTGAGCTCTTACTTAATAGAATAGCAGACAAAAGAGGTAGGGAAGGGCTCTTAAAATGAGTACCTAGGAAACTAGATACCGAGGCTGCTCTTCTGACAGCCAAACATGCCAGTGGTGAAGGAGGCTGCTGAAGTCATTCAACAAAGCAAGCATCTATTGAGTGCCAAAGGCTAATGAGAGAAGAAGACATTGTGATAACTGAGCAAGCTCTCCACTGCTGGGGAGGGACGGAGCATGGTGTGCTTCCTCTGCAGGACGGACAGAAGAAATGACGCCAGGCCCATGCTGGCCCTAGCATTCTGTGCTTTTGCCTCTAGAACCCTTTCCTGCAGCTAAGGCATCACTAGTAAAGACATAATCACAGGATATCCAGTGTGCACTGGGCACTCCAGGAAGGTAAACCCTGGCCCAGACCTTCTCATCACCTGGACACTGAGTTCTAACCAGCTAAATGGGGTAGGGAGAGCATTCTAGGTAGAGAGACCCTCATGGGAATAAGTGGAGAGGCACAAAAGGGTGCAGAAGCCCAAAATTCTGTGGGGTAAGACAGATGGTCCTGGGATCTTTCCAAAGAAAGCAGGAAGTATCATGGTCCAGGGAGATAAAAGGCCCTGGGGCAAGACAGAGCAGGTGGGTGGTGACTCTCAGGCTGACCCTGCTGTGCCTAGCATTGGGTACTACACACAGTCAGTGCTTAATAAATGCATTTTGATTGTAGATTGTCATTTTCCAGAAGTAAGGCCTGGGATAAGCAGTTCCTTCCTATAAAGCCCTCGGCAGTGCCACATGCTGAGATGCATATTTAAAGTCTTTTGATGAGAGAGGGAAGGAGAGGAGAGGAAAGAGAGATGGGAGATCTCAAACAGGGTGGCCCACCCTCACCTCCACTGCCTCAGCACCCTGAAACAAAGCCACAGTTTAAGAGGGGAAGGGGGTCAGAAGCATGGGAAAAAACAGGAAAATACATATGGATGTCCTGCATCCCTGACCTGATCATGCCTATCATTTCTTTTAACTTCTCAACAATTCTGAGATGAGATTATTATCACTCTTCAAGAGATGGGAAAACTAAGGCTAAGACAGGGTCATATCCGGTGAGACGGGGAAGTGAGAGAGAGGATTTGAGCTTGAATTCTTTGTCCCTCCTTCTGACTCTTCCTCCAGATGCAGGGAAAACAGGGGAAGGGGAAGGTGACACATGTGCCAACAGGAAGTACCCAACCTGGGTCCTGTGGACCCTTCCAGATATCTGTAAATGAAATCCCAGGGACTGACGGGGACCCTGACCCCAGGATTGGGGGCTCCAGAGTCAAGCCTGGAGGTGGAAACTGCCCTCTAGGACCTTGAAGGTTCTGTATTAAGGGTAAATCATAAGGATCCTTAGTCAGTGAGTCCATAGCAGCCTGACATTCCCCTTCCCACCCCAATTCCCTGCTCCAGCCTCAAAAAGCAACAGCCAACCTAATAACCTTCTGAGACCATCCAGGCCCTGATCTTGTGCCCCTTCCAGGAGCTAGGAGACCCAGGTTCTAGTTTGGCCTCCACTAATCTGCACTCTAAGTCATCACCTCATCCAAGTTGCAGTTTCCCTATTGGGTACTAAGAAATTCAGTGACCTCTGAAGTACCTTCAGCCACCCATGAGCCTCTTCTTCATTCCCCAGACTTCTTTTCCTGCCCCAGCCCCAAAAAGCCAGTTTTTTTGTGTTTTTTGTTGTTGTTGTTGTTGTTTGGTTGTTGCTGTTGTTGTTTTGGTTGTTTTGTTTTGTTTTGTTTTTGTTTTTGTTTGTTTGTTTTTTCCTCTGCTGAGTTGGCTGCAGGCTGAGCCTGGCCATCACAGCTGCCGGGGTCCTAGGCTAAGTCATCCTAAGAGAAGGCAGGCTCTAAACAATCCGGCTAGAGATGGAGGTCAGGGTTTCTGGTGAGGCAGCAAGGATCCTGATTCAAAGCCAATCCCAAATGTGTTATTGGAGAGAGAGACATCCCCAGGGCAACAGAAAGCACAAAGTCTTTGGAGTCTTGTGGACCTGGATCCAAATACCACCTGCTCCGCTTTCTAGCGTGGACTCATAAACTCATGGCTTTGCCTTTCTGAGCCCCAGCTCCTTGATTAGTCCTGTCCCATCTCGAAGGGCTGGTGGGAGAGTTACAACAGATGTTTCACTTGCGATGTATGCCACACAAACTTTTTAATCCATCCCTCCTAGGTTAGTACAATAGTAGGACTCCTAAAGTACTTGACCGTCATGTAAACTACATAAGGATGAAAGCTGCCACCCATGCTCAGCCAGTCACCAAGGCTGAACAGTTTCATGATGGAAAGATCCCACCTTCCAGCAGGCAAGGGCTCCCCCAGGAAGAGATTCAGGTGGGTCATTTGAATGTGATACACTTTTGGCTTTTTAAATTGGGTTTAAAGTTATAAAACAAAGATAGTGAATTCCTCCTGCTCTGCAGGTACTTGGCCCCAGGTGGGAATCAGGGGCATTGATGAAAAACTTACCTAACCTCTCCCATAAGACCAGGTGGTCCTGAGCCCAGACACTGTCCCCCACCCCTCCTCATGGTCTCCTGCACCAGAAAGTGGCTCTTTGCAAGTCTCAGCCTAGAGGTGGAACTGCCTTGTGGGCCAACCCCATAGGCACCCCACCCTCCCCCAGACACCCACTCCAACCTAGCCTAATTCGGTCCTAAGTATTCCTAAGGTGCCTTCCAATTTCCCGCTGTAATAAATGGCACAGAATGCAAATGGAGGTGGATGTGGGACACAGATGTTTGCACTAATTTAATTGAGGGAACACCTTGGATTAAACACTTTGCAAAACACTCACAAATAGGTTCAGTGCATTCGGTAATGAAAAGCCTCCCAGCCCCCTGGCACTTTGCTGAGGCTGCCTGGGGCTGGGAGTGGGAGGGGAGAGGGAGGCTGAGAGTAGGTGGGAGATAAGATGCCTGGAACCAAAGAGGAAGGCAAGGAAGGTAGGCCCCTGGGAGGGCTTCCAGCAGATCCTCTACCAGCTGGGGCCCACCCCACCAAGAGGTAGAATCTGGAGGGCCAGGGATGAGGTAGGCAGCATCTGCCTCCTCAGGTGGGCAGCTGCTCACCTCTAGGGGTCAGCAACTGGCAGCTGCTCCCCAGCCACAGGACAGAGGTACAACCTGGAGGCCTCTGCTTGGCTAACCAGAGACCCTAGTACCTGCATTGGCCATACACAGTGTGGTGAGAGAGGCAGGCATTAATAGTCCCAGGCATTTAACTATGATCAGTGCCTTGAGGAAGGTACACTTGGCAACCTGGGAGCCTGGAGACAGCTTGGCATGAGAGGTCAAAAGACCAGTAGAGAAAGGGGGAACGGTACTCCTGGCAGAAGGAACAGCATATGCAAAGATAATACTGCTTGGAAACCCAAGCGATGAATGAGACTCAGTCCCATGCCCACTCAAGGGAGGGACAAGTCTCATAAATGAAGATGGGCCACTTTCTACAGGCTCCTTCTCCCACCCCAGTGACAGTCAAGCAGAGAAGAGGAGAGAGAGGGCAGGGCTCTCTGGGCAGAGGCTCCCATCCCTGAAAGCTTCCACACTCGGGCAAATCTAGAATCAGTTCCTATAATGATTGCTCTGTAAGTCTCAGAGTTCAAATCAGGCCTGGATGATTTTATATTCTTGAAAACAGAATCCCTAATTTTCAAACACAATGATCACTTCAAGTGTAATAACCATTATAATAATAACCTCTTATACTTGTGCAGTGCTTTACAGTTTATAAAACACTTTCACATATCTCTTATAATCCTCCACCACAACCCTTCCAGAAAGATGGAACAGGGAGTATGATTATTCTTGCTTTCAAGATGAGAAAATTAAATCCCAACATCTCTACTGAGTACACAACAGAACCAGGGCTCCAATCCAGCCTGTTTGACACCAAAGTACACACTTGTTCAGCCTTTTGCTGGTATATTTCATGAGTATTTGTTGAGCACCTATGGTATACCTAGAAACACAGACTTAGAGCAAAGCATGGTTGGAATATTGGGGTGGTCCTAAGCCTAGATGCAAAGACAGCCCACAGACAGACACCCTGGACCAAAGGACAACAAGTGGAGCACTAAAACTCATGAACCACGAAAGACACAAAGCCACTGAATTTAAAAATCTGCCTCCCCTACCCCACATGAAGATTTGAGCCATTTCTCCTGGGCTGCCCCCTTCCCGTGTAGAATTCAGACTCTTCTCCATTCCTGATGTCCCCTGCCGTCAACTGTCTGAACAACCTGGAACCAGCAGCTGGAGGCCACCCTTGAGTCCTGTGCTTCCTTCTGGCCCCAGCACACACCCACAGGCACACCTAGGCAGCCCAGCACGTGGGTGAGTCCTGAGGATCCAGCCAGAATGGACAAGTGGAGGGGTGGGTAGGTGAGATGGGGAACGGAAAACAGGAGCTTTCACCTGGGGAGATGCTTGCGGCCCCCATGGGCCCAGTCACAGGCCAACAATACTTCACCCTCTTATAAGGACTGATGACCCTCAGTTTCCTCTGCTAAAATAATACCCACCTCACAAGGTCCACGTGAACATGTGCAAAATGATATACTGGCACACCTGTAGAAAGGCCAGCATACAGAAGGGGACAGACAAAATATCTGGGAAGTAAAGGTGATGGAAAGGCAGGTGACCCTGCATGACCTCAACATGATTCAGTTCCTGAATCCCCACTGTTGTTCATCCCAAGCTGGAAACCTCACTAGAGAACATCCCTCCATTACTACACACCCTTTTCTCCTGGGCTCATCTACCCATCCTTTCACTTAACCAACTTTGCAGGTACCTACTATAGTACCTGATACAGCCAGCCATGATTCTATGTGATGGGATTAAGAAAAGAATGAGATTAAGAAGTACAGACAGCAGTGCAGGGTTGGAAAGGCAGGAAGACCAGTAAGGAGACAGCCACAGAGGAGATATTACAGGAGAAGCAGGGGCTACCCAGACCAGGGATATTCTAGGCAGAGAAGAAGCACATGCAAAGGCATAAAAGTATACAGAAGCTAGGGATGTAGCTTGGAGGTAGATCAGCCCTTAGTTTAATCCCCAGTACCACACATGCACAGACACAAAGTATACAGAGCTAAGGGGAAATTGCATAATCCAACTGGCTTGGGTCTTAGGTATAGGAGTGTGCCCTTGTGTCTGAATGTCTGTATGGACAGGGAAGGAGCAGCCAGCAGTGAAGGAGTAGTAGAGGAAGCTGGAAAAGAAGATCAGGGTTGAACTGTGCAGCCCAAGTTGACTTTCAGCCTGTCAATAGTACAGAGACATGGGGTGTTCCAGCATGGGAGCGACACAGACACATGAAGTAGTCCTGCCTTATCTGCAGGAAATAGATTCCAAGTGGATGCTTGAAGCCTGGAACAGTACCAAACACAATATATATAATGTTTTTTTTCCTACACATACATGCCTAGTATAAAGCTTAATTTATAAATTAGGTACAGTAAGAGATTAACAATAACTACTAATAAAATAGAATTAAAACTTTAATTACAGTATATTTCCATATACTATAGTAAATTATTTGAAACTTAGGAATTGTTTATTTCTAGAATTTTCCATTTAGCATTTTTGGACTATGGTTGAGTATGGGTAACTGAAACCACAACAAAACAAAGTAGTGTATAAGGGGGGACTACTTCATACACAGTGTTAATTGAGCTCCAGCTGTTGCAGGCACAGAGCTGGGCTCCTCTATATGTAGGGAGCTCTTTTGGCTAGCTCTGATGACAAATGAATCTGAGTTTCCTCTTTGATTTGTACAATTAATTACCCCTGGAGAAATGGCCAATTTCGGAGCAATTTTTCCTCTCTGAAGAGCCAGACTGGCTGGCTAACTTTGAAGGCTAGGGTAAGGGTCCCACCATTACCACCATCCTCCCCACAGCCAGGGCTGCTGGGAATAGTGCTTGGAAATCCTTTGCCTCACAGCTCTCTCTGAGGATTTGAAAGAACTTGGAAAATTGATGGGAGTTCCAGGAGCCAAGAAGAAAGAGAAAATAAGGAAATCCCTTCCACTGGACAAAGATTTGTGACCAACCCTCTGCATTTCCATGGACAGGGGAAAAGCAAATAGGTTGAGTAGCCAGCACCCTGCAGTTTCCAAACCCTGCTCAAAGTGGTTCACAGCAGGACAGCTTCTCCCTCCTTTTCTCTCTCTTCTTTCCCCTCCCCCACCCTCTTCCAAGCCCCTCTCCAGAAAGGTTTATGGAGAAGGCTCCAAATAGCCCCCTCTCCTGCAGGCATAGTCACACCAACTGAAAGGAGATTTAATTAGCAAAATCTCGTTAGGCAAACGAAATTATCCGTAAGACAATACTCTTCTGGACAGGGGGTATGATTAAACAAAGCCATTAATTGAGAGAGTCGCTTTGGCAGCTCCCAGGATGCGTTCATCTCCAGGCAGGCTCCACTCTGCCTCCTTGGGCCAGGGAAACAGACTCTTGGCCTCCTCCCCTGCCTGGCCCACCTCCTCCCCACTTCATCTCCACTCTTCCGGGCCCCTCCAGCTTAAGGCTGCAGACCTCGGCATCTCATCAGCGGCCTCTTCGCTGCCAGATTCCCGCTAAAGTGCCTTGATTGCATAATGTCTATTTGCATAATGTAAATTGCAATCTCCTAGCTCGGGAGGCAGGAATCACAGAACAGCCATTATTTTTTACCACTCCACAAAAAATTCTACATTTAGAAAGCAGATTTGCAGCTCAGAAAGCCGTATAAATCTGAATCCGCCAGAAACACCATTAAATCACACCAATTAAGCTGGACCCGCGAAGAGCCCCTGTCACCGCTCTCTGTACACTCAAGGACTCCCAGCCCAGACAGAGGCTATGAGACATTGGAGGCTAGGATAGAAGAGCTGGAGGCAGATGCTAGGATAGGCAGGGAATTCTATCTTAGAAACCTGAGCATATTTCCCCGAAGCACAGCCTCCCAACAAGACCTGGAGAAAGAGGGGGTGCAACTGGTCTGTTTTTTTCTAGGGTCTTGCCTGATTTCTTGTGGGCACATTGTCTAATTGTCTGTAGACTTTTAATTTACAGAGTGGGGAGAGCACATAAAGGCAAAACCTGCACCTTTCAACAAAAATGATGGGAGGTCCAATGTATTGCACATGGGGGTTTAAACCTCTACTCTTTAATGACCTTTTTCTCCTCTTCCAAGTACCCTTCAGCCAAGCTAAAGGAAAAAAGAGGAAAAATCCTGCTTAGACTAGGCCAGCCTAGCTGGATTCTGAGTTCCTTGTATGAGCTGTTTCTAGGAGCGACTAGGGAGAGGGGTGAGTCTCAAGGCCCCTGGAAAAGTTGGTATTTCCTTGGACAACTATCTAAGACTCCAACTTCTCCAAACTAGTACACCTGGCTATTCTTTTGCCTCTTTATTGCTCATTCAATATTCATTTGTCAAAGGGCAAGATGCTAATGTGTATTATTAAAATATCAATAGTTTATGAGTGAACTTTTATGGAGAGTACAGTTAAAGGCAAGATTCTTGACCATCTCTGTCAGAAGCAATGAAAAGAAATCATCTTTCTAATTCCATTATTTATTTATTTCCTGGGTGAATGAATGGTTGAACCATTATTGGGTACCTACTATGTGCCAAGAATGTGTTACATGGTGGATTTCACTGAGTCCCCACAGCAGTCCTGAGATGGGTATACAATATCATTTCTCTTTTAGAGATGAGGAATCTGGAGACCAAAGCAATGTGCTCAAAATCACAAAGGTGCTAAATCTTGAGACTGGGATTCAAACCCAAGCTTTGGCCCTCATACCCAACATTTCTCCTCAAACTGGAGCCTTAAAAATCTAAATGACCTTCATGTTTTTATCTGTTTCTTTCACCTGCCCAAATTAAACATTAGTTTCCTGACCTAAGTTTCATGAATGGGGAAAGAACAGGAAATGATTCCATACTTTTATTTCCATAAAGTGGGCCCACTTTAGATATTTCTAAGCAAGTTCCCAGAATCTCATCTGCACATCTAGAATCTGAGAACTGAAGATGACACTGAGGATGACATCATCAGACATATCTTTTTCTTTTTTTTTGCACTGGGGATTGAACTCAGGGCCCTCAACCCCTGAGCCACATCCCCATTTTAAGACAGGGTCTTACTAATTTGTTTAGGGCCTTGCTAAGTTGCTGAGGCTGGCTTTGAATTTGCAATCTTCCTGCCTCAGCCTCCTGAACTGCTAGGAACACAAGCATGCGCCGCCACCACCCCTCCCACCCGCAGACATCACATTTTACAGAAGAGTAAACTGAAGCTCCTTTTTTTAAATTCTGTTTTTAAAATTTAGTTATTTTATTTTTATTAACATATTAATTACACATATCAATGAGGTTCAATATGGCCTTTCAATCCATGCATACAGTGTGCACTAAAAAAATGAATGGTTCAAGTCTTGAGAATAGAGTTCTAAGTTAAATTTCAACTCTGCTATAAACTCACTGTTGTTTCCTAGGGTATTTCTCTTGTTCTCTGAGCCTTCTCTTCATTGTGCAATATAGAGATAATAACAGGATCCCACAAAGTAGGGTCCAATGAGAAAACGTAGCCCTAGAGCTTAACATCCAGCTTCTGATGTAGTAAGTACCTAGAAGTGCTGGCTCCTAATGTTAATATTAAGCTGATGTGGAAGAACCCAATACTCTCCTTCCAAACCCCAGCAACTTTCAATCCAATCCAAGTCCCCTTACCCCTCTCTTCCCTGCCCTTTCCCGCTGGCATTAGCCATTCTCAGATCTCAGACCCCTGGGAAGATGGACTGGTTCTGTTTCCACTCGTTGTCCTCTTTGGTTTTGTTTATATCTCCTTAAGTCACAACAAGGCAGCCACGGCACTCAGATTCTCTTCCAAAATATAGCTGCATCTGAATCAGAAGCATGGACAAAGAAAGGGGGCTTGGTTCCTTAAGGAGACAGTTTACCCAGGTCAGAGGGTGGGTAGAAGGAAAGGAAGGAAAACAGAGGGCTTGAGGGGTCAGGAAGCAAGGGAAACCAAAGAATTTCCCTTGCCCAACAAGCCCCTTATAGTCTTTTAAACCGTGACCTGTGATTGAAACCCACTCCACCTGTTGCTGCCTGAAGTGATTGCCGCTTGGAGCAACAACGCCATGGGAATAAGTTCAGAGGTGGACTGGAAACAAACAGGCTCTTTATTCTGTTAGCTTCTTTCTCTGGCTCCAACAACAACTCCTACCCGCAATCCACACTCCTCCAACCACACCACCAAAATGGCGTTGACCCCATTCGCAATGTCGCAGGCCAAGTCTCGCAAGATCATGCAAATGGCGCCGACCCGATCCGCAATGTCCCGGGCCAAGTCCCGGGAGACCATGGAAGGTGGCAATGCTTGAATATCTCTATGGCTCACAGCCAACCTCAATCTTAGCCATCTCCTTAATTAGGGCTCCTACATCCACCTTGAAAAGCCATGGCCATGGGGGAGTCTAGATGCAAACCAAGGGTCAAGGTTTGTGGAGTCCTGGGTCACAGGTCTAAGACCCCTCCAGACCTGACTCTTCAAGCGGTGGGTTGCAAACCAGAGGTGCTCTTGCTGTGATGGACTGGCAAATAGAGGTTTTTACCCACTGCAGAGCCTCCTAGTCTCACCACATCCCCAACCCTGAAAGCCTAGCCTGACTTTGAGGGGCCCTTTAAAATCAGACATGCAGAGTCAAGGGGCAGTTTGATTTATCAAAAAGCAGGTGCTGGGGATTGTGCATGCTAGGATACATCCCCAGCCTATTTTGTTTTTTATCTTGAGACAGGGTCTTCCTAAGTTGCCTAGGCTGGCCTCAAACTTGCTATCAAGCTGCCCGAGTACCTAAAATTATAGGCATTTGACATCATGCCCAGCTTACCCATCATCATACAAGAGGGAGCACATCACTCCCCAGGAAGTCCTTTTCACTTTTACTGGGAAATAGATGAGGCAAGATGTACCAGACTGCTAGCAGTTATTTGACAGATACTAGTTGTAGTAGACTCTAGTCTCCAAAGATGGCTGCAACGCGTAATTGGTCCTCAGTATCCATGGATTCCATATCCAGTGATTCAACCAACCATGAATTGAAAATATTTGGAGGGGAAATTGCTTCTGTTCTGAACATGTACAGTTTTATTCCTTGTCACTGTGCCCTAAACAATACAGTCTAACAACTATTTACATAGCATTTACATTGCATTAGGTCTTAGAAGTAATCTAGAGATGATTTAAAGTTATTCGGGAAGATGTGTATGGGTTACACACAAATACTACACCCACCATTTTATATAAGGACTTGAGCATCCACAGATTTTGGTATCAACAGGGGGTCCTGGAACCAATTCCTCACAGATTTGGAGGAACAACCATATATATATATGCTATCCCTCTTGCCCTTTTCAGTGTAATGTTGATTGATGTTCCTTTGAGAGGTGGTAGTGATGGTAAAGGGTTTATGTACCTTCTCTATTTTTATTTATCTTTAGTTGTAGATAGACATAATAACTTTATTTTTTTATTTATTTTTTATGTGGTGCTGAGAATCAAACCCAGTGCCTCATACGTTCTATGCAAGCACTCTACCACTGAGCCCCCACCCAGCCGTGTTCCTTCTCTTAAACCTAGATGACCTTTGCACCTGCCCCAATCAGAGGATGGAGAGGATGCAGTGTGGATGGTGCCACTTGACTTCGGGGTCATAAAAGGCAAAACAGTTTCCACCTGGCGTTTGCTCTCTCTCAGGAGGCTTACCTTGGGAATCAGGCAACCATAATGTCAGGAAGCCCAGGCCATGTGGAAAGGTCACATGGGTTTGGCTAGCTAAGGCCTTAGCCAATGGCTGGCATCAAAGCCCAGAATGACAATGATGAGTGACTGAGTGTTTGGATGCTTCCAGCACCCAGCTTTTGAGTTGCCCTGGCTGAAATCTGAGGCCTGGTGCAACAGAAATGAGCTAGTACCACCAGGCCCTGTCTAACATTCCCTACTCACAGAATAAATGTTGTGCAGCTACTGTGTATTTGGGGATGGTTTGTTACATGGCCTAGTAACTGTGACAGCACTGGAATTAAATTGGGATGTTTGCTATTTCCCAATCAAACCCAGCCCTCACTGGTCTTCTCTAAATCTACAGATTTCAAAACACTTCCCTCCTCACCTGGTACCCATCAGTCTGTGCCTGCCTCCTCTCCTCTTCTTTCTCCCTCTCCAAAAGGCAGCACCCTTTGGCTTTGGCAAGTCACAGCCTGAAAAATCATTTGAATCCTCCCCATTTCAGAGCCCCGAAGAAAACCTGCTCTTCCTGGTTCCTCACTGCAGGTCCAAGAGTGTCCCTGTGAAGGAACATTCTCTGGGTGTGGGTGACCCAGTGCTGATGTGCCCAGCTGTCCTCCAAGACAGGGAGGGAAGGTGCAGACCAATCCCCCTCCCCCCACTCTCAGCTCCCATAAAGGTTCACGCTCAGCTTGCTCCTCATACTTGACTTGACTTATGAGGTCCCTCTAACCTCCGGTGCGAGGAGACATCGATTCTCACAAAGGTCATTATCTTCTACTCTGGCTCCCCCACCCACCTTCAGCTCCATCTCTAGGCAGGCTTTCCTGGAACAGGATGGAGGGAGGCACCCTTCCCTACCCCCTCAGCCTGGGGAACCGACCACTCCAGAGCCTGAGCTGCAGAGGAGGTGCCTTGGGAGCCCAGGCCCGTCAATCACAGAGGCGACCAGCACTGAATTGCAGGCCATTAGGCGGGAGGCCGGCGCCCTGCTCACTCACCAGGCAGTCATCGGCAGGATGTTAGCCGATCACAGGGCGGCCATTCTTATGATTTATTCAAATACTCATTACAGTCAATCTATTTTTACACAGAGGTGAAGATGTGCGCTGATAACGGTTAATCATTTATAATTCCATGGACTAGTTGGAAGCCAATGTACTATCAAAGTCACAGCAGCAGCAGCAGCTCAGTCCCAGGTAGTCCTGGAAGCAGGGTGGAAGAGCCATGCCCGCCCCGGACAACCCAGCCATGCGACTGATGGTCACCAAGTGGCAACAAGGTTGAGAGGGGGCAGTGTGCACACAAAGTGGGATCCCAGACTTTACCCTCTCGGAGCTCACAGCCTCACTGGAGAGAACACAGTAAAGTGCTGTCCAGAGGAGTGAGCAGGGGTGAATGCTGCAGAATCTCAGAAGAGGAAAAATCACTTCTAGCTGGGTTACCAAAAAGAACTCCACTGAGAACGCTGGAAAGTGGCCAGGCCCTACAGGTGAGCAAATTCTTGCCAAGTGGGGGGACCCATAAGCCTGTCTGAGGTGGAGCTCTTATTGGAAGATGAAAGGGAAATGCTCAGCATTATTTCCTTATCCTCTTTCACACCTCCCCAGATGCAAAAGCAAGTCTGGGCTATGAACTTGGCCCAGTTTGGAGAATGATGTTGCCACTTCCACCTTTTGCTGACCCTGCAAACTTAGCCCACAGGCAGTAGTGGCTGAGGTCTGGCTTGGCCTTACAAAAAACTCAAGAGCTTCCTTCCCCAGCTCTCATGACACACGTAACACATCAAGTCCACCTTAATGCCCAATCAATACAATCTAATTAAATAGCATGTCATATTACAGGGTTTCTTTGTCACATTCAGACATAATCTAATTAGAACTCCACTGTATTTTACATTCCGACTAGCTCATTGTTGAGTGTTTCTCTTGCACAATGCATGGCTGTTAAAGATCAGGTTTAGGGCTGGTCTTGAACCCATAACCTTATTGAGTCAGCATGGAAAACGCCCATCAAAGTTACTTACAGTTCACAGCCCCTTTTCTAGTGAGTGTCATGGAGGACAGAAAGCCTCAGGGTCCTGCTCCAGACTTCACCTGCCAATAAAAGAAAACATCTTTATAGACTGTATGAGATTCTGCTGGGATGAGAGCAAGGGGGACTGGGGTTGACCCAGAGGCGGATCTGCTCAAGAGCAGATCTGGAGCTGGCAGCTCTGCCCACAGCCTTGAGTGGTAAAGTTTCCTGGCAAAGGACTCCTGGTGCAAAAGGATTATTGTTTTGAGAGCTAACCAAGACAGACAGCCCGGATCATACCCTTCTCTCTGCTGGGTGCCTCAACTTCGTTTGAGTTTCTCTCCTTGCCCTAAAGGAATCCCAGAGAAAACAGGGTTCAGAGCTGTTGAGTACCCCAAGCTGTCCAAGGCAATAGTCATCCACTGGAGCCTCTCAACTGATTAAAGGCCCTGTGCAGGGCGACAGAGCTGAGGGGTACAACGAAAGCGCACAACCTAGACAGGGAATGCTGCACAAAGCAAACAAACAACAAAAACTGATACTGTTGTTTATGGTATAAAAATGGAAGCCTTGTGGCAGGAGGAACTTTCAGGTAAAATGAAGAGTCCAGCTGGGTGGGAAGACAAACGTGCATGGCGAAAAATCATGGGAACAATATGGGAAAATCAAAGCCCTGACTACTTTTAATTCTCTTCCTGGGATAAAACAATAAAAAATAAAATAAAATAAATTTTAAAAAAGCACATGCTTATCAGGTATCTGCTCCATGATCTACACTTGTTAGGTGTAGTAGGAATAAAATCTATAGGTCCTATTAGGAAAACATTGCTGTCACATCACTGGGGAAATAAGACTGTCCATCTGAAACGACTCCAGATTTGACATGACTATTAAGAAGTTGTGCTAGGATGGATGCAGTGGCATAGGCCTGTAATCCCAGTGAGTTGGGAGGTTGAAGCAGGAGGATTGCAAGTTCAAGGTCAGCCTCAGCAACTTAGACCCTTCAGCAACTTACTGCCTCAAAGTAAAATAATAAAAAGGACAAAAGGTAAAGTGGTAAAGGGTAAAGATGCTCAGTGGTAAGTTATCCTTGGGTTAGATCCCCTGTACCAAAAAATAAAATATAAAAATAAAAGCTGTGTTAAACTATATGATAGGGACAATCTTTCTCTCTCCATAGAGAAATGAAATTGGTGGGAATTGAAGCCATCAAGAGAATTTTTATGGGGAAGTAGAATTTAAGTGGGACCTTGGAAGATTAAATAGGAAGACTTAGCTGGAGAAAGGGAGGCCAAGGGTTGCTGGTAGAGAGAGTATGAATGCTGACTGCCCCCACACACCAAAGGCCCGCGTGTTAAAGGTTTGATTTCCAATATGGGATTATGTGAGGTGGTAGAACCTTAAGAGCTGGGGACTAGTGGGAGGCTTTTAGGTCATTGGAAGTCCTTAAAGATATTGTGGGACAGTGCTTTCTTTCTCTTTGTCTTCTGCTGCCCTGTCATCAGGTGAGTGGTTGTTTTTTTTTTTTTTTAATATTTATTTATTATTTGTTTTAGTTGTACACAATGTATTGCATTTATTCTTTACGTGGTGCTGAGGATTGAATCCGGGCTGCACACATGCTAGGCGAGCGCGCTACCGCTGAGCCACAATCCCAGCCCTTGGTGAGTGGTTTTGCTCCACCATGCACCCCCACCATGGTATGCTGCCTTACCATAGGCCCAAAGCAATGGGGCCAACCAACTATAGAGTGTAACCTCCAAAACTGGGGGCCAAAATAAACCTTTCTCTTTATAAGTCAATTGTCTCAGGTATTTTGCTATAGTAACAGAAAAATGACTGACAGAGGGCATGACAAAGAAGGGGGGCAATCTGAGCAAGGGCAAGGAAGGTAAAGCATGGAGGCCCTGGGACAGCACAGAGGACACCAGAGAAAGAAATAATCCTAGGTAAGAAAGATGGGCCGGGCGCGGTGGCGCATGCCTGTAATCCCAGCACTTTGGGAGGCTGAGGCAGGAGGATCACGAGTTCAAAGCCAGCCTCAGCAAGGGCGAGGCACTTAGCAACTCAGTGAGACCCTGTCCCTAATAATATACAAAAAAAAAAGGGGGGGCTGGGGATGTGGCCCAGTGGTTGAGTGCCCCTGAGTTCAATCCCCGGTACCAAAAAAAAAGATAGAAAGAAAGATGGGCCAGAGAATCCAGGGCTCCAAGCATCAAGCCAGAGAAATGAGTCTGGTATGAGCTCCTAGAACTACTGGAGGTTTTTCCATAAGGAAATTATAGGATGTAGTGTCCCTCACTTGCTCCCTTTAGTATTTCTCCTTTAAATAAGACAAGAGAGATGTCTTGGAAGAAGGTGGAATTTTAGTGAGAAGATTCAGGTATGGGATCCAGGCTCAGTGGTGCATGCCTATAATCCCAGCTACTTGGGAGATTAAGGCTGCAGGATTGAGAGTTTGAGGCCAACCTGGGCAACTTAGCAAGATCTTGGCCACCACAAAATAAAGTTTCAGGCATGAGATACAGTAAGATGTGCTCCTGGAAATAAATTGTCACTCTTTTTCATAATGTTGTCCTCCAAGCAAAAGCTCTTTCTCTGAATCTGTCTACTAATACCTGCATGATGAAGGTTCTCTGTTCAAGGAGGTGCCTCACAGACAAGGCCAGGCCACCAGCTTAAATAATTGAGGAAAAGTACCATTTCTTATGCATCATTATATCACCAGAACCTAGCAAAGTGCCCAGCATAAGTAATGTTCTGAGTAAATATCTATTGAAATGTTCCAACCAGAATCTATAACCAGCACCTCAGAAGCAGCCTTTGGTGGGCAATGGATTCCAACCTGTGTCATTCTCAACCATTTATTCACTACTACTAAGCACTGCATGAACTCAGTATACAAACTCTCTATGTGAAATTACATGGAGCTATTAGCCCTGTCCCCACCTTCTGTGACTGTCCCCGCCTTCTGTGACCTGAGATACCAGCATCTTGGAAGAAGATATGGCAGCCTTTCCATTTGCACAGGACACAAACCTGGAAAGGGAAACTGCTGTGCTAGAGGGATGGATTCAAGAATCAAAAAGCTTTTAACAAGCTGAAGGAGGGACCAAAGCTAAAAAGTCCAATTTTTTCTTCACCATTTTTAATTTCTTGTGTAATAACATTGTGACAACCACAAATGAAATAATTTTGAAAGTAAGGAAAAATTGTCCACAATCTCATTACTCTTACCCATCAAATTATATTCTATGTCCACATGCAAATCCACCTTTTTCACAAAATCATAGCAAAAGATTTGACAAATATATATATATATATATATATATATATATATATATATATATATATACCCCAAACCTGGCTCTCATATTCAGAAATCAATTGCAGATGGGCATGGTGCCCACACCCACAACCCTAGCTACTCAGGATGCTGAGGGAGGAAGATTGCAAGTTCAAGACCAGCCTGGGTAATTTAGTGAGACCTGTTTTAAAATTTTTAAAGAAATAAATAAAAAGGGTTGGGGATGTAGCTCAGTGATAGAGCACTCCTGGGTTCAATCCCCAGTACTGTAAAAAAAAGTCAGTTGCAAGAAAACATAGAAAAGGTTGGCCTGATTGGGGGGGGGGGGACTGGGTTATTTGAGTGAAATGTAAACCCAGGATATGGTATTGCTGCATCTCATTAAATGTGACCTTGGGTTGCACTTGTGTCCAAATTGAAGGCATGGATGATCTCCCCCACTTTGGATTTGTCAACCCAAATTAGTTCTACATGCAGTTCTGACATATTTGAGAGCAATGAGTAGAAAAGTGAGGTGGGAGAAGCTGTCTAGTTGTTAAATTGTGTGTTAAAATTCTAGTGGTTAAAAGTGTAAGATCTGGAATCATATTGTACAGTCCCATCTTGACCAAGGACAAGCTCCTTGACTCCTCTGTGTCTTAGTGTTTCATCTGTAAAATAGGCCAAATGAAAATTCTACTTCTAGACTAGGGGGATAGCTCAGTGGTAGAGCACTTGCCTAGCAAGCTCAGGCCCTCGTTTCAATTCCCAGCAACACACACACAGAAAAAAAAAAGGAAAAAGTTTTTCTTCCTAGAGTGGTTGTAAGAATTGAATGACTTCATATAATCTAAGATGCTTATAATAGTGAGGGCCTCACACAGAATAAGCATTCACTAAATGCCAGCTATTATTATTGCTTTCATTATTAGGAGGCTGTGAGGTATAAAACATGGTGAAAGTAACTATGGTGGTATCTCCATTTGTCCTTCTCTAATATTACCCATTAGTCCTAACTGTATTGACTAAAGCAATGTGTTCCCTCTTTCTCATGGTAGTTCTCCAAATATGTGAAGAAACTATGTGTATGAGGGACTGCATTATTCTAGAAGGTAAGATTAAGACCAACTGTGGACCTTAGAGAAGGCCGATCTTCAGTTGAACATAGGAAGGAATACATAAGAACCATCAAATGGGCTGGGAATGTGGTTCAATGGTAGAGAGTTTCCCTGGCATGTGTAAGGTCCTGGGTTCCAAGCCCAACTCTGGAAGAAAAAAAAAAAAAAGAACCATTGAAAACTGAGTCATGGTTCCAGAAAAGTAGTAAACTTCCAATACGGGAAGGATAATCCTGCATTGGGTAAGAAATTGCTCCATTGCATCATTTCTCAGATTTGGATTTCAGTCATTAGTAAAATGGTAAGAAGTATTCAACAATGGATAGGGTTGATAAACTTAGATTTTGATAAAACATTAATAGTGTCTTCTTTCATCATCATTCATAAAGTTCTTCAACCCCCAAAAGGAGGGCAAAAACAAGACAATAAAGAGTTATACCTTCGCCAGGTGTGGTGACACATGTCTGTAATCCCAGCAATTTGGAAAGCTGAGGTAGGAGGATCATAAATTCAAGGCCAGCCACAGCAACTTAGTTGCTTAGGGAGACACTGTATCAAAATAAAAAGGGCTGGGGATGTGGCTCAGTGGCAAAGCACCCCTGGGTTCATTCCCTGTTGCCACAAAAAAAAAAAAAAAAAAAAAAAAAAAGAAGAAGAAGGAGGAGGAGGAAAGGGAGAGGGGTAAGGGGGAAGGAGAGGAGGAGAAGTAGAAGTCCATCCTTTGAATTGAATAACTGAAAAATCATAAAAAGCATATTTTTTCTCTCTCAATGTCTCTCCATTTCTCTCTCTCTCTCTCTCTCTCTCTCTCTCTCTCTCTCTCTCTCTCACACACACACACATACACACACACGTGCTACTTCTCCACATTGTCCTCATCAATCATTCATCCTCATGAACCAGTGGAGAAGTTTGCCCAGGACTGGCTGGTGTGTGCATGGGCACCACTCATGTGCACATTTTAGGGCTTTCTAAAGCTCACAGACTCTGATCCTGGCGGGCAAGCATGACAAAGGGCTTTAGTCATGTGATAAGGCAACCAGAATTAGAACTTTGGCCTGTCTTGTTCACCATGAAGATAATATGGAAACATGAATGAGATGGACGATTCACACTTGCAGACATGCGAGAATTTGAGAAATGACAAATGAGGAGGTAGTTGTTAAATAATCATGTTTGTTTGAATGAGAAGATGAGAGAGGGATAGGAAAAAGCTTCCCAGAGAAGACAGTACAGCAGAACTTGACTCAGCATCCTCAAGGTGGTTGTGTGTGCATCCATGAAACACACCCAGAGAAGTCAGAGGAGGGAGGGAGGAGAGCTTGGGTGTAAAATGCATGAGCCATGGTCTAATACAGAGAGTACTAGGCAGATGTTGGTTCACGCCCTGACTGTCACTGACTTACTCTTTGATCTTGGACAAGGACCCTTACCACTCTGTTCTTCAGTTTCACAGTCTAAAAAGAATAGGGTTAGACTACTACATGATTCTCAAAACAAAATTCCATCTGATATCTATGTATGTCTGAGGTTATCCAGATTATCTACAGGGAATGCTGTCTCTTCCTAAGGTAGTTTAGTATATCATTGTAGTTTAAGAGTAAAAAAGCTAGAGTCACACAGCTCTGGGTTCAAGCTGAAGTCCATCATTTGTATAACCTTACCTCTATGAAACTCAATGTTCTCATATTTAAGATGGGGTACTGGAAGCATCTCTAAATGAGATAATAGATGCACAACATTTAATGCATTGCCTGCAACATATCAGTAACTTAACGGGTCTACTGTTGTTGTTATTCTGTTATAAAATAAGGGCTATAGCCAGACATAGTGGCGCACGCCTGTAATCCCAGCAGCTCTGGAGGCTGAGACGGGAGGATCTGAAGTTCAAAGTGAACTTCAGCAAAAGCAAGGTGCTAAGCAACTCAGTGAGACCCCCCGTCTCTAAATAAAATACAAAATATGGCTGGGATATGGCTCAGTGGTCAAGTGCCCCTAAGTTCAATCCCCCATACAAAAAAATAAAATAAAATAAAATAAGGGCTGTCTAGCAATTAGAGAAATGCAAATTAAAACTACACTGAGATTTCATCTCACTGTAGTTAGAACGGCAATTATCAGGAATACAAGTAACAATAAATGTTGGCAAGGATGTGGGGGGAAAGGTACACTCATACATTATTGGTGGGACTGCAAATTGGTGCAACCACTCTGGAAAGCAGTATGGAGATTCCTCAGAAAACTTGGACTGGAACCACCGTTGGACCCAGTTATCCCACTCTTCAGTTTATACCCAAAGGACTTAAAATCAGCATACTACAGTGACGCGGCCACATCAATGTTCATAGCAGCTCATTTCATAATAGCCAAGCTATGGAACCAACCTTTCAATAGATGAATGAATAAAGAAACTGTGGTGTATATATACACAATGGAATATTACTCAGCCATAAAAAAGAATGACTTCATGACTTCTGCTGGTAAATGAATAGATCTGGAGACTATAATGCTAAGTGAAATAAGCCAATCCCAAAAACCAAAGGCTGAAAGTTCCCTCTGATGTGCAGATGCTATCACACAATGAGGTCAGGAGGAAAGACTAGAAGTTCATTGGATTAGACAAAGGGGAATGAAGGGAAGGAAGGGAGGATGGGAATAGGAAAGACAGTGGAATAAATCGGACATAACTTTCCTATGTTCATATATGAATACACCACCAGTGAAACTCCACATCATGTACAACCACAAAAATGGGATCATAGTTAGAATAAGTTATAGTCCATGTATGTTTAATATGTTAGTTAAGTACACTCTACTGTCATGTATATCTAAAATGAATTAAAAAATAAAATAAGGGCTGGCAGCAGCTGAATGGGGAAAAGAGAGGCAAATGAAAACTGAGGACTTTGGCATTCATCTGCTGCCTGTGACAAGCTTTCCTATTCTTAACTAAACCAGAACTTGGGGATGAAAACCAGATTGTGACAACCCCTCCTTGAGCACCAACAGGCTCCCCAGATGCCCCCCTATAGGCATGTGACAAACTTTCCAAATGGGAAAAAGAACTCCAGTGGAAAAATCTGAGTCAGCCCATTCCAGGATAAAACGTCTGCAAGACCTCTGTCTCTCCAGACAAGGTGTCTTGCATCTCCACCACGTTGTTCACATCACACACTTCTCCACCTGCAGTCCCTGTCACTGGTGACGTTTTGTAGTTGCTTTTACTTGTTCAATGAGACTGTCAGTCAGACATTGAAGTCCCTGACCAGAGGGCTCTAACCGACATAATAACTGAGTAATTGAATAAAGATATAATTACCTGGCTCTAAATATTTGGCTATGAGTCTTACCCACTGGCTGGGAGGACACTGCATGGTCTTCCTCTAAGACTGGTAAGCATAAATTCTAATCTCACATCCGTCCTCAACCCTCGGGGTCACAGGCACACAGTTGCAGAGGACCTGCCAAAGGTCCCTCAATCACACTCCCAGGCTCTGCCCAAGCCCCGCCTCCAACCTTGAGCCTGTACCTGTAAGTTTAGGTGTGAGTCTGAAATCCTGGAAAGAATCTTAACACTAATGGGTTTAATTCTGATGATTTTCCTACATGGGTGAAGGAACTAGAGATGTTTTGGGTCCTCCTGGCCTACAGCCTTAGCCTGCTCTTGCCCATCTACCACCCACACCAAACTCCTGCCCTGAGATCTTCCTAAGATTCAAATTAGATCATATCCACCTCTCCTTAAAACCCTTCTAAGATTCCTTATTGCTTGGCAGAGGCTGCCAAATGGCAGCCTCTAGGCTGACTCTTGCCTATCTGGTGTTTTTATAAATTCTGCCTACATCTAAATGTTTGGGAAATTTCACATTTAAAAATCCAGCAAGTTATGTACACTAAAATTTACCAATAAAAAAAAATATATATGGAAAAAACTTTTTTTTTTTTTGTGGTACCGGGGATTGAACTCAGGGGCACTCGACCACTGGGCCACATCCCCAGCCCTTTTTTGTATTTTATTTAGAGACAGGGTCTCACTGAGTTACTAAGTGTCTCACCATTGCTGAGGCTGGCTTTGAACTCTCGATCCTCCTGCCTCAGCCTCCCAAAGTGCTGGGATTACAGGCGTGTGCCACCGCGCCCAGCTGGAAAAAACTTTTAAAATAAAAATTCAGCTGTGTGTGTGGCAGTGCATACCCCTAATCCCAGTCATTTGGGAGGCTGAGGCAGGAGGATCACAAGTTTAAGGCCAGCCTGGGCAATTTAGTGAGACCCTCTCTCAAAATGAAAAACAAAAAGGGCTGGGATGTAGCTCAGTGGTAGAGCACTAAAATAAAATAAAACTCAGATTTCTAACTTTTCACCAAACTTAGATTACTCAGCCATACCAATCCTGCATTTCCACGGGTGATCATTGGATGGCGTTGGATGTCTGCCACCCTCTTTGACAGGACAAGTCCTCCTGTTTGTCCCCTACAGAGAAGGCAGGTGTTGCCTCAGAATGGTCTCCCCAGGCACCTAGAAGCTGACTCTACCCCTGCTCCCCTTGCCCCAAACCCACCACCTGCTGAGGAGTTTCCAGTTCAAGATGACAGCATCGGGTGGGTGGGGGATGGCACACTGGCCTCAGCTGTGCTGTACCCAGCTGGAAGCTGAAGCGGGAGAGCCAGGAAGCCAGCACCGCTCCGCCTAGAGCCACTGAGTACTCTATCCTCGCGCCTGGGCGCCTCCTACACTCCTAGCTGGAACAGAACCTAAAAGGTCTTTATGCAGTTTTCCAGGAATGCCAGTGGCCCCAAGGCAGGTGCTGAACCCACACCGCCCCCCTGGATTCCGGAGGTCCCACCCTGGGCCTAGCCTCTCCCCACCCCCACCTCTGTGGCGGCATCCCCGCCCTTTATTTCCATCCCACTCTTCCTATCAAAGCCCTAACAGCACATATTTTGTTAATTGTACAAACCTAATGGGGGAATGCATTGGCAAAAAAGGGTAATGGCCATCAGACCAGCAATAAAACAAAATTAATGGCCCATAGGAAGAAATCATGTCCACTTAATCCCGGCTCTGAAACTCTAATAGAATAATGGAATACCAACCGAGGGTTTTTTCTCTCTATGCAGATTGCTTACACCATGTTAATCACTTGCAAAGCAGGCCACATACCACTCTGGCTCACATGACCCTCCAGGGAAAGTAGCAGACCAGAAACATTCAGTGCAAGGCTCATTACTGACATGCATCACCGAGGTAACACCTTTCCTCCCTCCCCCGGGTGACTCGGGGACAGCCAGTGTGGGGCGTCATAGAGGGCCATCAGGTGTGGTGGGTTGGAAAGCAAGACACAGAATACCTAATAATAGCAAGTATTTATTGAGTGTTTACTATGTGCCAGACTCTGGGCTACCTAAGCACTTTCTATACGCTGTACTTCTGCATATGCCATGCTCTATAGCGGCATGGTGCTCTAAGGTAGCCACTAGCTACGTGTGGCTCTTTACGTCTAAATTCTAATTAATTAAAATGAAATAAAATGCAAAATTCAATCTCACTAGCCACATTTCAAGTGCTCAACAGCCACATTCAGCTAATGGCTGTTGCACTGCATCGTCAACCCCCTTCCAAATGCACAGAAAAATTATGTGGCTTGGTCAACATCAACCAGTTAGTTAGGGACACGGTTTGGTCAACATCATACAGTTAGTTAGTGACAAACCAATTACAATTTAATCCAGATCTCCTGATGGATAGTCTTCAGTAGCCACGGGAAAGGACAGAGCCACATCCGAGCCCACAGGTGGCACGTGAGAAGGAACAGTCTCCCCTTCAGCCTTCTGGGAAAGCCTGAGGACACTGCTCTGCAGAAAAGCAGGGAGGGAAGAAGTGAGGGCAGCCTGCGCCTAGAAACTGCAGTGATTAAAAGCATGACATTTGATGCCACTATCTTTTGGGAAAATAGGAAAGCAATATCGATTACAATAAAAAATACACATACACTTGGACTGAGCAATCCCAGCTTGAAAATATATCCTAAAGAAAGAAAAGTATCGATACGTAAGGGTAATGCAACATTGTCTATAGTGGAGAGAAGCAAAAAACCCAGGAATGGCTGGATACCGTGGTATAACCACATTGTAGATAGATGTAACTATTGAAAAGAGCCAGTCAGATCTACATCCTTCACTGTAGGAGATGGCCATGATATTCAAAGAAAAATAAGTAGCAGAGCGATTTACGCAGTGTGACTCCATTTTTGTAAAAACAGAGAAGCCTCTAGAATGGGTTTATCCATTTACAGGGGTTTGTGTGAATACAAGAGCGTGTGGATGGGTACAAACCCGGATGTTCATGCCGGTGCTGACGAAAGCTCATGTTTTTAGTGGATCTTTGCCTTCTTTCACTAGCTCCAGTGAGCACTGCCGCTTTTATGATTTTTGAAAAGAAATTTAATATAATTAAAACATGGATAAAAGGAAGAAAAAGAGGTTTGACTTAAAGAAGCAGTCTTACTAGCTAACTTGCCTAACTTCCTTATTCTTCTCAGGCCTAGTTTCCTTACCTGGATATGGTTAACAAAATTATATCATGAAGCTGTGGGGAGATGGATGGAAAATTAATTAATTTCTATCACCATCATGCTACTCAAGTAGGAGTCTTTTCATCATTGTGGAAATTCCCTACCCAGTACACAGAGGTACTTCCGGATTCAGCCATCCTGGGCTGTTTCATAGCATTTGAATCTATACCTCTAAGGGCTCAGATATTTTGCCTGATGCTATAGTTTGAATGTGCATATCTCCCCAGCAGATTATAAGCGACTTGCAAGTAGGTGCAGATGCAATCATTCATTTGTTCCTTTAATTGTGTCCTAGACATGCATAGCAGGCACTGTGCCTGATAGAGGAAATACAGCAATAAACAAGGCAGAGAGCTCACATTCAAATGGGAAAAGCAAACTATAAATAGAAATATATATATATATATACATATATATATATATATATATATGTATATATATATATGGTATAGCAGGGCATGGTGACACATGTCTATAATCTCAGCAACACGAAAGGCTGAAGCATGAGGATCACAAGTTTGAGGCCAGACTCAGCAAATTAGTGAGACCTTGTCTCAAAATAATAATAAAAAGGACTAGGGATGTAGCTCAATGATAAAGTGCCCCTGGGTTCAATTCCAATAATCCCCCAAAGAGATACGCGCACACACACACACACACACACAGTGTATCAGAGGATGATAAACACAAAAAAGAAAAAAATGCAGCAGAATGAGGAGATGGGAGCCTCAAGGAGGGAAGGGTGGGCATTTGGGGGAGTGAGGTCAGGAAAGCCCTGTGGGTTCTCTGAGAAAGTGCCCTTTGTGGCACGTGCCACAGGCCCAGTAAGATCAGCAGTTGCCCAAAAGACATTAGTTGAAGAATAACAACAGACTTGAGGAAGGTCAGAGAATAATTAAAACAACTTAAAAACACATCTCCACTTCTGGGTATATGCCATCAACCCCAAAACATTGGAAACAGAGTCTCAGATACCTGTACACCCATAGCAGCATGGAAGCAACCCGAGTGTCTGTTGACAGAAAAATGGGTAAGCAGAATGTGGTTGCTATTGTGTGGATCCCAAATGTCCCCCAAAGGCCCATGGGTTGAAGGCCTGGTTACAGCATATGGCACCATTGGGAGGTGGTAGAACCTTTAGGAGGTGGGGCCTAGTGGGAGGAGGTTAGGTCATTGGGGGAGTGCCCCTGAAGGGGATATTGGGACCCTGGCCTTTTCCTCTCTCTCTGTGCTTCCCAGCTGCTGTGAGGTAAATACATCTCTACCATGCGCTCCTCCCATGATGTACTCTGCCACCACAAGCCTAAAGCAGCAGGACAAAGCAACCATGTGCTAAAACCATGAGCCAAAATTAACCTTTTCCTCTATTAAGGTGATTTTCTCTGGTATTATATCTCAGTGACAGAAAGTTAACACAATGGAATATTATTCGGCCTGAAAAAGGAAAGAAATTCTGACACATTCAACTTGGGTGAACTTCAAGGACATTATGCTAAGTGAAACAAACCAATTACAAAAGGATGGTACTCTTTGATTCCACGTAAGCAAGGTATATAGAGTAGTCAAATTCATAGAGACAGAAAATAGAATGGCGGTTGCCAGGGATAAAGATGGGGTGGCGTGGATGGGGAGTTGCATTTAATAAGGACAGAGTTTCAGTTTTGCAAGAAGAAAAGAGCTCTGTGGATTGATGGTGATAATGATCATGCAGCAATGTGAATATATTTAATGCCACTGAATGATGCACTTAGAGATAGTTAAGATGGCAAATTTTATGTTACATGTATTTTCCCACAGTTTAAAAATGTGTCCTGCTACTAACTTTTTTCAGTTTCTATCAGGAAAAAGAAAGAGCCTGGGGTCTTAAAGAGCAGGAAAAGGAGCAGCTGTCAGCCTGAGGATGAGGAGCCAAGGATGATTGGCAAAGACAACAGGGAGCCTGGAGTCCCTGAAGCCACAGAAGGGTGACCCTAGAGGGGAGGCTGGAAGGAAGAACCAGCCTGAGTTCCCGGTTGGCTCCTCCCACAGATGTAAACAGCTGGCTCACCTGCCAACAGGGAAGGCAGCTTTCCCTGGTGGCATCTGAGCCAAGGTGACTCTGAAGGGTTGGTGCTAGAAAACTGAGACAAGATTTAGGATTAAAAAAAAAAAAAAAAAAAAAAGGAAACAGCCTGGTGGGGGAAGAAAAAAGGACCCCAGACTGAAATGAAATGCAGTTCTAGAAACATATCCACAGCAATAAATCAGGCACAGGAAATCTAAAAGAAGAAGGGAAGAGGAGGCTGAAAAAAAGATTAGGGGATCTTGGCTCCTGTTCTGAAGTGATCGTGAGCAGCTCCGTTTGTGAGAGTTCAGGCAGGATCAAGGGAGGACCTTTGTCTCCACAGCCCCAGGACCCTGTGAACAACACCCCAACTCTCTGGGCCTTAATTTCTTCATCTATTGAACCAAGTGGCTGGATCAGAGCAAGAGGGACGTTAAGGTTCCTGGGGTACTCAAGCCCCTCAAAATCTTATCCAGAATGGTATTTGTGTATATGTGTTTCTAGGAAGAGGTTTACAAATTGTACTGAGATTTTTGTGGCCGTCCACATAGAGAGGTTACGAATCAGGGAAAAGGTATTTGTGAGGTTCACATACAGTCAGAAAGTCCTAAGATTCCAAGAAATTTTGGATTAAATACCAATAAATCTTCAGACCTCAAACAAATCCAGATGTTAATTCCTGGCTTGCCTGCAACACAGAGATATTGTAAAAATGAAATAAAAATGATATACTTTGAAAATTTAGATTATGTCTCTCATGCAAGTAAATATTCTTTTTTTTTTTTTAATATTTATTTACTTTAGTTGTACACAATGCAATGAATTTATGTTTACGTGGTGCTGAGGATCGAACCCGGGCCGCGCACGTGCGAGGCGAGCGCTCTGCCGCTGAGCCACAACCCCAGCCCCCGCAAGTAAATATTCTTATTGTGGTGTTGTTTCATTGGAAGCCAGAGAAATTCTGGGCCAGGCATCAAGGAAGGGGAAAGAAACTGGCTCCCGTTTTGGGAACAAAGACTGCATGATAAAGGGAGGTGGATCTGCTACAGGATGACCCTTGGCCTTCCTCATTTGGTTAGAAATGTAGAGGCCCTTAATTCCCCTTGAGGAGCAGGGTCTGGCTTGAAAGGCAAGTAAATACAGCCTCCCCGGGAGGTGCAGCCCAGGGCAGAACAAATGCATCCCTTTGTGCTAACAAGTCCTCATTCTACATCTGGCTTTACTTTGGAGGGAATTCTCCACCATGTGTCAGAGGAAAGTGACAGTCTGAGGATGCGGCAGGAGAAACAGCACAGACAGAGGACAGTATTTGGACACCAGAGAGCAAGACCCAGACTGGAAGCCCACATGATGACTAAACCAGGGTCACCAGGGCAAAGGGGACATCTGCACAGGGGGCAGCTCCCGCCTCCCTGTTCAAGAGTGAGCCTGCCAGAGACAGAGGTTGGGCTGGAGCTCTGAGAGGGCTCAACGCAGAAGCCAGTGTTAGAATGGGGCACAGCTGGCCCTGGACAGTCAGAGCTCTTCTCTTTCAGCCTCCTCATTTCACATTTGAGGACATGGTCAGGTGGGGGATGGGAAGATTTACTCAGGGAATCCAGGATTGGACACCAGACCAGGAATTCCTGTCATTCATTTACAAAATATTTTTTAAGTGTCAGACCTAGGTTGGGGATCAGTGATGAAAAACAAATCCAGTGCCCTGACCTCAGTGAGCTTATAGTCTAGAGGGGGAGACAGACCACCAGTTGATTGGGGGAGTAAATATAATTCTGCAGCTATGTAAGGACCACAGCAGGTTCTCCCTCCCAAGTATTTCCAGAGCTTCCCTTTGGAGCAGGTACGTCCAGACAGAAGGAAGGATGAGGTGAGCCACTTTTCCTTGATCCATGCTGAAGGAAGTAGAAATAATTTTGTTATCAAGTACAAGCCAAGCCCAGAATCATCCACATCGTGGAGAAACCCGCCATGGGGCCATCAGAGAGCCCTGGAGTGTTCAGCAGCTGTGGGGAGAGAGCGGAACCCCACTCCAGCCAGCCAGCCACAGGCCTCTCCAAATGGCACCATAGCACTTCCCATTCATTATGTCCTAACTTGCCTCCAGGGGCTGGTCTTGAATATTGTTTCATAAATAACTTAACAGGGCTCCAGCTTGTTCAGCTGGGGTTAGGCAGATGTGCCCAGCTCTGGAGGATTATGAGGGAATTTGGCTGTGCTGAACGGTTCTGAGATGCTGATTCTCTGCAGAGGGTGGCTCAGTGGAGAAGGCAACCACACGGCTGGTGTCTCCACCTGGATCCCGGATCACAGCGGGATGCTGAAAGAGCATTTGTTCCCAATTGTTCTTAGCCACTAATTTGGCTCCGGGGTATAACACCAATCTGAGAACAAACGGAGTAGGAAAACTGTGCTTTTCCTAAGGAGGCCCAATTTCGCCATAAACAGGAGAGGGGCTGGGAGGTTTCCTGAATTCACAGCAAAGGACCTCAGCCTCTGGGCTCCCGGCAGGGCCTGCAGCTCCAATCTCCGTCCCGGAGTCCCCCCTGGCTGCACTGCCATCTGCCGAGCCTCCCCCGCTCATTGCTCCTCTGAGGTGCCTCCAGCAGAGACAGATTACTCTGATGGCAGGTAGATAAAATGGGGTCCCTTGCTAGCAGTAACTACCCAGAACAATCTCTCTCCTGCGCAGCTGATGGTCTCCACCTGGCACCTGCCAGCAAAAGAGCTTGCAGGTGGCGGGGACTACAAGGGTTGGCACCGGCAATTCTGCCACGCACAGAAGGGACTAGGAAGGCCTCCTCAAGGCAGGACTTGCTCAGAGGGCCCTCTGTCGGGCTGCAGTAAGGTCAGCTGGTGGCGCCCATCAGGAGAAGACACAAAAGACACTCTGTTTCTGGCAGACTGAAGAGCTAGCACCCTCCAGGGGCAAAGGGGAAGAGCTGGTGAGCAAGGCCAAGCCTCAGCTGCATATGTGAAAGATTGTCAGTAAACAAGAGGCTCTTCTCATAGTTAAATTGCCTTCTTGTGGCTTAAAATAACAAAATCAGAGAACTTTCAGTGTGACACTCTTGAAAGCAAAGTAGCAGATAAAATGCTTTTCACCAACGCTAGCAGCTTTTACTCACAAACTCCCTGCAGGTATGTCATGGTTTCTCCGACAGAAAAAGTGCCTGCCTCACCAGCCTGTGATTTAGCTATTCAATAATCTCATAAATCCAACGTTGAATAAAAGTACTGGAAAGGGAGCAATTTTTAAAAATCTCTGAGCAGTCAAAATACATGTCGCAAAATCTCTGCACTAAAGTTTATGAACCTTATTCAGAAGGGAAGTGCTCAAGCCCTCACTTATGGCTTTTTTACTCTGATTTTGCACACATTTCTAACAGGCTGCTATCTGATGTCTTGGGCCTCAGCTGATTAATAGAGGGGGTTTGGGCTTCTCCAAAGGCAAACCAAGGGCCTGGGGGTTTGGTCAAGGAGAGGGCCAACGGGCAATCCAGGAGTCATCTGATTAGAAAGATGAGAGGCTGTCCACTGGCAGTGTGTACCTTGTCCTTGGGCTACTTTAAGAAGTAAACCTTCAGCTGTCTGAAAGACACCAACTGTAGCTCCTTGATGGTTTGAGGATGCTGGTTCTTCCCATAAGCTGTCTTGTGCTTTTGGAAGCTCACATTCATTCCTAGATGGTTTACTCAGGCATTGATGGTTCAACAGGCATTGATGCTGTGGATGCAGGGTCACCCCAACAATGCAGGAAGTCATGAAGACTGGGAGGTCTTTTGATGTCTCTCTCTCTCTCTCTCTCTCTCTCTCTCTCTCACACACACACACACACACACACACACACACACACACACATATATATACACACCATGCACCAGGCCAGGTGCATCTATTACACATAATAAGCTCAACACATGCGTGTTTACAGATGTTAGAAAAGGCATCTGGGATAAGAAGGAGTAAGCCCACCAGACTGTCCTTTAACCCAGGCCCTTGGTACTTAAGTAAGAATTTTCATGAGGAAGGGGCTATAATCATCCAGTGTTCAGTGAAAAATGTCACATCACAAAAGACTTCAAACTGTTCCAACCAGAAAAACACAAAAGACATCACAGCCTTGGGCCTGAAAGAAAAATGTGGAAAATAATCTCCCAATGCATCTCAGAGAAAGGTCCAAAGAAAGGCCTGGGTGTGGGGCTGGGTGGGGGTACACAGCTAGGGGAGATTAGGAGGGATAAGGGGCACTGGGCTGAGCGTGGCCCTGGGGCAAGCCGTTGGCCGTTGGCCCTTGGCCCTTTCGGCTCTCTCATTTACAACAGTGCCAGTTGAGGCCATCAGTGTTTGAAGTCTGCAGCTCCCAAGTCAACCCAGTTCCCAGTTTGACTCAAAAGCCAATTTTACCTACCTCTAGATTCCTTTTATTTTCATCACAATTTTGAAAGGCAGGATTTTGATCAAGAGTTCCTCTCCAGGTGCCAGCCAATCACCCCAAAACCTGTGCCTGTCAGACTTTTTGGATCTGCCTCAGGTGCCCAACCCACGGAGAGTGCCCATGACTCCTCAGGCTGTCCCCAGCCCCTTGGATAGCTGGCTGCAGGAAGGACACTCCCATCATTTGGGAACAGAAAGTTTTTATAAGACTCAGGGGAAGGGGTTGGGATTGGGCAATCTGTCCTGAAGAATGCAGGTTAATAATTTATGGATGCATTAAAAAAAAAAAAAAGACCTTCGGAAACAAATTGCATACAAATTGTGTGACAGTCAAAGGAAATGTGCCAGTGTTGCTCAGTGAAGCATAATAAATATATGCAGCCCATAATAATAAGTTACTTAAACTCAGGGCACTAAATGATTTATTAATTGTCTTCTAATCCTTTCCAGCTACAAGTAAAACCAAGGGTATGGCCGTTTTTCACATGCCAGCTCATAACTCCAACCCCAAACAGCGTAGCTGCCTGTAGCTGTCCAGTTCATTTTTCATCCTGGATCCCAACTCCGCAGATGGGCCTGAGCAGGGCAGGAAGCCGAGAGGACTGCTGTTCTCACCAGGGTGGACACATGTGTCCCGAACACACCTGCCATCCCACTGCACTTATCACAGGGATTGCCACACAGCACGTGTTCGTGTTGCGTGGAGTTCCCCTCACTGGGCTTCGTCTTCTCCGCTTTTCTCAGTGCCATCAGTGCCAACATTGCTGTGGATGGACACTGACCCTGGGAAACACAGGCCATCATCTGGGATGCCCCAGCACAGGCTCACAGCCCCAGAGCTGTGAGCAAAAGAGAACAGAATGGAGTCCCAAGTCCTGCCCTCTCTCCAGGACACACTGACCCAGAGGGGAATGTGGATTTCTGCTGTTGTGTCCACCGTCGGGCCTCCTTCCTTTCCCTAGTGCTGTGGATCCTTAATGCCTACTCCCTGGAAGGCCCTGGGCTCAGTCAGCTGCTCAGAGCCACCTTCAGACTCAACACCTGCCCTGGTTTCATACCTGATGGGCTGCACTGGCAGAAGGAATGCCACCAGCAAACTAGAAGCCTGTCTGGCTCATTCAGTGGGTCAGAATTTAGCAAAAATGAAACTTCAGAGGAATGTACCCTCTGCTATGGTAGCCAGAAACGCTGCCTTTGTAGATGGATGGAGAAAAGGGACAAGGTCATGTCCAGGAAAGGAGAGATTAAAAAACTGCAGAGACTGAGCACAAGAGGTGAGATGATTCTCCAGGGCGGATTGCCCCGTGACCTGAAGTCGCCTCCTTTTCTCCAACATGCTTTTTTCTAGTCTTCCCATCTCAGAATGGGGCTGTCTCCTGCCAGGTATCCACTTCTAGGAGTCCTCAAGGCCTTACCCCTCTGAGGCCTCGGTCTCCTGTCGCTCCCACACCCAACCCTTAGGGGTTTTGCCGCCCCCCCCACCCCGCCCCCAATATTCCTCAAATGTATCCCCTTCCATCTCCACAGTCTCTGTAAAAGTCTGAGCAAGGGATTGAAAATCAGCAGCTCTTGGCAGAATTTAGCCCCAGACTTTTTGTGGAATTTTTCAGTGTTTCTTGTTTTGCACTGGTTTGAAAAACATAGTATGTAACATGGTTCAAAAAATCAAAAGGTGTACACTGAAATGTCCCCTCCCATTCCTGTCTCCCACCTATCCAAGCAAATACAAATATAGATCCTCATTTTCCCCCTTTTCTTCAGCTGTTTGCTAGGATTTTTATTTTTCACACATATTGTGGAGATCTTTCCATATGCCTAATGGAAAATTTCCTTGTTTCTCTTATAAATGCATACTATTCCATTACAGGATATTTGATAATCTAATTAATTGGTCCCAAATTAATACACATTTGGGTTCTTTCCAAGCTCTTTCAATTACAAATAAGGTTACAAAGGACATATGTATATACACGTGATTTCACAGGGTGTAGCTCAGAGATAGAACACTTGCGTACTAGCATCCCCAAGACCCTGGGTTCAATCTCCAGTACCAAGACGGGAGTGGGGGTCTTTTCATGGATGTGCAAACATATCTTTAAGATCAATTCCCCAATGTAAATGTAAAACTCTGGGTCAAAAGACTTGTGATTAATCATTTTTTATAGATACTGCCAATTGCCCAACAAAAGGGGCTATACTTATTTATACTGGAGGCAGGCCATTTCTGAAGGGGTTTGCCAATATAGTGTGAAAACTTTTTGAATTTCTGCCTATTAAAAAAGTGAAAGAATAGTGGTATCTCTGGGTAATTTTAATTTGTGTTGTCCTTATTATGTGCAAGGTTAAACATCTTTTCATATGTTAGGAGCCATTTGTATTTTTTTTTTTTTCTGTGAATAGTCTGCTCACATTATTGGACTATTTTTTCCTATTGGGTTGTGTGTGGTTTTTTGTTTTTGTTTGTTCTGTTTTTGCTGCACTGGGGATTAAACTCAGGCATTGCACCACTGAACTATACCCTCAGCTCACTCAGGGGCATTCGACCTCTGGGTCACATCCCCAGCCCCTTTTTGTATTTTATTAGAGACAGGGTCTCACTGAGTTGCTAAGTGCCTCGCCATTGCTGAGATTGCTGAGGCTGGCTTCAAACTCGCGATCCTCCTGCCTCAACCTCCCAAGTGCTGGGATTACAGGCATGCGCCACTGTGGCTGGCTTAAATTACTTTCTTTCTTTCTTTTTTTTTTTTTTTTAATTTTGAGACAAGGTCTTGCTAAACTGCCCAAACTTGCCTCAAATTTTCCATCCTCCTGTCTTAGCCTCCCCAGTAGGTAGGATTACAGGCATGTGCCACTCTACTCAACTGGGTTGTGTTTTTTGTTGTTGATTTTTAGGAGTTCTTTGTATATTAGGGAGAACAGCCCTAAGTGTAAAAGATACACACCTTGGATGCCCTTCTTGCAAAGATCTGTCCCCCTCTGATCTATGACTACTGCTGCTCAAACCAATTTTCTAAAATGTGAATCTGACAATGTCACTCCCCGTTGAAATTCATTCACGAGTTGCCCATCACCTTCAAAATATGGTCCAAGTGCCTTTTGCACTCAACCTGTCCCTGCCCACTCTTGCCTTCCATGTTCATACCTTCCGTTGTTGCTCATTTCTGCTCTTCCTCCCTGGAGGGAGAACTCATGCCAGGGACCCCCGTGCTGTAGCAAGTCATCTAGTGCAACAGAAAATCGAGGTAAGGGCAGGGCTCCTAGCCACTCAGTAGCTGTGTGAACTCAGACAAATTCCTTAACCCCTCTGGGCCTCGATTCCTTGTTTTTTGATTGTTTGTTTGCTTTTTTTTTTTTTTTAACATTTTTATTTATTTGCTTTAGTTGTACACAATGCGTTTTTATTCAATGAGTTTTATTTGTACGTGGTGCTGAGGATCGAACCTGGGTCGCCTCCGTGCTAGGCGAGCGCTCTACCTGAGCCACAATCCCAGCCCTGTTTGCTTTGTTTTTGTTGTTGTTTTGATACTGAGGATTGAACCCAGAGGCGCTTAACCACGGAGCCACATCCCCGGCCCTTTTCATTTTTTATTTTTATTTTTATTTATTTATTTATTTTTTTTTTGGTACCGGGGATTGAACTCAGGGGCACTCGACCACTGGGTCACATCCCCAGCCCTTTTTTGTATTTTATTAGAGACAGGGTCTCACTGAGTTGCTAAGTGCCTCACCACTGCTGAGGCTGGCTTTGAACTCGCAATCCTCCTGCCTCAGCCTCCCAAAGTGCTGGGATTACAGGCGTGCGCCACCGCGCCCGGCTTTCATTTTTTATTTTGAGACAGGGTCTCCCTAAATTGCTTAAGGCCTTGCTAAGTTGCTGAGGTTTACCGTCCTCCTGACTCAGCCTCCTAAGTCTCTGGACCACACCAGTCCAGCTTCCTTATTTGTGACAAAGAGGTGGACAACCTCTTGCAAAAGTGAGTGAAATCCTCTTGCATAGAAAGTATTCTACCAATGAGAGCTACGATATTCCACCCACCCCCAGGTTGAAATCAGCTCCTAGACAAATGAGGCAAAGTTCATGCAAGGAAGACCCCAAGTTCTTTCTAGGATGGGCCTCTTTTCTAGCTCAAACAGCACTGTGGAGGCCATACAGCAGAACTATATCCATAGAGCAGAGGACAGAGCGGACAGCTGCTGACACCTCTGGCGTGCTGGCCTGTGCTGGGTGCTGTATGCCTGTGACCACACACGTTCCTCACACAACCTCGCAACAAGCTATTTGCAGCTGGATTTTACAGATGAGTAAGGCTTAGAGGAGTTAAATAACTGCCTAGTGTGTCTGTGGCCAAGAGCCAGGCAAGCAAAGGGGTCAAGACCTGAACCCAGCTCTTCAGGCTCTCACACTGTGTTCTTTTCTCAGCCTCATGTTGCCGCCAGACTGCAGGGGGTGAGGGCTGGCCTGGCAACTTTAGGTCTGTGTTCACGCCTGCTGCCTGCTGCGGTGGGATAAGGAGACCAGGAAGAGGAGGGGGAGGGGGAGAGCTGGGGTGGGAAAAGGGGCAAATGAGAGAGTAAAGAGAGAAGCTCTAGAAAAGGTTGCTCTTGAGGCTGGGGGCATAGCTCAATAGTGGAGAACATGTTTTGTTGCATGCACAAGGCCCTGGGTTCCATCTTCAGAATCGCAAAAATAAATAAAGGGATGGTTTCTCTCATATCACCAGTGTGTGTTGTTTGGGAGGTACGTGTGCACACATTCCTGTGTATATGACTCCATGTCTGTGTGTGTGTTACTCTGTGCATGTGTATACCTATGTTTATAACTTGTGTGATTCTGTGTGTACACATGTGTGGGCATGTATGTGCTGTATGTGTGCCCGTGTTGAGGGGAGAAGGAGGAGGAGGAGACCTCACACTGACTAGCCTCCTGCTTCCTTCCACGCACATGCACATCCTGGCCCTCTGAGCCTGAGCACGCCCCATGTGAACTCAGCGTGTGGTCAGCAGTGGGAGACCTCACCTATTAACTCTCCTCTAACAATGCCCTCCTGTTGCAGGCAGTTCAGATCAGCCTCGTGACATCAGCTGCACCAGCTCTGTTATTAGCCTGTGACTGGTGACTGACCGGGCAAGACATGGAAAGGACAGTGGAGGGAAGAAAGGAGGGAGAAGGGACCTTTGCTAATTCGGTCAGGCTTCTCTGTGCGGGCTTCCCAAACCTAGCTGTGTTGTTCCACCAGTCAAAAAGCTCAGAGAGAGGTGCATTGCGTAGGTGTCACTCAGTTTTCAAAGATGTCCAGAGCATGGGGAACACATAGCTTCCCATAAAAGCAATCCTCTGGAAGAAAATAAACAGCAACCCTGACCACCACCTTGGAAAAAAGTGGGAATAAGGATTCAGGGTAAGGGACAGGCTTGGTTCCCAGCCTTGTCACCTCCCTGACCAGGTTTCTCAGGCCCCTTCCACCCACCAGGACTGCCCCTGAGTTGGTCTCTCCTTCTCCCCCTCAGGTGGAGACAATAATGACTTATTTCATCTTACACGGTCTATGATAAGATAAACAAGATCAGAGACCAACAGCTCTTGCCCAAGGTCATGCAGCATGTCAGAAACAGATCCAAAAGCACAGCTCATCACCAGTTATAGCCTTACCCAATCCTGACCACCCCCACCCCCATGGCTCCCAAGTCCCCTGAGCACTGTACTATAGCGACCCTCGAGGATTTTTTTTCCCTGAGCAGGACAAAAGGAGATGATCTTTAGGGGCCTGGACCCAACACAAATTGGGCTCCACTCAGCCCTGGGAAGAAGAAAAAGAAACAATTATCCAACTTTCGGGGGGCATTATGATGCCTCCAAAGATCTTTCATTTTCATCCTCTGGTTTCCACCCTCCACTGGGTCCTGTACAGATGACAAAAGCAAGGCTCCAAGAGATCTCAGGTCAGCTGAGTCACAGAACAGCATCAGACAGCACTGCCTGCTGTGTCTCCTAAATCACAGTCCAGTGCTCCTTGCACCACCCCCAGCTTTTCCTTTGCTCAGTCTAGCCTTGATTAGAAAACCAATGACTACTGCACTCACTCCCAAGACTGTCTTCCTGGAAGGAGGCAAACCCTCCTCTAGGAGCGAACTGATATTTGGACAATCTGAGAGTCTCTCCACTCCTCCGGAAGACTAGGCCTTCCCCTTCCAGGACTTAGCAACTGCTGCCAAAACAAGAGGAGAGACCTTCCAACAAAAGTTTGTTTTCATGGAGATTTTATTTCCTTCTCAGAGGCTCTCTCGCCACAGATTTCTCTTTGTTGGAGCTTGCATTCAGAAGTCACCAGATACACAGTCCCTGACCCGGCTGGCCCTCAGGAATCTCTCCTCCCAGGCCCACAGGCTGCTGCTGGCTCCTCTACTCAAAAGGCCTTTTGAGCCACTCCAAGAGAGGGGGCTCTTGGAGTGGACAGAAGCTTTGGTGGGATTGAACCAGCTACATCAAGGTGGGAAGGCCAGAGAAGGGGGAGGGGAAGAGAGAAGGGAGGGTCTGAGTGCAGGCAAGGAGCAGGGAGGCTTAACCAGTACCTCCTCTCCCTTAGGCAGAGGCTGTGCTCCAAGAGTGGGAACTGACTAGGGGCTCAGAGAGCAGGAGGCAGATCGCTGGGGCTGTCCCCAGGGCATGGCTCAACTTGCAGAGACAGGACCAGTGCACACAACACTCAAAGGGGATAAAATTTTTGTCGGATGGACAAGCCTCTCCTTGTTGCCCTTTTCAGGATTAGCTCCCCTTCCGGTACACAGTTCAGAAATTTTACTCTGGCTCGGCTGACAATGCTAATTCTTGCTTCACGAGCAGCCCTCCCCAACAGGTGCCTTGAAAAGAGAGGAAGGGCCAGATGCAGTGGCAATTGCACACCTGCAATCCCAGCTACTCGGGAGGGTGAGGTAGCAGGATCACAAGTTTGAGGCCAGCCTGGGCAACTCAGTGAGTTCCTATCTCCAAATAAAATAAAAAGGATTGGCTGTAGCTCAATGGTAAAGCACTTGGTTAGCATGGGCAAGGTCCCGGGTTTTATTCCCAGCACTGCAAAACATAAAAATTATAAGAGGGAAAGAGCAAGAAGAGGGATTACTCTGAGGAATATATTAGTAGTGGTGAAGTGATAGGTTCAAGTGGGAGGTAGGTGGACTTTGGAGATGGCAGTGTGTGAATACCACCCTGATTGGAGCTCCAGTTTCTCCTGGAAGCCACCCTCCAACAGGCAGGTCCTGACACGGGATGGCATCATGGCATGGATGTTACAACTTGGCAGAGCTCGGTTTGATTCTCCTTCCTGCAAGCTGCTAGAGCTTGGTGCTCTTGGGCAAGTTGACAACTTCTTTGGGTCTCATCTGCTCAGATGTGGTTAATACCATTTCCAGGTTGGCTTGAGGAAGTAAGAAAGCAGACACAAAAAGCCAAAAGGGTGTCGGGCACTTAGTGGGTGCTCAATTCCCCTGGCCCACCCTTTGATGTCCAGAGTCACCCAACAAGTAAGCAAAATGGTAAGACTAGAGCCAAGTAATGTTCACTGTCTGGTGTCTGGTGCAGATATGAGCACCATGATGCCCCCAAAAGGGCAGGGAGGGGTGGCAGGCATGGAGAAGCCTGGGGCTCATATATGAAGGGAAGCCACAAAGGATGACAGCTTTTTGAAGAAGGGAGAGAATGAAACTTTAGAGCCCAGATGTGAAAGACTGGCACAACCCCTAGGGGCATCCACAGGGCAAAGAGGCAGGGAAGAGATGATAACTTCACACAATTTCCTGGCTGGAGTAGGAGTTCAAGGAAAACTGTCCTATTTCATCTTTGACCCGAAGATCTGTGGGAGAGAGCCCTGGGCCAGACTGTGGTGCAAGAGACGAGTATGGAGGAGAAACAGAATCTACTGAAGTCTACTTTCCAGATTAACTTAGGCCAACTCATACGCAGTCAATTGAATTTGACTTTCTAGGTTAACTTGGGCCAAGTTCTCAGTCTAGACTATTAATTATCCACCCACCTACAAGATCTCCATCGCAGAAATAAACAGGGCTCTGGGAGGAATTGGGAAAGGCCACTGGGCCCGTCCCAGCTAAAGACCAGCTAAAAGAACCCTCAGCTTGGAGGTGGATTGTGCAGATCATGCTTCATCTGCACATGCGCTGCCCATTAGCCCAGGGATATCCAGGGCTTGTGGTGATGTCCCCGAGTTCCCCCCTCTCCCTACTCTATACTGTTGGTTCCCTGACAATTCTGAGCC
The DNA here is from genome assembly GCA_025594165.1 of Tamias sibiricus. NCBI lineage: Eukaryota > Metazoa > Chordata > Mammalia > Rodentia > Sciuridae > Tamias > Tamias sibiricus. Next base: position 119,483,125 of record CM046657.1, on the reverse strand, counting down.
CTGATTGACACTTTAGGAACAATTTCCTATCCTCCTGACTAGTGTCAACCTGCCAGGCCAAGTCAAGTGCAGTCGCACCTGGATGAGGAGGGGGAGCTCTTGCTCTCTTGAACCAGGATAACTCCTGCAAGACACCCCCGCCTGGAGATTCCTGGATCTCAAATCCATGATTACCAACTTCAGAAAGAACACTCTTCCCTTGCCTCCTTCAGCACACACGAGACTGGCTCCATGTCTCTGAACTGATCTCCTGCTTAACCAGCTGCAAAGGAGCTCTTTCAAAGGAAGGCTGAGGAATCTCTCCTGGGCCCCGGGAAGCCGTGAGTCTGTATTGTGAAGCAATTTCAGACAGTCTCCTCTTGCTTTCAAATGTACTTAATCAACACGAATAGGATTGTGAGGGCTGGAGCTCCTACAGGTAGAGCTAACGCAGAAGAATAATGCTCATAAATCATTTAGCATGCAATCCAAACAGGGTGCACTTTTTTTTCTTTTCTTAAAGGAAAAGGCAATGCTAAAGACATAGAACCATATAGGAAACTGAATACACAGTGATTTGTCCCCACATGTAGAGATTTCCAAGCAAGGCAGGGCAGTCCGTTCATATCAGTTCCATCTGCAATCGGACCCTCCATATGGATTCTCCAGCTTGACTTCCCCTCACATTTCCAAACTCAGATCAGCAGAGGGGTCAGCAATGTGGAAGGACAGCTGATAAGAACAGCTGCCTTCCACCTACTCCTTCTGCCCAAACCAGTGACTGGCATCTCTCCTGAGCAGCTGACTCCACCCAGGGGCAGCTGGGCTAGAGTGGGGAGCTGCAGAAGAAGGGGGAGGCCCAGAAAACCCAGCTGACTTCTTCCAGGGCTCACCTCAGAGCCAGCTTCCCTGATAGAATAACCTCCATTCCCAGCCACTCTCTTCCACCTCAAGCAGCTATTTCCCCTTCAAAGCAATTGTTAGTACTTGGCATTATATTACACAGACATTTACTATGCGTCTCCCCTGCTGGGATGCAAGATTCATGAGGGCTGAATATTTATGTGTGTGGTTGACAGTTATATCCCCAGATCCTGGAACAGCACCTGACACATAGTAGGCATTCAGAAAATAATTGTTGAATGTATGAATGAATGAATGAACAAATAAATCGAAATGGGTCCATCCCTCTTACCCAGGGAACATTCCAGATGGAAAACCCTGTGTCTACTCCAAAGTAGACAGATGCATTCAAGAGCTCGAAGTCTATTGTTGGTCTCTGATTCTGTCATTTTGACCCAGAATAAATTAGTCCTGCTTATGAGCCTCACCTTCTCCACTTGCAGAATCTGTATTACTCTAGCACAAGGAAGAAGGAAAGGGAGAACTAAAACTTACTGTACTGGGCTAGGCACCTGACTGATGGACACTCTCATTTACTCCTCACCATGATCTTGGGAGATAGATACATTTATCCCCAGCTCACAAGTAGAGAAACCGAGACACAGAAATATAAAGTAACTCACCCCAACTTGCACACTGTGGAAGTGACAGGGGTTTTTGACCCAGGCCTGCAGATCCTTCTATAGCTAGCATTTACCTGAGTATAGGGTTCATCATCCCAGAAGAAAATTCAAGCTGTGCCCAGGAATTTGGAGACCCTGAACTCTGCACTTTTCTAAAAGAGGTGGGGATAGTTAGGGAGACCAACTTGTTCTGGCTTGTCTAGGACTTTTCAGGTCTTAGCACTAAATTCTTTTGTCCCAGGAAAATCCTCCATCCCAGGCAAATGGAAACAGATTATCAACCTAAGTGAGATGCAGCCACAGCTAGAGACCCTGAAAACCCGGAGCCAAAGACCACAGAGTTTCCTTGGAGAATCCCATCCTGCACATCTTCCCACAGGTGGTGAGGGATGGCCTGCTGGGTCGGCACCACATAACAGTGTACCATCCCTGAGACACACAGGTCCCAGCCCACAGGGGTGCAGAGGGAAAGCTAGGAGCCTGTGAGGTGTCATTACCTTCCTGTGCCCTAAGTGCAGACTTCGGCCTGGGAACAGCAAGGGCTTCTCGCTGCCAGGCAAGATAACTTCCCCAGAGGAAGGAGGGCAGATTCCTGGAATTCCAGTCAGTGTGGGTTTGGTTTTAGCCAGACCCCCTCTGACCCAAAAAACAAAACTCAGGACAGCCAATAATTTACTAAGAAGTTCCACAGGGTCCCTGCAATGGCCCCTCCAGGATTCCCAAATCAAAGAATTCAGAAGGAACAGAATTCTCCTTCTGTATGAGAAGCTGTCCATCCATTCTCTGGCCAGGTTGGCAGAACCTTCACCACATATCTTCATTCTCCTGCCTCCAGGGGGGTGACCCATCCAGGGTCCACACCCCCTGTCCCGGGTTCATTGTATCCGGGTCCCCACCACTGCCTTGCTTCGGTACAAGTGATGGTCAGCATCCACACTGAGGATGGTTCTTTTCCTGGCCAAGGTTAGAATAAGAGCAATAATGGCCCACAACTTCAGCAGAGACCATGTACAGGTGAGGGTAAAGATAAGGAAGGACACTAGGGTGGAGCATGAGGGTTGCATAGGACATCCTTCACCTTCATTCTTTTTTCAGGGCCTGCAGAGGAGAGCCCTTTTGCCCCCTTGATCATTCATTTATCCCCCACAAAGATTACCGCGACCCATGTCCAGAGATACGGGAACCCTCAGCCCACGGGCCCTGCTCCTCCTTCCAGCCCATCTCGTTCCTCACTGAGGTTGTGGGCATGTTGCTCCGTGAATGCTTCTTGATGGTTTCAGTCGAGTGTTTTCGGTGTCCACTGGTTCTGTGTCTCCTGAGTTTTTCATGGTATCCTTCCTCCCTTCCTCAACATGCTATATCTTCAAACTCCTTCTCCTTTCCTCCTGCCCCAGAAGCAGAACTCCTCTACTGTTATCAAGGTTGACCCCATCTGGGCGCTGACCTTCCATCTCATGTTACCATCAGTTGTGTATCTTCAATGACTCCTACTCAGGCTACCACCTGGACCTACAGCAGTCTCCCTGGACCCACAGGCCTCATGGTGAAGTGAAAAGAGCACTTGCTCAAAAGGCAGAATCCCACCTGTGACACCTGTTGACCTGTGTATTTCAGAGACTGGGTTTCTTCATCTGTAAAGTGGATGTAACAGCTTCTGCCCTGCCTCCCTGAAACTTTGTAAAGATTAGACTTTAAATACTTTATAAATAATCATATAAATGTACAGAATTATTTAATTAAATTAAATTAATTATTATTTTTAAATATTATTTTAATTATTTAATTTATTTTAATTATTTAATTCTTAAATCAATTTCTTAGCCCTCTGGATCTATATCTCTTTCATCACCCCCTGCCCTTTTACCACCAAACTTTTGTTTGCTATTTTTTGTTTTGTTTTGTTATTGATGTCGTTTTATTCATACAGGTATGCTTTTCTCCCAGCATCGGAGACTGACTCCTGCATGCACAGGCAGGAGCTAAGCCCCCCAGCTGCCACCAGACTTTTGAAAGATTGAATTGTGCTCACATCTCATTCTCTCCTGACTCCCTGAAACCTGGCTGACCCCACAACTGCAGCAACATGCTCTGAGGTGGCTGAGCAGTCCTGTTCACCCATGGAACGGCTGTTTCTCAGTTACAGCCTTCCTTAACTCAACTGTCCCAAGAATGCGACACTTGCTTCCTCTACCCCCTTAACCACTCATCTTCTAGTCTTTACTGGTGTCACTTCTCTTCCAACCATCCAAGCTGTATAATCCTGACTGATTTCTTCCTCACCACCCCTTCTAACTTGCACCTTCCCCTGCTGAACTAGACCCAGACCCAACACATTCCCACAGAGGTACATATTAAGTCCCAACCAGTCGAACTCTTATAGATGTCTCCATATTTGCTTTCTCCTTTCCCACTTGTTAAATTCTTTATTATGTTTTACTCCTAATTACAATAGTTTCTCCAATCATTCCTCTCTTCTCTGATCTACCCCATACATCTTATTAGCAAGATCCTTCTAATGTATAGTTGCAATCTTCTCTTACTACTCCTTACATTTAAAACAACAACAACAACAACAAAAACTGTATGGCTCCTCAAGGCCTATAGAATAAAGTGCAAATTCCTAAGCCTAGTGTGGGGAACTTCCACGATATCTCCACAATCCAACTTTCCAGCCTCAATTACAATCTACCTCCGTGCTGACCCCACAGTCTCAAGAAATTAGAGTATTTCATGTTCCCAAACTATGCTATATACCTACCTGACTCAGGGCCTTTGCATATACCAACTATCTTTTGGAATGCCTTACACTAATCCTTATGAAAACCTTACTCCTCCTTCAAACCCAGCTCTAAAGTCAGTTTATCCATTAAGCATTTCCTGGTCACACCAGAGAATGACAATATTTCCTTGTCCAAACTCATAGCATGTCATCTATGATATTTTTCAGCTTTGCATTACAGCTACTTATTCCCTTGCCTTATCTCTTATATTGGACATACTCATTACTGAATTACATCTTGCACATTTTAAAATCCATAGCAGTTGTGTAATAAATATTCGTTGAATGCAAAATTGAATGACTGAATTAAATCTCTCCAGCAGTTTCTAATTCAAGCCCTACAGGTAGGGCTTGCTCACTTGTTGTTGGCAACCAGCTCATCATCCCTGTCCAGGAGTGATTTGGCCACACACATCCATTCCCACCTCTTGCACACCTCCCATTCACCCCTCTCTCCTCTCCAACCTCTTCTGCTCTGACCTGCCACCAAAACCTCTCTCCCCAAGCTGCCCATGGCTTTGGTACCCATGAAGTCAAGGGATACTCTTTCAGTCCTTCTCATCTTGGATATTTTGTTCTTGTTGCATCTGACCCTACCCAATCACAAAGCATTCTACTCCTTTGGTTTAGGGATGCTACCCTTTCTAGATTGTTCTCCTAATTTCTCTTGGCTTTTGTGGTTTCTCATCTTCATCCCTTACATGCACATTCCTCAACATTCTGCCTTTTCCCACTCTTCTCCCTCCACACACTCTGCCTGGGTGATCTCATGCACCCTCATGGTTTCCATCCCCATCATGGGCTACTGGCCACCACATTTCCACCTCCAACCTTGTTCTCTGATGGGTGTGTTCAATTTCCTAATAGATACCTTCGACTACAAGTTCCACAGATACTGGAACTCAATATGGAAAGAAGCAAGCAAGAGAGCAAGGGAGGGATCAACCCCTAAGTAGGTCTGTCCCTATCACAGTTTTCAATTAATATCCACCCAGTAAATAAGGTATAAACTTGGAGCCCTTCCTCCCCCTTACCTTTCCACATCTAGATTAGTCCTCCCACCCCACTGCCTGCAGATTTGTCCTTCTAACCAGTTCTTGAATATGGACCCCACTCCTACCCCCACCCCAGCCTGGAGGCCCCCACCACTTGCTTGTCTGCAATGTAGCAACAGGTTTCTAATCGGCTTCCTGCATCTGCTCTGACCCACGTGAATCCGCCCTCCTGAATACTGCCAATGTGATCTTTCTTAAACACAATCTGTCCAAGTCCCTTGCCAGCCTAAAATCCCTTAATATTAACAATGGCTACAGTTTAGTGAGCGCTCTCCCGGTTCCAAGACCGCTCTAAGCACTTCACGCTTATTAGCTCATTCAGTCCTCACAACACCTCAGTGAGGTAAACACTATTATTTTACCCTTTCTGCACATTAGGTAATTGAGGCACCAAGAGATTAAGTCATTCACCCGAGGTCACACAGCTAGCAAGTGGCAGAGCAGGGCACCTGGCTCAAGAGCCTGCTACTCAGCTGCTGTTTCTTGTTGCCTCATCAAGGGCTCCCCATCAGCTACGTGAGATGGCTAGGCATGCCAGGCTTCCCATGCCCTGGCCCTGCCTGCTGCTCCTCTCCTCTTCAGCTACTCCCTGGTCCATGTCGCTTGCTCCAGAATCCTGACCTCCTTACCTTTCACATCCTCTTTGTCATGTATCCACTCCTTCATGCAAGATAATCTCTCTGGCCAGGAGTGGTGGTGAACACCTGTAATTCCAGCAACTCAGGAAGCTGGGGCAGGAGGATGGCAAGTTTGAAACCAGCCTTGGTAATTTAGGGAGGCCGTAAGCAACTTAGCAAGACCCTGTCTCAAAATAAAAAACAAAAAGGACAAGGATGTGTAACTCAGTGGAAAAGTGTCCCTGGGTTTAATCCCAAGTCCAAAAACAATTAAAAATTTTTAAAAAGATGTACTCTCTACTTAACACCCTTTCCTACACTTTGGACTAACTACTTTCTACTCAAGTCAAGTTCGATGTCAAAAGAGGTGGCTCCTTGCAACCTTCCAGTAGCTACCAGTCTGATCTGAGTGTTTTTTTAGGATATACCCATAGCTCCTGCCCTGAAGTTTCCTTCTTGTTCCCCCTCTAGATTGAAGACTCCCCAAGGGTGGACTTTCCCTTATGTCTTATTCATCTCTGTACCTGCAGAGTGTAGCACTGTGCCAGAACACGGTAGATGCTTCACAAATGTGTGCTGAGTTAGACTGAGCTCAGGCCACCTCTGTTAGCTCCATCTGGACCTGTCAAGGCCCTGGCTGCAGTCATTCCAGACCACCCCACTGCACAGCTCTCTCTTTCTTCCTGGAATTCCCTCAACACAAGTAATCTGCCACTCATTTAATAATTAATTAAACTTACTCCATTGTGAAATATCTCCTGCATTATAATCTTCATTATTATTTAACTTTTGTATTATTACTTTTCTTTTCACAAACTGCTTCCCCCAATTAGAGAATAAACTCTTTGAAGATGGAAGTTAGGGGTTAGGTTTTAATTGCACTTTTATTTTCCTAAGTGCCTTGTACATCTTAAGTGCCTGATAAATGTATAGTGATCCGATTTTATGCAGTGTGGCGAAGCTGAGGTTCGGCTATAGTGTGTGTGTTTGGGCCTAGTATGGGATGAGAGAGGAGGGAAGACCCTCAGATTCAAAATAGGGGCTGGTTAGAGAGTAAAGTATTTGGGGCTCAAAGGGACATAACTTAGTCTCTGCTCATCCTATCCACCCTCCTCCCCCAGTGAGAGACTCCCTGATGGCTTTGAAATGAATTGTTACTTGGATATAATAAAATATAAAATTACAATTCTGGATTCAGAAATGATGGTCACAATGTATGCCTAAAAGTCAAAAATATCACTCTCTGCCCTCCATCAAGTCAACTGGACCAGGGGATATAGCTCAATGGTAGAGCAGCTGCCTAGTAAGGCCCTGGATTCAGTTCCCAGTACAACAACAACAGAAAAAAAGAAAGAAAGAAGAAAAAGAAACCACCTAGCCGGGCGCGGTGGCGCACGCCTGTAATCCTAGCACTTGGGAGGCTGAGGCAGGAGGATCGTGAGTTCAAAGCCAGCCTCAGCAATGGCGAGGCACTTAGCAACTCAGTGAGACCCTGTCTCTAATAAAATACAAAAAAGGACTGGGGATGTGGCCCAGTGGTCGAATGCCCCTGAGTTCAATCCCCGGTACCACAAAAAAAAAAAAAAAAAAAAAAGAAAGAAACCACCTGCCTGGCCTGCTAGATTCTAGAAACTGCACTGCACAAAGACCATGGTGGAAGAGAGAGAGCCCAGGCTCAGACTGCACCACGTAAGGTTCCCCTCCCAGTACTCCCTAAAAAGGACTTCATACCTAGCAACATGCTTTCATCAAAATTTAAAAAACATCCAGTCCTACTGTGTGATGGGCATATAATGGGATAGAAAAGCAGAATGAATGCAAAAATAAACACCAGGACTTCAAACCTTAAAACATATTCATATAAAATATGTATTGAACATTTTTTAGCTCTCTCCTTTTTAGAAGCAGCATGTCATGAAGGTGCCATTAACATGTAACTGGCAGACTCTGTGCCATACACCACTCTGGTTTCTGGGAATAGATAAGCACACAGAACAACCCTTACCAAAGATTAGCAAGCACTGTGTGCCAGGTATCCTGGGGAATACAGGAAAGATCAGATATGGTCGCTGTCTTCCAGGAGCAGATGGTCTAGATTTGGAGACAGGTCCTTTATGCAAAAAGCATACATTATTGTCATTGCTGCTGTTATTAGAGGTGATAGCCAATCACACCAGTCTACACTGAGCACTGAGCAGAGGTATACACTGGGAGCTCAGGGCAGGGTTAAAAAAGATTCAGCCAGGCAATCCTGGAGGAGTCAGGTGCTGGGGGTTAGTGTGGAGCGTTGCAAGTGGAGAAAAGGAGATGGCAGAGGAAGAAGTCCATTGGCAGAGTCCAAGTCCTGGAGCTTGCAGAGCTCTCTGACCAGGAGTCAGGCCAGTTCACAATCTAAGTGGAAGAGATTTGACAGGAAAGGCCCAAGAAAAGTCAGGTGTGGGCCTTTAAGTCATAGAAGCTTGAAGGAGAGGTCTAAAATCAGGGCAATCAATCAACCTTCCAGTAACTTCCATTGATAAAACCTGGAAAGTCTCAGGAAACTGGAACGATTTAATCAACCTATGACTGGAATCCAGTGGTAGCTTGAGTTGAAGGCCAGCAATCTCTTCCTCCATGAACACATTACAGATTACATCCATCAGTCACATGCTCCTCACAGTGTGGCCCAAAGACCACCAGCATCAACATCACTAGGAGCCTGTTACAAATGCAGAACCTCTGCCTTGCTGGGTTTACCATCTTCTGCATTTTAACAAGATGCCCAGGTGACTTGTTTGTACATTAAGGTGGAGAAAGTTTTGGTGGCTTCTTCTCTCCCAGAGATCCAGTTACTCACGCCAGGGCCGCGTCTACCCCAGGGCCATCATGCCATGATCGATACTTCCTCTTCTCAGAAACAAAGGGTCCTCTGCTTCCCACCCAGCCACTGGAATTCTTCCCAGCTCCTGTCTCTAGGATTCAAAAGACTCTGAAAAGAAAATTTACTTTCCAGGACCTGACCCCTCTCCACAGATTTCAGGCAAAAGGCAATCCCAGGAGCTCCAAGTGAAGGGGAGCATGGATTTTTTTTTCCCCCAACCTATGAGCCACCCTGAACAGAGGAACACCAGAAGTCTGTCCTGCTCCCTACTCAGATGTAAAGGTGAAGCACTGATTTGGAGAAATGAAGCTTAGAAAGGAAAGGGCTTGTTTAAGATCACCCCAGAGTTAAAGTTAACACAGAAATTCTGTAGTCCTGAGTTTTGTTCATTGCTTCAGGGAACAGGGCACATGTGACACACACTAGTCAGCCACACGATAAATGAAACTGAAGAGTTTGCTGACCCAAGACATGAACACTGCAGGTTCACTAGCTTGACCGTACTCCTGAGAATCCTGGGAGGGGTAGGCATGGGAGTTTGTGATTTGAAACTGTGGATCTCTTTGAATGGCTGAGAGGGGAAGAATGTCCTCTGAGTGGAGAGAGAGAAAACTGAGGCCTCACAGTCCGGTCCCTACAGAATATTCTACAAGCTCTGCCCACCTCTGGTCTCTACTGTCTTCATGATTCCCCAAAGGGCCAAGGCAGTCAGGGAGGGAAGTGTCCTGAGGAGTGGGTACCACGAGCCACCTGCAGTTAGCCTGACAAGACAAGTTGAATAAATATTTAGAGACCAGAAACAGAGTGCAATTCCCAGGCCCTCTACCTTTTGGCCAGGACTGGGGATTTTCTGAGCAGTATATTTAGACGGACTAGAGCCACGGTTACCAGATACCAGAGCATTCCAGCGAGGACTTGAAATGAAGAGCACATAAGGAAAAATTTACCACAGTGAAATTCCATTACGAGGGCCATATATTTAGGGGACTGCAAATATTTTACCTCATAATGAAAGGGGTTTTTAACTCCAAAAACACCTGGCAGCTGGAAGTGGGAAAGAGAGTGGGGAGAGAAATTGCCCATCTCTAAAAATGGAAAATAAAATTTTTGAAACATTTCTGTTTAAATAGCATCATTGAAAGAATCTTTAAAAGCAAAATGTTCTGCAGATATAGACGTGGGGATGAGGTGTCTGCCCCAGGGGAGTCTCTCTCACCCCTGAACCTTAAGAGCCCTATCTCATTTTTCTTTTGCACCCCTAAAGACTGGAGTAGAAGAGTAGCCTTGGTGTCCCCTGGGAATGTCTGAGCATGCTCTTCCTGGACCGACTGAGGCCCTGTGGAGTGTGGGTGGATAAAGAGGTGACCAGGAACCTCTGTTCCGAGGTATGAACCTTTCCATCTATGGTGCACCTGCAGGTTGCTCAGGACTTTAGGGGACAAATACTCTCCCATGTGGCACTGCAGGCACCTCATCCATGGAGGGTGTAGGGTTGAGGAGAAAAGTAAGGTACAGAAATGGGGTTCAGAGGCCAGGAGCCAACCTCCACCCACCAGCATCTACCATTTCCCCAGGACCCACAGATATCAGGGCTAGGGCTCCTTGAGGGAGTGGGGGACAAGGAGGATCACAGCTGCAGCCCTGCCTGCCCCAGCCTCCAGAATGTCTAGGAGAGATGGGGGTCTCTCTCGGGGATGCCATTCAGGCCCTGTCTTTTGGGGAAGGGGGGAAGCCAAAGAAAAACATGTATTTATAACATGAACTTCCCTCCTCTCCTTTCCCTCAGCTAACTGATTAATTAAATGAATACAAAGGCAGTCTTGTTGGGAGCCCCAGCCGCAGGACCCTCTGTGTTTTCTTTAAGCCGGCCTAGCAAACAGGAAACAAAAGGCTTAATTCTGTCTGGTTTCATGAAGGGGGCTGTATGTCACAGCCAGAGGCTGGGGCTCCGCCAGACCCTGCAGAGCAGCCACAAGGCAGCTCACGACCCCCACCCCCCCCAGCTGAGCCCACCACCCCCCAAACACACACTCTTCCCCAGTCCTGAGCTCAGCTAATCTAGCCTGGCTCCTGGGGGAAATGCCTACACAGCAGGAGAAACTGAAAGGGAGCCGGGAGTGCCCAAGACAAGGCTCTGGAAGAAAAGCTGTAAAGGAAGTGAGGTTGAGGAATTTGGTCCCCGTGGCCATTAATAACCGGAGAGAGGCAAGGGGCTAAGTCTGGGACTTTGCTGATGGTGTAAGATGAAAAATAACCATTTTCCAGCTGTCGTACTTCCTCCTCCCAGCGAATCTGTCAGATGGGCTTTAGCCTGGCAGCCACACAGGTGGCACAATCTCACTCTCACAGGTGGAAACTGCAACTCAGAGAAGGACAGAGACAGCAAATCACCTGGCACCAGGATGTCTTCCTAAACTGTCCTTGTATTCCCCCCAACCCCCAGGGCTTTGCCTTCTCTTCTGTGGCCATTTCTTATGACAATTTCCTCCTCCTCTTGGAATTCCCAGGATTGGGGAGTCGGGGTGGGGCTGCTCTTTTTTTGCCCCTACCAGTATCTGGGAAAGATTTCAGCTACTGGATGTAGCCCCAGCGGGGCACAGAAGTTTTCCAAGAGCTTCTCAGGCCAAATGCTCTCTGTGGCCATAGGGAGGGTCCTTCACTCTAGTGTCCCTAGAATGTAGGAAGTTACAGGGAAGACCCTACTTCCTCCTCTGGGATAGTAGGAACATCTGCTCCAACTAAGCTCTCAGACCAGAATAGGTTTGTGGAGACTAAGGCTTTGGGACACCAGTGAGTTCTTTTGAATGAGGAATGGTATCAGAGAGAAGGTGACCAACCCCCCAACCCCCCAACCCCACCCCCTGGCTGTCCACATCTTAGGATAGTGGTTTGGACTTAATCCAGAGCCCAGGGAAGCTCTCTACTTTAAAGACTCACAATTCATTCCCATGTTCCTGGCTACAGGGGGGTCGTCCACATATGAAAGAGACAGATGCCCTGCCCACAAGGAAAGAACATTCTAGAGGGGTCTCCCCTTTGGAAGAGAGGCAAGGGAGAAAGCAAGCAAACAAGTGCCCTCCTTGCCTGGGTCTTTCATTCATTTGCTCATCAGTTCCTTACCAAGGGCACAGGGGATGCAGTGACCATCAGCCCAGATTCTGACCTTCACTCCGTGGAGCATGTCTAATGGGAAGGCCAGACATTAAACTCCAAATCACACAAAAAACAAGTGACTGCAAACTGTGATGGCCTCAGTGAAGAAGAAACACAGGGTATGAAAGATACTCTGGCTTCAGTGTAGAGAAGAGTTCAAGGGCAAGAGAAGAAGCCTGGAAACCACCTGGAGACACTGTAGTGGGCCAGTCACATAGAGAGAGACCGGCTAAGGGGGCGTCCTGGGAATGGAGACAAACAGTCAGGGTCAAGATTTACCTTATGTTGTAGGTCAAATTGAAGAACATACAATTGGGCTACATGGACATGAGAAGTCAAAGTCAAGAATGAGGTCCAGGTGTTTAGCTCCAGCAACTCGTGAATTCTGCTGCTCTTTGGTGAGATGGGGCAGCTGGGGAAGGCCCAGAATAAGGGGAGCAGGGAGAAGAGCAAGCAGCCTGGTCCTTTCTGTCCTTCTGCTATCTCCAGTCCTTGATAGGGAATCTCCATTCATACCTTTCCTGGTGTCCTCATGTGACTAACAGCTATGACAGTAGAGAACAAAATACCTTGGCAGTGGGGTGCTCTGGTCCCGCCCCAGTTACCATGTGGGAGACAGGAGGCCTGCAACCAGGTCCGATGTGCATCGTATGGCCCTATAAGTTGCCCTCAGCACACACAGCCCTAAGAAGCCACTAGCGTCGCTGTTTTATAGATGGGAAGGTTGAGTCACAGAGGAGCCCACCTGCTCAGGCTTTCACAGCCAGGGGTGCTGGTATTGAACATGAAACCCAGGCTGTCTGATCTCAAGCCAGGGTTCATTCCATCACTGGATGTTGCTTCTGTCTTATCCATAGAGGAGCCAGGAGAGGCCAGGAAATCTTAGACAGCCAAGGATCTCCAAATCTGATCTGGGTGAGTAGAATATGCACATTGTTTTCTTTTGCAATAACTGATTTAACTTCTTGATTTGGTTGGATTGTAAATTTAGCTTATACTGAATGAATGTGCAGGGCTGGCAGGCACAGCTGGACCTGGGTGACAGTGAGAACAGAGGAATGTTTTGTAGACAAAGTCAGGGACAGCCTGCTTTCTACACTGCCCGAAACTCTTCAGCCTTTTTAGAGTAGTCTAGAGAATACGATTGCTGCTTTGGAAATGCTCTGTGGGTCCCTAATGAGGGTTGGGAAGAGCTCGGCTGCTCAGCTGAGCAGAAGTGCAATCAAATGCCAGTTGGGACTGGGATGAGGGCATGGGGTGGAGACTTTGACAAGGAGAAAGAGAAAGAAAAGAGGAAGAGGAGACAGGTGAGGGCAGGCGGAGAATCTACAAAGGAACCAAAAAGGAGAGGAGTGGGTATCTGTGTCTGATCTACAGGGTGAGCACTAACGGTGGTCTCAGAGCAGACCCCTGACATATGTCAAAGAGACTCAAGGGACTGGGAGACAGAAATGAAACTGCACTAACAAATTTGCTACACCAAAAAGCCTGTCCCCCAAACTCTAAAGGAAAACTTGGTTAAGCATTCAAATTACCAGACCACCATAGAGGAGCATGAAGATATTGAAGGAGAATCAGAAAGCAGATTTGTGAGGCAGAAATCATGGGTCCCCACTCCCCGTCTTTCTGACCCCCATGGTGCTACCAAACCAAAAGGGAACTGAGGGCTGAAAATACTGGTTGGTGGGGTACAGTGTTATATGCACTCCTATCCCCATCTTTACCTTTCTGATCTTCTACCAAAAAAGCTCATGGGGGGCTGGGGCTGGGGTTGGGGTTGTGGCTCAGTGGTAAAGCGCTCGCCTAGCATGTGCGCAGCCCGGTTCAATCCTCAGCACCACGTAAAAATAAATGCATTGTTGATTGAAGACCTGAATGGTACGAATATACTTTGTATACAAACAATTGTATGTAAAAAGATGCTATATATGTGCACTATGCATTGTAATACATACTACTATTATAAATTTTAAAAAGGAAAAAAAATAAAGCAAATAAAATAAATATTAAAAAAAAAAAAAAAAAAAAAAAAAGCTCATAGGCTCAAACTGGACTCCAGACACGGAATTCTTCGTTCTCTCTGGAGAAAAAACTGCCAATAGAAATGATGGTAGCCGTCCTCCACATGAGGACTCTACTCTGGGCCCCTAATCTCACCGTTCATCTCTTTTCTGGCCAACAAGCACGAGAGCACCAACAAATGCCAAGAGAATGGGCTGCCAGGCCTAAGCCCTGACCATGGTGTTGGGAGACAGAGTCCAGGGAGGCTCAGTCCCTCCCATGCTTCTCTCTTCCAAAAAGACCTGCTTTAGCGGGCTACACAAGAACCCAGCTGCTTCCCTGGAGGGCCCTCCATTGGTTCTGCAAGTACTATTGATGTGGTTTGTAAGGATGTAACAGCCAGATTTCCTAGGGGCCTTCAGTCAGCACTCCTGCCCCTGGGCCCCAGAGATGGCTGTGTCTGTGAGAAGAGCAGGGTGGAGAGGGAGCAGAGATGACCCATCCTAAGATCACCAGGAGACTCACTAGCTCTGCACAGGCAGCTGCAACCCAGGATCCCAGGGGGTGCATGCCCTCCCCTTGAAGACCTCAGCTAACTTCTGCGCCCTGTCAAAACCATGGCCTGTGCCTTGTTCACCCCTGATTTGGGGCAGGGAAGGGGTCTGAGGCAGTTAGGAAGTCCCCAGCCTTGAGACCCTTCCAACTGAGACCCCAATGTAACTATGACAGGCAGTAAAAGACTCCAATAAAGACTAGGGCAGAGCCTCTCCGGCAACTGTAGGGCATGAGAACAGGCTTCTCTGGGTCCCCAGAGTAAAGTGGGGGTTAAGAAAGAAAGACATGCACTTGATTTCAAGAATCTGGCAGGAAGGGTCTGAGGACCTGTGGAGCAGTCAGGAGGGACTAGAAGCCCTCTCTGGGCTTGCTTCTTACCTGCCCCCACACCTGGGCAATCATTCAATGAATCTGAACTTCACCATGGCTGTAATTAATTGAACAATGCCAGCCCCTTCCCATCTCAGAAGTAATGAACTACAAAGGACCAAGTTGTCCTCAGGTGTTACCACTTGACTACTCTGAATAACTACTCTCCCCCTCAGACAGGCAGGGGGCCCAGCTGGGACATTCAGAGCAGCACTTTCTGCAGTGATGGACACGTGGTCACGGAACATGTGAAACAAGACTAGTGAGACTGAGGAACTTAATTTTTAATGTGAGTTCATTTTAGTCCATTTAAATTATATTTAAGCATCCACAGAACTCAGGGTAAAAATCCAACAATCTCAGGGAAATACCTTCCTCATACCTTCATACCAAACACTCTTATGAAGTTCTTTTCTCAAGGTAGTAAAGCCCACTGAAGAGGAGAGGTGCCTTTTTATCCTCCCCAGTGATCAGGACTTTGTTCCCTATAGCCATTATAGGCAAGCTACTATTCTGTACCAATGTGTAGAATCATGGAAAAATAATATGGATGGGACCTTGGATATGATTGGATCCCACACCTTTCTTCGTTCCACTGATGAGGAAATTCAGGCCCAGAGAAATAAGAAAGCTTACCCAAGGTCACTGAAGAAATTGTAGCAGGGTTTGACTCAGGTGTGACTTCAGTGGCTCTCAGATCTCCCTCCTCCCCTGCACTGCCTCTGAACATAGTACTGTCCCTGACAGTGTCACTCCTCCCTCACCCAAGAGCCTGGTTAGAAGTGCAAAATGAGCCTCTCGGCAAAGGTTGGGGCGACCCCATCATGGAGATGCTTTCCACCACTTGGGGTTTAGAGTTCAGGGGAAGAAGGTGGGCTCCACAGAAGACGGCCTCCTCTACTCAGGCCCTGCCTCAGGCCCTCCCCGGAGTTATGGTCCCGGGGAGGGGGACAACAGGGAGTCTAGAAGCTCTCAGCCAGGAAACAGGCCTTAAACCCAGTGTTCTGAACCTGGAGCCCCTGTGTGTTAGGGATTCTATAGCAGGGACACTGGCAGGAAATTGTGCTTGTGGTTATGATTTCCTTGGGAGAATTTATCATTCTTTTATCCTCTCAAAGAGGCCATGACTCAAACACTTTGAGAACCCTGATACCCAGAATCAATTTTGGAGGCTGGAAACAGTATCGGGCATCAGTATCAGCTGCTGACAGGAATCCTCCAAGGTGCTTCCACAGCACCTTGAACTCAACATTGTAAAAATGAGACCCGTGCCCCCAAGACTTCCTCATTTTCTTGAATGGTACGTCAATCCACTGAGTCATTGGGCTGGTCCCACCCTAAACCAGACTTCCAATACCTGTGCAGTGCAGTCACTGAATCCTACTGGTTCTTCCGAACAGCTCTTAACTCTTTTTTTTTTTTTTTTTTTTTTTTTTTTTCTTTCATTCTGTCTACCCTAACCTGGACCTTACCACCTGCTATAGTTTGAATATGTCTTGCAAAGTTCATATGTTGGAAACTTAATTCCCAAAGCAACACCATTGGGGGTTGCAACCTTTAAGAGGTGATTAAATTGTGAGTTAATGAATTAAGAAAATTATCACAGGATTGGGTTCTTGATAAAAGAACAAGTTCTTCTCTCTTTCCCCTCCATCCCCCATGCTCTCTTGCTCTTCCACTTTCCACCATGGGATGATGCGCATGAAGGCCCTTACAAGACGCAGGTCCCTTAACTTAGACTTCTCAGCCTCCAGAACTAAAGAAGTAAATCCCTATTCTTTATAAATTACACAGTCTTAGGTATTCTGTTATGGCAGCCCAAAACAGGCTAAGACATCACATCTACCCTCTTTGCAAAGTCCTTCCCCTTCCTCCTGTTTCCCAGCCCTCCTACTTCCAAACCATCCTCAACTTCTTTAAAAGTGATAGTTTTATAATATCTCTCACTTTCCTAAAATATTATGAAAATATTGCAAAATATTGTGGTTAGGAAAATCCTGTGTCTTAAACTAATAAGCAAAAGGATACAGGCATAGTGGAAAGACAGAGTAGAGCTTTGGGGCAGATAAACATGGGTTCAAGTTCTGGCTCACATGTCTGTAATCCCAGCAAATGGGAGGCTCAGGCAGGAGGATCACAAGTTCAAGGTCAGTCTCAGCAACTCAGTGAGACCCTGTCTCTAATAAAATACAAAAAGGGGCTGGGGATGTGGCCCAGTGGTCGAGTGCACCTGAGTTCAATCCCCAGTACCAAAAAAAAAAAAAAAAAAAAAAAAAAAAGACTGGGGATCTAGCTTAGTGGCAGAGAACCCCTCTGGACTCAATCCCCAGTACAACAATAACAACAACAACAACAAAACAGAACAAATAAACAAAAAAAAAAAAAAAAAAAGCAGAGTTCTGGCTCTGCTTCTTCTTGGTTTTGTTATTGGAGAAGTTACTTAAACCCTCTTAATATCCAGTTTTACTTCCAAATGTAAATTTAGGTGGGATAAAATTAAAACAGGGTGATAATAAAATACCTTCTTTGAAGAAGCGATGCTTCCTGTGTGGTGATTAAGAGTCCAGTCTCAAAACCTGACTTCCTGGGTGCTAATCCCATCTTTCCAAATCACTAGCTGTTGATGTTGGACAAGGTCATTGCCCTTCTCCATCTCACAAGCTCCTGTCATCTACAGGAGTGTGGTGAGGACTGAATTCACATAAAGGAGCTCAGAACAGTGTGTGGTGTGTGGAAAATGCTGAATACAGGTTAGTGATAATGACTTGTGGGGTTTGGTGAGAATTTAGTTACCTGCACCTTGGCAGCTATCTGGAGTATCGTAGATGCTCAATAAATGACAGTATCTTTCTCTTCACTGGAAATGTGTTGGATGAATCTGTTTTAAACTCCTAGTTTTGCATTAGTGGCTAACTTTCCAAGTGGGAGTGTTCCAGCAGCAAGCAGTACAAGAGGAGGGATGGGGCCTCAGGGACACTGAAGCAAGGGTGGGATTGAGGTTCTCTACACTGCGGGGCTCATCAAGCCCCAAGAGGAGTTGAATGTCCCCTTTTGTCAGCCAGTGCAAGCCCACCTGGCAGGTAGGAGGGCCAAATTCCCCACTGTGTGTTGAGCCCTCATCTGTGTAGACAGAGGGACTGGGAGCTACAAACCTCCCTGCTTATGAATCCCCCACAACCCACTGAACATCTTCTAGGTTCTCAGGAGACCCTGGAAAGACCAGCTTGTGTTTTTTTCCCTTAAATAAGAAGCACCAGCAAAGACCAAGACAGGATTATTGTTCCCAAGAAAGGGTAGGGGCAGGAGCTGGCCTGGGGTAAGGAAGGGGGTGTCAATGTGCTCTCGTCAAAGGATCAGAAATCTCTCTGAGCCCAGAGGGCCCTGGTTGAAAAGCAAGACCCACTTGCCAGAGCCTGCCTCAGCCCTGTGTTACACAACAGCTCTGGGCTCAGTGCTCAGCAGAGACCAGGGAGGCTGGGCTCATGCACAGGCATTTAGATTTGACTTTGGAAAGCCCTGAGACATCACATTGCTCTTGGCTGTTCTCTCTCCTAGGGGCCCTGCCAGCAGTTGAGAGCTTGGAATAGCTTCCAGCCAGCCCTTGGATATTGCCTCAGCTCATGAAGGGCCTTTACAGTCATTAGCATATGTGAAACTCTCAACACTCTGGTGAGAAATTCATAATCCTACCCCATCTCACAAATGGATAAACTGAGGCTAAGAAGGACTACATGGCTTGCTGGTGATAGCACATGTGGAATGTGCTCCATTCCAGCCCTAAATCCTAATCCCCTGCACTGATCCTCTGATACTTTGCACCCATGCTGCTGCCTCTCTTAAGCCCCTTGTCTTATGGGTGAGGACACTGGGCCTCAGTTCACACAGTTCCTAGGGCCATGTCCCTGTACTGGGGCTACCTCCCTGGGTTGAAGAGCAGAGCAGCAAGGAGGGGGGTCCAGGTTATCACTGCCACAGCACAAAGCAGCCAAACCTCTTATAACAAGGAGGAACTGGCGGTATATTATGCACACATTTGTAAGTTATAAGCATTACAGAGAGAGAAGGAGGCACATAAATTAAAGTGGCCAACTTGTATGCACACATGCACACTGGCACGGACAGAAGGCTGGCTTTAAATGGAAAAAAATTAGCAGCTTGAAACAGTAAAAAACCTCAACTTTGCCTCAGAAAGATGCAGGGCAACTTCACAGAGTTTTATGTGGCCCATAAATTAGGGCTGAGAAAGGGCCTCTGCAGCATTCCTTGGTAGAGACGGGGGCTTTCTGCCCGCAGATACACCGTGTGGGCAGCATTACAAATGTCCCAAGCAGTTTATATACAACAGCACAGCATGAGTTTGCTGGGGGATATTGGAGCTGGTAATTGCTATTCTAAAACTGGCCTTGTAAGCTTGAAGAAATGTTTTGAGGGGGAAAAGAGCCAATTTAAGAGCTTTATAAAGCCATAAATGCCTTCTGAGCAAACCAAATGTAATCTATCTAGAAAGACAGGCCGTCCCTCAAACCCAATGGCAGACCCGCAGTGCTGCACGGCAGACAGAAGTTACCCTAAAGGTCCCATCTCACCAAGTGGTTCACCTGTGCGGAGGCAGGGGGCCGTCTCGATGACCTAGGACTGTCATCAGGTTAGCTGAGGGCAATCTTACCCCCTCCACACAGCCCACGACACCTCACAGCTCCTTCCTGCAGCCCCTCCCACTTACTTCTTCCAAATAAGCAAAACCAAACCTCCTCAATCTGGCTGGCCGTGGCTTCCTCTGTGTTTCCCACATGTCCTTCCCTCCCATGGCTCTTGGAGACAGGAAGAGGCTGGAGGCTTGGCAGACGCTGCAGAGTCCTCCATGCAGCCTCAATCCCCCGTCCAGAAAATGGGCTGACACTCCCTCCCAGGGCTTTTAGAAGAATCAAGTAAGAAAACATACTTAAAGCACCTGCCACATGGCACTCAATAAAGGGGAGCTATTATTATTTTATTGTCTTATTACTTGGGAGGAACAAGGTGCCCTAGGCAGAGGGCACTTTTACAAGTCTCCACCTTCCCCAGATGGGCCAGGATCCCCAGCATCAGGTTAAAGGCCATCGTTTATGCAACCCTGGGGATAGACACTGGCCCAGATTTTCTTGGGAAATGATTCCTTACTGCATTTGTCCTTATCTCCCCAAGGTGTCTACAGATACACCCGGCACCTGGCACCTCCATGCTGGGACCACAAAGTCCTCTCAAAATCCTGATCAAACAGAGCCTTTTCATGTCAGTGAATTGCGTGAATTTCCCAGGTTTCTGGTTAGAAAAAGCAAGACTCGGAGACCCCCTGGAATAGAAGACAGATTCCTGCTCTGTCACGGCCTGCCCTCGGGGCCTCCCCCTCCTGCCTCCAGCCTCCCCCTGGCGGCTCCTGCCCACAATAATCCCACTGTCTTTTCGGATGTTGATATTTCATAACGGAAAACAAAAGCCATATAATGCACAATTACCAATTTCCATTGTGTTTTAACAGCTCTATTGACAGCACCAGAACTCCTCACAGGAGCAATAGAACAGGACTCAAGATCAAGCTTCTGGTGAAATGTGGTTTTGGTTATATGTACTTTCGTAGTTTTTGCAACACCTTATTAAAGTTGAAGGCTATATGTAACAGCATTACCAGTGACGCTTTTCAATACCACTGAAGTCAGGTTTTGTTACAGCCCAAAGCAAATGTGACCCAGCTGCCTCCGAGCAGGCATTTTCCCTGCCCTGTCTTAGCCCACCTGAGCTGGCCACCCTTACCCCCTACCCATCCCCACCACACACCCCACCACAACTTCTGAACAGTGGAGTCAAGAGATGGGACTTTCATCTAAGGTGCTGGCATGGGACTGCCCTGGATAAACATCTGCTTAAGTCCAAAATCCTGGCACTGATGGTCATCCCTGACCCATCTCTCTCCACAACTCTCTTACACAGAAATTGTCTTGGTCTAATTGCTGTCCTTCCAAATTTTGTAAAACACGTTTCCACTTCCCAGAGTTTGTAGAAGTCCTGTTGCACTCCTGGCTTGCTCACCTTCTTTTATTTATTTATTTGGTACTGAAACCAAATTGGATTTTGAACCCAGAGATGCCTTACCACTGAGCTACATCTCCAGTTGTTTTTTTTCTTCTCCTATTTCTTCTCCTCCTCCTGCTTCTTCCTCTTCATTTTTTTCTGAGACAGGGCCTTACTAAGTTGCTGAGTTGTCCAGGTTGGCCTCTAACTTGTGATCCTCTTACCTCAGCCTCCTGAGTTACTGGGATAATACACGTGTGCCACTACACCCAGACTGGTTTGCTCACCTTCTTTGCCTATATTTTCTAAATGTCTACTTGTTCTTGAAAATGAATGCAATCCACTTGGCTGGAGATAGATCTCAGTGGTAGAGTACTTGCCTAGCATGCATGAGGCCCTGGGTTCAATCCCCAGCACCTCAATTAAAAAAAAAAAAAAAAGTACCAAATGAATGCAATCCATTCCCCAAATGAAATCAACACACAGTCAGTAACTAGCTTAGTGTCTGGAAAGTAGCCCTGACTGAGAATAACAACATCTGCATTTGAAGTCTGGCTCTGCCATTTGCATTAGCTAGGTCTCTGAGCAAGTCTCTTGACTTTTTTTTTTTTTTTTTCCTTTTGCTCATCCACAAAATAAGAGTTTGAACTATGTGATTAGAAGGGTCTTTCCAGTCTGAGATTCCTAAATGAAGACCTATTAAGCATTTATTTTATTACCTATGAGGCATTTGGTGGTGCCATAAGGAACAAAAAGATGTAGAAGACTCGGCTCCTGTCCTCAAGGAACGTGCATCTTCACTGAGAAGACGGGCATATGAGAACTACAGTGGAATTACAGCAAATTCTTTCTGCCCTGGTTCAAGATAGCAATATATGAAAAGTCATGAGGCAATACATGATTAGATGCCAAATGAATTGTGCAGACAATAATTGCTCCAGGCCGAGGAGTTCAGAGGAGGAGAGTGCGGAGGGATGGGCTGGTCACAGAACGCTGTGCTTATGAGGTGGAGATGATGCTGGGCTTGAAGGACACAGGCACAGATTTGCATCTGTGGGGATGGCCCAGGTAAGGGGTCCTTTGTGAGCGGATGTTCACGGGCAGCTGACACAGGGCAGGGACAGGGGACAGCACATCGACCAATTAGAGTGGAAATGAGATTTCATGCTGAGAAACCAAAGAGGGAACACTGTCCACCAAATCTGAGGCTGGAAGGAAAGTGAGAGTTTGAAGCACCAGATTAAGATGTTGGAATTGTATCCCATAAGCAGCAAGGATCCAGGGTGTGAGCAGCAGAGGACTGTATTTTAAGAGAATTAATTAGGCGATGATTTACAGAATGGATTAGAAGTAAGATGCGCAAGTCAGGACACCAGAGAAAAGGCAATTGCAGTAATCCAGCAGGAGGTGTGATGGTGTCTGAACCCGGGTGGTGTCATGCCAGACGTGTACAGGAGGGCAGCCTTTTGGCTTTTGATAGGTTAAGGACTGGCTGACCATTTAATTTATTGCCTGAACTTGGACACTTCAGAGAGTGAAAAAGGAGCTATTAACAAACCACACTGTCATAACAGACAAACCAGGACTGTCCTGGGCAAAGGGACATGGATGATTACTTCATCATCTGGAGAAGGGAGGAGACAGAGAGAAAGTGGGCTCAAAGGTTTCAATTCAGAAGACAGAAAAAAATATGGGAGTTAACAGGGACAGGTGGGAGGATGGTGGAAGGAAGTGGCATCCAGCAACAGAGAAAAGAAGGGAGTTTGCTTCCTTGAGTGACAGAGCAGATTCTGATTTCTTTGAAGAACTGCATCCTATCTAAGTTATTATGCATGTATTTGTTAAATTGAATTGAAACAACAAAGTCCTGCTGAATTTAATATAAGAATTATTGGGGGAGTAGGGGACAGGGCTAGCCCTCTCCCCTTAGTTTTGTTTATGTGTGCAAGTTTAGATTTTCAATAGAAGTACCTTTTTATTTTTTTAGTTGTCAATGGATCTTTATTTATTTTTATGTGGTGCTGAGAATCGAACCCTGTGCCTCACACATGCTAGGCAAGCACTCTACCACTGAGCCACTACCCCAGCTCTATAGAGGTACTTCTTGATGGGTTGTCCCCATGGCCATTGGCATCCCAGAGAAGTCTCATCATGAACTGATGACTCTAATGCATCCTGAAAACAACTGTGGCACCAAAATGGCCAACACTGGCAGAGGAAGCTTAGCAAACCCTGCTCCAGACACAGTAGAAGAATCAGGGAATTGAATTCATCTATACCCATTAGTCCAGAAAATGGGGGGGAAAAAAGTGCAGAAAATTAAGCCAAAAGAAAGAGGAAAGTTGGGCTGGGGTTGTGGCTCAGTGGCAGAGCGCTCACCTCGCACATGCGTGGCCCAGGTTTGATCCTCAGCACTATGTAAACATAAATGCATTGCATTGTGTACAACTAAAGTAAATAAATAAATATTAAAAAAAAAAAAAAAGAGGAAAGTCAATTTTTAAAAAAATCAAGATAGCATAAATGCAACCTTCCCCTGTCTGAAGTTGACTTGGACTTTATGTGCAGGACTGTCTTCCACTGAAATCAGGAGCAGCAACTTCTGTTGTTACCTGTCCACACTGAGGATTAGCACCCAGCACCAGGACACAGAAAATCTGAGGACTTCTCTGTAGGCTGTTGCTCCCTCCAACTGGTAATCTCTTCCAGGCTTGTGCTCAAGCTACTTTAAAGAAAAAATAGAGAAGAGACATACAGTCCTCTAGTTGGGTCTCATAATGCTGTCCAGAATAGGATCTTACACAGTTCCAGTGACCCAGAAATTTGAGGCAGAAACTAACCATTGGCTATGAATTATCCAGGTACCTATGGTTGCAGTTACTTGATAAAGCTAATCTCCCTAAGAGTGTTGATTACTCCTGAGTTAAGAGTACAGGGGTTTGGGGATAGGACTAAAGTTGCCAGGCAGAGCAATCTCTCTCCTTATGCTGCAAAGCATTTGCTCTCCATCCTCAGAAAAGAGTTCCCTCTTGGAACCTTCTGACAGAATCAGCTCCACAAGTCTCTGTAGCTGATTGGCAAGGCTAACACCACAAAATAAAGGAGCTGTAGTTTGCAGTGGTGCTCAACATTTTTGCCACTACACTCTCCTCAGGGTTGCAAAGAGCTCTTGTCAGTCATGGTGGATCCTTGCAGCAATGATTCTCTGATGTGGGCAGAAGACTCCAGAAGTGATCTGACCTATCAGAATGGGCTGAAGGGTGGCAATATCTTTGAGAAAGCCTATCCCAGCCCTCAAACCCCTAGAGAGTTTGTGGTGCACCCCACACACACACACACACAAAAAATGTTGTCCCCATCCCTTGAGAATTATCAGAGAGAGAACAAGTCAACTTGCAAATTAGGAAACTTACTGCTTACGCCAAACTTCCTAGGAGCACTTACCAGCAGTGTGAATCACCTCACCCACTCAGTATTCATTTCCTCACCTCTAAAGTGGGGGTAGTGATAATAAAAAGCCTGACAACCAGGGATATTGTTGGAGTAAATGAGGTAATAAAAGTACCTGCAGCATAGTAGGAGCTTAACAAATGTTTGGGTTTTAGTTCAGTTGACATTTTAACAGTGTGATTAGTGCTGCCAGGAAATCAATATTTTCTAATTGGAAGGTATTTTCTCTGAACAAGACTCCAAATATGATTCTCTGTTAGAAGAAAACTATTTGTTGGGTAATAAAAGCAGATGGGTGACCCCACCCCCCCACACCCAGCCCCAAGGAGTGGCCAGTCAATAAAAGGTCAGTAGGCAGCTAAGATCATACTCAATGGTGGAAAACTGAAAGCTTCCCTTAAGATCAGGAATAAGACAAAATGCCTACCTACATTATGTGGAAAGGAAGAAATAAAACTATTGATATTCATGGATGACATGATCCTACATGTGGGAAATTCTAAAGAATTCACAAAAAAAACTACCAGAATTAATAGACAAAGTCAATAGAATTAGAGCATTTAAGATTATACAGAAGCTGGGTGCAGTGGCACACACCTGTAATCCCAGCACTTAGGAGGCTGAGGCAGGAGGATAGTGAGTTCAAAGCCATCCTCAGCAATGAAGGGGCACTTAGCAACTCAGTGACACCCTGTCTCTAAATAAAATACAAAAAAAGAGGGCTGGTGGTGTGGCCCAGTGATCGAATGTCCGTGAGTTCAATCCTTGGTACAAAACAAAAAAAATCACTGAAATCAAAGAAGACCTACATCAATGAAAAGATATCCCATGTTCATGGATATAAAGACAATATTGATAAGATGTCAATAGTACCCAAAGCAATTAGCAAATTCAAAGAAATCCCTATGAAAATTCTAACCTTTCTTCTCTCTTCAGAAATGGGAATGCTAGTGCTCAGATTCACATGAAATTGCAAGGGGCTCTTGAGAAAGAACAAAGTTGGAAGTCTTACAATTCCCAACTTCAAGATTTACCACATATCAATAGTAGTCAAAACAGTGTGTTACTGACATAGGGATGGACACACAGACTAAAGGAATAGAATCAAGAGTATGGGCTGGGATTGTGGCTCAGTGGCAGAGCACTCGCCTCGCACGTGCGCGGCCCGGGTTCGATCCTCAGCACCACGTAAACATAAATGCATTATTGCATTGTGTACAAGTAAAGTAAATAAATAAAAAAAAAAGAGTATAGAAATAGACCTATACATCAATACCAATTGATTCTAATAAGGATGTAAGTCTATTTAATGGGGAAGAATAGCCTCTTCAATAAATGGTATTGGAAAAACTGTATTTTTATATGCAAAAGAATGAAGTTGGACCCCTACTTCATATTACATGCAAAAATTAACTCAACCCCAAGGGGTTGGGGTTGTGGCTCAGTGGTAGAGCACTTGCCTAGCACGTGTGAGGCACTGGTTTTGATTCTCAGCACCACATATAATAAATAAATAAAATAAAGGTCCATCAACATGTAAAAAATATATTAAAAAAAAAAAAAACTCAAAATAGATCACTGGCGCAGTAGCACACACTTGTAATTTCAGCAACTCAGGAGGCTAAGGCAGGAGAATTACAATTTGAGGACAGCCTCAGAAACTTAGCAAGACCCTATCTCAAAATAGAAAAGGTTAGGTATATAGATCAGTGATAAAGTGCCCTTGGCTTCAATCCCCAGTACCAAAAAATAAATTTTAAAAATTAAAAATAGATAAACAGCCTAAATGAAAGAGTTAAAACACAGCACTCTTGGAAAAACTATAAGGAGCAAATATTCATGACCTTGGATTTGTCAATGATTCTTAGATATCTCACCAAAAGCATAAGTAACAAAAGAAAAAAATGTTAAACTATACCAAAATTAAGAACTTCTGTACCTCAAAGGACATTATCAAGAAAATGAAAAGATAACTACAGAATGGGAGAAAAATATTTGCAAATCATGTACCTGATAAGGATTTAATATTATATATATATAATATATTATATATGTGTATGTATATATAAAGAACTTCTACAACTCAATCGCAAGAAGTCAAACAACCCAATTTAACAACGGGCAAAGTACAGGTGTAGACATTTCTCCCAAGAAGATGTACAAATGGCAGTAAGCACACCGAAAAATACTCAACATCATCAATCTTTAGAGAAATGTAAATCAAAACTTCAAGACAGCACTTCATGCCTACTAGAATGACTATCATCAAAAAACAGAAAATAGGGCTGGGGATGTAGCCTAGCATGCACAAGGCCCTGGGTTCAGTCCCCAGCACAGAAGGAAGGAAGGAAGGAAAGAGAGAGAGAGAGAGAAAGAAAGAAAGAGAAAGGAGGGAAGAAAGGAAGGGAGTGAGAGAGGGAGGCGGGGGAAGGGAGGAAGGGGAGAGAGGAAGGAAGGAAGAGAAAAGAAAAGAGAAGAAAGAGTTGCTCAGGATGTGGAAAAATTGGCACCCTTGTATAATGCTGGTGGGAATGTAAATGGTACAGCTGTGTGGAAAACAGCTGGGTGGGTCCTCAAAAACTCAAACCTAGAGTTACCTAGAATGTGGCCCAGCAAGTCCACTCCTAGGTATATACCTTAAAGAATTGAAAACAGGGATTCAAACAGATACTGTGCACCAGCCTTCCTTTGGCATTATTCACAATAGCCAAAAGGTGCAAACAACCCAAGTGTCTGTGGACAGATGAAGACCTCAACAAAATGTGCTATGTACACACAATGGAATACAATTCATCCATAAAAAGTGATGGGAATTCTGATACACGCTACGGCATGGATGAACATTGGAAACATCAGGCTGAAACAGCCAGGCACAAAAGGACAAATATGTTAGGATCCACTGATAAGAAATGTCTAGAGCAGTCAAATTCACAGAGACAGAAAGTGGATTAGAAGTCACGAGGCGCTGGGGGGAGGACAGAATGTGCAGTTAGTGCTTAGTGGGCACAGAGTATTTGTTGGGGATGATGAAAAGGTTTTGGAAATAACTATGTGGTATTTGCACAGTATTGTGAATCTAATTAATCCCACTGAATTGTACACTTAAATAGATTAAAATTTAAGTTTTATGTTATTATATATAATATAGATCTGAATTTATATAACTCATATATAATTTACATAATACCATGTATTATATATAATTTATGTACTATAACATTTATATATTTCACCACAAAAAGGAATAGAAAAGAAAAGGTAGGGCATAATTAATTTCTCATGTAAAATTCAATTGACCCCAGAGAAGCTAGTCAAACAAATGAAACCACATTTCTTTCCAAGACAAACCCAATAGCTGTAAATGTATGTAGGCTTTGCAACAGCCTCTACTCAGGCCGAGGCACAGGGCTAAGGACACCCAACAAACTCCAGGTGGAAAGGACCAGGGATGCTGCTAGCTCTCTGCAGAGGTGCTGGAATCAGGTGCCCACAAACAGGGTGGGACTCCCCCGAAAAATGCATTCATGCAATGGATGTTATTAACCACCTACTGTATGCCAGGAATTGTACTCACAACAGTAAATAGTGAGTAACCTGCCTGGGGAACTTGTACTTGACCCAGCCTGAGTGCAGGTAGCCTAAGTGCAGGCCCTGGCTCAGCTGTGAGGCTGCCTTTCTTCCTGGTTTATTTCGGGATTGAAATGAACAGACAGTAGGTTACAGAGTGTTCTACAGGTGTGGGGTGGGTCCTCATTGTTACTCTACCACTGGGCTTTTACTGGGTCCTCCTGGAAGTTGCCAGCCTAGCCATCCTCTGGCTCAAAGCAATCAGAGGCTCCTGATGTGGGGAGAAGAGATTCCCAGAAGAGAAGGTGGAGCAGAGGTCAGCACACACCGGTTCCAGAGGCTCAGGCCTCCACCTGCCAGGACTCCAGGTGGTGGGCTCTTCCCCCTGCAGCGTGCTGACTTTCTTCTTCTCTCCTGGCTGGCAGACTCAACGCCCCTCCACACAGTAGGGGCGCTGCTCATGATCTTACTGACACACACCCTTGTGTACAGCTCTTTTGTCTGTTCAATCCCAGCCAAACTTCAAAGCCTTGCTCAGGAGAGATAGGGTTTCAAATGGGGAAAGTTTAGAAGCAAATGGTCCTGGATTCTCATCCAAAACTTGTGAGTTGTGTGGCCTGGGCCTTTGCCACGTGTAAAAATGGCAACAGTGGTACCCATGTTCCAAAGTCATGAGGGCCAAGGGTTTGACCCCCTCTCCCACAAATCTCTCCTCAGCCGTGCCCCCAACTTGGTCTCCCTTCCTTGAAGGAATCACTCTTATTAGTGTCACTCATTCAAGTAATGAATTTTTTCACCAGGTAATGCCTGTAATCCCAGCAACTCAGGACACTGAGGCAGGAGGATTGTAAGTTTGAGGCCAGCCTCAGGAACTTAGCAAGACCATGTCTCAAAATTTTTTTAAAAATATTTTTTAAAGGAATGTGGATATAACTCAGTGGTAAAGTGCCCCTTGGTTCAATCCTCAGTACCACAAAAGAAAAAATGATTTCCTCTGCCTGGTAGCATCTCTTGTGATGAAACCCTCTGGAGTGTTGGTGTATTGCTAGGTATCCTTCGATGTGACCACTTTTCTGGTTTTTCATGCTTATCCCCTCACTGAAACTGTATGAAACTTGTCATCCTCTGTCACTAGTACACAGGGTGCTAAATAAATTGAAAATATATTTGAGGCAAATGGAGGGTCTGCAGGCAACAGAGGAAACCCCCACAGGAAAAAGAACATATTTGGCTCAGCGTAATTGCCCATTCACATCCTCTGCTCTGGATGGAACCACCCCTGCCCATACCAGCACTTAATGAACACTCCATTCACTGAGTGAATAAAACCTGTAGATGCCCCTGGCTCTTTCAGGTCAATTGTGGTGTGGCTAATTGAGGAAAACAGCTGACAAGAAAAAAAAATCACCTCTTTTGTGAATTTTAGAATGTCTTTGGAAATGGTGTTTATCTTCTTAGTTTAGTGTGCCAGTTAAAAAGAGTTGATGTAAGAAAGTTAATTTTTTAAAAAAATGGAACCAATGTCTCATGAACACAGCTCACCCCCCATAGGAAAAGGTGACCCAGAAATAGGCTAAAATGGCAGAGGGTGGCTGGCCAGGAATTTAACATGTATCACCAACAACAATATAATCCACAAAGCAGAAAATGTGCTGTCAGAAAACAGATCTGTCGTGAGCTGCATCCATCGTGAGCTATGTCTCTTGGGGCTGAAAGGATCGCCCAGGCTATTGGCCCAGGAGGTGCTGTGGGCCCAAGTTGGGAGATCCGGGTGTTTACCATAGCTGGAGCCTCAGATGGTCACAGCCTCCCTGGACCCCCAGGTCCCCATCTCAGAGAAGGTTAAATCAGACCAGAGGTTCTCCACCTTCTCTCCTTCAAGCTTCATGGACTCCAGTCATATGCTTCCTATTTCTCAGAAAGACCAAGGAGTCAGGGAAAGAGGACAGAGACCCATTTAAAGCCCCAGGAGTCTGTCCATCAGGGCAGACCTCAGGGCAGGGGCAAGAGCAAGTTACCTATCTCATCTCTTACCACAACAAAACCAAGGGTCCTTCCCAGGCCCTTCCTGGAGCCACTGCCAGCCCCTGGAAATGCAGTGGAGTTAAGCCAGATGCCGATGGGGAGGTCTTATCCCCAATCCAGCCTCTCTGAAAGCAGTTACTTCTGCCTATCCTGTCCCCAATACTGGGGATAAAGGTAACGGTTCCAATGGCTTAGCCTGTTACATGGAATACCTACTATGTGATGGGCACTTAAGTCACTGGAGTCTGCAGACAGCACCATGATGTCGTTATTACAGCCCCCACTTTTTCAAATGAGGACCCTGAGACTCAGGTTAAGACACTTGACCAAAGTCAAGCTGAGAGTACACAGATGGGTTTGAACTCTGGCCTATCTGAGGCCAAAGACTTTTATCAGTAAGGACTTGCGTTGGCTTCTGCTATCACTGGGAGGCAGAAGCCGAAGGGAGGCTACAACAGGCCAGCCTTAGAGGGCATGCTCCAGTCTCATGACCTCTCCCTCCTGACTGACAGGTTGGGCAGACACTGCCTCAGGTTGCCCTGACCGAGGGGCCCCCAGCACAGACTTTCAGTGCTAAAACCTTCTGGTCTTGGACACACTGGGAGGGTTGGCCATCCTATGACTGAGGTCTCCTTGTACTTTGTGGCTCCAAAAGAAAACAAATATATTTGTAGACTGCAAACATAATAGAGGGACATCATCAGTGGCTTCTTCTGAGAAAATAATGGCTTTAGGTCTGTCCCCGAGCTCATCCCCAAAGGACCAGGTCTCAAAACCCAAGAAACCTCTCTGTATCCCAGTTCCAAGCTGAGACCAAGAGTAGCCAGCTGGGTTGAGCCGGGGTGTGAGGGGGTGGGCAGAGGCAGGAGGTGCTCACAGGGGAAGCCAAGGGGTCAGATTCCTTACTGACGTGGCCCCCACCAAACACTCCCACTCCCAATAGGAGGGGCTTCCAGCCCACTGCACAGGTGGAGCAGCCACAGTCTTGAGACCACTTAGAGGCTATTCTCCAAAGTTCTCTAAACATTTCAGAGCCCAGATCCTTAGGGCCTTGCCCAGGAGGGATCTCATCCAAACTGAGAGAGCCCCCAGGGACCCTGAGACTCAGGTTAAGACACTTGGCCAAAGTCAAGCTGAGGGTATGCAGCAAGCAGGGGATTTGAACTCTGGTCTGTCTTGGGGAACGCTTTCTATGGGGCAGGATGTCCCCCTCCCAGCCCTCACTGGCAGTGGTCATGTCTCTCAGCTGCAGATGCTGGCACTCAGCCCTGCCACAGGCCTCACCAGGCCCTCCTACCACCCTTCCCTCTACCTGAGGGTACAGGACCAAGAGGGCACGGCCTCTCTCCAGCTACACAAATCCTCTCCATCCTTTAGGAAACAACCTCTCCATCCTGATCACTCCAGCCTGCAGTGTCAACTCCTCCCTTGGCCTCCTTCCTCTGCCTCATGATGCAACTTGCACTCTTATGCTATTATTTAACTTAATGGATAGAAGGATGGGCACTGGTGAGAGACCCAATGGGTTCAAATCCTGGCTCCTCCACATATCAGCTGAGTGACTTTAAACAGGTTGCTTAAGCTCTCTGTGCCTTAGGTTACTCAAGTAAGGCATCGAACTCATCTAAGGATTGCAAGAATTAAAATGAGTTAATAGGAATAAAGAATTTAGGACAGTATATGGTAAATAGTAAGCACATAGTAAATGTTGAGTGCTATCATTTCTTAATTTTAACAGCAACATTAGTGAGCACAATCTCCCCAGCTAGACCAAGAAGGTCCTGAAGTGCAGGCCAGAGTCCGATCTTGCCATGACAGTTTGCTCATTTCACTTCCTCATGAGAAAAGTGTGTCCTGTCTGTTGCCAACAGCAGTCTTTACTCACATCCCCCAAGATGGCCCCAAACTATCTTACAGGTGGGATGAAAAGCAGCACTGGAGATCTTAGGATGAAGTTACAGCCCCCTAGGCCATGTGGGGCCAGGAAGAGAATTCAAGGAAGCCAGCACCCACAGAGCAAACCCTTCTTTCCCCAGGAGCAGTGTCATGCAGATAATACAAAGCTTAGTGGAAAGCGTCTTGGAGTGAATCCCACAGGCCTCAGTTCACATCCTGGCTCTGTGCTGTGTGACCTTTCACAAGCCCCTTGACCTCCCTGGGCCTCCCTGGGCCTCCCTTGACCTCCCTGGGCCTCTGTTCACTTAGCTGTTAAATAAAAGAGTTGCTCAAAGACCAATGACTTAGTTCCTTCCAATTCTGACATTCCACTGTTCAATTTCAGAGAAAGGGAAAAAGCATCTTTGAATGAACCTAACGCATCATTCATTTATTCCACAAACTCTGCTTAGGTTTTTGCTGTAGCCAGTTATTGTTCTGGCTTATAGCAGAGTCAAAAGAGAAACAAAATCTGATGACCTCTAAAGAAAAAGAAAGATAAGTGTGGAGATCCAAGGGTGGGAGAAGGGATTTAAGTAGAGCCTTCAGGGAAGGATTCACTGACCAGATATTTGAATAGAAATCTTGAAAAAACTGAAGTGCTCCCATACAGATACCTGGGGGAAGGGCAATCAGGCCAAGGAAAAAGCGTGTGCAAAGGCCCTGAGGCAGGAACACACATGATTTGTTTCAGTTAGAACTAGGAGGTCAGAAGGTTCATGTGGTTGTCACAGAGCGAGTGAGGATATAGTGACAGGAGTGGAACAGAGGCGGTAGAGATTCGGTCACAGTAAGAATTTTGGCTTTTATTTAATTATGAACCCAAGCTTTCTAAGTTTTAGAATAAATGAATTTGACACTGTTTACATATATGATAAGGCAAAAATACCTTTTCCATTTACTCAGTGGAACCTCCTCCCCCTCCTCTTGGATATTGCTATTACTTTCATTTGGGGACTTGGAGACATCTGTTTCTCTGCTCAAGCCTATAACCAAGCTTTGGCCTGACCCCCACTTCAGAATCTCATGCTGGCTTTGCCCACCTCTCTCCAGAGGGGCAGCCGGTCCAGAGGCAGGCTCCCTGCGTTCTCTTCCAGGCTCTTCCCAGTAGCTGTGATTCCCCCACCGTGTTACTCTGCCCAGCCCAGGCTGTCCCTCAGCCCTTCAACTGCAGCTCCCCTCCTCTCCCCATGGGACCCTCAAACCTCCCACCCCCTGCTCCACGTGCCTCCCCCCCCCCACCTTCCTCAGGTAGGCCCTGTATTGCAGGTCTCAGCTCCTCACCTCCTCAGGAGGCCTGCCCTGCTCTCTCCAGATAACACCTTCCTGTTCAATGTTCCCATAGATTCATGTTCTTCCCTTCGAAGCTCTTGTTCCCCTTATATTCTCACGTTTGCATGCTGTTGTTAACATAGCGCCTCTCTTCTTCATCTGACCGCACTTCCACCAGGACAGGCTGCATCTGGCTTTGCTCGCCTTCCAGCTCCCAGCATCAAGACAATGCCCGGCACGTGCTCCAGGTACCCAATAAATACTTGAAGAATAACTGAATGAAAGAATGACTGGGTCCCCAGGGAATGTGGGAACACAGATGGGACAAGCTCAGGATGCTTTGCTGGGCCCTGTGGGTACGGCAAGAGCCATGAGGGAAGGAGGGGTGAGAGGAGAGGAAAGGCCCTGAGCTGCCTGAGCCCCATGCCACACAGGGCTGTTCAGTGGCCGCCTCGTTTCACTGTCACATCCGCCACCTGAGTTGAGAGTTACCTTCCCATCATACAGATAAGAGCGGAGGCTCAGGAGGTAAGCAAGTTTCCCGGGTCATACCGCAAGAGCGTCTGTAGTTAAGCGGGGCACAGTGTCATACACCCATAATCCCAGTGGCTCGGGAAGCTGAGGCAGGAGGATCGCGAGTTCAAAGCCAGCCTCAGCAATGGGGAGGCACTTAGCAACTCACTGAGACCCTGTCTCTAATAAAATACAAAATAGGGCTGGAGATGTGGCTCAGTGGTCAAGTGCCCTTGAGTTCAATCCCCGGTATCCACACACACACACATACACAAAAAGAGTGTCTGTAGTCAAAGCCAGTCTTTCTGACTCCAACTTCTATATTCTTTCCTCAGGGCTCCAACTAGACTGGCCTGTGCAGTTTTTTTTTTTTTTTTTTTCTTTTTAA
Organism: Tamias sibiricus; assembly: GCA_025594165.1. NCBI lineage: Eukaryota > Metazoa > Chordata > Mammalia > Rodentia > Sciuridae > Tamias > Tamias sibiricus. The sequence continues at coordinate 119,449,033 of CM046657.1, read as the reverse complement.
TTGTTTTTTGGTGGAATACTAGGGATTAAACCCAGGGTCTCTTTACCACTGAACTACATCCCCAGTCCTTTTTACTTTTTGAGACAGGGTCTCGCTAAATTGCCCAGGCTGACTCAAATTTGCAATCATCCTGCCTCAACCTCCCAGGTTGCTGGGATTACAGACACGGGCAACCATGCCCAGCAGCCTGGCCAGTTTCTAACTCAGCCCTGCCACTGATTCCTTGTGTGGCCTTAGACAAGTTACTGTCCCCCACTCAGCTTCAGATTCCCCAAATACAGAGGTAGAGATGGATGGAAGGTTTCTCATGTTTTTCTTGACTTTAAATTTTATGCTTCAAAGTTTATAAAATCAAATCATGAATGCTAAAGTACCTCGCTCAATGTCAAGCACATGGTAGATACTGCACAAATGTTCACTCCACCCTCCCTCCCTTCCTATTCCTTGTTTCAAAGATTCTCTGCCTCACAGCCTTCCTTGCAGCCACTGATGCTGTCCTGGCTCTTCCGAGACACCCAGCGCACTGCCTCCTTGCTCCTGGAAACTCCACCAGGCTCTGACGTCAATGTCCACCCTGCTCAGTGTTCCCAGCTGGTCATTCCAGCTGTGCTCCTTGGAGGGGCCCACAGTATGACCTTCCTGCTCCCCACACCCTCCTGCCTCCTCCTCTGAAGGGTCCATGGCCAGCACTTCGGGAGAGAGGGACAGAGACAGGAAAGGCCACAACAAACACCTTCCAGAGGCCAAGATGGACCAGGCTCTTGGTTGTGTTATCTCATTTAATACCTCCCAAGAGACACCATTGTCCCCATTTCACAAAAGGAAAGCAACTAAAGCTCCAAGAGGTCAGGAAGTCGCCCCAGATCACATATCCAGCTCGAGGTAAGAGCAGGGCACCACTGCCACCTTTCTGACCTGACAGCAGATGTCCTTTGCTAATGCGGGGGTAGGGGGCTGAACCTTGGACCACGGGCCATCAGCTTTTCTTTTCCTATCTATATAACTTGGGACCCTATGGCCCTGGTGACTTGGCCCATCAGTCTCTCCTTAGCCTCCCCTCTTGCCTCTCCTCACTGCCCCTCTACATTAAGAGACTGCAAAATATTCACAAATGGTCCTCAGTGTTTCCTAAAGGAAGACACAGACCTGGCCTTCCCACCGTAAGAAAATGTCAAGCTGAGCCCTAGGAGAAGGGGCCAGTTCTGCCAAAGAGTTTCTTCTCATAAATACAGTCCTGTGGCCAAAGTTGGGAATGGACGGCTAAGTCGTTGCTGCCCACCTCACAGGTGCTGCCCCTGAGAGCTTTTCAGAAATCAGAGCCACAGTCAGGTAGAACCCAAATGTGCACATCACCAGGAACCACAGGGTATCATCGGGCCCCTTAACGGACTACCGGAGGAACAGGGAAGGGATGTCCATATTTATTTCTTATTTGTTTATTTTTGGTACTGGGGGTTGAACCCAGAGATGCTCCACCACTAAGCTACACCCCCAGCCCTTCTTCTGTTTTATTTTGAGACAGGGTCTCACTAAGCCACCCAGGCAGCTCTCCTACCTCCACCGCCTGAGTCACTGGGATTACTGGCGTGCACCACTGCACCCAGACACAGCGATATCTGTATCTTCTAGGCTTTTCTTCCAAGCTGTGCCCTGAGAGGAGCATGGAGTGGCGGACCAGGGGGCAAGGGGTGTGGGAAGAGCAACTACTGTGCTATGTGACGCAGCCCAGACAAGACACACCAGGTGAGAGCAGACTTGCTGGCAGCCCAGCTGGCTCCCTCTCACCTGCTTCTGCCCTGGCCCAGGATGGAAAAGGAGCCCCCAGGGATGGAGGGCCAACTCCTTTGCTCAGCCGAACACCCTCAGGGATGCCCTCCAGACCCCCCGTAGGTTACACTCCCTGTCTGTGTTCTCCCGGCTTCCTGGACTTCTCCATGTCTCTTTCCATGATTTATCTGACCTCTTTCCTGCAGAACATGAGTGTCTTTCTCCCCAGTGGACACACTGAGCCCTACTGGCAGAAAGCCCATCTCTCTAGTTCACAGTCACAGCTCTGGTACCCTTGCAGGGTCTGACACATGGGAGATGCTCAGAAAAAGTCTATCGAATGAACGCCACCAGCAGGGAAGACGCCAAGGCCAATATCTCTGTACTCCAACCCTGGCCCTCCAGCAGAATCAGACGGGAAAACATCAACCAGAGAGGACAACCAGAGCACAGAGTAGGCCAATCCAGATCGACTGAGTTGGAATCTGAAAAGCCACCAAGTGCTCGGGGAACCCAGGGGAGCCATTCATACCCCAGCCACGGGGCAGCAGTAGACAGCCGTCCTGCCAGCTTTTAATCACTTCAACACGGTTGTCATCGCGCTGCGAGTGAGTGCGAGAGGGAGTGTGTATTTGTGTGTGTGCTCTATTTTAAACTAATAAGAAACATATAGTCTGTGCCAACCAGTTTCTCCCCCTGATATTACATGCGAGGCGCTGTGTAGGCACTGTCGTTTATGTTTGCACAACGTGAACAGCACATCCACGCACGTTAACTCGCTTGATCTTCTCCACGGCCCTCACAGGCGGTGTTATTAACCACCAGTTGCCTGAGGAGCAAAAGGAGGCCAGCTTCTGTGGTCACACAGTTGAGGCTCAGGCAGAGGCTCTGGCTTATCCGCTATCTGCCTCCACCAGCCCTTGTCACACGCAGTCTCTTCGCCCATGACGCACCCAAGCCAGAGCCCTAGATCTTATACCCCATGTGCCCGCGCTCTCCAGCGGGGGAAAAAAGAGATGAAGCAATCCAGGAACTTTCCCCCAAATGCACAGCCCTCTGGAGCAGGCAGCAAGCTATCTGGACCCAGAGAGATCACTGGGCCCAGAATCACATAAAACCCACTGTGTGCCTTGGGCAATTCTCTTACCCTCTGTGAACCCCATTTTCATCCTCGGATCTGTGGTGATAACTCAGTAAAATAGGGTTGCGAGCTCGCAGCCCAGGGTCAGGCATGGAGTCAGAACATGGGAAAGGAGCCTCTGCTAGTTCCTGGCCTTTGTGCTGGGGCTTCTACAGATGCTGGGGCATTCCCAGAGCCCAGGAGAACCCCTGCCCCATCTCCTTCCTCCCCAGAGCCCAGTTCTACCCTGGCAATGCCCGGGACACCAGGTCCAGGACTCTTCCTGAGAGTTCCCCTCTGCCCTGCCAGCAATGAAGGCCACTCCCCTGGGAACGAGGTTCTCTTGGAATCCAATGGAAATGGCATTGAAAAGGCATTCCAGGTGCCAGGGTGCAGTAGCTCATACCTGTAATCCCAGCAGCTCCAGAGCCTGAGGCAAAAGGATCACAAGTTCAAAGTCAGCCTCAGCAAAAGCAAAGGGCTAAGCAACTCAGTGAGACCCTGTCTCTAAATAAAACACAAAAGATGGCTGGGGATATGGCTCAGTGATTGAGTGCCCCTGAGTTCAATTCCCAGTATGCCCCCCCACCACAAATAAAAAGAAAGAAAAGGCATTCCAGGAGACCAGATGTCCAGCTCAGAAAGGGGCTCCCCTGACAATCTGGAAATTAGAGGAGTTGTGGTCCCTGTCTCGATGCCACTCCGAGGCCCAAGGAATGGAGTGACTTCCCCAGGGGAGCCACGCAGATACAAGAGACAAAGTTACATTCGCCAGGAGCAGGCTCCTGGGAAGGCTGCAGGGATCCCATCAGGCTCCCTGGCTTTCCTCCAGAGTTGGTCTTGTAAGTCAGGAGAGCCTCAGCAGCTGCAGCCTTACTAAGAGTCTAGCTATCCTCTCCCAGAGCAGCCAGGAACGGAGCAGGGGAAGGGTCAGGAGAAGAGCTCCTGAGGGTCTCACCAGCTTCTCCAAACCCATGGTGCCTCATGGACCAGAGCACACGTTAGCATGGCTAGCCCACAGCATCATCAAAGAGCAGACTCAGAGGGGCCTTGAAGACCATCCAACCCAACCTCCTCGTCATGTAAAATGAGGAGGTGGAGCCTCAGAGAAGCCACGCAGTGTGCAAGGTCACACAGCTTCTTCCCATTTGATGTGCACTTGTTTGGTCTTCTCTCACACATACGAGGAACTGAGGCCCACAAAGGACACTACTGGGCATCAGTGAATGGCAGGCTCAGGCCACACCTGTTGAGTGACCAATCGATCCTTAGGGAGGTATGGGACTAAGAACAAGCACTTGTCACCGCAGGGTTCTGGGCACACATCCCAAATCTCCCTCTGCCTGGGCCTGGAGCTAGAGTTCACAACCACACAGGATGGGCTCCCCTGAGAAGGGGCAGGAACTGTTTCTCCAGGACAGGAAGACTATCAGACCTAGCCCAGAACTTGGGATCAAGTAGTGCTCAATAGCAACGCTGGGCTGAGGACATTAGAGGAAGCTCTGGGTGCAGATCGCCTTCCCCTTCTCTACCACAGACTCCCTGTGCTACCCTGGAATGAGGGGGACTATGCCCCCCAACTCACCCAATAGGAGTTAGATCCACTACAAATGGGCTAAACACCCCTTGATGTCTGTCGGGTTAGTGAGCCAATGACCCTGGACATGGGCCCCGGGGGTGCTCTCTTCACCACGAGGGTCTACCTTCCAACCTGGACAGGTAGACAAGGTTCCACTATGCTCTGCCACTCCCACCCATTGCCATTCCCATACCTCCTGCCCTCTATTCTCCCCCTGCCAGCCCAGCCCCACCTTGACTGAAGGCTTTGTGGAAATTTTAAATGTGGATCTTCCAGGTTTTGGTTTCCATAACAGAAGGTTGCTGTCCCCAGCATTTGCCAGGAAAAAAAAAAAGTATGGGTAAGGAGGAAGGTAAGTTGAGTTGGTTCCTTTAAAGATGATTCTCAGGCAGGGCACAGTGGCATATACCTGTAATCCCTGGGAGGGGACTGGGAGGTTGGATCAGGAAGATTGCAAGTTCCTAGGCCAGTCCAGGTAACTTAATGAGATCCTGCCTCATTTTTTTTTTTAAAAGGTCTGGGGATGTAGCTCAATGTTAGAGTACCCCTGGGTTCAATCCCTAGTACCACGCACACAAAAAAAAGGTGGGGAGGTGGAGGACTAGCATTCACCATGAGCTTACTATGTGCCAAGCAGTTTTAGATATTTTCTTCTAGAGTTTTCACAAGTGTACTATGTGTGCTTGGTATTATTATTGTTGTTATTATTGTCATTATTATTATTATTCACTTTATAACTAATAAAACTAAGGCTCAGAGAGGGTAAGTGGTGTGCCCAAGGAAACACAGCTTAGTACTAGTAGAAGAAGGGTCAAAACCCAGAATCTGACTTCAAGGCCTGTGTTCCTTCCTCAGCACCATATTGTCTCAACAAAAGAACCAAATGTTGCTTCTTGGAAATAAGACAGTGAGTCTTCAATCTGAAAAGGATGCCTCCTAAAGCCAACCCCATTGCTGGAACCCAACTATTTGCCTCAGGAAGCCCGTGGGAGAGTCAAATCCACTCCCTCTACTCCCACTGACCTTCAGACCCTTTGGGGCCAGCCAGGGTCCAAGCCCTTGCATCCATGTCTCTGCGGCTATTGTATGTTCCTATGCTCCTTGGCTTGGATAAGTCCCGGTGGGGGCTGTTCAATGTTGCCTATTCATGAAACAATCCATTTGGGAGCAGACATAATTGTAGAACTTTGAGTTAAATGAGACCTCTGAGAGAGAGTTCAAGCTCCTCATTGGATAAGGGAGGATGTCAATCAGCTTGTCTAAAGTCATACAATAAGTAAAGAGCAGAGCAAGGCTCTGAATGCAGTTTTGTCAACACCCAAGTCCAAAGTGGAACCTATCCTCTGGCTCATAGATCCGACCCCTATTCCCTCCACCATCCCAACCACTCTGATCAGCTTCATGGTCCCTGATGGGCAGAGGACCGGGTGTGGGCCTATAGCCTCTGCTCTCTCTGCTTAGGAAAAGCAGGGATGCTAGCTAGATAAGACAGTTGTGCCATAGCCGGGAATGAAAGGAGTTTGTTTGCCTCATGCACTAGCTCAATAACCTACATGTGCCCATTGAAGTCAACATGGAAGTTCCTCTCAGAAAGCCTTCCATGTGTAAGAGAAGCTGGTCCCGACAAGGGGGCCTGGGTGGTATTCTTGGGGCAGTGACTTTGGCCACCTGGGACCAGCTCTTCTGTCTAGTTCAGGCTGCTTCCCCCAATACCCATGAAAGCCCAGAGCACAGTGACCTGGGGGTGTCTCAGATTTCAGCCCACCCCCTGCAGCCCTCTGGGCCAGCCCTCCAGGCACTGCTGAGAGCTCACCTCGTCTCAGAAGGCAGCCCTGGTTAACACCACTCTGTCCTCATTACTCCACCATTCCATCCTGTTTTTGCCTCCTCTGGTTAACAATAGATGGGTGCCTTTTTTTTCCCCCTACCTCTGTGTGATTACACATCACCTCTTATGTGTCTGTGTGCTGTATCTGTGCCCCTCTATCACCATTCCCAAACATTCCTCACACCCAACTGTCCCTGGGATCCATGCATCTATTTTCCACAGCAGCCCCTGCTGGGATCTGCGCTCCCCACTCCCCACCCCCCCAGCATGGACTGGCTGTGTGTTCACCCTTGTTGATGGTGCTAGTGACCTGTGAAAGGGCCCAGGCCAGCAAAAAGGGAAAGAAGCTAGACAATCCACCAACTGGATCATCAGCTCTAAAATAAGATGGGGAGGAGAGGGAACCAGGATTAATCCTCCTTTTGTACCAGACATGGTGCCAGGTACTTATAGGTGCTGCTCCATGATCCCACGAAGTACATGCCTTTATTTCCCAATTTACAGGTGGGAGACTGGATCAAAGATGTCAATCAGCTTGTCTAAAGTCATACAATAAGTAAAGAGCAGAGCAAGGCTGTGAATGCAGTTTTGTCCTATGCTAGAGCCTGTACTCCCCGCTATCCCGCGGCAGCCAAGCCCCTGGAGGACAGGCTTCCTGGTCATGGCGCTTGTTTTTGGTTGCTGTGTCCTCAATGCCTAGGGCAGTGCCAGGCACAGAGAACGTGTGCCCAACGAAGTATCGAAAGAGTGAATGAATGCTGCCCTTCCCCAGAGGGCAGGACCAGGGCATGCAACACCAGATTTCTGGGCTGAATCCTCAGGAATCCTGGATTTGGTTTCCTCTCTCCATCCAAAAAGGACCCAATAGATGAAGAAGATTCCTTCAAAGGCCACGTGGACGATGGCTGTATTTGCTGAACGTGGCATGGGGGAGAGAGTGGAGTCACAAGTTGAACACCAACAATTAGGTCCTAATGAGGTGAGGGATTTAGAAGCCTTCATGGAGCTCTGTGACCTGCTGCTTCTGCCACCACTTTGTGACCCATCTTGGATCTGACCCTTCCCCATGATAGCCCCCTTCATCGCCACTGTTTACCCCCACCAGTCCGACTAAGCCTCACTGAAACTGGCCACGTTCCTACCAAGCAGAGAACTAACAGTTACACCACCCGCTCTGGCCCCATCCGAACCCTCAAGAGTCTGCCCTGGGCCCCAGGGCCAGCTGCTTTTCTCCACATTCCAGCCAAAAATAATACGAGAACGAAGTTCTTTGGTGGAGACTTAATCTAATCTTCATTGCTTCAGTTTTAAAATATCCTGCCTGGTTTAGGGTTTCTTATTACACACAGGGATGTGTTTTTTAGTGAGATAGGTCTTAGCAGAAACGTCCTTCTTGTAATTAGAAACCCAGGCAGGCAGGGCTTGCGGGGGGACACCCAAGCCAAACAGCAGATCCCCCTGAAGAGGACACGTTTGCAGCAAGCTCTTCCCAAGCCCCATTTTCCGGCACAAGATGAACTGAGCTGTCCTAGAGCCTGGAACTCCCCCCACTCCTGGGGGTTCTGTAAGAGTTCTGATAGGACTCTGCCCTCACCCCTTCTCCCCCATCCAGTGTCTCTCTGCCCCCTCCTGCCTCTCACTCCCGATCAAAATGGAGACTCAGATATTGTCTGTAATGGGCTGGGAAGGATGTGTGAAGGGAAAAATTACCTCCAAGGAATCCCCAAAGGACTAGGGAGAATTAAAGACAAACATTCCACTGGAGCCACATCTCTAGTATCAGGGCTCGCTTCTAAAAATCAGGCACCGGAACTGAAAGGAGTGTATGAGTGCATGTACACTTTTGTAGAAGTGCTGGGTGTAAACTGCTCGGGCTCTCTGGCCCCGAATCTGCTTTGATCTGCCAGCACGGAGACAGCTAAGGGAGGTTCAGGCTATGGCTAGCTCCAGACCAACACCCCTCCCCCCAGCCCCTCCAGATGTCACACACCAGTCAGGGCTAGGCCTCGGCTCCCAGTGGCATAAAGAGAAGGAGCCGCATCTCTGAGAAGTCAGGTTCTGTGTTCATCTGAGGCATGAAGTCTATTCCAGGTAGCACCACTGGGAACAACGAAGCCAATTCCCCCAACTCAGCCATAATTGCCCCTCTTGGTAAAGCGCAGATGGTTTTGGGAATCACAGTATGATTTTCAAATTCTAAAGGAAGGCAGGAGTTCTGCCCCTTTACCAAAGTCTTAAGAACTTCTGAGAGTTGTGGGGCCAGGCTGTAGAACCAGGAAAGGAAAGAAAACATGTGGTAGAACGTGACTTTGCCACCTAGAAACCTCTATCTCCTGTTTTATTATTGAAGTGTGTTCTGAGCTTGATTCATGCCCATCCTTCACCCCTCATAGCTAAATGAGAACTGTATATGCTACATTCCACTCTACAGATGAAGAAAGCAAGGTCCAGCAGCTTGGAGGACCCGCTGGAGTCGCGCAGCCAGGCAGTAACAAGGCATAAAGCTACCAGTCTCCCAAATTCCAGTCTACAGACTAGCTCAGCATGCTGACCTGCCAGCCTCAATTATCACCCGACCACTTCCCTCCCTCCCTTTTTCCTCCTTTCCCCATCAGGTATTAGATTTAATTAAATTAGCAGAGCCCCATCGCAACAATCCTGGCCATGTTGCCTGGATAGAACCCAGCAAGCACAGCTCCTCCCTCTAAATTCTGCTTCTCAATATAATTCAATCTTCAATAAGTCACGGATCTCATGTGAAGTGTCTTATACAAAGCATGGTTTGTTGGCTAGACTCAAGGCTCACGGTGACTTGAGATGATTTCATTTTCCATGTAACTTCCTCTGTTTTTCCTCTGCGGCGTCGTTTTCTCCCTTTCCATCCTGGGATCTACATTTTGTTTGATCCAGACACTTCACTTCACATGCAGTCAACCTCCAGCAATTGCATCACACATTTATATATATCTTACAGCATCCCAGTCCTTGTGCCACCCAGCATAGGAAAAAGGAAAACTTACAACAGCATTTCTCACCCTCCTCCAACTAATTTAGAAAATGTGCTCCGGATTAAATAAATCAGAAACAAAAGTCTGAAATTGGAGATAGAATTTCTGAAGGGTGGTGGTAGGGAGCTAAATAAATAGCAAGGAAATCTTGCAACATGTTGGAAGCCTATAAATTTTATTGGTTGTTTCTTTAATAAAAACAATTTCAGTTGCTAACAACACAGTATTATTAAGCCTCTAACATTTAAAAATCTAATTTGCCCCTTCTCTGTGGCTGTTTATATTGCGTGCAGCATTCAGGAAGGATAAGGAAGTCAGGTTGATCGCTTAGATTTGGTTCCTAAATCTGGCTAATAGAGACCCCTTTAAAACAGGGCCTTTTTGCTTTCTAGATATGTCTTGGTCTCTAATGAGTTACAGCCCCCAGTTGAAGATGGACATGGCAAAAAGAAATTGAACACACACTGTGGTGCACCCATAAACTTCAAGGCCAAGGGAGAGGTGGTATGTTTCCAGTTAAACTAGAACTCCATGAATTCAGGATTCTCCACTCACAAGACAGTAATTCTCCTTATTTCATCACTAACTTACTTCAAATGTGTTTATACAATTTATTGCTACTGAACTTCCAGGCAACTGGTGTAGAGTTAATGAAACCCAGCTTGGAGAAGCTTTGAGCTTTGAACAACTAACCACAGTTTAAATGGTTATGACATGCGGTCAAAGCCACAGCCCAGCCCCACTGCAGTTTCGGTGTTAGGATCTAGTCAAAAAACCTTGTCATCTCACCTTTTGTGCCAAATAGATAGAAAAAAGAAAACGCACTGAAAAACAGCCTGCCTTGTTCCTTCTCAAGGTTCCCAGCATTTAAACACATTTATCTTACTGAATGCAAGGCAAAGCCCCTCCCCCAGTGCCCAAGTAAATATTTTAGTTGCAGTTTGAATTGGCAGTGGGGCTGAAATCCAGTTTGGGTTGAATTGAAGGGGTCAGGCTTACCTAAAGCAATGTGGCAGGGGGCTGTTGGGAGGGACATTTAAAGCCAGACTTGGCTAGAGAGCCCCCAAAGCAATATAGGAATGTACAGATGAAACAGGACTGGGAAAGAAGTAAACTCATCTTTCTGAATTACTGGGGCATTGACTTTTATTAATCCTCGTTGTCACATGGTGCCCCCTCCCCAGGCTCCCTTCATGTGGGAACTCCAGCAAGCTCCTTCTTGCTAAACAGGCCCATTTTGGAAGAGTAAAGGGGAGGTACTGGATTTGTCACTGCTGCACAATAAAAGCCCCTTTTGAAAGCAGCACTTTCATTAACTTAAAGCAATCTATAGACTTAAAAGCACAGAGCAGTAAACTCCGAGAAAGGATCATAAAACAGCCAGTCTCAAGTTGGGTACACTTCAGTGCAATTTGCACGAGGCATTTTACTGGGAGCGGTGGTCAGGGCCCATCTCTCTCCAGTAACCCCCTGGCCCTTATTCGGAGCAGCTCCTCTTTCTCTCGGCTTTCATGCCTTTCGCGCTCACAAAGGGGAGGCGGTGACCGGGGAGTCTCCGTGGGGTCACGGCTCCCTCCCCACCCCCCAGGCTCTCGGCGGGAGAGAGCGCGCACGAATTCCAAGCCTGAAAAACAACAGCCTTGGAGCTTTGCCGCCGCGGTCGCCGCGCCCCGGGCCGCGGTGGCCACTCTTGGGTCGCGCGGCTTCTGTATCCCCTAAAGGCCATTTGGGTCTCCCAGTCAGGGGTGCGAGGGGTGTGCGGGGCTGGAAAGGGACAGATTTAAAATTGGACGGAGGAAATCTCAAACCTTCTTCCCCTCCACCCCCGCACCTCCAACACACTCCCTGGCTAGAGGATAGCCTCCCTTCCTGGTCTGGACTTCCCACTCCACACACCCTCGAGCTAGGCCGGGGCAGGGGGGATGCAGCTTGAGTGGGAGAGCCTGAGTTCAAAAAGGGAAAACACCCACCCACCCACCAACCCCCCCACACCCACCAACCCCCCCCACACACACATACACACGCAAACACACTCGCACATCAAGGTCCTTGGGGCCTCGGAAAGGCCAGAGTAGCAGAGGAAGCAGGAGTGCTAGGAGCTGGGGCTTTGGATAATACATCATGTTGTGTTTAAACAGTATCATTTCTCAGATTTGGGTGGGTGGGAAAGTTGTTTAAATCTGCCTAAAATGAAAAGCTTTGGGGTTCGACCAGTTTGGAGAGCGTTTAAATTCCTAAAAGCCAATACTCTGGAGAAGTCCGAAGACGAGTGGGATGAAGGTAGGAAAACCCTAACTTCCTCCTCCCTCTGGAGCAAAACATTGCAGCAGTAGTCGGGAGGGCTCGTAGGCTTCCCTGCAGCGCTTGCGGGTGAACAGGCGGCGCTGAGATCTGGGCGCCAGAGTTCGAGCCCGGCCTGCCCTGGGACGCAGCCGCGACTCTTCCGCCCAATGTGGCAGCTCACTGGTAGCGCTTCCTCTTCCCCCCATCGCAGGCCGCAGCCCCCCTCGGGCTACCAAAACCCGCCTCACCGCCTGGCCCCCGCAGACCCGAAGTGAATCGGGAATCCCGCTGAGCCGCCAATATAGGGTACTAGGATCTACTACAAACCCCGCAAGGATACCCTGTCGCTTCCCCCAGAATGTCCCTTCATTCGTCCGCTTCCCAGAATCTCTCTCCTAGGACTGAACCTTGTGCGCCCCAAACGCTCTCCTCCTCCAGATTCGCGTTCTGGAGAAGCGGCGGACATTCGGGGCTCGCCTGCCAAGGCTCAGATCAACTACTTTCGCCGCCTACCTAAACGCTTTTCCACCCGCGGACCTCCGGGACCCGAACACATAACCCACCCCTAATTCTGATAGCCTGGACCCCAATGAAGAGTCGTGATCCTGTAGCTGATCCCTGAAAACACCACCCGTCCCTCCGATTCCAGCCTCAAATTTAACCCCGGGCCCCCAACTCCTACCTCCAGCCCTCTGCTCTGGCCGGCATGTAAACGGCCCTTCAATCTTGATTCTGAAAACGGCTTGAATCCCATAACCCAAACTCTAGTCGTCCTTAAAGCCCAGCTCTAATTCAGGGCCGATCCACAACCCCCCCTCCCATTCCCAAACCGGGTCTCCCCACCGCGCGGGAACCCCGAGATCTCCAGTGAAGAGCCCCCAGAAAGGGCGGCCCACTGCGCGGTTTCTTCCTCGGGTCGGGGAGCCGGGAGAGCCCCCTCGCCTAACCCGAAAGAAACACAAACTTTGCGCGGCAGACTCTGGACCCTGCCCCATCCCCCTCAGCTTTCTGTTCTTGGGCGCTTTCCGTCCCCCTTTTACGAATTCCTCCCCTAGTTCTCGAACCAGGAGCTCTCCCTATTTCCAAGCTTCGCCACTTGCCCCTACGTCTCCCCTTCCTTTACCAAACAGCTCCCAACAATCCACGGAAAGCCAGTGACCCTACAAATTCTCGCTCCTCCTCAGGCTAGGGTCTCTGAGTGTGGCCCCTCGGTTCCCGGCTTCCCTGACCCCACTTGCGTTCCCCTCTCCCCACTGGTCCTCCTGCAAACCTCTACTCGCTCTGCCTACCAGGCCAGGCACCACTGGGGAGGACGCAGCCGCCGTTTCTTGACTCCAGCCACCCAGCCCCAGTACGGGGCTGCTCCTGCTTCCAGCCTCTCGAAGCCAGCTCCAGGCTGGTGACGCCAAGTAAGCGCCGGCCAAAGGGCTCCCGAACCCGGGCGAAAGAGGAACCTAGAGCCGGCCCACGGTTCCCAGCCTCAACCCGCGGAGAGCCCAGCCCAGAGCCGCCTGCGCCCGAGCTCTGGCCGGCGCACTGGTCCCTATTCTCGGGTCCCCGGGTGCTCCCGGCGCACAGCCTCCAGCCCACCCGCTACGGGGTCTTGGGCCCGCGGCGGTCCGGGTCCGCAGCCACGCTCCTCGCATCTGCGGACAATGAGCGCCCGGCCACCGGCTCGAGCACAGCGAGGCGGCGGCGGCGGCGGCGGGGCTGCACGCTGGCCCGGCCAGGGCGCGGGCGGGCCGCGCGGCTCTCGCCGCCTCCTTGCCCGGCCTCGCCGCCCCTCGCGCTGCTTCACTCCGCGCTCTCCCGGCGCTTCCCCAGCTTCTCTCTGCACGCTCCCGCCGTCCCTCTCTGCTCCTTGCCTCCCTCCTCCCTGCTGCCTCCCTCTCTCTCCTCCCTGCTGCCTCCCTCTCTCCCTCTCTCCTCCTTGCCCTGTCGCAATGAATAATACTCTGGCTTGGGGACTGGAATAAAACACACGCGCTCTGAGGCAGCCGCCCGCAGCAGCAGCCGCCGCCGCCGCGCCGCCGCCGCCGCCTGCAAAAGCGTCTCTGACATGGAAATGAATGACAGCTTACCTGATGCCAATCTTCATCAGACTGACACCGGCGTGACAACACAGCCTATACTTCCCAGCACTGCTCGGGACGTCAGCGGCACAGGGACCCGCCCCCCGGACCCCCCCCTCCTTCGCACACCTCCCCTCTCCCCACTCCCCCTTTCTCCCCACCCCCCCATCACCCCCCCCCACTCCGGGCCCCGGCCGCCTGCAAGTCGAGGAGCCGCTGGAGTGTCTCCCTCTACTGGAGGCTCTGCTTACACGTCAGGCGCGGGCCCGCTCCTGGTGGCGGGGAGGCCGAACCGCGCTGGGGAAGAAGCCTTAAATCCTGAGGTTGCCGCTGATGGGGAGGGTAGCGGATCCCCAGGGACTTAGGGCGCACCCACCCATGCCAAGTCCTTTTAGCGAACCCAGGGCAGAATTCCAGGACATCCGGTGCTGAGGGGACTGAGATGAGGAGAAATTTTCTATGAGGACCTCAAGAGAACTCCCCAGAAAATATGAAACTTGAAACTGGCAAGAAATCCTTCCCTCCATCACCACTCCCCCCCCCCCATTCCTGCCTGGCTGGCCTCATTTTTATGATTGCATTTGAATAATTCTCATTACCCTGGCCCCAGAAAAGGTGCTCAGTTGACACTCTGGTTAGTTATTCCTAGTCTCAAGAGCTTTTTCTTCTATGGGCTTCCTGGGGCGGTGGATTCACCAAGGGGGAGACAATGTAGTGGGGTGGAGCAGGGGAGATATAAAAGAGGATAGGGGCTTTGTTTGAAAGCCTGTTGGAACCCCTGTTATTTTCATTCTAAAAAGTCCTTGGTAAACTCAGTGAGTTCTGGGCTGGCATGGCAGTAATGTAAAGGGGGAGACCAGTGGGGCTGTTTCAGCTTGGGCCTGCTGGGATGGATTCATCTGCTTCTGGGGGAAAAAAAATTGATTTCTCACCTAAGAGCATTCTACAGAAGAAGACCAAAACAAGCATGTGTAGTCATACATGTGCCTCCATTCCTTCAACCAAGTTGACAGTCTCACTAAGGGCCAGGCATGCAGACACCTACAGAAGCAGGCTCACTTACTCCAACAACTTAGCACAAGGCCCTCTCTACATCAAGGGACAAAAGAGCACCTCTGCCTCTGCAGAGGGGCCATTTCAGCCACAGCCTCTGACCCCAGACCAGGTAAGGGTCCTGAATAAAGCCTAGATGAAGACACTGATGTCAGGAGGTACAACAAAAAGTGAAACCCAGCCAGGCGGGCCAGGTTTTCAATATAGAATCTACCCCAAGAAGTTGAAGGTTGGCCTTTAGTCAATTCTAAGCCTCTGGGTTACCCCTCCTCTGACTCAGTCATGGATAAAAATGAGAGTTATTAGATTCCATGGCTTAGACAAGGCAACTGAGACTTTGCATCACAACCCAAATATGATACTATTTGTCCAGATCTTCCCAGTATCTCCAAATTCACCCTCTGAAGTTTCAGAGGAAGAAACTCTTCATCAGTAGCCCTGTTATGGACAGAGTTGAATCTTCTCATCTTCATGTAGATTTTCCAAAGACTTCACTAGGTGGATTTATGTCACCCCAGCCTCTGATGTGTGGTCAGAGACTCTGGCTGCTGACAGCATAATCGCTATTATATATTATACATTGTATAATAATATAATAATAATGAATGCACTTGCCCTTTTTATGTAGTACAGTAGCAGCCAGATTTGCTGGGGGTCAGGCTGTAATAAAGTCCCAGAGGGAAGCCTGTTTCAGATATGGGGGGAGGGGAGATCCATTTGGCCCTGCCCAGGACTCTTGGAGGGAGGGGGTTCTTTCTTTCCCAGAACTCCTAGTGAGTTGCTGAGGCCTGAAGAGTCAGAGGGAGAATCAGGCTGAATGTAAATACTTAACCCCATCAGAGAGGTGTCAGTGAGCCATAAATAGTACTGCAGGCAACAGATATGCATCACCAATTCACACTTGTCACACCCCTCATTTTCTGGAATCCAGTTTGATGCCCAACTCTTTCTTGAGATGGCAGATCCATGGCCACAAGCTATTAATTTGTGGAAGTCTTTTCAAATCTGTGATTGCCACTAATACCTTTTTTTTTTTTTTTTTTTTGGTGCTTTAAAATGCATATTGTAATTTTAAGTCAATGTAGCTTGCTTTGTAGTTTGCAAAAGCTTTAAAAATGATTATCTAAAATGTAATCATCCTTTTTATAATCATTCAGAGCAGATATTTGCCTTGCCCCTCTGGTAGCTCAGCTGTGAGTTGGTGCTAAGGGTAAAAAGGAGAAGCAAAGAGGTCCAAAATTATAGCTCTTATCTTCAAGCTGCTTTCATTCTAGTGGAGGAAGACAAAGTGCCCATGTTTAAATGCTGAATAACAACAATGTAGGTACAATATAACAAGTTAGTAATTAATGATCAAGTGAGTTGTCAAATTCCATGAGTTCTACATCTAAATCCTGGCTCTGTCAGTAAGTAGAGAAGGGAAAGAGTAGAACTTAAGTCTGTAGAATTTGCTCAAGATACTCTACAATTTCTCCTCCATCATCCTTTTAGAATGAATAGACACATGTCACATAACTCATCAACACACACCATTATAAAACCAAACAGAAGTTCCTATAAATTCTAGTCATCACGTCTACATGTTGGAGTTCCTCCGCTTGGTTCTGGGCCCTCTTCTCACTCTACCTGTGCTTTGTCAAATCTGTAGGATAAGCTGTCCATAGCAGCCCAGATTGTCTCCTCTGAGCTCCAGATGCAATGACCCATCTGAATCCTGCTTGTGTCACCCTATGAATAAAAATTCAAGGCCTGCATGTACTAGTCTGCTTGGGCTGCATAACAAAAGTTCACAACCTGGGTAGCTTAAAGATTTATTTTCTCACAGTTCTGGAGACTGATCAAGGTGCCAGCAGCATTGAGTCTCTTCCTGGCTTGCAGATGGCACCTTCCTTCTGTGTCCTCACATGGTCTTTCTTCTGTGCATACAAGCAGAGAGAGGGAGTTCTGGTGTTTCTTCTTCCTCTTCCAAGGACTTGGTCCTGCTGGATTACAGCCCCAGTTTTATGACTTCATTTAACCTTAATTACCTCCTTAAAGGCCCTATCTCCAGACAGTCATATAGGGGGCCAGGGCTTCAACATATGAATTTGGGGGTACACAATTAAGTCTCTAACACTGTCTAACTACTTATTCCCTTCATTCTCAACTTAATTATTTTTAATGACTTGATATATTGTGAGGTCCTAGAGGATAGAGACAATATCTCATTTCATCTTAGGGTCCCTAAAGCCTGACACAGCACCCAGTCTAGAAAACATATTTAAAAAATGCTTGTTGGATTGAACTTATTTCTCCATCATTGCCCCAGTCCTAATTGAGGGACTTCTCACCAGTGGCTTGAAATATTTTGATGATTTCCTATCTGGTCTAAAAGACTCTCTACTACCTTTCTCTCCTAAAACAAAGGTGGGATCACAGCTTGGTTTCCCCTCAATATCCTCAGTGGTTTTCCATTACCTACAAGATTTAGACTAAATGTTTATGGGGTTTATCAATGAGTCAATGGATTAAGAAAATACAGTATATATACACAATAGAATTTTATTCAATTACAAAAAAAGAATGAGATGTTGTTATTTGCAGCAACATGGATGAAACTGGAAGACATTATGTTAAGTGAAATAAGTTAGGCACAGAAAAAAATAAATACTGTATGATCTCACCTATATATAGAAGCTAAAAACTTGCTGTTAAAGAAGTGTTGAATAGAATAGTGGTTACCAGAAGCTGGGAAGGGTGTAGGAGGGGGGGAAATGGAAAGAGGATGGTTAATTGGCACAAGGGTGCAGTTGGATAGGAGGGCTTCTAATGTTCTTTATAGCACAATAGGAAAACTGTGGTTGGCAACAATTCATTGAATATTTCAAAATACATAGTAGGGAAGATTTTGAATATGCCCAACACCAAAAAGTGATACATATCTAAGATGATAGATTTGACAATAACCCTGAACTGATCGTTACACATTGTACATATATGTTGAAATATCACACTACAGCCCAATAAATACAAACACTGTATGTCAATTAAAAATAAAAATGTATTTTTAAAAAAGTTTATTGGGGTTGGGGCTGGGGTTGTGGCTCAGTGGCAGAGCACTTGCCTCGCACGTGCGCAGCCCGGGTTCGATCCTCAGCACCATGTAAACATAAATGCATTGCATTGTGTACAACTAAAGTAAATAAATAAATATTTTAAAACATTTTTTTAAAAAAGTTTATTGGGTTAAGCTGAGCACAGTAGTGCACATCTATAATCCCAGCAACTGGGGAGACTGAGGCAAGAAAATCACAAGTTTGAAGCCAATCTCAGCAATTTAAAAAGACCTTGTCTCAAAATAAAAAATAAGAAGTGATGGGGATGTAGCCTAGTGGTAAAGCATCCCTGGGTTTAATCCCCAGTACCAAAAAAAGAAGAAAAAATGGTTTATTGGCTCTTATGATAAAAAGAATGGACTTGAATGCCACATTCCTTAGCCTGTCCTTCAAATTCATTCTCCTAATCTAGCCCTAATTTTGCTGCTAATCTGCATTCTTTCCAGTGGTTTGCAGTGCAGGGACTTCCTGCATGAGAAGCCCCTGGGGAACTTCATTACAAGTCAGGGTTTCAAGTCCCACTCCTAAAGAAAGCTAGTCTGGAGAAAGACCTGGGAATCTGTATTTTAGAAGCTTCTCTAGTATGAACTTTAGGGTTGTCCATTCCAGTCCCAGCACACACCCTGTGCTCTCACCCCTTCTTTCACTTGCTCAAGCTCTTTCTCCAACCTTGAAATTTCACTCCCCCTTCCCACCTCCCAAAATTCCATCTCCTTTTAAGACTTGACTGAAATACCACCTCTTTTCAAAGCAACCTTGGGGCCCCCACTGTCTTATGGAGTCACCAAGTCCTGGCTCAGATCTCTACCATATCACAAAATAACTAGTGATCTGGAAAGTTACTGACACTCTCTAAGTCTCAGTTTCTGCATTTGTGAAATGAAGATGATAATAGAACCCCACTCATGAGACCACTGGGATTCAATAAAATCATGAATGTAAAGAGCTTAGCACAGTCCCTGGCACATGGGATGCTCTTCAATAAGTGGCAGCCATTAGGTTTAATAGCCCTTTACCCAGGGCTGCCACAGCACTTTGCCTGTGCCTTTATTATAGTGCTTATTTAATTGGCCTGAGGAAGGGAGATATTGTTTACTGAGAATGCTATGACAGGCCCTGAGGGCTGTAACACAGGTAGTGGGAGCAAGGAAAAGGAGAAAGGAGGTTGCTCGCTTTCTACCTACAGCCTCCTTCTTGACCGTGGTCCCAGGTGGGACTATGGTGCTGGGGGATCTGGGGCCAGGAGAGAAAGATTCAGTCCCTGATGAAAAGCATAAGTGTTGAGCCCTTGGAGAAAGGGAGGAAGACAGAGAACCAACCTGTGCAGTGCAAAAACTCGGATATTATAAATCTTTCGAAAGCTAGAGCTGCAGAATTCTGCTGAGCTGGAAGCCAGGATGTCCAGGCACCTTATCCATCTCTGATCCTTCCTTTGTTCCTTCCTTCCTTCCCTCCCTCCCTCCCTCCTCCTTCCTTCCTTCCTTTCAACCCAGGGAAAGCCTCTTTGCTCTCTCACCCCACTGATACCTCTGACTACCTCTGAAGCAGGGGGATGGAACTTGTCCTCTGGGTACATAATACTCAATTAATTGGGTCATGTCTTGAACCAGCTTCTATAATATAGGCGCAATATAATCCCCAAAGCTTAAAAAAAAAAAAAAAATCTTTCTTACGGTGCTAATGCACTTTGGGAAGTTTCTTGTCGCCCCAGGCCTCACTTCTAGGCACCTCCCTACCCCAACTAGATGCATGCATGCATGCACACACACACACATCAGGTTCTCAAGTGGGAGCTGCCCAACCTCAGCTCCAGGTGAGATGCTGGGGGGCGGGATGGAGTTTTGAGTTACTAATCCCTTCCACCCTTCACAAGGGGTGGGAAGTAACATTACCAATTTGAAAGAATTGAAAAAGAGCGAGGGACAAAATATCTCAACTGTATTTAGGGAAAGAAGAGAAAATGCCATGATTTTCAAAAAGAGCCATTTCTGGAAAATGGGATCTCAAGGGTTTGGCCATAAAAATGTGAGAAAGAATACATAGATCTGTGCTGACTAATAAAGAAGCTACCTGACTAAGCACTTGAAACTTGGCTGGTCCAGAGATGGGTTGCCAGTTGCAGAATAGGTTTAGAAGACTTAGTATGCAAAAAATATTGCAAAGTACCTCATTAGGAATTATTTTAGGAGCCAGGTATTGTGATTCATGGCCTGTAATCCCAGCTCCTAACTCCTTGGGAAACTGAGGCAGGAGAATCACAAGTTCAAGTCCAGCCTGGGCAAATGAGCAAAAACAAAATTTTTATAAAAGATCTTGAAAGTAACTCTGTGGTAGAGTGCATGCCTAACATGGCAAGACCCTGGGTTTAATCCCCAGCATTGAAAAAAAGAGAGAGAGAATTATTTTTATATGTTTTAGATATCAAAATTATAATGCTTTAGATACATAGAATGAAATAACAATAGGTTACTAGAATATTTTCATATGTTCTTTTGTATTGTAAATGTGGCTCCTAGAAATTTAAAATTACATTGTGACTTACCCCCTATTTTCATTGATGCCCCCCTTCTGGGCTTCATTTTTTCATCCTTATGCCCTGGCCTTGTTTGGATGCTGAAACCTTCATCATCTATCATTCTGGTCACCAGCTCCACACAGGTCTGGTGAGCAAAGGGAGAAGAACATCAGTGCCTTCCTTGTACTGCAGAGATTCAAAGAACTCACTCCCTGCCCCTGCCCAGTGGAGTGTCACAACTTCTACTCTCTCCAAAGGTCTCTTCCAAACTGTACTGGAGGGCCTGTTTCTGAGCCCCTTGTCACCCTCACCCTCCTCATCATCATCGCCATTGTCACCCTGATACCACCATCCATCCCCTAGGGCCCAGCCTCTCCCTCTTACCACCTCATGGTCACCACCTCTCACAGAACCACTCTGCATCCTTCTGCTTATCCATTGGACCATCGCCCCCTGTCCCCAGGGATGAACCCTGTCCATATTTGTTGCCTTTGATGCTGCATCCAACCTCTAAGCCCTCCTAAGCTGAGGATTTCACACAGCTGGCTCCCAACTTCATCCTGGCATCCCAGCCTACAGCAAACATACTGCAGGACTTGAGGAACCCAACAACCCCACAAAGGGGTGGAGGCTGCACTTTCCACAGGAGCTGGTCCTGTCTTATCACAGTGTAAGGGAAGGTAATTAAGAGTGACCAAATGAGGCAGCAAGGTACCCCAGCTAATACAACTTGGGGGATGTGGTTTGCTTAGCAAGGAAAAACAAAACAAAGCAGCAGTGGCAATAATAGTTAATACTTATTGATTATTTCTGGGTGCCAGACAGAGCTGAGAGGCTACTGCGCATGCTCATTGCATCTATGTGAGATTTAGGTAAGTGGAGCTTGTCACCAGGAGTGAACTTAAGCAGGTGACCTCCAGAACCCACACTCCAAACCACTACTCTATTGCCTCTTCATCCCTCTCCCTTGTCCTCTCATCCATTCACTCATTCGCTGATTCACTCATTCTACATGCGTACCCTGATGGCCTCTAAGAAACTTACCAGTTCATTGGTTCCCATTCAGCATAGAGACTGGCCAGGCATGTGTTAGGCCTTGGGGCTATAAAAATGAATAAATCACAATCCCTGAACTCACAGAGATCTAACAGGTTTTCGGGGGCCAAGAGAAATGTGGAAAGGCCAAACTCTGTCTTCAGATTCCACTCTCACTTTACAGCAGAGAAATCGAGGCTCAGTCAGAAGAGCAAGAAAGGGGTGAACTTTACATCTCTGCTGACTTAACAGGCAAGGAAGAGACCACTTGGTTCCTCAGCCCAAACCAGGGGTTTGTCTTTCAGCCCTGCCCAGCCTGAAGATTTTGCAAACATATCATGACATGGTTGGCTGCACAGACTCCATATGCCTTTTCTGCTTCATCCCCATTGGCTACCATCACCATGTACAGTGGCAATGTCCACACCCAAATCAAAAACTCATCCACTCTAGAAACTCTTAATTCAGGACACCCATATCCTGTATCCTCCTGAGTTTCTGCATTCACATTTCCACTACAGCAGGCTGCACTTGTATGCTGCCTTATACATGTTCAAAAATTTCAAATATGTATGCATTAGCTCCCCAAGCAGCTCTTGAACTTCATAAAGGCTAGGACTAAGTGTTGCTTTTATATCTTTCCTTTTCCTTCCCGGTCTCTCAGCATTTGGTAACGATCTCAGCCTATTTGAATTGGCTAATAAATGCTAATGGCTTGACTTACTGTGCACAGCTATGATTGTGTGTGTGTACGCGTGTGCGTGCATGCACGCATATGTGTATGTGTCTTGTCTACTACCCTGGACCAGAATTCATAGCAGGGGTGTCTGTGTGTGTAAGTGTCAGTGTAAGCATACGTACAGGGATGTGTGGATGAATCCTCTAGAGATTATGGTTATGGAAGCTTAGACACACACCAGCACAATCCATCAATTTCCAGACGTTATCTCTCATGATAATTTCCTGCCAAATCTTTGAGTTCCAATTAAGAAAGTAGATAATTTGAAACATTTTCCTCTGCATGTTGAGATGGATTATAATCCTAATTTGATAAAGACTCTTAATGACTCATTAGCCACCCTTGGCTTCTCCTCAGGTCAGCCAACTTCCCAGACACGGGAGGCAGCTGGCAGCAGAAAGATGGGACACTCAGGTCATTACACATTATTGCTTCGGCAGCTCTAAAACAAAAAGACACAACAACGCCGCAACTGCGCTGTCACTCTGGAATTCTCTTTTCTTCAGCTCCTAAATTTGGGCTTTGGTTTTCTTTTCCTGGCTTTGAACAAAGCCTCTAATTTCCCGACAAACATGACTCTCTTCCCAGGCCACTCTGCCAGAGTGGCATTTGATGCACTGAGGTGCCTTCTGTGCAGGTAGAGTGGTACAGAGACCCCATCCCCACCACAGTTTGTTTTTTGGGTCACAGTCCCCAAGTCCAAAGGGTGGGAATTCCTGGAAGGAATGCAATTTCAAGTTTTGTTTTTTGTTTTTTTTGTTTTGTGTGTGTGTGTGGTACCTGGGATTGAACTCAGGGGCACTCCACCACTGGGTCACTTCCCCAGCCCTTTTTTGTATTTTATTAGAGACAGGGTCTCACTGAGTTGCTAAGTGCCTCACCATTGCTGAGGCTGGCTTTGAACTCGTGATCCTCCTGCCTCAGCCTCCCAAGTGCTGGGATTACAGGCGTGCGCCACCACGTCTGGCTCAATTTCAAGATTTTACATACAATAACCACATAACTGTCCCTTTCAGCCTTTGTTAAGCAATGATCAGAAAGCAAAGATGTCTAGAGATTCCCTGTTCCCTTGCCTTCTGGCAGGGTGGCACCTCCTCCAGCCCCAGGCTTAGATAAGTAGATGTTCACAGAAGACAAAGTCATGGTTTCCCTTGGGTCACCCAGTAGAGAAAACTGCCTCTCAGAAAGTTCTCACTTATTATGTGGACCCCTATGGACATGTGTGCAGCTGCAAACACACATGGCACACACTTGTCACACACAGGCAAGAGGACACACATAGACACAGTCACACTGGTAGATGGTCACACATACACATAGTCACACAGACATATGCATGGTCTCACAGCCACACAGTCTCAATGATACATGTCACATGCAAAAATGATGTCGCCGGGTGTGGTGGCACACACCTTTAATCCCAGTAGCTTGGGAGGCTGAGACAGGAGGATCACAAGTTCAAAGTCAGCCTCAGCAAAAGTGAGGTGCTAAGCAACTCAGTGAGACCCTGTATCTAAATAAAATACAAAAAAAATAGGGATGGGGATGTGGCTCAGTGGCCAAGTGCCCCTGAGTTCAATCCCCAGCACCAAAAAAACCAAAAACCAAAAAACAAACGATGTCATACATACACATATGCACAATCACAGAGACACACTAACACAGGGTCACAGTAACATGGACACATGGTCCCGTGGATATATGAATATGCATCCACATGGATACACAGTCATGCAGACACACAGTCTGAAAGTCATGGTCACCGAGTCACACACACACATAGACACAGTCACATAGACATGCAATCATGCTGTGCAGATGCAAGGTGACTAAATGTATAAGGACTTCTCTGAATGGTCTTGACCCTGAGCCCAGGTAGGGGAAAGGAGGCTTGGTCAACAAGCAAACATCTGTCTTTGTCTCATGCCTACAGGATGCTGGGGTACCCTGCTGCACAATGGGACAGGTAAGCTAGCAATGACCCAACAGGGTTAGACAGCATGGCTGCACTCTTGAGTTGGAGTAGGGCGAGGGGTGGCACCCTGAGTCAGGGTCACCTTCTGAGTTCTAAATCCCTTCTCGTCCCACCCCAGTCACATGTGCTGTCAGCCCTATCCAAGGCTCACTCCATCCCTCTATCACAGAGTAGGTTCAGGGTGGGATAAAAAGCCTCCCCCCTCATCTTACCCCTGCCCTGTGAGTCTGATCAATGTGACAAATGCAGGACCCTTGAGGCCATCCTCTGCCACCCACCCTCCTTCTTTCCCAGTGAGCCCGGGGAGATCTGAGCGAGGGCTGATGGATAGCCCTGTCGTATTGTCCAGACTCCAGATCCAACAGGGGCCTGGGAGAGCTGTGTAAATCAGAGCCGGGGCTGGGCTCTCACCCGCACAGTGATTCAACAAGAGGAATGGAAGGCAAGGGACCATAAAACTGTCTATGGGCCAAGTTGTTTCATTTCAAGTCAGGGCCAGGGACAGAAAATGTTCGGTTCTTGGGAGACAGACTCACTTGAACAGGATGGATAAGCCAGTGGAGGTCTGCAGGTCTGGATGCTCAGTGGCTTGTCTTTCTTACAGGACAGTACATGAGCCCAGTCACTCCTCATCTCTGGGGACCAATTCCTACAATACAAGAGCCGTGAGGATGCTCATATCCCCAACCGTGATAGTGTTTGGAAATACTCTCTAGTGAGGAGGGAAGATTCTTGCCCCATATGACTGATAAATCATAATTTTCCCTTCTCTGAGGTAAAAACATCCAGGGAGGGAAAAAAAGGGGTTAGGGGGGAGGTGGGCAACGCTGGGCAAGTTTTAGCCATGCAGCTGTGACTGGAAAAAGCAAGAGTTATTCCCACTTGATTTATGCAGGCATTTATTGAGCAGCTATTGTGTGCCAGGCATGGTGCTAGGTGCTGGGGGCACACAGCATCATGATCATGTGGCCCTGCTCTGGAAGCAGTCTTGGTCTACTGGGACAGACAGGGAGGCAGACTCAAGTCAGTGGCATGTAATTCCTTCCCCCTTCTACATGTTCCTATATCAACATAAGTAACTGCAACAAATTCTTGCATTGGTTGGTTTCCTTACTTTTCTCCCCTCCCTAGATGGGGAACTCCTTCAAGGGAGAAAGGAAAGGGAACAAATGTTTGAGCACCAATTATACACTGCCATTTGACAACTGACAGTCACTTTATCTCGACCATAATGGACAGTGGTATATTTGATTATCCTTTTTTTTTTTTTTTTTTTGGTACCGGGGATTGAACTCAGGGGCACTCAACCACTGGGTCACATCCCCAGCCCTTTTTTGTATTTTATTTAGAGACAGGGTCTCACTGAGTTGCTAAGTGCCTCACCACTGCTGAGGCTGGCTTTGAACTCGCGATCCTCCTGCCTCAGCCTCCCAAAGTGCTGGGATTACAGGCGTGCGCCACCGCGCCCGGCTTGATTATCCTTATTTTATGGACGAGAAGACTGAGGCTCACAGAGGTTAATGAGCCAAAGCTAGAGACTGAGAGAGTTTAGACTCAACCCATGGGACTTGGGCTGGGACTAAAGTCTACGTGGCTCCAAAGTTCATGTTTGTCTCCCACACACTGCTCAGAGGCTCACTCCTATTTGTGTCTTCAGCATCAGAACCACGACTAGCTTAGAAGATGTTATAATAAAAAGTTGTTATGGTATAGATATGAGGTGTCCCCCAAAAGCTCACGTGTGAGACAATGCAGGAAGTTTCAGAGGACAAATGACTGGATTGTGAGAGTCTTAACCCAGTCAGTGAATTAATCCCTGAAGGGATTAACTGAGTGGTAAGTAACTAGAGGCAGTTGGGGTGTGGCTAGAGGAAGTGGTTAATTGGGGGCATGGCTATGGGGTATGTATTTTGTATCTGGAGCTGGAATCTCTCTCTGCTTCCTGATGTGAGCTGCTTCCCTCTGCCACACTCTCCCGCCATGATGCTCTGCAACACCTCGAGCCCTGAGCTGGCTTTCTGTTGACTAAGACCTCAGAAACCGTGAGCCCTCAAATAAACTCTTCCTGCCGGGCGTGGTGGCGCACGCCTGTAATCCCAGCACTTGGGAGGCTGAGGCAGGAGGATCGCGAGTTCAAAGCCAGCCTCAGCAATGGCGAGGCACTTAGCAACTCAGTGAAACCCTGTCTCTAATAAAATACAAAAAAGGGCTGGGGATGTGGCCCAGGGGTCAAGTGCCCCTGAGTTCAATCCCCAGTACCAAAAAATAAATAAATAAATAAAAATAAAAAAATAAACTCTTCCTCCACTCCTGTTGTTCTGGTCAGATCCTTTAGTTACATCAGCGAAAAAGCTGACTAAGACAAAAGTAGAGAAGAAGAAGCACAGGAAAGTGTGGAGTTAATACTGGGGATGGAGGATCAGGGCATATTCTGCACAGGAAAGGATGAAGGATCTGTTTCAAAGAACAAATTTGCCCAAATGACAAGAAATGAAGAATCCATCTAGGTGGAAATGACATGTGCCCAATGGTGTGGTGCACACTGGCCACCTTCTCAAAATTCCAGCTTTATTTGAAATCCCCCCATTCCTCCCATCCCAGTCCTAACAAAACAGGAACTCAGGCATTGGTTAAGAACCATAGGGACAGCAGTGCTGCATGGGCCTGCAGCAGTGATGGAATGGAAGGTGGTTGTCTTGTTGCTATCAATATCTTTCCTGGGACTTGATGATAAATAACTTCCACAAGGTTCGGATCCAGCCTGCTTTGCTCATAAGCATAACATCAACATCTAAAGCAGTGTCTAATTTTGGAATGAATGAATAGAACTAGCCCAAGAAAAGGGGGTGTTCTCTACCTCTGTGTCCTCCCATGATGTTGGTAAAACTGGACAAAACTGGAAGCCCCTCCTGCTTGGGGTCAGGGAAACCAAATGCCCCACAAGCACCAAAATGGAGCCAATGGAGGTGAGGCCCAGAGTCCTGTGCCATGGGTACAAGCCAGCTCTGCCTGCCCTGCCTGCTCTGCTCCCTGCTCTCCACCGCAGGATCCCAAACCAGGACCTGCACTCAGACAGCAGGAGCCAAGCAGCCTCCCTATTCTCCAGCTTATGCTAAAGGGACAGCAAGTGTCCAATGGGGCAGGACACTGAGGAGCACCAGTATTTAAAGGAAAACATGAAAAAGAAGAGCCTACAAAAAGAAGAAGAGCCTACGAGAGAAACTGAGGAGTGCCCAGAGTGCTGTGAGACCCAGGATGACACCCAGCCAGCCACCTGCCCACCTTCTTCTCTGATGTGTGGCTGTCACCCTATGAATCCACAGCCCAATCTCCACAAACCACAAAGGTTTTAATCAAGGAAAACAAGAATGGGAAAGGGAAAAACAATGGACTGCAGAGTTTCATATTGTCTTTCTGAAAGAATGAAGAGGGAAGAGTGGTAACTGGCTCAGCAGGGAGAAGTCACAAGCCAAAAGCCTGTGGCAGGGGCCCATCCACTCTGCAGAACCCTGAGAGGGGTAATCTTTGGAGGCACCTAGCATTGTGGCCCTGGAGTCATGTTCCAGGCTGGACAAGGGGACATTGGTGGAAAATCTGTTTATGGAAGAAGTCTCCACTCACCCCATAACCAGGCAGCCAGTCTCCTCTGCTCCTCACTCCCCATCACAATCCACCCCCAGGAAACAAGAGGTTTTTCCATGGGTAAATTGATTAACAGCAATATTTTACTTAAGAATACCAAGTAGGGATGGATGTGGTGGCACATGCCTGTTAACCTAGCTGCTTGGGAAGCTAAGATAGGAGGATCACAAGTTCAAAGTCAGCCTCAGCAAGGGCAAGGTGCTAAGCAACACAGTGAGACCCTATCTCTAAATAAAATACAAAATAGGGCTGGGGATGTGTCTCAGTGGTTGAGTGTCCCTGAGTTCAATCCCTGGTACCAAAAAAAATAAAAATAAAAAAATAAAAAAGAATACCAAGTAGGATATAGAGTAAAGAGAATTAGACAGAGGTCTGGATGCTAAACTGTTAGCCCTTCTGTCTTTCCTCTGATCTTGCTAGCAACTCCCCAACACCACCAACCCTAGCCAGTACAGTGGAAGAACCAACAGACCCAGAGACAACTCAAGTTGTCCCCAAGGAAAAGGCTGGCTTGCCACTTGATTGACATATGTCCACCCGTCAACAAACTAGCCCAATCACATGTCGAACTTCCCAAATCAACTTTTTGTGCCTTTCTTAAATATGAACAAATGGCCAAGGATCACTCAGGGTATATGTAGTAAGCCTCAAACATGGAAAAAGAAGACTAAAGTAAGCAGGAAAAGGGAAAATCTAGAGGGAATAGAGATTTTTTCAAAGAGTAAAAGAAATTTTCATAAAGATCATTAACACTTAAAAAATACTTTTCATCAGAAAGATAAAAAAGAAAGATTATATTCATAAAACAAGAAGAGATTATAATGAACAGGAAATTTTTTAATTTGAAAAGCCTCTGGGGGTCTGGGGATGTAGCTTATGTTAGAGTGCTTGCCTAGCATGTGCAAGGCCTGCGTTCAATCCTCAGCATCAAATACTAAATATTAAGCAAAAAGCCTCTGAATTAATAACTAATTTTTTTCAAAAATTCAATATAAAGTTTAGAAAATAAAGTTGAGGAAATCTTCCAAAGAGTGAAGTCAAAAGAAAAAGAGATGGATAATTGGAGAGAAATAAAGGAAATAAAGTCTCCTGATTACTCCAGCACAAAGTAAGAATAAGATACATATCATCAGCATTATTATGACATTTTAGAATACAAGGGATAAGAAAAAGTTTCTAAAACCTTCCAAGAAAAAGACACAGGTAAAATGAACAAGAATAAAAACAACATAAAACTTTTTAAAAAGTAACATCAGATGTTAAAAGAGAAATACCTCTCAATTCAGAAATGAAATGCTTTTAATTTAAACTTCTATTCCCAAATAAATTATAAGTCACATATCAAAGTAGTAAAGTAGTGGGGCTGGGTTTGTGGCTCAGTGGTAAAGCACTTGCCTAGCATGTGTGAGGCACTAGGTTCGATTCTCAGCACCACATATAAAAAGAGTAAATAAAATAATGGTATTGTGTCCATCAATAACTAAAAAGAAAAAAAAAATTTTAAAGTAGTATAGTAGCAAATATTCAATAACACAAGAAAATTACCTCGTTGACATCCTTTCTTGGGAAGTTATTAGGAAGATGAGTTTCATAAAAATTAGATGACCATCCAACAGAGAATGTGGAAAATTTTGAAAATAGGGGATCCAACACAGGAAGGCAATAAAAGAAACATTCAAAATGATAGGAAGCTGCCAGATGCAGTGGCACACACCTATAATCCCAGCGACTTGTGGGCTGAGACAGGAGAATCGCAGGTACAAAGCCAGCTTCAGCAATTTAGCAAGGCCCTTAAGCAACTTAGCAAGACCCTGTCACAAAATAAAACATATAAAAGGATTAGAGGTGTAGCTCTGTGGTAAGGCACCCTGGGTTCAATCTCCAGTACCAAAAAAAAAAAAAAAAAAAAAAAAAATAGTAAACAGAAGCTTCTGGATGACAGTTACACAGCATTCCTATAAAGCAGTCAATCCAGATGGAGGCAGAAAACAGAAAGTATTTGGAGGGGTAATTATAGGAGAAAAAGATAAGCTTGAATGTGTGGAAAATCTTTTAGCAGGTACATAGCAAAAAAAACAAATTCCCTTTTTTTTGAAATTTCCCACATTTGCAAAAAACAAAACTGTAAGTAAATCTGAAGACCAGGTCAGTAAAAATAGAGGCAAGTATTAACTCCAGGAAAATCAAAGCAACCCCAGGAAAAAGATACACGGTCACAATGTACTACTTGATTCAGTCGTAAATAATATTTTAATCATTAGCACATAAACACCAAATAAGAGCTGAAGAGAAAAAAATTTACATTGGAGAGATAAGAAGGGAAGGGCAGGGATGGAACTGAAGAAGAATAATGTAGGAGAGCTGAGTTCTTATCTACCATGGCAGAAAATTTCTAAAACTGGTAAATTAAGTAGCAATACAAGGCTAGGCGAGGTGGCACATGCCTGTAATCTCAGTAACTCGAGGGATTGAGAGGTGCTAAGCAACTCACTGAGACCCTGTCTCTAAATAAAATACAAAATATGGCTGGGGTTGTGGCTCAGTGGTCCAGTGCCCCTGAGTTCAATCCCCAGTACAAAAAAAAAAAAAAAAAAAAAAAAAAAAAAAAAAAGTAGCAATACAAGCATATATTTTTAGAAACATAGTTATACATGCAAGAGAGAAATGAGCTATAAGAGTTGATGGTCGGTGGCGCACGCCTGTAATCCCAGCACTTGGGAGGCTGAGGCAGGAGGATTGCGAGTTCAAAGCCAGCCTCAGCAATGGCGAGGCACTTAGCAACTCAGTGAGACCCTGTCTCTAATAAAATACAAAAAAAGGGCTGGGGATGTGGCCCAGTGGTCAAGTGCCCCTGAGTTCAATCCCCAGTACCACAAAAAAAAAAAAAAAAAAAAGAGTTGATGGTGACTCTCTTAGGGAATGGGATTTAGGAGTAGGAAGGGGTGAGCAAAGCAACAGCTAACTTCCAAACATATGGCTCACATTGTTCAGCTAAGCTCTTCATTGTATAAAATCAGAGATGATTGGGGGCCAAAGCTCTAACCAAACTAAGTGATGCACTTTTATTTGAATGTTTGCTGAGCCCCGCTTGGGGACCTGACCCAGTGGCTGATGGCGAATATTACTCAAAAATTAAGAAACCTGATCCTGGCCCACAGTGTGGACATTACAGGGAATTCTCAAACATACCATGATATTTCATGTCTGTGTATGTGGGTGTCTCTGATTAGGATGACTCAATAAACAAACCTCCCAATCCCCTCATGTGGTGAACTTCTCTTTGACCTTTAAACACTTCTAAGCCATCACCTCTTCCAGAAAGCCTTCTCAGATGTCTTCTTTCCAGAGAGTTATTTTCCCTCTTTTGGCCTAACACTGACTCCTCTGTGTTTATGACTAGCAAAGCATCCATCACTCCACATTTCAGTTACAAATAAACCATGTCCCCAACTTCTGTGATTCTCTGGAGCCATTGGCTCATGCAGATTATGCTGCAGGATGAACAACCACCAACTTTTGGTGGCTGCCACAGAGATGTAGCATTCTCATCACATATCACCTTTGGCTCTAGAGCCTCTCCATGTCTTCTCTTCATTGTGGAACCTGGCTAGAGGCCCAGCCCTGCTCTGGACATGCCCCTCTCCTGGGGAGACAGAAAAGAAAAAAAACAGGAGGGACCACAAAATGTCCTTGACAAAAGTCCTTGAAAGCCTCTGCTCAGAAGTGACACATATCACTTCTGCTCAAATGTCATTGACCAAAGTGAACCAAGTGACGTGACAGCACAGTTAAGCAGAATCCTTTCACAGGAGTAGGCAGCACATAGTTGGGCATACAAATGCAATGCAAGAGTCTGGCTAGTGGTCCACATCTTATTCTTGTATCCTGGACCTAACACAGTGCTTGGTATTGAATAAGTCCTCAGTGCATCTCCATTGAATCAACCGCATTGTCCAATAGAAACATCCTGAGACACAAACTTGAGAACAGGAGATCTGAGAGGGGGAAGGGGCCTGCTGCATAGCCGCAAGGACATCAGCAACAAGCTCATAGCATGTGGAATGGCACTGGGCTTGGAATCAAGACACCTGGCCCAGTTCAACTTCTGAGCCCATTCTACCTCTCTGGGATCAGCAAAACAAGGTACCAAAACACAGCTAGATAGAAGGAATACAGTCCAGTGTTGGATACCACACAGGGGCAGGGGTATGTGTTATCGTTCACAATAAACTATTATGTATTTTATGAATAGCTAGAAGAGAGGAGCTCATAGTCCCCAAAAACAAAGCCACAGTAAGGAAATGTTAATGAAAATGGAAATGTTAATTACCCTGATTTGATCAGTACATATTGTATACATATACTGAAATATCACACTGTACCTCATAAATATGTACAATTATTACGTGTTAATCAAAAATTTTAAAAATGTTTGAGGAGATGGAAACATTTATTATGCTGATTCTATCATTACATTCTGTATACATGTATTGAATTATCAAGCTGTACACCATAAATTTGTATTACAATTAAAATAATAATTAATTTCTAAAATGAGGATGATGAACTAGACAATCTCTAGGGTCCCTTCCAGCTCTAACCTCTCAGGAGACTGTCACAGGACCCTGTAGGTTGTAGATCCTTAGTACCTGTGCCAACCTCCCAGCTTTTATTTGTCACAGCCCTCAGGTCTACGATTTAGAAGAAAATAAGCTCCCAAGTCACTTCATGTGCCACATAAATTTCTGGAAACTAAAAATTCACTCATTTCAATAAACAACAATGCAACTATATTTTTAAAAATGAATATATTTTCAACAAAAATGTCAAGTGGCAAATGCACTTTTAAGCAAAGCATTGGTTTTGAGCACATTATTCTAGATACAGGGAATCCCAAGTTCCATCAAAGCTACTTGTCTTGATGTTACAGAGGGGTGATTATACATCTGACTGTAACCACACTAAGTTCAGGGTCACAAATGGAAATCAGCACACCAGCTGAAACTTAGAAGGAATTTGTTTAATGAATAAATACCCACCCTGGTCGCACTTTGCGGGCACTGAAGGCTATCATTCCAATGCCCATCCCCCAGTACCTGGTGTTTATTTTTGAAAGCTTTCAGGGAAAAAATTTAATCTAAAAAGGGTTGAGGAATCCTGTGGCTAATGAGCTGATGTACTAAGAGAATTATTTAGCAGATGCTGGGTCCTGAGCCTTGTATTCTCATCACCAGAAAGCCAAGGCTGGGATTACCCTGTTTGATCACAGAAACTTGTACCTTTAAGTTTCTACCCATAAATCATGGATGCCAGGCCAGGTGTTCACCTCTATCAGAGCATAATAGCAACATATGCCGAGCATTTCTCATATTCCAGAGCCATCCATGTTCTTTACATAGGTCAACTCTCGTCACTACCAGAGCAACCCTAGTATATGGGCACTGCCCTCATCTCCATTTTTCTGATGGGGGAACTGAAATACAGGAAGATTTACTAACCTGCCAAAGGTCACACATTCAGTGGCAGGGCTGGGCTGTGAACCCAGGCAAACTGGCTCTAGAGTCTATGCTAATATCACCTCTACATTATACTGCCTGAACAGCTACATGCTGTCAAGTGAGTTGGGTTTATTCCTGAGCATAGATGTAGTCTGGAACCCATAAGCATATCATCATCCCTTTTATCCACAAAGACCCTCTCTACACATGGAAGGCTGAGGCAGGAGAATCGTGAGTTCAAAGCCAGCCTCAGTAATGGCAAGGCACTTAGCAACTCAGTGAGACTCTGTCCCTAATAAAATACAAAAAAAGGGCTGGGGATGTGGCCCAGTAGTTGAGTGCCCCTGAATTCAATCCCCAGTACCAAAAAAAAAAAAAAAAAAAAAAAAAACAAACCCTCTCTACCCTGTCCCCACAGCAACCTGGGAGACTATGGATTTTTATCCTCTAACTGTGAGTGCAATGAGAAAGATGAGTATGACTTTTGCTCCATCAAACACCAGAAAGTCCAATTTTCCAGACAGATGCCCGTCTGTCCTCATCCATCTCCAAGTTTCTGACTTTGTGCCCTTTTTCCAGGCAGAATGGGGGAGAGGCATGACAAAAGTTAACCTTTCCAAGGAACAGCAAGGTCCTTCTTCTAGTGGCCACAGCACTGCAATCCCCAGGCAAGGCTCTTTCCTGTAAAGACCAATCAATACTGCCCCCATCCCACATCCCCACCCTTTCCTGCTCCTCATTCTATAACTGCTATCGATTACAGCAGAGCAGGGAAGCAAATGCCAAAATATATCAATCAATCACCAAGGTGGCAAAGAGACTTTATTAAAACCATTACACCTTCTTCTATTTTCCTGCCTACCCCAGCTTCCTCAGCCTAGTGGCCATTTCTTTTGGACAATTTCCAAGAACTTTGCAGACATGATCTGATGGCTGGTGGAATTTCCTCTATTTGGGGAAAATTTAGACCCAGAGAAGGAACAAGAACAAGTCTCACAGTGAGAAGATGGAAACCAGGTGTGTGAAAATATGTGCTTGTGTCTGTGCAGCATATATATGAAAATGTGCAAGTATGTGTGTTTGTTTAAAGAAAAACCTAGGACTTAGTCACATTTCAGAAACATTTGGTAATTATCGCTGAAATTTTTACAAATCAATTCCTTCTGGTCGCTTAATGTCCTTCACTAAGTGGTTTAATTGTGAAATTTCACTTTATAATTGGGTTCGTTTTAATGCGGGAAGAGGTAGATTTGCATAAGCAAATGACAAACAGTTAACAAAACCCATTAGCAGGGAAGCAGAACTCCAAAGAGCCACACACCTGGGTTGTCAGCTTGGAATCAAAACCTGGGCAGAAGTTCCCGCCTGAGCCCAGACCAGCCCTGTGGCCCCTACTCAGATGCAGGAAGGAGCAAAAGGATTTCAAGTGCCTGAACAGATTACTAGGACAAGAGGAGACCTTCCAATGCAGCAAGAGACAAAACAAGGAAGAATTTTTTTCTTTTTTTTTTTTTTTTTTCTTTTTTGGCCAATGAAAGGCTAAAGATGTTTTCTTTGCAAGGAAACTCTGGGCATGGATTTTAAAAGAACCATGAGTTTTATACAGCTATCTGACAGCTAATTTTATTTTATTTTATTTTATTTTGAACCAGGGATTGAAACTAGGGGCACTTAAACCACTGAGCCACATCCTCAGCCCCTTTTTATTTTTAAATTTTTTAAATTTTTAAATTTTTTTTTACTTTGAGACAGAATCTCACTAAGTTGCTGAGGCTAGCTTTGAACTCACCATCCTCCTGCCTCAGTCTCCTGAGCCACTGGGATTACACGCATACACCACTGCACCCGGCTTCTGACAACTTTTGTTCCAAGTGAAAAGAGAACTAGACTCAGCAACAGGGAGGATGAAGACTTTGACTTCTGACCCTCATTCTGCCAACAGCCAGCAAAGATCCTCCTTCCTCAGTTTCCTCTTCCATAAAGTGAGCAAATTAAACTAGATTACATCTAGTACCTGTTCCTAAAACCTATATTATCACAAGTAATTGACTCATTTATTAATTTATTTCTTCACTCATTCAACAAGTATTTATTGAGCTTTTGCTATGAGCAGGTACTGTAGAAATGACAAAAGAGCCAGGCACGGTGGCACATGCCTGTAATCCCAGCAACTCAGGAGGCTGAAAAAGGATTGTAAGTTCAAAGCCAGCCTCAGCAATGGCAAGGCACTAAGCAGCTCAGTGAGACCCTGTCTCTAATAAAATACAAAATGGGGCTGAGGATGTGGCTCAGTAGTTGAGTACCCCTGAATTCAATCTCTGTTACCCCACCCCTAAAAATTTTTTTAAAAAATTATAAATAAATGACAAAAGAATTGCCAAGAGATGGAATGAGGGTGAGGAGTGAGTGCTAGGGTAGGCAGGAAAATAGAAAAATGTTCAGTGGGTTTTTTTTTTTGGTACCGGGGATTGAACTCAGGGGCACTGGACCACTGGGTCACATCCCCAGCCCTTTTTTGTGTTTATTTAGAGACAGGGTCTCACTGAGTTGCTAAGTGCCTCACCATTGCTGAGGCTGGCTTTGAACTCGCGATCCCTCCTGCCTCAGCCTCCCAAGTGTTGGGATTACAGGCGTGCGCCACCACGCCCGGCTTTGTTCAGTGGTTTTAATAAATTCCCGTTGCCACCTTGGTGATTGATATATTTTGATATTTGCTTACTGCTCTACTGTAATCAATAGCAGTTATAGACCAAGGAGGAAGAAAGGGTATGGATATGGGATGGGGGCAGTAGGCAAGGCCCTGCCCTCATGGAACTTATCATTTAATGGGTTGCCATGGAAAGAATTGCAACCCTGCACCATTCATATGTTGAAACCTTAACCTCTAGTATAACAGCATTTGGAGATAGAGCCTTTAAGGAGGTAAGGTTAAATGAGGTCATAAGGGTAGGGTCCAGATCCAGTAGGACTGGTATCCTTATAAGAACTAGAAGAGACCCCAGAGGGTGTGCTCTTGTGTTCTCTCTCTCTCTCTCTCTCTCTCTCTCTCTCTCTCTCTCTCTCTTTCTCCTTGCATTCACAGAAAAGAGGTCATATAAGGCTCCAGCAAGAAGGCAGCCATCTACAAGTCAGAAAGAAAGGCCTCATCAGAAATTAATCTTGCTGGCAAGACTTCTAGTCTCCAAAATCATGAGAAAACTCAGCTTCTGTTGTGTAAGCTCCCCAGTCTGTAGTACTCTGTCGTGGGCAGTATGTACTGACTAATACATAGGGAGAGGTGAGTGGCACTGTGCTACAGGAGCACATATTAGGGGCACCATCCAATCTACAGGGGTAGAGAAGGTTTCCCAGAGGAGCTGCCATCAGAACATAGACCTGAAGGGTTAGGAGGATTTGCAGGTGAAGAGCAGAAGAGTACTCAAGGCATGCAGGTGTCCACCCAGAGACAAGAGTAGTGAGTTCTATAATAGGGGCCAAGCACATTTTCTGGAAGGTCAAAGAAAGAGAGGCCAGAAGGAAGCTGAAGAGTTTGAGGGACCCAGATAAGGGCAACTTCACAAATAAGCATGTCCCTGAAGATCTCAAAGGACAAGCTGCTACACCTTTGGACACCTTGGACTCACCCCACTGATGCTTCTGATTCTGATGGACAAATGCCAACTGGGGTTCTGCAGGTGGAGAGAAGCAGCCTGCTGTTCCTGCCACCTAGCCATGTTTTCAGCATGTCTGCATACTCCTTGTGGAAATGCTTTGCTTGTTCATCCAGAAGCTTCCCTCTTACCTTGCAAAGAGTCTTCCGGGACAGCCTCTTCTTCTGGTGCTTGCCTTCAGTTCTGTGAAATCCCTTTGCTTTTTATTAATAATTGTTAGTGTTTATTGTGTTAATTAATGCTTACCAGGCACCAGCCGCTGTTTTAGGGGCTTTATGTGCATTAGCTCTTTTAATCCTCACAACACCACTATGAAGTGGATTCTATTAACTCCAGTTTATGGATGAGGAAATTGAAGCACAGAGAGATTAAGTCACTTGCTCAGGGATGCTCAGCTAACAAGTAGAAAAGCCAGGATTAAAGCCTGGTGAAGTTTAGCTTGGGTATCCACACTCTGAACCATTATGCGTTCCTGTCTTAAAAGAAAAAGATAAATTTGGGCTTAGTTAGGTGGTCTCTCTGGCTAGTTTAAGTGCTAGAGCCAGGATAAAAACTGATATCTTTCTGATTCCAGAAATCTGTGCTTTTTTTTTTTTTTTTTTTTTCTCCTTCCTTGCTGGAGATGGAACCCAGGGTTTCACACATGCTAGGCAAATGTTCTACCACTGGGCTACATCCCCAATCCCAGAGTAGATGCTCTTAACCACTAAGAGGTGCTGCCTCTTAGGGACTGGAGAAGAAGCAGATGCTTTGAGAGTTACTCAGGAAATAGATTAGATAGAACTGTCATGGGGTAACTGAAGAAAAAGGGAAATTGAGTGGGACAGCCAGGTTTCTGGGTGAATAGTGCAGTCAAACCTTCATGGTCTTGTGCCATTTGTTCCTTATTCATCCATTCTTGCATTCATTCAGTAAATGCTTATTCTGAAGCTACTATGTCTCAGATACAGGGCTGGGAAAAGCAGGCAGAGGAGAGCAGGCAACTACAGAGAATGACCATGACACTCACTAGCCCCTACTCCTTCCCTTTGTCCCATGAGCTCAAGAACTTTGCATTCTAGGGAATGGGGCTGATAAATAAACAAACAAATACAGTGTTATTACATTCATAAACAAACAAGTCTCTACCTACCTACCTATCAATAAGGTATTACAAGAAACATGGCTTATCTCTACCTAACAAAGTCAGGGGAACCATCACTCTAAAGCCAGTGCCATTGATCCAGCCATAAAGGATGATGGGAATATCCTGGGAGGGTAGCTGGGATCCTCAGAGCTTCCCTGGAAAGCACGAGATAGAATTCTGGACCAGAGTCACAGAATTAAAAATCAGTATTAGCACTGAAAGGAGACTTAGAGATCAACTCTATCCCCAGACTAGCAAACTGAGGAGGGCCAGTCATGGGATGCAGCAAAACTTCAGGAAGCATCCCATATCAAAACCATGCAAGTGCCAGCCCTGGTTGTACAGTCGATCAGAGCCCTAAAAGTGAGGCATGGCTTTGCCACCGCCAGCAGGTGGCAGATACATATCAAGCCAACAGAGCCACGCAGGAACCCCTGCCCCTACCTCCTCCATCTGGGCCTTATGGGCTTGGTGACTATGGACTGTAGAAAACAAGAAAGAAGTCGGGCACGGTGGCACACACCTGTAATCCCAGTACTTGGGAGGCTGAGGCAGGAGGATTATGAGTTCAAAGCCAGCCTCGGCAATGGCAAGGCACTTAGCAACTCAGCGAGACCCTGTCTCTAATAAAATACAAAAAAAAAAAGGGGGGGCTGGGGATGTGGCCCAGTGGTCGAGTGCCCCTGAGTTCAATCCCCGGTACCAAAAAAAAAAAAAAAAAAAAAAAAAGAAGAAGAAGAAGAAGAAAGAAAAGAAAAGAACACAAGAAAGAGGTAGAAGTAAAAGAGGAAGTCCAGAAGTCAAGAAATTCGTCTGGTTTCTGGTTTGTGCAACTGAAAAGACACCTCTAAACTTCCTCAAACCGGCTTAAGTTCCTAACTTCCTATCCCTGAGTCTTAAGTTTAGCAACAAGGATGGCTTCCTCCCTAGCGCCTTTCCTCTCCTCTCTCTGCTACCGGTTCTTCCCATTCCACACCTGCTCGGTATTTATTTCAGCTGCAGATTCTCCTTTCAGCAGATCCCAGGTGGGTTTCAAAGCGTCCACTACAAAGGTCAAAGGGTTGCAGTTCTGTGGTCAGCCGGCAGGGGACAGTCTCACTGTGAGTCTTCGTTCTGTCGCCACCACCCCATCCCAGCCCCCAGCCCAGTCACAACTCCTTAGAGATGCAAATTGAGAGGCAGCCTTCCTAACCGGAGAGGGCTGCTAATTCTCTTGACGAGTATGCAGATTTCCACCCTGCCTTTGCCTGGGTTTATTTGTTTTACTTTGCAATAAATTTAATACAGACTCCCTGAAGCAGAGAGGCAGATGGACTATAAACTCTGCATTTTGAGCAGCCTTAGTTACTAGGTTAGTGTGGATTTTTGATCCCTGCTTAAATTATATCTATGAAATTTGACATGGATTTGAGTCTGGGGTTTGCGGGCTCCTTGGTGCTCTGGAGCTGCTTCTAGGGAATTTACAACGACTCATTTGATTATTGGGATTTTAATTTCTTACAGAGGCTAACAAGAAGGCTGGG
Source organism: Tamias sibiricus (assembly GCA_025594165.1). Lineage (NCBI taxonomy): Eukaryota > Metazoa > Chordata > Mammalia > Rodentia > Sciuridae > Tamias > Tamias sibiricus. The sequence goes on along the minus strand of CM046657.1, from coordinate 119,409,525 downwards.
AGGGCTGGCTGGGGTATAACAGAAAGATGGAAAAGCAAGAGAGTAAGTTGGATTTCTACCTACCCCAGTGTTAATAGTATCAGTACCGTTTTCCCATGCCCTTGCAGGAAAACAGTGTGCTGAGTCTGTTCTGACTTCCCTGGGGGAGTCATGCAATGGAAAGCACCCACAAGGAGCTCAGAGTCTAAGAAAAAATTCAGATGCACATATGGGGCAGACATAACTAAAACATCTATAAAGAAACATTAACAAGAATGGTACAAATTAGCATTGTATAACAATGTAAATTGGTCGTGAAGGGAGGTGACAAAAGGAAAAAAATTAAAACTCCCCCTCCTCTGAATACCTTTGCCCTGCACCAGAATGTGCAGCCTCCTTCCTTCCCTACTTCCTTGCACAGACAACTGAAGAAAGAAGGTAGGAGAAACATGGAATTCCATGACCTGGGTTCTCATCCTGGTTTCACTAGCTACTTCTTTGTTCAAATGTTAGGTAATAAGTTTAATATCTCTGAGCTTCAGTTTCCCTTTCTAAACAATCAGAATAACATCACCACCAAGAGGAACAAGTAAGATGACTTGGACAAGGATGCTTGTATGTTGTAAAGGCCTGGACCATAAAAAGTGCATCACGAACAGATGCCCACAGCAAAAAGGCCTCAGGCCAGAGGGGAGCTGTGAACAGAATTTCCAAGATGTGCCAGTGAGGCCAATATTCTTGAATGAGTTGAGTTCCACAATCTCACCACGGTGTGGTGGCCAGCTATTTTCCATGGCTCTCCTGCTGACCAGTTATTCCGCTCACCTGTTTGCAAAACCTGCCTTTCAGACAGAGAGGGAGAGGTGGGCACCTGGGAATCTTCCAGCAGCAGCAGATTCCAGGGACTGTTTAACAGAATTCTGGGGGAGGTGGTGTTGCAGACTCAACTTCCCCCGAGGGAAATCCCAGAATCTTAGCAGAGCCATGATAGAGGGGGATGGGAGGGAGAGGACCCTGCCTTCTGCTCCCTTCTACCCTTCAGGCAAAGCTGGGAAGGGAACTGGAGGGGGCAGGGGCACTAAGAGGAATGTGTTTGAAGAGCAAAAAGCAAAGATTTGGGGGTGACCAGTGAAAATGGGCAAAGAGAAAGAAGAGGGCAGATATGGTAGAAAGGAAGGAGCCATGACACATTGCCATTTATGCCTTAAACTTGGGGGAGAATCATATACCAAGAAAGACAGAAGAGAAAGGAAATACCCAGGCTTCACAGAAAGGAGGAGGTAGGGGCAGGGGAGGGGGAGACTGAGATTAAATGGAAATGAGGGTCTTGGTCACCATGGAGAAAGGAGCCGGAAGCTTTGGCAGCAGTTTGTCTGTTAGCAGGGAAGGCGGGGATCAAAGAAGCTGCGGTGTGTCTCTACACACAACCGGGTTGGAAAATGACTAGCTGAATTCAGCCCAAAGCAGGGGGGCCGGGGTGAAAACTACTGGTTGAATTCTCTCCAAGACAATAGCTCTCCCTGCGCGTGCTTCTCCATCCTGACTGTTCCTCTGCAGCCCCATAAGGCACGAAACTAAAACTGTTAGTTGTGAGGATTTTGTTCAATTAAATTTGGTGACTTTGCCCCACCCACATGACAATAATCTGTGTGTTCGAGGGAACGGAAACCCTGAATCCTTCAAAGGTGATAGGGAAGGGAGATGACAACTGGGGCCCAGAAGGAGAGGGGAGCGTTGAATACAGTGGCAGGGATAAACCAGCCAAATAGATGCCTTGGTCTTCACAGGACCTTCTGATAGAGAGTGAAGAAATCCAGCAAGTACTGGCCACAGGGCCAAGGGGATGATCAGGCATGCTCTCAGGATTGTGGCCGGGCAGAACACCCTTAGACCCTACCATGTCTCTGCCTGAGTTTTTGTTGTTGTTGTTGTTGTTGTTGTTGTTTTAATATTTATTTATTTGCTTTAGTTGTACACAATGCAATGCATTTATGTTTACATGGTGCTGAGGATCGAACCCAGGCCACGAACGTGCTAGGCGAGTGCTCCACCGCTGAGCCACAACCCCAGCCCTCTGCCTGAGTTTTAAAGAGTCACATTGTCTCTCCTTCAGGGGCAGACTTTCCTAAGAGCAAAGGCAGACCATATTCCAAGTGCCCTGGCCAGAGATGAAGAGAGGGTAGCTGTTTGGGTGAAAGTGGGGAGGTATGCCCCATCAAAGGGACAGGTCTAGGACCAAGGACCACAAGGTTCCTCACAAGGCAGAAGAGTGCTGGGTATGGGGCATGCAGTGGGGAGCTCTGGGGTCAGGCTCTCTACTTTGCTCCGGCCTGGCTGCCCTGCACATGTCAGTTGCTGCCCCAAGCAGGGCAGAGCCTGGCTTCCCAGATGGAGGTGCCACAGCTGAGACAAGTAAGGAATCAAGATTGCTGGAGGTTAGAAGCTTCAAGGCAAAGGGAGCCAGAGAGGACAATCCAACTCGCAGGGAGCGTGTGTGGCAGAGGAGCGTGGACAGGAACAGGCTCATAAGTCTATCTCCTCAATATTAAAAAAATTTGTTTTGTTGTTGTTGTTGTTTATCTCATGTTCTCACTTGACTGGCTAGCCTGTATTTTACCTGTCACCCCCATCCCTGGGTTCAAGACCTAAGAGGGCAGACTCTTCCTGGACCTAAAGCATACATACCATAGAGTCTAAACCATACAGGGTGAAACCAGTATCTTCCAGTAATGGATGGGGCTGTGAAAAGTGATGTCATGTTTAATGATTCTATGTTATTTGGGGAGACAAAAAAAAAAAAAAAAAAAAAAAAAAAAAACCCTCACCTGTGCCAGTGACTTTAAGAGGGAACCAGGATCCAGGCAGAATCAGAGCAACTTCCCCAGGGACAAACATTCCTCTTCTGCATCCACTGGAATCCCAGGGACCAGCTAGGTCTAAACTGATAAGAGAGAATTTCCTGCCCAGGGAGAACATCTCACCTCAGTCTTTAAGGGGGGAGGGGGAGGTGCAGGGGGTGGGAAGGAGATAGGATCATCAAAGGAAGAGTATAAGGACTACTTCCCAAGTACAGTAGATTCCCTTAGGGGGGATGGCTCCCAAGCCTCCCCGGTGGGAGCCCGAAACCTCAGATAGTACTGAGCCCATTTCAGTTTGTGGCACATCTTTCCTAAACATTGCATGGTGTTGCCACACTGCAGCAGAGCTGATCTGTCCTTTCCTGTTTTATGCCCCAGTGCCTCCTTTGCATCACTCACTACTCCTGTGCCTTTGGAGCCACTCTTAAGTCAAATAAGTGTTATTTGAAGACAAGTACTATGGTAAAGCCAAAGTCATCTGATAACTGAGATGGCTACTAAGTAAGTAGCAAGGGGGCAGCTTACAGTGTGGACATGCTGGACAAAGGGATGATTCACATCCTGGGTAGGACAGAGCGGGATGATGTGAGAGTTCATGGGGCTACTAAGAATGGCGCACAATTTAAAACACAAATTGTTTATCTCCGGAATTCTGCATTTAACATTTGCAGACCACAGGTAACTAAAATCGTAGACAACAAAAGTGTGGACATGGGTGGGGGGGGAGTGTGTCCTTCACAGTTCATGCAATTTTAAACTATTCTTTCTCACCTTCAACTCCCCTACTGCAACTGAGATGCTTTAAAATTCTTCTCAGAATCCAACCTCTAAAATTCTACATTCCAGGAAGTAAGTAAATAAATAAATACATAAATCAATAATCACCCTACATTAATTCTAGCTCTGTTATAAAGACAGAAGCAAAAGAAAGAAAAAAATCAATGGTTGCCAAATGAAATGATAGACTGCAAGGAGAACTTTTTTTTTTTTAAATTCAGAAGACTTTTACAATGGTATGACAAGCAATAGAGAATAAAATAAAATTAAAACAATAAAAAAAAGTATACCCAGCAGTGTCCTGTTAAATAATTGGATGAGATTCATCAGGGTAGCAACTGGCGCTGAGCGTTTTTTAATTTTCTCCCTGCTGGATATTCTCCTCTCACAGTATCAACAAATAGATTAACGACTTGTCAGAGACGAGGCCTTCACAGAGCAAAATTGAATTCTTCAGTATTTATTTTCCTCTTTATGTCCCCTCCCCAAAGAGGAACATCTGATCATTTTTTTTAAAGACCCAAAATCTAGAAATGATTCATTCTGCCCTTGAGGATCACTTGATTACTTCATACAAAGGGCTCTATCCACCACGGTTCATGATGGAAACCTGGTTTAGTAGGAATTCCTGTCTTTACCTTCTGAAGGAATGAACTTCAAACCAGCAAAGACACAGGCAGACCCAATGCTTAAATGATGCATTTGTGGCAAGTGAAGGCCAAACTTGTCCTAATGCTTTACACAAACAAACACCCTGCAGAAGTTCAAATACAGAGAAACGGCGAAGCCAAGGGTGCTGCCAGAAAGGGCCTGCAGCCCAGCAGTCAGGGCTGTGTGCTTGGTCAGAGCCTGGGTTTGAACATTATGGTTCAAATTGAACTAGAGTTGTTAACAAAAATTTTTTTAAATTTAGAATTTTATTAAGCATTTAATTAACACTTAGTTATGAACAAACCATAAATATTAGGAAGTTATACCTATTTTTTTTTTTTTTTGGTACATTTAATGTTACAATATAAGTATCTCAAGTCAATATTAGATACTGAGAGGATTTTTTTTTATCTTTTAGAAAGGGTCTGGGCATTAGTTAACTATGAGAAACAAGGTTGAATGGAAAAATTTTAGCCTAGAAACTGAATGTTCTGGGGCACAATCCTAATATAACCCAATGGATGACTTGAGCAAGTCTGTGTCCATTTCAGCTTTAAAGAGTTAGATATGTGCCTTTTCTCTTTCTCAGGAGTGCTGAGGATCAAACCTGATAATGGATCAAATGCAATAATGGATATGGAATAACTTATTTTTAAAGTGTGCAAACCATTAAGAAGTGTTTTTCCACAGCATCATAAACCTAAACCATCCAACTTGAGATAAGACTGTTTTTAAGTTTTCATGCTTGAATTCAATGAAATTAAAGAATTGCTGGGCGCGGTGGCGCATGCCTGTAATCCCAGCACTTGGGAGGCTGAGGCAGGAGGATCGCAAGTTCAAAGCCAGCCTCAGCAATGGCGAGGCACTTGGCAACTCAGTGAGACCCTGTCTCTAATAAAATACAAAAAAAGGAAGGGCTGGGGATGTGGCCCAGTGGTCAAGTGCCCCTGAGTTCAATCCACGGTACCAAAAAAAAAAAAAAAAAAAAAAGAATTGACACCTTTTCTGTGTTTAAGCTAAGAAGAAGACTCACTATCAGAGAAGGAAGAGGATATAAGAGGGCATGTGTAATCAGGTCATTGGCACCTTGCTTTGTTGAGAAACAAGGCTGGGATGCCTACCACCTGCACTACATGAGGGCGTGGAAATGCCCCGCAGCTCTGCTTTCTTTGTTCACTGGCCTCCCAGGATCCCCTTCCAAGTTAGTCTGGGAAATGAGACAGAAACAGTATTACTTAATGGTGTCTGGGGAAGACAGTTGTCAATTTTTCCTGCCCTGGCCCTGGCCCAACTTTCCAATCAGTAGAATTGCACTCAAGGTTAAACCTGACTTAGTAAAGCTCAGCCAGGTCCAGTTCAATCAGATATTCGGAGGCTGAATTCTCTGAAGCAGAGGAATCAGGAGAAGACTGGGGGTGTGTCTTGGCACCAACTAAGCATTTTTTTGGCAAATGGCATGTAAATATAAATTCATAACCTTTGTGGAGGGGGTGTTTGGGATTGAACCTCAGGCCTCACACAAGGTAGGCAAGTGCTGTGCCACTGAGCTATATCCCAGCCCTAAACTGGTGACATTTTAGTAGACAATTCAGACACTTGGTATTTTCAAATCACAGCAGCAATTTCAGAGTATTTATTGGATACTAAAAGGTAAGGGGCTGCTCAAATATTGCATTCTTTTGATATTTTATCCTCTAGTGCATGAAATATTAATCTATCTTACCAATAGAGAATAAAATACAATTCCTTTTTATAAACTAAAAGTCCAACATTACAACAACAACAAAATTGTAAGGCATTTGGAAATTCACAAATAATATTCAAGACTTTTTATGGAGAAAGATTTTAAACCCTAGTTAAGAACAAACGAGAAAACCTGTGTCAATGAAAGAATCTACATACCCATGGAAGGGATGAAATCTGTGTCAGTGGAAGAATCTACATACTCATGGAAGGGATGACAATTGTGTCAATCCCCCTGAACTAACCTGTAAATGTAATTAATTCCAATCACACTTCCAGTAGATATGGCTATGGGGGAAAGGAGCTGAACTCAACAAACATTCTAAAATTTATGAGGAAAAATAAAAAGACTCACTAATGCTAAGACAGTTTAAAAACAGAAGAGCAAAAACAAGGAACATACTATATCAGGCATTGAGAAATGTCACAAAGGCAGAGTTATTACATCAGTGTGGTACTGGCACAGGAGCAGACAAACAGGCTGGAGGAACCAGAGTGAGTCCGGCAGCAAACTGATAGGTGCACGAAACCCTGGCAGATGATAAATCTGGCATCATAAATTAAAGGGTACATGAATTATTTCATAAATGGCAAAATAAATTTGGATCTCTATTCCATTATTGAGTAGGAAAATAAACTATATAAAGTCAATACTTAAATGTGAAAGATAAAACCATAAAATAATAGAACAAAATATATGATAGTATATTGTGACCTTGAAGTGGGGAAAGATTTTTTAAACAAGATCCAAAAGCAAAACCATAAGGAGTAAAATGGATAGATTTTACAACCAAATTAAGGATTTCTGTTGAGTGAAGTACACCATCGACAGAGTTAACAGATGGGTAATGCCTAGAAGAAGACATTTACAACCAACAATGGTTCAGGGAATCCCAACAAATTAGTAAGAAAAGAAAAAAAAAAAAAAAAAAAACAGGAAACAATAGAATGAGCAAAGTATATGAATAGGTAGTTCATAGCAAGGGAGATCTTAATGACTAGCAAGTATTTGAAGCAATGCTTCATTTTAAGAATAAGGAAAACACAAAACAAAGTCAGATCCCACTTAACATCTAATAAATGAGCAAAACTTACAAAGCCCAATAAAGCCAAGAGACAGCAAACAGTAAAGGACCTGGAACAGCTGATGAATGTGAAAACCGTACAGACATTTTGGTTTTTTTTTTTTTTTTTTTTTTTTTTTTTTTTTTTTTTGTGGTACTGGGGATTGAACTCAGGGGCACTCGACCACTGGGCCACATCCCCAGCCCTTTTTTTTTTTGTATTTTATTAGAGACAGGGTCTCACTGAGTTGCTAAGTGCCTCGCCATTGCTGAGGCTGGCTTTGAACTCGCAATCCTCCTGCCTCAGCCTCCCAAAGTGCTGGGATTACAGGCGTGCGCCACCGCGCCCGGCTCCGTACAGACATTTTGAAGAATAATTTGGTAGAATTTAGTGAAATGAGAATGCATGTAGCCTATGACCCAGAATGGCCACCTTGTTACGAGTAAACACACCCTGGAGAAATTCTCCCACAGGAGCACAGGGATGTCCCTCATTTTGCTGATCATGGTAACAAAGAACAGAAAGCAACCTGAGTGTCCATCAGCTGAGGAATTAATGGGTAATCTGGCAAACACCAATGAAACAACATCATACAGTAGTATAAAGAAATGGAATAGCTCCACCTATAGTAACATGGATAGTGTGCCAAAACAGTTGGGATTAGGGGAACGGGAAGTAAGAATAAATTTAAAGCACTGCCAGGCATTGTGGCATATGTCTGTGATCCCAGCTACTCTACTCTGAAGGCTGAAGAAGGAGGATTGCAAGTCCGAAGCCAATCTGGGAAATTTGGCAAGACCCTGTCTCAAAAAAAGAAAGAAAAGAAGAAAAAAAAAAATGAAAGAAAGAAAGAAAGGGACTAGAGATGCAGCTCAGCTGTAGAGCACCTCTGGATTCAATCCCCAGTACTGGGAGGACAAAAGGAAGGATATATATTACAGTGGAAACGAGGTGCTCTACCCATAGCCCCCTGCACAGCAAATCTGCCCAACGCCTCAGCTGGGGAGAGTATTTGTAATCAGCTTTAAAACTGTATCCCTTAAGGAAATTGCCCTGGTGACAGGCAATTGCCACACCTAAGGTTATGTCCCCTCCAGGGGGGAGGCTGACTGATGCAGGATGCAAAAGGCTCAGTCCCCTTTGCTTTAGTTTGGGGAAACTCTGAGGGGCCTAGAACATGGGCGAGCTCAGCTCAGTCCTGAGCTGCTGTCACATGCAGTCCAGTCCTACCTGCCTTACTCCTTCCCATGAGCATCACTTCAGGAATAAATCGCATGCAATTCTCATCTCAGAGCTTGTTTCCAGAGAGCCCTATCTAAGAAATACTTTAAATAATCAAGCCTTTAGAGGACAGAGGGGAACAGAAATGAGGATAGGGAAATAGAACGGGGAAATAAGAATTCAAGAAGATAGAAATTCAGTAAATCATCAAAATGCACATCCCAAAACAAGAATGTGAGGGACTCAACTGTGTGCACCCAAAATCCAAAATCTAAAATGAAAAAAATAACATCTGCCTGTGACAGTACGCAAGTCCCTCCACCCACCCACCTTCATTCGCTTTTCTCTGTAACTCAACAACAATTAATCTTCCCTTGGGCCAGTGGTGAGCAAGTAGTGGATTTGGAAAAGGTGGAGGACACAAGCAAGGACTCATCTTTTCTTGTCTTCATAACCAGGGGCATCCTCAAGAATCAGGTTGCAGGGGGACCCCTTTGACCCAAGTCAGTACTGCTGCAAAGAGCTGCAGGACATGATTACATCCTGTCCAATAAGGGACAGTAGAAGCAGAACAATGTGGTGTATTTGTAGAAGGTGTGTGTGTGTAAGAGAGAGAGGGAGGGAAAGGAATAGAGAAAGACAGGGAAGTGTTTCCACCGCCTGAGACAGCCCCAGAACTCAAGAGCATAGATTCTGCACCACAGGGACAAGATGGTATCATGGTACCTGTGGGGAGGGACGTCCTCACACCTGGGCAGCATCTTTGCCTCTAGCCAGCTGGACACATTGCTCTGCTTTTTTCTCCTCCTCCTCTCCCCTCCTCTCACCCTCTCCTTTAATATTCTTCTGCGACAAAAAGTGTTTTACTTCCGTGGCTCTGACCCAGCACGTCTCCTCTCCACCCTCTGCCCCTCCATCTCCAGAGCTGTTGCTGTCTTCAGGGTCCCCAGGCGTCTCTGGGCTAGCATCACACATCCAGACCCTGAAGCAGGAGAGGTAAAGGAGAGACCCTGATCCAACAGTAACTCTCTGCCTGGGGAAGAGGCCATGTGATCTGCAGGAAAAGCTGGCTAGAGGCTGCAGTACTCAGAATCCTCTCTCCCTGTGTAAAGAAAAACAATGAAAGGTGCCTGAAGGAACATAAGTGACATTAATGTGAGTCACCTGCTCACCCTTTCAATAAAAATACACTGTGCCCCTGCTATCTAGTACATAAGGGAGGGGTTTCCAAAAATGAGTAAGACACAATCCTTGGTTGCTAGGGGCTTATAATCTACCAAAAGTTAAGACTTGCATACAAATATCTATGATATAAAGTGTAAGGGCAATAAGAAAGTGACTTACCAAATGTGTATTCAGAGTAAAAAAAACTAAAGAGGGAAGAATCAAAGGTTCCTAGGGCCATTTAACTTTTTATAAGGATTACAACTGATGGAGAGAATTTGTTGATAATTAATGTTTAAAATTAATTTTCGCTGGGCACAGTGGCTCACACCTGTAATCCTAGCACTTGGGAGGCTGAGGCAGGAGGATCGCGAGTTCAAAGCCAGCCTCAGCAATGGCGAGGCACTTAGCAACTCAGTGAGACCCTGTCTCTAATAAAATACAAAAAAGGGCTGGGGATGTGGCCCAGTGGTCAAGTGCCCCTGAGTTCAATCCCCGGTACCACAAATAATAATAATAATAATAATAATAATAATAATTTTCATGGGCTGGGGTTATAGCTCAGTGGTAGAGTGCTTGCATCACATGTGGAAGGAACTGGGTTAGATCCTCAGCACCACATAAAAATAAAATTAAGGTATTGTGTCCATCTACAACTAAAAAAGTATTTTAAAAAATTATTTTTCATGCATTTGAAAAATGCATTGAATAGCATAAAAATAAAAGATCATTAACAATCCTATTGCATTTTAAGGAAAAAACTATCTAAAGTAAGATATTAATATTCCCCTTTAACCCATTTCACCCCCTGCAAAGTAGCCAATTCAACAATCTGATGTTGTATCATCCCCAGTCTTTTAATGGAGATTTTTTGTTTGTTTGTTTGTTTGTTTGTTTTTTCTTTTGCAGTGACAGAAATTGAACTCAGGGCTGTGTGCCTGTTATGCAAACACTCTACCACTGAGCTACATCCCCAGCCCTGATAGAAATGATTTTAACAGGAAGAAGAGCATCTCAGGTACAGAACAAGGTGTAAGCAAAAAGAAAAGGCAGTTTGTGCTCCTAGAGTGTGCGGAGAAAATGGAAGAAGATGAGATTACATTGTAAGACAAGGTTAGAATCATGTCACAGAAGGCCCTAGATGCAGGAGAGGGTACTTTGGACATTATTCAATAAGCAATGTCAGCTAATAAATGAGTGAAGGAATTAAAGACTTTTATCTAGAAGAAGAGAAGATCTAGGGAGAACATAGATGAACCTTGAAATATCATGGTGAGTGAAAGAAGTCATTCACAAAAGACCATATATCATATGATTCTATTTATATGAAATGCCCAGAATAGGTTGATTTATGGAGGCAGATGAAGATTGGCAGTTGTTGAGTGCTAATGGGGAATGTTGAGGGATAATGGGGTCTGACTACTTAATCAGTATAAGATTAATCAGTATCCTCTTTGGGAGATGATTAAATTTTCAAGATTGTTGTGATGAACACACAACAATGAGCATACTAAAACCCATTTGTATACTTTATTTATTTTGGTATTGATGATTGAACACAGGGGTATGTTACCACTCAGTGACATCCCCAGCCCTTTTTACTTTTATTTTGAGACAGGGTCTTGCTAAATTGCTGAATTTGGCCTTGAATTTAGTGATCCTCCTGCCTCAGACTTCTGAGTCCCTGGGATTATAGGTGTGCCTCACAATATCCGGCCCATTTATATACATAAGTGAGTGAATTTTATGATGTTCATATTCAGTAAAGCTGACATATAAAAAAACATAAATATTTAAATGATAGTAAGTAAAGTAGATGGGAGAGAGAAGGGAAGAGAGTAAGGAGAAGAAATTTCCAAAATGTAGAGAAGAAAAAGGGATGCATGCAAAGAAAAAAGAATGTCAGGTGCTGGAAGCATAGTTAAGTGATAGAATGTTTGCCTGGCAGGCACAAGACCCTGGATTCAATCCCCAGCACAGCAGAAACAAAACAAACAAAAGAAGAGACTAAGAAAGAGGAGGTACAGTGGCCAGGAAGTCAGGGGCTCACTAGGAGGGGCTTGAAAGGAATTTCCAAAATGCTACTGCACAAAAAAGCAGCAGGTCTGAAGATGACCCCGGATCAGAAAGAGAGAGATGACATGTCCCCAGGAAAAACTAAACTGAACCCATAGAGAAATGGTTAATTATTTGATATCTATGGCCAAACTGGAGGGAATTTATATTTCTCCTAGAAAGTTTGGAGCAGACTTAGTGATAGGTACCCATAAAACTAAGCAAATTTTAAAAGCAACACTGCTAACTTAAAAAATAAAAAAAGCAAGAAAGGAAATGTCATCACTATACACTACGTGTCTTCATTGTAAGTGATATTTCCCTACCATTCTACTATACTGAATACCAATTGAAACAAAAATTCTATAGTGACTAATTAGGAGAATCAAGGGAGGAGGAGTGGGGTGGGGGGAGGAAGAGGAGAGAGATGTTATATGAGTTCAGATGTTAGAGAGTTAAGCTGTCATCCCCCAGAAGAGGAAAGCAATGTCAAGCCTGGGGTGGGCATGGGTATGGGGATCAGGCATTAGAAGCATAATGTTGTTCAGAAAATAGGGAGCTAAATGCTGTGAGAAAAAAATCAATTTATAAAAGATAATGAGAGGGGCTAGAGTTCTGGATCAGTGGTAGAGCACTTGCCTAGCATGTATGAGGCACTGGGTTCAATCCTCAGCACCACATAAAAATAAATAAAAAATAAAATTATATATATAAAAGATAGTGAGAAGACCTGAGTTAAGGTAGTGGCTGGTAGGGACAAAAGTAAGAAAGACACTGTGGAAGCCAGATTTAGGATCTGATTATGCAGACAGCCAGGGAAACAGAAACATAAAACCCACTAAAAAAGAAGGAGAAAGAGAAAGAGAAGGGGGAGGGGAGAGAGGAAGGGGAAAAAAGGAAGAGGAAGAGGAATAAGAAGAAAAGAAGTAACTCCATGGTTTTAAGTCTGGGTTCAAATAGCGATAGAGCCAGCGAATAAAAAGTTAGATTCTGGTAGGAACATCTGCGGCTGAGGGGTCTCTTTTGCCCACCCCTTCAGTGTGCCCTGCAGGTTCTGAAAGTACCATATTCTGACTGCAGCTGACTGCAAACAGAAGCTAAGAGGATTTGAAATGTATAAGATTCCAGCACCCAAGGAAGCCTTAGAAACCACTTACATTAATTCTCCCAACTTTCAGCCCATCAAATCAAAGCCCAGAGAAATTAAAAGCCAGGGGAGGGAATGTTTTCAACTAAAAGATGGTCAACAGCATTAAGAGCTTTAGAGAAAGTGGAGAATTAAAGAACAAGAAAAGGCCACTGGATTTGGCAGTTAGGTGATCACTGAGGAATAAGTGCCCTGGAGTAAAGGCGGGAAGCTGGAAGCATGGGGTTAAAATATTGGGGAGGGAGAGGCAGCTGACCACACCTCAGATGTCAGAGAAAGCTCACAAATATTGAGACTGATATTTACTTTTCAGGGAAACATGAAGATTAAATGGAAGAAAAAGGAAAAAAAAAAATGGCTAGTAGCTTAATGGGAATAACTGAGGTAGCCAAAGCTGTTTTTTAAAAATACTGGAGGTTCTGCCTAGAAAAAAGAAATGGCTTTGGCAAAGACAGATGGCTAAAGAGCAGGCAAATGCAGCATGAATGGCAGTGAAGACCAGGGTGGCTGGTGCCTGGGCTGGCCTTTAATAAAAGACATACCTGCAGCAATTAGTCTAGGAAATGAGGGAGGGCAAGTCTAGACCAAGGGGAACAGGAGAGGGTGGGTGAATATCCAGATGAATTTGGAATGGTAAGAATGGGGTATTTTAAAAACCCTAATGTTCTCTCTCTCTCTCTCCTTTCCTTTCCCCCCACCCCACCTCTCTTTCTCTCTCTCTCTCTCTCTCTCTCTCTCTCTCTCTCTCTTTTTTTTTTTTTTTTTTTTTTTTTTTTTTTGAGGTACTAGGGATTGAACCCAGGGACACTCTGTCACTGAGCCACATCCCAAGCCTTTTTTATTTTTTTTTTATTTTGAGACAGAGTCTTGCTAAGTTGCTGAGGCTGGCCTTAAACTTGCAATCCTCCTGCCTTAGACTCCAAAGTCTTTAGAATCACGTTTGTACTACTGCCACTGGCTCAGATGCCCTTTGTCTAAGGAAAGCAGAAGGCATAATCGTCCACTGAACATGGGTATTTGAAGGTAAGTTACAAGCTTGTGGAAGACAGAAAGACTTTGAACAATGACTTTCAACTGAAGTGATTTTGCCCCTGCAGTCAAGAGACAGTTTTGGTTGTCACAATAGGGGTATTATGGCATCTAGAGGGCAGGGGCAAAGATTCTGCTAGACTTCCTACCATCCACAGGACAGCCCTGCACCCCCAATGAAGAATTATCCTGCTCAAAATGTTAATAGTACCAAGGCTGAGAAACCCTGCCTTAGGATAACTATTAAGGGAATTTCACCGAGTCAATAAGAAATAGATGGGGAGGAGGAGGCCCAGCACCTTCCCAGGGCCCCCCAAGCTTAAATAGCATAAATGTGCAGTGAATCCAAATTTTTTATTCTTTTGAAGTTTTTTAGTTATGTTAAACAAGGAGAGCTCATATAAATATTATGTCTCTTCTTGAAGGGCTTTGTAAACATTTGTCATGGCTCAATCACTAAAGGTATTAATATCTAACATTCATTGCCTTAAATAAAACTTTGAGGTAAGTAACTTTTTTCTAGTTTTCTTGATGACGAAACAAAAACAGAGGTTAAGTAATCTGTCCAAGGTCACACAGCCAGGAAGGGGTTGAGGCAGGATTCAAACCCAGGCAATTTGACATCAATGTCTGTCTTCTTATTAGGATGTCACGCTGTTCTTAAGGCAAGTTGCTTCCATTTCTCATTTTGACACTTCACATGACCCTCCATTCTGGAATGTGAGCACCTAATTGACATTTCTTTTGATTGTCCTGCTTGTGCTTACCGGTTCCTCTTAGTACACAGGATCCAGTTTTGATTTCAATGATCTGAAATAACTAATTTTAAGAAAGTTCACCAACCTAACTCCTTAGAAATACAAATGGCCAGCCTGTTTTATGAACCATCCTATCACCCATGTCCCTCATTCTGAGACTGCAGAATTATTTAATGCCTCTGAGCATTATTCACTCTATCTGTACGGCCTTTTGACTATTGATTCCAGTCCTATGCTCTGCTCAGCCTGGGTTTGGAATTGTCAACCTCCTGGGGTTATTTTGATCAGGACTTTGCAAAAGTGCTGCGTGGGGGGTCTATCTTATGTCTATCTTATGTATATATCAGTTCAAGGAAAACTCTGGAAACCCTAACGATGGGCCTGCGGTTAATGCTGTTATGAGAAATGCCCAAGAGATAGATTAGGGAATTAGACACCTGAAAGCACCATTAACCCATCCTCAGAAGCTGCTTCACTTTTTTTTTTTTTTAAATATTTATTTATTTACTTTAGTTGTACACAATGCAATGCATTTTATGTTTACGTGGTGCTGAGGATCGAACCCGGGCCGCGCACGTGCGAGGCGAGCGCTCTGCCGCTGAGCCACAACCCCAGCCCCAGCTGCTTCACTTTTGACCCAGCTCTGGCACTTGCCAGCAACAGAGCTGTAGGCCTAACACCTCTTGCCTTTGTGGTAACTGAAGGAGGCAAGGCTGCTGGACTGGGAAATGGAGCCGTGAACAGCTGACCTGAAGGACAATGAGATGAGAAGCAGCTAGCAAGGTGCAAATGGATCAGGATGCCCAACAGAGGGCCCATGCCCTTGTTCCAATATGGTCATTCCTCTCCCAGTCTGTCAGTGCTGCCTTTAGGGTCAAGGGGCTCATGGAGGGCCTCAAGACTTCCATCAGCCAACTTCCTCCTTCCTTTCCAAATCTTCTCATAGCTCTTTATCTGGCTTCTTTGTTTCCTGCTCCTCAGTGGCCATGAGCTATGCTCTGTCCTGGATGCCCTCAGCAACCTGCCACCTGCATCCTCCTAGTCATCCACACTTTTCTTGGACACCTGCTCCCAGAAAGTCTTACTTGATTATAGGCTAACATGTAAGAAGACAACCAGGATCACAGAACATTTTATTTCTATTTTAATTAGTAAGTTTTCTTTTTTCCTGATCTTTATTCTGGTTCTTGCTTAATTACTGAATTGATAGAGTTTATTCTTTCTTTTTTATATTTCCCCAACAATTTGCATTAGGTGATTTCCATTACTTTAACTCCAAGAAAATTATCAAGGTTTTAGCATTAGGGACTTCAGTAGATCCTCACTGAGTCATAGACATTTGGGATTTGGGGACTGAAACATGATGGGAGAGTTACATAGCAGCATCCTAGGCAAGTGACATCACTTCCTGTCTTATATCCCTTTCCATCAGAAATGTCTTGCTCTGTTTAACTTGGATGTAGCATGCTGTCGTGTTCTCCATTCCAAGAGGAACCCAGACATTCATCATAGCCCGCATTGGCGAGTCCCTCACAGCTCTTTAATGCTGCCACCATGCCACCCTTCTCAATATAGTAAGGGGACTTGGGATGGGGAGTCAAGTTCATCTGTCTGACAGATGAAGAAACTGATATGAAGGGGAAGGAGGGGCTATATTATAATCTTGAACTTGAGAGAAATATCCAAGAATGAAGCCCACATGCTCTGATTCCCCCAAACTATAGTACCGCTTTCTGTTTTTGTTTTTTCCAGTACTGGGGATTGAACTCAGGGGCACTAGACCACTGGGCCACATCCCCAGCCCTTTTTTGTATTTTATTAGAGACAGGATCTCACTGAGTTGCTAAGTGCCTCACCATTGCTGAGGCTGGCTTTGAACTCACGATTCTCCTGCCTCAGCCTCCCAAGTGCTGAAATTACAGATGTGCGCCACCGCGCCCAGCTCGCTTTTTGTTGTACATGGAGATGTGTCTCCTGTTCCTGAGCCTCTATGATGGTCACTTGGCCACTGCCAAGTATCACTCCCTTTCTCCATTTTACCCTCTCTGTTACTTCCATCAGTGAGGTTAGCATTAGGTAGGTGGTATAGCTCACATCTTTGGCTCTAACTCCTTTTTATCAGCCCTTGGCCTGGTCCCCTCTCTCAACCAAGAGGCCTACTTTCATTCAGCATCTCATGCTAGCTGATTCCTAACAAAGAGGTATTGGCTCATGTCCGATGCCATCTTATATCTTAATTTCCTATCGGAATGATCAAAATTGATTTCTACCAGGAACTGAAGAAAAGTGATCTAGCCAGGGCTAGGGTGGAAGGCAGAATCCCTAGAGGCCACCTCACTGTTTCTTTAAATTGTTTGGACTCTGAAACAAGTGATTTGCTCAAACAGAGGCCCTTAGGCCATCAGGTGATGAAAGGTATAATGTTTGATGCTCTTTGTTCCTTCTATGAGCTCCTTAAGCAGAAGAAGGGTATGCAGGAGCTAGTGTGACTCTTTGTTTTAGTAACCTAAAGTAGAGATGTCATCAGCCAGGCCAGCCTCTCATCTGGCTATCACACCAGGCTCCTTGGGACACTTCTGACCTAAAAGAAAGACCTAGAACAATGAATGCACATGATAGGTGCCTAATGAATGTTTGTTGAATTCTGCAATATCTCTGTGATCTTTAGAGAGCTCTCATTAGGAAAAAAAAAAAAAAAAAAAGACAGGAAATTAAAATGAATTTGGCACTGAGGCAGAGTAAATGTGTCTAAACATGAGATACAAATCGTGTCCTCCCTTAGTATCCCAGATTCTCCATGTGTAGTGACTTGGGAACTAATTTGGGCAGATGGATAAGCATGAAAACTTATTTCCAAGACCCCAAACCAGTGAAAGTGCTCCATTTTCACGATCCAAGGATCACCTAGGCCGATATTTGACCAAAAGAAGAAAAATACAAATTCCTGCTCAGGAAACTCAAATTTTTGCAGAGCTGAAGAACTTGCTGTTTCACAGCTTTAACTAAACAACTCTAGCTTGATTATCAAATATTAGAATTGGGAGAAACAAGCATTGATGCAAGTAAAAGAATATTCTGCTGCTGATTTAAAGACAAGTGAATCGCTAAATATTTTTATTAGCAGCAAATTTGCTGCTTGCTGGAACTAATTTCACGCCCTGTAGATATGGTGCTTAAGTTGGAAATGGCGTTAAATTGCTCTCTCCTTGAGGCGGGTAAGGTTTCTGATGGCAACAACCACTAGATGGCACAGATGAGGTAGCTCCTCTAACATAGGCAACTTTGGAGCCAATGATAGGGAAGTCCAGAGGAAGTTCCACCCTACATTTCCCTTCTTCCTTCCAAGGAAATGTCTGCATCCCAAATACCAAAATCTTTCTTAAAGGGAGTTGCCTAGAAAGGTCCATTCCTCCCAAGGTTCTTGAATTTCTCCATTCAATCCTTTCTCTAAATTCACAGAACACTTTTAGTTAGTGCATCCGATTTGCCAATCAATTATAACTTAACATAATTCCTGTTGTTAGTGCTTTCTCTTCAATAGCTTCTAGAAAGGAGCGATTGCATTATATCACCAGAATTGGGATCCAAAGTGAGCAGACAGGTACAATGTACAAGTCAGGGAGCTAGAATAAAAGAAGTGAGTCAAAGAATGTAGCAAACGAATGAGACCTAGTTAGATCCAAAGCAGGACGCAAAGTGCTGAGGTCATGGCAGAATGGGGTAACTGAAATCAAGTGGGAAATCCAAAGTGCAGGCAAATCCAGGACTGAGGGTCAGGGAATTGCTGTGGTTCATTATCTGGTTAGCAAGCCAGTCGAGGCTGTTAAAAACTAAAGGTTAAAACAAGCTGTGGATAAACATATAAACCAGTAGAATGCAGAATACAAATGGCCAAAAGGGGAAAAAAAGGCAAAAGGCCAAAAGGTCAAAGTAATGGTCAGGAAATACCTAGAAACACACAGAACAAGATTGAGGTACTCATTAGAGAGATGTTTATTGGCCAGTTAAAGTTAATACTAGAAACAAAAAGGGTTCACAAAGATCGTTTTGCCAAATTGAATTTATTTCCTTGTGTATAGAGTTATGAAGTTCATGAATCTGACCATGTGATGCTGTTGCTTAAAGATTTCTGATTTGGTTGAACCCTTCACTTGCAGAATAAAGCCCAAATTCTTTAACATGGCATTCAAGACCCTTCACAAGCTGTCCTCTGATGCTCTTTTCCCTGAGCCTGGCACTCTACCCACACTAGAATATATGCCACTCCTGAACCTTTCCAAGGACATTCACTCCTCCATCATTTGCCTATTCTTTTTCTTCATTCTGGAATTTCTCTCTATTTCCCTTCTCCACGTATCTCACAAAAAACCTATCTCTTTCAAGACCCAGTTCAAAGGTCATTTCTTCTGTGAAACCCCCCCCCTTTCTCTTTTTTCCTATGAAAAATTAATCTCCTTATTCTCCAGGTTCTTGACATACTTCAATACTGCAAATGTATAATATGATATAATATATATTATATATTGAATCTCTATATATCTCACTAATACAAATCAGAGTAGTGCATATTTTAAATATATATCTATCTATATTATTTTTGAAACTGATATATATATATATATATGTTCATCATCTCTGCTAGATGTGAGCTCTTTAAGACAAAACTAACTCTTTGGTCATTTTTGTATCCTCACACCTAACAGAGCCTATCAGTTAGGAGGTTGATAATATATGCTTATTGATGCCGATGGGGGGAAATGCTATACACAATGTATCTTTATTTAAAAAGAATTATTTAATAAGTCTTCCCTTTTATAAATAATCTTGTAAAATGGGTCATTAGGCAAAATTGAAGTTGCCTAAACACATACCCAGACTGGAAGGAGACCTCCAATGCTACCAAGTTTTCTCCCAGCCAATATTTTTGTTAGTGACTTGAATAAGAACACTTACCAAGTGTGAAAGGAGATCCACAAATATCATAGGAAAGATAATTGAGACTTTAAAAATGAGTCTAATAGACTAGAAGTTAGACTCAAACTAACAAGATGAAATTTATATAAATGCAAAGTCCTATGTTTAGATTTCAAAATAAATTTCACATACAAAGTACAGTGGAGATTTGACTGGGCAGCACTGGATGTGCAGAAGAAGTAGAAGCTTTATTAATCAAAAGCTTTGAAAGCAGAAGTGAGAGGTGACTAGTATCAAACTAAGGTCACTGGAATCACTGAAGATCATATAGTGTCCAGCTCAGAAGCAGCAATAATAGCATCTCTGTATTCCATGTTTTTTAGAGCCTATTTGAAGAATTATGAGCAATAACTTAACACCCAATTCTAAAAGATGCACTAATAAGCCACAGTTCAGTTCATCCAAATACCTGTGACTAGAGTCAAGAAACAATGAAATGCACAAAGAATGAGGGAGCTCTGTGGAAATGTGGAAGCTTGGAAAACTGAAAACTGAGAGGAAGATTGACAGGTACCTTCATATATTTTTAAAATGTCCTTCTGTGTGTTGCTACAAATGGCAAAACTAGACACAAATGAGTAGGAATTGTGAGGAGGCAGATTTTGGTTCAATATAAGAAAGAACTTTCTAAGATTGATAGCCATCCAACAACAAAGTGGGCAACTTTGGAGGAAATCAAGAGCCCCCAACCCTGAATACATTCAAGTGGAGGCCAAATGAATTCATAAGATTTATGGAAGAAGAAGATTTTATATTCCTAGTTTATAAAACTTGTAATACCCAATCTTTCAGTGGCTAGTCAGAATACTCAGGATAATGCCCAATTCCTGAATATAGACCACCTTGATGGTCCATATTCCCAAGACCCCTCCCCTCCACTTTCAGGCCCAGTACACCCCATACCACAGACATTCCCAACTATTGGCCCAGCACCTACTCTGCCATGTTCTGTCCTGTCACCACATATGGGCCCCACCTTGTGCCTGGAATCCTTTCCTCTTGTTCTCAGGGGCTAATCAATAAAGGGTAGGTTCCCTGACCTCTCTAGTTTCTTCCTCTGCACAGTGAAAGCAGCCTAGAATTTGCCTCTGAGGTAGCCTGTGTCACCAGGTTGTTTATCTCATGTGGTAGAATGTGAACAATGTGGAGAAGGGACTGTATCTTATCTCCAAATCCCTATTTCTAGAACACTGCCATTAGGTAAATAGATGTAGTTGCTCAGTAGGTGACATACATTGCATCAGGCCTTTATTCCTTAAGTCAAAACTTTACTAAGGGGTCAAAGGAATCTGGAGTTTACCAAGTGAGAAATTGTTTTTAGTAACAGAGGGTTTGGGAAATCTTGACCCACTCAGGGAATGACCATCCCTCTCACCCATGTGCAACTCAAATGATTTCACACTGTGACTTCCCTCCCTCCTTCCCTCCCTTCCTTCCTTCTTT
Organism: Tamias sibiricus; assembly: GCA_025594165.1. Classification (NCBI taxonomy): domain Eukaryota; kingdom Metazoa; phylum Chordata; class Mammalia; order Rodentia; family Sciuridae; genus Tamias; species Tamias sibiricus. The sequence goes on along the minus strand of CM046657.1, from coordinate 119,388,661 downwards.
CCTTTTTTTTTTTTTTTTTTTTTTCCATTCTAGGGATTGAACGCAGGTGCACTCTACCACTGAACTACACCTCCATACCATTTTGTTTTTTATTTTAAGACAGGATCTCCCTAAGTTGCCCAGGCTGGTCTCGAAATTGTGATCCTCATGCCTCAGCCTCAGCTGGGATCACAGGTGTGTGCCATCATTTTTTTTTCAAGGGACTTAACTGCATTCTCTCCATCTCCAAGCCCCCTGCCCTGTCTCACTACCCTCCTTTTTTTCTGTTTCCCCACTTAACATACTCACTGACTCTGTTTCAGTTCAGGGACATGTTAGTTAAACAATCAAAGAAGTGATTCTATTTATCATTATTTGTTGATTAGATCAACTTAAATCATATATACTTCCTTTGGAACCTCTCCGTTTGTGTAGTAAACTCATATGGCAATATTTTACATGGAGACTAGTTTGGTATGGTGCCCAAAGGTAAGCAAAACAGGGTTTCAGAGCAGAAAGTCCCCCATATGAAATTATCAAGGTTTCTTCTCCTCCATATAGACAGAGGCTCTCCCCAATTAAGTAAACAAAAGTAGAATGTTTGTGAGACTTCACTCTCAAACTGGGCCATACCTAAGTACTCATGAGCTTCTGAGAATAATATCAGTAATTTTATTCCTGATCCTGATTTAGCTGTTAGGTCTCCATCCTAAATATTGGCCTTTCAATCCCAGAACACAGCACCAATCCATGAAAAGTCTTTCCATTTGAGTAGCTGATAGCTCAAATAAGATTCCTCCCCATATTTTTAAATCCCTCCAGTCTAAGTCTGCCCATCTCCTCTCGTTCAGAGATCGAGCTTCAGCTTGACCCCGTCCTGCAATGTCCTTGTGGAACAAACAGAGAGTGGTCTTGGGTGTGACCCCAGATGGACAGGAACATTTTTAGCTGCTTCGCAGGTCCCGTAAGGAAATGTGGGGCTCAGCCCTGTCGTGGGCTGTATCAATGCCTCAAGACATCTGCTGATCCAGAAACCCCATGGTTCTTCTAATGCTCTCACACTCTCCCATAAAGTATTTTGAGTTTCCTTCTCCCCACCCACCAAATGTTCCCGTGTGGGCTCCAGCTGAGTTTGCCATATATATCCTCCTGGCAGCTGCCTGGTATTGTGTCTCTCTGGCTTCAGCCCTCTCTTTCTCTCCTTCTTTGCAAAAGTTGAGGAAATCACAACTCACAGAATCCTCCTCTGGCCAGCCAGTTGATATCAGTTCCTCAGAAAGAATGCCTGGATTGCAAACCCAGAGGCTGGTGGTGACAGATTCTCTCTCTTGCTGTTTGATGGTTTTATATCCTCCTCCTACTTCGTAGGAGAACAAAGGGATATTAAACCCCAGCTTATCATCACCCTTGTCACTCTCTAGGAGAGGATTCCATTTTACAAATATCGAAGAAATCCCACCCACCCTGCAGATGAGAAGAAATGAGATGAGCCTTCTCATGCCACCTCCCGGGGCGGAATCACCCAAAGCTAGTTAGTGCCTTGATATTATAGGAAGCAGCCCTTTCCCATCAGGGACTCTAACAGCGTACTTGGCTTACTCACTCTGCATTTGGTTTTTAGGGAGTTAGATCATGGCACTTCTAGGAAACTCCTCCAACTTCCTGTCTCACTCACAAAGTAAAGCTCAAGCTCTCTTAGTAGCCTGCAAGGCCCCCTCTGGGGACCCTGCCCCACCTTGCCGTTCTTGGACTATACCTGGCCCCTCCCCTCATGCTTTCTTGGCCCCTTAGCTCTTGGCAGGATAGCTCCTCTGCTCACTCATTTCCTTCAGGGCTCTGCTAGGATGCCACCTCATCAGAGAGGTCTTCCTTGATCACCTTATATCAAATAGCTCCCTGACCCTGCCTGCTCCTTCATCATTCTTTAACCCTGTGCCCCACTTTGCAGTCTTCACCGCATGTAAAACCAGCAGTTATATTATATATTTATTTGTTGATTACTGGGCTCCTCCCACTAGAATGCAAGTTCCATGAGAGCAGGGACTGTTTTGCTTATTCTTCACCACCCCATCCATTTTCCAGAAGAGTGCAAAGGCAAGGTCAAATGAATGAACAGATAAGGAATTGAAAGGCCCTACCCTTAGGCATCCACATTAATGAGCATACTATTACTTTCCCTGAACAAATAAACAGGTAATGTCAAGCTAAGAAGCACAGCCCCCTGCCCTCCACAATATGCTGTTCAGAAAACAGAAGGCTAAAAGCTGAACCTAAGATTCACAGAAAGCAATCACTCCTTTCTATATTAGAACTCTAGCTTTTCAATTGACCATAAGCATAATCGAAGTTCAACTTCCTCCCTAACCACAACCGTTTACCATTCTTTAGCTTAAAAAATAGACCTTATAGCTCCCTGCAGGTGTAAAGGCCTTCTGACTATCAAATAATCCAAATGAACTCCATCGGGCCACTTCAGACCCTCAAACATTTAATATATTACTTTATAATGTTAAGGCAGATCAAGCTCTTCCTTATCTGAGTAAAACAACCCTTTCAAAGAATAGACAAAATATCTGTCAGTCAGTTGTTGAGCCAACTGGTTGAATTTTTCTCTGAAATCCCTTCTGATTTGTAATAACTAGCAAATAAGTCAGAAATCAAAAGCATGTTACTTGTCTTGTCCATTTCTGAGTCTCACCAAAGAGAGATTCCTTCCCCTTCTCTAACACAGAGGAGGGCAAAGGCTTTTCACAAAACACAATACTACAATAATACTGAAGGAAGGGATCCAGGTTTGCTTTCCGTTCTATTGTCTTATTCTGTCAGCTCCCTTGTCTCCCCAAATCCAGGCTTAATAATTTACAGCGGAAAGACATTTAATAAATAAGCGGCAAGATTGGAGCTGTCAGCTCTGCACAATGGGATTGTTTGCACCTTCCTGCTTGGCGTCAGCACCAACTCTCCCAGCTTGCTTCAGCTGAAACAATCCCATTTGCTATTTTCATAAAATTAGTTCATCTGCAGTTTCTGTTAATCAGAACATTCTTTGGAGAGAATTATACTGGGATTTTATCATCATCTGAGTTCAACCATTCTGTGAATCTGATGAATTTTTAGCACCTCTGAATGGCAGAGAGGAGAAAACTTGGGTGGACTGATGTGACTGGGCAGGGCGCTCTCCCCTGATGAGTCTCCAGAACCTGGACCAGTCTGCACTACCACCCATCTGAGCAGCTTTCTCCCCTAAACACATCTACATTACATCCAATAATTCAAAATCTTCTTAGGGTCGTGGACCCTTATAAATTTTATAAAAAGCTATGGATAGTCTCCCCAGAAAAGCCCACATATACACATATACATTAAGCCTCACAATTCAGCAGGTTTGTGTATACTCTTCCCTCCACATTTATGACTTATCCAACAGGCTGGAGTAAAAATGTGTGTGCTGCAATTTTCCAATCATTCTTACCTCCCTTAACTATCTTAGGTTGGAATAGAAACTCACTTGCCTTCAAATTCCTTTGTTGAAACAGAGGAAAGAAAAAATTTAAAAAGAGAGAAAGGATGTGAAAGTAAGTTTTTCATGATGGCTGCTATGGTTTGGGTAAGTGTCTCCTGAAGGCACATGGATTGAAGGTTTTGTCCCCAGCTCATGGCATATTGGGAGGTAGTGCAACCTTCAGGAAGTGGAGTCTAGTGAAAGGAAATTAGATCATTGAGGGTTTGCCCTAGAAGGGAATATTGGGACTCCAGCCCATTCCTCTTGGCTTCCCAACCCCTGTGAGGTGAGCAGCTTTGCTTCAGCAGGCACTGCCCATCATGATGTGCCATCTCAATGCAGGCCCAAAAGCCATGCGACCAACCAACTGTGGACTGAAATCTCTGAAACAACTAGCTAAAATAAACCTTTCTTCATTTTCAGTTGATTATCTCGGGTATTTTGTTATAGTCATGAAGAGTTGACTAACACAAAGAGCAAACACTTTTTTTTTTGTACCAGGGATGGAACTCAGGGGCACTAGATCACTGGGCCACATCCCCAGCCCTTTTTTGTATTTTATTTAGAGACAGGGTCTCACTGAGTTGCTAAGTGCCTCACCATTGCTGAGGCTGGTTTTGAACTCGTGATCCTCCTGCCTCAGCCTCCCAAGTGCTGGGATTACAGGCGTGCACCACCTCGCCCGGCACAAACACGTTTTGAGAAGTGAGAAAAATGGAAAAATGACAACTCAAAATAGCTGAAATAAATCATGAATATCAGCCAGGCGCGGTGGCACACACCTGTAATCCCAGCACTTGGGAGGCTGAGGCAGGAGGACTGCGAGTTCAAAGCCAGCCTCAGCAATGGCGAGGCACTTAGCAACTCAGTGAGACCCTGTCTCTAATAAAATACAAAAAAAGGCTGAGGATGTGGCTCAGTGGTCGAGTGCCCCTGAGTTCAATCCCTGGTACCAATAAATAAATAAATAAAATTTGGAAAAAAAAATAAATAAATCATAAATATCTAAGCATTCCTTAATTAATATACATTGCACTGTATTAGTATGAATGAGACATGAGATCAAAATTAGGAAAGGTTTTGAGGAATTCTTCTTGCCTCCAGGTATATATAACACCTACCCAATTCTAAATAAAGTAATCTCTGCATGAGAAAAGTCATGGTATGAATGAAAGAAACCTTGGACCAATGGAGCCCAGCTTCTAGTACTAGCTTTGTTTACTGATTATGTGATTTTAGGCAAGAAGTAACTTGTCTCCATCAATATGAATTTCTAAAAATTAACACTATTTTTTTTTGAAGTCTATTTCAGTTCTAACAATCCATCAGAACTAATTTATTTAGGGGTGTCTAAGATTGTAAGAATCAAAATTTTCTTAAAGAAAGTGAATATTTTAGGTGATGGACCCTACAGTTTCTGTGACAACTGCCTAACCCTGCTGTTGTAGAGAAAGTAGACATAGACAACAAAAAAATAAATGACCATGCCTGTGTTACAATAAAACTTCACTATGGACACCCAAATTTGAATTCCATGTAATCTTCTTATGTCACAAAGTAGTTTTCTTCTTTCGATTTTTTCCCAACTATTTAAAAATGTAAAAAATTGTCCTTTGCTTGCAAATCATACAAAAAATAAATGTCAGGCCAGATTAGGCCCACAAACCACAGTTTGTTGAACCCTGATCCATAACCTCAGGTAAATACTATGGTCTGAAAAATCTTGGTGGTTATTCTGGGTGGCCTCAGAAAGTCAGTAACTTGGCTTCACAGATGAACAACTGTACTGGGGGGAGATTTCTGTTTGCTCAGTTTCCTAGTTAGCAGAATGGAATGGTAGTAGATTTGGAGCCTCAGCTAATAAAAGTAACTTCATTTTTTGGTACACTTTTAGACCTGCAAAATGCTGAAATAATCCTTACATGAGAAAATGTGTTCATAACATTCAGAACTCCCTGACTGAAAAAGTTTTGATAACTCTAAAATGAGCAAGAAAACTTCACATCTTCTTTTTTTAAATATGTATTTATTTGTTTTAGTTGTACACAATGTCTTTATTCTTACGTTGGTGCTGAGGATCGAACCTGGGCTGCACACGTGCTAGGCGAGCGCTCTACCGATGAGCCACAACCCCGGCCCAACATCTTCTTTTGAAATTTATACATGCTTCATAACCCTAGTGACCTCTATTTGTTGCTCTACTAGCTCTATCAGACAGCGTAACAAATTATTTTACACATTTGAGTAGAAGGAAATAAAACACTGCTTTTTGTTGCTGTTGTTGTTGCTTTCACTTGTTTGTTTAGGAGAGAAGAAAATTATAATTTAATAACATGACATGCATATGATACCTACGTGCATTCTACAAGTACCTACACACACATTCTATACAGCTGAGATGGGGAGTGATGTGAGAGGTACAGTAAAACACTTGACATACAGAAGATAAAAATTATCTTTTTAATTAAAAATTAAAAAGAGAAAGGTTGTATGATCAAGTAATCAATCTCTTATAGACTGGGGCACACAACTTCAATTCGGAGATAGCAGAAGATGGTGACAGCACTTCTCTCAATTTCATATCATTGAATCAGAAAACAAATACCCACTCCCAGTTAAGAGGTGAGATGGGGAAGGAACTTGGGAGAAAAATCCCTTCTTTTGGGAGAGAAAACTTAGAGATGTTTTATCCATTCAGGAAGATGTAAGAAGCTGGGAATGCCTCCTCATTCATGCCCATTCTTAATTTATAATTTAAACAAAACTACTTTAATCATTAGAAGTAGAAGGAACTTAACATTCTCTATCTCAGACTTTTGACCACTTTCCCCCAAAACTGATTCTGACCAGTTCAGCTACACATTATTTGCTACTATTTGTTTCCATGTTATTCTGCAAATACTCACTGCTCCTTCTTCTTTTAGCCTCCTTGTTCAAACTATTTCCTCTCCCTAGATTCCTTTCCATCTCTGTTCCATCTTTCCCATTTCTACCCATAAGCAAGGGCCCAGCTTTGTTCTTGCTCTACCATGAAGACACACCCACAGTGACTCCAGTCAAAGTAAAATGTCCTTGGAATAATACAAGAACAAAAATACAATAATGCAAAACTGCAAAATACTCTGAAATATGAGGTATCATTACCTTTTGGAGCAATTAGCTATAAATTAGTTTTGACCCACTGTTACGTTTTGCTTTAAAGTGCTTGCTAGTTGTTTCCTGTGTTCTCAACCTAACATTAGAAAACCACCCAAACCTCATTAAGGGGTTGCATCATATTTCTTGAGTATCCTCACAGTCTCTAATGATGCATATACTACAGTTAACACTCAAGTCCAATGAAATGAATTAATAAAAAATAATGGCTTTTTAAACCACAGAGCTCCTCACTGGACCAAGTAAGGTTAAGACGTTAAACACATAATAAATCATTTGTTAGTTTATGACACTGCAAATGAAGACTTGACAGTAGAATAAACTTGATGTCGGCAATCAATGAAATTCACTCATCTTCCATTTCATTCATAAAACTATGATTCAGCAGTTGAATTCCCTAAATTAATGGTGTTTCCATAGTTTGTCTAAGTTTAAACACTGCAGCTCTCAAATTTGGTATTCTTTGTTGGTTGGTTGTTTTGATACCAGGGATTGAGCTCAGGGCACTCGACCACTGAGCCACATCCCCATCCCTATTTTGTATTTTATTTAGAGACAGGGTCTCACTGAGTTGCTTAGCGCCTCGCTTTTGCTGAGGCTGGCTTTCAACTCAAGATCCTCCTGCCTCAGCCTCCTGAGCCGCTGGGATTACAGGCGTGGGCCACAGTGCCTGGCTGGTGTTGTTTTTGTTTTGATTATTGTCTGTTTTCCCTTCCTGATTCCACAGTGGCGCACAGACTTTCTCCCGGTTCCTTTAGTTGGCCTGACTGATGGCTTTTTTTGGTCTGTGGGCAATTCTGGCTATTCTGGTTGGCAGTTAGGTAACAGCAGTCTGCTAAAAGTGTGGACCAGCTCCAGTTGCAGCTGCCTGGAAGAGTGAGAGCAAATTATTTACTTGATTGACCCTACACCTGTAAGCTGCCTGTCACCGTAAACCGGGAGGAAAAACTCTCGGAGGCAGAGTTAAGCTTTTACTACTTTTACTTCTACTTTCTTAGAGCTTAGAGTCTTAGAAAGAAAGATAGAGAAAGATTTCTTCTTGTCTTCTTAGCTTAGAGTCTTAGAAAGAAAGATTAGAGCTTAGCTTAGAGAAAGACTAGAGCTTCTTTCTTCTCTCTTCTTTCTTCCTTCTTCTTTCTTCTGTCTTCTGTCTTCCTCAGGAGCCTCGGCCTAACTCTGACCAGTCATTACTTCTTCTATCTGGTTTCTCTTCTGTAACCGCTCTGCCTATGTTCTGGCCGCTCTGATTCTGACCGACCGAGTGACTGCCCGACGGACCGAATGAATTCGTTCTCCTCACTCGGACCGCTTTCACCCGGTTATATACCTTCAGGTTTGCGGGTGCCTACAGGTGCGTCACATACATATCAGGTGGAACCCATGGCTTCCAGCTAGCTACAACAGCCCTTCCTAATTAGGGCTCCTTCATACACCTCCTTCCCAGTCTGTAGACTTGGGTAGAATGATCCTTGCCTCAGTCTACTTCAAAGGCTACCGGAAGAATAACGCCAAATAAAATAAGGCGAGGTAAGGATAAATGAAACGTGACATTATTACAACTGGCCCTTTGGACTCACTTCCCGCCAAGAGGATTGTTAGCGACTCTTCATGACTAGTCCTAGAAGCACCACTCAAAACTTGCGCCCCGCCCGAGTCAGTGGGTAGGGGACTGAGATGTGTATCAGACTGCGGAACAAGCACTGATGTCTGTACAGGTCTCCGGACTTCGAGATGCGGGCGGCCTGTCCCCGCCGCTTCACCGCGGTGCTGTGCAGTCTCCAAGGCGACCGCGAAGGAAACCTGCAGACGCTCTCTAGTCCAACAACCCGCCCTCAAGCAACACAAACCAATGGTCCAGAGGGTTAAGGAAAGAATAATGTGATTGACAGATTCCCCGCCCCATGCCTCATCCCTCTATCCAATTGAAATTGAGGCCAGGCCCAAGACCGAATGGCACCGACCAATGGGAGTGCGTAACTGAGGACGTTGTGCCCACCCATCAAGCTCGGCGTTGCCTGGAGTCGCGGCAAATGTAAGCTAATGAGGGGAAAGTTGGCTGTTGAAAGAGCAGCACTGATTAGCGAATCCGAAATGGCCTGAATGAAAGCCTACTTGTGATTCGTCCTAAGTAGATCAAAGCCTCGGCGGGTTGGGACCGGCCGGACACTAGGGTATGAGTCCGAGCAGGGGAAGTGGGGTAACTCGGGAGCCGGATGAGGCGGGCGGCGGTGAGGAAAGCCGGACAATTGCCGGGTAGCGAGAAGGGCGGAGGATCGGGCTGCGGAGGCTGGAAGACAGTGTGGGCGGGCGGTGCGCGGACATCACAGAACACCCTCACCGCGGGTCTGGGCCCAAGGCCCGGCGGCTAATAAATTCTTAATAGAATGCAGAGAAGGAAGGACTGTTTTCTGTTTTATGCTCTTAAGAACGTAAAATGTCAGTGCCTTCGTTTTCCCTTTGTCTGAAACCTTAATCCCTCTCCAACTACTAGGAGGTAGCCAGGTGAGCGTTCTGATGAGACGTGCGGGCACTCTCTACCTCTTGCCGGTTTGAATCAGCGGCCAGGCTGGGGAGAGTAGAGAACTCCTAGTAGCCGGATGTTCCCAGGCTGCAGTGCTAGAAGCTGCTGGGTGATGGAGCTAGCAGACTGAATCGCTGTGGCACTTTTAAATCGCAACCGTGACCCGGAAAGGGGTGCACTGACAGGATCAGAATCCATGGACACCCCCCCCCCCTTTCTAACAGCGTGTTAAGTAAGAGTGGACGTCACATCCGTGGCATTTAGGTAGCTTTGGCAATTGATTTTTTCCCAGACGTTCATGGGACTTAATAAACCTGGAGGCATTCTTAATATTTTAAAATTCAAATGATAAATATTTAAAGTAGAAAAATAAAAGTGTGAAAGTCTCCCTATTATTTTTAAGGTTTTGGGACAAGCTATGAAAAAATTGAAAAGGATTCCTTCAGAAGGGCCATTCACTCCTGTAATCCATTGTTTTCTTCTCTTGCTTTCAAGGGCTTGAATCCACGTGAAAATCCGGCAATGGGTGAGGTATCATCCACCACCAGCAACTATTAAGCTTTTTACCCTTCACGGAGTCCATATTTGTCCTGGACAGTAAGTCATCTTATAATGGCCAATTGTATTCTCACTCAAGATTCTCAACTTAGGGAGCTGGGGCTATGGCTCAGCGGTAGAGCACTTATCGCTTATGTGTGAGGCCCTGGGTTCGATCCTCAGCACCACATAAATAAAATAAAGGTATTGTGTCCACCTACAACTAAAAAAGTTTTTAAAAAGATTCTCAACTTAGTGTTGAGTGCTGTATTTTTAGTAAGCTGGGGTCAGTTCCTCACTGGGTGCCTCTCTATCAGTTATCTCTGAAAGATGGATGAAAGGGCATGTAGAACCAACCTTAGGTAAGTGAAGAATGCAAATACATCCAAAAGGATTTGAAGAAACTTTTTCAAAAAAAGATCTCACAGCATCAACTCAGAGGGAAAAAATTGATCCTACAGTTGGTCCTGTTGTCAGTGGTTTTTACCTACTGTAGTCTACTTGCTACAGATATTGCTGGGCCTGATAGTGTATACATGTAGTCCCAGCAACTCAGGAGGTTGAAGCAAGAGGATCACAAGTTCAAGGCCAGTCTGGGCATTGCAAGCTCAAGCCATCCTGTCTCAAAAAATAAAATAAAACAGAATGGGCTGGGGATGTAGCTTAGTGGTAGAGTGCTCGTCAGACTTGTGTGAGGAGGACCTGGGTTCAACCCTAGTACTGCAAAATAAATGAATAAATAAGTATATGCTACACTTATTAAGTAAATGGACTTACTCTTGAAATCAGGTTGGCTAAACCATCACTTCTCTAAAGTCTAAAGAAATCCTGAACATTCAATAAAAACTTTAGTCTTGTGCTGGGGTTGTGGCTCAGTGGTAGAGCGCTCGCCTAGCACGTGTGCGGCCCGGGTTCGATCCTCAGCACCACATAAAAATACATGCATTGTGTACAACTAAAGCAAATAAATAAATATAAAAAAAAAAACTTTAGTCTTTATCATATCTGACTCAAAAGTAATAATTTAGCTATTCCGGTAGAGGAAATGAGCACAAGTATTATTCTCATATTGAATTAAAAAAAATTAAATGCCTAGATGTTCATTCCTCTACAGCAGCTTTCTTTAGTACACCCAGCCCTTCCTTTCTATACATAGTAAGAAAATATGTAGTTTGGTTTTAAAGTCATGAACCTCATTGTTAGAACAGCTAATTCTGGTTATCTCATACTTTAAAGCTATAACATATATAGAACCCAGTATCTCCAAGCTTTCTGTGGGAGATTGAAAGGATATGTCTCAAATGGTTCAGTTTTAACTACCATTATCCTGTATTCTAAGATGTTAGAGTTGATCCAGTTCTTACAGGTTATTGTGTAATATCATAAAGAGTACCAATTAACCTTAAGTAGTTATTTTCTTAGAGGTATCAGCCCAGTCAACCAAACTTAAAAACCTGAGTCATTTCTAAAACCTTCTCCTTAGATTTTCTATTTCCACAACCAAGGAAAGTTTATACACCTTTCATCTGAAGAACTACAGTAATCTAATTAGTCACCCATCTCTGATCTTGATCCCAATTCATGTGTACTCTGTCACCAATTAACTTTTTAAAACTACACTTGAAAATATTACATTGGATAGTATATCAAATACCTGTGTAATAAATATTTACTTTCTGGCTTATTTACTTAAGCTTTTAATTTTAAAGAAATAAAACCTCACAGATCTAGTTCAGATCCCTTCTCTTCCCTTTCCTCTCCTCTTTCCCTCCCTACCCCAGAGAGGCAAATACTCTCCTAAAATTATATCATTAATGCTCATATTTTTATACTTTTGCTGTATATATGTACATCCTAAGCAATATGTATTATTAAGGTTTTATTTTAATTTTAAACTACAAATAGTATATTGTGGATTTCATTTGTAATTTTTATCACTCAACATTGGTTTTTAGATATATTTATAGCAGTACATATAGATAAGTTCATTCATTTGAAGTGTTCATTATGAGTATATAATATTGTATTCATTTCCTTATTGATGAATATTTCAGTTTTTTTTTTTTCTGTTGTTTTGCTATTATGAATAAAGTTGCAATGATGACCCAAGAGTTTTTCTAGAACAGTTGTTCTTCATGGTGGTGGTACTGCCCTGGATTGGGGGTATTTTGGAATTTGTGTAGACATATTTAGTTGTTGTCATTGAAAGGAACTATTGGAATTTACCTAGGTGGGCTGGGGATTGTAGGTGTTCTGCTAGTTGTTTATAATGCATGGGACCGTCATCAGGTAAAGAATTGTCCTGTGTCCTATACTACTTTCTCACAGGGTATTCATTTCTAATTATCTGGGCCCAGAACCTAACTCTTATTTTTCATATTAACATAATGTATTTTTTGGCACAGTTTAATATAGTAAAATTTCCAGGAATGAAACTCTAATGTAAATCAAGGGAAAATTATACTAATTTGTGGTTTGGAACTTTAACAAGAGTTGTTCCTCACTCTAGAAAAATCACATAACTGAAGGCAGCACAGCTCGTGGTATTTGAGTTGCCAGCACAACACACCTGCATAGTCTGCATTTGTAGCTTTTGCGTTCATGGTGATTCTAAGTTTAGGTGCGAGCATCTGACTACTGTACTTCATTATGTATTCTAGTGTAGTCAGCCTGAACATTCATATTTTTAAACATATGCTATTTCATTATGAATTAGTTCCATTTAAAATTGGCTTCCGTATATGAGATAATGTAGAGGTCTAGTTTTATTATTTTCCGGTTGGATAATCACTTGTCCCACCACCAGCTATGAAATCCTTTACCCACTGAATCACAGAGCCAACTCCTTCCTGCATGAAGTTCTCACAAATGCATGGATCTGTTTCTGGGTTCTCAATTTCATGCCACTGGTCCATGTGTCTTTCTGCCACTATCACACTGTTTTAATTACCTTGGTTTTATAATGTGTCTTGTGGCAGTTGGTAACAAGAAAGGCAAGTTGCCATCCTACTTCTCAAAATTGTTCTGGCTATTCTTGGGTTTTTACTCATATGAATTTAGGATTCATTTTCAAGTTCTACAAAAATTATTTTTAGATTTTGGTTAGAATTGCATTAAATGTATAGGTTAAAGAAAATTGAGATCTTTGAATTGAACCATCTAGCAACATGGGTTATTTTTCTATTCAGGGCTACTTTATTTCTCTGTCCAGGTGCTTCTTAGAAAACTATCTTTCAATAAGATTTTATAATTTTAACTACAATAATCTTACAAATCTTTTGTTACATTTATTCACACTTACATACATATACATACACATATCTTTTTACTGTGAAGGTTTCCAATATATTCAAAAGTATAAAAATAGTATAGCCAACATCAACACTCTTTTCACCCAGTTTCAACAACTAGTTCACAACCAGTCTTGTTTCCTGTTAGCTCCTTCACTTCCCCTCTCCCAGATAACATGAAGCTCCTAGTCACATTTCTCTGATATGTTACATGTATATACATGTATATCCTAAAGAGCCTTCAATAGTTTTTTTTAAAAAAAACTTTTTCAATTAAAAAAAACATAATTCTCGAATATCATCAAATATCCAGATACTGTTGAAATTTCTCCAGTATTCTTTTTTTTTTTTTTTTTGGTACTGGGGATTGAACTGAGGGCCACACAACCGCTGGGCCATATCCCCAGCCCTTTTGTATTTTATTAGAGACAAGGTCTCACTGAGTTCACCGAGTTGCTAAGTGCCTCGCCATTGCTGAGGCTGGCTTTGAACTCGTGATCCTCCTGCCTCAGCCTCCCAAGTGCTGGGATTACAGGCGTGTGCCACCACGCTCGGCCTTCCAGTATTCTTTTAAAAGGTTTTTTTTTTTTTTTTTTTTTTTTTTTTTTTTTAATAGTGGCTTTGTTTGAATCAAGACCCAGAATACATATATTGCATTTGACTGATATGCTTCTTAAGATTCTTTAAAAGAAACCTTTTAATGAAGTATAACACACATACAGAAAAGTGTACAAATCCTAAATGTGTAACTAGGTATAGTTTACCAAAATGAATGAATCCAGGTAACCAACACCCAGATCAAAAAGCAAAATTTTTTTAAATTTAATTTTTATTCTAAGTTGTTATAAATGACAGCAGAATGCATTACATTTCATATTACACATATAGAGCATATTTTTACAAATCTCTGGTTGTATACAATGTATACTCACACCATTTGTGACTTCATACATGCACTTAGGGTAATGATATCCATCTCATTCTACCATCTTTTTTTTTTTTTTTTTTATTCACCCTTTTGCCCCCTCCCTCCCCCTCCATCCCCATTGGCCATTCTAGTGTTCCTCTAATCCTCCTATGCTCTCCATCTCAACCCGACTGTGAATTGGACTCCTTATATCAGAGAAAACATTTGGCATTTGAAAAAGCAAAATTTTATCAGCACTCCAGAACCTCCTTTAGCTCCTTCCAGTCACTACTTTCTGAAAGGAAAACATACTCTTGACTTCTAACCCCCCCAAAGTAGTTTGACCTTTCTATGAACATTATATAAATGTAATCAAACAGTATGAACTTTTTTGCCTCTGTCTTTTTACACTTAATATTTGTGAAATTCATCAAAGTTCATTCTTATTGCTTTATCCTGTTGCATTGTATGAATGAATACATCAACCATATTTACCCATGGTATTGGTGGACATGTGGGTTGTTTCCTTTTTCAGCTATTTCAAATAGGGTTGGAATGAACTTCTTGTACATGGGTTTTGAACTTCTATGTGCTTCTCTGTTAGAAATATACCTGGGAATGGAAGAGCTGGATCTGGGGGACACGAATTTCAGCTTTGATTGATACTGCCAATAGTCTCCAAAGCAGTTATAACAGTTTACACTCTTCGCAGTATTTGAGGGTTCCAGTTAATCTACCTCTTTGCTAACACTTTGTTGTCTGTCGTTTTCATTTCAGCCATTCTCACAGGTATGTAGAAGTACTGAATTTTGGCTTTCATTTGCAATTTTCTAATGACTAGAGAAGTTAAACTCCTTTTCACATATTGGTCATTCGGATATCCCCTTTGTCAAGTTTTTTTTTTTTTTTTTTTTTTTTTTTTTATCTGCTTGATCAGTTAGATTCTAAGATAGTTATATTAAAATCTTCTGCTAAATTTGTGGCTTTATTTATTGTAGTGCTTATGTCATTTTTGAGACTATGTTGTTAGGTTCATACTTGTTTCAAGTTGTGTCTTTTTGTCAAATTATTCCTTTTGTGTTATTCTTTTTAAAAAAATATTTTTAGTTGTAGATAGACACAGTACATTTATTTTATTTTTTATGTGGTGCTGAGGATCAAACCCAGTGCCTCACACATGCTAGGCAAGTGCTCTACACTGAGCTGTAACCCCAGCCCATGATTATTCTTATTAATATTGTTCAAGCTTAACATATATTTTTCTTGATACTAATATTGCTTCACCAACTTATATGTTTTCTTGTTTCACTTGTTTTTCCAAATTGTGATTAAAAGCACATAACATAAAATTTACCATCTTAACCATTCTTATGTGCACAGTTCAGTAGAGAAGTATATTTATATTATCATGAAACAGATCTCCAGAAATTTTTCATCTTTAAAAGTAGAACTCTACACCTATTAAAATTTCCCGGGCTGGAGTTGTGGCTCAGTGGTAGAGCGCTCGCCTAGCACGTGCACGGCCCAGGTTCGATCCTCAGCACCACGTAAACGTAAATGCATTCCATTGTGTACAACTAAAGCAAATAAATAAATATTTTTTTAAAAAATTTCCCCATTCCCTCCTTCCCCTAGTATTGTTTTGTTAGTGTTTCTTTGTGTGTTTTTTCAGTCTCTTTATTTTGAACCTCTTTTTCATTATGCTTTTTGTGTAGCTTTTATAGAGAGCTGTTTTTATTTTTTTTGTTTGTTTGTTTTTTGGTACTGGGGATTGAACTCAGGGGCACTCGACCACTGAGCCACATCCCCAGCCCTTTTTTTGTATTTTTATTTAGAGACAGGGTCTCACTGAGTGGCTAAGTGCCTCGACATTGCTGAGGCTGGCTTTGAACTCGTGATCCTCCTGCCTCTGCCTCTCAAAGTGCTGGGATTACAGGCATGCGCCACTGCGCCCGGCTCTTTATTTTTTTAATCTACCATGAGAATTCTTTAATAGCCAAGTATAATCTGATTTGTATTTACTATGGTTTTTGTTGTAATTTGCTATTTTATTTTGTATTTTTAAATTTTTCCTTTCTTTTTCCCCCTGCCATCACCTCTTCTTGTTTTCTTCCATTATTTTTATTATTTTTTTTTTCAGTCTACTTGTGTGGAAGTTGTCATTGTCTTTCTGTTATTTGGTATATGCCTATATGTCTTCAAACATCTATCCTTTGCTTAGTAAAACTTACTAATCATTAACTCCTCCTTCAGAGCAAGTAATATAGGTAGACTGCTTTTACTTTGAACTATTCTTTTTCACCTTCCATATAACTGTTGAGTAATATTTTAGTTCTTTCTCATTTTTAACCCCTTGAAAATTAGTCATCATCATTTCAGGAATATTTATAGTCAATTTTTGCCAATGTCTTTTTTACCATTTTTTCTTTTATCTTTCTTGGTTCATTTTCCTTTTTGTTGGAGTACATTCCTAAGTAGCTCTTTTAGTGATGATTTTTGAGAGGTGAATTCCATTTCAGTCTTTGTATGTCTGAAAACATTTTTTTTTTTTTTTTTTTTGGTACCAGGGATTGAACTCAGGGGCACTCAACCACTGGGCCACACCCCCACCCCTTTTTTGTATTTTATTTAGAGACAGGGTCTCACTGAGTGGCTAAGTGCCTCGCCATTGCTGAGGCTGGCTTTGAACTCGCGATCCTCCTGCCTCAGCCTCCCGAAGTGCTGGGATTACAGGTGTGCGCCACCGCGCCCGGCAAAGCTGAAATGAAAACATTTTTAAGTCCACCCTTGAGTCTTGCATGCACATCTGTGGTGGCATCCTAATAGAGGTTTTGGTTTTGTCTCTGCTGGGATCCTATAGGTACCTTACTTTTAGTCTAGTTTTTATGTTAATCTTTTTACTGAGATTCCCATACCACATTGGTATTGTGACTTGAACTCTATATTTAAATGCAGGTTAGGATTCAGATTTCTCTTTGGCTATTCTTTTTCACCCATGGCCTGAGTCACTTGTCTAGCTTTCTTTGAAATCATTAGAAATTTTTCATATCATATTTCAAAAATAGTTAAGTCCTTAGAGGGCCCAGCATGATGTATTGTTCTCAGTTCTAGTTCTCTGCATCATGGGCCTGAGATCTCTTCTGTCCAGGACAGGACCACTCTGAAGGCCTATATCTGCTGCCATTACCCCTGTAGATCTTTCTGCTCAGTCCCTACTAACCACTCAGGCTTTGAGTTATTATTATTTTTTTTTTGTTTTGTTTTGTTTTGTTTAGAGTACTTAAGGATTTTCCTTCATTGCTTTATAAATTTGTTGAATTCTTTTTATCCTGTTTTATTAGCATTTCCACATGTTCACTGTTGTTCCCTTTGTTAGTACTGTTCAGTGCATGGACCAGAAGTTATCTGGTCATCCTTCTAAACCACGATATGACCTCATTACTCCCTCACTTGATTTTCAGATTTGTTAGCACTGCTTCCTTTATTCATCAAACAAATTTATTCCACATAACCTCTGAGCTACAAACTGGGGATACCAGGTGAGAAAGTTTCTATCTTCATGAATTTACTATTCTAGTTGGAGAGAAAAAATAAGCTTGTAAGCAAATAAATATAATGTTATCTACAAAGGTAGCTCAGTGGTAGAATGCTGCCTAGCCTGCATGAGGCGCAGGGTTTGATCCCTAGCACTGCAAAAAATAAATGTTAGTCAGGTACAGTGGCACATGCCTGTAATCCCAGTGACTGTGGAGGCTGAGACAGGAAGATCGTGAGTTCAAAGCCAGCCTCAACAACTTAGTAAGACCCTGTCTCAAAGTAAAAAGGGCCAGGGATGTGGCTTAGTATGGTTTCAATCCCTAGTACCTCCCCACATACAGAAAAATGTTAACTACAATTAATGATAAGTGCTCTGAAGGAACTAGAGAGATGGAAAATCACTGTTTGGGAGAGTTACTTTAGACAAGGCAGTCCAGGAAGACCTCTTAGAGGAAGTGATATTCCTTCTCTGAGGAAGCCAAGATGGGAACAACAAGGAGAGTCCAGTCCTACAAATAGTAGAGGGATTGTTGGAGATTGAGGGTTAATCGTAGGTGGTGGAAATAGCCAAATACAAAGACCTAGAGATAGGGAAACACTGGCTTGCTGGAGTAATTGGGACAACATCCATGCAGTGCTAGGGAGGGGCATAATACTCCCCAGTGAGGTTAAATAGGCCTCTCCCCTTACTCCTCATCTTGCCTCACTGATTCTTTCCAAAGAGTTCCTGTGCAAGGCCCCTCCTTTGTAACCCTTCTCACTAACCCAGTTCCTGCTGCACTTGCTACTTACCAGAATGTAACATGGACAGGTGTTTATGTGATGGTATTCTCCAGTAGACCTAAAGCTTCTGCCAGGAGAGATTTTCACTTACCTTTGTCATCTCCAGCGTGTAGATTGGTGCTTTTACATGGTAGGCATATCATGAATGTTGATTGAATTACTGTGTTTTTTAAAGCAGTTCATGCTTAGAACTTCTTTTCCAATTACTTTTTAACAAAACTTCTCATTGATAAATTTTTGTGACATTTAAATATCAGGTAAAGAAAACCAGCAACCTAAAGAAGAATCTGTTGCTTAAGACTTGTCTCTGATACTGGAAAGAAAATCAGGGCAAGTATGGTAGTATGGTGTTGCCCTGTAGTGGGTTGATTGATAGCCCCCCAAAGTTATGTCCACAGCTTAACCCCTAGAATCTGTGAATATGACCGTATTTGACTAAAGCATTTTTGTAGATGTAATTAAGTTAAGGAGCTATGATAAAATCATACTAGATTACTTGGATGGACCTGAAGTTCAGTGAAGATGCCCTTATAATAGGCAGCCAGGAGAAGACAGAGAAGGCCATGTGAAGATGGGGACAGAGACTGGAGTTGTGAGTCACAAGCCAAGGAACACCTGGAGCCACCAGAAGCTGGAAGAGGCCTGGAAGGATCTTCCCCTAGATCCTTTAGCGGGAGTGTGGACTTACTGACACCTTTATTTTTTACTTCTCATCTCAAGAGCAGTGAGAGAATGAATTTCTCTTGCTGTAAGGCACTAATTAGCAATCCAGCACATCCCCCTTTGCAGTTATACTGCACTGACTCCTTCTGTGACATGGACATATAATACCTTCCTCCAAAGCTTATTGCTATGATTAAATGAGATATGTTTGTAAAATGCTAAGTACATAGTAAATGTTCAAAAGTAGTGATGGTTGTTGTTCTTTAAGGACTGGAAGTTTTTCTTCCTTTTGCAAATAAGCACTCAACAGTAGAGTGGAAATTTCTGTCTTATGATCACCTGGTAAGTCAAAGTTCATGCCATGATTTTTTTTTTTTTTTTTTTTTTTTTTGGTACTGGGGATTGAACTCAGCAGCACTCGACCACTGGGCCACATCCCCAGCCCTTTTTTTGTATTTTATTAGAGACAGGGTCTCACTGAGTTGCTAAGTGCCTCGCCATTGCTGAGGCTGGCTTTGAACTCACGATCCTCCTGCCTCAGCCTCCCAAAGAGCTGGGATTACAGGCGTGCGCCACCGCGCCCGGCTCATGCCATGATTTTAACCTAAGAGCTTCAACTTCTGCTTTGGCCCTGAAGCTCCCAGGTCCTTGTGCCTTTAGCAGACCTTAGTTAAGATATTAGAGCAAGGGAGAGTTTAGTGTTCTGCTGTGGCTTGGGGAAGAAGTTAAACTAGAACTCAGAGATCAAATTTAAAATTACACACATGGAGCAGAAAGCAATCTCTCAGTCCCCGCCATAAAGAAAGGCTTTGGGTTCTAAATTTCTAGTTCCCATTAAGGGACTCTGGGACTGGACATTCCTGAAAATTAAAGACCTATAGTGAGTGATCCTACACACCAATCATCAAAAACTTCCCCATAATGAGGTCAGGCTTTCTGTGTTTGTCTGAATGTCAGGAGTGGGTGTGGGTAGGGGTCCCAGACAGAGTGCAGGCTGATGATGTCTTCCTCCCCAGGATGGCTGGCACGGTGCTTGGAGTGGGTGCTGGCGTGTTCATCTTAGCCCTGCTCTGGGTGTTGGTGCTGCTGCTGTGTGTGCTGTTATCCAGAGCCTCCGGGATAGCTAGGTAAGGTATTCTTTCCAGCTGGGAGTCCTAGGTAAAAGCAATTAGAGGCAAAATCGCTGACGCTCATTAAACATTTAGAATTCAGAAGATCATTTTTGTAATTACTGGCAGTTTGAATGAGTTGCATTTTAACCTCTTATCATAAGCACTAACTGTGTTATTTATGCTCTGAGGCAGAGGTGGGAGGAGAAGAAGGGAAGTGTATTTTTCAGTTCTCACTATGGAGGAGATCAGGGAAGACAAGAGATGACAAGAAAATCTGCTTTCACTGCCTATTGAATCTCTTGGGGT
Source organism: Tamias sibiricus (assembly GCA_025594165.1). NCBI lineage: Eukaryota > Metazoa > Chordata > Mammalia > Rodentia > Sciuridae > Tamias > Tamias sibiricus. Next base: position 119,368,368 of record CM046657.1, on the reverse strand, counting down.
TGAACGTGGGAGTTTTTCTTAATTGTTCAGATTTATGGCACATGCTTGGTCCAGTCCCTGAGGCTCTAGGCTTGGACTCAGGGAAACGAAAGAAGCCTTCAATGGGTTGAACTGGCCTTCTGCACCTGGCACTGACTTTGGAACAGAGTTAGGCTACTAACAGAACCTGAAAATAGAGTTGCACTCTGGCAAGTTAGTGTCAGTAGGAAGCAGAGATTACAGAATTTGCTAAAGTATCTGGTCTAAAAACATCCTAAGTAGGAATGGGGAAGGACTGCTTTGTTGTTGTTTTTTTAATGACTTCATGCAGAAGCACAAATGAAAACTACGAATTCCCACTGTTAGGAATTGGAATTACCCAGAATAAAGAAGAATGCACTCAGCTGGTACCCATCTAGGAAGAAAGGCTTTGGGATGGAGGCTGGTTGTGGACAGCAGATCTCTGGACTCTGTTAAGGGACTGAAACATAGACTACTGACCCCAAGGAAGGGCCAGTCTGGGCCTCATTAAAGAAAAAACTGTAAACAGTGATTTTAATACTTTGTCTTTCTGGTCCCAGGTTCTCAGTCATTTTTGTATTCGTTGGTGCTCTGATCATCACATCTGTTCTATTACTTTTTCCCCGAGCCAGTGAATTTCCAGCCCCAGAGGTCGAAACAAAGGTAAAGCTGTTGGTTTCATTTTGTCCTCTGGTCCAAACCTTCACCCTGCCCTGTGACCTGAGATGTTAGAATTGCAGTGTTTAAACAACGATGGGAAAGCTCAGAGGGAATTTTAAGACCCCTACCCCTTCACCCAGGAAAAGAATCTTCTGAATTCCACCTGCAACACCTCCAGGGAGAGGTCTGCATGAGTTGTTCTGTTCTCCAACTTGTGTCAAGTTGTTTTGAAAAGCCACCTTCTACTGTGGGGACAGAGAAAGAGAAAATGAGAAATGGGAATAGTCCTGCTCCCGAAGTGAGGTGTTCCCATTCCTGGTGGCCTTGGCTCAGATCCTCATATCTTGGGTTGAAATTGACGTAGTACCATCAGAGTGCTGAGCAACATGAATTTCCATCTCCATGTGGTACACCTTTTCCACTTATGATGTGGAGAGAATCATTTCCATAGAGAAGAGAAGTGGGGAAAGAGGAACATTCCTGTGGAAAGTAGAAGTAGAAAATATAGATGAATTCAATACTAACAATTCCATTGGTCCACATATGCCAGCTTTCACCTCTGTAAATGGATCCTTATCACCTCTCTTATTGTTATTTGCTGGAGATTTCACCCATTCCTGAATGAATGGGGTGCTGGTTTAACCATGCACAAGTGGCCTGAAACCCATAGGAACCTGATAAGGTTATTGACTTCATTTGTTCTTGCTCCTTCTAATAGCTTCTTTTTTCTCAACCTCCATTTTAATTTTTAAATAATAATGGTGATAATAGCTAACATTTATTTTATTTTTTTTAAATATTTATTTATTTGCTTTTAGTTGTACACAATGTGTTTTTACATGGTGCTGAGGATCAAACCCGGGCCATGCACGTGCTAGGCAAGCGCTCTATCGCTGAGCCACAACCCCAGCCCTCTAACGTTTATTGAAGGATTACTGTGTGCCAGGTCCTGTGCTAAGCACGTTTATACAATCTCATTTAAACTTCAGGCCAACCTAAGTAGTGCAAAGTAGGTGCTATTACTGTCCCCATTTTATAGGTGAGGTCACAGGAGCTGTAGAGGTTAAGGTAATTTGCCCAAATTCATACATACATAGTAAGAAGCAGAGCAAAGAGTCAAGCTAAGGTCTACCTTCAAAATCTTCATTGTTGGGGATTCAGCAGAATATCAGGGGCCAGCCCAGAGAACTCACAGGTTACCAATTTGATACTAAACAACAGTACATAGATTTATATAACTGGACTACAGTGGACACACACTTCCAACCTTATGTAGGATTCTACCTTGGCAAAAGGAAGGAAATTAGTTCCAAAAACTCCAAGGGAATAATACCACACAAATTCAAGGAATTATTTTCATTAGTTCCATATCTTTTGTTTACATTTGGAAACCACTCTGAAGGTAGAAGTACTGTGTATGTGAGCTAGGGGTAAATTCCCACCTCAGTATCCTTACTAAGAGGAGAGAGTGATAAGATTTCTGTGTTGCTGCAGATGTGACTATTAGAAGAAGGCAATAGAGTAAACACTGTTGAAATCAGTCCATCTCTTTTCTGTCATATGAGTTTCAGACTCAGGAGAGAATGGGGTTTGAGCAAAATGTGTTTGTCAGCATAGCCAGCAGAATGGAGTTCTCATTTTCAGGTCTTGAGAGCTGGCCCCTGCAGCAACCAGGCTCAATACTGTATCAATAATACATGGCCTGGGCCTTCTGCACCCAAGGCCTGCTAATTGGCTAATTAAAAAGTGAAACAGTCGAACGAGCAAACATGTAGCCCGCAAGAGACTTGTTCAGTAACAGAGCCAAGGTCAAAGTTATGTTAAAGCTGTTTTATCAAACTGACCTTTGTTATAAGTTGACTGTTGGGGTAATCTCTGAAGCAGCTGGGGTGTCTTAGTCGTCTTCTTTTTGGTGTCTTTGGATCTCCGCAATCGTACCCAAGCTTGGATTTTGGCAGGTGCTTTGTGTATCAGCACTGTATTAGTTTCCTATTGCTGCTGTAACAAATTACTGTAACCATAGGGGCTCACAACATAAATTTACTATCTTACAGTTCTGTAGGTTAGAAGTCCAAAATCAGTCTTACTGGGCTAAATAAAATCCAGGGTTCAGCAGGGCTGCATTTCTTTCTAGAGGTTTTAGGGGAGAATCTACTTCCTGGCCTTTTCCTGCTTCTGGAGGTTTCCTCTGGCCCTTGACTGGTGGCCCTCTTCCTTTATCTTTTTATTTTGCAGGGAGTTGTGGTACTGGGTATTGAACTCAGGGGCACTCAACCTCTGAGCCATATCCCAGCTCTATTTTTTTGTATTTTATTTAGAGGCAGGGTCTCACTGAGTTGCTTAGTGCCTTGCTTTGATGAGGCTGGCTATGAACTTATGATCTCTCAGCCTCCTGAAATTATAGACGTGCGCCACTGCATCCAGCTTCTTCCTCTATCTTCAAAGCCAACAATAAACATCTCTCTGACATTGCTTCTATCCTTACACCTCTTTCTCTGACCCTCTATCCTGCTTCCTCCTCTAACTTTCAAAGACCCTTGTGATGACATTGGGCCCACCTGGGTAATACAGGTAACGGCCCTGTTTTCAGGTTCATTTGGTTAGTAACCTTAATTCTTCTTTGTCATATAATCTAACATATTCAGAGCTTCTAGGAATTGGGATATGGACATCTTTGGACCATTTTTTTGCCTATAACAGTCACCTCTTGGATATTTTGGGTTCTCTCCTAGATATGGGTTTTCAAGGCTTCTGTGAAGTCCATCACTCAGTTTGAGTTGCTGCTCCATAAAGTCTGTACATTAAATTATTTTTTTTTTCTGCCTAAATTTAGGGGCTCTGGTAGTGGATAGCACATAAGTGAATAGAGCCAGCATCAGTTATAGCTATTTATTTTTATTTTTTCAGTATTGGGGATTGAACCCAGGGCCTCCAGAATGCTAGGCAGGCACTTTACCTACAGCCCCAGATGCCCCCACCTTTTTAAAAATTTTGAGACAGAGTTTTGTTAAGTTGCCCAGACCACACTCATACTTGCAGTCCTCCTGCCCCAGCATCCTGAGTAGCTGAGAGTAGGTGTGTGCACCACACCCAGCAGTTGCAGCTTTTTGTCAACAAGGACGGGGAACATTGGGGCCTCAGGGACTAGGGCCCTGTAGCTCACTGGTAGTATGCTTGTCTAGCCTGGCGAGGCCCTTGGTTCAATCCCCAGTACCACAAAAGAAAAGAAAGAAAAAGGAAAGCAGAATAAGAAAGAAAGAATTGGGGCCTCAGGTATGACAGTTTACCAGAGAGCCAAATGTATGGTGGAGCAAGTTACTTATCTTCTTAATGTTTTGGTATGCCATTTGCCCTCTCCCCTGAGAAGCTAAGTAATGAATGTTAGGGTTCAGAACTCATCTGATGAAAACTTTGAAGAGTTACCTTTTCATTTGAAAATGAACCCTTCTGACAGCCGTAGGTTGGTGGCTGGATAATACATATACCAAGTTTTTTTGTTTTGTGGTTGTAGATGGACAGAATGCCTTTATCTTATTGTTTCTTTTTATGTGGTGCTAAGGATCAAACCCAGTGTCTGACATGTGCTAGGCACTCATTCTGCCACTGAGCTACAGCCCCAGCACTACACCAAGTTTTTTTATACTATTGTATTTTAATATATGTTCCAAATTCTCCATAATAAAATGTGTTTTAACAACAACAACAAAAAATGATTCGTTCTAGACCAAGCAAACTTCTCATTAACTCTTTGGGATAACTGGTTCCAAAGCATCTATTTATAGAGGGAACTCAATTACAAATATGAATGAACAACTGCTGATGAATTTATCATAGATTTCAGATCAACACAGCCAGGATGCTGAAGGTTAATAATTTCACTTTGGTGTTTTCTTTCTCCAGATTGTGGATGCCTTTTTCATTGGGCGCTATGTCCTGCTGGCTTTCCTCAGTGCTGTCTTCCTTGGAGGCCTCTTCTTGGTTCTGACTCATCATATCCTGGAACCAATCTATGCCAAACCACTGCGGTCCTATTGAGCATTGTTGGGGAAAACCAAGACCCTGTTCTCCTCTGCTCCATTTTTATGTCATTGAGAGCAACAAGGGACTTCAGATCCTTCCTATCTTAAGGCAGAGGAATATCCATTCATCACTAAGACAAATCTCTTGAGCGCTGGCTCCCAGAAACAGGGTTGCAAAATTGTCCCCAGGGGCATCGATTCTCACCGTTTTAGGAGGAATGCTGCTATCTTCTTTGTACCTGCACTTCAGAAATTTTATCTGTTTTGAAAGGAAATAGTAATAATAATCATCTTAGAGTAGATTTTCAATCACGCCATTTACAAGTGGACTGGGTGGGGGAGGATGAACCTAGTCCTTTTTGATAAAACATGAAATTCTTAGTTATAAATTATAATCATAGGGCCAGGCGAGCCTCAGCAATGGCGAGGCACTTAGCAACTCAGTGAGACCCTGTCTCTAAATAAAATACAAAATAGGGCTGAGGATGTGGCCCAGTAGTCGAGTGCCCCTGGGTTCAATCCCCAGTACCAAAAAAAAAAAAAAAAATAACGAACAAAATAAAAAATTATAATCACAGCTGGGTGTGGTGGCACACACATGTAATCCAAGCTACTCAATAGGCTGAAGCAGGGAAATTGCAAGTTTGAGGACAACCTGGGCAACTTAGTGAGACCCTGTTTCAAAATTTTTCAGGAAAAGCCTGGGGGTATAACTCAGCCATAGAGTGCCTCTGGGTTCAGTTCCCAGTACCACAAAAAGTTGTAGTTATTTGTAAAGGAAAAGCACTCAAACACGGAAGGTTCCTTGAATGTGATAATTTGGAAGGCTAATTTAGATGTTGGTTATTGACCACTCAATGCATATAATTTCACAGAAGCCTATAAAAGCAATGGGTATTACTTTTTCCTCTGCTCTAATAAAGCAATAAACAACCACCAAGGGGCTGACTTTCCCTTCAAACTCTTGGCCATGCTATTCTGAAGGTAGTATTTTTGTATTTCAAACTTGTTTGGAAATTAGAGGACATGTAGGGAAATGTTGGTAGTCTGTCCTCCTGCCATGCATCTCTAGGTTCTCTTCCAGGATGTGGTCCCTCTGTGTGCTTTCACATTATCTTAACAGGCCATTTTAGGTTGTGGTGCTCTCTCTTCATCTTTGTAGCTCTTTCTCCAACCCTAATCAGGAACATATATTCTCAGCATTAGATTATAACTTTATGCCTGTCCGATCTCCCCGACCAAGTGAAATTTGTACCTAAATGCACGAACACTTTAGGAAGTGTCATCCTGACACCCTAGACCTGTTTAGAAAAGGGTCTTTTTTTTTTTTTTTTTGGTATTAGGGATGAAACTCAGGGGCACTCAACCACTGGGCCACATCCCAAGCCCTTTTTTTGTATTTTATTAGAGACAGGGAGACCCTAAGTGCCTCACCATTGCTGAGGCTGGCTTTGAATTCACGATCCTCCTGCCTCAGCCTCCCAAGTACTGGGATTACAGGGGTGCGCCACCACACCCAGCTAGAAAAGGGTCTTCTGGCTTAAAATGAAGAACCAAGAGAACAAGTTAGAAAGATTGATTAGGTATGTGTTATATGCCAGTAGTCTGCTAATACCTTTGAAGTTTATTTAAATTTTACAACAATCTATAATCATCACCCCCCCACTTTTTTGTTGTTGTTGTGCTGGGGATTGAACCCAGGAGTATTCTACCACTGAGGTACATCTCCAGTCCTTATTTTTTTATTTTATTTTGAGACAGGTTCTTACTAAATATCTGAGACTGGCCTTGAACTTGTGATCCTCCTTCCTCAGCTTCCAGAGTCGCTGGAATTACAGGCATGCAATACCATGCCTGGCCACCTCCATTTTAAAGTAGAAAAAACCCTGAAGCTTAAATAGATTAACTGACTCATTTGAGCTTCACTCAACAGCCAGTGTACAAACCCAGGTGTGGCAGACTCCTAGGCCTATTTCAGACTAGAAGATGGCCCACTAAGCTTGGTGGAACCTTGAGAGCTTAAGGAAGGTTAGGACTATTTTGCTTTCTCTCTGGATCTTGTTGGCAGTGTAGAAAAGTACTCTGTCCTGCAGCCCCAGAGCAGGCTCAGCTGTAAATGACAAGAGGTGAGGACTGGCAACCATTGAGAATCAGAAGCTAGAAAGGTCCAGGTAAAGTCCCTCCTTGTCTTCAGTTTGGGCAAGTCTTGCTATAAGGCTTTATTCAGAAAGCTTCAAAGAAAAGAGCTCCTTATCTGGCCTAGGGCCCACAAGAAAAAAGTAACACTCCTCTAAGCAGATTGAAGGAGAGAAAGGTGAAACACTGTGGGAAGTGGGGCAGGTTGGGATTCATGCTGTTGTGCTCCCCTCTGGATCTAGGCACTGAAGCTTCCAGGTGCCTGTGAGTGAGCGTCCCTGCAGCAAAGTCAAGCCCGCACAAGAGGAACATTGACTCCTCCATTTGCCACTTTCTCTTGAGAGACTTGCTAAAAAGACAAGTCTAGAAAAACTCACAGGTTCTTGACTGTGAAGCCATAGATTATAAAGTTATAATAGTTTATAATAGTTATAAAGTTATAATCTATGGCTTCACAGTCAGGATACAATTCTGAAAGGCTATGAAATAATGTGTTTTCTCTCCCTTACCACCTTTTATTCCAATAAGGTGTCCAACTATCTAATCTATAGATAATAGCTATAGCCAGGCACAGTGATGCAGACCTGTTAATAGCAGTGACTAAAGAGACTGAGGCAGGAGGATCTCAAGATCCAGGCCAGCCTCAGCAATTTAGCAAGACCTTCTCAAACAGAAAAAGAGCTGGAGATGTAGATTAGTGGTAGAGTGCCCCTGGGTTCAATCCATACTGCCTCACCCCCCACTTCAGCCACAAAAGCTATGAGGTTTGGGTGACTATTTAGGTGGAAAAAAATGTGTTAAGATTAGAAAAACTAAATTTCTTCCCACACACCACTGCTGTGTGTGTGTGTGTGTGTGTGTGTGTGTGTGTGTGTTTTTAACCTGATATAAATGACAGGCTTGTGTGTTAAGGGCTGGCTTTTGACAAAAATAAATAAAACAAAATTTTAAAAAATTATGTACACATATGCATGCGCGCGTACACACACACACTTTGTGCAAAGGGTATTTCAGCTGGACCTGCCTTCTGTAGTCTACAATTGCCAGCTGTAGTGAGTGAGTGATACATTACTTTCTCCCTGCACACCCAAGGTATTCACGTCTAACCCTAAAAACAAAACAAAAAGCCCACCACAGGGTTGGTCCCAGAGTGGAAGGCTGAGAGCGCACAATGAATTTCAGACTTTAGCACTGGGGTGTCCTAATCATCAGTGTCTCATATGGCTCCCCTTATATCCATGGCCTTCCTGGAAGCAGGGCTCAGAGCTCATTCCTTAAATACCAAAAACAAATCATTCTTAGTGCTCATTAACTATTCTCTGATCAGTGGCCTTAGGGCAGGTATGCTGTTCTGGTCTCTGTCCAGAGATTGCAGCGATTCCCCACTGTTTGGAAGGTGGTAAGGGAGAGAAAACACGTTATTTCATAGCCTTTCAGAATCGTATCCTGACACCAATCTGTGCCTGTTCCCCACCTGTGAAATGGGGACATTTAAGAGGATCTACTCATAGGGCTGATTCGTGATGACATAAGTCAGCACTTACAATGCACTTAAAAAAAATGGCTAGCACATTTACTAAATTTACTAAAATTGTGATTTCAGCATGTCAAATGCACTTGTTTCCATATTGTCCATGACACCACTGTGCCCCTACAGTAGAGGTGTTTGTCCATTCCATTAGGTGGCGCTGTGTGTTATGTTTTAGAAGTTTCTCAAGCCCACAAAACACACTGGGTAACTTCTTTTCCTTAAACTTGTCACTTATAAAAATGGAAGTAAAGCTAACACTCTTTTTTGATATAGGGTATCAGATGTTTAAGGTAAGATTGCATCAGCAGTATTGTATTGCTGTTCAGGCACCATTGGTCAACACTGATCTGACGCCTGTTGGGCATAAAGTGCTGGTCCTGGTGGAGTAATTCAATCGAAGCACCAGCTCTGAGGTGTTAGGGCTGTTTTCCTAACTCGATCTCAGGATGGAAGTATTCCAGTTATTTTTAAATGTTTCAATTCTAACAAAGTAATCCATTTCTTTTTGGTTCTTCAAGACTTTGACTTTTCTATCACTCTATTTCATTGCTGCTATAGTGAAGCATTTGTATTTTACTTTCAATCTGTAAAGAACCTGCTGCTGTTACTTTACAGATGAGAAACAGGCAAAGAGGTAAAAGGATTTTAAACATTTCGCAGCTAGTTAGTGGTGGCACTCAAACTTGACACACTAGCCCAACCTCCCACTGGGTTCCTAACAAGTCATTTCTCATTTTAAAATCATTTTTGTCTTTCAAACAACTCCTTATTTTTATACTGATTAGGATATTTTAGCTATTTATGCCTGCCATTTCCCTAACTCATGTCCAAAAAGTTAAAATTCCATTTAAGAATGCTAACTAACATTGATAGTACAAATAACAAACATTTTATTTTAACTCCTTGGCTTAAGTCTCTAAGTGGTTGGCTGTTGTTGCATAGAAACAAATTTCCAGATGTGAGAATCAGAACCATATGGAAACGAATCTGGAAAAGTGTTGATTATCCTCATAAGAACATAAAAATTCAGGACTGGAAGGGATTTTATAGTTCATAGAGTTCAACCTTTAATCTCTAGATCCATCCCAAATCTTGGAAATGAAGTGCATTTAACATGCTGAAATCACAATTTTTATTAGATTAGTAAATGTGCTAGGCATTTTTCTAAGTGCATTGTAAGTACTAACTTATGTCATCACGAATCAGCCCTATGGGTAGGTTCTCTTAATGTCCCCATTTCACAGGTGAGGAACAGGGACAGACTGGTGAGGGAATTGGCTTGAGATCACTCATGGGTAACCAGGAATCAGGATTTGAAGTCAGGCAGTTTGACTCAGCGTTTAAACTCTTAACTCCTTCCTATTATGCTATGTTGCTCCATAAAATGAGAACAGAAGAGGGAACTAGAGTCAGGCAATGCAAATCTACTTGATAAAAACACCAGGGAAAAGCAGCTGAGTGTGGTGGAAAATCCAGAATCTTAGGAATTGGGCAGCAGTCTGGGGCAAAGCAGTTAAAAGACGCATGGGACCTCAGAGACAACTTCACTGGTCTACCTTGCATTTTGGGAAGGTCTCACTCCATTAGGCTTAAGCTTCCTCGTTGCTCAGAAATACTAAACAATTGAGCAGCTAGTAGATGAAGTTTTTAAGAAGAATGTAAAGGACATGGTGCCTAAATGTTACATAGCCATGCCCTCTGCTTGTTTTTAAGCTGGGGATTTCTTTTGTCTTCCTGTCTTTAAATTGATCATCTCCAACTTTATAAAGAATCTTTATTAGTTTCTTACTGCAGCTGTGACAGATTATAACAAACTCAATGATTTAGAATATACAAATTTATTATCTTACAGTTCTGGAGGTCAGAAGAAAGAAATGGGTTTCATGGAACTAAAGACAAGACTTTGGAGACTCTAGGGGAAAATACATTCCCTTGTCTTTTCCAGCTTCTATAAATTGCACACATTCCCTGGCCAGTGGACCAGTAGATGCTTTCTCAGTCTTCAAAGCCAGCAGGGTAGCATCTTCCAACTGATGCTCCTGCTTCTTTCTCTTTCTGATTTATATGGAGCCCTGTGGTTACATGGGCCCACCTAGCAAGCTGGGGTAGTCTCTCCAAGATTTTAATCACATCTGTCAGGTAAAGTGACATATTTACTGGTTCTGGGAATTAGGATACAGACATCTTTTGGGGGAGGAGGCACATTCTACCTACTGTGGAATATATAGTCCCATTTTCCAGCTATCAGGATTGTCTCCATCTACTTTCCATAGGCCCTCTCCTCATTCCCACAACTTTATGTGCAAGGGCTGTTGCTTTATCCACTTCCTAGGGTTCTCTGCAGCAACTCTCTACACCCTAACCCCAGATCCCCATGGCATGTTGAGTTTCTCCTCCCAGTATCACTCTTTGTGGCAGCTTCATAATGTTAAGCTCTATTGAGAGCTTCTTTCCCTTTCTTTCCATTGCTTCTTACTTCCTCCTCCCCCAACACCCCTCCACCAACACTAGTTCCACACACACTAGCCCAACCTCCCAATGGATCTCTAAAGAAGAAACGCAAAGAGTTATTGCTTTTTAATTACAAGTGCTATTGTAGCATCTACGAGGAAGAACATTTTAAGCTTAATTGAGACCAAATGTGAAGTTAAATTAAATGAATAACTAATTAACGTAATGCTCCTGCATTAGCCCCGTGTGAGTGCAGAGGCCCAGAGAGAAGGCAGGTACCAGGCCTCTGGTGAACAGCCAGTGCCCAGAGCTGAGGGGGGGCGGGCATCCTGGCCCTAGGTGGTGAGTGCCAAGGGGCAGATCTCAGCACTGTGGATCCCCCAGCCTTTGGAACTTTCCCCAGCTGCCCAGCCACAGCCCAAGCCCTCATTTCCAAGGCCATGCTCTGAGCCCCACAGTGCTTCTTGCATCTCTCCAGTGCCACAGTTATCTGCTGGGAGAAGCTGATGTATCTTGTTCATTTCCCAGAGACCCTAGTGCTGGAGCCTCCCTTCAGGTCACCATAAGAATTGTTGGCTAAACCAGCAGATGCTCAACTGATTCAGTTGATGCTGCAAATAGTGGGAGGCGGGCAGGAAGGGACAGTCTTAGAAATGTGACAGGTGGGCTGTCATTTTTTGTCCTGTGGGAGTTTGGCCTTAGTAGTGCAGCATGGCATCCATTTATGACAGACACCAGTGCTATGCAGCAGATTGGGGAAGAGGATGGATGAGAGCAGAGGTGATAAAAATGCTTCAAGTGGGTGGGGGAGGCTTGTGTCATTTATAAACATTTTCATATCCCTGATGAGACAAGTTCCTTAAGGGCATGATCTTTCCATACCACTCCTATGAGGTAGGGAGTGTTATTACCATTTTCATGAAGAGGAAGTAGATGTAAAGCTAGTAAACAGTGAAGCTAGGGAAGAGAAGACCTCCAAATGAGCCATCCCCTCTACCCTGACCATCATCCACAGAGAGAGCCAGTAAGGAAGCCTCTGCACTCTCCCTTCCAGGAAGTAGGACCTCAACACCAGCCCACACTGGGCTCTACCACAGGATTGTGTCACCATCTAGTGGCTCTTAGAAGTAACACAGCTTCTCCTTAAGCCTATCCCTCCTAGGTGACAAAGTCAGATAAATCTTTCTGGTCTTGAGAGAAGTAAGCATAAATTCTGAGCATAAAGCCATATATCATAGCTCCTGCCCCTGTGGGCTCTGAAGACTTAGAGATCTCTGACTCTTTCCAGAGCCAAAGTGTGTATCAAGCACATGAGACTCCGCTAGGTGTTACCACTGCAGCACACACAACTTATTTTAACCTGTGTATCCAGGGTACTGCACCAGCCCACTCAGTATCCCAGTAAATATAATGGCTGTATCTTATATGGGGCTGTAGGCTTCCAGCATGTTCCACAAGTCATCAGTGTCTTGAGCATGCCCTCCATGAATGCTGGTTGTCAACAGCCCCAGCACACCAAATGTGTGCTCCTGGGACACTGCTTCAACAAACTCTGTGAGCCCTGCTTGCTGCTGCTGGGCCAGGACCTATCAAGGATTAGCACAGCACAGATGGCAAAGGAAATCTGTACTAGTACTGATGGGTAGCTATAGAAGTCAGAGGAAAATGCCAGGAGTCAGCCTGGCATGTCACAATCCAGGACCTGGAGTAGAAGCAGGCACATAAGAACACTGGATAGAAGGGGGCTGCAGACAGCTCCAAGCACATTAGCAGCTTCTCAAAAGAACCAGCAGCACCCTCATTTTTTGCTAGTCTTGTCATCCTGGCACTTGTGCTAGTGGTGTGAATCTTTTTCATCTGTCTGTTGTCTACTTCATTCCTATGATAGAGCTGGTGTGTAGTGGGTACTCAGTAACCACTGGAATTTCATTCTCAAAGTGTGTAACACGCATGCTAGGATTCTCAGTCATGCCTCACCCCATCAGTCCCCATAGCACTGACACTGATATCATTATCCACTGAGGCATCGTCAAGGGCTAAGGACCAGGGTGAGGTGAAGAGGCATTCAGCTGTCAGGATGGGCATACACACAAGCCCAAGAATAAGTGCCCCCTTACTGAGGCAGCTCCCTTGCCCCACCATGGTCTTGGCCCTGGAAGGACAGCCATAAGCTTTAATCAAAGTGGCCTAAGAAGTTATCAACAGGATCAAATGCGGGTAGAATAAGAGGACCCAACTTGGGGAAACACACAGAGAAGACTGGTTTGTGGACAAAGAGACAAAGAGAGTCTGGGCACCTTTGAGACAGGAACTGGGTGATTACAGAGAAGATAATTGAACATGGGAATAAGAGACACCTTTTCCAGGCCTTGATCCCACAGTCTTTGCCTTCAGTCATGGAATCTGAATAAGCAGTAGTCTGCATGTCCTTCCCTCCTGCTCCGATACCATCTCTTCTGCTCTCATCTCCTAGAGCTCAGTCCTTGAGCCTTTTGTGTCCTTGTGCTTGGCAGTCCCTTCTCACGGAGAATTTTCTGTACCCTTAGCAGCTTCATGGGTTGGGCTAGGCTGGGCTGAGCCAGCTGGTGTTGGATCAGGAGGCTTTGCCTCACCTGTCAGTAGAAGTTTTCATTGTCTTGCCCATGTGGAGTGCTTTGGGGACCCTCCACACTTCTTTTCCAATCGAGGCTTCATATTTCTTTATATCTGTATGAAGAAAAGTGAAGATGGAAGAGAAAGTGAGATACAACTTAATAAGCTCTTGCCTTTCATCTCTGTTCCCTGTAATTAGGGCTCCCTTTTACCTCTAGAGTAGGGACAAACAAGGCAGAATAATATGGCAAAAACCTTACAATGTTTATGCCACATTTGACAGCTTTACAAAGCAATATCACAGATCCCATATTGCCTCAACCTCAGATCAACCTTGCCTGTATTTAGGGGTAAACATCCCCATTTTTGCATAAGGATGCAAGAAATCTGGGGGAATGCCCACAATCTTAGAGATCAGTGAGCAGAGTATCCAGGACTGTCCAGGGATTCAACATTCCCAGCCCAGAGCTCTCTCCACTCCAGTAAATTATTACACACCCACAGATGCCTTCCATGGAGAAGGACCAGCTTGGAAAGGCAGCAGTGCACAAAACGGAAACCCCTACAGATCTGGTTCCTTTTTAGGTTGTTCCAGAACTGGGTCCTCATTCTAAATGACACTACCTGCTTTGACATGGCTGAGAGGCTAGCCACCATATCTAAGGCTCAACTCCATTTCAGGCACACAGCAATGCTCACTAAATATTCCTTCTTTTCCCTTTCTGCTTCTCTTCTTCCCCTCCTCAGACCTGGCCTAAGGAATACAGGTAGAAGGAGCTAAATCAAGCTATCCAGTTCCCTGCTCCCCTGAATGCTTCCTGCAGACTGTAGTTTGCTTCCTGCTCTCAATTTTTCTCCTTGTGTGATGCCTGTCTAAAGCAGAAGTGTTTCCAGGATACTGTGTGGGTTACCATGACCCCAGGGGGCTCTTCCTCATATCCAACCCAGATCCAGGCTCCAACCAGCTCCTCATGAGCGAGAGGCTCCTGCTCAAAAGGAGAGCCAGAAAGGCCACAGAGAAAGTTGCCCAGCCACCAGCACCAGCAGGCAGTTTCAGCCTCTGGCCAGCTCCTGCCTGAGCCACTAACCATTCCTGCCACCTCCACAGCCACCACCACTGGACACCAGGCAGACAGGACACCAGGTTACCAACAGACAATTGATTCAAATTTTGTTTCAGAGGCTCTGATTGGTAGTTGCTTTTTCTTCACACCCCAGGCAGAGGGACAAGATGACCTTTGTTTCTGAACTTCAGGAAGTACATATGGATAGGCCTAAGTTCAGAGGGAAAATGATTTCCCATCTCTGCCCCCTCTGTTCTAGAGGTATGTTCAAAGCCCTAATGCTGTCCCTTAGGGAAGAGGCTGCCATCCTCTGTGGCATCTCAGACCCCTTGGAAAACATTTCCCAAGCACCATGCTCTGTCCAGGTTATCTCTGGACGTGGCTCCCAAGAAAAAAGAGAAAGTCGGAAAAAAAAATCACATTGGAAGGGAGAGGATTTGCATGCAGCCCACGTTCTAGTGGCACATTAATCACAGACTTGAAGAAAATACTCACAAAAGTTGTGGGACTTGAGGAAAATACTATCGCGGGTGGGTTAGGGCCAGACTAGAGCTACAGAGACACATGGGGACAACAGAGGACAGGTTAGTGGGGCTGGGGCAGGGCGGGGATCTACACAGCACTTCAGGGAGGGGCTGGCTCAGTGTTCTTGAGGTCTGGGCCAGTCAAGCCTCAGAATGGGTATAGAGTAACTGAGCACCAGGTGGGTTCCCTAAAGAGTGGTCGGGAGAGCCGGACTTCCACTGTTAGGAGGACTCACCCTCTGCCTTTGCTCAGGGTTGCCTTCCAAGCCAGGATCTCTTTGTACACCAACCGACAGAGCAACTGTGGGGAATCCAAGGCACAGAGGGAAGAGGGGCACCATGAGCATCAGCACATAGCTCCCAAGGTCAGTTGACCAATGGACTGGCAGCAGAGAAAGGGGTCACACATAATGTCACTGGACAGGAGGCACCCCCATTTGCAAAGTAGTTCTGAGCAAAGAACTACTGCTTTTGTTGCCCTAGAACCCCCAGTGCTTTGGACCTGCAGGGTTCCAGCCTGGTGAGACAAAGAACCCTTCTGATACCCCTTGGTGTATCCCAAAAATGCTTACCAAGCAGGCCAGGATGTCAGCAGAAATGAGCATGTAGAAGACATTGTTCCAGCCTGTGGGGGAAATGAGTCCAGCCAGCAGGGGCCCCAGAGCAGCACCTGTCGGAGCATAGCCTCATGAGAAGTGGGCCACACCTTCCCTGTCCACCTGAGGGTAATCCACCAAGCAGTCTACCCAAGAAAGGGCTTGTCCAGCTGCCAGGAGCCAAATTAGCATCACAGACCTATGGAGCCAGTGCCGTCAATGATGGCTGACACAGTGGAGAGGGCCTTAGCGTTGCCCTTCAGGCTCTTATGAGTACCCTGAGGAGAGAACCAGAATGGAAGGACTGAGCTGAGTGGTAGCACCGAGCAGGACCAGGACTGGGGGAGGCTCACTTGGGAGTGTAGTGACTAGGGCTTGGGTTGGAGGAAAGGGATCTGGGGTGGGTTCTCAAGGACTTTAAGGGTCTTGTCCCTGCAGGACAGGAGATGGGAAAAGGGATATGGGAAAGTGGCCCTGGAGAGAAAAGCCCTGACCAAGCCCCCATAGTGTCCTTGGTGCCCTGAGTTGGGGGTGGCCTGCTTACCAAGTCAGCAGAGACCGCTGTGGTGATAAGTGCATAAGGGCCATTGACCAGCATCCCGCAAATAATCAGCATCACTGGACAGCAGCAGAAATGGTGCAGTTAGAGATGAGTCAAAGTAGATGACACCTCCAGGTCTTGGGCCTCCCAGCTCTTACCCTTCACACCCCCATACCAGCGTCATGGGGCTCCCACAGCAGTGACCTTTCTGTGACCTCACAGAATTTGCACTGCCCACTCACCTATGGAGCTGGCAATCCCATTCTGGCCAATGTAATTGTACAGGAACATCTGTGACAGGAGGAGGGAGGCAGAATCACACCCAGCTTCCGCTGGCTGGGTTAAAGCCCCAAGTCTGGAATGGCACTCTCTTGATCTGGAACCCCAGTTGTCACCTTATTCCTCCTCCCCCTCACACCCAGACTTCTCAGGTCTTCAAGCAACTCAGGGATGGAAGATCTAAAACATGATGATCTATTATTTCCCTTGTCCCAAAAAAATCTTCTCTCATATCTAACCTCAATCTCTTTCCCTTTTCTTGGTCAAGAAGTTTCGTAGCTGGTCTCCTTCTTTTCTACCAAGGTCAAATAATCACTAATCCCTTTCCAAAATTCCCAGTCCTGGTCTCTTTCCCAGGGGCCTGGTCCTCTTCTGACCCTCACTTCTTCTCCTCTCAAGTGTGCACAGGGATGTGCACTCACATGTACAAGAAACAGCTGTATGCATAAATGCAGAGACAGGCACATCTGCTGTGTTCAGAGGCCTGTCACATCTGCTCATAGGTACTTGGCCCTTGAGGTTATACGCACCATGGGGGCAGCCAAGATCAGCATGATGCAGCAAGTGGTGGCCCTGCCATTGGTGTAGTCAGAGATGAGCCCTGCCATGATGCCACCTGGAACACACACTACTCACACACTGCCCTCCAGACAGGAGGACGCCATCCCCTGGCCTACTGCCCAGCTTCCCCTCATTGCCCTACTCAAGCCTGCACCTGACATCAAGGACCAGCAGAGTATCTCCCTCCCAAACCCTCCCTGGCACCCATCACTATGAGAAACCAAACATACAATCCATCTTTCTTAGGCCTACCCAGCCCTGAAGGAGCAGAGAAGAGAATAGACCCAGGAGGCCTCCCTTCTCTAGAGCCACCTGCCCAGGCACAGCCCATTGGGCCTATCCCTTCTTTCTTCACCCCTAAGGAGAATCAGGGAAGCCTACTAGTAGAGCAGGTCAGGGCCTCACCTATGATGCCACCAACATCAAAGAGTGTAGACAGGTCCCCAGCCTCCTTGGCACCAAAGTGAGCTTTAGAAAACACAAATACATGGTCAGATACCCAGGGGTTCAGGGCAAGTATTCTGAGTACTGCAGCTGGAAGAATCCCTACAGAGCCGGGATCCAGCCCCATCTTCTCCTCAGAGGTAGAAGCTGAGAGCCCATGGCACAGTGATTGGCCAGGGCCACAGAGTGGCTTTGTAGCAGTTTGGGACATAGTCTTTCTGGTTTCTAGTCCTGCTCTTCCCTTCTCCCCTGCAGGATAACCTCAATTTCTTAGAATAGACCTTGTCTCGTGAAGCTGGGATCTGGGTCCCGAGAACCCCACCCCAAGAGCCATCTTTCCCCTGGAGGGCAGTTACTCTCACTGAGCCTCAACCCAACCAGCCACTTGCCCTGCTCCACTCCTGACCTAGCAGCAGGTCCCACTGAGTGCCCTTTCCAGCCACCTTAGGTCTCTATTAATGCACAGAGCCAGTAGGAGACTTGCAGGGAAATGGGGAACTTGGGCCCAGGCTTTGGTTCTAGGTTTAGAAAAAGAAATGTCCAGAAGCTAGACTTGTAGCCCTTCCTCCAAGGTTGACTCATACTATGAAGTCAGAGCCAAGGCCACAAAACAAAGAGTCAGTGTCCACAAAACTGTCCCAGAACTCTACCACTATTACCAAGAGGGGCCCCTAATGTAGAGCTAAGGGGCAAGACGCAGCTTGAGATCTGGCCATGAGTAATCCACAAGGACTCCTATTCAGAGCAAGCACGAATGTGACAGGGCAACACTGTCCCTCCCCAGGGCTGAGGGAGTAGAGCAGCCCTGGGTGAGAGGTCCAGAGTGAGAGGTGGAGCTCTGAGGCTCCCAGGGGCTGGGAAGATGAAGCATGCTAGATAGAGGACCCCCACCCCCCAGTTACCCCCTTGGCCCCCACTCCCCACCCCCCATGTCAAGGAAAAGCAGAGACCCAGGCCAGGGGGACATCAAACACTCTTTTTCAATATTGCAAGTGATCTCTCTTCATCTGTACATCCTTGAGCAGGGGGAGGGGAGAATAGCCCATGACGTGGGGCAGCTCCCCTAGTGCAGCCTGGCAGAACTCAATACAAAGGCATAAGACCCCACAGAAGAAGGGCCCTTGGATCTGGGGTTGTGGCTCAGTGGTAGAGCACTTGCCTGGCATGTGTGAGGCACTGGGTTCGATTCTCAGCACTGCATATAAATAAATGAACGAAATAAAGGCCCATAAAGAAGGAGGAGGAGGAGAAGGAGAAGGAGAAGAAGAGGAGGAGGAGGAGGAAAAAGAAGAGGAGGAAGAAGAGGAGGAGGAGGAGGAGGAGGAGGAGGAGGAGGATCCCTGTGGTTACTGCCAGGCCCTTCATGGTAGACCTTTCCAGCACCCAGCAACCAGCCTGGAGTGGGGGTCTCTCTTTCTCTCAGGCTGGAGAAGACAAGGGAGGCTGGTAGAATAGAGTTTTGGAGTCAAGGGTGAACTCAGCTGGACTCAGGGTCTAGGTGTAAGCTTCCCACTTAAACAAATAATTAAATAAATCTCCTCATGCCCTAGTTGAAGCTCCTCAGAAATCCTGCCTGTACACTGGAGTCACACACAGTGCCACAGTGGCTTCCTCCCCCCTTGCCCTCCTCAGAGATCTCTTGCTCTCAGCTCTTCCCCTTGGACTTACCCACATTGAAGATGTAAAGTGGCAGCCAGTAGAGGAAGGTGTAACTGACCAGCTTGGCGAAGAGCAGACAGAAAGAGAACTCGATCACACCCTGGGGAGCATAAAGGAGGTCACAATGGAACAGGGTACAAAAGATCCTCCATCTGGTGGTGGCTCAGCACTACCCTGAGACTGTCCATCACACTCCACAAAGCAAACCCACACCACACCTAATCCCGAAGGAAGCAACATGCCTGCTGCTCCATGCTGTGTCAAGTCTCCCATACCGCCCTCCCCAAGCAGGCTACTTCCCCTCCACCTCTCCTATAAAGAAATTCTGGAAATCATTGGTCACCCCGTCATCCCATCTTCTGATATCCAGTGGAAAAATCTAGAAAACCCCTCTCTCCCTCCATTCTACAAACTTCTCACCGGGATCTTGAGAGCCCCCAGGAAGCTGATGGCCACAGGCTCAGCACATGGCTCCTTGGAGCAGCTGGTCATGGTCTCCTGGATGCTCTCCCTATTAGTGTAGGAACTGTTCTCGGGGTCCTCAGGGTTGTCCTGGTCCTTGTCTGACCCATCCTGAGCAGAAGAGAGGAGCCCTCACTGCAAGCTGGTCCATGTACCACCTCACCCAGCTGAAGGATGACCCAGGTGAGCAGGAGGAGGTGTGCATCTCTTTCTTGGACAGGACTGACTTTCTGCCAGGTCCACTGGGTTTTTAGCCAGTCACTCCAGTGGCCTAATATTGGGTTTGTGAAGTCAGTGGTGGGGGGCATAACTCCCAGCCCTTCCTTGGTCCAGCCCCTGTGATGGGGAGGGAGGGCAGGGATAGAGCTGGGAGGGGTCACACTCACATGGTGCTGTGGAGGGTCACAGTCCACATCTTCTGGGTCTGGGGAAAAAAAAAAATCTTCTAAGAAGCTTCCCACAGGCCAGCTTTCACTTTATAGCTGGTACAGGAAGCTGGCCATACCATCTCTTGTGTGGTTTCCCCTGCATGAGGGAGTGGGCACTGCAGCTCAGGAGGCCAGGTTTCTAGGCCTGGCTCTCCTAATTACCACTACCGCTTCTTGGACTACAAAGTGGCTATAAACCCAGCCTTACCAACTCACAGGGCCTCACAAGATGTCAGAAAATGGGGCAGATACTAGGCACAGTGGCTCACATTTGTAACCCCAGTGGCTCAGTAGGCTGAGGCAGGAGGATAGCGAATTCAAAGCTGACCTCAGCAAAAGCAAGACGCTAAGCAACTCAGTGAGACCCTGTCTCCAAATAAAATACAAACTAGGGCTAGGGATGTGGCTCAGTGGTCGAGTGCCCCTGAGTTCAATCCCTGGTACTGCCCTCCCTACCCCACCCCCCAAAACAAAGAAAATGGGAGAAGACAACAGTCAATGCACCAAATGAAAGAGATTAGGTACTGTGAACATGGCACTTCAACCACCTGCCCCTTCCCACACCTCTCAGAGCCAACCAGTGTTGGCTGAGCTACTACCGACCAAGCTCTTTTTGTGTGTGGTAATGGGGATTGAACCCAGGCGCACTTTAGCACCAAGCTACATCCTCAACCCTTTTTATTTTTATTTATTTTGAGACAGGGTCTTTCTAAATTGCTGAGGATTTCAGTAAATTGCTGAGACTGGCCTCAAACTTGTGATCCGCAGCCTCCCAAATTGCTGCGATTACAGGTGTGCACCACTGTGACCAGAAAAACCAAACATTTTAACTACATTATCTCACTTAATCCTTCAGACATTCCAGGAAGTAGATATTATTATTATTTTGCAAATGAGAAAACTGAGGCTCAGAGACACACAGATATCCTCCAACCCTATGCCAAGCAATCTTTCCAGTGTATCCACTGCCTTCTCCAGAAACAGAGAACTTGGAGGCTCACTAATGGGGTCTGTGGGGAGAGAGGGGTCCACTCACATTCAATGAGGAAGAGGAAGGTGATAATTCCCATGATAGCAGTGATGACACCAGGCACAACAAATGACAGGCCCCACTCTTGGTTCACCCAGATGCCGGCAATCAGGGAGCCCAGGATGTTGCCCACAGATGTATGGGAATTCCAGATGCCCATGATGAACCCCCGCCTGCAGGGGAGGGAAGTAAAGGGGAGAAGTGTAGAGAAAGTAATGACCCTGGCCAAGATCATAAGTCTGGCTGCCCATAGCCTCTAGGAGGTGCCCAAGCCTGTGACTTGCAAAACCCCAGAGACACAGTCAGTGAGGAGGGTGAAGGCTGGACTGTCGTCCAGCAGGCAACTGGTCTGGGCTTCACCCCTCTTTGCCAGCACCCTGAGCAAGCACAGATGAGAGCTCTCATCACACAGAGGGTGTGGAGCCCCCACTCTTTCTTCCCTTTTGTGGCCCCACAATCTCACTCTAAAGCAGAGGTCCTCAACTGGGGGGCAATTGTGCTCCCCCAAGAATGTCAAGTAACATCTAGAAATTTGGGGGTTGTCATAATTCAGGGTTTCTCCTGGCATCTAGTGGGAAGATGCCAAGCATGCACTAAGCACCCTCTAATAAGCACCCAACGTCCAAGAATTGAACAACTCAAAAGGTCAATAGCTCTGAGGGTGAGAAATCTTGCTTAGAGGCAACTTTTTTTTTAATATTTATTTATTTGCTTTAGTTGTACACAATGCCTTTAGTTTTACGTGGTGCTGAAGATTGAACCCGGGCTGCACATGTGCTAGGCGAGTGCTCTACTGCTGAGCCACAACCCTAGCCCCTAGAGGCAACTTTTTCTTTTTCTTTCTTCTTTCTTTTTTTCTTCTTTCAAGAAAGCAAAACCAGTTTTATAGGCCTCTTTTTGTCTTCTTTCAAAATGGAAATTCATCCTTTTTGTGAAAAAGTATAACTAAAGTTGTCTTAACTATGGGTTAAATCCTCAAGGATGACTAAACAGTACTGCTCTCATGGAAACATTTGCGTCTCAGCATGTGGACATCAACAAGAGGAGGCACTCTCCAGCCCTTTCCCCCGAGTTTACACCAGAGGGCCCAGAGTGATCATCTCAGTAGTCCCAGCCCTCTGGGTCTTCCCCACCCTCCTCCTTTGTCATACTCACTTCCCCTTCCCGAACCAGTTACCGACACAGGCCACCACTGAGGGCCAGCCTGTGGTTTGGACAAGTCCATTGCAGATCTGCAGGGAGAGAGGATGGAGGGTGAGAACAAGCCTGGGTTGTGCTCCACAGCTCTGGGTGGAGGAAGTTCAATGTCATGCTGAGGGACCCTCCACACCCTGCACTACAAACCTTGCCCTTCCCTCACATGCACATCCACCCACACCCCAATGTCATGAGCTGGTTTCTCCTCTAGCTCAAGATTGTTTGAGCAGAGACCAAGCCTCTCGAGCATCTGAAGTGATCTCAGTGCTGTGCTCAGGGCAGATTTACTGGGCTAATAATTCATGGCTGTTGGGTGTGCAGTGTGATGGAGGAAGCTGATCAGAGAGCAGGGAGTCCAGGTTCCCATTTGTTGTGACCTGGGAACAGCTGAGAAGGATAGTGGCCTCCAGGGTCCTTTTTGTGATAGGAACAAAGGCCCAAGGAGAAGATGGAGACTCGTACCTGGATGAGCACAAAGTACCAGAGTACATGGATGTTCCAGAAATATCCCAGGCCAAAGAGGGAGGTGAAAAGGCCACTGAGCAGCATTCCAGCTGAAAGGTAATAACGGAGGGGGAGCCGCTCCCCAAAAATCCCACTGGAGAAGAAGTAGTCGGATTTATGGTCAATATCCTTTATGTCCACTACCACCTCCTTTCTCCCCCAACCCCATGCCACTGAAAGGTTACACCAATGACCTCTGTGCTATCACATGTCAAGGCTGACCTCAGCCCCTACTTCCTGGACTCCTCTGCCTTTTTACTTATTTATTTATTTTTGTAGTACAGGGGATTGAACCCAGTGTGCTCTACCACTGAGCTACATCCCCAGAACTATTTTATTTTATTTTAAGATAGGTTCTCACCAAGTTGTCTGGGCTAGCTTCGAATTTACAATCCTCCTGCCTCAACCTCCCAAGTAGCTGGGATTACAGGCATGTGCCATACACCCAGCCAACTCCTTCTGCTTTATTTGACACTGCTAGCCATACAGTGAAGGCACTGTTGTTCATCTCCCTCCCCTGTGGCTGGCCATTCCTTGTCACTGATTTTCCTGTGGGAACAATCTCTTGCATCAATTTTATAGTGTTTAACCACCACCTATATGCTTAATAGTCCCAGCTGTGTATCTTCAGTCCTGATCTGGTCCCCAGAGTTGTAGGATCATATCCAGACACCTTCTGGACATCTTTACTTGGATGTTCCCAAAGCATTTGAAATTCTACACTGACTTCCTCTTCTCCTCCTCTACCACTCAGCTCCTTGGCCTGACCTCTGATCTGAGAGAAGTGCACTGCTGCCCCCCAACCTGGCTGCTTAAGACAGACCAGGGAGCCACCAGAGGCTCTGCCTCTCCTTCTCACTTCCCACCTCTCACATTCAGTCTCTGAGGCCCACCATTCTACCTCTTTAATTTTTGCAGTGCTGGGGATTGAACCAGGGGTACAGCTGCATTCTGCTTCCTAAATGGTTCTGCAGTATGCTGACTCTTCCATCTTCACTACCACAGTAGGAACTCACACTCAGCAGCTTGGGCTGTTGTCAAAGCTTTTTCTGGGCTGGGCACAGTGGTGCATGCCAGTAATCCCAGTGGCTTAGGAGACTGAGCCAGGAGGATCATGAGTTCAAAGCCAGCCTCAGCAACTTAATGAGGCCCTAAGCAACTTAGCAAGACCCTGTCTCAAAATAAAAAATAAAAATGCACTGGGGATGTGGCTCAGTGGTTAAGTGCACCCCCTGGGTTCAGTCCCTGGTACAAAAAAAAAAAAAAAAATGTTTTCCGTTGGTATGACCTATCTTGCCCTCCGTCACATCTCCCTCAGGGTGATCTATCCAAAAACAAACCTGGGGTAAAAACCCTCAATGGCTTAGTGCTGGGCATGATGGTGCACGCCTATAATCGCAGCACTTGGGAGGCTGAGGCAGGAGGATTGCGAGTTCAAAGCCAGCCTCAGCAATGGCGAGGCACTTAGCAACTCAGTGAGACCCTGTCTCTAATAAAATACAAAAAAAGGGCTGGGGATGTGGCCCAGTGATCGAGTGCCCCTGAGTTCAATCCCTGTACCAAAACAAACAAACAAACAAACAAAAAAAAACCCTCAATGGCTTTCCCTCCCCACAGCCTGACACACAGGCCTTCTGCACATGACCTCATCCTTTAGTTCCATCTTCTGTTACTTTCTTAAAATTTCCTCTCAAAAAACCTGTTTCCTCATTTGCCTTATTTTGTTCATAGCCTTCTGCCTGGATCCCCTTCTCTGCTTCCAGGCCCACAACCTCTTTATCAGTTCAAGGCTCATATCCTCCAAGAAGCATTCTTCTCCAATCCCTGCTTGAACTATTCTGAACTCCAGAGCACCTGATGGCCCTCTCTATCCTAGAGCCACCTTGCCATTTTGTAATCAGAGCATGATGCCTGGGTCATCCCACTAGGCTGTGAGCTCTTTGGAGGCAGGACCCTGACTTATTCATCTGTGATTCCTAGCAACAAGCTCCAAGCTGGCTATGTCAGATTCATGCTTGCTGGGCTAACTTTAGACATAGCACAGGATAGGAGCTTCCTGGGTATCTCCACATCTAGGGCCATCTTTAGAGGGACACCAGTTCACACCCACCAATGCTGCTGAGTGAGTCAACCCAAAAAGGGCATCTTGGAAACCTTCCAGGAAAAAGGGTGCTAACAGTGGGAGTCCACCGGGTGAAGGAGCAGTCTCGGTGGTCACGGTGAGGAAAGGAGGCTGGTGCAGAAGTCTTGGACTTGCTCCCACCCAGGGAGCAACCAGCTTTCTCCCTTCAGCCTGCTGACCCCAGGTCAGACAAGGGGAGGCAGCAGCTCTGAACTATCCCACTCTGGATGGGCACAGGCTCTGCCCCTCTTTACCTGATAAACATGCCGATGGCATAGGCCACAAGGAAGGCATTGTCCACAGCCCCCAGTAATTCCTTGTAGTCATCTTTATCTGAAAGCAGACAGAAGAGACAGAAACTTGATTGCTTAGCTTCCCCTGCCACTTGGAAGCCCTTTTTGGCTCTGGGTAGCCCCTTACTGAGGAAGAGGGAACAGGAGTAGAGAAGAGCAACATGCCCTCTTTTTACCAAATGGACTCCAGCTGCACCACGAGGTATCATTTAAACTGTGGGTGTCATTGATAGGTTTGATCAGCTCCGAGCAGTTCTGGTGCAGTCGGCTCTGGGAAGGCAATGATCCGCATAGGTCAGGGATTATCTCATCACCCCAGACCCCACTCAGCCCAGAAAAGAGCAGGACCTCCTACCCCACCCACACCAGCACCACTTCCTCCCCACCAGATTCCTTGCTCCCTTCTGCCAGCACCTTCTTTAACAGTGACTGAATATAGGGAAAGGTGGCTATCTCAGACTGGTGAGCAGGACCAATAGAGCCCAGGGCCCTGCCTTCTCATCCCATCCATACCCACAAGCACTGAACAAACTCAAAAGAAGCACCTAGGGAAACAATCCCGAGAAAAAGAGCTACTAACTTTGGGTATCTGCCAGGGGGAAGGAGTGGTCTCTGTGACCAGGGAAAGGGAAAGAGGCAGGTAATGGCCTGAGCACAAGACCACTCCAATAAAGTGCACATGTGCTGGCCCCAGCATGTCCTGCATTCTCCATTACCACCCAGCCTCACCTTGACAATGCTGATGGGCTTCCTGGACATGTGATAACAGGTATAAATGAGGAAGGTGAGAAGCAGGGTAAAGCCGCGGAACCTGCAGAAGAAGCCAGGCATCTGGGTCAGCAGGAAGCCAAAGCCAGCTGGAAGCTGCCTCCAGCCTGTGCCCACTCTGGCAGCTCCAAGGCCTCAGCCTCACCTACTCTTTATCTCCAAGCTCCCTTTCAGACACAAGTTCTCAGGGGCAGAGGCCAGGGGGAGGCTCAGAATAGAGGCACAGAGGACAGACTGCTGGGAGCAGCATCTCCCTGGAATTAACTTCTGAGGTTTCTAATAGGAAGGACAGTCACCCACACCCTACAGGGAAGGGCCTCCCCTGCTCCTGTTGCCTTCTAGCCCCTCTGTTTCTCTGTGACCTAATCAAGGCAAGGGCTTCTGGGTATCTGTGTGGGCCACAGGGATGGTGGCAGGGAGCTGGGATGGTTTTGTTTTAGTTTTTGTTTTTTGTACTAGGGATTGAACCCAGGGGCGCTTAACCACTAAGCAACATTCCCAGCCCTATTTTGTATTTTATTTAGAGACAGGGTCTCACTGAGTTGCTTAGGGCCTCACTAAATTGCTGAGGCTAGTTTGAAATCACGATCCTCCTCTCTCAGCCTCTGGAGCCACTGGGATTACAGGTGTGCTCCAACACACCCTGCTGGGATGGTTTCTAAATGTCAGAAAGATAGGAGTGGGAGGGAACTGCAGAGGGAGGAGGGTCTGTCTTCAAAGTGAGGTCAATAGTCGCCTTGAGCTTGAGACACAGCAGACAGTCCAGGCCTCAGTTGGAGATGAGTCAGCTGGGGCAGCTGGTGACAGAACCCAAGTCTTCTCCTTCATAGTCCCAGGCTGGTCCATACCACTGGACAGAAAGATCATTCTTTCCCTCTGTGGCACACACATCCCATGTGCCCTCTCCCACCCCCTGCTTTGCATCTCATGCACTGGCCTGGCGTGGAAAGAACAATCTAGTCAGACACCAATCAAAATTTCCACTGCAGCCTAGTCCCTTTTCCTCTCCCAAGGGTCTGGGGAAGGAAGGGCCTGCAGTGCCTGCCTGAGTCACTGTCTGCTTTGACAGCAGGCCATCAGCTGAGCCAAGTCAGCAGCTGCTGAGAACCAGAAAGAAAGTGGAAAATAGACCTCAAAATGGGGGTTGGGATGCAGCTCAGTGGTACTGAAGATGCTTACAATGCACCTTTTTAAAAAATGGCCTCCTCCAGCCTGAGAGAACTATCCGGGCATTAGGAAGACCCACTTCTTTGGCTCATGAATTAAAGATCTCCTGAGAAGTGTGTAGGAGGGCTCTGGAAACCTTTCTATCCCTCAGCTCCATGAATCTAAGAGTAGATACTAGATACTCACTCTGTCCTCTCTGGGAATCTACATCAAACCCCAAAATCACTTCCCTTAAACATGTCATGAAGCAACGCTCACTTGAGAAATAGAGTATTTCAGAAAAGCCCGAGTTTGGGTTGGGCTATCAGGTCCCTTCTCACTTTACCCCTGGATTTGAGCTTCTTAAGAGGGTCTCTGTCTCCATTCTCTCCATTTTAAGTTTTTCTTCTTAAGAGAATGAAGCTACACATGGCCTTCTCCATTACTTTGCATAAAATTTTTCAGTATCTTTCCATTCCATCAGAAATGCAATTCCAACTATGTAGTCTGGATTTCATTGCCCAAAGGCACCTGAATGGATCACAGGGGTCTTCTAGAGGTTTGAGTTCTATCCCAACTGCCTGGCATGGTACTGATGTTAGTAGTTTAATGGCGGAAATTTTTCTGGGTTTTACTGGCTGCCATATGGCACACAACTCCTAGTTCAGGGATTTCTAGAATCTGCGGTCAATCTTCTGAGGGAATTTGGAGAGGGTGTCCAGCTGACCTTCTAAAAAAATAGTAGGTGCAAGGAAACCGCACCTAGAGAACACCAATGCTGCCCCTGCCTGGGACGCTGCCTGGTCCGGGGAAGAGTTGGAAAGAGAGAGACACCTGTCACTCATTTTTTTTTTTTTAAATAAGGCTATTTTGCCATCATTTTTTTTCTTTTTATATTTATTTATTTATTTGTTTTTAGTTGTACACAATGCCTTTGTTTTTATGTGGTGCTGAGGATCGAACCCAGGCCGCACATGTGCTAGGCGAGTGCTCTACCGCTGAGCCACAACCCCAGCCCCTGTCACTCATTTACTGGGTAAACATTTTCTGCCTCTGCTTTACTCCTCAGTTGTACCAGAATGTAGCATCAACCCCACCCACCCCACAAGACAAGTGAACACAATATCCTCTTATGCTCATCTCTAGGTCTCTGTCACTATCATAGTAGTGACAGATCAGATCCTTTCTGGGTCTGAAAGATCTCCAGGACCCTGAGACCTCACAGGGGCTCCTGAAAAGCCAGGCAATGGGGCCTTTGCCAGCTATGGAGCCTGACGTTAACCAGGAAGCCATGCTACACCTAACCAGGCACACAGAGCCCTCTTAGGAGCAAGCAGAAACAAAGAGGGCCCAAAGGGATAGCCTGGCTGCCAACAACCCTTTTGTTCCCACCCCCCCCCCCCCCCCAATAATACCCTACTGCTTCACCCCCACATGGCAGGAGCTGCCCATCAACATGGGCCTCAGCCTACCCTGCCCTGACTTTCTCCTGGCTGTGGTCCCAGGTATACTTCCTCATCTGCTCCATATCCCTTTCCTCCAGAGTCCTTGTCCTTTCCAAATCTAGGTAGGATAGCTGTGCCAGAGGACAAACATATTCGTGCCCATTTCTAACATCCTGATTCTCTTGGCAGAAAGGAGACTACTTTTCTGCCTACCCATGTTCCTTCCATGTCCCAGGCATCAGCCTAGGAATCTGGCAATAGCAAGAGGAATCATAAGAAGGACTTCTGCCCTGCTGGAACTCACAAGTGAGTGGGGGCTAGACAAAATCAATGTGACTGTGCTATAAAAAAGAGAAGTCCTGCCTGACACAGAAGCACAGAGGAGGGACACCAGGCCCAGCAGAATGGGAGCAGTGTCAGAAAGAGATTCCGGAGGTGAGGCTTCAGTTGTGTCTTCAAAAACAAGCAGAAAGAGGCCAAGTCAATCAGGGATGGGCAGAAAGATATGCCAGGGAGAGGAAGCAGCTTGTGCAAAGGCACAGAGGCGTGAAATAACACTACCTGTTTAGGGAACTTTGCATGGCTCCGGATATCTGTAAGGTGGGACTGAGCCAAGCATAGAAGAAATGGCTGGAAGGAGGCAGGGCCAAGACCAGACAGGGCCTTGGATGCCAACCAGTGGAGTTTGTGTTTTTTCTTGAGGATAGAAAGCCATTGAGGGGCACCTAGGTCAGGTGCTCTGGACAGGAGCCAGGTGAAGTCCTGGGAAGACCCAGGCTTCTACTCTGTTGAAACTGGGGGGAAGCCCAGCCAGCCTTCCTAACTGCAGGGAAGGGCCTATTCCCTGGGCTTTTTCTATCTGCCAACTACCCCAGGGGACACAGCAGCATTTTGGGTCCCCCTAGGTGTGGGTTTCAAGGAGTTGATGTCTATAAGAGAAAACAGCAAGGACTTAGAAATCAGGCAAAAGCTGGATTCATTTCTTAAACCTTTTCACTCCTCTGAAAAGCAGTTTACCACCTTTCTTGTAGAGCTACTGACAGGTTAGAGTTACTGACAGGTTTTATCACATTCCTAACACCCAGTAGGCATTTAAAAATAGAAGCTAGTATTGCTTCAGACTTGCAGATGAGGAAGAAGAGCTGGAGGGATAGAGACAGCCCTTGCTGCTCTGTCACATGGGCCAACACTGGTACCAAACTCCTCCAGACTATGTGATTTCTAGAACCTGGATTCCAGGCCCCTTTCCCCCACCTCCCCAGGATGCATACCTGAGTCCCCATAAACACAAATATCTGAAGCCAATAGTACCCTCACCTTGCCTGGGGTGGATGGAGTGCCTATGGAGAGCCTGCAATGGTACAAAGAAGTGACTCTGGCCTGCTGAGGCCCTCCCACTCTGCCTCAGGGGCAGACAGGAGGGTCAGCAGGGTCCACGATGGCATGCTGTGATTTTCCAGCCCTGCCCTCCTTGAGAGGCCTGCCTGACCTACACCCAAATTCCAACAGAAAACCTGATCTCCGCCAGGCATAGTGGCACACGCCTGTAATCCCTATGGCTTGTGAGGCTGAGGCAGGAGGCAGTTCAAAGCCAGCCTCAGAAATATCAAGGTGCTAAGCAACTCAGTGAGATCCTGTCTCTAAATAAAATACAAAATAACACTGGGATGTGGCTCAGTGGTCGAGTGCCACTGAGCTTAATCCCCAGTACCCCCCCACCCCCTCCAAAAGAAAACCTGATCCCCAAAATGAGCAGGACAGTCATGATTCCTGGATCCAGGGGTCCTTAGCTGTGCTGTGTGATACTAGGCCTGGCACTAGATTCCTCTGGGACTTCCAGCCTGGACTCCAGATGGATGGAGTGATTGAACTCAATGTCACAACATTGGCTGGGCACAGTGCATGGCGGGGCAGGCCTCCTCCTAGTCTGGTGCTCTTTCCATGCAAACTTGTCAGGGTGTTCTCAAGAAAAGGCTCAGGTACCATCATTCAAAGGGGCCTGAGGACATAGGTCAAGTTAAGGGCTGGGTTAAGCTTGACACCTGTGAACTCACACTCATTTGCAGGCCAGAGAGCTGACATTCTCCTGATGTGGGTGGGACCTGGGAGGTTTCACTTCTCTTCACAAGCCCTTCCCTTGAGAATTAAGGGGCCCCAGAAGGGGAGTAGGGTACGAAATATGCACGACTGTGAGTGGAGGGATGGCAGTCCCAGTACAGGGCCAGGCTGGGCAAGCAGGTCAAGGGCCAAGGGTGGTGAGGGGCAAGGCCTTCAGGCTGTTCCAGGTGGGGCTTGCAGCCCCATTACCCTCTAAATCTGTTGACAAGAGGTGGCACTTCTTAGAGTCCCACCTCCCCCTACCAGATACTGGTTACTGAATAGCCAAGTTAGATAGAGAGGGGGACTAGCTATCTCTTAACTATTAGCTGACAATCCAACTTATTCTTTCAAAGGAGCATGATAATGGCTTTATTGACCCTGTTAAGACTTTGCACTAAGAATGCTTCTGGAGTAGGAACTGGGCACAGAGTGTGCCACAGTAGCAAGAGATAAAAAACAAACTGACTGACCCTGCAAGGGACCTATCACCACTAATACTAGAACAAATACACAAATAAATAAATAACCAGTAAGAACAAGTACAGCAGAGGGTCTCTGACCTTTGGAGAAGATTGAAACGGCCCCTCTCCCTGATGGCCACCCAGTCATCCCCACCCTCTGCAACTACCTTTCTTCCTTTGCAACTATTTTTCTGACAGCCCTGTCTACCAGCAAAGCCAATGGGGACTGCAACTCCCTCAGTGAATGATCCCCTCACCCTCTGCCTCAACCAGGACCTGCTGGATGATATCTGGGGCTGCCCAGAAGGCCACACAACAGGGTGCACTGGCTGTATCTGCAGGTGACCTTGGCACTTGCCCTGAGGAAATGGAACTTGGTGGCCTTTTTGTGGGTGTGCCTGTTCTGGGGGCAGCAGATCTAAAAAGGATAGAAGGCTGGGCACTATAAGAACCAAACCAGGGTCAATGGTAACAGTGCCACCACCCCCGCACACTTACCAAGCCCTCCAAACACTAGGAGATATCCTAATGGGAAAGGCCTGCTGGGAACAGATAGCACAGGGTCAGAGTCCAGAACCAGACTCCCAGCATACAAGATGGGACAGGGGCATGCCAGGTCTGGGAGGACGTCTGTGGACCAACGGTACAAAGCTCTCTTAGGGCAGGGAAATCCTATGCTTCTTGTCCCCCTTTCTATAGGTGGGACTTGGGCACCTGCTCAGAGAGACAGAGTTGACCAAGGGCCAACCAGCCAGTCCCAGGGTAGGGAATCCTCAAGATCCTTTCCAAAGAAGGAGCCACTAGTCATAGCTGTGGGAACCCAAAACTTTCTAGATTAAATTAGTGGATAAGATGAACATCTTTTTTAGGAAAAAGTAAAATATAGGATAGATGGCTTGCTTGAGGAGAAAACTGAGTAGGGGAACCCCCCGTGTGCTCAGACAGAATGAAAAGGCACAGCTTTAAGGTATAACATGATGTTTCATTTGACAATCTGGGTACTGAGCAAGAATCCAAGTTCGTGGGGCTTGGCAGGGTGGCCAGCAGGTGGGTATAAGTTCCATTTTCTTCAGAAGAAAGGCTGTGTGAACAGCACAGAGGGGAGTGTGGTGATGATGGCAGAGCCATGGTCTTTCCTAGGTAGGTAAAATGAGGCCTTCCCTGCTAAGTCCTCTGGAGGCTTCCCTTCACTCACGGCTCCTGAGCACGAAGGACCCAAGGGATGAGGGATGATCATGCCAGAGACTAAAAGGACAGCAGGAACACCACCCACTCCACAGCCCTCATACACAGGACAACTTCCCAACAACCAGATGGGGGAATACTGGGCTTCAGGGGCACTAACACTAGTGTCTGAGCTTGATTTTGTTGCTCTTCTGGGACTTCCCAGCTTCAACCTCAGCACCCAGCTGGTTTATTTCAACTGAAGAAATAAGGCCTTAGCCAAGCATATAGACTATTCCAAACTTCTTGCTGCCTTTTCTATCAATCTCTGAGGCCTGAGTCAGACAGCTCCACCCAAGCCAGTGAGGTGCACACCAGTTTTCCTTGTAAGGAGGGAAAGAGGAAACAACAGGGTAGAAGAGGAAACACAGAAAGCAGCTTCGAAGCAGACTGCAATCACAAGCAGTTGGGGGAAGGGACTGTAGGGTCACGTGCTCAGTGGGGGAGGGGGTGCAGTGGATAATGGGTTGAGCCTCCAGGTCCTGCAGGATCTTTCAATCCTTCTCACAGCAGCCTCTGCTCATCATAGCTTAAGCAGCTCTTTCTTTCTTTTTTTCTTTTTTTTTTTTTAATTTTTTTTAAATATTTATTTATTTGCTTTAGTTGTGCACAATGCGTTTATTTGTATGTGGTGCTGAGGATCGAACCCGGGCCGCGCACATGGTAGGCGAGTGCTCTACCGCTGAGCCACATCCCCAGCCCCTTAAGCAGCTCTTTCTGCTGCCAGTACCAACCACCTCTTTGCAGGAATCAGGAAAGTTAGTCAAGCAAAAGCTACATGGATAGCATCTGGGACATAGATCTGATCCAGGGCCATGGTAAAATAGGGAAAAAGACATCAGACTTAGGCCAAAAGAGGCTGAGTCTTCATATCTGGTTCTGCCACTTACTGTGACCTTGAGCAACTTGTTTAACCTCTCTACGTCTCAGTTTGATCTTCTTTTGAATAGGAGAATCAACTCCTGCCCAAAACTGTCATAAGGATCAAATGAAGTATAATGGATGTAGAAATATCTGGCATACACAGTATTTCTCTGGGTGTGCATTCCAACATTTTTCTCCTATGTCTTCCCAGCAAACTCCACAGAGCAGAATCATTTGTCCCAGCTGCGGCCACCAGTTTGGTCTTGGCCTTGTCTGGCCCCCATGGGAAGATTAGGGTGTGGGGAAAATAGACAATGTGGGAGTTTATAGCTCCTGCTCATCTTGCCTGTCCAATCTGCTCCCCCTCCACACCCATTCCTGCTCATCCAGCTCTTGTGTCAACCTGGTTCCTCCTCCCACCTGCTTCACATCCAGAGTTCCCCCTCACAAATCCCAAGAAAAAGGCCCAGCCCCATAAGCAACAGCCACTGTCATCTCTCTGAAAAGATGCCCAGGTTGCCAGCTGCCCCCAAGCATGCCTATGCAGATGCTGGCGCAGAAGGAAGGGAACCAGCCAGTCCTGGGGCTAGGGAATCTTCGGGCATTCAGTAGCTCAGAAACACCGTGACAGAAGGTCTGACAGGAGGAGGAGGAGCAGTAACATCTGCCAGGCAGAAGCTCCTCACAGTCTAGGACCATGGTCGGATAGAGCTGCCTCTGAACACCAGATGCCACCTGCCTCCAGCCTCACCTCCAAGGGCTGCTTCCTGGGCACACTATGCCCCTGTTGGCTGGAGCCATTTGTAATCAGTCCCTAAGCAATGGCTTTCAGATCCATCTGTCAAAGGTGACCTTCTCCCCTGAGAGGGGATGAATCCCTTCCATCACAGAAATTTTCCAGTACCCAACAAATATTAAGTATGCTAGGCACTGTGCTAAGTGTTTTAGTTTCTTATTTAATTTCACCCAACCCTGTGATTTAGGTACATTGTCATTTCCCTTTCATAGTTAAGAAAATGGAGCCTTAGAGAGATTGATATGTGTAAGGCCAAATAGCCATGTCATCTTTTCCCTACCCCACACTATCATCAGGGGGACAGTAGAAAGACCATAGGTTTTGGAGTCAGACTAATCCAGATCCAAACTCTAATTCAGTCATTTACTAGCTTTGTGATGCTGGGCAGGCTACATAACTTCTCTGTGCCTCATTTTACCCATATGTTTGATGGGAAAACTAATACTTTGCAGTTCTAAAAGAATTATAAACAAATTAGTAGGAAGAGTGAATAGAATAATCATTGATAATTAATGATTACTCTGTGCTTAATATGAGCCTGGCACCAATCTAAGTACATGTAGTACCCCATTTAAACTTCACAACAATTTTATGAAGTATACTACTATATCCCCATTTTATAGACGAAGAGTCCAAGGCCCAGCGCCAATATACCCTCTTGTTTCTTATCCTCTTTTCTTCACCTCTGTTTCAACACTCTCCTTGGAGACATGTGAAACAGTAAGTCCGACAGAGTTCATTTCTTGTTTTCATTTTTTTATTGGTGCATTATGTATTATATTATCATACATAATAGTGGAATTTGTTGCTATAGAGTTTGTTTCTAATTTTATTTCAGACTCTAAGTCCTTATCCTGTTTGCCTCCATTCCAGCTATATTTTGTTTAACACAGGAAAGATGAATTGGATTAACATCTAGCCATAGTAATACCATCTGTGAAGATGAAGAGACACCATTTTTATCATGTGTCCTATACACCAAGCAAATGACACCTATAATCTCTAACACCCTACGTGTCAGACATGCTCAAAGAGGCAGTTTTCTTCAAAATCAACTGACCTTTAAATGACATGGTACATACAAAACATCATGTTTTGACACTCAATACATAAAGCAGTGCCTTCCAAAATTGCTAATTGTGTGTATATGACCTGTTCCAGCTTTACCCTTAGTTTAGAGAACCATATCTTAATTGTCTCTGCAGGCCTCAGAGTTCAGTGCAATAAATGTACCTGCAGCAGAACTACATTTTGTTTGATGCTTGATAGGAATCCAAACCCATACTCATCAGGAAGCAAGGACCATCAAGCACCCTCCACCAGCCAACGGAGGTCAAACATATTTACACAGACTATCATATTTATCTTCAAAACCACCTGACTTCTACTGATGAAGGAAACTGAGGCTCCTCAAAGTTAAGTACTTGAGGAACACAGTGGTGAATTAGCCTTATTATGCTTTTAGACTGTCTGGATAGATTTTTGCTGTTGTTATTTGCATTGGCTTCTTTTTGTTTTGAATACTACAAAAGCAAATAAATCTCCTTGTCAGTTGCATTATTTTTGTCATAATTTTCATGAGATTGTTCATACTTGAAAAATATCAGCAGTAAGTTAACTAGCAGTATTTAAATGTCATCTACAGATACTTTTTGTTTTGCTCTAATGCTTCCTAAAGCTTTGCAATCAATTAGGCCAATTTTTTTTTTTTTTTTTTTTTATCATTAACAAATATCTCTGACAAGCACTTACTCTTGGGTACAGAGTTCTGATGGTACCACTTCAGCAACTTTAAGAACATACTAATGAACTGAGTTAGGAGCTCCTGGACTATCAAGAAATAGATGTTTTGTGTTAGATTGTTTTTTGGGTACTGGGGAGTGTTCTATGACTCATCTATATCCCCAGGCCTTTTTAAATTTAATTTAATTTTGGTTCCAGGGTTTGGGGGTGCTTGACCACTGAGCCACATCTCCAGCTATTTTATTTATTTTTTTTAATTTGATACAGGGTCTCAGTAAGTTTCTCAAGGCTTTGCTAAATTACTAAGGCTGGATTTGAACTTAAGATCTTCCTGCTTCAGCCTCTCCAGCCACTGGGATTACAGGTATGCACCACCATGCCCAGCTGCCATTTTTTACTTTTTGAGACAGGGCCTTGCTAACCTGCCCAGGCTAGCACTGAACTTGTGATCCTATTGGCCTAGCCTAAAACAGATGGGTTTATGAGATTGCTAACCTAAGATTGTATGGAACAGAATCAATCACATGGAACTAAATGGACTGATGAGGGATGACTGTCATATGTTTGAATATTTTTGTTGTGCTCCATTTCCAGGATATAAATGTAAGGAAGACCTTGGTCTTTCTTCTTAGGCAATCTGCAACCCATAACAATTTAGTAGACTGCACTTTTATAAATTGAAATGAAATATTAATAAATATCTTATCCTTCCTATCTAACTCCTAAGAATTTAGAAACTCTTATTGGGTCTTTTTGTTTTTCATGGTAATATGACTATTTGCAAAGGTTCAATAAGAATCTATCCCCTGTCTCTTTCTGTCTTTTTTTAAACCGACACATAATTAGAAAAATTGGTTATGTAACAAGGCTTTGGCTGGAATGTTGTACTTGACAAAGATGTCCTCTTATCAGATATAACCAGTCCCTTTTAAAGAACTAAGTTTTACTGTATGGAGCCAATACTAATAAAACACTTCCAAGAAAAGTAGCTTGCTGAGTTCCCAACCTTCTAGGCAAAAATGAATGTCAATCATTTATAGCATCCAGGTGGCTTAAGATATTTGGGGGACCTTCAAAAGAGAGGCATTTGCCAAAAATTATAGGAATAGCAAGTAAAACCTGGTGAAAACAGTTTCTTGGTATGGTTTGTTAACCTCAGGACAATAAATAATAAGAAACTTTTAAAAGTCCAACCCAGGATTCCTTATGAAAACTTTTGGCAAAGAAAACTTAACAAGCTCTGTTAATTAATATTCTTTCTGTACCTTAGTGAATAATGAGATGGAATCTAATGGGACCACCTTTATTTTGTGATCAAGAATAATATTTCTTGGAGATTGTAATTATAATTATCATCATCATCATCATCATCATCATCAAAACAGGGGAGTCTGTGGAGGAAAACAAAACTATGCATTGTTTAGAGGCTATACCTTCAGTTTATCTGAATCCAGCTTTCACTTATCTGATTCTAGCTTTTCATTGACTTTGAGCTATTTTACAGTTCTTTGAAGTGATACCAAACCAATAAGTCATGCAAAACGACTATGAACAATAATTCCAATAGTCTTCCATCCCAACCTGTGGAAAAAACAGTGTGGCTTTAATATTCCCAAATTGTAAATGGGTATGTTCTTTGGATTCTGTTTTTTTAAATTGTGGTAAAATATACATAACATAAAATGTGCCATTTTAACCATTTTAAATGGCATTAAGTACATTCACATTGTTGTACATCCATCACCCCCATCTATCTCCAGAACTTTTTTCATCTTTGCAAATTGAAACTCCATATGCATTAAACACTAACTGTCCATTTTCCCTCCCTGGATTCTCTTGAACCAACCATAACATCTTTTGGCTCCTGCATTATAAATAAAAGAAAATCTTTTCTTAAAAAAATTTTTGGCAGGCTGGGGTTGTGGCTCAGCGGCAGAGTGCTTGCCTCGCACGTGCGCGGCCCAGGTTTGATGCTCAGCACCACATAAACATAAAATGCATTGCATTGTGTACAACTAAAGTAAATAAATATTTTTAAAAAAATTTTAAGATGTTGATGGACCTTTATTTTACTCATTTATTTATATAAGGTGCTAAAAGTCGAACCCAGTGCCTCACACATGCTGGGCAAGTGCTCCACCACTGAGCCACCAACCCCAGCCCCTAAAAGAAAATCTTTAACAAGTTCATTTTTATATTCTTATGAAAGTCCTGATCTTATCTTTCTGAAAAAAATATCATTTAATAGTCTCAAACTCAAAAAGGACCAGGTAAGTGATCTAAATGAATGAAGAAGGTTGGAAATGAAAAGTACTATCAACCAATTCAAAGTGCCTATGTGACCAAGTGTTCTCATTTGCCCAGAACTGAGAAAGTTGGGAACCAAAGACTGTTTTAAAACCAGGACAAATTTGTTGCCTTGAAAGAACCTGCCCTATCTGAAGTGACCTCTAATTCCTATTAATTTAATTTGGGAATTAAGGCCTAGCATTACCATGTCATGTGTTTTTCAAGAGAAACCCTGAATCTGGCTATTTTTGTTAAATTTTATAAGTTGTAATGGCAACTACCAAAATGTTAAAGAAAAAAAAAAATACACTACTGTGCAGATCAAAGAAAATGCTCCAAATTGTTGAAAGGATGTCTGAAATCTGTCCACCTACCACCAGCCCATCACATGGCCACCTGTGGTCAGGAGGACGCGTACTCTGAGAGCTGGCTCACCTGTTTTGTGGCGACCACCCAGCCATGGAGCTGTTACAGATAAGGTCCCACGTCTCAGGGCCTGGAACTCCTCCAGATAAGCTGCCAGGACCCCTGAGTTTCTGGCTTCTGTGTTACTATAGGGCTAAAACAAACTGAAAGGGACAACTCCAACATATAGCCACAGTTTTGCTCCACCACCCACGGCCTAGGTTCCTTAGCTAGCATGTCCAGATCCCCCAGGTGCTCAAGTGAGGCAGTGAGGCGGTCTGTGTGCTCCTGTTTGCAAATGAGGATGGCAAAGGGGAAAAGGTGGGGACTCTCCCAGGTAGCCTATTCTTCACCAGTGTCACTGAGAAGTCCGAGGTTGGTTCAAGTGAAAAAGCCCTGGGCCAGATCTTGCCAGACCGCCCCTCCGGCCCCTCCAGGGCCATGGTGGACCTAGTTTGGCCTCTGGAAACTACTCGGCGGTCCCTGCCCGCCGCTAGCCTCTAGCTGGGACAGTGCGCCTCCCTCCCCCAGCTCACCAGCTGTCCCTGGAGAAGGAGCGGAGGAACCAGACACCCGGAGCCAGGGAAGACCGCATCTTGCCCCGCTGGTAGCCGAAGCTGAGTCGACGAAGGAGGACGCGGAGCCTGCGCGTGTCCCAAGCCGGCCGTCAGCGGGGGTTTAAATGCCGCGCCGGCTGGCCCGCCCCGACCGCACTGCCCAGAACCTCCGCCCCTCTGCACCTGACCGCCCTCGGAGTCCGGCGGAGCACAATCAGATGGGCCATCTCTTGGCCACGCTCACTAAGACCTGTTTTCTCTTATTTTGCCTTCCGGTCAGGGACTGACAGCTGTTGGTTTCCGGGCTCCTCTTTCTGCCCTATCTGCACTTTGCGCCTCACTGCCCTCCAGGGAAGTGAAAACAGCAATCCCAGACCTGATCAGCTCTACATGACGATTCCCCCTGCCCGCAGCTGTCCGCGCAGCGCTTTCTGGCCTGTAACAGAGACCGGAAAACTGGAACAAACTGGGGGCAACAGCTAATACCCTGTGTCCCCCTCATCTTACTGATCTTGAGTGCGGGCGCCCCCTTGGGAACTCAGGGGGTTTTTCAGGGAGGGACAATATTTGGCCCCAAAGCCACCTTTTAGACTTCAGTTTCCTGTCCTCATTCAGATTTTAGACTACTTATTGAGGCAGTCAGGTAGCTTTTCCCTGCCCCCAACCCCCTACTCCTGGCAGTGACAGTGTTGTGGTCATCCCTGCCCTCCCTTCGGGAGGTAAGCAGTCAGGTGGCAGTGAAGAGCTACCAGGCAGAAACTTCTGTGCACATAAAAACGACTGCCTCTAGCATTAAAGATTTCAGGGTATGTTTCCACCTATAAAAATAAGATATTGTGAGATCCTTGTACAGGAGCCCAAGGGTGAACTTAGGAAGGGTGGAAAGGGAAGTATTCTCCTGAAAAATAAACTTAATACAACATAAAATAGGAGTGTGTCTGTGCAAATGGGTTTCAGCGCTGACCCCACCCTGCCCCTAACTCCTAGGAGTGCCCAGGTCTGAGAGCAAGGTCTGGGAAGTGAAGCAACAACTTCATCATACAGGTGAGGACTCAGAATAATGGGCTTGGCTGGTACCTGCCCTGGGATCAAGCAAAAAGAGGGTAAGCAAAGTTGTAAAACCATTGGTTAATGCCAGCAGTCAGGGGCATGGGTCTGGTGCCAGAAATGAAGAGGGCAATAAGTCAAGGACAGGGATAAAGGCACAGAGGAAAGAAGAGAGACAGAAGGGAGGTGCAAATACCAGGTTACATAGTGCACAGGAAGCTGAAATCAAAGGAAGAACATCGCTTACAGTGGTTCCTTAATCAAATCCTTCATTATACCATACACTGTACCAAGATGTACATTTATTAAGTCAGATGGGTATTATCCAAGTGCGTAGGGTGACTTTATGTCCTGGTGTGCCAAGGGTAGTCCCAGGAGACACCTGATGTCCTAGAATATATGATGGGCCAGCTCTGGGGTGAGTGACCCCAGGCGAAGGCTCCCCTACTTAAAGAATTCATGCCTAGAGGAGTCTGACTTGCCTGACTTTCCCAGGATGACAGCTACTTATTTCTTTCTTTTTTTTTTTTTTTTTTTTTTTTTTTTTTTTTTTTTTTTTTTTTGTGGTACCGGGGATTGAACCCAGGGGCACTCGACCACTGGGCCACATCCCCAGCCCTTTTTTTTTGGTTTTTATTAGAGACAGGGTCTCACTGAGTTGCTAAGTGCCTCGCCATTGCTGAGGCTGGCTTTGAACTCGCGATCCTCCTGCCTCAGCCTCCCAAAGTGCTGGGATTACAGGCCTGCGCCACCGCGCCCGGCTTACTTATTTCTAAGGGACTAAAAGGATCAGATTGGAATGCAATGAGCCAAGGAAAGTGCTGAGGCTAACTGATGCCACTAGGTGGAGTAGGGAACATCACTGAAGAATGGAAGAGACCACCTCCAGAGCCTCAGCGGTGCTATGCAGACTCCAGTAGTGTAGAACATTAATCTTTCCATTTCAGACAGAAAAACCAAGGATGAGGAAGGCTCACTTCTGTTCATTTTCATGCCCTTTTGGAGAAGCTGTATTTGTGTCTCTGAGAGGACCATGTGTGCCTGGTGCTGGAACTTTGAGAGGTATTAAGAATATGCCCCATGGTAGTATGGCTGTTATTCAGTGTGCCAACAAGTAGCTGGGAGCAGGGCCAGTCCTGAAACAGTCTTTGCCTTGTGCCAGTTACTTCCTATGAATTCCAGCCATGTATCCCTGTTCAGAGGCCAGGATGGCAACGGGAACATGCCAACTGACATTGGAACTCTTTCTCACTTGCTCCTGTAGGTGAGCAGGATGATCTCTTTGCTTCCTGCTGCTTGGGGGAGTGACAAAGAGGGAATTTATGGCTCAGGTAGACCTTTCACTCATTGATGCCATCTCTCTCTCTCTCTCCCTCTTTGGTGAGCTGGGGATCAAACCCAGGACCCTGTACATGCTAGGCAAGTGTTCCACTACTGACACTGAGCTACAACCCCAGCCCACCTCTCCACTTTTTTTAAAAAAAGGTTTTTTACAAATATTGTTTATTTTATTGAAGCTGGTACAGACAATGTCCATTTAAAACCCATATCCCAGGCCCAAAGTACAAATAAAATCAAAGGAGCAGTATTCTGCTGTATATACTTCTGGATAAATAACTTTATTAACTGCTAATGAAAATTAGAACTTTTCTGGGAACTTCTGATGATTTTTTTTTGATCTTAAAATGTGTTCTCTCTCTTTTTTTAAAAAAATATTTATTTGCTTTAGTTGTACACAATGCATGTATTTTTACGTGGTGCTGAGAATCGAACCTGGGTCGCGCACATGCTAGGCGAGTGCCCAACCGCTGAGCCACATCCCAGCCCCTAAATGCGTTCTCTTTAGTGAAGCCATCTTTGGAGTTAGTCATTACTCTCACCATGTCTGTCGTCTTGACTCCAAAGCTGATATTCCTCCTCTTTTGGTTCAGACCCTTAGATTTTAAAAGTAGCATAAAGTTAAGGAAAGGTCATTTTCCCACAGTTCAGTTCTCTGAAAAACTTCCATCTCCCACTCAAAGTCACAGTCCATGAGTGAAGCAATCACATGCTAGAACTTCAAGGCCAATTGGAAAGTCATTATAGATACTCACATTGGTTGATCTTATTTACCACCACAAGCCTGAAAATACAGTCCTGAAAAAGGTGGCCTCTGTGTGTACATGTGTAATTTTTAAAAGGAGAGGACAATATGAAGGGAGTTGGGGTTTGATCACCAAAAAATCAGCACAATGAAAACAAACAATAATGAATAATGAGCACTAGAATTCAAATTACCAGATGTTTTAAAGAGATGGGTGCCAGTTTCCAATTCCATTTAAACACCATATTACAAAAGAACTATTTTAAAAAAAATAAAAAAGGACTGAGGAAAAAGAAAAAAAAATAAAACATCTAAACTGTTGAATGACCCCCTGTTTGTTCCTGATAAACTTCAATCGCATCTTCTTTCTCCATCAGCAATTCTTTGATCTTTAAAGAGAAACCTGAGTGAATTTATTGGAACTCCCTATCTTTGACAGTATGTTTCTTGAGATGTGTTGTCATTTTCACTTTGAAGTGAATATCACTGCTATCCTGTCCAATGACTTTTAGTTTAATGTATTCTCCTTCTTTCTTATCCCCCAAATCCTCAGTTGAAAGTTTTGCTTCCTGATGAGACATGGTGACGGTGGCTTCACCCCAGAGTCTCCATACAGCAGTGGCCTCGGGTAGGCAGAACATGGCTTTGGGGTTTACAAATTTGTCTCTCTTCCCCACAGCACAACACCACAGCTGGAGGGACTCCTGCTACGCCTCCCCACCTCTCCATTTCTGACTCACCTTTCTGTTGTTATCTGGCACTGTCCGCATTACCTTCTTAGAGCCTGGAGGATGTATCTGAAGCAAATGAGGGAAGGGAGGAGCTACTGAATCAAACACTAAAGGAAAAGATCCTCAAGTTTTTAAGTGGATAGTTCTATAATTTGTCAAAAATACTTATTATAGTTTGTTTAGTATCAGACACTTGTGAGAAAGAAACTGGCAGTCACTGGCCTTTTTACCCATCAAATACCAGGTTCCTACCACTGACAAGTTTCATTGACCACAAACACGACTTTTTGGGTAGCCAGTTAGGTTAGCTGTTTAGGTTCTTTTGGACATTGGGAAAAAAAAATCCTTGTTTTTGCAGAGGTACAAAAGGATCCAAATGATTGAGAAAATTTATAAGAACAAATGTTGGGAGAATAAGCTACCAGGCAAGGGAACCACAAAATTTCACCACACAAACACACCATTATTTGAACACACTTACCTCCTCTCACTCATCTTACAAAATAGAGAATAGCATATTTTTTGTGATAGGATAAAAATCCAGTATCTTGATTGAAGGAGTAGGAGTTAGGATATTAGGAGAAATTTGGATGAAACTCCTCCCTGCCCCAGTGCTGGGAATTAAACATACGGGTGCTTTACCACTTGATCTACATCCCAGCCTTTATTTATTTATTTATTTATTTATTTTTAAATATTTATTTATTTGCTTTAGTTGTACACAGGCATTTATTTTTACGTGGTGCTGAGGATCGAACCCAGGCCGTGCATGTGCTAGGCAAGCGCTCTACCGCTGAGCCACAACCCCAGCTCTATTTATTTATTTTTTTAAAATGTCCACTCTTTTAGTTGTATACAGACACAATACCTTTATTTTATTTGTTTGTTTTTATGTGGTGTTGAGGATAGAACCCAGTGCCTCAAATGGTCTACCAACTAAGCTACAACCCCAGCCCCTCAGCCCTTTTTTGAAAAATATAAAAATAAAATAAAATAATTTATCTTTTTTTTTTTTTTTTTTAACAGAGTCTAAGTTGCTGAGGCTGGCCTGAAAATTGTGATCTTCCTGCCTCAGTCTCCCATGTGTAGCTGGCATTACAGCCAT
The DNA here is from genome assembly GCA_025594165.1 of Tamias sibiricus. Lineage (NCBI taxonomy): Eukaryota > Metazoa > Chordata > Mammalia > Rodentia > Sciuridae > Tamias > Tamias sibiricus. The sequence goes on along the minus strand of CM046657.1, from coordinate 119,324,511 downwards.
GAGCCACAGCACCTGGCATATTCCATCTTTTGAAGATTCAATTTCTTATTATATCTTTTCATTGAGGCAAAGTGGAATGCTGAGAAGAACATGCACTTGGAGTCAGAACCAATTCTGGCTCAGATACTAACTACTTCTCTGAACCTCAGTTCCTTTGTCTATAAAAATGCAGATAATAACATGTATCCTGCAAAGTGGCTGTAAGAATGAAAAATTATGCATATAAAAGTGTTAACCATGTCAGCTATACTAGGTAGGTTTGGTAAGTGAAGCAATTATTATGTGTGTATGAGCTTATATAAAGCATTAGGATCAAATAGTGACGACAACTGGGAAAAATCAATCACCATAATAAATGAGAACAAAATAGAGGGATTAAAGGCTTGGGGTCTTTAAAAAGATTCAATGGTATAAGAGAATAGATTTGACCTGCAAAATACTTAATATCAAGTGTTAAGTTGTACAACTTAACTCACTGACTACTATAAGCATTGTAATAACACATGTTGAATTATTTTGTGTCGACAAGGATATATGTATGGATTGAATAAAATATCAGAAAAATAAAAAAAAAACTATTATTATCTTAAATGTCAGATGCCAAAATCTCATAAGAGTTACTGTTAAATTCTTCCTGGCCAACACAATTAAAAGATAAGATGATCATGAATCCAAAAGGATTTTGTTTCTTTTTTTTTTTTTTGTGGTACCAGGGATTGAACTCAGGGGCACTCGACCACTGGGTCACATCCCCAGCCCTTTTTTGTATTTTATTAGAGACAGGGTCTCACTGAGTTGCTAAGTGCCTCACCATTGCTGAGGCTGGCTTTGAACTCGCGATCCTCCTGCCTCAGCCTCCCAAAGTGCTGGGATTACAGGCGTGCGCCACCGCGCCCGGCTAGGATTTTGTTTCTTAACAAAAGCTAAAGTTCTGGAATGCTTGGCAAAGAAAGTATCAGGCTTGATATAACTAGTCAAAAATAGGGGTTTCAGTCTATTGAAGACTAGATCAATGGCTAATGATGACTTGGAGAATGGGCTTTGGAGACCTTATCAACCAATGAACAGGGTCAGCTCTCAAAGGGTCAGTTCCTTAGGATACCAGTGGCAGCAGCAGGAGGATGAAAGCAGGCAGTCCTTAAGGAAGGGAGGAACAGGACGGGGAAATGGTTACATTAATACATTTCTAAAAAGTCATTTTGTTTAGAGGAAAAATAACAAAAATGAGGTAGTCTCAGGTAGCCTCGTCACAAAAGCTGGGGATAATTTTTGGTTGCGTTAGTAACTAAGAGTGAAAATTCATTCATTTAATAAACATTTGTCAAGTGTCAACCATGTGCCAGGTACAGTGTTATGTGCTAAGGATACACTGATGAATATAATAAGACAGGCACAGTCCCTAACCTCAAAGAATTTATAGTTGAGTCAGACAAGGTGGGTCACACCTATAATTTCAGCAACTCAAAAGACTGAGGCAGAAGGATCCATCACAAGTTCGAGGTCAGCTTGGGCAATTTAGTTACATCCTAAGCAACTTAGGGAGACCCTGTCTAAAAATAAAAATAAATAAATAAAAAGGGGTAGAGATGTGGCTCAGTGGTAAAGTGCCCCTGGGATCAATCCTAGTACAAAAAAAAAAAAAAAAAAAAAAAAAAAATGGCGCAAAAATTCTGGATTTATGGTTGTATGGAATAGAAATATATAGAGATAATCCCACCTCAAAGAGCAGGGTAGATGAGATCAATGCAAACAAGAAGTAAGTTATGGAGGTATGCTCATACTGCTATGGTAGCACTGAGAAGGGATCAAACAGCTCTGGGAGAGTCTCAGATAGCTTCCCTGTTATATAAGAACTAGGTTTGAGAATAGTTAGGTGCCTGTCAAATGGAGAAGAGGAGAAAGGTGGGACCAAAAGTGTACATACATCAGTGTGTACAGAACAATAAACCATGGAAAAGCATAGTGTTGAAGAAATGGTGCATGGGAAATTCTGTATGGCTGGTTAAGTACATGTATACAGTGGAAAGCTGCTGAAAAATATGGGTATTGTTTGTGAAGAGAGAGTGATGGGTCCTAATTGTACATGTTAAAGAGGTTAGAATTTTGTAATCCCAGTACTTGGGAGGCTGAGGCAGGAGGATCACGAGTTCAAAGCCAGCCTCATCAATGGCAAGGCACTTAGCAACTCAGTGAGACCTTGTCTCTAATAAAATACAAAAAAGGGCTGGGGATGTGGCCCAGTGGTCGAGTGCCCCTGAGTTCAATCCCTGGTACCAAAATAAATAAATAAATTAATTAATTTAAAAAAAAAGAGGTTAGAATTTTACCCTTTGCACAGTGGAGTACTATGACAAGAAGGTTTTTAAGAAGGGTAGAGACATGATCTAATTTATGTTTTCAGAAGAGAAATTAACATTCAAAAAACCCTTTGTCAGATTTCCAAAGATGGAATAGATAGATTTCTTCCTATCCTTCTTGCTATGTACCACTAAACCCCCTTGGAATTATACATAACATCAACATAAGAAAACTGAAACGTGAAGAAAAGGCAAACTAGCTAGGCACCTTGAGATCTGAGGAAAGACACAGCAATTAATTACCTGGGTGTGCTTTTTGTTTCATGTATCCTTGATTGAATGTTGGAGAAATCCACAATACAGAAGCACCAAGAGCATAGATCAAGGGAAAAAAAGAAAGAAAAAGAAAACCACCAAGAAAAGCTGGCTGTGTTCAGACAAAGGACTAATAGGCAGCTCAGCAATAACTAGTGTACTCTAACAAATACCACAGAAGACACTGCAGCCCCCCCACCCCATTTCTATCAGCCAAGGCCAAGTGGGGAACCCAGATGGCTACTTGTACTTGGCTGTAAGGAAATGTCCCCTACCCCACCCCTAGGTGTGGTGGTGATTATATGAATCAGAGAACTCCAAGTGAAAAGCCAGGATTTTTATCCTTTTCTAGTGCTTATGAGCATACTCCTACCACCAAGGTGTTATTGGAGGTCACCTGGGGAGCAGGAAGGCACCTTCTCCCTCCCATCCAAACAGTAATGAGGTGCCCTTGTCTGCCCACCACCCTCCAACCACCAAGGGCTTCAATGGAGGTCAAGTGGGAAACCTACACTCTTACCTGCCCACACACACCTGGCAGAATCAGTCAAAAACATGATCCAAAGACATGTGGTCACTTTCCTGAAAAACTAAAACACACTTACCATACCATATATGCATTCATGGGCATTTATCCAGATAAGTGAATATTTCTTTTTCTTTTTCTTTTTTTGGTACCAGGGATTGAACTCAGGGGCACTCAATCACTGAGCCACATCCCCAGCCCTTTTTTGTATTTTTTATTAAGAGACAGGGTCTCACTGAGTTGCTAAGTGCCTCGCCATTGCTGAGGCTGGCCTTGAACTCGTGTTCCTGCTGCCTCAGCCTCCCAAGTGCTGGGATTACAGGCGTGCACCACTGCGCCCAGCTATGAGTATTTTTATCCATACAAAACCAGTACACAAATGTCCATGGTAGCTTTATCTAAATAACAAAAACTAGAAATGTCTCTCAATGAGTGAATGATTATCTAAAAGGGCCACATATTATACAATTTCATTCATGTAATATCCTCAAAGTGGCAAAATTATAAAGATGGAAAAGTGATTAATGATGGGCTAGAGTTAGAGATGGTGGGGTGGGGAAAGGTAACACGAGAGGTTTGTGGCGATGGAATATAGTCCTGTATCTGGACTGTGGTGGTGATTATATGAATCAACACAGGTGATAAACTGGCACACACAGATCTATATGTACATGTTGAACCAATGTCCACTTTCTGGTTTTGGTATTATACTACAGGTATATCAGATGTAACTAACGGGAAAAACTGGGTTGAGGAGTGCCCGGACTCTTTAACTACTTTTGCAACTCACCGTGAATGTATTCTTATTTTACAAACATTTTTTGTAAACTCCGGAAAAAAATCTATTTGTCAAATTTTAATTTCTTTCTAGTAAATCTCAGTTTGGTAACTTTAGAAACAGCATGGCAGAAAATTATATTAGGAGTATGCTATGGAGTAGCATGGTTAACTCAAGGTAACATCTAACTTACTGTCCTTGACATAGCATTCAGTACTGTGCCTTATGAAAAGATTCCAAGTTATTACAACTCTATTTTTTAAAAAATTATTTATTGGTGCATATTACAGAACAGTGGGTTTCACTGTGTCATATTTATACATGCACATAACATAATTTGGTCATACTACTCCCCAAACCTCCCTCCCGCTTTTCCCTTCCTGTTCTTCTTCTTCTATTCTAATGGTTTACCTTCTACCTTTTTTATATCCTTTTTAATTTTATTCCCCTTTAGCTTCCACATGAAACAAAACATATTTGTCTTTTTGTGTTTAGCTTTTTCACTTAACATGATGCTCTCCAGTTCCATTCATTTTTAATTCATTTTCAATAGCAAATGACATAATTTCATTTGTCTTTATGGCTGAATAAGGCTACATTGTGTATATATATATATATATTTTTTTCTTTATCTATTCATCTGTTGACAGACAACAACTCTATTCTTCTTGAATAGAGTTGCACTTTCCTTTTCCTCTGTACCTCTGAGATAATACTCCTCCCCATTGCTCAGATAAGGGAATTTAACTTGCCAGGGGAAAAGGTATGCCAGAATCACAAAACCTACATGATAGAAAGATACTAGCTTTCCCCAAGGGCCACTCCATTTGTAGAATCAGATTTCTTCTTACTTTGGGATCAACTTCTGTCTCTATGGGCCCATTAAGCCTCAGATGTTGTGGGCTTGCTTCTCTGCCTTACACTGCCCCAGTCATGTGTCTGCAATTGGGAATATCATCTGATTGTAATGTTGTGAGGCAAAAAGAATGCAACAGGGAGAACAGGTTGAACAAATGAAAACTGGAAATTGAGTTTAAAAATCAAAAGCATGTGACTTCTTTCGCAAGCAAGGACTGGGAGGTCTTCCAGGGAGAGTTTTACTAGTTAATATTAAAGGTCTAAATAGCAACTCAGCCTTCACAGTAAAAACTGAAAATATTTCTGCTGCCCCTAGATACCTGTGGCAGCAAAGGCAGTCTGAAGATCTGGGAAAACTCTGACCCTTTCATTTTGTTTGGCCCAGCAAAATCTTCATCCAAGAATTGCTCCACAAAACTCTAGCATGGGCTTCAGATAACTGTCTCCTTGCACAAGGTTGACAATCCTTACTGTAAACTACATAAAGGGCAGGTTGCAAGACTCAGGAATTAAGTGCAGGACTGAAATTCCTGGACCAAGATTCCTGATTCTAGATCTACCTTCTTAGAAACTCTTATTTTGGGGCCTAAATATTCTCTTATTTAAAATTAAATTAAACATCTCAGTGTTTGCTGTATGCTAAAGTGTGCCCTAGTCATTTCTGTTTCCTGAGCACTTTTATTTGATCCTTTTTTCTGCTTCCTATTAATGAATAGAAACAGGTTCTTCCCAGTTTATAACAACAGACTTCAGCCAGAGAGAAATAGATAGGCCTAGGCAACTCTAAAGAAACAGAAAATACAACAGTTTCTTTCAAGGTCTTATCAAGTCATTGTCTATTGCATAGAATGAGATTTAAGGTGCAAAAAATCTCAAATTAAAAAATCCCCAGTCAGATTGAAATCATATGAACTATGAGTGAATACAGTCCAATTTACAAGTATTTTAAAATCAAAGCTGAAGCCAGGCATGATGGTATACACCTATAATCCCAGCTACTTCCAACAAAAGACACTTTAACTGCACCTACAGAAATAATCAGATCCAACCTAAGGAGACCAGTCTTACTATATGATTAAAAAGTCTTTTCTTTTTCTTTCTTTTTTTTTTTTTTTTTTTTTTTTTTTTTGAGACAGAGTCTTGCTATGTTACCCAGGGTAGCCCCTCAGCCTCCCAAGTTGTTGGGACTACAGGTGTGTACCACCATACCTGGCTCTAAGAGGAGTAATTATTTTTTATCAAAACAGGCAAGGCTGCAGAAAAGTTTTGTTTCAATGGAAAATTATGCTCTGTCTAGAGGAAACTCCTCCAAAGTCATCTGATTTTAGCCTGTATTCTCTTTGAACTATCTTACAAACCTGAAAATTGTAGAAACCTGTGGAAAAGACCAGTTTTACCTCCATTTGCACATTCAACATTCCTTTATCCACAAAAAATTTTCTTTTTCTTGAAATCAGTTATACTACCTACTTATTATTTTCCTCACGAACTAAACTCTTTTAACACAAGTTCCTTTTTCTTTCTTTTTTTTTTTTTTTTTTTTTGGTACTGGGGACTGAACCCAGGGGCCCTTAACTACTGAGCCACATCCCCAGCCCTTTTTACTTCTTATTTTGAGGCAGGATCTTGCTAAATTGCTTAGGGCCTCAATAAGTTGGTGAGACTGAACTTGAGATCCTCCTGCCTCAGCCTCCAAATCACTGGGAATACTGGTGTGCACCACCATGTTCATTTTTTCAGTGTCATAATATTTTACCCTTTTCTGAAAATTATCTTCTAACATTTATGACCAATTACCATGTAGAGGAGAAAACCTATGTGCTAAATTGTTACAAGTAGAATACTATGGCTGGGCAGGAATAAGTGTTTCTGATCTAGAAAATCCAGGTGAATTTACATAGAGATGACAGTAGCAGTACTTTGCTTTACGGGTGAGTAGGCTTTTAAAACTAAGAATTTAAAGGACATTTCAGGCAAACAAAAAGCCCTGTTAATCCTAAGGGGACACTCCTGCCAACTGACCTAAATGCCATCACCCAGCTCCTTGGCATCCCAAAAGAGGCTACAATTCTTTTGTAGGGGCAATACCCAACTGTAGCCAATCAGCAGTGAATCTCCCTCTATGTCTTCCTACCTGGGCTTATAGTCCCAACTACCCAGTTGAGTAAAGGCTCCTGGCAAACACAGAAGCATGAGGTATGATAGTAACTGGAACAAGTGGTTCATCAATTCAAAGCAATATGTCCTGAAATGAGCATCACAATCTATTTCCTGTATGTCATATAGCAGAACTGTACCACAGCCTAAACAAATCCCTACCTCTGCTGCCTCAGTGGGCCAAATATGCAGTGATATAGATTCAATTGCATCTTACTTCTGGACTCAAACTGAATTTCATTAACAGCTGTTCCTCTATGTATTTCCATTTCATCAGTGGTCAAGAAGTAGGTAAGGGATTCAGAAAATGGAAAACAGAAAAATACATATTTACAGATCATCAACAAAGTCTCCAGCTATCACTGTTTACCTGTGTCAGACCACATTCCTTAATGAAAAGGATTTTCTATTCTGAGTCACTATACATTAATCTTCTAGACTAATAACAAACATCACCAACACTTTCGGAGACCCATGCTTAGCTAAACTACTGATTCCTGTTATGTCAGTTCAACCTTCCTGTTCTACTTTAATCATCTTTTTTTTTTTTTTTTTTTTTTTTTTTTGGTGAGGTGGGGGGTGGTTAGCCAGGGATTGAACCCAGTGGCACTGTACCACTGAACTATATCCCCGTACTTTTTTTTTTTTTTTTTCATAAATTTTGAGACAGTCTTGCTAAATTGCTGAGACTGCCCAGAACCTGTGATCCTCCCGACTTGGCCTCCCAAGTTGCTGGGATTACAGGTATGCACCATCGTGTCCAGCCTTCCTTTGATCTTCTATTGTTAATCTCAGTCTTTGTCCTGCTCCTTGCCCTATGTCAGTGTTATCCCCATCCCAGTCTCAGCTGTTTCTGGTCCCCCTTCACCTACTATTCCTGACCAAAGTTACTTATAAGGTGAGAACAAGGTATTGTAGCTCTGTGGAAAAACACTACCTGGACACAAGCCCTAAAAAACGGCTGTACCATAGTCAAGTTTTATGTGTAGGATATAAAGTCCTAATGAGTGACAGAAAAGGTATACTGGTTAGAGAAAACACTGTGCCCACCTGGGAAAACAGGGCAGGCAGAACTCACCCTTGGACAATGATAAGGTGGGTGGATCTTATAAGATGAGGGTATCTACAGCTTTGAACCAGGAAGGATTTAAACATAGGCTTCATCTAACCCTTAGATTGAGCAACAGAGAAGTCATACTGATTTGCAATTTAAATAGCACACCCATCTATTTGGCAAACTTTCTCTTCCCTTTATCTTCCACCTTCAAAAAAATCTGGTTTTAGTGGTCAATAGGTCTAGTGTAGGATGGAACAATGAATAAAATCAAGTAACAAAGTGCAAATCAAATATGTCATCATAACCTAGGGACAGAAAACTTCTTCTTTTAGGTAGTAATATGAGAGAGAGGCCAAATGGTATCCCTATGCTTTATTAGTTCATTACCAGCAAACATATCTGAAAATGTCAAGAATTCTGTGTATATGCAACATAAGAGAAGAAGGCCTTGTCTCTTGAATTCGTAAAGAACAACTACAAAGAACAAGTATGAATATTCACATGTATATAAAAAAGAATATACAATGGTGGTGCTGATGATGATAATGGAGATAGAAATTCTGATGTTAACATCTAACATTGACTGTACTTACCATATGCCAGGCACTATGCAAACCACTGTAACCACATTATCTCACTGAATTCTCTCATAACTCTATAAAGGACTATTATTATACCCATTTTGCAGATGATGCAACTGAGCTGAGAACTTCAGTAACTGGCTTAAAGTCACACGGCTGATACGTGGTTGAGACAAGGTTTTAACTGTGACCACTGCAGAAAGTAGTGCACACAGCAGTAGAGCCTTTGAAGGCAGAACAAGAAAGAACTCTGACATGAAAGAACAATTTTTCAATCTATGGTGACTCTATTCAGAGGGAAGACAGAAATGCAAATGATTTTTAACCCCCCTCAACTGAACCACAAAAATATTCTCTCTTATATTCATCTCATCCAAATTATTTTAAAAGCTGATTTTACTAAATTATCATTTTATCCTTTTCATCATTTCTCCCCGAATGTTCTCCATGGTATTTCATCTCTGATTTCTCAACTTTTATAGGCCTGAGAAGTATATCACCAGATTATACTTCATAAAACCAGGTGACAAAGTGCCTACCTGATTACTTAGGGTGTGAGCTATGACAGGCAGCCTTGGTACAGACCTGATCTCTGGAATGAACTTAATTTCTATTTTTAATCAGTCTATTTTGTAGAAAGGCCACAAAATGTTGTAATCTCTAGGTTCTACTTACTGCCTAACTATGTCAGAAGTTCCAGAACTGAGGGATACTACTTTCCCATCCAAACCTCCCATTTGGAGGAATGGAGAGAGAGACAATCACAATGTTAATTTTAGGCTTAAGGTTTTCTTTCTTTTTTTTAAATTTATTTGCTTTAGTTGTACACAATGCATTTATTTTTAGTTGGTGCTGAGGATTGAACCCGGGCCGCACACATGCTAGGCAAGTGCCCTACCGCTGAGCCACATCCCAGCCCCTTAAGGTTTTCTTTAAAGAAAAATTTGTTTTTTAGGTAGACATGACAGTAGAATCCATTTTGATATAATTATGTAAGCATGGAATATATCTCATTCTAACTAGGATCCCATTCTTGTGTACGTACATGATGGTGGGATTCACTGTGATGTAATTCACATATGTAAATAGGAAAATTATGTCAGATTCATTGAGACCTGGCTTCAGTTTTTTTGTTTTTTAAGGAAATTGCTTTAAAAAATTCAAACACACACAAAATAAAGGAAATTGTATCCCCATCAGGATTCATTATTATTAAATTTTTGCTACATATACTATGTGTGTGTGTGTGTGTGTATTTCCATTTTATTGAATTAAAGGAAATCTTAAGACATAATTTTATTCTAGTTCTATATACCCTAACATCTATCTTTGTAAATATCTTTTCTTACATATAACTGTAATGTCATCACCACAATTAACAAAATGAATAATGTAGATGCTATTCAAATTTCCCTGATTGCTTCAAAGTACCTTTTTCAGACTGTTCACATCAGGATCCAAACAAGGTCCATATGTTACATTTGCTGGTCATTATCTCTATAAATCTGTTTTTAACCTAGAACTATCTCCCTACTTTCAAAATTCAAGCCATTCACTTGCTGAAGAAACTGTCAGTTTTCCTACAGAATTACCCATGTTTTGGATTTCTGTATCCTTATGGTATAAATGGAATCCTCGAGGTGGCTTTTCTCTTTACATATTGTCAACACCCAGACCAGAAAATTATTTGAGCGAATATATTCTCAATCCACTCAAGGAATGGTACATAACTAGTGCCATTCTAGATGAACAGAAGAAAAGTTAATTTACTATATACAATGGACTCCCTAGAGCATTAGAGCTTAACTTTCTCCCAGGATCAAAGATGAGAAAGGCTAAAAGGCTTGATAACATTCAGTTACAATCTCTTTTTGGCAAAAATATTTTTTTGAAGGTATTGTATAATTGACATTGTATCATGTCAGGAGGCACACAACATCTGCTTCTCTCTTTCTGCAATGCTACAATGGATTGCTGGGTTCCAATGATTTCTTAGTCTAATAGGTTCACCCATTAATGATCACTGTAGATGTATGAGCCTGGGGAGTGGTACTAGGGCAAGAATAACTAATAACTTCTAGTCAGAATGATCTCATCCTGAGGCCTGGAAGGGGTGACTCACTCGTATAACACTAAACTGCCTTAATCAAAAAGAATCAATTTTTCTTCTCCTTGGCATACCCCTCTAAAAATGGTCAGAAATACTGAGCAGACCAGAGATGAACCATTCAATCCCACTTTAAGTTAGATTTTAAAAATATGAACCACATATTTAAAGTCTGTGCAACAGCAGAAATGGTTTAGCATGCCTGGAGAACATTTGTTTTTGTCTTCCTTTATAATATTCCCAAATCTCTCAAATGCTTTTTATCTGAGAACAATGAAAAAAATGCTTATAATCAGACACAAAGCAAATTATGTTTACTACTCTTAAGGGAGAAACTACAGAAAATATTCTACTCTCAAAGCAGAATTTAAGTAAATATAGAAAAATAACATATGCTACTGTGTCTTATCTCAACTGGATAGAAGATATGAAAGCAGAAGTTTCTAGACTTAGCATGTAGTCAATAAAGTTGTTGACAATCTTATTCCTGCCCATCATAAAAGAGCCAAACAGGTAAGGGTGAGGCCTAGACAATTAAGTAATATACTGAAACAATGCAAGGGAGAGGACATGGAAGTTTCCTAAATCAAAGCAACTAGAACAAGCTGATTCAGGTAGGACTAGCTAGAGAACATGTCATATATGTTTTTTTTTTTTTTTTTTTTTTTTTTTTTGTTACCGGGGATTGAACTCAGGGGCACTCAACCACTGGGCCACATCCCCAGCCCTTTTTTGTATTTTATTTAGAGACAGGGTCTCACTGAGTTGCTAAGTGCCTCGCCATTGCTGAGGCTGGCTTTGAACTCGCGATCCTCCTGCCTCAGCCTCCCGAAGTGCTGGGATTACAGGCGTGCGCCACAGCGCCCGGCTTCATATATGTTTTTGATGGTTGTTATTACAGGAAAACTGGTACATAAATATCCCATTATTACCATACTACTGAATTTGCCTCTATCACATACATAGTTTCATCTCTTGGAATAGAATTTGGAAATTAATTTTCTGGGTAAGAGTTAGAGCTACATTTTCATGGGGTCGTTTCCATCTTGCTGGATTCATGTGTATCTGCCTTCCTTTCCACTTTCTCCTATATAAAACTTGCATCTACTCTCCCCCATCACTGTTGAAGTCACAGTAGAGAAGAATGAACTTGTTCTACTCTTTTTTCACTATCCACAAGTAAAATCTATTAATAGTCCATACTTCAGCAAGAGCAAATGGACTGAAAACACCTTAGTATGAGGTCAAAACATAAAACATAGTTAATAAATTCATAGGATGTTAGAACTTTATGGGAATGGAGGTCACTTGATGTAAGCCTCTTATTTTATAGAAGAGAAACTATTGCCCAGAGAAATTACTTGCCCCAAATCACAGAGGCAATGAGGGAATGAAAAACAAAGCAAAATTATTTCTAGTAACTTTTTGGAGGATCACAAACATTAGGTGAAACTACTAATCATGCAGAATTATTTAGACTTTTTGAAGACAGATTTGTTCATAGTAACCAAGAGAATCATGTAGAATACTTAACTGTAGAATACTTATTAAATTCTTTTTGTACTAGACAGATCATCTCCTCAGAGTGTTAGGGAAGGCTCTAGGAAAGAGGCTTCTAATTCACATTGACCACTGTCACCCCAATTCCATTTTTGATTACTGGGAGGGTCCACAGGAAGGCAGGTCCACTGGCGAGGCAGTTCTGCTATGGAAAGGCAATTCTGCTATGCAGACCTAGAGTCCAGACCTTGGTGGGAACTGAGTTGTGTTTAAGTATTTTTTAAAACAAAAGAATCACATCTGCCATTTATACTTAAACACCAGCTCCTCTTTTCACACAGCTTAACATCTGTAATTATGTCCCACATTGGGCATCATGCTGTAAAACAATGAAACGTGGGGGGGGACAAATTTGTTCTTTCATTTAAGTAAAACAAATAGTATGCTACACAACTATAAGTATCATGGAAAAAAATTAAGAAAAGGGAATAGGGAATACTTGTATAAGGAAGGTGAATGAAAGACTGCATTTTAAAATAGGATGGTCAGGGAGGTCTTCTGATAAAGTACATTCAAGCAAAAACTTGGAGAAGATGGGGGGTAGGCCAAACATTATCTCTGGGAGTAGCATCTCCAGGCATAGCAAACAGCAAATGGAAAAGCCTTGAGGCAAAAGTGTCCCCAGAATGTGGTAGAGCAGAGTGAGCAAAGAGAAAAGCTCTAGGAGACAAGGCCTCAGGAGTAATCAGGATTAGACTTTGTAGGGCTTTGTGTGACATTGTAAAGACTCCAGCTTTTTCTTAGTAAAATGTGTAGCCGAAAGGAACCTTTGAGCAGAGGAGTGCCATGATCTTACTTATTTTGAAAGAACTGCTCTGGCTCCTGTGCTTAGAACAATCTACATGGGGCAAGTATAGAAACAAGTAAATCAACTATGAGGCTCCTGAAATAACTCAGGTGAGACACGATGATGACTTAGACCAAAGCTGTAGTTGGGTAAGCACCAAAAAAGTTGTATTTTGAGTCTTTTCAAAGTAGAGTCGGGGCTGGGGATATGGCTCAGCGGTAGAGTGCTCGCTTAGCAAGTGCGCGTTCCGGGTTCGATCCTCAGCACCACGTAAAAATAAATGCATTGTGTACAATTAAAAGCAAACAAATAAAATTTTTTTTTTTTAAAAAAGTAGAGTCAATAAAGACTGAATATGAGTTGCATAAGAAAATCAAGAGTGCAGGCTGACTCCACACTTCTTTGGACAAAAGAAATAGAGGATAAAATTTTCATTTACTCAGATGGAAAGACACCGTAAGAAACATTTTTTGTTAATTTATTTGGTTGATGCCACGTATGTAAAGGATAGATATACTAGGTTTAGCTGCTGTATTGAGAAAAATGTGCAATATGCAAGCAGGGAGATTACTTAGAAAATTCTTACAATAACCCATGAGAGAAATGATGGTGGTTTGAATGAGGCATCTGTCAGTAGAAATAATATGAACTTCAGATATACTCTGAAGGTACTGCTGACATAATTTGTTGATGGAGTGATGAAGGAAGAAGGAAAGAAAAAGAGGGAAGTTGATGATTTCCACAAGATTTGGGGCCTCAATAACTAGAAAGACAAAATTGCTATTTACTGATTTAGGGAAGACTATAGAAGAGCAAATCTGAGGGAAACCAACCATGTGGAAATCAACTAGGTAAGGATTATGAATCTAGATTTAGGAGACAAGTCAGAACCAGAGAAATAAATTTCAGAGTTAGCAGTATGTAGATGATATTTAAGACCATTAAGACCAGAAAAGATGACCAAAAGAGCAAAGGAAAAGAAAGACAGAAAAGAAGTCCGAGGACTGACCCCTGAGACACTCTACTATTAAGAGATATGAGATGGAGGGGAAAAAAACAAAGGAAACTAAGAAGCAATGACCAGTTGAATTTTGGGGGAAAGAAAACAACAACCCTAAAGCTTTGGTGGTAGAGAAGACAGATGATAAAGTATACATAAGAAAATAAAAGACGGATGAAGTAGGTATGATTCTGTTCAAAGGTCAAGTTAGATGAGGCCTGAAAAATGACCACTGGATTTAGCAATGTGGAAGTCACTGGTGACTCTGAAAAGAGTATTTTCACTACAGAGATAAAGGTCAATAGTCTTAACAAAATGTATTCATGACAGAATGTGAGGAAAATAAGAGTATAGACACTCAAGGAGGGTTTTTTAAAAAAAAATTTATTTATTTGCTTTTTTTAGTTGTACACAATGTGTTTATTTTTACGTGGTGCTGAGGATCGAACCCGGGCCTCACACGTGCTAGGCAAGTGCTCTGTTGCTGAGCCACAACCCTAGCCCAAGGAGGGTTTTTTTTAAAAAAATATATTTAGATTGGATTTATTTTAATTTTTTATTATTTATTTTTATGTGGTGCTGAGGATCAAACCCAGGGCCTCCAAGTGCTAGGCAAGTGAGCCACAACCCCAGCCCCAAGGAGTTTTGTTATAACAGGGAGCAGAGAAGTCTGGTGATAGCTGAAAGGGGCTATGGGGTAAAGAAAAGTCATGTCCCCCCCCCCCCCCCCCCCCGCCCCACTCTTACTTGGCTGGTTTTTAAGATGGAAGAAATTACAACAGTCTTGTGGAATATTCTAATAGGGAAAAATCAATGATGCGTAAAAAAAGAAGAAATGCTGAGGCAATGTCCTTGAATAGGTAGGAATTAGATCTAGTCACAAGTCAGGGCAGACTTAAGACTGAAGAACAAACAATTCCCCCACATTAACAGAACTGAATACATGCAAGTAGGTGGGTAGATAATTCTGATGGTGGAAGCCTGTGGAAATTCTTTTTACTACTTGTTTTTTCAGTGATAGAGAAACAATGAATCATCACCAATTGAGAGTGAGGATGAGGGAAAGTCTATGGGAAATTTGAGGAAAATAAAGAAATGAAACAGTAATATAGTAAAGTGCTCATCCTTTTTTTTTTTTTTAATATTTACTTATTTACTTTAGTTGTACACAGTGCAATGCATTTATGTTTACATGGTGCTGAGGATCGAACCCGGGCCGCGCACGTGTGAGGCGAGCGCTCTGCTGCTGAGCCACAATCCCAGCCCAAGTGTTCATTCTTATTCAACAATTTTTCAGTTGAAATGTCTGCCATCTACCCTATTTTTATTCATTTATTTATTTTTGTGGTTCTGGGGATCAAATCCAGAACCTCACACATACTAGGCAAGCACTCTACAGCTGAGTTACATCCCCAGCCCTACTCTAAAAAAATTCTAGGCTCAAATTTAATCCTCCCCTCATCCTTAACCTCTGCCCTAGAAATAAAAATCTATCTCTTTAAGGCTCTTATCTTTAGGCCCCTTCTTCTTTAGAGGTCCCTGTTAATCTAGTAAACTGGTATAATTTGTCCTTCCAATTCTGATTTCATAAACTTGTAAATCCAGGCTCCTTTTCAAAGCACAATTCATTTAACCTAAATAGGATTCACCATTCCACCATCAACACAGGTGTCATGAGACTTTTCCTCTTTGGTAAATGCTAGCTAACCAGCATTGTCTAACTATACAAAAACAAATCATTAGATACTGTCTATGTACAACCAAATTACAATGCAAGATTACTCATTCTTAGTTGAAATTTGCATACAGAGACTGAACCTAGAAGACTTGGAAGTTTCCTAATCCTCTCTGATCCTATGATCATTCTACAACTAACTTGACATCAGATAAGTTGATTCACCTGTTTCAGAAAACCAAACTAAACAAGCAAAAAAACTTGTAAAGGTCAAAGAAACAGATAAAGCCAATACAACTCATCCTAGGAGAGCAAAGTTGGTTTAACATCTGAAAACCAATTAACATAATACCTCATATTATAGGAAAAGAGACAAAGAACACACAACAATGATAGATGCAGAAATAGCATTTGGCAAAATCCAACACCTTTCCAAGATAAAAACATTGAATAATCTAGGAACAGAAGAGAGCTTCATCAAGCTGATAAACAGCATAAAAACTGAATGTTTTCCCCTTAAAATCAGAAATAAGAAAAGCATATTCACCCTACCATTTCTATACAACTTTGCACTAGATGTTCTAGCCAGGGAAATTAGGTAAGAAAAAAATCTAAAAGGTTGAGTTGAAAGAAAGTTAAATTATCTCCATTTGAAGATGACAAGATCTTACATACAAAAACATGTTAATGTAGTTTCTAAAAAATATGAAAAATGAAAAAATCAACTATATCTCTATACACTTTTGACAAAAGTTCTGATAGTGCAATTAAGAAAACAATTTCATTTATGATAGTATCAATAAAATACTTAGGAATGAATGTAGCAAAGTAAGTGCAAGTTTGTGTTCTGAAAATTGTAAAATATTGTTGAATGAAATTAAAGAAGATTAGAGCAATAAGACAGATGAAAGAAATAAAAGGGATACAGATAGGTAAAGAAGAACTCAAATTATCACTATTCACTGACGATATCATTCTATACCTAGAAGACCCAAAAAATTCCACCAGAAAACTTCTAGAACTAGTAAATGAATTCAGCAAAGTAGCAGGATACAAAATCAAAACGCCAAAATCAAAGGCATTTCTATATATCAGTGACAAATCCTCTGAAAGGGAAACGAGAAAAACTACCCCATTTACAATAGCATCAAAAAAAAAAAAATAAAATACTTGGGAATCAACTTAATGAAAGACATGAAAGACCTCTATAATGAAAACTACAGAACACTAAAGAAAGAAATTAAAGAAGACCTTAGAAGATGGAAAGATCTACCTTGTTCTTGGATAAGCAGAATTAATGTTGTCAAAATGACCATATAACCAAAAGCACTATACAGATTTAATGCAATTCTAATCCAAATCTCAATGACATTCCTCATAGAAATAGAAAAAGCAGTCATAAAATCATCTGGAAAAATAAGAGACCCAGAATAGCTAAAGCAATCCTTAGCAAGAAGAGTGAAGCAGGTGGCATCACTATACCAGACCTTAAATTATACTACAGAGCAACAGTAACAAAAACAGCATGGTATTGGCAACAAAACAGACTTGTAGACCAATGGTATAGAATAGAGGACACAGAGACTAACCCACATAATTACAGTTATCTTATATTAGACAAAGGTGCCAAAAACATACATTGGAGAAGATAGCCTCTTCAACAAATGGTGCTGGGAAAACTGGAAATCCATATGCAACAAAATGAAATTAAACCCCTATCTCCCATCATGCACAACATTCAACTCAAAGTGGATTAAGGACCTAGGAATTAGACCAGAGACACTGCACCTATTAGAAGAAAAAGTAGGCCCTAATCTCCAACATGTTGGATTAGGCCCCAACTTCCTAAATAAGACTCCTATAGCACAAGAATTAATATCTAAAATCAATAAATAGGATAGATTCAAACTAAAAGGCTTCTTCTCAGCAAAAGAAACAATCAGTGAGATGAATAGAGAGCCTACTAATTAGGAACAAATTTTTACCACACATCAGATACAGCACTAATCTCTAGAATATATAAAGAAGTAAAAAATCCTAACACCAAAAAAACAAATAACCCAATCAATAAATGGGCCAAGGAACTGAACAGACACTTCTCAGAAGATGATATACAATCAATCAACAAATACATGAAAAAATGTTCCACATTTCTGGCAATTAGAGAAATGCAAATCAAAACTCCTCTAAGATTTCATTTCACTCCAGTCAGAATAACAGGTATTAAGAACACAAACAACAATGAATGTTGGCGAGGTTGTGGGGGAAAAGGCACACTCATACATTGCTGGTGGGCCAGCAAACTGGTGCAGCCAATCTGGAAAGCAGTATGGAGATTCCTTGGAAAACTTGGAATGGAACCACCTTATGACCCAGCTATCCCACTCCTCGGTCTATACCCAAAGGACTTAAAAACAGCATACTACAGGGACACAGCCACATCAATGTTTACAACAGCACAATTCACAATAGCTAAACTGTTAGATGCTGTTCAGTAGATTAATGGATAAAGAAAACATGATTTGTATACACAATGGAATATTACTCAGCAATAAAAGAGAATAAAATAATGGCATTCTCAGGTAAATCGATGAAATTGGAGAATATAATGCTAAATGAAGTTAGCCAATCCCAAAAATCCAAATGCCGAATGTTTTCTCTGATATAAGGAAGCTGATTCATAGTGGGGTTGGGATGGGGAACATAGGATTAGAGGAACACTAGAAAGACAATGGGGAAGGGGGTTGGGGTTGTGGCTCAGCGGTAGAGTGCTCGCCTTGCATGTGCGCGGCCTGGGTTCAATCCTCAGCACAACGTAAAAATAAACCCATTGTGTACAACTAAAGCAAATAAATAAATATTAAAAGAAAAAGAAAGACAATGAGGAGGGAGGGAAGGGGAGGGGGCAAAAGGGTAAAAAAAAAAATGGTAGAATGAGATGAATATCATTATCCTAAGTGCATGTATGAAGATACAAATGGTGTGAATATACTTTTTATACAACGAGAGATATGTAAAAATGTGCTCTATAAGTGTAATATGAATTGTAATGCATTCTTCTGTCATATATAACAACTTAGAATAAAAGAAAAAAAATAATAAATAAAAAAAAAGAAATTAAAGAAGACTTAAACAAATGGAATGACATCCCTCCCATGTTCATGGATCAAATGGCAGTAGTTCCCAAATTCATCAATAAATTTAATGCAACACCTATCAGAATCCCAGCTGGCTTTCTGGTGTAAAGGTGAACTTAAAATTGATATAAAAAGGCAAGGGACTCAGAAGAGTAAAACAATCTTGGAAAAAAACAAAACAGAACAAAGTTGTAGGACTCACACTTGCCAATTTCAAAAGTTAGCACAAAGCTACAGCGCTCAAGACAGATTTATTAGCATTGGGATAGATATAGATCAACAGAACTAAGAGTTCAGAAATAAACACTCATATTTTTGGCTAATTCAATGTCTGAACTGAGAATTCAGAAATAAGCTCTTTTATTTCTGGCCAATTCAATGTCTTTTTAACAAATGGTGCTGGGACAGTGGTTATCAACATATAAAAGAATGAAGTTGGACCACTACCTAACACCATACACAAAAATTAGCTCAAAATGGATAACAAGCTAAATATAAGAACTAACAGTGCTAAGACTCTTAGAAGAACACACAGGAGTAAATCTTTGTGACCCTGGATGATGTAATGGTTTCTTAAGATTACAACAAAAGCCAGGCACGGTGGCGCACGCCTGTAATACCAGCACTTCGGGAGGCTGAGGCAGGAGGATCGCGAGTTCAAAGCCAGCCTCAGCAATTTCGAGGCACTTAGCAACTCAGTGAGACCCTGTCTCCAAATAAAATACAAAAAAGGGCTGGGGATGTGGCCCAGTGGTCTAGTGCCGCTGAGTTCAATCCCTGGTACCACACACACACACACACACAAAAAAAAGATTATAACAAAAGCACAAACCACAAAAGAAAAAGTAGACAAATTAGACTGCATCAAAACTAAAAAGTTAATGCTGCAAAGGAAACCACCAAAAAAGTGAAAAGACAATACCCAGGTGAGAGAAAGCAACCATACAACCATATATTATTTACATGCAGAATATATGAAAAGCTTCCATAACAATTAAAAAAAAAAACAACTATGATATGGGTGAAGGATGTGAAAAGAGTTCTCCAAAATGGACACGATGAATAGTCATAAGCACATAAAAAGTCACACAACATCAACAGCCATCAGGAAAATGCAAATTAAAGCCACAATGAGATACCACTACATAATCAGCAGGATGGTTACAGTCAAAGAAAAAAGTAAGGACAAGTGTTGAAGACGTGAAGAAATTTGGGCCCTTATACACTATTGGTAGGAATTTAAAATGGTGCAGCCACTTGAGAAAATAGTTTGCATTTCACAAAAGGTTAAACATGGAGCTACCATAGGACCCAGCAATTCTGCTGGGCACATCCCCAAGAGAAATATAAGCATGTATCTATTGAAAAACCTGTAAACAACTGTCTATAGCGGTATTCATAATAAGCCAAGAAGTGGAAACAATCCATGTGTTCATCAATTGATGAATGGATAAATAAAATATGGTTTATTCATAGAATAGAATATTATTCAGCAATAAAAAGCAATGAAGTATGCTAAAATGAACTACAACATGGATGAACCTTGAAAACATTAGCCTAAATGAAAAAAATCAGTCACAAAAGATCACATATTCTATTTATAATAAAGTAGAGAATAGGCCAATATATAGAGACAGAAAACAGATTAGTAGCTGCCTATGATTGGAGGGAATTTTGGGGATGGGAGAAAGGCAAGTGACTTCTAATGAGTATAGAGGATGCTTTTTCTATTTTTAATTTAAAATTTTTCAACTGGGGTGAAAAGCACATAATCTAAAATTAGCCATTGTAACCATTTTTAAGTGCACAGTTCAGTAGTGTTAAATATGTTCACACTGTTATGAAACACATTTCTAGAAATTTTTCACCCAGCAAAACAAACTAAATTACCCACTAAATGATAACTCCTCATTCGCTCCTAACCTCAGCTCTTGGCAACACTATTTTAATTTCTGTCTCTATGAATCTCACTACTTTAGGGACTTCATATAAGTGGAATCATATAGTATTTGTCTTTTTGTGATAGCTTTATTACACTTAGCACAATATTGCAATGTGTGAAGAATTTTCTTCCTTTTTAAGCCTGTTATTAAGTAGACGCTACATTTTGTTTATCCATTCATCCATTGATAGACACTTGAGTTGCTTCCACATATTAGCTATTGTGAATAATGCTACTATTAAGATGGGTGTACAAATACCTGTTTCAGATATGCCTTATAATTCTTTTGGATATATACCCAGAAATGGAACTGCTAGATCATAGGGGTTTTTAAGTGATAAAAATCCTCTAAGCCGGGCACGGTGGCGCACGCCTGTAATCCCAGCACTTTGGGAGGCTGAGTCAGGAGGATCGCGAGTTCAAAGCCAGCCTCAGCAATGGCGAGGCACTTAGCAACTCAGTGAGACCCTGTCTCTAATAAAATACAAAAAAAGGGCTGGGGATGTGGCCCAGTGGTCGAGTGCCGCTGAGTTCAATCCCCGGTACCAAAAAAAAACCAAAAAACAAAAAAAACAAAAAAACAAAACAAAACAAAATCCTCTAAACTTTAATACTATGGTGGTTGTACAGCCCTATGAATACACTAAGAAATACTGAAGTGCACTTTAAATATGTGAATTATGTATGATATATGAATTATATTTCAACAGAGCTGCTAATAAATAACAACTGTTAAAGTCTTAATCAAGCCAGGGGCCATTGCACACACCTGTAATCCCGGTGGCTTGGGAGCCTGAGTCAGGCGGATCACAAGTTCGAAACCAGCCTCAGCAACTTAGCAAGGCCCTAAGCAACTTAGCAAGATCCTGTCTCAAAATAAAAAAACAAAAAGAGCTGGTTAAGGGCCCCTGGGTTAAATTCCCAGTACTCCAAAAGAAAGGAAAAAAAAGGGGCTGGGGTTATGGCTCAGCAGTGCAGCACTTGCCTAGCATGGGTGAGGCACTGGGTTCAATTCTCAGCACCACATAAAAATAAATAAAAATAAAGGTATTGTGTCCACCTACAACTAAAAAATAAAATTAAAAAAAAAAAAAAAAAAAAGAAAGGGCTGAATCAAGTAATTAATTACTTCAAGGATTCTGACTGAACTGGATAATTAATCTGGTTAAATAACCAGTCAGTCTTGTTATTCAGGCAATTTTGACTCTTATTTTCAATGGCCTGGATGAAAAATCAGACTTTTTTTGTGTGTGTGTGTGGTACCGGGGATTGAACTCAGGGGCACTCGACCACTGGGTCACATCCCCAGACCTTTTTTGTATTTTATTTAGAGACAGGGTCTCACTGAGTTGCTAAGTGCCTCGCCATTGCTGAGGCTGGCTTTGAACTCACGATCCTCCTGCCTCAGCCTCCCAAAGTGCTGGGATTACAGGCATGCGCCACCATGCCCAGCTCCGGAAAATCAGACATTTTTAAAGATAATAAGTATTTCGTCAGCACTGTACAAAAGAGAAAGCAGGAAAAGTAAACTTTTTATAAAGATTATTAAACATTCTCATATTTTGTGTCAAGAAATAGTATGAAAAAATAACAACTATGGCAATTTTTATTTTGCTTACCTAGACATTTCACTTATTAGATATTTAATGAGGAAAATAAGGCAGGATTGAACTTACTTTGCCTTCAGATTCATATTTTGAAATGTCATTCATAATCATTTCACATAAAAGATATTCAAAAGATAGTTTATTTGACTTTTTTGGCAATACAAAATATAACTAAAAAACCCCCATGTCCAATGTCACTGAATGGAGAAAGAGGTAATAATTTAAAACAAAAAACCAGGAAAGAGAAAGTTCTGAGAAGAAAAAGTGCATAAAATTCAGATTATTCTCATCTCTAATTGCTATACACAACTAGAAAAGCTAACAGCTGTATAGACGACCACTAATGCTCAGATGCTCATTTCATTCTTTTCTGCCTCATTCAGACATTTGCAATATTGTCAAGACTCAAAAACACATTTTTAGAAAGATCATAAATAAGATAATCTCAAAGATTTCTCACAAACTCCTCTGATCAGAGCAGGAGCAAACAAAGAGACCTTCCTTGTCTGATCATTTTTTAAAATAATAGTTTCTCTTGCTCACACCAAAGAAGAGACAAGTTTGGAAATCAACTTTCAACCTTGGTCCCAAGGCAGATATCTAATTACAGAGACAGTTATTATGTAGAATATTATTTCTTTCCAGACAATACAGCTGATACAATTTAATGGTTTTTCCTAAATAATTTCTCAGGGTTGATTTTAAAATAAAGATTGAAATACTACCAGTTGATTCAGCTGATTACAGATTTTTCAAAGTCCGTCTGTGTGCAGAAGCAAAATTATGAATGGCACTTCGAAGAGTTGAGTTTCCCTCGGAGATATCAGAGGAACTGATGACTGAATGCAGTGCCCGATGATATGCTACAAACACAGCAGTAAATAAAGTCAAATATTAAACAACTCTTCCACCCCCTGTCCTATTAGTACTGCTTCTTTACCCAGAGTCTCACAGGTATTAATTTACCCACTAAATAAGGATTAATTTATATACATATTAAGAAAATATTTAAATATGTTTTGAGTACTTAATACATGATGAGAACAGAAAAGAGAGCAGATGAACACAAAAATAATTAAATAGCAGCATAATATTTCTAAACCAGAGGCTTATACAAAATGTCATCACAGAATGAATAACTTTTTAGGGAGGATTGAAAAGATTTCCAGAAATGGTACCACTTAAGGTGGGTCTTGAAGGATTAATAGGAGTAAAGAGGGCTGGGATTGTGGCTCAGCAGTAGAGCGCTCGCCTAGCACGTGGGCGACCCAGGTTCGATCCTCAGCACCACGTACAAATAAAACTCATTGAATAAAACTCATTGTGTACAACTAAAAGCAAATAAATAAAAATATTTAAAAAAATAGGAGTAAAGAAGGCATTACTGGTAGAGAACTGAGTGTATACAGTGTAAAAGGTATAAAAATATATAATATTGGAAATAGTAAATAAGAGTGTGGCCTGAGGCCAGAGAGGAAATATGCAAAATACACCATGCATTTTGTACTGTCATAGGAGCCCTAGAGGTTTCAGAATAGGAATACATTATCAGATCTGCATTTTTAAAAATATAACAGAACTGAAAATAAACTCATCACATATATGAGACACACTAGGATTATAAATACTAGCAGTATTTTTAGGGCATATGAGACCTACACATTCTCTACACTACATAAATCAATATATTTAAGGATGAACAAGAAACAGAAACATTATTGTTATAGGAATGACACTGTTTTATCTAATTGGGACTCCTGTTAGAGTTCATCATTTTCTGAAATTCAACAGGACAGAGTCCTAACTTAGCCATAAAACACAAACTCTAATAGTCTTCTGTTAAAGAAGAACCTGGAACCCAAGTCCCCTTACAGTGGAATGAACTGGAAATATTTCCCCACCATGACAGAGAAAAAGATAATAAACTTCACAGAGATAGAAAACTCACTATAATTATTTTCTTTTTTTAATATTTATTTATTTGTTCTAGTTGTACACAATGCCTTTATTTTTACGTGGTGCTGAGGATCAAACCCGGGCCGCGCACGTACTAGGCAAGAGCTATACCGCTGAGCCACAACCCCAGCCCCACTATAATTATTTTCATCACCTCATAAAGTTGTTTTGTAAAGGTGTTATAATGCTTTCAATAAATACTAAATTACTACTGTTACTACTTTTATTTATTTATTTATTTTTTAATTGCTATTAGGCCCCAACTATTCCTTTGAGAAACTTACCTCTGTGGTTTTTATAGAAAATACAATTATTGGCACAGGTATCAGGATGAGCATCCCAAAAATCAGGACCACAACAGCACAGAGGAGGTAAAGTAATATTATACAGCTTCATTTTCTCTTGGACCTGGGCACGTAATGCTTCTACATATCTATAAAACAGTATGATCAGGCAAGGTGAACTAGTGAGAAAAAAAGGAAGCATGAATCCTGATTTTTCAACCAGCTTTAACTGTTAAAATTATTTCATATCTCTGTACCTGGATTCTTCCTCTTTGTACTGGGAAACAGCACTAGGAAAACTGTGCTGTTATTCCCAAGTGGTATTAGCGAATTAAGATATTTGGTGAAGTTATGTACCCTAAATAGGGACAAGTATGAGAAAACACAGTCCATTCTCTTTAATGAAAATGAGAACTAATTTCCTAAGTCTCCTCTAGAATCAGAATTTCATGTAAAACTTTTCAAATTACCTTAAGTGTTCCTTTTCTCTCTGTTGTTGCTGTTTTTCTCTAGTTTCTTTCAGTTCTTCAAGTTCTAACTGGGCTAACATACCACTCATTTTTTCCCCTGAACATGGTTCTTCATTAAAGTTCATTCTTAGGATCTTCTGCTCTTCAGCATGGCGTTGTTGCTCTTTCTTTTTCTTAATTCTGAGAACAAAATCATAAAGTAATTTGGAATTTCATAAATTTGTTATTTAAAATTAGGTTTCACATCTAAATAACTCAAGAAACTCCCAGAAAAACAAAGTCACTCCCAGAAACAAAAGTCAGGAAATCAGTTTAATAATCAGTATCTTCAAGATACTGCTGATTTGAGTTTATCCTACAGTCTTCTGTATATATAGCTTTTCAAAGGGAACTGGAAAGTGGCTATTATTAAAATATTTTCTGTAAGAATTCCAGCACAAGAGACCTCTCAAATTAAAACTACAAGTAGACACAGGACTTTTGCTTCTGGTCAAAGTAAAGTAATAGGGACTTGGTTTCCCCTCCCACCTTAAATGACCAAAGAAAATTAAAACGTAAAAAAGTAAACAAACCAAAAAAGAGGACCAGAAAGTACAATAGTGACTATTAGGAACTGAGATGGGAGGAGAGTACAGAGGGGAGGGAGAAAAAGGGTAGAAGGGATGTTGGATATGATCAATGCATGATATATGCATGTATGGAAATGTCCAGGGAAACCCATTAATTTGTACAATTAATACATGTTAATAAAAAAAATCAATACTGCATTGAGTTGTGGAAATCAAATGACATGATGTTTGTAAAAGTCTTTTTGAAGTTGAAAGTTCTGTAAGAATGGTCCATGAGAATGTTACTATTATCAGTATAGTGTAACTATGAAAAATTTTGTTATATAAGAATGGGGAGGGGGAGAAAACCAGACAAATATAAAAAACAATGAATTGTAAGATACTAGACAGCATCCAACTAGAGGCAGAAGTCCCTAACACATGGGAGACAAAGAGCCCTAAAACTGCCAAGTATTTCTGCCTTGAAAGTTTCCAGACAGTGGTATTAAATACGACAGGAGAATTCAAATGGAGCCTTGTAAATTCCCTGAGTTAAAGAGATGGAGCTCAGAGGGTAGACAAAGACAACTAGGGCTTACAGGACAGGATACCAGAGGGATGCTCAGAGAAACCCAGAGATAGTCTCCTAACATATAACATAGTACTGGCTAGTGCATGCATGTGAGGAAATGACCGGAGGCTAGGGAAAGAACCATCCAAAATAATAAGAGAGAACAGTGCCTAGGGTTTGCACAGGGCAGGGAATCATGCCTGTTCCCACCAGTCAGACGTGAAAAACTCATAATTCAGGAAGATCTTAACTCAATGGGCAATAATATTTAGTACTAGATTGAGTATTGTTTTAGACCCACTTAACAAATTGTAAAAGTGAATCCTCAAAGTAATTTAACTGCCTCTCAAAACAAAACTCAAGAAAATTTACAGGAATAAAAAGATAGCCAGTGCTATTGTCTGGATCTAGAATGTTCCCCACAGATCCAATGTGTTAAAGGCTTGGTTTCCAGCTTGGAGCTCTTGGGATGTGACAGACACTTGAGGAGATGAGACCTAATAGGAGGTCCTTAGGTCTTTGTGGATTGTGAGACCCTAACCCCTTCCTTATTTTCTCTTTTTACTGTCTGGCCATGAAGTAAGCAGTTTCCCTTCTGCCATAATGTGGTGCTTTGCCACAAGCCCAAAGCAGCAGGGCCAACCAATCATGGTCTAGAGTTTCTGAAACCATAAGCCAAAATAAACCTTTTCTCTTTGTAAGTAAATTATCTCAGTTATTTTATACAGCAACAGAAGTTGCCCAACACATCTAACAACCAACAAGGTAAAATTCACAATGTCATATATCCCATCAATAATCACCAGGCATGCAAAAAGGAAGGAAAACACAAATAATGAGAAAAATAATCAATGAAGAGATGTTCAATATCACTAATTATCAAGGAAATGCAAAACATAGCCATAATGAAATGATCACTGCCTATCCACCAGCATGGCTACTATCAAAACAAATATGGTGGCACACACCTGTAATCCTAGCCGTGCAGGAGGCTGGGGCAAGAGAACTGCAAGTTCAAGGCTAAACTTAGTGAAAACCTGTCTCAAAAAATAAAAAGGGCTGGACATGCTCTCCTGGTAGAATACCCCTGGGGGTTGATCCCCAGGGCCACCAAAAAAAAAAAAAAAAAAAAAAAAAAAAAGTAAAGAAACAAACAAAAATGAGAATACAAGAGACTGGAACCCTTGTGCATGGTTGGGATTATAAAGTAGTGTACCATTATGAAAAAAAACAACTATATGATCCAGTAATCTCACATTTGTGTACACATCCGAAAGAATTAAAAGGAGTGTCTCAAAAACATACTGTACTTTCATTTCCAGAGAAGCACTAATTCATAATAGCTAAGAGGTGGACACAACCCAAATGTCTGTTGACAGATCAATGGATAAACAAATTGTGATATATAGATATAAGGGAATATTATTCAGCCTTTAAGAAAAGCAGCAAGGGCTGGGGTTGTGGCTCAGTGGTAGAGCACTCGCCTAGCACGTGTGGGCCCGGGATCGATCCTCAGCACCACATAAACATAAATGCATTGCATTGTGTACAACTAAAGCAAATAAATAAATATATATATTTTTAAAAGCAGCAAATCTTATCACATGCAAAGACATGGATGAGCTTTAAGGACAATGTGCTAAGTGAAATAAGCCAGGCAAAAAAGGCAAATAGAAAGGTCTAAAGTTGTCAAATATACAGAGACACAAAGCAAAATGGTGGTTACTGGGGGCTGAGAAAAAGGAGAAAAGAGAAATTTTTTAAAGGGAAAGATTTCAAATCTGTAGGATCTGGAGATCTGTTTCACAACAGTGTAAGTATACTTAACACTCCTGAACTATGTGGTTAAAATGTTCCCAATTAGTAGGCTCTCTATTCACCTCACTGATTGTTTCTTTTGCTGAGAAGAAGCTTTGTAATTTGAATCTACCCATTTATTGATTCTTGATATTAATTCTTGTGCTACAGGAGTCTTATTAAGGAACTTGGGGCCTAATTCAACATGTTGGAGATTAGAGCTTACTTTTTCTTCTATTAGGTGTAGTGTCTCTGATCTAATTCCTAGATCCTTGATCCACTTTGAGTTGAATTTTGTGCATGGTGAGAGATAGAGGTTTATTTTCATTTTGTTGTATATGGATTTCCAGTTTTCCCAGCACCATTTGTTGAAGAGGCTATCTTTCTTCCAATGAATGTTTTTG
Organism: Tamias sibiricus; assembly: GCA_025594165.1. Classification (NCBI taxonomy): domain Eukaryota; kingdom Metazoa; phylum Chordata; class Mammalia; order Rodentia; family Sciuridae; genus Tamias; species Tamias sibiricus. Next base: position 119,296,097 of record CM046657.1, on the reverse strand, counting down.
GTGCCTTTGTCTAATATAAGATAACTGAAATTATATGCGGTAGTCTCTGAGTCCTCTGTTCTGTACCATTGGTCTACCAGCCTATTTTGGTGCCAATACCATGCTGTTTTTGTTACTGTTGCTCTGTAGTATAATTTAAGGTCTGGTATAGTGATGCCACCTGATTCACTCTTCTTGCTAAGGATTGCTTTAGCTATTCTGGGTCTCTTATTTTTCCAGATGAATTTCATGACTTCCTTTTCTATTTCTATGAGGAATGTCATTAGGATTTTGATTGGCATTGCATTAAATCTGTATGGTGCTTTTGGTAGTATGGTCACTTTGACAATATTAGTTCTGCCTATCCAAGAACAAGGTAGATCTTTCCATCTTCTAAGGTCTTCTTTAATTTCTTTCTTTAGTGTCCTGTAGTTTTCATTATAGAGGTCTTTCATGTCTTTGGTTAAGTTGATTCCCAAGTTTTTTTTTTTTTTTTTTTTATGCTATTGTAAATGGGGTAGTTTTCCTCATTTCCCTTTCAGAGGATTTGTCACTGATATATAGAAATTCCTTGGATTTATGGGTGTTGATTTTGTACATCAGATAGAGCACTAATCTCTAGAGAACTCAAAAATCTTAACACCAAAAAAACAAATAACCCAATCAATAAATGGGCCAAGGAACTGAATAGACACTTCTCACAAGAAGATATACAATCAATCAACAAATACTTGAAAAAATGTTCAACATCTCTGGCAATTAGAGAAATGCAAATCAAAATCACTCTAAGATTTCATCTCACACCAGTCAGAATGGCAGCTATTAAGAACACAAACAACAATAAATGTTGGCTAGGATGTGGAGAAAAAGGCACGCTCATACATTGTTGGTGGGGCTGCAAAATGGTGCAGCCAATATGGAAAGCAGTATGGAGATTCCTTGGAAAACTTGGAATGGAACCACCTTATGACCCAGCTATCCCACTCCTCAGTCTATACCCAAAGGACTTAAAAACAGCATACTACAGGGACACAGCCACATCAATGTTTATAGCAGCACAATTCACAATAGCTAAACTGTGGAGCCAACCTAGATGCCCTTCAGTAGATGAATGGATAAAGAAAATGTGGTATATATACACAATGGAGTATTACTCAGCAATGAGAAAATAAAATAATGGCATTTGCAGGTAAATGGATGAAGTTAGAGAATATAATGCTAAGTGAAGTTAGCCAATCCCAAAAAGCCAAATGACAAATGTTTTCTTTGATATAAGGAGGCCGATTCACAATGGGGTTGGGATGGGGAGCATAGGAGGATTACAGGAACACTAGAATGGCCAATGGGGAGGGAGGGGAAAGGAGGGGGCAAAAGGGAGAAGAAAAAAAAAAAGATGATAGAATGAGATGGATATCATTATACTAAGTACATGTATGAAGTCATGAATGGTGTGAATATACTTTGTATACAACCAGAGATATGTAAAAATGTGCTCTATAAGTATAATATGAAATGTAATACATTCTGCTGTCATTTCTAACAACTTAGAATAAAAAATAAATAAATTTGAAAAAAAGAAAAAAGGTTAAAATTGCAGGAGCCCTGTTTGGGGATTGGCTTGAATTGCGGTTGACTATGAGCCGTGGAGATTTGGCCTTTGTCGCCACCCGTAGTCTCACGGGATTGTTGCGGGATCTCAAGTGACTTGGCCGAAATTGCTGATCGGGTCAGCGCCATTTTTAGGGTGTGTTTTTGGCGTGTGTTAGTCGTTATTAGAACCAGAGAGAAAAGTTATCTGAATAAAAAGCTGTTTGTCTCCAGTTTGCTTCTGAAGTTTTTCCCGCGGCTCCGTTGCTCCAAGCGCTTCAGGCGGCGACAGGTGGCGGCCCGTACGGGGAACTTCGGAGCGGACAGGTAAGAACTGAAAGGTCTCTAAAGATGGGTTCGAATATAACCGAATCCCAAGTGATAGAGGCTATGCAAAGACTCCTTGATATACCTGACTCTGTTCTCAGTGAGGAGTATATAGACAAAAGTGAAAGTGATCAAAAAAGTGTAGATTCCACTGGGCCAACTGAGACCAGTAAAGAGAGTATTAGAAGAGACCCAAAAATGACAAAAATCCAAGCTATTAAAGCTATTCGGGAGTTATTGGCGAAAGCTGAAGGATACTTGCTCTCACTGGAACCTGGCCCTCAGGATATTGCTGTCAGTGAAATTAGCAGTGGTGAGGAATCTAGTAAAAGTGATCCTGAGAAAATGAGGAAAAAGAAATTAAAAAAGACCGAGAAAAAGGTCCGTCAGGCAGAGGAGTCACTTGTGGAAGTGACTACTCCCCCATGGGTGGAATCCATTACAGAAAATATGAAGGGTATTACTAGGCATTTGCATACCCTAGAAACAGAAATAAAAAGTCTTTCTGATCGCTTATGCGCTCTCGAGGACAACTCACAGATACATTGGGAACCGCCAGCATTTGAAAAGAAAAATGGACACAGTGTCCATCAGTCAGTAGATTTCAAAACAATAAAAAATCTCAAAGAGGCAGTAATGACTTATGGGCCCCAAGTTCCTTTCACGTTGAGTATGCTGGAGTCCCTTAACACCTTTAGCTTAACCCCCTCAGACTGGAAAAGTCTATGTAAAGCAACATTAAGCGGGGGGCAATTCTTGGTTTGGCGATCGCAATTCCAAGAACTTTGTATAGAAACGGCTAAAAGAAACGCGGCTGCAGGGTTTGAAAACTATAATATAGACATGCTCACAGGAGAAGGGCAATTCGCAGACTTACAGGCTCAAAAAGATTATGACTCAGATAGTATATGCTCAGATAAATGCAGCTGCCTTAGAGGCATGGAAAACTGTACAAGGACCTGGGGATCTACAAGGTAGCTTGTCAAAAGTGATTCAAGGACCTAATGAGCCGTATGCCAACTTTGCTGATCGACTTTTGAGAACTGCAGGTAGTGTGTTTGCAGATGTTGACCAAGCTATGCCTTTAGTTGTTCAATTAGCTTATGAAAATGCAAATAAATGGTGCCAAGCAGCCATCAGGCCATGGAGAACTAAAAAGGATCTTTCCGTATATATACAACTATGTAAAGATATAAATGGTGCCTTTGTCACAGGAAATGTGATTGCAGCCTCAATGAGAGGTGCTTCCTCTCGAAATTTCACAAAGGCTAAACGTAGACATTATAATCAATCAGGATATTCCAGGCAAAATTATCATAATCAATCAGGCAATTCTAGGCAAAATCCCAAAAGAGAAATAAGATCAAGCTCATACCGTGCCCCAGGCCGCTGCCCCAGGTGTAAAAAGGGAAATCATTGGGCCAATAAATGCTATTCAAAATTTGACATCCATGGAAATCCTTTGTTCAGGAATTCAAAAAACGGGGCACGGGGCCCAATACCCCGGGGCCCACAAATGTACGGGGCATTGCAAAAGGAGTATCCTCAAGCATCCACTCAGATGCTTCCCCGACACAATCCCTACTACCCATCCACTCCCTCGCCAGAGGAACAAGAGAGGAAATGCAGGATTAGACCTCTGTTCCACCGCCCGAATAGTGTTAACACCTGAAATGGGGGTTCAACTGATTCCCACAGGAGTCAGGGGACCTCTTCCCTCAGGGACTGTAGGACTTATTATCGGGCGTAGTCCTAAAAGCTTATTAGGTTTGCAAGTGACCCCAGGTGTAATAAACTCAGACTACAAAGGGGAAATAAAAATAATGCTTAGCTCACCCCAAAGTGTAAGTTCTGTTAATCAAGGAGATAGAATTGCTCAGTTGCTTCTCCTTCCCAATTTACATAATTCATTTAAAATGGGTATGCCTCAAGAAGGGAAGAATAGAGGATTTTGTTCCACTGACTCAAGTCCCATGGCTTGCTGGGTTCGAGACTGTTCAAGGAGGCCTATGTGTAAAATAAAAATCCAAGGAATAGAAATGGAGGGATTAATAGATACTGGAGCTGACTCTTCCATTATTAATTTACGCCAATGGCCCAAGCACTGGCCTCTGCAAAAAGCTTCAACCAGTTTAAGAGGCTTGGGATATAATAACCTCCCAGATAAAAGTGCAGTAATTTTAAAATGGGAGGATGATGAAGGCCATAAAGGAACATTTCAGCCTTATGTTTTACCTAATCTACCGGTTTACTTTATGGGGAAGAGATATTTTGCAACAAATGGGAGTACACCTTGCAACCAAGCCTGCAGATGTTAAATGTGAAAACCTACAGGGTAATCTTAACCATAAAAGAACTCATTATTAAAAAGTACAGAGTAATCTTAACCCTAAAAGTAATCATTGTCAATAAAGGAAAAAGATATTTTTTTTCGGGGCCACTGAGAAAATAATTTTGAAAATACCATGGCTTTCTGATAAGCCAGTGTGGGTCCCTCAGTGGCCCCTATCTAAAGAGAAATTACAAGCGGCCCACCAATTAGTTCAGGAACAATTAGAAGCAGGTCATATAGAACCTTCCACCTCTCCCTGGAATTCCCCCATATTTGTGATCAAGAAAAAGTCAGGAAAATGGCGATTGTTACATGATCTTAGACAAATCAATAAAACCATGCAAGTTATGGGCCTACTCAACCTGGACTTCCTAGTCCCGTAGCTATTGCAAAAAATTTCCATCTTATTACTCTTGATATAAAGGATTGTTTCTTTTCTATTCCCCTACATCCTCTGGATGCCCCCAGGTTTGCTTTTTCCGTTCCTTCTATGAACAATAATGGCCCTGATCAGAGATATCAATGGAAGGTTTTACCACAGGGAATGGCTAATAGCCCCACCATATGCCAAATATATGTGGACAAGGCTATCCAACCCATTAAAAATAAATATCCAAACCTCATGTGTCTACATTACATGGATGATATTTTATTGGCCCACCCTAATCAAAAAATCTTATTTAATATATTCAGTGATGTGGTAGAAAATTTAAAAAAATATGGATTATATATAGCAGAAGAAAAAGTTCAAACCAGATCTCCCATATTATATTTAGGATTTAAAATCATGGATACTTTTGTTAGACCCCCAAAAATTTTAATAAATAAAGAACATTTGACCACCCTCAATGATTTCCAAAAACTACTGGGAGACATTAATTGGCTTCGCCCTACACTAAATCTCACTACTGGCCAACTAAAACCTTTATTTGACATCCTTCGTGGAGATCCTGATCCATCTTCACCACGAACATTGACTCCTGATGCTAGGAAAGCTTTAAAATTAGTAGAAAAAGCCATCGAAGGAGCTCATTGTGATAGATTTGATTTAACTCAACCGCTGATGTTGATTATTATTTCTTCACAATATACACCCACAGGAGTATTTTGGCAACAAGGGCCTTTATTATGGATACATTTGCCCGTCTCTCCTAAAAGTATAATTGAATCTTATACCTCCATGGTGGCTAAACTTATTCTTCAAGGACTTAAGACTTCTACTAAAATATTTGGCATTCACCCTGCTACTATTATTACTCCCTATTCATCATCACAGATTGAATACTATGCTTCAATGATAATGATTGGGCTATAGCTAAATGCTCTACTTCTGCAAATTTTGATAATCATCTTCCTAAGTCCCCTATATTATCTTTTTGTATTAATCATCCTATTATATTTCCACAGGTAATAAAAAATCAACCTATTCCTAAGGCATTTAATGTATTTACAGATGGGTCCTCAAATGGTACTGCTACAGTAGTCACTAAAAAAGAAAATATGACTTACATAACTGCACACAAATCAGCTCAACTAGTGGAACTGGAAGCTGTGGTAAGAGCTCTGGAAAATTTTAGGGACCAGCCCGTAAACATTTTTTCAGATAGCCACTATATTGTACAAGCCGTCCCAAAATTAGAGTTAGCAGGACCAATAGCACCTCATACTCCAGCCTTTAAATTGTTTTATCAAATACAAAAACTTTTGTGGGCAAGAAAAGAACCTCTATTCGTAGGCCATATTAGAGCACATACTAATTTGCCTGGTCCCCTCCATGAAGGTAATCAAAAGGCTGATGAACTTACAAAAACAGTATTTATACTTTCAGCGCTACAACAAGCTACTTTATTTCATTCCCAGTTTCATGTCAACAGCACCACCTTGCAACGTAGGTTTAAAATCACAAAGGAGCAAGCCAGAACAATTGTAAAAGATTGTAAATCTTGTATGACACATTTGCCCAATCCTCATTTCGGAGTTAACCCTAGAGGATTAATGCCCAATCATTTGTGGCAGATGGATGTTACTCATGAGCCAAGTTTTGGAAAATTGCGATTTATTCATGTGACTATAGATACATGCTCAGGCATGATTTTTGCTTCCTTACATTCTGGAGAAAAAGTTAAAGATGTTACATCTCATTGTTTGCAAGCTTTTGCTGCATTGGGCATCCCCAAAATGCTTAAAACAGATAATGGCCCCGCATATACGTCCTCATCTTTCAAGCAGTTTTGCGCAAAATTCAATATATCCCATAAAACAGGCATCCCATACAATCCTCAGGGTCACGGCATTATTGAAAGAGCAAACCGAACACTGAAAATTATGTTATTAAAACAAAAAGAAGGAAATTGGAAAAGTCCTAAGGACAGATTGGCAGTTGCCCTGTTTACCTTAAATTTTCTAACTTTAGACTCTAATGGTTATTCTGCTGGAGACAGACATTGGAATCCACACCAACAACATAAACCTTTGGTTTACTGGAAGGATGTTCTTTCAGGTACATGGAAGGGTCCAGATCCAGTATTAATTTGGGGAAGAGGATCTGTTTGTGTTTTTCCAAAAGACGAATCCTCTCCAATATGGATACCATCTAGATTAATAAAACAGGTACCACATCAAAATGATCAAGATAAAGTTATTAAAAAATCAAGATTAATAAAAAAGGTACAAAATCAAGAGGACCAAGATGAAGGTATAGAATGATTCCCTCAAAAGAGTCCTTCAAAATATTTCACAACTTAAGTGTCATTTCTCCCGGCCGGGACGAGGAGATCTCTCTTTAGTGTGCACACAATTGTATTTTTTTTTTCTTTTTATACATGTCTTTATGTCTGTACATTTGTCTATATTTCATGTTAATGTGACGTCACAAATATATGTTTGTATGTTTGTTTTGTCCAGTGTGACGTCACATAGAACAAAGCGCTTATGAAAAAGAAAAAATATATATATATAGATCCAAATAACTTTAATTCATTTTAGGTTTAGAGTATTCAATTTAGGTAAATAATTTTATAAATGAAGGTACTTTCAATTTTGATTTATAGGTGTCCCTGAGACTTCTCTTTAGCAAACAATATGACTAGTGCTATATAACCTGATATTTTGGTGTTTTGACTTAAGATTGTTTATTTGTTATTAACTTCATTTGTTTAATAGCTCATTAATTTCAATTATCTCAACAGGTAAAAGATTGCTCTGTATACAGAGACTCAAGGGTTCCAGCTAACAAATTATTTCTCTCAAGTGCCTTTACCTTTTCTTTAATCTATCTTTAATGCAGTAATTACCCTCAGTCTTTCTTTGTTTTGTTCTAAATATGATATTTTTCCAACTTATGTTTGTAAAAGCTCAACCAGCGATGTGTGTGAACAAAAATCAACTTTAATTTTCTAATCTAATTATTCTATTTTGTAGTTTGACAACTCGCCTCTTGACTCAGTGCTGCAATAGCACTGCCTTTCCTTTAATAATTGATGCTTGAGTTTCTAGGTAGCAGGCCCTGAAGATTTGCCGGTGGCATTGTCTAAACATAAAAAAGACGTCTGCTGCTACAGTTGCAGGGATCGCGGCCGCCGCAAGCATCCCTGCTGCTCAAACATCAAACAACCTCACCAACAGTGTGGCCTCTGCTCTACATGCATGGGGCCTCCTACATCAACATGTTACAACAAATAGACATTTTGATCTTTCATTGTTTGGGACTTTACGAGACAATGCCTTGCGGGTATTTGTCTAGAGAATTCAGTGTGTTACTTGTTAAAACTTAGGACAGCTGATTTGTTTAAACAATTTGATATGCTATGCAATTTGGCTCATCACCAAAAGGCTTGTCGCCTTAAAGCCGCAACATCTCCTCACAATTAGACGGCTGTTAGTCATCATATATAGTCGATCCTAAAGGGCTCCATTGGATGGCTGGTTAGCCAATGACGGGTAAGATCCCCAGAGAGAGACAACCTAAGACAGACACAGTCGCACGAGACAGTCTCATGTGGCCGACATATCAACCTAAGACAAGAGTCAAGGGCACAGCCTTGATTATCCGATGACGAGTAAAAATGTTGGTTGCACATAGACGTCCTAAAACATTACCTCTTTTAAAACAAAAAGGGGGAAATGCAGGAGCCCTGTTTGGGGATTGGCTTGAATTGCAGTTGACTATGAGCCGTGGAGATTTGGCCATTGTCGCCACCCGTAGTCTCACGGGATTTTGTTGCGGGATCTGGAGTGACTTGGCCGAAATTGCTGATCGGGTCAGCGCCATTTTGGTGGTGTGTTTTGGCGTGAGTTAGTTGTTAGAACCAGAGAGAAAAGTTATCAGAATAAAAAGCTGTTTGTCTCCAGTTTGCTTCTGAAGTTCTTCCCGCGGCTCCGGTGCTCCGAGCGCTTCAGGCGGCGACATTCAGGTACATGGAAGGGTCCAGATCCAGTATTAATTTGGGGAAGAGGATCTGTTTGTGTTTTTCCAAAAGACGAATCCTCTCCAATATGGATACCATCTAGATTAATAAAACAGGTACCACATCAAAATGATCAAGATGAAGTTATTGAAGAATCAAGATTAATAAAAAAGGTACAAAATCAAGAGGACCAAGATGAAGGTACAGAATGATTCCCTCAAAAGAGTCTTTCAAAATATTTCACAACTTAAGTGTCATTTCTCCCGGCCGGGACAAGGAGATCTCTCTTTAGTGTGCACATAATTGTATTTTTTTTTTCTTTTTATACATGTCTTTATGTCTGTACATTTGTCTACATTTCATGTTAATGTGACGTCACAAATATATGTTTGTATGCTTGTTCGTCTGTCCAGTGTGACGTCACAAAGAACAAAGGGCTTATGAAAAAGAAAATATATATATATATGGATCCAAATAACTTTAATTCATTTTAGGTTAAGAGTATTCATTTTAGGTAAATAATTTTATAAATGAAGGTACTTTCAATTTTGATTTATAGGTGTCCCTGGGACTTCTCTTTAGCAAACAAATATGACTAGTGCTATATAACCTGATATTTTGGTGTTTTGACTTAAGATTGTTTATTTGTTATTAACTTCATTTGTTTAATAGCTCATTAATTTCAATTATCTCAACAGGTAAAAAATTGCTCTGTATACAGAGACTCAAGGGTTCCAGCTAACAAATTATTTCTCTCAAGTGCCTTTACCTTTTCTTTAATCTATCTTTAATGTAGTAATTACCCTCAGTCTTTCTTTGTTTTGTTCTAAATATGACATTTTTCCAACTTATGTTTGTAAAAGCTCAACCAGCGATGTATGTGAACAAAAATCAACTTTAATTTTCTAATCTAATTATTCTATTTTGTAGTTTGACAACTCGCCTCTTGACTCAGTGCTGCAATAGCACTGCCTTTCCTTTAATAATTGATGCTTGAGTTTCTAGGTAGCGGGCCCTGAAGATTTGCCGGTGGCATTGTCTAAACATAAAAAAGACGTCTGCTGCTCAAACATCAAACAACCTCACCAACAGTGTGGCCTCTGCTCTACATGCATGGGGCCTCCTACATCAACATGTTATAACAAATGGACATTTTGATCTTTCATTGTTTGGGACTTTACGGGACAATGCCTTGCGGGTATTTGTCTAGAGAATTCAGTGTGTTACTTGATGGAACTTAGGGCAGCTGATTTGTTTAAACAATTTGATATGCTATGCAATTTGGCTCATCACCAAAAGGCTTGTTGCCTTAAAGCCGCAACATCTCCTCACAATTTGGACGGCTGTTAGTCATCATATATAGTCGATCCTAAAGGGCTCCATTGGATGGCTGGTTAGCCAATGACGGGTAAGATCCCCAGAGGGGGACAACCTAAGACAGGCACAGTCGCACGGGACAGTCTCATGTGGCCGACATATCAAACCTAAGACAGGAGTCAAGGGCACAGCCTTGATTATCCGATGACGGGTAAGAATGTTGGTTGCACATAGACGTCCTAGAGCATTACCTCTTTTAAAACAAAAAGGGGGAAATGCAGGAGCCCTGTTTGGGGATTGGCTTGAATTGCGGTTGACTATGAGCCGTGGAGATTTGGCCTTTGTCGCCACCCGTAGTCTCACGGGATTGTTGCGGGATCTCGAGTGACTTGGCCGAAATTGCTGATCGGGTCAGCGCCATTTTTAGGGTGTGTTTTTGGCGTGTGTTAGTCGTTATTAGAACCAGAGAGAAAAGTTATCTGAATAAAAAGCTGTTTGTCTCCAGTTTGCTTCTGAAGTTTTTCCCGCGGCTCCGTTGCTCCAAGCGCTTCAGGCGGCGACATAAAATGATAAATTTTATGTTTTTAATCATAATTTTAAAAATGTGTCACATAAATAAGTGAATGTGTAAACTTTTAAAAGATGAAAATAAGCTGTTTTCAGACATACAAAAGTTTAAATAAATTTCATCTCTAGTAGACCCACAACTTTAAGCAATGTTTAAAAGCTATCTTTCAGGAAGAAGAAAATGATACTATGGGTTTATATGTTTATGATATTTCTCACTATTTAAATCTCTTTAACAACTGTCTGCTTAAGCCAATGAATTTTATGTGTAAAAAGTAAAAATGCATGTCAATATGAATATAAAGGATAGAATGGGAAAAATATAAATATATTATTGTAAAAGTCTTATACTATACATGAAGTGGTACAATACCATTTTATGGCAGACAGTGAAAAATTGGTAATGTATACTATAAACTCTAGAATATTCAACGAAATAACAAAACAAAGAGTTACAACAACTACTATAGGAGATCAAACAGAGTTACAACAACAAAGGAGATCAAATGGAATCATGAAAATTGAAAAGAAATTCAAAACAAGGCAGAAAAAGAAAATAAAGAACAGGTAAAACAATAGAAAACAAATAGCAAGATGATATACTCATATCTAACCCTATCAATAGTCATATTAAATGTAAAATGGTCTGAACAACTCAATTAAAGGCAGAGATTGTCACATATGACAAAAAGTTAAGACCTGACTACATGTTGTGGATAAAAAATGTGTTTTAAATGTAAAGGTACAAATAGCTTAAAACAAAAGGGTAGAAGAGAAGATATGCCATACTAGTTAAAAGGCTATGTCATACACATTCACCAGACGTGTATATATACATACATACATATGTATGTATAATGTATGTATATAAATGTGTATGTATATATGTACATGTATGTATATATACCAGAAATGCAGATTTCAGACCAGAGATAACTATCATGGGTAAAGAAGATTAAATATTGACAAAAGAGACATATAATAGTTAACCCCAAACACTTATGTATCTTGAAAAACAGCTTCAAAATAAAGGAAAGACTGATAGAACTATAAGTAGATACAAAAAAATTCAGTTATAGGCATAATTTTCACTACCCTTCTCTAAATTACTAATAGAGTAAGTAGGCAGGAAATGGTGAGGCTATAGTAAAGATGACTAACATTAACCAACTCAATCTAATGGACATTTATGGAACACTATTTATAGAAGAGCAGGATATACATTATTCTTTTGTAAGGCTTCTGAACTTGGAACATTCACCAAAATGGACAATATTCTGGGCCACAAAACAAAAGTTATAAATTTGAAAGAATTCAACTCATAGCATAGTACTCTCTGACCACATGGAATTAAATAAGAAATCAATAACAAGCAGATTCTTGGAAAATCTCCATGTATTTGAAAATTAAATAAAAATCCCCATGTGTTTAGAACCTAAATAACATACTCTAAATAACCCATGATCAAAGAAGAAATAAAAAGCAGAAATTAGAAGAAATTTTGAACTAAATAAAAATGAATTTACTAGCTGCTACTTAAGAATATTGAGTAGAAAATTTATAGTACTAAATGCTTCTGCTAAATAAAAATAAAAAGGAGGGTCTCAAATCAAAGATCTTAGCTTTTGTCTTAAGAAATTTAAAAGAAGAAGAAATCAAGTCCAAGGTAATCAGAAGAAATAACAGAGATTTGAAACAAAAATCAGTGAAACAGGAAACAGAAAAATGGTAGAAAACTAATGAACCCCCCCAAATTAATAAGATTAATAAAATTTATAAATCTTGAGCCAGTTGGATTATGGGAGGAGACAAATATTGATATCAAAAAGAAGAGGTGATATTACTACAAATTCTATGGATATTAAAAGATGACTAAGGACAATTTTATGATAATAAATTTGTCAACTTAGATGAAATGACAAATTATATGAAAGACACAAAACACTTAAAAGCTCACTCACAAAAATAACTAGATAACACAAATAGCTCTATATTAATGACTACTGAAAATATAGCTAAGAATTTTTCTGGACAATGAGAAGTCTAGAACCAGATGGATTTACTGACAATTCTACCAAATACTTAAGAAAAAAAAAAAAAAAAAAAAAACAATACCAATTGTATATAAACTTTTCCAATAAAATTGGAGAGAATAATTCCCAATTCATTCTATAAGGCCAGCATTACCCTGAAGCCAAAACCTGACAAAGATATTGGACAAAGAAAAGTACCAACTAATATCTCTCAAATCATAGATGTAAAAATTCTACATGCTTATATGACTACACAACTAGTGTGATTCTACATCATGTATGACCAAAAGAATGAGAAGTTATACTCCATTTATGTGTGATGTGTCAAAGTGCATTCTACTGTCATGTATAATTAGAATTAAAAAATTAAAAATTAAGAAAAGGCAAAAAAAATTCTAAACAAAATTTTAGCAAATAAAATCAAACAACATATTAAAAGGATAATATATTATTATCAAGTAGGATAGAGTTGGTTTCACATTCAAAAGTCAAACAGTACAATTCAACATATTAACATTAAAAAAAGAAAAACTATAATTATCTCAAAAGAAAAAGAATTTTACAAAATCCAACAACTTTTTCTTTTTTGTTTTTGTACAAGGGATTGAATGCAGGGACATTTTACAACTGAGCTACATCCCCAGTGCTTTTTTATTTTTTATTTTGAGACAGGACATTCATTGTTAAGTTGCTTAGGGTCTCACTAAGTTGCTGAGGCTGGCCTTAAACTTGCGATTCTCCTGCCTCGTCACCCAAATCACTGGAATTAAAAGTACTTGCCATCATGTCCATCTCCAATATCCATTTCTAATTAAAAAAATAATCTCGCTGGGCGGGCACGGTGGCGCACACCTGTCATCCCAGCACTTGGTAGGCTAAGGCAGGAAGATCGTGAGTTCAAAGACAGCCTCAGCAATGGCGAGGCACTTAGCAACTCAGTGAGACCCTGTCTCTAATAAAATACAAAAAAGGGCTGGGGATGTGGCTCAGTGGTCAAGTGTCCCCTAAGTTCAATCCCCGGTACCAAAAAAAAAAAAAAAAAATCTCAACAAACTAGGAAAGAAGGGAACTTCCTTAGTTTGATAAAAAGCATTTATTGAAAAACCCACAGCTAATGTCATACTTAATGATGAAAGACTAAATGCTTTCTCTCCAAGATCAAGGGACTGTCTACTTTCATCAATTCTGTTCAACAGAAGTTCTTGCCAGAATGCACTGGCTAGAATAAAAAAGAAATAAAAATACATCCAATTTAAAGATAGAGGTAAACAGCATTTGAAGTTGATAAGTATGTAAAAATCCAGAGGAATTTATAAGTAACTTTAGTAAGGTTACAGGGCACAATTGATTTTTGGATTGATTAATATCCAAAAATCAATTGTGCATTCCTACATACTACCAACTATTATAAAGTGAAATTTAAAAACAGAACCATTTACAATAAATCAAAAATATGAAATACATAGGGATAGATCTGACAAAAGATATGAATTAGCTATACATGGAAAACTATAAAATATTGCTGAGGAAAATTAAAGAGTTATAAAAATGGAAAGATATACCTAATCATGGGGTGGAAGACTCAATATTGTTATGATATCAATACTAAAATTTCTCCTCTAGATTGAACACAATCCCAATTAAAACCCAAGAAGTCTTTCTTGTGGAAATTGAAACACAGATTTTTAAAATTCACATGGAAATGCAAAGGGCTTAGAATAACCAAGATAACTGAAAAGAAAAAATTAGAAAGCTAATACTGATTTCAAGCATTATGATAGAGCTGCACTAATTGGAATTTCATGCTATTAATGTAAAGAAAGACAAACAGATTGATGGAACAGAAGAGAAAGCCAGAAATAATCCTCCTAAATACATACAGACAATTCATTTTCAAACACTTTACTGAGTTATAATTTACATACCATTAATTTCATCACCACTATCATGTAATTAGAGAACATTTTCATCATTCCAAAAGGAAATATTGTACCAATGAGTAGTCACTCTCCACTTCTTTCCCACAAACCTAAGCAACCACTAACCTTTCTGTCTCTATAGATCTGACTTCACTAGACATTTCATATAAATGGGATTATCCAATATGTAGTTATCCTTTTGTGACTGGCTTCTTTCACCCAGCATAATGCTTTCAAAGTCTATCCATGTTATAGTAGTACTTTTTTTTTTTAACTGCTGATATTTCATTGTATGACTATGCTAAATGTTTTTTTTTTTCTACTCATCAGTTTTCACACATTGTGGATGCTAGTTTTCAAAGTGCCTATGCTATTGCAATTTCCCAATAGGAATGTATGAGGATTACAATTTCTCCACATCCTGACCAATATTTGCTATTATTTTTTATTTATTATGGCTATTCTAGTGGTTGTGAACTGGTATCTTGTGGTTTTGATTTCCATTCCCAATAACTAATAAAGTTTAGTATCTTTTCATGTGTATATTAGCTATTTTTATGTTTTCCTGGGAGAAATGTCAATCTAATGTCAATCTTTGTCCACTTTTATTTTTCAGTGCTGGGGATCAAAAATAGATGTTAGGTAGGCACTGAGCTACATGTCCAGGCCCTTGCCCACTTCTAAATTAACTGTCTTTTTTATTATTGAGTTGCTAGAGTTCTTTATATATTCTGGGTATGTCCCTTATCAAATATAGATTTACAAATATTTTCTACCATTTTATAGTTGTCTTTCACTTTATTTTTTAATTGTGATAAAGTCCAACTTATAAATCTTCTTTTTTACTGTGTGTTGAACAATTGATTTTTTAAAAAAAATATTTCGTTAGCTGTTAATGGACCTTTATTTTTATTTCTTTATATGCGGTGCTGAGAATAGAACCCAGTGCCTCACACATGCTAGGCAAGCACTCTACCACTGAGCCACAACCCCAGACCCCAACAACTGATTTTTGACAAACACACAAAAGCAATGCAGTAGGAAAATATAGCCTTTCAACATACAAAAACAACCCTTACACCATGCATGAAAATTAACTCAAACTGGATCACAGTTATATAAGTTAAATATAAAACTTAAAAGGTTAATCTTTCTAGAAGAAAGCATAGAAGAAAATCTTTGTGACCTTAGATTAGGCAAAGAGTTGTTAAATATGACACAAACACACAATCTATAAAAGAACAAACTGAAAAACAGGAATTCATCAAAATGTAAAACTCTACTCTTTAAAAGACAATGTGAAGATAAAGAAACAAGCCACAGACTGGGAGAAGATCTTCACAAAGCATATATTTGATAAAGGATTTGTATCCACATTATAATAAAGGACTCTTGAACTTCAACAGTGAGACAATAATCCAATTTTAAAATTTGGTTTTTAAACAGACCACCAAAACCAACACAGAGATGGCAAATAAATGCATGAAAAAAAAAGTTCAATGTCATTCACCATTTGGGAAATGCAAACTAAAACTACAATGAGATATCACTGCACAACCACCTATTCAAATAGCTAAAGTGAAAAAGACTGATCATGACAAGAGTCAGTGAGAACGTAAAGAAACTTAAACACTTATACACTGCTGTAATATAAAATATAAATATAAAATGGTAAAACTACTCTGAAAAACAATGTGACAACTTCTTTTAAAACTGAAATACATGCCTACCATAAGATCTAGCCATTCTATTCCTAGGAATTTACCCAAGAAAAAAGGTAATTAGACACAAAGACTGTACACAAATTTCACTGAAGCTTTATTTATAGTAAAAAACTAGAAAAAAAATACAAATGTGCATCAATCTACAAATGAATAAACAAATTCTGGGTATATTCATACAAAATACTACTACTCAGCAAAAACAAAGAATGAAGTCTTGATAGACACAAAAAGGACAACTGAGTAAAAGGAGTAGGCACAAGGGTACATACACACTGATAGGCATATCTTGTTTTAGTGTGCTTCCTGGGTATTACATTTTTTAAAAATTGAAGGGTTGAGACTGCCCCAAGCAAGTCTATCGGTACCATTTTACACTGGTACATGCTTATTTTGTGTCTGTGTCACATTTTGGTAATTCATGCAATATTTCAAACTTTCCCAGTATTACTCAATCTATTATGATGATCTGTGGTCAGTGATCTCTGTTGTTACTACTGTAACTGTTTGGGGGTGTCATGAACTGTGCCCATATAAGACAGTGAACTTAACTGATAAATATGTGGTTTTTTTGGGGGGCGGGATACTGGGGATTGAACTCAGGGGCACTCGACCACTGAGCCACATCCCCAGCCCTATTTTTTGTATTTTATTTAGAGACAGGGTCTGAGTTGCTTAGCACCTCGCTGTTGCTGAGGCTGGCTTTGAACTCACGATCCTCTTGCCTCAGCTTCCTGAGCCACTGGGATTACAGGTGTGCCCCAATGTGCCTGGCTAAATATGTTCTGATTGCTTCACCAACTGGGTATTCTCATTTCTCTTCCTCTTCTTAGGCCTCTGAGATGTAACAATAAGGAAATTAGGCCAGCTAAAAGCCTATAATGACCTCTAAGTATTCAAGTGAAAAGAAAATTCAAACATCTCATTTTAATCAAGAGCTAGAAATGAATCCCAGTGGCTAGGGAGGCTGAGGGAGGACAATTGCAAGTTCAAAGCCAGCTTCAGCAACTTAGTGAATCCCTAAGCAAACTAGCAAGACCGTGTCTCAAAATAAAAAAGGGCTGGGGTGTGGCTCAGTCGTTACAGGCCCTTGGGTCCATCCAATCCCTGGTACCGAGAGAGAGAGAGAGAGAGAGAGAGAGAGAGAGAGAGAGAGAGAGAGAGAGAGAGAGAGAGAGAGAGAGAAGCGAGAGAGCTAGAAATGATTAAATTTGGTGAGGAAGGCATGTCAAAAGCTGAGACAGGCTGAAAGGTAGACCTCCTGTACCAAACAGCCAAGTTGTAAGTGCAAAGGAGCAGTTCTTGAAAGAAATTAAAAGTGCTACCCTAGGGGCTGGGATTGTGGCTCAGCGGTAGAGCACTCGCCTAGCACGTGCATGGCCTGGGTTCGATCCTCAGCACCATGTAAAAATAAAGGCATTGTGTACAACTAAGGCAAATAAATAAATATTAAAAAAAAAAGTGCTACCCTAGTGAACATATGAATGATAAGAAAGTGAAACAGACTTGCTGTTGATATGGAGAAGTTTGAATGGTCTATATAGATCAAACTAGTGGCAAAGTTCCAATTAGGCCAAAGCCTAATTCAGGAGGCTGCAGAAGAAAGTTTGAGGCTAGCAGAGGTTGGTGTATGAGGTTTAAGAAGCCATCTCCTTAATATAAAGGCAATGTGAAGCAACAGATGCTGATGTAATAAGTTACCCAGCAGCTACCTAATTGATGATGATGGCTACATTAAACAAATTTTCAATATACACAAAATTGCCTTTATCATAAGAAGATGCCATCTAGGACTTTCATTGCCAAAGAAAAGTCAATGACTGGTTTCAAAGCTTCAAAGGACAGGCTGCCTATCATGTTAATGGCTAATGCAGCTGGTGACTTATGCTGAAACCAATGCTCATCTACCATTCCAAAAATCCTGGGGCCCTTAAGAACATAGCAAGTCTACTCTTCTGTGTTCTATAAATGGAACAAAGCTTGGATGATGACATGTCTGTTTACAATATGGTTTACTGAATAATTTATGCCCACTGTTGATACTACTTATCAGAGAAAAATATTTCTTTCAAAATATTACTGCTGATTGATAATGCACTTGGTTATCCAAGAACTCTGATGGAAATAAACAATAAGATTAATGCTATTTTAATGCATAGTAACACAACATCCATTCTATGGCACAGGGAAAATTTCAACTTTTAAGTCTTACTATTTGCAGAATACATTTTTAAAGGCTACAGTTGCCATATATACTGATTCCTCTAATGCACATGGGCAAAGTAAACTGTAAACCTTCTTAGATGCCACTAAGAGCATTTATGATTCATGGGAGAGGTCAAAATATCAATAGTAACAGGAACTTGAAAGAAGCTGATCACAATTCTTGTGGTAGATATTTAGGGATTCAAGACTTTGTGGAGGAAGTAACTGCAGATATAGTAGAAAGAGCAAAAGAACTAGAATTAAAAAAAAAAAAAAGCCTTGAAGATATGACTGAATTGCTGCCATCTCATGATAAACCTTTAAAAGATGAGGAGTTGCTTCTCATGGATGAGCAAAGAAAATGTTTTTGTTTTTGTTTTTTTAAACTGGAATCTACTTTTTTGGAGGGGCAGATATCAGGGATTAAACTCAGGGGCACTCAATCACTGAGCCATATCCCCGGCCTTATTTTGTATTTTATTTAGAGATAGTATCCCACTGAGTTGCTTAAAGCCTCGCCATTGCTGAGGCTGGCTTTGAACTCACAATCTTCTTGCCTCAGCCTCCAAAGCCACTGGGATTACAGGAGTATACCACTGCACCTCGCTGGAATCTACTCTTGTTGAAGATGTTGTTAACAGTGTTGAAAAGACAACAAAGGATTTAGAATACAACACAAGTTTAGTTGATAAAGCAGGGGCAGGGTTTAAGAGGATGGACTACAATTTTGAAAGAAGTTCTACTATGGATAAAATGCTATCAAACAACATCACATTACTACAGGGAAATTTTCATGAAAGGAAGAGTCACCTGATGTGGTAAATTCCATTATGGTCTTATTTTAAGAAATTGTTATAGCCACCCCAACCTTCAGCAACCATCACTTTGATCAATCAGCAACAATCAACAGTGAGGCAAGATGCTCCACCAGCAAAATTATGACTTGCTGAAGGCTCAAATGAACGTTAGCATTTCTTAGCAACAAAGAATTAATTAAGCCGGGCGCGGTGGGCGCACGCCTGTAATCCCAGCACTTTGGGAGGCTGAGGCAGGAGGATCGCGAGTTCAAAGCCAGCCTCAGCAATGGCGAGGCACTTAGTAATTCAGTGAGACCCTGTCTCTAATAAAATACAAAAAAAAAAAAAAAGGGCTGGGGATGTGATCCAGTGGTCAAGTGCCCCTGAGTTCAATCCCCAGTACCAAAAAAAAAAAAAAAAAAAAAAAAAAAAAAAAAAAAAAATTAATTAAAGTATATACATTTTATAGACATAATGCTATTGTACACTACGACTACAGCATTGTATAAACATGGTTTAAAAAAATTTTTTAAGCCGGGCGCGGTGGCGCACGCCTGTAATCCCAGCACTTGGGAGGCTGAGACAGGAGGATCGCAAGTTCAAAGCCAGCCTCAGCAATGGTGAGGCACTTAGCAACTCAGTGAGACCCTATCTCTAATAAAATACAAAAAAGGGCTGGGGATGTGGCCCAGTGGTCGAGTGCCCCTGAGTTCAATCCCCAGTACCAAAAAAAAAAAGAATTTTTTAAGTTGTAGATGGATACAACTTATTTATTTATTTGTAATGTGGTACTGAGGATTGAACCCAGTACCTCACATATGCTAGGCAAGTGCTCTACCATTGAGCTACAACTTTAGTCCCTAAACAGAGTTTTTATGTGCACTGGGAAATAAAAAAAAAATCATGGAATTCTCTATTATGATATTTACTTTACTGCAGTGGTCTGAAACTAAACTTAAAACATCTCCAAGGTATTCCTGTATTTAAGTCTAAAAAGTGCAAACCAGTCTATAGTGATAGGGGCTGGGGCTATGGCTCAGTGGTAGAGTGCTCGTCTCACATGTGTGAGGCCCTGGGTTCAATTCTCAGCACCACATACATACATATGTATAATATATATATATATATATATATATATATATATATATTATTTTTTTTTTTTAATCTATAGTGACAGCAAAACAGGTCCCTGCAGAAGACTTAGTAGAGGAGGCTAGAAGGAGGGGTTAGCAAGAAGCATGAGAAAACTTTTAGAAATGATAGATATGTTTACTATCTTGACTTCAGTGGTGGTTTTATGTGTGTATATGTATGCCAAAACTTATCGCTTTGTACTTTAAATATAGTTTATTATATATCTAGTCATTATGCCCATTAAAAATTCCCACTTAGGAGTAGATAATAAATGAGTAACTCAGTGAGAAAATCATGAAAAAGCATAAGAGCTTTTGTGAAGAAATAAGACTTGCTGGAGATGTAACTCAGTAGTGGAGTACATGCTACAGTAAAGAGGCTGTAGCAATTTCTTAAAATAAGACAATAATGAAATTTGCCATATCAGTTGACTCTTCCTTTCACAAAAGATTTCCCTGTGAGCGCTGTGATGCTGTTTGAGAGCATCACAGGGCCTGGATTCAATTCCTATCACCAAAAAGAAATAAAATTGATTAAAGACTAGAACTTATAAACACATGTTGATAAGGTCAAGCACTAAAAATTACTTTGAAACAAATGAGCTACTGTTTCCTAAACAATACTATGAAACCAACTCTCATTCATACCTGTTCAATGAAGTATGGACTACTGAGAATTTTGGGTTTTAATCCATTTGTGGCAGGCTATGAACTCCAGATTAACAAGGTATAAGTTAAAAATCTGGAAGACATCCCACAAAGGCTGAAAGATCAGGTAAATTATGATAACTGTGGAACCAAATTTTTCCATATTCTAAAAGCTAATCACTGGCCACCTCTAGGAGAGACAAGGCCACCTTACATAAGGATTTTGTTACAACTGCCCTCCCCATACTTGCTAGTATTTCCTAAGCTACAACTGTAAATCTAAATTGAGTATTTCTCAAAGAGTATAGAACATAAAACAGTTTTTATGGCATAATTCAAACTCAAATGCAACATAAAATTGTAATAGGGTAGAGGTGAGAAATTTCATCATAATGACCTGGGCAGAGGGATATCTTTTTATACTAGTGAAGATCAAGATTTAAAAGCATATACTAGCAATATACTAGGAATGTGAGAAGAAAATATGGAAAAAGGCCAAAACAGGCAGATACATTTTACAATTAACCTTAAATATATTTTGCCTTGCTCTCTTAAAATAAGCTAGAGAATGAAAGGAAAAGTTTAAAAGAGTACAGAATTTTAAAGCTGAGCCTAAGATCATACTCTTGGCTAGGAATCTACAAACACAGAGATCTTATTCCAAAGAGCCAGTAAAGGAAAAGTATTTTGAGGACATTCATATTTGTTAAATTTAATAACTCCTGACCTTATGAAAAAGGTAATGAACCAAATTGAGGTTTTCAATATTGAAATATAAATGGAACCAAGTGGATGACAACAGAAAAGATGAACCATCAAATTCAAGATATGGTTTTTTTTTTTTTTTTGGGTACCAGGTATTGAACTCAGGGGCACTCAACCACTGGGCCACATCCCCAGCCTTTTTTTGTATTTTATTGGAGACAGGGTCTCACTGAGTTGCTAAGTGCCTTGCCACGGCTGAGGCTGGCTTTGAACTCGCAATCCTCCTGCCTCAGCCTCCCAAGTGCTGGGATTACAGGCGTGCGCCACCACGCCCGGCTCAAGATGTTTTAATTTGGACACTACAAGCAGTAGCATAAACAATTTCATATGAAGTTCTTACTTACCAGAATAATTCTCTATACCAATTACTCTCTATGTCAGTAAACTAAGAGCATTGTTTTTCAAGTGTCAACACCTTAAGTCTTGGTACTGGGACAGTTAGTTACTAGAAATGATGAAATCAGTCCCTTCCTCTCCTCACAGCTATTCTTCTCCTTGTAGTCAAACATCATGAATGAGTTATCTGAGTTTTCTGTCTTTAGTTTCACGCTTCCTTACCCACTGCAAAATAGCTGTTAAGATCCATCATTTCACCAAACCAACTCTAAGGTCACTGGTGGCCTACAAGTCATTTAATTCATTTAGTATTTACATTCTCAACAGGGACAACATTGTTTCCACAGGGCAAAAAAAAAAAAACAACTTAGATATGACAATAGTTTGTGGCCTTCCAAAAAGCCATAGTATGTAACCAGAAATGCATTATATCTGTGTATTAAAATTTTAGGGGAAGCAATGTGAAAAAAAAGTCTTTAAAAAAGCTCTGTAAAGGAATCATAAAGAAGGCTGAGTATAAATACTGAAGGAGCATTTTTCAGTCTTCATTTTACTTGCCTCTTAGAAATATTTAATGTTGTTAACTATACCATTCTTCTTGAAATTTTTCTCATTCCTCAGCCTCTGTGACACAATATTTTCCCCTGGATTTCTTCATATACCTCTCTGGACCATCCTTCTCTGTCTCCTTTATAAGCCCATCTACTCAAAGCTCAATTCTAACCACTCTCCTCTCCTTACCTATACATTCTCCACAGGTGACTTAATACATGCTTTCTGTTCCAGTTCCCACCCATAACCACCTGTAACTCATAAAGCTATACTCCAATCCAGATCATTCCCCTAAGAGTCAAAACTACTTATCTACCTGCCAATTTGACACCTCAACTTAATGTCTCGCAGGAATTTTGGGGGAAAAGAATCCACATCTTTGGTCAGATTCTCAAGTTGTTCTTAACAACTGTCTTATAGTAGTTTCAGAAGGGATGATAAAATCCAAAACGACAGGTCTAACTACAAAAGTTGATATAAATAATTACTCTAAAAACAAGTTTCTATTCTCTTATGTAACTATACCTTCTATTGATACATAATAGAATCCAGACTAGGTCAGAAATTAACATGTCAATATATCTGTTTCTCTTAGAGTAATGACGTGAATACTATTCTAACTTCTCCAGTTATGCTAAAAGGTGTTTTGAAACCAGCATCATATTTTTCAATAAAAGAGAGGTAAGAATGTAAGAGATTGCAAACTGGTTTATAAACAGTATTCTAGATATTCACACAACTAATCAATAGACATGAATATTTACATTTTTTAAATAGAATACTGTAAACAAAATGATATCACTGGGAAGCTGTATATAAAACATAAAAATACATTCCTATAATTCCAACAACTTATAAAAACTCCTCTTGTTTTTCAATCTTCTTCCATAGAAAGCCATAACACTAACACTTTCCAAAGTTAAATAAAATGGAGACTAGAACCAAAACTGAGGGCTATCTTTTCATTCCATGGATTCTTTCTTTGTGAACAATAAGAAACCAGTTCATATACATTAGTAATGAAAGAAGTGCTCTGTCAGAAAAACAATTTCTCAAGGAGGCAGAAGAAATCTTCCTCTTTAACACAACAGGATTAAGGCCTAATCTAGTACAGTCTAAATCTTTGCCTGCTGGTCTTGTTTCTGTCTCCTGATCCCTGATACTGACAATATTATTCCTTAGTGATTTCAGAAATCACTACTAGAATAATTAAACATTTTCTACTGGACTCTCTACTTGGATTTCCTTTAAGTACCTCAAACCCAATATGCTCCAATCTAAACTTATTCTTTCCACCTCCACCTCCTTCCTTGCAAATCTGTTTAATAGCAGTACCCCACTTATCTGGTGGCAGGAGCCATAAATCTGGGACTTATCCTTAAATTCTCCTCAAACAAAATCCTATTAGCTCTCTTAACAGTTCTTCTCTTACCAGTGTTTCCCATTCTTTGCCACTTTGCTTGACTTATGTGACAGGACTTATTATAGATTTTAAAAGTTAAGGTGATGTAGTCAAATATGGTATTAAACCCCATTACCTAATTTCTCTGAAGCTCATTTGCCCATTTATAAAATAAAAAAGAACAATAAAATCTAGGAGGTAATTAATTAGATTAAAGAGGCTAATGCCTCTGAAGACTCAACATTATAAACATTCTCCAAATGGTAGCTGCTAATACCTTGCAGGGTTGTACTGATTAAATGAGATGATAATCTGTGGAAAGCAGTGGACACACAGTAAGAGTTTAATGTATATATTTATTTATTCAAAGTTGTATTTACAATAGTAGTATGCATTATAATTCATAATAAACATATAGAGCATCTTTTTACAAAGCACTGTTTGTATATAATTTATATTCGTACCATTCAAATCTTCAATCATGCATTTAGGATAATGACATCCATCTTATTCAACCACCTTTCTTTTTTCCCCTCCCTCCCCCTTTGTCCCCTTCCTTCCCCTCCCTCCCCTTTGACCTTTCTAGCATTCCTCTAATCCTCCTATGTACCCCGACCCAACACCACTGTGGATCAGCCTCCTTATATCAGAGAAAACATTCAGTATTTGGATTTTTGAGATTGACTAACTTCACTTATCATTATATTCTCCAACTTCATCCATTTACCTGCGAATGCCATTATTTTATTTTCTTTTATTGCTGAGTAAAATTCCATTGTGTATATGTACCACATTTTCTTTATCCATTCATCAACTGAGGGACATCTAGGTTGGTTCCACAATCTAGCTATTGTGAATTGTGCTGCTATAAACATTAAAGTGGCTGTGTCACTGTAATATGCTGTTTTTAAGTCCTTTGGGAATAGACCTTAATATATATTTTAAATTTCATTTTCTTCTCCAAGTGTATTACTTCAATAATCTCCTCACATTTAGTCACATCTATTCCCGCTTATAATTGGGCTCCAAACTTTTTCAGGATAAAGTCCAACTTCCTTCTTCATACATACTAATCTCTTTATGATCTTTTCTTTCATTATTTTTTAAGGCTCACTTCTTGCCATTTCTTTAATTCTAATCACATCAAGTTCAGAAGTGTCATATTCTCTTACAAATCATTGCTTTTGGCAGGACTACTTCTTTTGCCTAAAATTTTCTGTTTAATCTTTCTTCAATCTAATTCCTACTTTATCTTATACCATTCCTATTAATAGCTCAAAACTCATTTCGGGAAGTCTTCCCATTCCTTCTGCCACCCTGTACCTTCAAATTTGGTTTCTAACCACATTCTCTGTGCTCCCATATATTCTTGTATTTTTTTCTTCTAATGAAAAGGTAGCAATTAACATTCACTGAACATATA
This sequence comes from Tamias sibiricus, assembly GCA_025594165.1. Lineage (NCBI taxonomy): Eukaryota > Metazoa > Chordata > Mammalia > Rodentia > Sciuridae > Tamias > Tamias sibiricus. The sequence goes on along the minus strand of CM046657.1, from coordinate 119,270,648 downwards.
CTATGTGCCAGATAAGTTAAGCACATTTACATATTATATGAACCACATTTACATATTACTTCATTTAATCCTCACAGCAACTTTATGAAGTATATAGCATTATTACCCTTATTTTACAAAGAGGAAACTAAGGATTGCAGAGGTAGCTTTCCCAAAGTCACACAGCTGTCAGGTAGCAGAGGAGGACTTTAGTTTATATAGGTATTATAATAATCTATTTATTTATCTTGTTCTCCATTAATCAGTCAAATCTAGCCGGTTCCTTGAAGACTAGGATCATGCCTTTTATTTCTTCTACATCCTAAATCTAGTACATATACCAAGTAGTAGAAAACTCAATAGATAGCTACTAAATAAAGTAATGAACTCCCTGTTTAATTCTTATGATAACTGAAAGAGGTAAAGCAGTTATCATTCCTGTTTACAAATATTTTTAAATGCTGGTAAAATGGGTTTTGTTTTCAAATTAAATCACATACCCTCCATACAAAGAAGGCATAAATGATTTAGTTTCTTCAAGAAAGAAAAGGTAAAAAGTTTAATTATCTGCCAACTATCAAACACAATTTTAAGACTCGGATACCATCTGTAATAATCAGAGCCCTTCACATTTTTTCTGAGGTCAAGAATATAAATCTAAAAAGAAAAATATTATCCAGCAGGAAATGGGAATAAAATAAAAGCCTTAAGCAAAAAAGCTTTCAAAGATCAGTAGTATTGCTGAAGAATCCCCCACTGACTGCCATGTGGTAAGCATGTCAAGAGAAGATTTAGGTTAGACATAAAACACCCTCAGTAGGGGTATATTAGCTTCAGTTAAATGAACTAAACTAAATTTCCATTCTGTCTTTAACCTGTAAAATGCTTCTATAAGGGCATTTAGAATTGAAAGAATTTTTTTGATGTAGATCAGATCAAAAGTATGGCTAAAAGGTTAGGTAATAGTGGGATAAATCTGGCCTACATATAAGAATGAACAACCTGAGAGACAATATCCATAGATTCTGAAATTGTTATACAGAGAGATTATATAACTACAGTTTAAAGAACATTAACAGTAGAAAAGGTCCCTGAAATATTTAAAGAGAATTCTACCAAAAGGTTACACTAGGCAACTTCATAAGATTTTCCCCCAAGGCTCCCTATCCTAGTCCAAAACACACACACACACACACACACACACACACACACATTTTTTTATTGTAGCACCTTTTGCCATATAACTTTTAGACAACAGTATCATTACTTTTCAAGGGGAATAGGGAAGAATGTGAGAATAATAGCATATATAAAATAAGTATTAAACACCCCATAGGTAAACTATTCTCACCAGTGGGTTGTCACATAAAAAACTTCCAGAGTCCTTGTACTCTGTATTGGAAAATAAACAGGATATTTATAAGGAGGGACCCCTAAAATGCAGATATTGTTCAGACTTTCAAAGGGAAACAAACTAGTGGAAAACAAGAAAGAAAAAAAAAAAACAGAAAAAAAATAATTTGTTTTACCACCCAAAGACAATTCTATAACATGTCTAAATGTTTTATTTCAGTTTGTTTCTTTATTATTGTTGTTGCAAAAAGATTTGTTTCCATTTGGTCCAGGGACTTGGGGAAGTCAGAGGTGATTAAGAGGCTTCTCAAGGCTAGAAGCAAAGGTTCAGGAAGACTCTCCAAGACCGAAGCCTTTAACTCAAAGGTCACTGTGCTAATAATTTACTTAGAATTTTTTCATTTCTGAGAGTAATTAGTCTGTAATGCTGCTTTCTTGGAATGTCCTTATCAGGTTCATATTAAGGTTATGCTGGCTTCTTTAATTATTTGAGAAATATTCTCTGTTTTCTAGTCTTTGGAAGAGTTTATGTAAAATTTTGTGTTATTTTTACCCCCTTACATGTTTGGGGGGAAAGAAAAAGAAAAAGAAATCTCAGTGAAGACATGAGCCTAGTTCTGAACCTGGAATTTTCTTTTTGAGAAGATTTTTTAATAACTGATTTAATTTAAGTGATATGGGATTTCTCAGATTTTCAAATTTGTTTATTGTGTCCATCTTAATTTAAAGGAGTTTAAATAAAATTATCAAATTTTTAGTGCAAACTGGTTCATAGTGCCCTTGTATTTTCATTTAATGTCTGTAGGTTCTGTACTAATGGCTCCTTTTCCATTTTTAATATTGCTAAATTGTGCTTTCACTTTCTTTTTTTTTCACTGATTAGTAAAAGTAGCATGTTCCTGATAAAAATAAAATTTTAGGAAATAACTTTGGAATAAAAATTTTTAAAAAATAAAAACTATATTTAGAGGGCTGGGGATATAGCTCAGTTGGTAGAGTGCCTGCCTAGCATTCACAAGGCCCTGGGTTCAATTCCCAGCACCACCCAAAAAAAAGAAAAAAAAAATATATAAATACACACACACACACACACACACACACACACACACACACACACATGTATATGGTGATTTTCTCTGTTGCATATTTGGTTTTTATTTCATTAGTTTCTACACATAACTTTTTTATTTTGATTTGTAATTTTTTCTAAGCTTCTTAAGATGGAAGGTTAAAACATTTATTTTTTAGATTTTTTTCATTTTTAATAACTGCGATTAAAGCTCTATCATCCCCTCTAAAACTACATTAGCTGCTTCTGACAAGTTTTGATACATTTTATCTTCATTATTATTCTCTTCAAACTATTTCCTAATTTCCTATGTAATTTTACCTTTCACCCAGAATTCTTTAGAAATGTACTCCTTGATGATTTCTAGTTTAATGTAACTACAGTCAGAGGAAATGCTCTGAAAAATAACCGAGAATATAGTCAATATTGGAAAATGCTCCCATGGCATTTAAAAAGAATGTATTCTGTCACTATTGACTGTTTTTACAAGTAGATTTTCATTTTTCTTGAATAAATATCTAGCAGTACAGTCATTGGGTCATAGAGTAGGTCTTTACTTAACTGTATAAGATATTAAACAATTTTCCAGAGCAACTGTGCTCTTTTCCACTTACACTGATACAAGATACACAGTTACTCCTTGTATACATCTGGTATACTATTAAATTTGTTGTCTTTTTTCCCTTAAGGTGTTCTGGTGAGTCTGAAGTGCTACCTCATTGTATATGTGCTGAATTCTTATTTTAAAATCATTTTTTAAATTCTAGATTTCCTATATCACAGATTCCAATTCTCTTGTAAAATTCTCCATATTTATTTTTCCCATCTCTTTCACTTACTTGAGCATATTATTTTAAAGCCCTCCTCTGTTAACACCAACATCTGTGTCACCTATGAATCTGCTTGTTTTCTGTTTTTTTCTCTTGGGTTTTGGACATTTGGCCCTATCTTTTGACATACTTAGAAAATCTTGATTGCAAACTGAATATTGCTTTAAAACAATTTAAAAGTCCTAAATGATGTTATTTATGACCAGAAAGAGTTTCCCCTTTTCTCCACTAGGCAGAATACAGAGTTCATCATCTTAATCTAGTTCAGAAGTCTGCAGAATCAAGGCTGCTTTGCAGTTTAGGTAAGGTTTATTCTATAGTTAGTTGGCTTATCTTCTTTATATGTACTCTCTACAGCTTTCAAATGAAAACTTGTAATATACATTTGGCCTTTGTTTCTAACTCACAGCCCAGCGGGCCCTGAACTCCACATTTCCTCAGCACCAGAGACTAATAATGTTTAGCTTTCTAGGCAGGGATTTTCACTTAACCTTTCAGCCTTCTTCAACTTTGGCAAATGTCTTGAGAAGAAAACTGATCAAGTGTTTAAGACCCCTCAAGTTTTTAATTTTGTTACTTCCATTCCTTAAGACCACCAAATGCTCTGCTTGTTTCTCTGAACCCTGGCAACAGCCCTCTGCCTGGTCCAAATTCATGTTGAAACATATATTGAAAACTACTGAAGAAATCTTTAGTTCTAATTGTTCCCAGAACTCTAATTCTTTGTTTCTAAATGTATATGAGTCATCCCTCTCTTAATATTCCACAGGTTCCTCAAATTCACAATCAAAAAGTGAACTCACTAGTTTCTCTCCAAAATCTATTCTTTGGGCATTTCTAAGTTAATAGTATTGTCACTCATTCAGTTATCCAAGATAAAGTTAGAAACTACCTCCTCTCTGAACATCAAACCCAACTGGTTATCAAGTTATATGAATCTACTTCTTAAATATTACTAAACAAGCTACTCTCTGTTCCCAGTACGTTCATCATCTATCACTGCAAATACTATAATAACTTCTTACCTGGACTCTAGTTTTCTATGTTCTAAAATCTGCTGCCAGCTGGGCGCCGTGGCGCACGCCTGTAATCCCAGCACTTGGGAGGCTGAGGCAGGAGGCTCGCGAGTTCAAAGCCAGCCTCAGCAATGGCGAGGCACTTAGCAACTCAGTGAGACCCTGTCTCTAATAATAAAATACAAAAAAAAAGGACTGGAGATGTGGCCCAGTGGTCAAGTGCCCCTCAGTTCAATCCCCGGTACCAAAAAAATAAAATAAAATCTGCTGCCAAGATCTTTATAAGACATAAATTAAATCATAAAATACTTCTGCCTTGAAGTCTTTGATTTGTATTGTCCCCCTCTGACATTTCACTTTCACCAAAATTTAGCCAACCCAATTTTTCACATTATTTCCCAAAACTATCTTAACACTTTCATACTAAATTCTTTAATCATCTGGCAAACTCCATCCTTTAAGCATAAGCTTGAATATTAACTCATCTATAAAGCCTTTTTGCCCTCCCTAGATGCTCTTTCAGCATTACAATTTTTCTTTCATTATTATTATTATCATTATTCTCTTTTTCTTCATTTTTCTATTCTCTCTTGGTGCTCATCCTATTAATCATCACCCCCCTCTACTATCATGGTAGTAATAGTACTTCTTATTGGAATTTTTATTAAATGCAGATACAATGGCAAGAACTTCACATATATTTATCCACTTAATTCTATCAACACATTGGAAGAGAGGTATTATAATCCCCATACTATTTATTTATTTAAAAAAATTTTCTTTTGTACTACTGGGGATTGAACCCAGGGGCACTCTATCAACGAGCCATCCCCAGCCCTTTTTATTTTTTAATTTGAGACAGTGAAATGCTAAATTGCCCAGGCTGCCTGCAAACCTGAGATCTTTCTGCCTCAACCTCCTGAACAGCTGGGATTATAGGTGTATGCTACCACATCTGGACCCACTTTATAATTAAGACTATTAGGGTTTAAGGTTGCACAGCCAATAAGTGGTACATCCAAACTTAAGTCAATTTGACTCTAATCCATGCTATGAACCACACTATCTTGCCAGGTATATATGTTTTTATTTTCTCAAAATAACAGTAGAGTGTCTGGCATGTAGTAGAGTCTCAATCAAAGGTTTTTTTTTTTTTTTTTTTGGTACCAGGGATTGAACTCAGAGGCACTCGACCACTGGGCCACATCCCCAGCCCTTTTTTTTGGTTTTTATTAGAGACAGGGTCTCACTGAGTTGCTAAGTGCCTCGCCGTTGCTGAGGCTGGCTTTGAACTCGCGATCCTCCTGCCTCAGCCTCCCAAAGTGCTGGGATTACAGGCGTGCGCCACCACGCCCGGCTCAAAGGTTTTTGCTGCTGAAAAGTACGAAATAAGATAACATATGGGGGGCTGGGATCGTGGCTCAGCGGTAGAGCGCTTGCCTAGCACGTGCAGGACCCTGGGTTCAATCCTTAGCACCACATAAAAATAAATAAATAAGGGTACTTACTGTGTCCAACTACAACTAAAAAAATAAATATTTAAGAAAAAAAAAAAGATAACATATAAAGGCCCTTGTAAGTTCTAAAACTGCAGAAATACTATTGTTACTTCCTTTCACCCTGACTCTGTTGGTTTTCTAATCTACCAATCTTATCCTCATTCCCAAAAAACATATATTTATCTACCTGGACCCAACTGAAATATATTACTTCTCTAACTCCCCAAATAGAATCAGTAATTCCTTCTTTTGTGTGCTTATGGACCCTACCTACTTCTGCAACTGTACAAATTATATTATTTCTTTGCATACATTTGTTTCAGTCATGTTATCAAACTTAAAATTTAATTTTTCATAAGAACAAATATATTTTATTTATCTTTATCTTAACTGAGTGCAGTAGAGTGCCTATGAGAAGGAAAATGTGAAATTAGTGTTTTCTAAATAAATGTAAAATCAATCTTAGACCTGAATAAGAAAGGACTCCCTGCCTTGGAGCATGCACATAGTTTTAACAGTCCTGCTTTGGCCTTCCTCTGGCCACACTTCTTTACATAGGCCACAGAGACTAATCAGGTGGGGGGAAAGCTTACCTGAAGCCTATGATTGCTCTTCTAGACTCTGCTCCAGGTACTCAGGCCCCTGGAGTTCTGTATTTCAACTTTCCGTTTTCAAGGCCTAGACAGTCCTGTTCCCCACATAAGTCTTCCTGAGAGCAGACTGCATCTCTGATGTGTATACCTAGGTTCAGTGGAATATTAAGGGATGAATATTTGCAGGACATGTGTCCAGAACTTGGATATGTGGGCTGGATAACATACATGTATTTAAGATTCTTTAAGGTATGAAATAAAGCAATGAGCAGAAAGAAAAAGGGGGAGGGCTTGAGGCTATCTCTTCTTATACTGCCATGTTCCTGCATGCAATTCAGAGGCATCCAATAATTACAAATTGGAACCTGATCTTACAGGTCATAATTAAATCATATTTGTCAAGGTAGGAAAACATAATTCATTTAACAGTTTATAGCTCGGTTTATGACTTTTAAATATTTAGAAGTGATTATGTAAGTTTGCAGTTTGTCTCTAGCCCAGCCCTACAAATGTTAAGAGGAAAGCTTGAATGATCATGTGAATAAACTGTAAATAAATGAAAATAAAATGAAAGCACTTAAAAGAATTCAATAAATATTTCCTTTGCCATGTTGCTACACCAGGGGCACTTCTTCTCTCTCTCTCTTTTTTTAAAAGAATTCTTCTAAATAAAGACTACTTCTATTACCAAAATAATCCACTAAGACAAAGGAAAACTTATTAATACTGGAAAAGAAAAAGGTTACTAAATAAAAGACTAATTTCCTTTCACTGAGTGAAAATAGCATTGAAAAAAAATTAGGAAAGTTTTAGGTCCAAAGACTACCCATCAGGCTATTTGAATCCATTCAAGTATTATTGCCTAAAGCACTTCACAATTGTCAGAGTATTTTCACATATGGCCACTTGCTTAGTCTCTTATGCATAATAGGTAAATGACATCTGACCACATGGATCTTCACATTCAATCCATGAGATTTTATTATAATGTTGCTTTGGGAGAGGAAGTACTGGGGATTGAACCCAGGGGTGCTTTACCACTACTTTGCAGCCCTTTTTATTTTTATTTTATTTTTTCCCCTTTTTATTTTAAGACAAAGTCTTACTAAGTTGCTTAGGACCTCATTATATTGCTAAGACTGGCCTCAAACTTGCAATCCTCCTGCCTCAGCCTCCAGAGTCATTGGGATTATAGACAGTATCATTATGCCCAGTTTTATTATAACTTTTTATGCATTGTTTCAAAGTCAAATGGTCCTATGAAGGCAACTGAGGTTGAGTTCTGAGGGGAATTCAGCAAAAACCTGTATAATACAAAATCCTGGCTAGAGATGTAGCTCAGTGATAAAGCATAATCAACATGATTAGCATGTGTGAGCCTCTGAATTTAATCCCCAGCATCAAAACAAAAAACAAAAATGGAACCAGTAGAAAAGAATTTCTTCACCTTAATAAAAAAACACCTACAAAAAATTTACAGCTAACACCATACTTAATGGGGAGAAAAACTATTAGTTTTCCTGCTAAGATCACAAACAAGGCAGGATGTCTCCTCTCACCATTCAACACTGTGCTGGAAGACTTAAGTAATACAATCAGACAAGTAAAGGACATAGAAGGTATGCAGATTTGGAAGGAAGAAATAAAATTGTCTTTGTTTACAGAAGACATGGCCACTTAGTTAGAAATTCAAAAGAATCACTTAAAAAACACAATTAACAATAAGAGGGCTGGGGATATAGTTCAGTTGATAGCACGCTTGCCTTGCAGCACAAAGCCCTGGGTTCAATCCCCAGCACCACAAAACAAACAACAAAAAAAAAAAAAAAAAAAAAAAACCCATAATAACAGGAAATCACTTTCTTATAGCTAGCAACAAGCAGGTGGAATTCAGAATTTAAAATAATATATCATTTACATTTGTACCCAAAAGAGTGAAAAACTTAGGTATGAATCTACATAATATGTACCAGATCTATATGAGCAAACCTATAAAAACTGATGAAAGAAATCACAAGCAAAGAAAACAAATGGAGAGATAGTCCATGATCATGAACAGGAAGGCTAAAAAATTGGTAAGATGTCAGTTCTTCCCAACTTGATCTTAAGATTCATACAATTCCAATAAAAATCCCAGCAACTTGTAGATACAGACAAACTGATTATAAAGTTAATCTCAAGAGGCAAATGATCCAACATAATATTAAAGGAGTAGAACAAAGTCAGAGGACTGAAAGTACCTGAATTAAAGATTTACTATACAGTCACAGTAATCAAGACAGTATGGCATTGCAAAAGAATGGTCAAAGGGATGAATGGAACAGAAGAGATTTATAAAACAGGAACAAGTAAACATAGTCAACTGATCTTTGAAATGGTTCTGGAAACAACTAGACATAGATATGCAAAACAAAACAAAACTATAGACACAGATCTTACACTTCTCACAAATGGAGTTGGAGAAAAAAATGCTAAGTGAAGCTAGCCAATCCCAAAAAACCAAAGGTCGAATGATCTCTTTGATATGAAGATACTAACTTATAAAGGCAAGAGAGAGGGAATGAGAGGAATGAAAGAGCTTTAAATAGAACAAAGAGGGGGGAGGAAGGGGAGAGGGGGCAAGGGGATAGGAATAATGGCAGACAGAGTTATCCATGATTATCCTAAATACATGTATGAAGACACAATTGTTGTAAAAATACTTTATGTTAAACCAGCAACTTGAAAAATTGTGCTCTTTATATGTAATATGAAATGAAATGTACTTGCAAATGTGTATAACAAATTAGATTAATAAAAAAAAAAACAAAAAAATTAACCCAAAAAGGGATAGACAAATGTAATATACAAAACTATAAAACTTCTAGAATTAACACAGGAGGAAAATCTAAGTGATGTGGGTTATGGCAATGATTTTATAACACTGAAGGCACAATCCATGAAAAAGAATTAAAAACTGGACTTCATTAAATTAAAAACCTCTGTTTTGCAAAAGACATTGTCAAAGAGAATGAAAAGGCATGCCACAAACTGAGAGAAAATATTTTCAAAACATCTGTCTGATAAAGAACTATTACTCAAAAATATATAAAGAACTTAAGACTCAAAAATAGGAACACAAATAATCCAATTTAAACACAGGCAAGAGGATGAACAAAGCTCTGGGTTCAATCTCCAGTACCACATAATAAATACATACATACAACAAAAATAAGCAGAAGGCCTGACATGTATCATTACAGATATGCAGATAGCAAATAAGCCTATGAAGATATGCTCCATGTCATAGGTCATGAGGTAGGTGAAAATTAAAACAATAATGAGATACCAAATGCTGATGATACCAAATGCGGGCAAGGATGTGGAGCAATAGGAACTCTCTTTCATTGCTGGTGGGAATGCAAAATGGGCCTCTTTGGAAGGCTGTTTGGCAGTTTCTTACAAAGCTAAAATATACTCTCTCCATAAACATACTCTTTCCATATGATCTAGCAATCATACCCCCTAGAATTTGCCCAGATGAGCTGAAAACATGGCCTCAGAAAAACCTGCACACAGATGTTTACAGTCGCTTTATTCTGAACTGCCAATCTTGGGAGCAACCAAGATATTCTTCGGTGGATGAATTGATAACTGTGACACATCCAGACAATGGGACATTATTTAGTGCTAAAAAGAAAGGAGCTAGCAAGCCATGAAAAGGCATGGAGGAATCTTAAATACATATTACCAAGTATAAAAACCAATCTGAAAATGTTTATACATACTATATGTTTCCATTATAACATTCTAAGATAATATTCTGGAAAAGACAAAACCATGGAGACAGTAGAGAGATAAGTTGTTACTAGGATATAAGAGACAGGGACAAACATGCAAAGAGGAAAATACTCTGCATGACATGTATATAAACACAATCATTATATATTTATCAAATATAAAACCAAGAGTGAATCTTAATGCTAATTATGGACTTTAGGTAATAATAATGTGTTGATAAAGGTTCATCAATTGTAACAAACTGTACTAGTGCAGAAAGATGTGCATGTGTGGGGAAAGAAGGTATATTTCTGTTCAATTTTGCTACAAACTAAAATTGCTCTAAAAAAATAAATCTATCAAAAAAAATCAAACAAAAAAATGCAAAGCTATTCACCATCTTCAGTACTCCATCCAGACCCAAAATAGTCATTTCCAGTATAAATTGGAAGGTAACATCATTGCCTAATCCTTTCTTTCTATTTTCCTTTGGGGGATGTTGCTGGGGATTGAATTTAGGACCTTGTATATGGTAAACACATGCTCCACCACTGAGGTACATAGCCAACCTGTACCTTATTATTTCTAAGAAAGCCTCCAAAGACATCTTAACAGGTAATTTAAGACTCAGAACGAGGATCAAATCAAAGAACTTACTTTTCAATTTTCTTCTTTTGCTCCTTCTGTCTTTTTTGTTCTTTTACTTGTTCTCTCTCAATATCCATGAAAAGTCTTCTGTGTCTCAGGTACTGCTTTTGACGCTAAAAAAAAGTTGAAAGCAACACTAATTTAGTTTGCCATTAGTACAATCCCTTGTTAATAGTATTTAATGAAATGATTATACTTAATATAAGCCATATTTACCGAAATATTTAATGAAATGATTGCATTTAATGTATTTAATATATACCATATTTACTCTGTATTCCCAAGTAGTAAGTACCATAAAAACAGGACCACAGAAAGAGGTTGGAGGTATTTTGTAATAGAACATTCTTTAACCTTTCAAATATTAGAATCACATCACGAAAAAATACTCTAAGCCCAGCTTGACATGGCAGGGAGGGGAATTGAAGGGTTGAAGTACTCAGAGTATCATACTCATAAATTGAACAAGTTTACTAAAGCAAGTGCTACTATACTGCATGGATCTGTTCATACCTATGGATTTATATATTCTCTTGTAAGGACACAGGATACTCAAATGGCTAAAGCTTACCTATGCACATGGTAGGGCAGTGTACAACTTTTTTGGTATAAATTATTAAATGTCTAAGTAGGCTGAACATGGTGGAGCATGTCTGTAATCCCAGCTACTTGGAAGATTGAGGCAGGAAGATTAAAATTTTGAGGCTATCCTGGACAACTTAGCAAGATCGTGTCTTTGAAATAAAAATAAAATAAAACAAAATGGGCAACAGATGTAGTTCAGAGATAGAATGCTTCTGGGCTCACGGGGGGTTCGGGGGAGAGGAGAGAAGAAAAAAATAAAGTCTAAATAGCAATTCTCAAAATTGAAGATACATCAGGATCACCAGTGGTATTTTTTTTTTTTTAACACATTAAAAAAAAAAAAACTACTACCTTTTCAGGTACTGATTCTGCATATGTACATATCCACATTCTGCATATCTATAAATCCAGGCATATGGAATTTTTTTTTTTTTTTTTTTTTGTACTGGAGATTGAACCCAGGGGTGCTTTACCACTGAGGTACATTCCAAGCCCTTTTTATTTTTTTTTTTTTTAATTTTTGAAACAAGAGTCTCACTAAGTTGCTGAGGCTGACCTTGAACTTGCAATCCTCCTGCCTCAGCCTCTAAGTTGCTAGGATCACAGGCATGTGCCACCAAGCCCAGCAAGCACAAGGATTTGGAAAAAAGCTCCATATCTGATTCTGGTACAAGGCCAGGGTTAAGAACAGTTAGTTTAAAATAACTTTAAGTTGAAAAGGGGAAAAAAAGAGAAAATCATAAATTTAAAACGTTCATTTAAATAAGTTGTAGTGGCAAATATATAATAGCTGGAGAAATTTACTTGGATCAGCTCTTTGGCTTCACATCAATGCACTCTAAACCCTAGGAACTTGAAAGACAAGCTTGACATATTATAATGACTCAAACAACTTCTTTGGAATTGTAGTATTAGCTCTATTAAGTCACAAAAACTGTTTCTAATTTCATATATAGCATCACTGTAGAAATAATAATGTTCAAAAGTAACATCATTACATACCTCTTTTTTGTCTTCCTCTTGATCTACTCCAGACTGAAATGCCAATGGAGTTTGGAATTCATTGCTTAGTCCTGACTGATACTCATTATAAACCTGTTAAAGAGTCCAGTCACACAGTGACAAAATTACTAAAAGCTAGCCATATGAACCTTTTGATATTTTTATCTATAGATTCTTCTTCTCCTCCAACTTCCAGCTTGACTGGATAAAACTAAACATAAAAGAGTAAAAGCAAAAAAGAAGGAAAGAAAGTAGTTTCAGAAGGAATTAACAAGCCAATTAAAAAATGAAAAAAAGAAAAATAAATAGACAAAAGGATTCAGTTATAAACCATGAATGAACAAATAACAAATCAAAATGTTCAGAATAGAAGTTCTTTAAAAGTGGTCACTTGAAATCATATTATCATAGTATGCTTGGACTTGAATCCAGGTATAAAGCCATATCCCTTAGTATCTCAAATATATAATCACATTCAATCTACACAACTATCTTGATGAGCATGAACTCAGAATAAAAGTCTGGAAATATATCAATCAATTGTCATGGCATGGAGAACACTGGGCCTAATTTCCCACCATATTTACTAGCCAAACTTTATAAGTTAGTATATCTACTTGGACATTATAAGGGCCAAACTGTGATCTCTAACCTTTAAAAAAAAAAATGCTTAAAATTTTTATCTCTTTAGTTTAGAAGTTATTTATCTTTCAGCAAAGTTAAAAGGATAAAAGATCAATGAAGGAGCCCCAATTAGGGAGATGGCTATTGCGGTCAGCTGGAAGCCATAAGTTCCACCGGATAATAAGTATGTATGTGACGCACCTGTAAGTGCACGTGAGGCACCCGCAAAGCTAAAGGTATATAACCGGGTGAAAGTGGTCGGAGTCAAGAGAAAAATGAATTCATTCAGTCAGTCATGCAGTCGCTCGGTCGGAAGAAGAGTTCGGGTCTGAGAAGAAGAAAAGAATCAGAGCGGCCAGAACGTAGGCAGAGCGGTTACAGAAGAGAAACCAGATAGAAGAAGTAATTGCTGGTCAGAGTCAAGCTGAGGCTCCCGAGGAAGAAAGAAGAAAAGAAGCTCTAAAAGCTAAGCTCTCTCTCTCTCTAAAGAAGAAATCTCTCTCTTTCAAGCTCTCTCTCTTTCTCTCTAAGCTCTAAGAAAAAAAGCTCTATCTTTCTCTCTAAGCTCTAAGAAGAAGAAAAAGAAAAAGCTATCTCTAATCTTTCTCTGTAAGCTCTAAGAAGAAGAAAAATCTTTCTTTCTCTCTCTAAAGTAGTAGTATCTTTAAAAAAAAAAAATCTTTCTTTCTCTCTCTAAAAAAGTAAAAGTAAAAGTAGTAGTATCTTTACTCTGCCTCCGAGAGTTTTACAGGCAGCTTACAGATCAACACGTAAAAATCTATTGAATTTCTATATTTGTGACGAACAATCTGAAAACAAATTAAGGACAACTTTCTTGACGATACCATCAAAGACTAAAACAGGTATAAATTTAACAAGAAAATATAAATTTTATACTCTGAAACATACAAAACATTGTTGAAAGAAATTAAAAGACACCTAAATAAATGGAAGGACATTCCACATTCATGGACTAGAACACTTAATATTTCTTTTTATTTTAATATTTTTATTTATTTGCTTTAGTTGGACACAATGTGTTTTATTCAATGAGTTTTATTTGTACGTGGTGCTGAGGATCGAACCCGGGTCGCCCACGTGCTAGGCGAGCGCTCTACCGCTGAGCCACAATCCCAGCCCCCAACACTTAATATTTCTAAGATGGCAGTACTCCCTAAACTGATCAACAAATCTAACACAATTTCCACCAAAATTTCAGCTGCCTTCTTTGCAGAAATTCACGAGGTGATCCTAAAATTTCTATGAAAATGTGAAGGACTCATAATAACTGAGACACTCTTTTTTTTTTTTTTTTTTTGGTACCGGGGATTAAACTCAGGGGCACTCGACCACTGGGCCACATCCCCAGCCCCTTTTTTGTATTTTATTTAGAGACAGGGTCTCACTGAGTTGCTAAGTGCCTCGCCATTGCTGAGGCTGGCTTTGAACTCGCGATCCTCCTGCCTCAGCCTCCCAAAGTGCTGGGATTACAGGCGTGCGCCACCGCGCCCGGCGGAGACACTCTTGAAAAAAGAACAAAACTGGAGGACTGTTCCCAACATCTCATTACAAAGCTACAGTAATCAAGACAGATTTCACTAGCATAAGGATAGACAAAGATTAATGGAATAGAATTGACAGTTCAAGGTAAACACATATATTTACAATCAACTGATTTTTGACAATTTACCAAGACAATTCAATGGGAACAACAATCTTTTAAACAAATGTGTTTCAATAAATTATGCTGAAACACTGGTTATCCACATGCAAAAGAATAAAGTTGAACCATTTCCTTATACCAAAACTCAACTCAAAGAATTATAGACCTAAATGTAACAGCTAAAAAAAAAATTATTAGAAAAATACAGAGAAGTACATATTCAAGACCCCAGATTAAGTTATGGTTTCTTAGATATGAGACCAAAAGCATAAACTGCCAAAGTAAATAACTTGGACCTAAAAAAAGACTTGTGCTACAAAGAAACTATTTTAAAAAGTGAAAAAAACAATCTGCAAAGTGGCAGGATTCATTTGCAAAACTTGAATCTGAAAAGGGACCTGTATGTAGAACATAATAAGAACTCTCATCGGGCACAGTGGCACACGCCTGTAATCCCAGTGGCTCAGGAGGCTGAGGCAGGAGGATCATGAGTTCAAAGCCAGCCTCAGCAGCGATGAGATGCTAAGCAATTCAGTGAGACCCTGTCTCTAAATAAAATACAAAATAGGGCTGGGGATGTGGCTCAGTGGCCAAGTGCTCCTGAGTTCAATCCCCAGTACGTTCCCCCCGCCTCCCCAAAAAAGAACTCTCATGACGTAGTATAAAGGAAAGAGATGGAGAGGCAGGAAGGGGGAGGTACTGGGAAATGAGACTAACCAAATTATGCATGTATAAATAAATCACAATGAATCCCACTTTTATGTATAATTACAATATGTCAATTAAAAAAATAAGCAGAAAAGAGATGAGTAGAGGAAGAGGAATTGGGGGACTGAAGAAGAGGAGGAAAGGGATGGGGATATAGTTCAGTTGATAAGAGTGCTTGCCTTGCATGCACAAGGCCCTGGGTTCCATCTCCAGCACCACCAAAAAAAAAAAAAAAAAAAAAAAATTGAAGAGGGGAAGGAAAGGGAAGGTACTAGGGATAGAAATGGAGCAAATTAGCCCCACTATTATGTATAATTATAATTATAATGCATTAATAAAACATTTTTTAAACTCTCATATCTCAATGATCAGAACTCAAATAACCCAATTACAAAATGGACATAGTATTAATAAACAGTAATAAAAAATATACAAATGATCGATAAGCATATAAAAAGGTGCACAATGCCATTAGCCATCAAGAAAGTACAGTGAGACAGCACTTCACACCCATATGGATGAAAAATAATTTAAAATAATGATATGGGGGGGCTGGGGTTGTGGCTCAGAGGTAGAGTGCCTAGCATGTGCAAGGCACTGGGTTCGATCCTCAGCACCACACAAAAATAAATAAAATGAAGGTATGTACAACTAAAAAAAATATTAAAAAATTGAAGATATGGAGGCTGGGGGTATAAATCAGTGGTAGAGTGTTTGCCTGGCAGCAAGATTTCCTGGGTTCAGTCCTCAGCACCCCAAAATAAACAAATAAACAAGTATTGGTGAGGATACAGATAAATGTGAACCTTCATCCACTGCTGATGAAAACAAAAAGTGTTGCAGCCACTTTGGAAATAAGTTTGCTAGTTCCTCAAGATTAATAAGCACGGAATTATCATTTGCCCCAGCAATTCTACTATGAAGTATATACTCAAGAAAAATGAAATCAGATAAGTCCATAGAAAAACATGTATGCAAATGTTCACAGCAACATTATTCATAAGAAGTAGAAACAAGCCAAATGTCACCAATGAATGAATGAATAAAATGTACTATATGCATAAAATGGAACTATGCAGCAATTAATAGGAATGAAGTCTTGCTATGTGCTATAACATCAATGAACTTTGAAAACATTATGCTAAGTGGAAGAAGTCAGTCACAAAAGACCAAATATTACATGTTCTCATTTAAATGAAATGACCAGATTAGGGAAATCTATGGAAAAAGAATAGCTTAGTAGTTGTGAGGGCTAAAGATAGGGCTAAGGGAAAAGTGCAGTAGCTGATACTAGGAATAGGACTCTCTGGAAGTGATAAAAACTCAAAGTTACACACCTGTAGTCTGAGCAACTCAGGAGACTGAGGCAGGAGGACCGCGAGTTGGAGACCAACCTCAGCAACTTATTAAGACCCTATCTCAAAATAAAAAATAGAAAAGCCTGGGGATATAGCTCAGGGGTAAAGCACTCCTAGTTCAATACCCAATATCAAAAAAATAAAGGCTGAGATTGTGTCTCAGTGGTAGAGCACTCGCCTAGCACGTGCGCGGCCCAGGTTCGATCCTCAGCACCACATACAAATAAAACGCATTGTGTACAACTGAGGCAAATAAATAAAAATATTAAAAAATAAAATAAAATAAAAAATAAAAAGGAATATATTCCCAAATTGATTGTGGTGATATTTACAAAACCCTGCGGACACATTGAATTGTATGCTTTAAATAGGTAAGTTGTATGGTATATGAATTATAGTTAATCACCATTATTTGAATATTCTATATTTGTAACTTTGCCTATTCATTAAAATTTATATGTAATACCAGTACTCACTATGCTAGGCAAACCTTTGCAGACATGAACAGAGCCATGAAAATCTAAGTAACCTAACAAGCATGTTGCCAACTGAGGTCCAATAGGAGATCTGCCTTTTTGTTTTCATATTGTAAAAAAGTCTTTTTTTTGTTTGTTTGTTTTTGCTAGGGATCAAACTTGGGGCCTTGTCCATGCTAGGTAAGCACTCACTGAGCTACATGCCCTGTCCACAAGTGTCTGTTTTACATTCTATTTAGTGCCATGTTTTTTGTATTTTGTGCTTTTTATGGGTGATTCCACTGTTTAAGAAGGTCCCAGAAATAGTGTTGACATACATTCCTAAGCACAAAAGGCTGTGATGTGGTTTAAATTCCCAGCATCCAACAAAGGCTGTTATGTGCCTTACAGAGAAAATGTGTGTTAGATAATCTGCATTCAGGCATGAGTTATAGTGCTATTGGCTGAGATCAAACTTAATGGATCAACCATATGTATTAAGTAAAGTGTCTTTAAACAGAAATATCTACAAAACAAAGTTATGTATATTAATCATTTGACAAAAAGGTTAGGAGCTAATAAAAATGTGCCTATAAAAGCCCTAAAGATTTCACAAAAGAACTGTTTGAAGTAGTACACATCACTGATTGTTTCTTTTGCTGAGAAGAAGCTTTTTAGTTTGAACCCATCCCATTTATTGATTCTCAGTTTTAATTCTTACGCTACAGGAGTCTTATTAAGGAAGCAGGGGCCTAATCGACATGATGGAGATTTGGGTCTTTTTTTCTTCTAAAAGGCGCAGGGTCTCTGGTTTAATTCCTAGGTCCTTGATCCACTTTGAGTTGAGTTTTGTGCATGGTGAGAGATAGAGGTTTAATTTCATTTTGTTACATGTGAATTTCCAGTCTTCCGAGCACCATTTGTTGAATAGGCTATCTTTTCTCCAATATATGTTTTTGGCACCTTTGTCTAATATGAGATAACTGTAATTATGTGGGTTTGTCTCTGTGTCCTCTATTCTGTACCATTGGTCTAAAAGTCTGTTTTGGTGCCAATACCATGCTGTTTTTGTTACTATTGCTCTGTACTATAGTTTAAAGTCTGGTATATTAATGCCACCAGCTTCACTCTTCTTGCTAAGGATTGCTTAAGCTATTCTGGGTTTCTTATTTTTCCAGATGAATTTCATAATTGCTTTTTCTATTTCTATGAGGAATGACAAGTGCATCAGATAAAGCACTAATCTCTAGGATATATAAAGCACTCAAAAACCTAAACACCAAAAAAAAAACAAATAATCCAGTCAATAAATGGGCCAAGGAACTGAACAGACACTTCTCACAAGAAGATATACAATCAATCAACAAATATATGAAAAAATGTTCAACATCTCTAGCAATTAGAGAAATGCAAATCAAAACTCCTCTAAGATTTCATTTCACTCCAGTCAGAATGGCAGCTATTAAGAACACAAACAACAATAAGTGTTGGCAAGGATGTGGGGAGAAAGGCACATTCATACATTGCTGGTGGGACTGCAAACTGGTGCAGCCAATCTGGAAAGCAGTATGGAGATTCCTTGGAAAACTTGGAATGGAACCACCATTTGACCCAGCTATCCCATTCCTCAGTTTATACTCGAAGGACTTAAAAACAGCATACTACAGGGACACAGCCACATCAATGTTTATAGCAGCACAATTCACAATAGCTAAATTGTGGAACCAACCTAGATGTCCTTCAGTAGATGAATGGATAGGGAAACTTTGGTATATATACACAATGGAATATTACTCAGCATTAAAAAGAGAATAAAACCATGGCATTTGCAGGTAAATGTATGGAGTTGGAGAATATAATGCTAAGCGAAGTAAACCAATCCCCCAAAACCAAAGGCCAAATGTTTTTTTGATATGAGGTTGTTGACTCATAATGGTGATGGGGGGCGTGTTAACATGGAGGAATGGAAGAACTTTAGATAGGGCAAAGAGGAGGAAGGGGAAGAGAGGGGGTATGGGGATAGGAAAGAAAATGAAATGAGTTAGACATCATTACCCTAAGTACATGTATGAAGACACAAATGGTGTGAAAATACTTTGTGTACAACCAGGAACTTGAAAAATTGTGCTCTATATGTATAATATGAAATGAAATGCATTCTGCCGTCATATATAACAAGTTAGAATAAATAATTTAATTTTAAAAAGTAGTACACAAATTCAGCAAAGTTGCAGGATACAAAATCATTATGAAAATCAGTTATATTGGGGCTGGGGATCTAGCTCAGTGGTAAAGTGAGACCCTAGGTTTGATCCCCAGTACCACAAAAATAAAAAAAATAATTAGTTGTTTCTACACAGCAACAATGAACAATCTACTGGACTATTCTCATCATTCTTTCATTTATTCAGCTAATATTTTTTTCAACCTCTACCAACAGACCTAGGGCTGGGAATACAAAAATAAGGATCACTTACTCTGTGCCACATAGTCAGTATTCAACAATTTAATCCTCACAATAGCCCTTCATATTTACAGTGTTGTTACTAGCACTCAGTAGATGAAATCAAGGGATGGGAGGTTAAATAATTTATACAAAGAAAGAGATGAGTCCTGGATTTGGACCTGGACCTAAGTCTCAGACCTTAATCACTTTGCTATAAACAAAACAAAGGCTTTGCCCTTTTGTCAGTCAGCCCATCCATGAGTCCTCCAAGCAGAAGTCAGTTCTCTAAAAATAACAGCAAAATCTCTACTCAGAAGGCTGAGGCAGGAGGATCACAAGTTTGAGGCCAGCCTCTGCAAGATATTAGCAAGACCCTGTCTCAAAAACTGAAAAGAGCTGGAAGTGTAGCTCAGTGGTAGAGTACCCCATGTTCTCCCCAAAAGACTTTTTACACTGAAAACAAGAAAACACTGCTGAAAGAAGAAAACTTGTTTTCACAGATCAGAAGACTTACTACTATTGATATGATGTCAATACAGTTACTGTATGGGAGGAAAGTGGTCATATCTTTCCTCACCTGTCATAGGGTCATGGCCAATGCCTCTACAACAAAATGGATTAACAAGAGAAAAGCATAACCTAGAAAGGCCTATCTGCTCATATTCTTCTTGGTCATTGTGTAGTATTTCATCCTCCTAAGTATAGGGCAGAACCCCTTCTGAAATGCAAGTCTTATGATTTACTTACTGTAAGACAAGGTAGGTCTGATGCTCAATAACAGAAAGGCAGGGAAAGATTATATTAATAATTTGAGGTTTTCTGGCTTACTTTGACTTTGGGGAAAGGTAGTTCTAGTTTCTGTGACCTGCCTTGGGGAAGAGAAATTCTAGTTTTTATGGTTTGCCTGGGGGAGCAGAAAGGACAAACTAGAGACAGAAAAAATTAAAGACTTGCTTTGCTTCTGAGGCCTGATATGTCTGTCATATTATGGCATATAATTTTCTGAGCACTCTACAGATTTAACTCAATCCCTAATAAAATTCCAATTTTTTTCTTGTAAATTGGAAAACCCATCCTCAAATTAATACAGGATCTCGACAGTCTACCAATAGCCAAATAATCTTGAAAAAGAAAGCTGCAAACCCCAGAATCTCATTACAAAGCTACAATAATAAAAACAGGGCAGTATTGGTATGATACAGATGGACAAACCAATGGAATAGAATTGAAAGCCCATAAATACTGGCATACATGGTCAAATGTTCTAGACAAGGAAGCCAAGATCATTCAGTGGGGGAAAAGACAGTCTCAACTAAAAGTGATACTGGGAAAAAAATGGATATTCACATGCAAAAAACAAAGTTAGGTATTTATCATATACCATATACAAAAATCAGCTCAAAGTGAATCAAAGACACAAACATAAGAGCTGAAACTATAAAACTCTCAAGAGGAAACTCAGGAGAAAAGCTGAATAAGACATTAAAGACACAGATAACAACCAACCAAGATGACTTAAAAAAGAAGACAAGGCTCTAAGCATGGTGGCACACACCTATAAGCCCTCATAAGGCAAAGGCAGGAAGATCACAAGTTTTAGGCCAGCCTGGGCAAAGCCAGACCCTGTTTCAAAACAAAACATAAAAAGGAATAGGGATGTAGCTCAGTGGTATAGTGCTCTGGGTTCATCCCCAGTACTGGGAAATAAATAAATAAGCAAATAAGCAAAGAAGTTGAATAGAATTTCTCTAAAGAAAATGTACAAAGCCAATAACATGTGAAAAGATGCTCAACTTTCCTAACCATTAGAAAAACACAAATCAAAATCATGATGAAAAATCACTTCTCACACTATTATGTGAGAAAAGAAAAAAATCTCAGAAAATAACAAGTTTGTGAAGATGTACAGAAATTTAAAAGAACCATGTACATGCTACTGGCAATGTAAAATGATACAGTCATTATGCAAAACAGCACAGCAATTCCTCAAAAAATTAAAAATTGAATTCCTATATGACCCAGTAATTCACATGATTGGTTATATACCCAAAAGAATTTAAAGCAGTGACTCGAACAGGTATTTGTAAACCTAAAGCCAATAAATGGATTAACTTGCTCTTAGCACTAATGAGTCTATTTTCCACTATTTCTGTTTTATTTCACTCCTCTATGCCTTACTTACCAGATAATTAACCAATAAAGTGGACTTTGCAGCCAAGCATGGTAGCACACGCCTGTAATCCCAGTGGTTTTGGAGGTTAAGGTAGGAGGATCAACAAGAGTTCAAAGCCAGCCTCAGCAATGGCAAGGCGCTAAACAACTCAGTGAGACCCTGTCTCTAAAAAATAGGGCTGGGGATGTGGCTCAGTGGTCAAGTGCCCTTGAGTTCAATCCCCAGTAACTCCCACTCCCCCCCAAAAAAGTCAACTTTGCTTGAAAAGAATAATAAGAGAAAATATCAAAGAATAACACCATTCACAATCCCTCCTAATTAGTAAGTTTTCTTTCGAGTTACAGGAACAAGAAATACCTGGAATGCCTAGTGACTTGTACACAACATTGAAACTATGTCAAAGAGAACTGATATGCATATAACATACACATATGTGTGCACATGCAAAGAAAATGGTCTAAGACAGATAAACTTCAAAGTGTTGAGAGCTGATATATCCAGAGATGGGGAAAGGCTGAGAAAACAAAATAGTTAAAGATAACTTTGACGATTTTCCTATCTATGCTTCTATTAAATTAAAATTATTGAAAATGCATTTTCATTAACTGACCATTTTTAGACACTAAAAATTAAACTAATTTCTAAAAATAAAAGGTTCTCTGGAAGTATTATGAAAGGTAAGTTGGAATGAAGCAGAGAGCTCAAGAAAAGGAAATCCGAAGACCACTATATATAGTAGATCGGATGAGAAATGATCAGGACCTGAACTAAAGAGAACAGAAAAGAAAGATAAGGTTTAAGATGAGAGCCAGGGGCAGTGGCACACGCCTATAATCCCAGCAGCTCGGGAGGCTGAGGTAGGAGGATCGTAAGTTCAAAGCCAGCCTCAGCAAAAGCGAGGCACTAAGCAACTCAGCAAGACCCTGTCTCTAAATAAAATATAAAAAAGGGATAGGGATATGGCTCAGTGGTTAAGCACCCCTGGTATCAATATCTGGTACCACCCTCCCCTGCAAAAAAAAAAAAAAAAAAAAAAAGTTTAAGATGAGAAACTGCCAGAACCTGGTATAATTAACAGAACCTTAAGGCTGAGGCACAGAGGAACTAAAGATAATGCCTAGGATTCTGGCTTGTATGATTAAATGGGCAGAGAAACTCCTTTGGAATAGGTGATGTGTTCAGTTTTGAACACCTTCAGTTGGACAAATTTGTGGATTTGAGAGGATCAACAGGTAGCTGGAAGACTAGAGTTGTAGAGAAAGATCTATCCAAAAGACAGATTTCAAAGTCACCATAACAAGGAGTAGCAGAAGCCAAAGAAAATATCACTGAAAGAGAGAAAATGTTAGAAGAGATGGGAAGAATAGAACACAGTCTAAAGAACACCAACAGGAAAGAAACTCAGGCAGAGAAGGCTCAGAAAGAATGTCCGGAATTTATCTGGAGACTGGTGTTACAAGAAGGAAAGGAAGAAACATTTCAAGAAGAAACAAGCAATCAACAGTTTCAAATAATATAGAGAAGTCAATAACATAAAAAGTGAAATTTTCAATCATTTCATTAATGAGGAAGACCCTTTACAATGGTAACCTTGTAAAGAACAGTTCACACACCCAACCCCTCACCTGTGCAATGTTGGACAGTCAAGAAAAAAAAAAAGGACAGTTCAAGAGTATTGGTGGGGACAGATGTCAGATTATAGTAAACTGACAAATCAATGGGTAGTAAAATGGGGATAGTAAACAGGGTTTATACTTTCAAGAAATTTGCAGTGGTCACATAAAATTTTATTTATAACATGATCACACTTGTATCAAAAACAGAAGAGTTATGGGCTGGAGGTGTATTTAGCTCAGTAGTATAGTGCATGCCTAGCAGTTGTGTGGCTCTAAGTTTGATTCTCAGCACCAGAAAAAAGCAAAAAATGGAAGAGTCATGAAGAAATTATACACGCTTAAAATCACTGTCTATAAAACTCAAGGGAGACTTTTTTTAGTGGAACAGACACTTAATGGAGCAAGGCTCTAAGAATAAAAGCAAGAGAATCCAGGATAAGCACTTTAAAAGAGACAAGTCTTCCTTTGAGATGGTAAGAATAGGTAATAATGGAAAAAAGAAAAAGAAAAAAGAAAGAAAGAAAATGGTTGAAGCATTTATGATATGATGGCTTCTATTTTCTTTAGGAAGTCTGAGAGCATGAGAGTGCAGTAGGAAGTTTCAGGAGTGTTTAAAGTTTAGAATAGACAGTGTGGTACTGGAAAGGAAGCTGGCAGGGAAGAAGTAAGAAAAATGCTAAGCAGTACTGAGAACCCAGCTATGGAAAACATTATGAATGAACACAATATTAATCTACACTCTTAAAATGTATTCTCCAATGAAGTTGGATTATTTGGGAATGCAAAAGGGGAAAGGACTATTCCAGGGTTGGTAATTTTCAGGGCTTATATGGCAGGACAAGAAGAAGAGGTTCAGATCATCAAAGTAGTACAATGAATTGAACAGTCAGAAGCTGGAATGCTTCTCAGGTGTTTTGTAAATACCCTATGCATGTATCCTCTATCACTATTATGTTGCCTCATAACTATTTGCTTATGTGTCAGTCTCTCTTCTTCAGATTGTCTTAGACCTGAGTGCTGGCTGTGTCTTCTTCACAGCTGCATCTTTGCTAGTTAGTACTTAAATGATGGCTAACACCTAATGGTGCTCACAAATATTTGATTGACTGGCTAATTCATTTGAAGCATATTTACTACTAGGTACCAAACACTGTGCCAAATGCTATTTATATAACAGTTAAAAAAAAAAAAAAAAGATGTGGCACGTCTTTCATGAAGTCTATGAAACAGTAGAAAATATCTAGATAATAAGAACATATGTAAATAAATAAACAAATAATTATAAGTTGTTTTGCATTGAGAAGGAAACAAATAATGGAAAGACAGAGAAGAAGAGAAGAGGGGAATCTATTTTTGAGAAGGTGTTCAGGCAAGCCTCTTCTAAGCAGGTGCCATTTAAACTGAAACTGAAGGATAAGAAGGGATCAGATTTGTGAAGGAAAAAGGGAAGGCTTTCCAGGCAAAGAAGAAAACATTTGCAAAGCACCTGAGGTAGAAAAGAGGCTGGCACAGTTTAGGCTATATAAATTACAATGTTGAATAAAACATGACAGTATACCTTTAGGCCAACTTTATAAACCCAAACTAAAAGTCACAAAAGAGCAGCAGTTCAGTCCCAAAACCTCAGCCCAAATTTTACTTTCTGCCTTTTTGCTTCCTTTTCATTCTGTTTTTTGTTTTTGTTGTTGTTGTTTTTTAAGGGGGTACTAGATATAGAACCTAGGGGCACTCCACCACAGAGTTATATTCCCAGTCCTTTTTATTTTTATTTTGAGACAGGGTTTTGCTATATTGCCCAGGCTGGCCTAAAACTTGTTGTGATCTTCTTGCCTCAGGCTTCATTCTTGCTCTCTTAAAAGGCCAAGAGGAAATTTCTCTGTATCTCTTTCATGTGGCCTAACAGTGCTAGTTACCTGAAGCCTTTGTTTCTAAAATAATATAAAAGCACAAAAACGAAATCATGCAGAGTGGTAAAATTTTAATTGGAATGAACTAGACTTCAGTAAAGTCATGAAGAAATCTTAGCAGTAAGTTGGAAGAGCAAAAGACTTGAAAAACTAGAATTCTTAACTTGAAACTCTGAACCTTAGACAACATAACCTTAACAAGTTCCAGCCCAAATTTGACAAGTTTATTTCTTGGTGATCCTGCCATTTGCTCTTCCAACTTACTGACAGAGATCTAGACCTGGCCACTGTGTGGAACAGCTGGATAGCAACCCTCCCAAAAGAACTGTTCATTTCTTCCCTTTTCAAATAAAAAAGACAATGGCCACCAGAAATAGACCTTTTATAAATGCCAATATAAAATACAGTTTTTCCAAACAGGCACAAAATGTTCCTAACAATCTCCTAGGTTTCAGTAAAAGCTCTAAAATAATCTTAATATTGGTTTTGTACACTATGTAATAAAATAGAAATCTGCCTTTTTATAAACCTTTACCCTCCCAGCATAGGAGGTGCTGATAATGGTGTCTAAATTCCACAGTTCATACTCTATGGTCTCCTCTACCTGTCGTCTGCTGCAAGTGTCTCTCTGATGCCTGGGTGGAAGATGCTGATGGTGATTCAGAAGCAAGTCCTCTTGCCATCTTTCAGCTGTTCCAACAGATGGCTGCTGCCTAAAGTATGAGCTCTAAAAGATAACAATACTTATCAAAGTATGTGAGCAGTGATACAATAATAGTCATAGTACTGTAGGTTATAGTAATAGCCCTAAAGTAATCTAAATAGTTCAAAATGTTCTCATATATTATGGCATAAAAATAGATATTTATACTTCTTGCCACTGTTAAGGGTCTTAATTATCCATAAAGCAATCTTACATTGCATCTATAGAACAAGGATAATCTTAGTATCTATCCCCAGAGGTATTGTGAATAATGCATACAAACTTCTAAAATAATTTTGGCTATGATAAATGCTCTGTAAGTATAAGCTGTTACTTATAATAATGTTGCTAATATTAATAAGAAATAACACTACCATCATCTTCATTAGTGATATATATACCTCTGACAAGCCCAAACAAAATTCTAATTTGCTTTCTGCTGCTTACTCTTTACAATACTGTGTTCTACCTGTTCTTTGGCAGAGCCAGGATCCTGGATTTTATGTAAACCATATCTGTAGTACTCTGGAAGCAACTCTTTTCTCCATTTTTCATCTGTCATATCATGTGATGCTTGGCCATAGTTACTGTGCTAAAAGACAACATAAACATTAACATAAATTACCCAAGCATGAGCACCATGCCTGTGGCAAAAGCAAAAGCTTCAATGAAGAAGCCTAAAGTAAGTTTTAATCAATGAGAATGGTGTGTGTGATACATCTAAGAACAAGAGTACATTATATTCTTTGCCCATTATTACCAACCTTAACACTAAATCCTTGATGCAATTATACATTGCCCTATCAATCTTGAGTCCAAGCCTAAACAATTTACTCTCTGCTACCTACTCTCACTATATTCTGCACTATTTATTCTCCAGGAAAGGCTTGGTCTCTATCACTGGGTGAAATATACTGATGAGACTCCAATAGCAATTCCTCTCTCAATCTCCATTTTCTCCAAAGATGCAGGTTGTTTGATATACATATTTTTCTGAATGAACAATCAAAGAAAAAACTGATTATCCAAACAGAATCAAGGGTTAGTTACATTACAGACTTCAGTAACAATCCCAGAGTAATGATACTAGGTAAGGATAACAGAACAGTTAGGGGTCTATGTGTGCATGTATTTAGCATAAAAATTTCCAAACATCAAAGTAGGGAAAAAAATGGAATAATGAATCCTAAAGTACCTATCACTCAACTTTAACAATTAGTAACATTTTGATTTTTCATCTATCTTTTCTCCAGCTTTTTAAAAGAGTATTTTAAAGCAAATTAAGAATTATTCTGGGGGCTGGGGTTGTGGCTCAGCAGTAGAGCGCTCGCCTAGCACGTGCTGGCCAGGGTTTCGATCTTCAGCACCGTGTAAAAGTGAATAAAAATAAAGGCATTGTGTACAACTAAAAATAAATAAATAAATATTTTTTTAAAAAAAAAGAATTATTCTGGGGCTGGGGTTGTGGCTTAGTGGTAGAGTGCTTGCCTTGCACATGTTAGACACTGGGTTAGATCCTCAGCACCACATATAAATAAATAAAGGTATTGTGTTTATCTACAACTAAAAATTTTTTTAAAAAAAGAATTATTCTGGCATATTTTGAAATAACTAAAGACATTTTACTCTTAACCTTACTCTGGAGACCTTAAGTCTATGTATCCCACACACAAGCTAGCTTGCCAAACTTCAGCCCAATCTTTTTAATTTTTTTTAATATTTATTTATTTGCTTTAGTTGTACACAATGCATTGATTTTTATGTGGTGCTGAGGATCGAACCCGGGCCACATATGTGCTAGGCAAGTGCTCTACTGCTGAGCCACAACCCCAGCCCCAGTCCAATCTTAAGTAACTGGCCTTCTCTTTTAGAAAGTGATAGCCCTTCTTCGATATGCAGCTCCACCTATTCTCCAGGGGAGGCTTGGTCTTGGATCTTAGGTGGAACATACTAATGATACTGCAGAGGCAAATCCTCTCTTACTCTTTCTTCTGTCCTAAAAGATGAGGATTGCTTGAGAAACATGTTCTGAAGAAACAAACAAACAAAAAAATTTATCTAAACAGGATTCCGCTACTGATAATCCTCAGGCTTTAGTGAGAACTCCAAGAAAATAGCATCAGGTAAGCATATCCTGATTATGTTTTGGTAAGAATGAGGATGTTACACTTTTAAACCAACTCTGTAGACTTTAATTCTGAATCCAAACCACAGAGAAAAAGAGTCTGAGAAACTCATCAAATCTTTTATAGTAGTTTAAGATCTGCTACTTCTTCCTACATTGTTCTTGTAGGGTCAGTATGCTTGTGATAATACTGTGGGATTCAGCAAGAATTGGAGAATAATCCTGGTAAATTAAAAGAGTCTAACTGATGTATTAATCTTTTGAATGACAGAACTGATTTGATCTATACAGTGTAGACCAAGGTCTTTACTATCATTAGCTTCAAGGCAGAAGAGAAAAAAAGAGACCAGCAGAAACCAAACTGTTTAGGCTTTATCACTCTATGCCTATGCTTCTTGAAGCATAAGTATTGTTCTGATAGTACTTAGAACTATCATCCCACTAATGTGAAAAGGAAGCAAAGATATTATATTCTTATAGCTCCAAAGTCTCTGATTCTATACTTTACATTACCAGTTGTTCAGCATTTGTAAAACCCAGCTATTTTATCTCCCAATTCTTTCTCTCTTTTCATTCTGTTCTACCTGCTCTCTGATGAAGTCCTGGAATTGGATTGGGGGAGGCAGACACTGATAACCCACCAGAGAAAAGTCTCTCCCTTCCTCATCTGTCATATCAGAAAATGGCTCCAGAAAATGTACTTTCTAAAAGAGAAAATACACAAACTATAAACTGTCCAGGAAGAGTAATATGAAATATTATGAAATAAAATACAAAACCATGCTTTGTGTCAGTTCTATAGTTTAGTGAGAACAAAATCTGAAGCTCCAGATTAAACCCTACACATTCAGTTCCTGCTGGTCTCTGTCCTTTTCTCCATTCTACCTTGGCTCTGATGGAGGCCTGATGATGACTAAATAGAAAATCCTGATATACGACATCCATAGGAAACTCTTCTCTCCCTTGCCTACCTATCAAAAGTGATGCTGGCTGCTTCAAATTTGCTTTCTTAAAACAAACAAACAAAAAAAAAAAACACAGAAAATATCAATTATTCAGTTAAGAATGACAGGTTAACTTAGATTTTAAGCTTCAATAAGAACTCTGGAGTTCAGAGAGGTCAGAATATGACTGGACATCTTAGAAAATAAAACATAAAAACTACTCTATTCCATAAAAGCCCAACCACAACCCTAAGTAATTTACTTCCTGTTGACCCTCTTCCTCCTTTTGCTCTAATTGTTCCCGGTAGAGGGCTGGCCTTGGAACCTATGTGAAAGATATGGTTCTGTTCTTGTGGGCCACTCCTTTTTCCATCTTTCAACTGTCGAAGCCAATGATGGCTGCCAGATATATTTTCCCTAATGAAGATTAAAAATAAAAAAGTAAATTGTCCAGATAGGAAAATATGCTGATAATATTTTAATGCTTAGTATAAACACTGGAGCTTTGAAAAACAAGAAAGAAAGTATATTCTCCAACTATGGATCTCCAAATCAGTTGCAATATAATCCTTGAAATCCCACTCCAAACCCTAAATAGCTTATTTATTCTTTTTATCTCTCCTTTGCATTCCATTTTACCTGATCTTTCAGTGAAAAATCCTGCTCCTGACATTTGTATAGAAGATTCTCATCTGAGAGGAGAATGCACTGATCTTCAGGGAGAAAATCCTGGTCCTGACATCTGAGTAGAACATTCTGGTCTTTGGGAAGAACACACTGGTCTCTGCATAGAAAATCCTGGTCATCATGTAGAAAATCTTGGTCCTGACATTTATGTAAAATATTCTGGTCTTCAGGGAACACATGCTGGTTTCTGGATAGAAAATCATGGTCTTTATCAGGTAGAAAGTCTTGGTCCTGACATTTGGGTAGAACACTCTGGTCTCTGGGTAGAAAATCCTGGTCTTTATGCAGAAAATTCTGATCCTGGTATTTGGGTAGAATATTATGGTCTTTAGGGAGCACACAGGGATCTTTGGGTAGAAAATCTTGGTCCTGACATTTGGGCAGAAAGGCCTGGTTTACGGGTAGAAAATCCTGTGCTTTCAACTCAATATTCCTATCTTCTAGCTCAAGGCTATTGGCTTTTATCATAATACTCCAAGTTTTTGTCTTAAAAGCTTGGACTTCTGGCTCAATGGCCTGGCATTCTGGCTCAACAGCTTGAACCTCCAGATCAACAGCCTGGACATCTGGCTCAACACTCTGAGTTTCAGGCTCAACACTCTGAACTTCTATCAAATCACCCTGGGTTTCTGGCAGATCGCCTTTGGTTTCCAGAGGATAATCCTGGGCTTCAAGGTCCTGAAAATGTGACTGCTTTTGTTCTTTCTCTTCTATCACAACAAATAATGGATTTTTGAATTTTACTTTCTAAAAGTGAACATAAACAACAAATATAGAATGTTATAAAATAGTAACACTTAGTTTTCCATGAGATTCCTAAAATGATCTTAAAATGGCAACAGTATTCAACAAATTACTACAATAAAATGTGAAATCACAGTCTGCCCAACTTAAAAGAATCTAACTCTACAATTCCAAACCAGTATAACAATAGTGGCAATCCCTATTCCAAATCACAATTATTTCACTTAATCTTATTGCTTTACCTGAACTCTGCTAAAAGGCTTATCATTGTCTTCAGAAAAGAGACTCTGCTTGTCTCCCCAAAATAAATCGTCTCTCCCTTTCTCATCTGTTATAATAGATAATACTTCCTCACTGTCAGATTCCTAAAGGGAAAAAAACAAAACAAACAAAAAATAATACCAAATGTAGCTATTACAGGTAGAAACAATGTGACTGCAATAAAATCCTAGGCTTCAAGACAGCATATTCAAACAGTATTAAATGACTGTGGTAAAAGACTGTATGTACAGGAAAACTATAAAACATTGTTGAAAAAAAAAAAAAGATCCAAATATATGAAAAGACATCCCACATGCATGGATCAGAAGAAGATATTGTTAAGATGGCAGGGTGTGGTAATGCATACGTCTAGTCCCGGCACTGGGGAGGCTGAGGAGTCACCCCAGGAGTTTGAAACCAGCCAGGTAATAGAGTAAGTAAGACCCCATCTCAAATATTAAAAAAAAAGGACACATTTCCCCAAAATCCTTACTGAAATACTAATGGGCTTTTCTTTCTTTTATAGAAATTAACAAGAAAAAATTCATGTGGAAATGCAAGAGATTTAGTAACATAAATCTTGAAATTTATGTTATTCTTGAAATAATAACAAAACAGTCTTGAAAAAGAACAAAGTTGGAGATTTCATTCTTCTCAATAAGTTGGACTACACCAAAATTAAAATATTTTATGCTGCAAATGACACCATTAATAAAATGAAATGACAACACACAGAATGGGAGAAATATACATGAGACCACTCTCTAATAAGGGACTCATATCCAGAATATATAATGAACACATAAAGCCTGACAATAAAAAGACAACTCAATTTAAAAATAAGCGAAGCATTTGAATAGACATTTTCTCAGGAGAAGGTCAAATGGGCAAATGAGGGTTTGTACCTCATTTCCCTACCTGATTTTCCATAAAGTTCTGGTAACATATAGTAGTTAAAAAAAAAAAAAAAAAAAAAAAAAAAAAAAAAAACTTTGATGGACCTTAAGAGGGTACTCTCCTCTTGTTTCTATATTTATCATGATGGATGCTGGTTTCCTACAGCAGTTGGTGGGGGGGAAATCAATACAAATATAAATGGTCTAGGGAAGGTAACATTCTCAAAATATTGAGTTTTTGTGAAAGATTTAGAATGATCTTAAGTAAATTAAAGTAGTCTTATATAGAATTAAGGAAAAAATTAGTTATTTCAACTTTAAATATATAAACAAATCACAGATAAATACATGGGATGAATCAGACTGGTAGGGGAACATAAAAACTTCATAAATGACAACTTTCCACCATTCTAACCACTAACAATTTCAAAACACTCATGAATTCAGTCCTGGAAACCTAACAGAAGTTAATCAAGTATATGTTCTACTTGCACCTCTGTGCCTTGTACAACAAAACCAACCAGAAAGAGTCTAATGTTGCTTAAAAACTAACAAAGAAATGAAAGCAGAGCTCATTTGGATTATAGATTGTTTTTTCCGATGGGCAGATTCCCACTTCACATAGCTGAGAGAACAGAAGACTCTTCATATTTGAGGTAAAGACTTGATATAAGTAATTAGAAACATTTCACTGAATTTTTAGATCTTTCCCAATTATACGGAAGGATCTGTTTTTGCTATTTTACCCCCTGCCCCCAAATGCATTCTTCATTATCATCATCATAACAATAATGAATTACACTTAAATGGCACCTCTGACGTATAAACCTAGTTTATACAAGGATGTTATCTCAGAATTAATCCTCCCTTCTACTGAATAACTATTTCAGTCAGACCTATGAACAGCATTCTTTCTGGAAAAATACCAACTTCATAGAAAATCTGATCACATTCCAGACAATATCACTCTCTAGAACCTGATAACCCTTTCTTCTCTGGTTTATTAGAAAGTGTCCAATCACCACTTTTCAACAGTTTCCTGGAGTCAATTTTATAATACTGTCAAACCCAGGGTAGGTATGAAAATTGTCAAAAAACCCAAGCTTCTGAAAATAACTGAGGTACAAAAGAAACTGTATTTCAAAAAGTCACAACAAGACAATGCTAGAAAAAAATCAACCAAACTTGACAACAGCGGATTTTCATATGTAGATATATCTTAATGCCTACCTTGTGTTTTTTAAAATTAATTTACAAATTTTTAAATTATTACTGAAGAGGGAGACATTTATAGTTTAGTACTCAACCATATAAAGTTGCAAACATATAAAGACAAATGTTTTAATGGTTTTGTTGAGATATTTAGGGGAAAAACACAAAAATAAAATATGTGCTACACAATGACATTTTGGTCAACAATGAACAACATATGTGATCCTGGTCCCTTAAGACTGTCACTAAGGATGTTGTAAACCTTTTAGTTTGTGTAAGTACACACTATGATTTTCACACAGTGAAATCAACTAAGGACACATTTCTCTGAAAGTATCCTTGTCATTAATACATGAATGTATATGATTCATGAAAATGTAAAATAATATATCAATACGAAAGTAAAACTGGGAGAGAGATAAATAAGAGACAGTTGATGGTGGCAAAAAATAATAAAGGAAAAAAAAAAGCTAATGGGCTATTTTATTAGATGCTGACCAACAAAACTTGAAATTAATGCCCAAATTAAGTAAACATAGGAAGATACACAAACTGAGCATCCAAATTTGTGGACTATAAAATAAGTAGACACCAAAAAAAGTTATTTTACAAATATATCCTTTTACGTCTAGTTCCACATTTAGACTCCAATTTTTCACTCTAACTTTATGCTAAGAAACAAAATAATTTTCTTTTTAAAAAATAATAGTTATTATTTTCCTGATTAGAAACTTAGGGGCTGGGGTTGTGGCTCAGCGGTAGAGCGCTCACCTAGCACGTGGCGGCCTGGGTTCGACCCTCAGTACCACGTAAAATTAAAAGGCACTGTGTACAACTTAATTAATTAATTAATTAAAAAAAAAGAAAGTTAAACACACACACACACACACATGCATGCACACGCGCACACACACATGGGAAATTTTTAAAATAAGGAAAACAGAAGAATCACCTATAATAATACTATCCAGAAATAATCAACATTAGACTCTAAAGCCATTTTTATATAGGTGTTCATCTAAGTACAGAGCATTCTCTGCCATTTCTTTACTTTGCTTAATTTTTCTTTATAGCACTTTTTATTTGAAATTATATTCTATAATTATTTACTTGTTTATTATATACTTCCCTACCAGTACAGAAACTCCTTTAGGGATTGTTGTCTTTATTTTATCACTGTAAGTCCTGTTTCTAGAACAATATCTACCAATTATAGACGTTCCACAAACATTTGTTGAACAAATACATACATTTTTAAATTGAGATCATATTGTATATAATTTTGTATCCTACTTTTTTCACTTAACTTTACCTCACACTTTCTCTTGTCTTCAGATATGCTTTGAAAACACAATTATCTTTTAGAATGGCTGTATATGGATATATCACATTTTACTCAAACATTCCCTACTGGGAGATATTTAAGGTTATTTCCAGTATTTTACAGTTCTAAGTTTTGCTGAGATGTAAGTAAATCTTTTATTTGTTATTTTTTAAAAAAACCACATAATGGAAATTAATTTACCTGTTGGGTGGGAAAGCTTTTACTCATACCATCTGGAAACACTGATGACATTTTTTTACTCACAGTTTTATGAGATGCTAGCCGAAGACGTGCTTGTTTCATGGTACGACTAAGCTGCCAGGGAATGGGGGGAAAAAGAAAACAAAACAAGTTAAAGTCTTAATACTAAATATACTAATTGTTCCAAAGGAAAACAGGTACCCATTATTAAAAATGCCAGACCTAAGATAAGAGGATTACTTACAAAGAAAATTTTGATCTGTTAATAGTATTTTGTGATATAATTATCATTATTCTAAAAGATTACACTTTATAATGTAAGGGCTGTTAGTCACATTAATTTTTTAAACAATGTATACTTTATATTAAGTATAAATGCCAAAAATCAATGGCTGAATCAATCTACTTAGAAATTGTTGAACAAATACATTCTTTTTGTTACTTTTTATAGATGAACAAATACATTCTTTTTTTTTTTTTTTGGTACCGGGGATTGAACTCAGGGGCACTCGACCACTGGGCCACATCCCCAGCCCTTTTTTGTATTTTATTAGAGGCAGGGTCTCACTGAGTTGCTAAGTGCCTCGCCATTGCTGAGGCTGGCTTTGAACTCGCGATCCTCCTGCCTCAGCTTCCCAAGTGCTGGGATTACAGGCGTGCGCCACCGCGCCCGGCTTACAAATACATTCTTAACTCCTTCTATTCCATCTTTTCAATAAAGAGTTATTTCTTCAACTAGTCTTTGCATACCTAATTGCTTTCATCACTCCTTGCTAGAAGACTCTATTCCTAGTTTCCCTAAGACTCTTGGTTGTTTCCTATTTATATGAATCCCTTCTTTACACCCAGCTTTTGAAGACCAAGTTACTTAAAGTCTTTCCTCAGATCTCCTTTCCTTGAAGATGCCTTCCTAAATTAACTTAGAACACATCTCAAAAGAACCAATTTGTTTCAACTACACTAAGTAATCTCTGATAAATGACTATTAATATTAAATAGGTTGACCTTGCATTCATTTCTTGTCTCTAACTAGTAATTTCAGTATATACTTATTTTGATTTCTTTTTCAGAGGAGCACAGTCCATTTCATATCTCTCAAATCTGCAAGGTATGCCCCATTTAGGGAAAAAGAAAGAAATGAACAATGTACCATTTTTTAGGATGAGCACTGCAACTCATGGTGGATGAGGGACATTTTGGCAAAGTCAGGACCATTTGTAAGCCATTCATTGAAAGATCAATGCTATCTATTCTCCCTTGAAGGGAAATTATAGCTAAGATTTACAGATGTAAGTAACAACTATTTTATAATTTTTAACTGAAAATGAGCTAAGAAGAAAAACTCTCACTACCAGCCTTGTTTTCTTTCACAGTTATATCATCTCTGCATAGTCCTTACTTCTAGAGATCCATACTGCTAACTAGAGAAATCAGCTTGAAACATTACTCTTTATTTTACTAAGGGCAGGACAGGACTTTAAAATTAGGTTAGCTGCAGAGTGGCTAAGGTGGTCAAGACAGTGTTATTCACAATGCAAAAGGAGAC
Organism: Tamias sibiricus; assembly: GCA_025594165.1. Classification (NCBI taxonomy): domain Eukaryota; kingdom Metazoa; phylum Chordata; class Mammalia; order Rodentia; family Sciuridae; genus Tamias; species Tamias sibiricus. The sequence goes on along the minus strand of CM046657.1, from coordinate 119,234,722 downwards.
ATATATGCAGCTGAAGTTATTAAAAAAAAATAAAAAGCCATGAATAGTATGGTAGGTTTCATTGTCCCACATTTTGTAAGCAGGATTCAAAAGTTCCAATGTAGTAAATTTAAAATAGGGCTTCAGAATCTTCATTTCCTATTAAAGTCCTAACCTCCATTAGATTCAGACTGATTACAATTCCTTAAGCAGGATATTTCAACTGGCCCAGGAATAAGAATATGCTTTATGCTTTTTTTTTTGTTTATTTTTTCACCATAATTCTTCACCAAACCTCAGTCTTGTAAAGGCCTTTCCAATGACTACTATGAGAACTACAGAAGACTGAATAATGGCCAGCCAAAGAAATCAGGTCTTAATTCCTGGAACCTATGTATGTTACTTTGTAAGGGAAAAGGGCCTTTGTAGTTGTGGTTAAGTTAAGGATCTTGAGATGATCCTCATTTATCCAGATAGGCACTGAATGCCATCCCAAGTATCCTTATAAAAGAGTAGTAGAGGAAGATTCAACCTACAGAAGAGAAAGCAATGCAAAGATTGAGGCAAACATTGATATGATGTGGCCACAAGTAAAGGAACGCCAGCAGACTCTAAAAGCTGGAAAAGACAAGAAACAAATTTTCCCCGAAAGCCTGTAGAGGGAACATGGCCCTACTCATGGCTTGATTTTGGTTCAGTGAAACTGATTTCAACTTCTTGCCTCCAGAACTGTGAGAAAATGCATTCCCATCATTTTAAGCTATTACATTTGTGGTGATATTATTATAGTAGCTACCAGAAAAGTAACTGATATAACAAGAGTCACAATTAATATTAATAAGCATTAATGAAAAGCTATTCCATTCCTTGGCATTTGTCCAAAAGAACTAAAATCAGCATACTATAGTGATACATGCATTTCATGTTTGTAGCAATGCAATTTACAATAGCCAAGTTACAGAACCAAAAGTGTCCATCAATAGATGAATAGATAAAGAAAATGTGGTATAATACACCATGGAGTTCTGCTCAGCCATAAAGAATAAATTACATCACTTGCCAGAATTTAGATAAAGTTGGAGAACATCATGCTCAGTGAAATAAGTCAGATTCAAAGTTGAGGGTCAAAATTTTTCTCTTCTATGTGGAAGCTAGAGAGAAAAAAGGAATTAAAAAAGGGATCTCACAAAAATAGAAGGGAGACCAGTAGAATAAAGGAAGGGGATTGAGGGGAGAGGGAAGAAAGGAGGAAAAGGGGAGGTACTGGGGAAATAAATTGACCAAATTATGTTATGCATATATGTGAATATATCATATATCAATTTAAAAAGTAAACATATAGAAAGGAGACCAGTAGAGTACAGAAAGGGGATTGGGGGGCGAGAGGAGGGGAAGGAAAGGGGAAGTATTAGAAAATGAAATGGAACAAATTATGTGCTTGTATGAATGTCACAATGAATCCCACCATTATGTAAAATTATAATAAAAACAACAGAGATATTACTTTATAAAATTATGCAAAATTATGTGATAAATAAAATGAACAAAAAAATAAGTGTACCTCTCTTACTGTAAGACGCTAATCATTACATGCTTATGTGTGTGTGTGGTTACATATGAATTCATTCAATATATATTTATAAGTGTATATATGGATACAGGTTTTGAGTGTATGAACACTCAAAAAATAAAATTTAATTAAGTCTTTTTTACACTAGAAACTCAGACACACTATTCATTCTCTTATACCTATTGTTATTAACCCACTAAGTCACAAGTTTTCAGTTTTGCAACTATTCCAATGAATCTGACACAGGTACATTAAAATAGACTGGAAATCCATAAACTACAGCTTATGTAGATGTGTGTGTATATGTACATGTATAAATATATTTCATATATCTATTTTTCAAATGCTCTAGTCATTCACTTGTTAATTTTCTCAAAATAACAGAACTCTAAAAACATAATTTTTATTTCAAAAGTTACCATAAGTGGGATATTTGTTGCTCAATTTAAGTTTTTATAGGTATCCCACATCTGCGACAATGGAACTTAATGGGTTAAAAAAGATTAGCACTAAATCAGACCAAGATTTAAAGATTCCCCCCTGATAGAGATAAATCATTCAAAACTGCACAGAAAATCTGGCAAATCAAAAATCAATATTACTCCAAATAAAACAAAAAGGCATACACAGAAGGAAAAGTAATCCCAGTTTACTACCTAGCTCAACTGTACTGTTTACATAGTCATAACAATGCAAATGTTGAATGAATATCAATCTAAGCAAAATTGCAACATAACTATAAAGACAGGGTGAAAGTGGAAAAGGTACATGTGTAATAACTAGAGGGGATAGAAAGAGCCAAATCCTGTGTTTCCTAGTGAGACACCAATAAAAATGCCTGAAATGTTTTTAAAAATCAAGAACGAACTCCACAAGCATCTTATTTAGAAATATGAAAGTTAATACCAAATGATAAAACACCAACAACAATATTAAACAGTTGTTTTTGAGGAGGGAATGATAAAATGTGAAAGGTATTTGTTTTTAAACTATAAACATTGTACATATCTACTTCTTTTACTTGTTTAAACTATGTACATATATAATTTTTACAAAACATAAAATGTAAAAAAAGATTCCTTTACAATTTCCCATAAAAAGCTACCTCTCCGTGAACAACATAAGCACGTAGATTCATTTTGGGTTTTCACAATGCATATATAAATGCAATTATTTCAGACCTCAGGAATATTCTAGAGAATACAGGCCTATATTTTCTTCCATCCAGTAGGAAGAATCATTGCCAACAAAACTTGACTCACACTGACCCCTAAAGACAATATCCCATATATATTAGAGAACTAATCATAGTACCTTCTAAGGAAAACTGTCAGCCCCACAAACCCTAATAAGGGGACAGCCTTTGGCAACATCCTCCCTAAACGTATCTGATTGGATTAGCAGCTAAATAAATACAAGTCTCAAGGCAATGTCTTATACATTTACAACAAAAAAGTCTGTATCACTCACAGAAACATAACTTCAACAATGAGCAAAGGGACTTTGATAAACAAAAATTTTACTATATAAGCAAATTTTGAGATTTAAATCTTAAAATCTAAAGCAAATAAGATTTTATGTTAAAATTTAAAACATCAGGCAAGTACATAAGATAAAATTTGACAATCTATTATGACTCTTTTCATTGTTCTTATTTTTTTATTTCTTTTTAATTTTCATGCATTCTTTTAGCCAAATAAGATTTAGAAAGGTGGAATTTATGTAACTATATAAATGGAAAAATACTTACTACATAGGTCATGGGAAAAAAGTACAGCTAAGATCTACCCAAAGTTGAATTCTCTTCAAGTACAATGTAGCTTTTTTGCAAATTATATCATACTAATTTTTAAATGTTAAGAATTTTCAATGCTGGGTGCACTGGCACACACCTATAATCCTAGTGGCTTGGGAGGCTGAGGTAGGAGGATTGAGTTCAAAGCCAGCCTCAGCAAAAAAAAAAAAAAAAAAAAAAAAAAAAGCAAGGAGCTAAGCAACTCAGTGAGATCCTATCACTAAATAAAAAAATACAAAATAGGACTGGGAATGTGGCTCAGTGGTCAAGTGTCCCTGAGTTCAACCACTGGTACCTAAAAAAAAAAAAAAAAAAAAAAAGACTTTACAGTGGTCAAAAATACTAGAGTTAAAACTTACACAAGCCCTTTATTATAGCCCATAAACCCCATGTAATGCATCAGTTGCATTAGCTTTCTTTTGTAACTGTCACTAACAATCTATGGGATGGCCAGTAACCTAGATCTAATGCAAAAAAGGAAAACTGGACCAATAAAGATACCTTATCAGAGATAATGATCTAGGAAACATTCAGAAAAAAGTCAGAGATAGGACCTGAGCCTAAAAGGTCCTAAATCTTAAATTGGGGGAAAAAACACAAAAGTAGCCTCAAGTGTGCCAAAATTACAAAGCTGTAATGAAGTGAACACCAGTTAGTAGTAGAAAAATAAGTAAATAAGAGAAACACAAGTGTAGAGATAAGATGACCTAGTTTGCCTATCCTGGTTTGCCTGGAACTGTTCCAATTTTAGCACTGGAAGACCCATGTCCTGGGAAAACCCCTCAATACTGAAAAAGAGGGAAGGATGGGATCAACTGAATAAAGTTAACAATTAAATACTAGTGTGAAGTTCAAAAATCCCATGCTCTTGGGGCCATTGGAACTACCTTAGATCCAGAAAAATTTTCAAGTTGTAGACTCCTGAAAGGACTATGAATAGGTATAAGATTCTGATTCTGAATTTATTAACCCCTGATTCTTGAAATAAACTTCCCCTTGCTTGGGTTAGCCTAAATTATTGCAGCCAAAAGAGTGTAACTAAAAAACAAATGTTCCCAATGGTAGATGAGAGAAAATTTAGCTGTTTGTTTCATATCATTAAAAACTTTAACTTGCCAGGTGCGGTGGCGCATGCCTGTAATCCTAGCACTTGGGAGGCTGAGGCAGGAGGATCAGGAGTTCAAAGCCAGCCTCAGCAATGGCGAGGCACTTAGCAACGCAGTGAGACCCTGTCTCTAATAAAATACAAAAAAGGGCTGGGGATGTGGCCCAGTGGTCGAGTGCCCCTGAGTTCAATCCCCAGTACCCCCCCCCTAAAAAAAAAAAAAAAAAAAAAACTTTAACTTTACAGAAATAATTTTCCCAAGGTATTTTTAAAAAGTTGGAAAACTGGCACTGTAATGAGAGACTAAAAATAAAAACAAGAGCATGAAAGGTTCAGTGAGAAACAAATAAAAAGCTGAGTTAACCATACAAGGAAAGAAACAGTGGTGAACTTAATAGTCTATAAATTTTAAAAATATTATATAGTAAGAATGAAAACTCGTAAGTTATCCTTCAATTCCCCACCAAAATGAAGTAATCAAGGGATACCATAGAAACTCAATTCCTAAAGATAGATATCAGTCCTAACAAAAGAAGTGGCTGGTTCTATTTTATGTGATGACCTGAAATTTCTTCCACTTCTATGACTCTAGCTCCTAGACTCTAGCTCCTAACTTTAGGGGCATAATTGTATCTGATCTTTGAATAAGTAGGTAATACTAAGTATTAAGAGATTCTGGCCAAACCATATCTGAAATAATAAGACTATGTTCAGATTTGGGGGCCATATTTGAAAAGAACAATAGGAAAAGTAAGCAGCATTTAGAAAACAAATCAAGCAAGACTTTAGGAATGTAAAAGTCCAAAAGAAGAAAAATGATAACTATAATTAAATACTTGAAGTCCTCTTAGAAAGTATTTTATTTTTTATTTGAGAGGGCAGAACTAAGACCAACAAATAAAAGTGATAGGAAAGCCGGGCGCGGTGGCGCACGCCTGTAATCCCAGCACTTTGGGAGACTGAGGCAGGAGGATCGCGAGTTCAAAGCCAGCCTCAGCAATGGCGAGGCACTTAGCAACTCAGTGAGACCCTGTCTCTAATAAAAACACAAAAAAGGGCTGGGGATATGGCCCAGTGGTCAAGTGCCCCTGAGTTCAATCCCCGGTACCACAAAAAATAAATAAATAAATAAAAGTGATAGGAATGGCTGGGGTTGTAGCTCAGTGGCAGAGTGCTTGCCTAGCATGTATGAGGCACTGGGTTTGATTCTCAGCACCATATATAAATAAATAAAATACAGGTCCATCAACAACTAAAAAAAAATAATTTTTTTAAATTGATAGGAAAATTTTGACACAATATATTGAAAAAACAGTTATAATACTTTCAAGTCCTCTAAAAATGAAGTGAACATTCTGAAAAAGTAATAGGATATCCAATAGAAGTGTTCTAGCAGAAATTAGATTGATCTATATCACCCATATAAAATACACACACACACACACATACACACACACACACACACACACACACACACACACGATGGTATAAAAGAACTCTTACAGAGAGAAAAAATGAATCAGATATCTTTTTTTTTTGGCAGGGGAATAATAAGGAATGAACCCAGGGATACTTTACCAATTAGCTATATCCCCACCCTGTTAAAAATAAATTCTTTATTTTGAAACACACTCTTGATAAGTTGCTAAGACTGCCCCTGAACTTGCAATCCTCCTGCCTCAGCCTCCCAAGTCACTAGGATTATAGATGTGTGCCACCACACCCAGCCCAGTATCTTTTTTAAATATTTAATTAAAAGTTTAAATAACTTCAAACATATGGAAAACTTTAAATAGAAGTAAACAGAATATTGTATTGCCCAGTTTTAATATTATCAGCTGCTGGCTACTTTATCCATAACTCCCTACTCTGGCTCACCCTTATATTATTATTAAGTATATTTCAGAAGACAAATCAATTTGTCCTTCAATATTTCATATGTCAGATGAACTTTAAAATGCTTCCAATTCCAAGATTCTGCTTCTGTGGTTCCAAGATACAAGGAAACTGAAAAGTCCACTAACATTTAGAAAGTGAATTACATTCACCATGTGCTCAATCAGTTCTAGTTAAACTAAGGGATTCAGTGCTTTGACAGTTTTATTGCCTAGTTTCATAGTGACATCTAGTGGACTAAAACTGCAACAGAAAAAGCAAGATTAAAAAGCATCTATTATTGTCTTTCCCAACCCCATGCCCACAACCCATCCCCTCCCTCCCCTTTACCCTATCTAAAATTCCTCCTTTCCTCCCATTCTCCCACACCCCACATAGCCATTAAGAGTCAGCAAAGATGGTGGAATGAGTTAGACATCATTACCCTAAGTACATGTATGAAGACACGAATGGTGTGAAAATATTTTGTGTACAACCAGAGACTTGAAAAATTGTGCTCTATGTGTGTAATATGAAATGAATTGCATTTTGCTGTCATATATAACAAATTAGAATAAATAATTTAATAATAAATAAATAAATGATTTTTAGAAAAGCATCTATTGTTAAATTGTATGGGTAAAAGTTCACATGCCCAAAATAGTTAAGTCACTAAATATTCTTTAGCAAATTCATCTTCTTCCAAGAAAAAAAAAATTAAAACAAGGCATAAAAAGTTTTTAAAATTTTGTAACATTTAAGTGCTTTTTATAACCTGATTTCTCTTACTCATCTAACTTCATTTTCTGTTATTCTTCTTTATAAACTATCAATTAGAAAGCCTTTACCTTTTCTTCACAAATATGCCAACCACACTGCAGATTCTAAGTCTTTAACTGTTTCTCTCATCTCAAAATTCTCTTATCAATTCAGCTTACCAATTCAAAACATACAACCACATCCATTTATTTCATGAATTCTTCCCGTATTATTTCCTCAGAATTTAAATATTTCTTAACTCCCATGGCAAAACTTAATTGCCAGATACAGGAAATGGGTCCATAATATTATCTAATAGACTAGGGACTATTAGCTTTGTATACCTGGAAATATAAACCCATGGAGGGTTCCATTTCACATTTCATTAGTATCCCCACAATGCTTAATAAGTACAATGTATTCAAATACATGCTGACTAATGTGTTCAATCCATGCTGTAAACAGATGGAAGTTTACAGCCATAAGTACCACAAAAGCAAAGACAATGTGTCTGAGTAAATGTTGTATTCTTTGTATTTTATGCTAAATTTTTGCTAAACAAATCATTCATAATATTAAAAGAGAAAAAATTATTATGAAAATGATATTACAAACCAAACAAAATGTCTGTTTTAGATAAAGGAAATTTAAAAACAAAATTTCTATATTACATGTACTTCTAAAGCTTTTCCTATTTATACTAATAACCCAATCAGATTATGACTAAGTACATTAACTTAGACAGTAATACAGATTTTATTCTGAGTCATTATATTCCACATTTTTTCTCCTCCTCTCACTATCCTTAGGAATGTGCTTTTTTTTTAAAAAAATTTCAAATCTTTATTTCAACATTAAGTTTGAAGAGCACCAACTTGGTATTTTTCTAAACCTTATATTTTAAAGATTTGTATCCTTGGAAGACATGAATACATCTAGTATACAATGAATCCAGTAATAGCACCACAGTTACACTTATGTTTTTATATTAACCAAGTTTAGCTTTTAAAGAAAAATTCAGAATCTGTAGTATAGCGTAATACTCTAAAATAGCAGTTGTTGTTTAACCAGAGTTGTACAAACCCTAATTCCTTTAAGACTAGTTTTCCTCCGTGTGTTGAAGTAACAAAGATTTCTTAAAACATTAATCTGCTCTTATCTATGAAGATAATCTCGTGTCTGTTAAGTTTTATTATTAAGGAATGTACTTTTTAATAAGATAAAGAACAACTTCCAAAGCAGAGGTGAAGAACATACCAAACAAACGAAAGCTCAGGTACACTAAGGAAGGAGCTGACTAGGAGTAAAGTATTTGAATGGATGAATCTATTCATAAGTTTTAATTAAGTATATAAAATGAGTTACTAAATAAAAAGTACATTTTTCCAAAAATTCTGGATATGTAAGGCACTTCTATATTATTACTTTACCTACAACTATAGATCCATTTATTATGATAATCAGATTAAGACAGAAAAAAGATATAAAGATAAATAATAAATGAAATACTCTTTAGATGTACTGAATCTCTTTGCAACAAAGGTAAGAATCACTTCTGTCTGTATGCTACAAACTAATAGTAACTTAACCAGAACATAATTTCATTATAAGTGAGAAAATCTATGTTCTTAGGCCTAAAGCTCTTTCTAATGAATTTTGAATTCTAATACTTCAGCACCTTTCTTTAGATGATTCTAAAGTCGTTCCAAAAATAAATTAAAATGTAAATTAGAAAAATACATGTAAAAATAAGCATTATTCCACTGGTCCCCATTTTTACAAAGAGGAAAAAAAGTGATTAAGAAGTTGAATATAACCCCTATTTCATATTCTATCAATGTCATATTTTTAGTTTAGATGGGAAAAAATCAGATGTAACTAAAATGAATATGTACTTACAGCTTGGGCGTGTTGTTGGAATAATTCATTCTGATTCTCTCCATCTTTTACTGTACCCCCAAACATCTGGGAAGCAGATAACCTAGAACTTCCAATAGCAGCATTTAAATTGCTTGGAAAAATACTTGTCCCTTTAGGAGTGAAGTGTGCTGGATCTGATGATTGCATGGCTATAGAGCCTTCTTTTTCTGCCTACACAAAAGAAAAAGAAGGGATATGAGATTCCACTCCGATCCAGTGTAATCAAATAATGTCTCTAAGAATTTTCAGTTGGTTGGGAGGAGTTAGCTGGCAAAGAAAGTAACTTTTACCAGTTACCTATTAGTATTAATAACATTTATATTATTTCACTTAATTCTCATACAATCCTATAAGATAAGCATCATATCCATATTTTATAGATATATGTACAACCATAAAAGTTAAGTAACCCAAGGTCACATAGCTAGAAGTAGTCAGAATTCAAACTCAAGTGTGAGCCCAAAATTCTGACATTGTTTTTAACTATTGGTGAAAACAAAAAATACATCAGAACACACAGCAATAAAACTTGATTTCCCTATATAAAAATCTTGTGCACTCACTAGAAAATCAGATTATATAAAGCATGGAATTAAAAGACAGTGATACTGTTACTGCCTAATAGTTTATCTTACAATATACATACTTTCTATTCAATCATTACTCAGGTTCACTTTTGAACTTACTGCTTCAAAAGACTTCTGAAGCTGTTGCTGTTTTTTCAGTCTAATTTGTTGATTTACTCGGTGTTTGACTTGTCTCTGAAAATGTTTCAAAGCTTCTTGTTTTTTTCTTAGTTGTTCCTTTAGTTCTTCTTCAATTATATGTGCTGAAGTCTTTAAAGATAAAAGAAAGAAAATTAATTTAACTGTCAGTAGTTCTGTCCATTAGGGCTGTTGCAAACACAAAGAAGTCAGGATATAATCCTGGAAAAAATAATTCAGTTTTATAACCCAAAATTGCCAGAAGAGTAAGGAAATCATGAGTGTTCAGAGCCAATGATCCAGACATACATAGTGAGTACCAGGTACTTAAACCAAATCATAAACTAAAAATTAGAATTTGTAAATACTCAAATTTTAATTATTTAATAAACTGAAAATAAAAATGTCCACATTTTTTGCCCACATTTTATTGATTCTTAATGAATCAATTTAAACCCACTCCTGTTATATATTTTTTAAAAGGAGTAAATTGTACTGATACACCAGACTGCTCAGATCTCACCAGATATATCCTACTGTAAAACTCCTTCATACTCAGAATTATGCTCCATTTTTAACATAGCATGTTCTTACTTTCATGCCCACCTAGTAAAGGGCCTACTCAGTCTTCAAGACCATCTAAAATCCATCCCTGGTACCTCCCATAACACTCTGAGCTCTCATGCTATGGCATCTCTCATTTTACTAATTTTACTGAGCTCAACATTTATGGATTCATCCATCAGATTATGAGCTCTTTAAGGACAGGAAATGCATTTAATATCACTTTGTTTTCCCTACAATATATATATAGAGAGAGCCTTGACTATAAAGGTACTAAATAAATATTTGTAAAATGCTTAATCCCACAACAAATCTAAGCAATCTAGAATATTTTATCACATTTGGGTCCCTGATCTGCATTCATCTCCTCTAAGTGCTCTGAATAACCACAGGAATGAAAATAATAGCTATTATCATTATTAAGGATCTATTATATGCAGGCACTTATGTTATAACACTTTATCCTCAACACTATCTTTAGTAGTAAGGTAATTCTTTGGTACAAATGAGAACGCTGGTGTTCAGAAAGATTAATCTCCAGTAGAAGCCCAAGATCTTATAGCTGGCTACTAGCCCAAGATCCTATAGTTTCTCTTAAAATTTTTATTATCTATCCTGCATTGCTTTTCTCCTATTTGTTACTCCTTCATAAGGAATTTTCAAATTAAACTAAATCATCATCATACCTGCTTCCTATTGTTTCTTATACCAAGTGATTTCAACTTTTAAATCTGAAGAGTATCTCAGCTTATATTATAGGCTCTCATTAAATTCTTAAAAATCAAATAAATTTTAATTTAAATTAAGGTTTCAAGAAACCTATCCCATAAACTATTCTACAAGAGTATGGCCAACTAGAGTGAAGTGAATATACAAAAAGCAAAGAACAACTGAGGGGCTAGGGCTGTGGCTCAGTGGTAGAGTGCTTGCCTCGTAAATATGAAGCACTGGATTCAATCCTCAGCACCACATAAAAATAAATAAATAAAATGAAGATACTGTGTCCATCTGCAACTAAAGAAAATATATTTAAAAAAAAGAACAACTGAGTAAAAATAATTCCAAAGGAGAATTATTTACATAAAAAGTATAAACAACTGATGCAGATTAACCCAAGTCCAGACAAATTTAAGCCATTCAACCTCTTTTACTTCCATTTTCTCTGGTCTTTTACCCCTATACTAAGATTATCAAATATCTTATTAAAGTGCATGACTGACAATAAATTTTGAATCTTAATTGTAAACCAAAGATAAACGTGTACCAGCACTTAGAAACATTTTTCTTAACAAACGCCATTGTGCAAGGCAACAAGAACTCAAGAACTCTTGTCCTATGGGATGTTAAGAGGTTCCCAGAGTCAAATAAATTTGGGAAATACTGGATTAAAAGAAAACTAAAATATTGTTTAGGCTATACAACTAACTTCTCATAGCCTTCCTTTACCCTATGAACTAACTATCCAAGGGGCAATACAGAATGAAACGTTTCTAAAAAAAAGTAAAAAAACACATTTTGGATGATTCACAGATGATGGAATTGATACTAGATTTATGTAGTAGTCTGTCTACAAAGACAATCTCTCCTCCTCCCCTATTTTTTTTTTTTTTAATGCAATATTGGGATTGAGTATAGGGCCTCAAACATGCTAGGCAAGTACTCTACCACTGAGCCACATCCCTATCCCTCTCTTCCTCCCCTCAATAAATCAAGCCTCCTAGTATTTATGCTCATGTTTAGTATGCTCCCATATCAAATTTGATCTGGCCCTGAACATGTGATAGAATGAAGTAGAAGTGTTGGCTTTGTGACTTCCCAAGCAAAGTCATAAAGCAACTTCTTCCTGAAGCTATTTGAGTGCTCACTCCAGGAGAAACCAGCACCATATAATTCTGACCACTCTGAGACTACCATGCCATGAGGAAACACAAACTGGCCTATTTGGCCAGCTCAAAGAAGACATACAACCAGCCCCCAGCCATGTTATTCTAGCCCAAGTGCCAGAATGTGATTGAGAAAGCCATCTTAGACATTACAGCCTATCAAGTGTCATAGGAAGAAGCACCAAAGAATCCAGCCAACAACCAGAACTCAGTCAAGCTGTCCCAGACAAACTAAGCTACCTCAGATGAGGCCCCAGACACTGAGAAGCAGAGACAAGCCATCCCACTGTATCCTGCCTAAATTCCTGATGAAATATTTTTGCTTTGTCACTAGATTCTCAGCAAAAGATAACTAGAACAAATAATAATGTAACAGCCATACATGATAATAGAACAGCAGTGTCATTTGATGCCAATTTAATTATCATGGGGGAAGGGGAATCTAAGCTCTGGCATTATTTTTAGGAACCCTAATGACTCCTTGAAATTTTGGGGGGAAATGAATAGGAGTTCCCCTTTAGAGTAGATATGATGTTAGTGTAACAAGTTTTAGAAGTAACTACTTTCATCTACTCTGAGCTAACAGTGCTGTGTCTGTAAATAAGGGTGGATTCCCAGACTAGACAGGCTAAAGTAATAAAGAGATGTATTAGATGCCTGATCAAACTTCCTTTAGCTAAAACTGATCGGAATTTTTTAAATGAGGGAGAGAAGACATGTTTATACATGTTCCAAGTCTTTAACATTTTGAATTAATGTGTAGAAAATTAAGATTCATTTTTTTTCTAATACTGAAGAACAAACCCAGGGCCTCACACATGCTAGGCAAGCCCTCTACCACTGAACTACATCCCCAGCCCCTCATTTATTCTTACTTTATTTTGTTTATTATTATTTTGGGGGAGTACTATGGATTGTACCCAGTGGTGCTTTATCCCTGAGTTACATCCTCAGTCCTTTTTTTTTTTTTAATTTTTTAAGAACAGGGTCTAGCCGGGCGCGGTGGCGCATGCCTGTAATCCCAGCACTTGGGAGGCTGAGGCAGGAGGATCACAAGTTCAAAGCCAGCCTCAGCAATGGCAAGGCACTTAGCAATGCAGTGAGACCCTGTCTCTAATAAAATACAAAAAAGGGCTGGGGATGTGGCCCAGCGGTCGAGTGCCTCTGAGTTCAATCCCTAGTACCAAAAAAGAAGAAAAGAACAGGGTCTAAGTTGCTGAGGCTATCCTTAGCCTTCTGCCTCCTCCTTCAGCCTCCTGCTTCACATCCTGAGTCACAAGCTGTATTAATAACTTAAATAATGAAGGACCCTTGCACCAAAACTTACTGATTCTTCTGGGATATTTCTTGTGTATCTCTTTTCATCCCCACTTCAACTATCCTTTTCCAAGGCTTTTCCTCTCTATTTCTTAGCACTATAAAAGTTTTGATGGGGGCTGGGGTTGTGGCTCAGAGGTAGAGCACTCGCTTAGCATGTATGAGGCACTGGGTTCGATCCTCAGCACCACATTAAAATAAAGATGTGTCCACCTATAACTAAAAAGTAAATATTAAAAATAAAGTTTTAATGGTATACTTCATGCCTAAATTGTTACAATTATGTCCTAACCTGTCCCTCTGGACCTAATCTCTCCCTAACCTTTAAAAAGTTTGAAGCAATTAATTTAACCAAAACCCAGATAATTAACTTCATCTGTAAATATTAAACAATAAAGTCAATCCCTTCTCCAAAATGTCCTACAGTTCCTCACCACCCCTATTTTCCATAATCCTCTCAACCACCATTCCCCTATTTAACTTTCCATTCCAATCAATCAAATCAGCTCTTAGAACCCTAAATATACCTTGCTTACTTCCATCTCTCCCCATTTCCCTTATTAGGAAGATCATCCCATTCTCAGATTATCCAAAGTCTCTTAAACTTTCCTGGTTCACATAAACCCAGTCATCTCTTAGCACTTAATCATGGACTAGTGAGACTCTTAAAAATTCCTTCAGAAAATAGGGTAGGAATAAATCAGTTAAAATATACATATACATGTAAACATTAATTTAGTAAATATACTACATTGCTTTTTCATTTAACATTTACTTCAAAATGTCTCATTTCTCTGCCAGGATAAAGTGCACATACTTCAGTGAAAAGGGAACATACTTTTCCACCCATACTTTTCCTGCCCTCCTGCCTCATTACTGTGGTACATGTTCACTACCCAGACTATTTATACAGAAGATCATTGCACATTTTGTGCATTCCATAAATATTTGCTGAATGCCTATACCTATTAGGCAATATTTATTTAAGATAAAAGCGATGTAATCATAAACAAGATTTCTTACCTATGAACAAGGAGCTTATACTCCACCAGGAAAAGTAGACATAAAACAAATTACTATAATTCAACATGGTATGTACCATAATAAAATTCTGACAAATAGCTAAGGCGCACAATATGGGGAAACACTATCAAAAACCTTATAGGGCTTGAGTTGCGGCACAGTGGTAGAGCACTTGCCTAGCACATGTGAGGTACTAGGTTCAATCCCAGCACCGAATAAAAATAAATAAAATAAAGGTATTATGTTCATCTACAACTAAAAAACAAATTAAAAAAAATCTTCTTATAAGTTAGCCAATCCCTAAAAACCGAATGCAGAATGTTTTCTCCGATATAGGGAGGCTGATTCATAGTGGGTTGGGACGGGGAGCATAGGAGGAACTCTAGAAAGTGTATTGGGGAGGGAGGGGGGGGAAGGGAGGGGAAGGGAGGGGAGCAAGGGCATTAAAAAAAAAAAAAGATGATGGATGAGATGGACATCATTACCTTAACTGCATGTATGAAGACACGAATGGTGTGAATATACTTTGTATACAACCAGAGATATGTAAAATCGTACTCTATAGGTATAATATGAATTGTAATGCATTTTGCTGTCATATATAACAACAGAATAAATGTTTTTAAAAAACCTTCTTATAAAATTGTCCTCATGCTAATTCATATGAGAACCATCATGTAAACATACACACATGTAAATTTTGTAAAAGTTTTCCTTCATCTGAAATGCCCCTCCTTTCAGGGCTAATAGACCATATTTCCTCACACATGATCTACTATGTGCAAGAGCAAGAAAAAACAAGAAATAAAGGTTCCTGTTCTCAGGGAATTTATAGTTAAAACTGTCTCAAAATCCCAATCAGAATTAATTTCTTTCTCCATTTTGTTTGAATCTCTATTTCAAAACATAGGTACTGTGTTGCAAGCAATCAAGTTTGTAAAGGAAATTGATATACATCCTGTCCCGTGTATTAGGCCTGTACAGTAAGTCTACTTAAATTGTATTTTGATAGTACCAATAAAGCTGCAACAAGTTTTAACAAAAACATACTTGTTCTATAATCCTAATGCAAAAATATAATCTATCTACAACAGAATAGAAATAACATCCTCCAACTGTTCATCCTTAAGCACCAAAAATTAGAGAAGACTAATAAAAACAAAGGAAGAATCATATTTGGATCAAACTAACACTCACATATGCTGGGATTTCCGAACTATTTGGGGAGGCAGGTTCCACCCATGCCCCAACTGGCATTATAGCTTCATTCCTCTCAGCCAGCACTGCTAACACGTCCTTGCTCTTCATGGGGTTTAAAGCCAGGGGTAACTTTGTGGCATTTTGAGATTTCTTGAGGGGAGCCATACGTCCTGGCATCTGTGACTTCTGGTTAGAAAAAAGAAACGGGTCAAAAGCTCAAACCTCATAATACGTGAGTCACAGATCTCTGGGGAGGAGAGAAGTCCTAGGAAGCAGAAACCTGCCATGGAGCAGAAAACTAGGGATTCTAGAGAAAGATGAAAGAAAAAAAGCCGAAGGAAAAAGTAAGACGCAAGGAAAGGTTTAAAAACTGCCTATCTGGAAGGAAAGGCGATGAGAGGAAAGAAAAACAAGGTTCGAAAACGGAGAAGTTAAGACTGTGCCTAGGGGTAAGCACGGCGCGGGGAGTTGGAAGGGCAGAACCTGGGTCTGAGGCAGAGTCCAAATACCGTAATCGGTATCCGGATATGGAGAGAAGCGCTAAACCCGCAAGTTCTGGGCCAGATAAAAGCCTGCTTCAGAGGACGCGGGAGCCCACTCCTCCTCAGAGAGCACTGGCGCAGTTTCAGTCCTGAGCTCGGCCGGAGAGTCTAACTACGCTGGACACTAAGGAAACCACCTCAAGTAAACCGCCACTTTCGGGCGGGACGCCCCGCCCCACCCTCCGCAGCCTAGTGCCCGCCCCTTCCGGGCTTCCCGTCACCGCCAGGGGTGGGGTGGGGATGGGGTGGTGTGAGGGACGGGGTTTCATGTGCTGGTAGTCCGTCACTTCCGCTTCCTGTCCTGTGGAAGAGTCCGACTGGTGGGTGCGTGGGGTTGCTGGGTAGCGCGCGAGACAAGGTGCGGCCAATCGGTGGTGCTAAGACCGTTCCAAAACCCTCAGGAAAGGGGCAGCTTTGAGCTGCTGATCTGACCGACTGGGAAAAGAATGGAAGGGCCGGCAGGATTTCCTAGAGAAACAGACTAATCAACAATAACTCATACTATTCTTTTATACACTTCATTATATTTGCAATATGTTTCAATATGTTTCATACATATTCTTGTATTTGAATATCGCAGCCTCGTGAGTGGTCTCCCTCTCTGCTCCAAATTAACGCAATACAGTGTAATATACACTTCATTTACCCTGCGGGACACCCATTCATTCATTCAAAATATTGCGTGCTTTTTATATGCCACTGATACTCTGGGCACTGAAGATAAATAGCAAGCAAAACAAGCAAATATCCTTTGTTAGGAGGTTTACAATAAAGTAAAGTAACTGAATAAACGTATGAAACGTTAGTAAATGTGTCAGCTTCTAATGAGGGCTGTGGAGTAAAAGGAGACTGGAAAGGGAATGTGTTAGGAGAGGACGCAAGATGAAATATTACATAGAATGTCCTGAGAAGGTTTCACTAAGGTACTTTTGAGTGAAGACTTAAAAGATATAATAGAACAAACCACTGTGACTTTTTTTTTTTTTTTTTTTTTTTTTTTGTGGTACTGGGGATTGAACTCAGGGGCACTCGACCACTGGGCCACATCCCCAGCCCTTTTTTGTGTTTTTATTAGAGACAGGGTCTCACTGAGTTGCTAAGTGCCTCGCCATTGCTGAGGCTGGCTTTGAACTCGCGATTCTCCTGCCTCAGCCTCCCAAAGTGCTGGGATTACAGGCGTGCGCCACCGCTCCCGGCCCACTGTGATCTTTAAGGGAGGGTTTTTACAGTGTTCCAGGTAAAGGAACAGCGAATACAAATGCCCCAAAGTGGGATCATTGCCTGGTTGAGGAACAACAAGGAGGTTAGTATGACTGGAGCAGAGTGAGAGGGGAAGAGCTGAAAAGGAGGCAAATTTGGGGCCTGGGCTAACGAACATATTAGAACATTGTAAGCCACCATAAGGTTCTGAGATAGGGATTCATTGGAAGGTTTTGAGCAAAGGAATGCCATATGTGACTTGCACTTAAAAAAAAATTCTAGATGCTGTATTGAGAATAGAAGAGGCATGGATAGAAGAAAAAACAATTACGAGGCTATTGGCAATAATCCAGGTAGGAGATTATGAAGTGTTATATCAGCAAGTAGTGGTGAGGATGGTGAGAAGAGGTTGGATTCTAGGTGTATTTGGGAGGCAAGATTTTCGGGATCTGCTGAATGTGTGGATATGGACTGTGTATTGTGTGCATGTGATAGCTCTTAAGGGAAATTCTAGAGGTTTCATCTTAAGCAACCAAAAGGCTGGAATAGCTATTTACTGAGATGGTAGAAATGTTAAAGGACTAGGTTTGAGCTGCTTCCTGGTGTGATGTCTTGAGCCGCTTTTCTCCACCACACTCTCCTGCCATGATGTTCTGCCTCACCTCCAGCCTTGAGGAATGTCTATGGACAGAGACCTCTGAAACCAGTCTGAAGTACATATTCACTTGTTGAGCCAGATATTTCTTCCCAGAGACTGGAGAAAGGAAAGGCAGAGAAGCAGAGTATGAGGTGAAGTGGGAGTAGAGACTAACAGAGAAACTTTGAACATACTGGAACCTCTAGAGAGCAGGAAACAGCCCACTTGTCCTGGTCACACATTTCCTACCTTCTATCTGTCACCCATAGACAATGTGCCAGTTAATAGTGCTGTACACTTTTAATCTCTACTCAAGAGAATATTGGGAAACTTGGATGCCCAGGTGGGATTGGGAATCACAAATTGCCCCTGACCAGGATGGAACTAAACTGAAACCCCTTATTCATGGCTGGGATTCCTCTATACACAGACAACAGGACTCCTCTGTCACTACTGCAGAAGAAGGGGGAACCCTAATGAAGGAATAGAGATGATTCTTCTGGAGAAAAATTGACCAGGAAATATGGCGCTGAAAAGAAAAAGCCAATGGGAGTTTAAGGAAATTAACAGCATTCATCTCCTGTCAGAGAAAACAATTCCAATAAAGGAATTCTCAGATTGACCAAAGGGTATTGGTAAGATTAATCAGTACTTTCATTGTAAAATAATGGAAAATAAAATAGACTGGAGGGTCATAAAGTGTGGTAACCTGCAGTGTAAGCATCATCCAGGAACTATTAAAAATGCAAATCGCTAAATCAGAAACTGAGATAGGGGCCCACCAATCTATAGTTTCTAATGCAAACTAAAGTTGGAAAACCACTGGTATGAGCACTGGAAGCAAATGAATCACAGCTGTGAAGAACCCCTAACATTAAACCCTGTTGTGGAACAAATTAAAAAAATTAGAAACTAGCAATTTAAATATCAGAGATTGACCATAGTTGAGAAGTATGCATGTGATGTAGTTGGATGTAAAATACTTTCTTTTTTTTTTTTTTTTTTTTTTTTTAGTGTTCTTAAGGAGTTGTTTTTTTTAAAATTTATTTTTTATTTATAATAATTACAATTCAGGCTGGGGTTGTAGCTCAGTGGTAGAGCCCTTGCCTCGCATGCGTGAGGCCCTGGGTTCAATCCTCAGCACCACATAAAAATAAATAAATAAGAATAAAGATATTGTGTCCATCTAAAACTACAAAAAAATTTAAAAAATAATTACAATTCATAGTGCACATATATAGCATCTTTTTACATACAACAGTTTGTATACAAAGTATATTTGTACCATTCAGGTCTTCAATCATGCATTTAGGATAGTGATATCCATCTCATTCAACCACCTTTTTTTTTCTTTTCTCCCCCTCCCTCCCCCTTGCTCCCTCCCTTCCCCTCCCTTCCCTTTGACCATTCTAGTGTTCCTCTAATCCTCCTATGTACCCCCATCCAACAATACTGTGAACTAGCCTCCTTATATCAGAGAAAACATTCAGTATTTGGATTTTTGAGATTGACTAATTTCAAATACTTTCTTAACCTAAATACAAAATAGGAATATGTTGACACATATACGTGATAGTTCATTGTTTTTATCCAGCTTTATTAAGGTATGGTTGACCAAAAAATTAACTATATATTTACAGTGTGCATGTTTTGGTATACATATATGTTATGAAATGATCACCACAATCAAGCTAACATATCTATCACTTCACCTAGCTACCACTTATGTAAATGAGTGATGGAACCCAGGAAATCTACTCTCAGCAAATTTCAAGTATATAATACATTATTATAACTAGCCAACATGCTAAACATTAGGTCTCCAGAGCCTACTCATCTTGTAACTACAAGTTTCTAGCCATTGACCCATAGCTCCCATTTTCCCCAACCCCTGATAGCCCATCCTTCTACTTCCTGTTACCATGGGTTCACCTTTCTTAGATTCCATGTATAAGTGAGATGATACAATATCTATCTTTCTGTTCCTGGCTTAATTTACTTAGTATAATGTCCTCCAGTTTCATCCATGTTGTCACAAGTAGCAGGATTTCTTAATAGAGTGAAAACCTGACTGAAGTATGTATTCCCCATCCCAATTTTTTTTTTTTTTTGTATCAGGGATTAAACCCAGGGCACTTGACCACTGAGCCACATCCCCAGCCTGTTTTTATATTTTATTTAGAGACAGGGTCTTGGGAGTTGCTAAGGGTCTCACTAAGTTGCTGAGACTGGCTCTGAACTCACCATCCTCCTTGCTCAGCCTCCCCAGCCTCTGGGATTACAGGTATGTGCCACAGCACCTGGCCTTCAACCCAACTTTTGATACTTGAAAAAGATAATCTCCAGGTCTAGGCTAATAGAGCATCACCTCTCACCTGAAGGTAATACCACAAGTAGGCACAGTGACTTGGGGAGAGCGTCAACTCATAGCTTATAAAAAGATGTGGCTCTGAACTCCTTTTCACTGATACATTCCAAAGACTTCACTTAGTGGATTTACATAGTATTTTTTTTTTTCATGCCCAACTAGCTTCCCACTGGAACCTTACCTTGGCCTACTTTTACTGGATATTCATTGGTTAAAACTCAGCAAATGCAGCCGGGCGCGGTGGCGCACGCCTGTAATCCCAGCACTTTGGGAGGCTGAGTCAGGAGGATCGCGAGTTCAAAGCCAGCCTCAGCAATGGTGAGGCACTTAGCAACTCAGTGAGACCCTGTCTCTAATAAAATACAAAAAAAGGGCTGGGGATGTGGCCCAGTGGTCTAGTGCCGCTGAGTTCAATCCCCGGTACCAAAAAAAAAAAAAAAAAAAAAACTCAGCAAATGCCATCAATTGATGATGTTTTGCCAAAACATAGTCAAACCAATAGTAAAATGTAAAATATAATTAAATTAAAAAATGAGAAAGTTCTATACCACCTGCTACTTGCCTATGCCAACCCAGCCTTTAACATCTTGGGAATCAAAAGTCCATTATAAAAACAGTCCACACAATGGTCTACAAAAATAAAACATAAAAATAGACTTATACACTTCCTGACAGGTTAACAACACTCCTAGCCCAGCAGAGGAAGAGAAGTGGCTGGAGCAACCTAGGGTATCTGAACTAAAACCACACAGGAAGTCTCAGACTGAGAGCTCACTTACTATACACCACAAGACCCAGCAGAGAACATTACACTGTGTGAGGCAGGGTCACTCTGACAAAGACCTTCTCTTTCTCTTCCCTTTTATCCAAGGGCCAGGAATGAGGCAAAGTTTAATTTTAAAAAATAACATTGATTCAAGACTTACCTTTAACTTTTTGGTTTACTTTAAATTTGACCTCCTGGATATGGATTGTCCAGTATGTTTACCCTAACATTCACATGAGTATGTGATATTGCATTAAAAGTTCTGATGATTTAAAATATAATGCTTTGCCCCAGAACTTGTTCTGTTTTGTTTAAGGCAGTGGGAGTTTATTTTCTTTTGTTTTTGTATTTTTTACAATCTACCATAGTCACAGAAACTTTAGGTTCTATATTTTTGTGAGGTATTTACTTTGTTGGTTTTATTTACTGAAAGTGAGAGAGTGACTGACTCCTTCAACCTTTTTTCACTCTCTTCAAATGTGAGTGCAGGCCGAGGAATGAAATTGACCAAATTATGTTGTGTGCATGTATGAATATGTAACAATGAATGTTACTATTATGTATAATTATAAATCAACAATGAACAGAATTTTAAATAATTTTTTTAAAAAAAGGACTAGGTTTGAGAAGACCAGGAGTTCAGTTGGGACAGAGTAAGTTTTATTTGTTTAATCAATTTCCAAGAAACTAGTAAGAGAAAAATGTCTGTAAAGGTCTGAGCCAAAAGTATAAATCTGAGAGTTATTAACCAATAGATTGGATGGTATTATCAATAAGCTGAGTATATATAAGAAAATAGGTTCCTACACCTAGTCCAACATTATATGGGCTAAGAGGAGAATGCAGAGAGATTGGGAAGGATCAGTCAGTAATCCAAGGAAGAAAACCAGGAGTGTATTGGCTTTCAAAGCCAAGCGGGGGAAGAAACCAAAAGATTCCATTAAGGATGACAGACCATCTGTGTTAAATCCATCTGAAAGGTCAAATAAGATGACAGAATTGACTATTGGATTTAGCAATATGGAGGTCATTGATAACTTTAAAAAAGAGCAGTATCTTTGGATCAGTTTGAGCAAAATCCTGATGGGGTAGACTTAAGAGAGAATGGGAGAAATAACTGAAGACAATGATTTCATACAAATCTTTCAATGAATTTTGTTTAAGAGATGTAGAACTACACTGAAATTCCACCTCACTCAAAATGGCAATTATCAAGAATACAAAGTAACAATAAATGCTGGGAGGATGTGTGGAAAAAAGGTACACGTATACCTTCTGGGGGGACTGAAAATTGGTGCAACTATTCTGGAAAACAGTCTGGAGATGCCTCAGAAAACTTGGAATGGAGCCAGGTGTGGTGGTGCATGCCTGTAATCCCAGCACTTGGGAGGCTGAAGCAGGAGGATCTCAAGTTCAAAGCCAGCCTCAGCAATGGTGAGGCACTTAGCAACTTAGTGAGATCCTGTCTCTAATAAAATACAAAAAAGGGGATGTGGCCCAGTGGTTGAGTGCCCCTGAGTTCAAACCCTGGTACCAAAAAAAAAAAAAAAAAAAAAAAAAAAGAATGTTAAAGGTGATGGTATATCACTTTGGGGATTAGTCACTTTGAAAGAAGCCATGTATTCCATGAACAGTTCTATAAAGAGAGCCACATGGCAAGGAACTGAAGCCTCCTGTCAACAGCCCCATGAATTAGCATGGAACTAGATCATCCAGCACAACCTTATCAAGTCTTCAGGAACTGTACTCTTGACCAACAACTTGACTGCAATCTCACAAAAGACTCTAAGACCACTCAATTAGAAAGTGTGTGAGATTCACACCATTCGTGACTTCACACATGCACTTAGGGTAATGATATCCATCTCATTCTACCATCTTTTTTTTCCTTCACCCTTTTGCCCCCTCCCTTCCCCTCCTTTCCCATTGGCCATTCTAGTGTTCCTGATATATGTAAAAATGTGCTATATATATATGTGTAATATGAAATGTAATACATTCTGCTGTCATTTATAACAACTTAGAATAAAAAGTAAATTAAAAAAAAAAAAAGAAAGTGTGTGAGATAATACTTGCCATTTTAAGATGTTAAATTTGGGGGTTATTTGTTACACAGCAAGACATACCAATACAATGAAGAATAAAGTTCACCAGTTAATAAAATAGAGGAAGAGAAGTTGGAGTTTGAGTAAGGAAGATAAGGTATAAAGCAGTTTTCCATAAAAGGGGATTTATGAACTAGAGACATGTACAATGGCTGGATGACATTAGGACCCATGTAAAATTCATAATTATGAATTTAAAATGAGACCAGTTGTGTTAGCTTTCTATTGCTGATACAAAGTATCTGAAAGAATAAACTTAAAAGGAGGAAGAATTTTCTGGGTGTGTTGGCACATGTCTGTAACCCCAGTGACACAGGAGGCTGAAGCAGGAGGATCACAAGTTTGGAACCAGGCTCAGCAATTTAGTGAGGTCCTCAGCAACTTAGTGAAAGCTTGTCTTAAAAAATAAAAAGGGCCGGGCGCAGTGGCGCACGCCTGTAATCCCAGCACTTTGGGAGGCTGAGGCTCGCGAGTTCAAAGCCAGCCTCAGGAATGGCGAGGCACTTAGCAACTCAGTGAGATCCTGTCTCTAAATAAAAATACAAAAAAGGGCTGGGAATGTGGCCCAGTGGTCGAGTGCCCCTGAGTTCAATCCCTGGTACCACAAAAAAAAAAAAAAAAGAAAGAAAGAAAAATAAAAAGGGTTGCTTGCTCATGCATAAGTGTATTTGCAATACCAAATATACAGGTTTAGTATTTTTGCCTGTTAGTGATTGTTTCATATGTGTAACGTTTTAATTGAGATGTTAAATGGTGGAAGAGTACTGTGGATGTGAATGTGGGAAGTAATTTTAATCATGTATAATTGGTCACAAGGCCTAATTTGCAGTAACTATTGCTGTTTTATTTAACAATGCCTTGTTGCTTTGTATGCATTAACGTTTGAGTGTAAAGATTGTGTGTCTATCCAACAGGGAGCCACAGTATTTAAATTGACCAACCTAATGTTATAACTACTTTAAGGTGGCCAAATGTAAACTAAAAGCCTTAATTAAAGTGGTGCAATTTTGTATAACTTAGCATCAGTAGTTCAATAAATTTGGATTGCCATGCAAGAACTTGTATTATAAACAAAAATAAAATAAAATAAAAATAAAAAAGGTTGGTGATATAGTTCAGTAGTATAGTACCCTGTGTTCAATCTCCATATTACAAGGCTGGGGCCTTCTGGGAGACTGAGGCAGCATGAAGATGTCCTTTCAAATCCCAATTCTTGCAACCAAGTCAGAAATATTTCAGACATGTTGCTCAGACTAACAAGCAATGAGTTTATTAGAAGAAATGGGAAAGGGGAAAAAGGGACAGTGTCAAGAGAAAGAGTGGGTCCTCTCAGAGAAGAAAGGAACAGTGTATCTCTCCTACACTCTGAGATCCCAGAGAAATTTCCCAAGAGTCCTGCCCAGGTCCACTTCTTAACTTTTGACTGACAGCAGGATGGCATCAGACTTTCAAGTCACTTTGGCCTACGCAGACTGGTTCTAATTGGTTCTTAACCATAATTCTTACAGATTTTATGGCTAGAAGGGATTATCCTTATCTCCCTGAATTCTGAGATCTGGTCTGTGTAAGTGTCACAAAAGCCCCCATCTATCACTCCAGCCTTTAGGGTAACTTGTGTTCCTCTTATCAGAAGTATCTCAGGCCTGCATTTCTTCTGCAAATAACAGGTGAACTTTTGGAGGACAAACTGTTTCTCCTGCATTCTACATACTAAGGAATGTGACATAGTCTGTCCACTTGAGTCAGGCAGGGCTGCAGATAAATTGCTTTTTTAGAAGAGAAATGACATGGGGGTCAACACAGAGGGTCCAATTTATAAATTACTACCTTGCAGGCTGGCATTGTGACTTAGTGGTAGAGCAGTGTGAGGCCCTGGGTTCAATTCTCAGCACCACACATAAATAAATAAAATGAAGGTCCATTGACAACTAAAAAAATAAATAAATTACTACCTTAACCTTGTGTTCCTACCACTTGTATCTGTCCCCTATCACCTGGTACCAAAAAAATTATTTTGGCTCATGGTTTCAGAGGTTTCATATTTACTTGGCCCCTTTGCTTTTGGAGTTGTAGTGAGGGAGTGCATTATGGTGGAAGCACATGGTGGAACAAATAGCTACCTCATGGCAGCTAGAAAACAAGGAACCAGGGTACCAATATATCCTTCAAGGGCACACCCCCAGTGATCTATTTCCTCCAACTAGGCCGATCTCCTAAAGTTTCCACGGCCTTCCAATAGCTCCATCAGCTGGAGACCAAACCAACATGTGAGCTTTTGGGGGACATTTAAAATCCAAAACACAACACTAGTCAATATAGTGCAATGTTTTTCTTCAGTTGCACAGTTACAGGTATGAAGTAGATGGAAAATAGAATTTTAGCCACAGTTGAGGTTTTGCCAAAATATTATTATCAAGTATAATAGGGCAAGGGAGTTTAATACAAAGGAATAACTAAAAATTTTACCATGAAATTTAAAGTAGATGTTTCAGTTTGTTTTTCCATTGCTATGTTATGGGCCAGGCAATGGGCAATGACCAAACAGACTCCATTTTTCCCTGAGACTCCACATCATGTAAGAAATGCTTCTCCCATGGGAAAGCCCTGCCTCTGTTACCCATCAATAGTTGCTTAGCATAGCATGTTTGGCAACACAAAATGGCAATTCTTATATAATATAAAATTGTTCTCTTTGGTTCCTATTTTTCTTGGACAGTGTACCCTGTCAGAGATTGATTGTATAGACATTAATAAACCATTCTTTCACTTGTACTCAAGTAGGGACATTTTGACCCACTCCCCCTTTTGCTTATGATTTTAGATCTCAAGATGTTTGTTTGTGGTTTTGAATCATAGCAACAGCCACTTGTGATTAATATGGTTTTGGACTATAAAACGTATACTCAAACCCCAGGAGAGGGTTGAAGGGTGTAGACTTGCAGCCTATCCCTTGGCCCGCAGCTGGTGGATCTGGACCACCAACCGGTGAATAAAGTTTCTGTCTCCCGCTTTAAGATCAACTCCGTGATTTATTGCAATCTCGCCATAACACTATAACAGGCTACCTATGAGGTTAGATATTTTATAAAGAAAAGAAGTTTATTTAGCTCACAGTTTAGGAGTCTGGGGGTACAAGTAGCATGGTGCTGGCTCTGGAGTGGGGCCCTAGCTGCATATGATGAGACAAGAAGCCAGAGAGCAGGGAGGGGCCAGGCTTACTCTCTCATAATAAGTCACTCTTTTGGAATCTATTTTAATCTCTTTCAAGGGCAATGACCCCAATGACTCAACTGCTTCGTTTAGGCTACACCTCTTAAAGGCTCTACCATCTCTTAATATCACCACACTAAGGACCAATATTTCAATACATGAACTCTTGGAAGACAAACCACATCCAAACCATAGCAGTAGGTAATGATGGAAAGGAAGACAAGTGAGAGATAAAAAACAGTTGGTAGGATCAAGATATTATATGTTCAATGTGATATATATATATGTATATATATATATATATATATAATGGATTTTTATTCAGCAGCAAAGAAGGATGAAGTTAAGCCATTTGCAGGAAAATGGATGGAACTTGAGAACATTATGTTAAGCAAAATAAGGCAGCTCAGAAAGTCATATTTAGAACCTAGAGAGGAAAAATGGAAAAAGAGTTGGGGGTTGGGGATCTCATAAAAATAGAAGGCAGATCAGTAGAACAGAGGAATGGGACCAAGGGGAAAGAGGAGGAGAGGGAAGGGAAATTTGGGGAAATGATATTGACCAAATTATATTGTTTCATCACATGTAGGAATATATAACAGTGAATTCCACTATTGTGTATAATTATAATTCACTAATAAAAATATGGAAAAAAGAGATCGTAGGTTTCTGTGGTCGTCTAAGGCTTGTTAGGGTACAATACTAAAAGGAGGTGGTAGTCTGACAGGTAGGTGCTTGAAACTGAGAAAATGGAGAGGTTGTGATTATAGACACTATAGAATGCCTGGTAGAACCAATGAAGACAGTGCTAAGGTAGGTTAAAGACCAAGATCACTGGAGAAAAAGAGATCATAGAAATAAAGGATCAGAGCATTAGCTGGATTATCCATAAGGATACTGAAATTACCTGAAATTGGGAAAGAATATTATTGGTGACAGCCAGGAACAATAATCTTCAAGGAATTTCAGAAAAAGATTTGGAGGTTGGTAGATGAGGATAACTTGGAAAGCAGTGAATGATATAGTCTGATGACATAAGATTCAAAGTCAGGGGTAAGGTTAAGGAAAAGGGAGGAGGTGGTTTAGAAATTGTGCTGAGCAACTCAGTAGGAAGAAGGAAACCCATCCCACTCCACCCAGGGAGGTAATGAACAGAAAAGAGCCATCATTTGAGGACCAGGGAGAGGTTGAATTGCACATCTACATGCACACCTCACAATACTTTGGAAAACTGTTATTATGTAACTCTTTGCTCCCTCCAACCCTTCCCCTCTATGTTTATCTATGTTTCCCAGTAGCAACTGGACCAGTGGTTTTGTAGAATCTATATTCTCTATAAATCCACAGAATTCACATCTGAGGCCCTGCTCCCATTTTCTGATATCTTCAACAAGGCTTATATTCTGTATGACCCAAGTTGCTTTCTCAGCAAAGGAACTGTTTGCTTAGAAATGTCTGTCTTCTTCAGAAAGTTAAACTAATGAGTGTTGCTGGCACCATAGTGTAGAGGCCCTGCTTCTGAGCTGTCCTCATTGAAGTTGGGTAAGCCTTTTTCTATGGCTGGGGGATCCCTGGTCATGTCTGAACAAAGCCCCAAGTCACTGGATCCTTGGCAGCAGTCCACCCCACACAAAACTGATTGTTTGTAAAGCACTAGGGAGCAATTTTCTGTTTGGTCACAACTCTTCTATTTGTGGGTGGCTGACCCACACCTGTGACAAATTAGAAAACTTGGTCACATGTCAGTCCTCAGAGCCTGTCCTAAGGAGAACCTCTATAGAAGTGAGAAACCTGCCTATTCCTGCTCTCAGGGGTACTGTATGTTGAAAACAACCACAGGCACTGAGTCAGAACTACTTTTACTCCTTCTCCAAGTTTGAACAGGGTTTTCCAGGGCTAAACAATGTTGTGGGCTATCTCCTAAAAGCAGATCACAGTACTTTGATCTTCCTTTTCCTTGTTCACCTCTAAAAATCACCTTTCTAACTGAAATAGCTACAGGGCTCCTTCAATTTGCCTATGCAGACCAGCTTTCCATGGTAGCATTTCACTGTAAATGGCACTAATAAAAGATTGTTCCCTTCAAGCTCAGTTTCTCAATAGCATCTGCTATAGTACATTTTGCACAAGATTGTCTAATTTTATCATGGACACAGAAGTCCTTTTTTCTCATTGTTTTATAATTTTAATTTGTTATATATGACAACAGAATGCATTACAATTCATATTACACATATAAAGCACAATTTTTCATATCTCTGGTTGTATACAAAGTAGAGTCACCTCATTTGTGTCTTCATACATGTACTTAGGGTAATAATGACCATCACATTCCACCATCTTTCCTACCCCCAGGCCCCCCTCCCTTCCCCTCCCTCCCCTTTTCCCCTTTTCCCTATCTAGAGTTCATCTAATCCTTCCACCCCAGCCCCCCCACAGCATATTATGAATCAGCATCCTTAAAATCAGAGAACTCATTTGGCATTTTTTTGGGGGGGACTGACTAATTTCGCTTAGCATTATATTCTCCAGCTCCATCCATTTACCTGCAAATGCCATGATTTTATTCTCTTTTAATGCTGAATAATATTCCATTGTGTATATATACCACATTTTCTTTATCCATTCATCTACTGAAGGACATCTACTTTTTTTCTCATTCTTGATGTATGATTAAAAAAAAAAGACATGGGTCTCAGTGTATCTCCACATTACCAAATATTTATCTAGAGATGATAGATTTGCTGCCCAGATCCTCCTTCAAGGAAGATCTTTGACCCATCTTTGGGGAGCATTGTAGTCCCTTCAGCTGTCAACTCCTTTAGTGTCGCTGCCTGAAGCCATTGCCACTTGGAGCAAATCGCCTTGGGAATAAGTTCAGAGGCAGACTGGAAACGAACAGGCTCTTTATTCTGCTAGCTTCTCTCTCCGGCTCCAGCAACAACTCCAACACCATCCACACTCCTGCAACCACCACACAAAGGCGCCAACTGGATCCACAATCCCCCGGGGCAAGTCTCCCGAGACCATGCAAATAGCACCGACCCCATCCACAATGTCCCGGGCCAAGTCTCAGGAGACCATGGAAGGTGGTAATGCTTGAACATCTTTATGGCTCACAGCTAACCGCAATCTTAGCTATCTCCTTAATTAGGGCTCCTACACTTTAGGGACTCCCTCAGCTTTACTTTATTGCCTCACCGTCACTTTGAGGAGTAGCCACATTCAGTGATTAGTGAGTATGGGTGTGTAAAGACCTGGTGATTTCGGCTCAACTTGGAACTACCCTCATGGGCCATCATTTTCAACCCCTGAGCTCACCAGGAGTGAGACTGTCAGGCTTCGATCATAGCTCAACCTATTCCCTCTGTCTACTCCTGCATCCTCCACCTCCTTTCCATAGCTGTCAATCCCAGAACACTCCCTTATAAAAACCCTGAACATGAAATTCAGTCACAGAGTCTGCTGCCTGGGAAATCTAGCTACAACACCATCTGAGTGTTTTTAGGTCCCAGACACTGAGACACTGGCAGTTTTCAAGCCATGTAACTTCCAGGATAGAAATCTATAGACTCTTGCCAGGTGCGGTGGCGCACACCTGTAATCCCAGCACTTGGAAGGCTGAGGCAGGAGGATCGCGAGTTCAAAGCCAGCCTCAGCAATGGCGAGGCACTTAGCAACTCAGTGAGACTCTGTCTCTAAAATACAAAAAAGGGCTGGGGATGTGGCCCAGTGGTCAAGTACCTCTGAGTTCAATCCCCGGTACCAAAAAAAAAAAAAAAGGAAGAAAGAAATCTATAGACTTATATATATATATATATATATATATATATATATATATATATATATATATATATATATATATATATATATATATATATATATATATATATATATATATATATATATATATATATATATATATATATATATATATATATATATATATATATATATATATATATATATATATATATATATATATATATATATATATATATATATATATATATATATATATATATATATATATATATATATATATATATATATATATATATATATATATATATATATATATATATATATATATATATATATATATATATATATATATATATATATATATATATATATATATATATATATATATATATATATATATATATATATATATATATATATATATATATATATATATATATATATATATATATATATATATATATATATATATATATATATATATATATATATATATATATATATATATATATATATATATATATATATATATATATATAAGTATATTGATATATCTATATATATTTATATATTTATGCAAATTTAAATATGTAAATATATTAAACATAACATTTATAAATATATTTGATGTATTGATATATGTTTATAACATTTTATATGTATATATATATGTATATATATATATATATATATACATAAACCCTTTAATCACCTAGTATTGCTTCTCCTGTATCTTATAGTAATGCCCCACCTGTATTGTGGGGTTAGGCACAAGGTGCAGGTTATGATTGTATTCTATTCTCCTGGCTACAGTGATTGATATAATGCTATGCTTGTAACCCAAGCTAGGCCAACCACAGTCTTTCACCTCCCCTGCAAAAAAAAAAAAAAATTTTTAACTAGCTCCATCAGGAGTCTCCTCCTCCTGAATAACAAGCTTCACTCTTTCCATATGTTAACCACCAGCTATATATGGCTACTTAAATTTTTTAATTATTTAAAATGAAGCAACATTTATCATTTATTTCCTCAGTCCCACTAGCCACATGGGGCTAACAACTACCATACTTGACAGCACAGATATAGAATATTCCCATTATCTTGGGAATATATAATGGAATAGCACTGATACCATAGTGTCTAGCAACCATGGCCCCCCATCACAAATGTGTAAGAAATTCTGAGAAATAAGCTGACACTAAGAGCAAGAGACGAGTGATAGCCGTGATGGCACTTAAGTATCTTATTTCCAATTATTCCTTCTTCCACCAAAATGTTGTTGAGCAAGGCAAGAAATTCCTGTTTTTTGTTTCAAATAGTTCAAGTTAAATTTCTATCACTTGCAATGGAAGGCTCTTGACAAATTGCATTCCTTAGCTTCTTGCATAGAACATTAGTGGCAGAATCCTGGAGATCTGATTGTGACCAGAACTGAAAGCAAGTCAAAGCAGAATCCTGTAAGTTCTGCAACAGGGGTGAAAATTTAGGACTGTCTTCAAGGGAACCTCCCCTACCAACTTAGCTGGGTCCTTCATAGAAACCTTGTTTTCCTTTACATTGACTCCATGTATCACAAATCCATCTTCTTAGTGTCCCTGGCCTCACTATTAGAGGTCTGATCATTCTCTAGCTGATTAAGCTTTGTTTGTTAAGGTCCTGTTACCTACCTTATTCTTCTTTCTGTCACATCTTGTCTCAGTCCTCCTTTTTCCCACTTGCTTCTTCTAGGCCTGGTTAAAGGCAATCTTTTTCAGAAGTATAGAATTGTGAAAACTGGACTATGAAGTACAGGCTGCGTCTGGACTGTGTTAACTTACAAAACATGTGACTTTGAGCAGTTTGCTTAAACTCTCTGAGACTCATGTGTATTCTTGAAAAATGAGGGAAAATCCTCCCACACAGAGTAGTTTGAATACTAAATAAAATAATATTTAAAAAAAATAATTTGCAAGGGATAATGCAAATGTACTATCAATAATACTTGCTGTATAATTTGTGTATAATTTGCTTATAGATGCAGCTTTCCCAACTCTGTTTAAGCTCCTAGACCCGAATGATGTTAACTATTAACTTTTTTGTTTTTTGATGCTGGTGATTGAACCCAGGGCCTTGTGCATGCTAAGCACGTGCTTTACCCCTAAGCTAGTGCTTTACCCCTAAGCTACAGCCCCAGCCCTCCTATTGCTTTTGAACATGCCGCATTCCCCCTTTTCCCACATGCCACCATTCTTAATGTCTGGAACATAGAGTGCTCTTCACACAGTAGGCAATTATTGGGTGCTGCCCAGCTGATTTCCATTTCTGTGCCTCCCTCTTTGGGAAGAGGGTGGGGGCAGGGGGACAAGAGCAAATCCCTCTCTGGGACATAGTTGGTGGGTGGACACCATCTGAGGAACTAGGAGGAGGAAAACAATGGAGCCTTTCACGATTAGGTCATTTGTGGTTTCCCTGTTATTTCCCAACCTGTTTGTATTTGAGCACTGAAGCTTTAGAAGAACAGGACTTCAGAGATGCTCTCTAGAGTGCCTTCATGGCATCTTAAATAGGTCAGCAAAACTGGATCTTTCCAACCTTTTGAGGCCAATTAATCTCTCCTCTTTGTTCCTCTGGAGAGTTGCTGAATAGGGCACGTTTAGCAACCATGGACACAGCCTGAGTTCCTCTCAGCTTCTGAGTGGGCGAGAATTCTACTTAGAAATCAAATATTTACTCTCAGGATAAAAGGCTTTGATAGTTTTTCATTTTTCAGTATGGAAATGGGAGCCCTTCCTCTCTGCCCCCTCAAAATTTACCTAGGACCCCACACCCTCCCAGGGACCATAGATTTCTTCCAACAAAACTCACACCTTTGGAACACACACATCTTCGCGGAACCCTTTTCCTCTTAGTGAATCTCCATATTTGTAGAAGCCTCCAGGCAGCAAAACCAAGTTCAGTTTGAAGTCCTTGGAAATATAGTAGATGCCATTTGACCCCTGTCTTCACTTTTTCTACTTGATGTTTCATGTAAGCAACTCAGAGTAGGGCCACCTAGGAGAATTTTTAGAAAGAAAAAGAAAAGAAAAAATGTCCCTGAGAAGGGCCATTCCTCTCTGTGAGGCCCACAAAATAGCTTGTTTTGTTTCAGAGGGAGCTAGCTAATCTGCCTCTTGTTTCAGAATTGCTGCAGGAGTTGCGCCCTGCCTCCTCACAGCACAAAGCTTCACACAAATTCCTCGTTTCCCAGGCAATGGTCCACAGCTCAACAAATCCTCTGACTGCTTTTTACCTCTCTCCATTAGGGCCAGTTGAACTCATGGTAGGGACAGCTCCAGCATCTTTTACATATAGGTTTATAGAAAAAAAAAAATGGAAAAATACTTTCAGCAATAGCAGGCACGCAAGGAGTGGACAGAGAGGGCCACCTTACATCCTGAGTTAGTCAGAAAGTAGGTGCTGGGGGTAAAAGGCTGGACCAGGGCTGAGGCACATAGAAAGAGGACTTCCTGTACAGGGTGAGTTAGAGGGTGGTCAAAAGCTTCAGCTTTGATGGTAATCAGCTTGTGTTCCAGGAATTAATCTGCCAGTAGCTGTTCTTAGTTGTTAGCTGTAGGGACCGAGGCTGGTCTTAGTAAAAGGAAAGGGGTTTATTGAATTACCAAAGATATGCTAGAGCAGGAGCAGGGAGCCGCAGGAACCAGGTGAGAGCTCAAAAGGGACGATTTCTGAAATTTTAGATTTTCTTGTTTGTAAAATGGGGCTATAATCTCTACCTAAAATGGATATTGAAAGAATTAAAAATGGACAAATACATGTAAAAATGGATATTGTGCCTAACAAAGTCAAGTAAGGGAGTATCTTACCACCAGGTCTAGGGACACATTTCTGTAATCCCTGTGACTTAGGAAGCTAAGGCAGGAGGATCCCAAGTTCAAGGCTAGCGTGGCCAATTTAGCAGGACCCTCAGCAATTTAGCAAGCTCCTCTCTCAAAACAGAAAATAAGGGGGTTAGGGGTGGCTGGGGATGTAGCTCAGTGGTGAAGTGTCTCTGGGTCAATTCCCCAATAACAACACACACACACACACACACACACACACACACACACACACACACACAAAGTAGCTTACACCCACAGACATACAAATTAATTAGATAAAGGTTTGGGCAGGATGCCTCCATGTGAGGGTCAGGTTGCAGGTCTGGGGTACAAACCTCCCCATACTCTTTGGAAAAAGCTCGTAGTCCATATCTGATGGCAGTTCATAAATAAGTATCCCAGCAACTATGACCCAGAGATGGGATAATCTGAGGCATTTCTTTACCACCTCTCAGAGTTCTCAGAAAGATTAAGTTCTAAGCTATCCATGATAATAATTTGCTTGATATACTATCCTTTCTTTCTTTTTTTTTTTTTTTTTTTTTTTTTGAAACAGGGTGTTGCTAAGTTACCTAGGCTGGCCTTGAATTTATGATCCTCTGCCTCTGACACCATACTGCTGCTTCAGCTAAATACATTTTAGAGATCATTTCACTGTTCTACATGTGTTATCCCTTTTTCATACCATGTTGAGCCAGACCTTTAACACTGTCCTTTATCTTAGTATAAATGTGCATAAGCACATGCATCACACACACATGCACACTACTCTGTATTAATTATCTATGCTGCATAACAAGTTATCGCAAATTTAGCAGCTTAAAACAGTAAATATTTATTATCTTACATTTTCTGCAAGTCACAAGACCATGGGAGCTTAGATCGGTCCTCTACTCAGGGTTTTTGCTTTTGTGTGTGTGTGATGCTGGGTACTGAACCCAGGGCCTTGTGCATGTGAGGCAAGCACTCTACCAACTGAGCTATATCTCCAGCCTTCTACTCAGGGTTTCATCAGACTTCAATTAAAGTTTCAGCTGGTCCATATTCCTGTCCGGAGCTTGGGGTTCTCCTCCAAGCTCATATGGTTGTTTAGAAGAATTCAATTCCTGTGGGTGTGGGACTGAGATCAAGAGCTATTTCTGGCTGTAAGTTGCTTTCAGCTCCTAGAGGCAGCCACAAGTTCCTTGCCATGTGGCCCTCACCACATTGCAGTGTACTTCTTCAAAGCCAGAAGGACAATTTCTCTCTGGTCTGCATCTTCTATAACATGATGCAATCAAGGAGTGTCCATCCTATTACCGTGGTCATATTCTATTGGCCAGAAACATGCACACATACTGCATTTGAGTGTAGTAAACTTTTCTGAAAGTTTTGAACAAGATGGAAACTATTCTTAAATTTTCTTCAGCTCCCTACCTGTTGCTCTCTCATTCCCTTCCCTGTCTTCATTTCTCTCCTCTCTGCTCTTTCTCCAACCCCAAATCACTTATTTCTAATGCAGAACAATTTGTCTCCCTTTACTTCCTTTACTTGATCCCTTTACTCCTTACATTCAAGGCCTCACCTTCTCCATCTGGCATATCAAGATGTTTTTTTTCTTTTTTCTAAAGAAAATTCCCTCTGTCAGAGGAATTTTGGTGTCATTTTTTGGAAGATTTCTTACTCTCTTTTTTTTAACCAAAGATTATTTACAATTTAGTGAAGGAGACAGATATGACTCAAATAATAGCAGGAAGTAAGTGAAGGGGAGGAAGGAGAGAGTGCTAAATATAAAAATAACTACTGATGTGATGATGTTAATAAGTGCAATTCTAAAACCTCTCTAGTAGTATTATCATTCTTCCCATGGCCTATATTTGGACAAACAGACCAAAGGGTAGGGGTGCTCTTACATCTGAGGGTAGTTATTAGAAATTGGTGTGTGTCAACTAGTGTAATTCCACATTGTGTACAACAATAAAAATGGGATCCTAATTAGAATAAGTTATGCTCCATGTATGTATGATATGTCAAAATACATTCTTCTGTTATGTATATCTAAAAAGAACAAATAAAAATTTAAAAAACGAAATTGCAGCCGGGCGCGGTGGTGCATGCCTGTAATCCAGCACTTTGGGAGGCTGAGGCAGGAGGATCACGAGTTCAAAGCCAGCCTCAGCAATGGCGAGGTACTTAGCAACTCAGTGAGACCCTGTCTCTAAATAAATAAAATACAAAAAAGGTCTGGGGATGTGACCCAGTGGTCGAGTGCCCCTGAGTTCAATCCCCGGTACCATAAATAAATAAATAAATAAATAAATAAATAAAAACCGAAATTGGAGTATGTGTGTGTGTGTTTTCACCTTTTCTTGTTTCTACATTTAAGTAACTTTATTTTTTCTTTTGTAGCTTTTGTTTGTTTTTAAGTAACTTGAGAGTCTGGATCCATCAGTAGATTAACTCTGGGCATATTACTTAGCCTGTCTGTCCCTTGTCCTTCTTTAGGAAATGAAGAAATTGGACAAGGCCATCTCTTGCTGCAGAGTGAGTCTACTACTCTGTGATGGTCCTATTACTCCTATAAGACCTTCGGCTCTTGGAAGACAGATCTTGTTTTTATAATTCCCCACCCTGCTTTTCAGTTAGTTTGTTTGTTTTCCAATTCCACAAGGGCCTTTTAGGATGGTGATTCAGTTCTTCTGTTCTTGAAACACACATTTCTGAGTTTTAGCTGGTGGGTGTGTACATGTTGTGGGTTGGGGGTATGTACCTGTTCCAAGGTGCAGGGGCTCTGTGTAGGAGCACAGGACAGAGCTCTGTGTACAGCAGGTCTGGGCAGCCATTGGTACAGGGTGAGGAATCCAGATCCTAGGGGCCCAGAGGTGGTGCCAAATGAGAAGGGGCCTGAAGCAATCCCACTTAGCACAGAAGCCAAGAAAACCGGGCCACCCTGCTCAGAAGAGGACAATGCCATCGGAAATGAATCTGTTGAAATGCTCACAGGAAGCAGGGGCAACAGCCTTGGCTAAGTAAGGGTCTGACTGCCATCAGCAAGACAGGCAGTCTACTCCATTGTTGGAAGCCACATTATTCAGAGCTCAAAATTGGGCCCTGTGAGGAGACCCAGAGGAATGAAGAATTACAATCCCTACCTGGAGAACCACCCAACCTGAGGAGATGGACACGAAAACTGCAATACCTGACCTGAGAATTGGACAAGCAGACTAACAAGTGTAAACATATTTCTAAGGTTAAAGAAACTGTAACATTGAAGCTGGGGGTGTAGCTCAGTAGTAAGAGTGCTTGCCTAGCATGCACAAGGCCCCAGGTGTGATCCCCAACAGCGCCAAAAAAAGAGAGAAAAAAATATGATATTTATAATCGGGATATCCCTTTAAAAAACATAGCCAGCATCATCAACAATTCGATGAGACAGACACACCCAAAGGGGAAAACCCAAAGAACACCCAGAAGGATAACATGAGGTAAGCCAGGACAGCTGACACAAACATTGTCCTTAAATCAAAGAGCCCTCTGTTTATTAAGAGAGACAGGCACATAAACTGATCATTATAAGCTCCTACAAGTCTACCAATCTCAAAACCACCAGAAAAGGGATAGTAAAATTGTTCATATTGCCAAGCGCGGTAGAGCACGCCTGTAATCCCAGCACTTGGGAGGCTGAGGCAGGAGGATCACGAGTTCAAAGCCAGCCTCAGCAATAGCAAGGCACTTAGCAATTCAGTGAGACCTTGTCTCTAATAAAATACAAAAAAAAAAAAAAAAAAAAAAAAAAAGGGCTGGGGATATGGCCCAGTAGTCAAGTGCCCCTGAGTTCAATCCCCAGTACAAAAAAAAAACAGCTTAAAATTGTTCATTCTATGCTCAGACTTAATCAAGGAAAGGTAGTACATTTCTGTTTTTATTCACTTTCAAGTGAGCCCCCCTCTCTCTACCCTTCAGGGTAACTGAGGGAAACTCAAGGCCAATCTAACCTGCTAAATCCAACCATATTTGCCTTCCTCCAGGTGGCTCAGTCTCTACTAGGACAGCTCAGGATGCTGCTCACGCTGACTTCCCAATTTCTACCTCCAACACCAGTTCTGTGAGAAGGGTTGGGGGAGTATAGGTGGCATGACTGAGGTGACCTTGTAACAAGAAGGGCAGACATTGTCCACAGACCTATGTGGCATTCTCAGGATTCCCACCAGGTTGTTCCCTGCTGCTTCCCACCACAGCAGTTAGTGACTCCAGCCATCACCTCTGGCATCTAAATCCCTGGACATGTGCCCCTTTGCTCCATCTTCTGCTTTTTTTTTGGGGGGGGGGGGGACTGGGGATTGAACTCACTTGACCACTGGTCACATCCCCAGCCCTTTTTTTGTATTTTATTAGAGACAGGGTCTCACTGAGTTGCTAAGTGCCTCGCTATTGCTGAGGCTGGCTTTGAACTCGCGATCCTCCTGCCTCAGCCTCCCAAGTGCTGGGATTACAGGCGTGCGCCACCGCACCCGGCTTCCATCTTCTGCTTTTTGTTCTTTACCCTCTCAGCACCTCTGAGTCTCTCAAGGGCTTATGGGCACATGGGGGTACTTACAAATTCTGTGCAGGCATAAGGAGCCTAAGTGTCACTCATAGGATGGGGAAAGGCAATTTTGAGAAACTTAGATCCTTCTTGGTTTCCCTCTATGACATTTAATTTTCCAGTTCTTCAGGCTAAAACAGGCAGATTTCAGGCTTTTTATTCCCTGAGAATCATACCTATGTTTTACCCCCATTCAATAATTCTCAAGGTCAACCTATGGCAAGTGTCCATTTGTCTATACCATGGAAGAACTCTGATTTAATCCACAGGCTGTTCCTCAATATGTCAAGGGGATAGACAGAAGAAATTAGAATACCCTTTTGTCCTTTACAAGGCTGGCTCTTAAGCCTTTCATCTTGCTACTCTCTCTAAAATATGATTTTTAAATGTCAGAAGCTAAATGCCGACTTTTTCTTTTGCTTTATGTACCTGCTGTAACAACAGTCTTCCAGAGGCAGACAGGTGT
Source organism: Tamias sibiricus (assembly GCA_025594165.1). Classification (NCBI taxonomy): domain Eukaryota; kingdom Metazoa; phylum Chordata; class Mammalia; order Rodentia; family Sciuridae; genus Tamias; species Tamias sibiricus. Next base: position 119,195,548 of record CM046657.1, on the reverse strand, counting down.
CTTCAGTTGTCTAGGGGAAAGTCATAGTCACAGAAATTCAAAATGAAAAGAAAAATCTTACTGGTGGATTTTAGAATACTTTTTGAAGTTCTTCCATGAAGTTTAAAATTAACACTTCCCAACTCTTCTCCCCTGGCTTGGGCACAGATGGTCTATGCAAGGATTCTTCAGTCCCAGAAACTTGGACTAGTCAAGCTTTGTCTGATGCATAAAAAGAATAGGTAGAGATGCACACCTGCAATCCCAGTTACTTGGAAGGCTATGTCAGGAGGACCACAAGTTCAAGCCCAGACTAGGCAACTTATCAAGAACCTGAGTCAAAATAAAATAAAAAGGACTAGGGATGTAGCTCAGTAATAGAGAGATTGCCTAGCATGCATGAAGTTCTGGGTTCAATCTTCAACACTGCTAAATGAATAAATAAATAAAATTAAAAGTGTTTAAATGTCCTTTCTGTAACAACAACAACAACAACAAAAAAAAAAAAAAAACTTGCTAGGCATTCTTCTGTACCAAATATTCACCAATCCAATAATTCCTCCAAGGAAGCTATTGATTCCCCCATTTTTTTAGATGTGAAATGGAAGGCTCAAAAGGCATTAGCCCGAGCCAGGCACGGTGGCGCACGCCTGTAATCCCAGCACTTTGGGAGGCTGAGGCAGGAGGATCGTGAGTTCAAAGCCAGCCTCAGCAATGGCGAGGCACTTAGCAACTCAGTGAAACCCTGTCTCTAAATAAAATACAAAAAAAAAAAGGGCTGGGGATGTGACCCAGTGGTCGAGTGCCCCTGAGTTCAATCCCCAGTACCACACACACACACACACACAAAAGGCATTAGCCCATCCCCAGATTGCACAGTTATTAAGCATCTGTTTCACTGGAAGCCCTCAGAAGAAGGTGTGGCCACATGAATGTGGTGAAGGTAGAGCTAGGGTGTGCAGCTTTGAGAAAGAAGGGCATGGAGAGGCTGCTGCACTGGTAACAGATGCCCAGGAAGCAGGCTGTTGGATCATTACCTTCATCTCTGCTCTGACATGTTCTAGAGCACTGGCTGGAGGCAGAGGAATAAACAAAGAAGCTTCTGGGAAGGGTTCCCCAGAATGTATGTGATTCTATGATAGAGAGAATCCTAAGCAGGTTGAGGACAGGGGTGAAAGTAATAGAATTCAAGCCATTTTCCAATCTTCCTTTGGGGTAGAACAGGGCTTTTCCATTTCTTCAGCAATTTGGTGGAGTCTCTCATTTCCCAGCATTGTAAACTCCTCTCCCTCCTTTTCAGAGTTTATTGGAGTTCTGTCCTGGCAGGGACTCTCCTCCTCAGGAACAAGAAGTACGAGGTGGAGACAGGCTAGGTTGGGACACAAGGTCCATTTGAGTGTATGTTCCAGCCCAGTGCTCTCACAGAGCCCGGATCCTCATCTGCCCTGGGAGAGGGGCTCAGTGCAGACAAGCAAAAATACTGCTGGGCCCCCAGCGCCCCCAACAATGGAACCTGCGCTGAAGATTATGTCCTAAGCAGATACCCCCGTCCAAACTGGGGATGTAGGGCCTGGAAACTAGAAAATGCCAGGTCTGAGAGAGAGGAAAGAACAAGTCCAGCAATACACAGAGCTCTGTGTATTCAGAGGGAAGTTGGCAGGGTTGCTTTCGGGCAGAGAAACTCCGAGTGGTACAAAGGGACGTGCCCAGAGTGGAGAAATCATGCTAATTGTCTGCACCAGAGCTGAAGAACGCCACCCAAAATGAAGAGAGAAAGGGGAGCCCTGTCCAGCGCCTCCAGGGCCCTACACCTCGCTCCTTTTGTCTACCTACTTCTGATTCAACCAGGTAGGAGAGCGGAAGGGTAAGAAAGTCTGGAGAAAGGACCCCGGACTTTGAAAGGAGAGGGAGGGGAGAGTGAAGGGCCTGAATGCCTTTGGGGTGGGAGGAGGGGAGAGAGCTCAGCGGTCGTGGGAAGCATCTCAGTGAATTCAGGCATTAGTGTTGAATGTATTTCTTCACTCCCTGTGCCTCCCGCACAGCCTCTCTGGCCCGCTCCCCCAAAAGGCTGCATGACTCTGAAGCTCCCACGGCATTCAGTGCATTAGATGGAGGGCATTCTGCCACTTCTTATGGGATGACTTTCTGGCGTGGGCCAGTCCAACATTCTTTCCAAGGGATTATGGTGGGGCTTGGAGGGAGGGGCAGGGGAAATCTTGGTTTTGAGCCTCCTGAAACCCCCACTCCAGCTTCTGAGTATAGAACAGCATGGGAGGTGAAAGAAGCTTTGGAGTTAATAAGCCTCCTGCTTCGGAATAGAAATACCAATCTTTCCATAATTCACTCCTTGCCAGACATTTACTTCCTGCAGTGCCCCCTACCACCTCCTTGGAGAATTGATCTAATTTTAAATACTGTAGATGTATTTATGTGTACACACGCGCACGTGCACAATTCCAAAGAGCCGAGGAATGCACAACTTAGTGGAGCGAACAGATGCAGAGATCGCTTTAATCAAATGCAGGCACTACTGTGAGTCAGATATGCAGATGATGCACAGGAATCAGAAAGGTCACTCACCCCCATGCAGGAAGCTGGTGCTGGTGGCGCAGGATGAGGGTGGGGGGATATCAGGGTGGTTTCCTGGTAGAAGAAATGTCTGCACTGAATTTTAAAGGATGAGAAAAATAGGTGGGAGTGGGAGTAGGTATTATTCTTGGGAAAATGGGCAAAGGGCAATAGCTTGAAATAGCATCATGTGTTTAGGCAGAGCCCAGCAGTTCATCATGATGGAGAGGAAAGTGTGAAATGAGTTAGAAAAAATCTTTGTGCCATACTCAGAAGCCTGGAATATAAGCTATAAATGATGGATTGGGAAGGGGAATTATGTGGCTTTTAATTAGAAGATGGGTTGGGTCATACCTTTCAGATATATCACTCAATCTTCAGTGGGGCATTGGAGGGGAAACTAGAAGCAAATAAGAAAGAAAGCTTATTACTAGCTTTCTATGGCAGCTATAACAAGTACCATAAACTGAATGGCTTAAACATCAGAAATTCACTGTCTCAGAGTTCTGGAAGCCAAAAATTGAAGATCAAGGTATTGACATGGCCATGCTCCCACTGAATGTTATTCCACTGTGAGACTATACCACAATTTATTTATCTATTCAGTGTTAGTTTTTAGGGTTTTTGTGTTGTTTTATTTGTTTTGTTTTGGTGCCAGGGATTGAACCCAGAGGCACTTAACCACTAACCCACATCCCCAGCCCTTTTAATTATTTTATTTTGAGTCAGGGTCTCACTAAGTTGCTTAGGACCTTGCTAAGTTGCTGAGACTGGCTTTGAACTTGCAATCATCCTGCCTCAGCTTCCTGCACTGCTGGAATTACATGCATGCACCACCATGCTCAGCTATCTATTCAATTTTAACAGACACTTTGGTTGTTTCTAAACCAACCCAACCAACTCAGCCCCATAGGACTTTATGAATACAGTTGTTAAAACATTCTTGTATATGTCTTTTGGTAAACAGATACACACACACACATTCTTCAAGGGATATACCTTAGAGTAGAATTATTGACTTCTAGGGTGTATTAGTACTTTTTCCATTACTATGACAAAATACTTGAGGCTGGGTAACTTTCTAAAGTAAAGAGGTTGATTTAGCTCATGGTTCTGGCATCAGCTCAGCCCTAATGAGGACATCATTAAGGATGGGAGGATAAAGAGGGAGAGATTACTCGGTGAGACAGAAAGCCAAAAATTGACTGGAGGTCCCATGGGAACCATGTTAATCCCTTCCAAGGACACACCCCCAATCCCTAAGGACCTCCCAAAGGCTTCAGTGCCTCTTAATACCACTACACTGAGAACCAAGCCCCCAAAACATGCACCCTTGAGGGAAAGCTCTTCAACTATACCCAAACCATAGCATAGAGTATATAAATATTTAGCTTTAGTAGATACAGCACATTTTCAAAAGTGGTTATATCAATTTACACTCCCACCAACACGTATGAGAGTTTCAGGTGATCCATATCTTCACTAGCAATAGTATTTACTCTTTTTCATCTTGGCCATCCTAGTGAGTATTTTAATGGTATTTTATGGCTTAAAATTGCATTTCCATGATAATTAATCAATGATAATTAATCAAATTGAGCTTTTTTCCTTTTTTTTTTTTTTTTTTTTTTTTTGGCACCAGGGATGGAACTCAGAGGCACTTGACCACTGGGTCACATCTCCAGCCCTTTTTTGTATTTTATTAGAGACAGGGTCTCACTGAATTGCTAAGTGCCTCATCATTGCTGAGGCTGGTTTGAACTCGCGATCCTCCTGCCTCAGCCTCCCAAGTGCTGGGATTACAGCTGAGCGTCACCACGCCCGGCTTTTTTACACATTTTTATTACCATGTGGATATCCTTTTTGTAAAGTATCTATTTCAAGTCTTTTGCACATTTTCCTATGGATTTATCTGAAATTTTTTAAAAAACTTATTGACTTGTAGGAGTTTTAAAAATATAGTTCTAATATGAGTCCTTTTATAAGATTAATGTATTGCAAGTAACTTCTGTTGTATGGCTTGATTTTTCACTTCCTAAATGGTGAAATTTTATCTTTTAATGAACAAAAAAACTCTTAATTTTATGTGCCCAGTCTATCATTTGCTACTTTTACAGTTGTTACTTTAGTGTCCTAAGAGATCTGAGTCTTCCCTCAAGTCATGGAGATAATCTCCTATCTTTTCTTTTTTAAATGTTTCCCTTTTCACATTTAGATCTACAATCCATCTAGAATTGATATTTGTATAAGATGTGATGTAACAATCAAGTTCATTTTTGTTTTCTACATGGCCCAGAACTATTTACTGGGGGGAGGGGCTTTCCCTACTCCACAACAGTGTCATAAATTGAGAGAGAAATTGCCATAAATTGAGCAGTAATATTTAAGTCTGTTCTCTATTCTGTTCTGTTATCTGTATTGATGCCATATCACCAAGTAAACCTCATGGGTTTTGATTAGTATTGTATTTAAATTATAGAACAGTTTGGGAGAGCTGACAACTTAACAATAGTGATTATTTTTAATCCACAAACATAGTAAACCTCCCTCCGTGTGCTATCTTAGTACATATTAGCCAGGTACATACTCCTGGACATCTACTCTCCTTGGGGAGTAGATTAAAAAAACCCTGGGCTTTCTCTTCCTGGATCTCAAAGTCCTTCTTCATAGTTTCTGTTTCCTGAATTTCTCCTACATCTCTCAATGGTTGACACGTTAAATGATTTCACATTCTTGTGGTCCCTTGTAGGCCTCAACAGGATAATGACCTAAGAAGAACACAATAACACCAACATTTACACAATAAGTGATGCACCTATGCAGTAATAATAGAGGAAGGAGGTTGTTTTCTCAGGCCATCATTAATTAGAGAGGATATTAAAAAGCAAAAGCAGAGCCCAGTACAGTGGCACATGCCTGTAATCCCAGGAACTCTAGAGCCTGAGGCAGGAGGATGTTCAAGGACACACTGGACGGCTTATAGAGACTCTGTCACAAAATTAAAAAAAAAAAAAAATACAAAGGACTGGAAATATAGCTCAATGCCCCTGGATTCAATCCCCAGTACAGAAAGAAAGAAACACACACACACACAGAGAGAGAGAGAGAGAGAGAAAGAGGCAGTGAACAACATATTTTTCCTTTTAGAAGACAGAGCCATGTGCTGCCTTGGATTATTATGTGCAGTTTTGATTACTTTTAAAGGAAGATAATATAGTTGGCAAGAGCCCAGGCAAGAGTATCTATGATGGCTAAAGTGTTTGAGGGTTTGAGGGACTCATTCATGGAGAACAGACCCAAACAAAAAATCCTTCAGATAAAAGGGACATAACTGCTGTCTTCAGTGTTAGTATGGATAAGATGTATAGAGAACAAATTCAAGAATACAAGTTTGGCACCACCCCTCTGGCACTTTTCTTAAAAGTTAAATCTAAGACGAATGCTGGTAATAGGAAACTTATAGTCGGCACAGGCAGTCCATAAAACAGAGGAGATGGTGATTTTCTTAGGGAAAGAAGCTAAAAAGGGAACTTGAGGCTCCGTGAAGGTACCTACTTATATTTTGAAGCTTGGCACTCCTCCATGTCACAGCAGGTCAAAAATCCTACTTGAGGGGATGCCTCTGACCTAAGCCAGCACAGCATTGTTTAGGTTGATAGGAACAGCTTGCTGAGATGTTGATTTCCTTTTGTTCAGCCTCTGGTGGGAACAGGAGACTTTCTACATAATGATGCCTCAGAGACAATGATTAAAAGTTAATCGTTTCTACAGGTTGAATAGTTCTTGTCTCTTTTATTTCCACTCTGGATTGGAGTTGTTAGCCATTTCCTCATTTCTGTGTCCTGCTTTGACTCCTGTCCCAGTCCCCTGTGTCCCTTGAAAGTTGTGGAACCCTGAACTTAACAGAATTTTGATTCTGGCTGTAGTTTTTGGAAAACAGTGTTTTCCAGCTTCTGAGAAAAGCTGCTCCATTCACTTACAAATGTGTGCATGCATCCCTTTGACCCAAGGGTATCCCCATGTTCACAGGCATAGGAGGACCCCAATTAGATGAGGGTGAGGCCTCAGGCAAACCTTAGGCTGCAGCTTCCCAATTTTTCCTGCCAGAGTAAACCAAGTGTAAATTGGGGGTGAAAAATCAGAATTGAGGGGAAAAGACATCACAAAATGGTTCCTGGAATTTTGGAATGGAATAGAAAAATGTAGAAGCCAGGGAAGCTCAAGGGAGGTCAGAGATTATAGAAGGGAGAGGAAAATCCCTTCCAGTTGTCCTTGAGACCAGGAATGTCATTGCCTAGCCTCCTGGAAGAAGGAAATAAGAAACCTCAAAGTTTGGTGCTTGAGGTCTGTATTAGTCATTTTTCTATTGCTATAATAAAATAAATGATGCTGTGTATCTTATAAAGAAAAGAGTTATTTAGTTCATGACTTTGGAGACAGAAAGTCTAAACAGCAAGGTGCCAGCTCTGGTAACTGTCCTCCCCCGCCCAACTATATCATATCATAACAGATAGAAACAGAGAGTATGTGTAAGAGGGAGAGATCACATGGGAAAACAAGAAGCCAGAAAGTAGGGAGGAGTTAGCTTCATTCTTTGGTAACAACTTACTCTATTCAGAATTAACTCAGGGTCCCACAATACCTACTTTAATCCCTTGCAAGGTCTGTATCCCCAAAGAGCTGTTCAACTCCCACCTCTTAAAAGTTTCACCACCTCTTAATACTGCCACATTGGTGACTAAGTTTCCAATGCATAAACCCTTGGAGGACAAACTTCATCCAGACCACAACAGGATCATTACATAGATTTGCTAAACTCTGGGAGGTCTCTGTACATATAAGCCTGATGTATATACCACAATGTTTTGGACAGGGTCTTGAGGGTGGCAGGGATAGATGTTCCTCAGCCATTTGATCACCACTACTGTGGCCTGTAGTGAAGCTCCATGATTTTTCTCAGGATCACCTCAAGTCATGCATACTAAAGCCTGTTTGCCTACTCAGGGAAATATGAAAGCTTGTTTTTCCAAATCAAGCAGATCTGGGACCTCGCATTTGCTGGGCAGGGAATACCATTTAGATAATCACAGAAACTAGAAGTTGGAAGAAACATTATGGATCATGTGACCAAATAGACTTCAGTCTAGCTCCCCAAGTTATCAGAGAAGACAGAAGTCAGATCTTCACCACCCCTTCTACCAAAGTAGGTGAGCTTGAATGATATTTCATTTATTTTCATTATTATGTGAGATTTTGTAGGAACTTTTACAAAAAATACTTGAAAATAGTTAATTTTGTCCATTCTACTGCCCCCAAATTAAGACTTCCATTCAATAACAAGTGTACAGCATTCAGATACTCACATCTATGGCAGCTGCAGTCATTAGAACCTGTGAGGCCATCTAGCCTATACTCATATTATCTATGAGTTATTATCTATGAGTTATTATCTATGAGATTACTCATAGATAATATGAGTAGTATATTTTGGGGAATCTGATCCCCAAACAAATAAGTCCCCTAGGTCAATAAGGCTCAAATCCTGAGTCCCAATCTCGTGTTCTCTCTACACAACAATAAATGATACATATATTGTACTTTATAGTCCTATGAATGTGATAAGGGAGTTATTGTTATTATTCTTATTTTATAGAAGAGAAGAATGAAGGCTTAGAAAGATTGCTTGCCCAAATCCACACAGCCAACAAGTGATTAGGGCCTAGTCTTACAAGGTCCTTCTGATTCCAAACTCTTTGTTCTACCCATCCAAATCCCTCCTATGTAGGGAATACAGATTGGGACAGAGTTTGGGTGAATTCCCCAAACTACTGACCCAGTTGTAGGACTGTTCTGCACTGGAAGGTGTAGGAAGATACTCTATGCATCTGGGGTAAGCATAGGGGAGGATTTGAGTAGGAAATAGTCATGTTGTTTTCAGGCCCATAAGCCCCTCTTTATTGACACTGTCTTAGGACACAGTCCTTTCCTTATGAATCTGTGTTCTTGTGATACCTCTGTTTCCCACCAACCCCCTCCCTGATCAAGAAGATCTGACAAATTCACCTTGATGTCTAATGAACTACAAACCTCAGTGGGTAGGGATTTCTGTCTGTCTTGCTCTTGACTTATCCTAAAGTCATAGGAAAGTGTCAGGCACCTAGGAAGTGCTCAGTGAGGATTTCTACAAATGAAGCACATAGAGTGTGGACTAGGTGGAAACTTCTGGATGAGGAAGGCAATAAGGAAAAGTGCCAGAGAGGCAGAGGGCCAGGCGAAAGAAGGATGAAGGGCCATTGGAATAAGCAGAGGGGCACAGAGCTCCTGTGGGAGAAGGGATGGCACTGACAGTAAGAAGCAAGGACTGGCAGTGAGTGACAATCACAAAGGGGTGAGGCTTTGGGAAATCAGAGGGCTTAGTGGCATGAGGGCCTTACTCTATCCTCTTCACCGTGGGCCTCTGTTCACAGACCCCCTGGAGGGGGTGAACATCACCAGCCCGGTGCGTCTGATCCATGGCACAGTGGGGAAGTCAGCCCTGCTTTCCGTGCAGTACAGCAGCACCAGCAGCGACAAGCCTGTTGTGAAGTGGCAGCTGAAGCGGGACAAGCCCGTGACCGTGGTGCAGTCCATTGGCACAGAGGTCATTGGTACCCTACGGCCTGACTATCGAGACCGGATCCGGCTCTTTGAAAATGGCTCCCTGCTTCTCAGCGACCTACAGCTGGCTGACGAGGGCACCTATGAAGTGGAGATCTCCATCACTGATGACACCTTCACTGGGGAGAAGACCATCAACCTCACTGTCGATGGTAAAGCATTCTGGCAGAGAAGGAGGCAGGACAGGAGACTGGGCCTGGGGCAGCACACTAGCTAGACCCAGGGAAAACCAACACAAAAGCTCCTGAGGAGCTGAGAGTGGGCCACTGGATGTTACAAGTTAAACATAGGCACGGCTAACATGGCTAGAATCCTTCTATGTGCCAGAAACTATTCTAAGTGCTTTGCATGTGTCAACTTATTTAATGCTTATAAAAATCTAAGGATAGTTAATGTCATTCTCCCAGATGGGGAGGAAATTGAGACACAGAAGGGTTGAATAACTTGCCCAAATTAACAAAACTAATAGAGCCAAAATTTTGAACCCAAGTAGTTGGGCCTCGGTTATTCTAATAAAATGTTTTCCAGGTGGAGTCAGTTTAAGACGTTAAAACCCAGTGGTTGCTAGATGCAGTGGCACACATCTATAATCACAGCTTCTTGGGAGGGTGAGTTGGGAAGATGGCAAGTTCAAGGCCAGCCTTGGCAATTTAGCAAGATCCTGTCTCAAAACAATAATAAAAAGATCTGGGGATGTAGCCCAGTGGTAGAGTGCCCTTGGATTCAATCCCAAGTACCTAAAAAGAAAAACCAAAACCAAAACAAAACACACACAAAATACCAGTGGTGTTGGAAAGGTATTTGGAAAGACAGGGATAAAAGCAGACACTATGGCTGTCTCGTTTAGCACTGTTTCCCCCGGGCCTACTATTAGGTATCTAATAGTGAATGAATGAATGAATGAATGAATGATGGAAGAGAACTGGACTGATGACTCCTGAAAGGTCTACTTAGCCCACAGAATGAGTTATGGTATAGTGTGTTGGAAGACAGAGAGTAAAGAAGGAAAAGGGAAAATCTTTTTAACCCATGACTGTTTCCTTCACCTTTGGGGCTCAGTGCCCATTTCAAGGCCACAGGTATTAGTGGCTTCAACCACTGTGTTGGAGCTCAGTGAGGCCTTCACCCTGAACTGCTCCCACGAGAATGGCACCAAGCCCAGCTACACCTGGCTGAAGGACGGCAAGCCCCTCCTCAATGACTCGCGAATGCTCCTGTCCCCTGACCAAAAGGTGCTCACTATCACCCGTGTGCTCATGGAGGATGATGATCTGTACAGCTGTGTGGTGGAGAACCCCATCAGCCAGGTCCGCAGTCTGCCTGTCAAGATCACCGTGTACAGTGAGTCTCTCTGCCCGCCCCAGAGGCAGGTGCCCATTGAGACAAAGAACATCCTAGAGAGTGATCCTGGAGGGAGAGAGAGGGAGCAGAGATTGGGTCAGCTATCCATGGAGAACAGCAACAGGTGGGAAGAGGGCTCTATGCAAGTTCCACTATCAGCTGACCATGCTACCTGAGGGTCCTTCTCTTTTCCTTCAGCTGCTCTCTCTACCACATCTGCTGCCCCTCTGAAGTCTCTCCCACTTCTCCACTTCTCTCTAAATATAGGAAGAAGCTCCCTGTATATCATCTTGTCTACAGGAGGCATATTCCTCCTTGTGACGTTGGTGACAGTCTGTGCCTGCTGGAAACCCTCCAAAAAGTCTAGGTAACTCTTCAAGTTCCACACCCTGAGTACCCTGGTCCTTTAGTCCATTCCAACCTCAAGCTCTATTTATTATTTAATAACATTTAATTATTTAATAATAATAATAATTATTATTATACTGGGGATTGAACCCAGGGGCACTTACCCATTGAGTCACATCTCCAGCCCTATTTTTGTTTTTTATTCTGGACTGGCAACTGCCACCTGCCTGTTCTTAAGTCTCTCTAGATGCCTTGCCTCCCAGGATTGTGCACTTCCTCCCAGGAGATGTGCTCTTCTATTATGCATGAATCTGCATCTTGTGCTCACCACTTCTGACCACCCAGCACTATTCATAATAGTTTCACTTGCTGAGCAGCTTCATTGAGCGAGGCACTGTGGCTGGTATTAGCAAGCTACCTTTTAAGTTTAATTACCTGAAGTTTACAGATAAAGACACTGAGACTCAGATTGGACTAATGACTTACCTACAATCAGAGTGCTAGGGACAACCTCAAGATGCAATCCTAGCTGTGACCCATTTAAAAGTTCATGGACTGCCTCCTATTCCCACCACACCCATCTTCCTGTAACAAGGTTTCTTTCATGGCCATCAGAACCAGCACACCCCCTCCCCCTTCCTTTCCTGCTCCTATTCAATATCTCTGTTTTTGGTGGGGGGTTGGACTGCTTCATAGGAAGAAGAGGAAGTTGGAGAAGCAAAACTCCCTGGAATACATGGATCAGAATGATGACCGCCTGAAACCAGAAGGTGAGCTCCTAACCACTCACTCACCAATGCCATGGGCACTCAGAGCAGTGGGGTTCTGGGAAAAGGCAGAAATGGGCAACAAGAAGCCAGATCTGCAGGACCACTTCCTCCACCTACTGCTCCAAGACTTCAGAGTAGGGAGAGGCACAGCCAAGGTAGGACCTCAAGTATTCAGATATGTTGGTGGAGGTTTGTGGCGGGTCTTGACTAGCCACAGGGATCAAAGAGCATAGAAGCAGGCTGGTGGAGAGGGTCTGTACCTGGCCAGCCACCCCATTCTTTCCCCTGTGCAGCAGACACTCTCCCACGAAGTGGAGAACAGGAACGAAAGAACCCCATGGCCCTCTATATTCTGAAGGACAAGGTAAGCAGTTCTGGGGTGGGTGCCCCCTCCCATGCAGTGAACTCCTAGCACATTCTCGAGATCCTTACTATATTCGTATACCTTTATAGTACTTGGAATACTTGTGAAATCTTTGTGTCATGCCTATTCTAGAGATTGAAAAATAAGGCCGAGCAAGGTGAAGTGATGTGCACAGTATTACACAAGTAAATAAGTAACAGATATAGGTTTCAAACCTAGGTTTTTGGACATCACCTCTGGAGATTTTCCAACTATTCCATGACTATGTCCCAGGCTGTCCAAGATAGATGGAAAGAGGAAAATAAAGGGACAAAGCTCTCCATGCACATCAACATTTCCTGAGCACCTATGATGTGCCAGATCCCATGCTAAGTGTGATGCGTTCCAAGAAAAACCAAATCCATATATGCCGCCTTCCAGGGGATAGCAGTGTGGAGGAAACTGGGATTCCATCTCGGTAGCCCCAGCGCCCTCTAACTCGAGGCACGCTCCCAGATTGTGCCGGCTGTCCTCTGACCCCTGCAGCGCGTGTCCTTGCAGGACTCCCCGGAGCCCGAGGACACTTCCTCTCCAGAGCCTCGGAGCGCGACAGAGCCTGGCCCGCCGGGTTACTCGGTGTCGCCTCCCGTGCCAGGCCGCTCTCCAGGGATGCCCATCCGCTCAGCCCGCCGCTACCCGCGCTCCCCAGCGCCCTCCCCGGCCGCGGGTCGAACACACACGTCGCCACCGCGGGCTCCAAGCTCGCCCGGCCGCTCGCGCAGCGCCTCGCGCACCCTGAGGACTGCGGGAGTGCACATAATCCGCGAGCAAGACGAGGCCGGCCAGGTGGAGATCAGCGCCTGAGCTCCCCAGGGACCTCGGCAACGCGCCCAATCCCTGCAGCTTACTGCCTGGGGTGCGGGGCCCGGAAGCCCACGTGCCCCTGGCCCGGGCACAAGGGAAGGCTGGGCGGGGAAGCAGGTATACTGGGTGCGCGTATGTGAGCATGCGCAGATGGGGGTTGGTCCCGGCGGAGCGGTGAAGGTTGATCTGATGGTGAAACTCGGTTGCGTTTGCTCTGTGTTCTCAGTGGGTGTGAGTTGTGCCCTTTTAGGACCATATAGATAATTATATTTCTGGCCCAATCCCTGAAAGGGTCTTATGAAAACTAACATCAGTAACCTAACCCTCATGACTGTCCCCTGCTATTTCTAGGGAGATCTTTCGATTTCCACCCACCTCCCTTTCCTCCAAAAGAGCGCCTCATGGCGTGGTTTTTTTTTTTTTTTTTTTTTTTTTTTTTTTTTTTTTTTTTTTTTTTTTTTTTTTTTGTACCAGGGATTGAACTCAGGGGCACTCGACCACTGGGCCACATCCCCAGTCCTTTTTTGTATTTTACTATAGACAGGGTCTCACTGAGTTGCTAAGTGCCTCGTCATTGCTGAGGCTGGCTTTGAACTCGCGATCCTCCTGCCTCAGCCTCCCAAGTACTGGGATTACAGGCGTGCGCCACCACGCCCGGCACATGGCGCTTTTTTTGACCAGCCCAGATTGGCGGGACAATTTGCCCACAATGCACGATAGTCCTTAATTAAGAAGTCCGATGGGGGGCGGGGAGTCCGATGTCCGTTCCTGGTTTGTATAAGGGCAACTCTGAGCGCAGAGGAAGCATTGTGAAGGCAGCGTCTTAGAGCACGGCCTCTGGGTGCCTGATTTCTGGGTCCCTGAAGGTGGTGAGGGACGAGCGGAGGAGCCCAAGTACACTCCTTTGACCCCAGACCTGAGCCTTAGCAAGGGCAAAGCACTCAAGCCTCTGGTGTTTGGCCTCTTTCCAAAGCCTCCCTCAGCAGCATGCCATGCCAAACATTCTTTTTGTTCTTGTTCATGAAAAGAGGAGAGAGGTGGGTTCATTCCTATAGAGAAGCGCATGCCCACTCTTCTGACCCAGAAGCTATACAGGTGGGGAACTGTTTTTAACACCTCACACTCTGCCTTCTGCCCGACTTCCTTATAAAACAAGCCTTTCAAACAATCATCATCCGGGAAGGTTCTTGAGCTCCCTCCAACTATTAGAGAATAAGATTCTTATCTATAGAAAAAAACGGCCCGGAGTGGGTGAGGTGGGGTGGAAGGAAGAAAGAAACTTGTTGCTTCCAAGCATGTCAGGGTAACAGCAATCCAACTCTTGTCCTCCTGTCCCACCTACCTGGCTCCCAGATGCTCAGATCCCAGTCACTGGACAAGGCAAACTCCTTAATCATACTAACACCTGAATATGGAGAGGCTGAGCCACTGTGTACCCAGGCCATGCCCAGGCCACTGCCTCTCAGAACAGTTTGAGAGAAAGAGAGAGAGAAGCAATAATCTACTGTGTGAGGAGAGAAGATAGTGAAAAAGTCGAAAGAGAAGGAGGCATTCTCCTGGGTATTCTGTCCTCTCCTCCCTAATGACCCCAGGGGCTCTAGCATCCTCTGCCCCTTCCAACTCCTAAACTCCAGCTCTGACTCTCCACCATCCCAGTCCCAAGATGCCTATACCCATGACCTCCACACAGGGGCACACTTTGCCCTAGCCCCAAAGGCAGTAAGATTTCTTGGCCACCCCCCTTCTCACTTCAACAGGGGGCCTCTCAGCTTCCTGCCCCTGTGCACTTCCCCAGGCTCATGAGCAGGTGTGTCTTTGCAGCTCCCCTTAGCCATAACCCTTCCCTTAACCTTCACAGTGCTTCATCCATCATGAGATAATGCATGTAGAGGAAAATTGCTTAGGTAGGTGGGAAATGCAAGACTTGAAGAAGGGGGTACCTGCTGGTCAGCCTTGAGACACAGGGATGGAGGTTAGGACGAGATGAGAGCACACCACACTCTGGTGCTGAATCCCTGATGGGCCAGCTTGCCAGGCTCAAGCCAAATCTGCCTTAAATTGGGAGGGGGATAAATAAGGAAGTATTTTTTGTTTGTTTGTTTTTGTTTTTGTGTTTTATTTTGATCTTCATCTTTGTATTACTAGCATCTAGCAGAGTGCCTAGCACATACTGGATGCTCAATAAACTTTTGATGAATGACTTTATTCTGCTTAATCAAGGAGAACAAAATGAACAACTTAAACATATATTTCCTTTTTCTCTTTTCTTCTCTTTCATCATCCTTGACCCTCTTTTTCAACCCCAAATGGTCCACTCCAAAATCATCACTCATTCATTCATTCAGATGTTCTTTTATTTATTCAACAAACATTTATCTACCATGGACTAGACCCTGTACTAGACAGTGGGGCATAATGGCATAACCATGCCATGGCCTTTACCCATAAGACAATCTCATGGAGGAAGACAGATAAGTAAGTAGATTTTTATAATAAAATATGTAAGATGCAATGATAAAAGGAGATCCAAGTTGCTCTGGAAACATGTAGGAAGGTCATCCTACCCACATTAGGTGTTATCGGCAAAGGTATCTTGAAGAAAAACAAGTCTGAGCTTAGTTTTAGAAGGATTAGTTAGCCAGTTAGGTTAATAAAAAGGATGAGAGGACACATTTCAAACAGAAGGAGAAGCAAATATAAAAGCTTGGGAAACTGCCTGGTTGTGCACACCTGTAATCACAGTGATGTGGGAGGCTGAGGCAGGAAGATCCAAGTTGAGGCCAACCTCAACTTAGTGAGACCCTGTCTCAAAAAATAAGAAGGACTAGTACCAAAGAGGGAAAAAAGTTGGGGGGTACAAGACACATGGAGAATTAAGGGTACTAAGCCATGGCAGTAGATAAGATTCTTTCGTGAGACTGTATAAAGTGGAAAGTGAAGAAGGCTGAATATATTGCTTTAAAGACATCATATATGAAAATGTTAAAAGGACCTCACCAAGGAGGCTAAAAAGGCATATCCCCTGAGATAAGAGGAAATATAGGAAATAATGGCATCACACAATCAAAGAAGAAAGTTTACAGAAAAAAAAGGAGCATTCAAGATTGCAGAGGGGGTTCACATATGAAAAGGAGTTAAAAGTGTGCACATTAGGAGATAGGGATGTAGCTAAATGGTAGAGTGCTTGCCCAGCATGCAGGAGGCCCCTAGTTTGCTCCCCATCACCACAGACACACACTTAAAATTAGCACATTAAATTTGTCAGCAAGGGGAACTTGATCAATTTAGCATAAGTAGTTTCAGTCATATAGTGAGAATTAAAACCGATTGCAATAGGTGAGAAATGATTGCTATGTAGTTCTGCTAAATGCCTGAGAGGTCTTCCTATTTCAAGGTGTTGCTTAAGCTCTCTTTGTTTTGTATTATTGACCTTTGAGAGATGGGGGAAATTTCCCCAGGGCCAGAAACAAAACAAAATTAAGAAGTACAGCAAGTTCAGAGTATTTCGTACTTATAAAATGTAGGATTCAGGGGCTGGGCTTGTGGTTCAGTGATAGAATGCTTGCCTCTCAGCACCACATAAAAATAAATGAATAAAATAAAGGCCCAACGGCTGGGGTTGTGGCTCAGTGGTAGAACACTCGCCTGGCATGTGCACGGCCTGGGTTCGATCCTCAGCACCACGTACAAATAAACCTATTGTGTACAGCTAAAGCAAATAAATAAACATTTTTAAAAAATAAAATAAAGGCCCATCAACAACTAAAAAATAATTTAAATAAATAAATATTTTTTTAAATGTGGGATTCCCCGGGGGCATATATTCATATTGTCTTTGGAATGGAAGACTAGACTTTAGCAACAGCAAGATGGCAAAGCAATTGCTTTAAAAAAAATTTTTTTTTTTTTTTAATGGTAGTGGTGGTGCTGGGGATTGAACCCAGGGCCTCAAACATGCCAGATAAATGCTCTACTACTGAGGTACATTCCCTGCCCCATAATGGCAAGGTGGGAGAATCAAACTAAGTCTCCTAGATTAAGATGGAATCCAGAAAGGGGTCCCTAGTTGGCATCATCTCACACTCTTAACAAATAAAAATGCACACCCTCCCTGAAGAAAAACTGGTAAAATTTTAACAGATTAAGATCAACCAAAATTTAAGTTACAAGTAAAGGCCATTAAACACACAAGGAAACAAATCACTATGTATGAGCATCAGAAGATATAAGAGGCAATAGATTTAAATGCTTGAAGCCTTGAGATATTGAGACAGAAATAACGTAATTATGGAATACTTAAAGACATAGAAGATAAAATTACAAAAAAAAAGAACAAGCAATAAGATACTATAAAAAGTGATCAAATTTGAAAAGGAACAATAAAGAACCTTTGTAAATTAAAATATAAATTATAAAAAAGGTCATATAGCACATTAAATACAGCTAAAGAGTTAATTAACTGGAATGAGTCTAAAGAAATTATTTAGAATAAGGCACAGAGAGACAAGGAAATAAAAAATACTTTAAGAAAGAGGTTAAGGGTATGGTATGTATAATGAAAAAGTGCTACATTTAATCAAGACCTCAAAGGAGAAAACATAAATAATGGAAGGGAGGCCATGTTTTAAGTTTAATGAATGGAACTTTGCTGGAACTCATGACAAACAAAAATACATACACAAGAAGGTTAATAAATAAGAAATATAAAATGATGTCTACATCTACATAACATGTAATAAAACTAGGTTATACTAAACACACACAAAAAAATCTTGAACAGAAAAATGGATCTTGTACATTTAGAGAACAATAATGGTAAAAATCCTCAGGAAGTAAGATATCATCAGGAAGTAGAATAATATCTTCAAAACAAAAATACTTAACTAAGTACAAATACTTTGTACTTAACAAAACAAATTTTCAAATGTGAGAATAACATAAAGATAATATTTAAAAACTAGGAGTTTATATTAACAGTATAGGAACTTCTAATAGATGTATATGACTAGAAGAAGAAAAAATATTCCAAAAGAAAGGTTTGATATGCAAGAAAAAATAGTAACCAAATAAGTTAGTAAGTAGATAGGCAAATCTAAATAATGCCTTATAAAATAATAATAACATCTAATTTGTGATTTTAAAAACCTGTGAAATAAAAGACAGAAAAATAATAGGACTTATATTGGGAGGGGCACTATCAGAATTAAACTATCCTAAGGTCCTTGAATTCTTTGGGAAGGAAGAAAGTAATTAAGATGTTAACTTCATATTTTATTAAATATTCAGGGGAAATTAATACAGTAACCACTAGAAGAATAGAATAAAAATATATAAGTTCCAAACCAATAGAGGAAAATAGATTAAGGAAACAAACACAAACTCAATTTTTTTTCAAGTCAAGAAAAAGGATGGATACAGAAAAAAATGGGGCAATACAAATCCAAAAATGAAATGCTAGAAACAAGGCTAAATTACAACTGGCTTAAATTTGCCAATCAAAATATAATCTGTCAGATTATATTTATTAAAATCTAGCCATATGTTATTTGAATGACATACATCTAAAATAATGATTTGGAAAAGTTGAAAATAAATGGAAAAAGATATGCCAGGAAAATACTAAGCAAAAGGAAGCTCAGATAACTATTAACATAAGACAAATTGGCTTTAGAACAAGAAGCAGCATGACAGTTATTTATTTTTTGCCTGAGAAAGTACAAAGTTCTTTTTTTCTTTACCATTATTATTCTTAACATGCCTTTTGCATTAGTTTGCTTTTGTTACTATAATAAAACACCCGAGGAAGGATTTATAAAGAAAAGAGGTTTATTCAACTTCCAGTTCTTGAGGTTCAAGGGCATGTCATTAACATACGCTCAGTACTAGTGACAACCTCATGATGGATGGCATCACAGTGGTGAGAGTGCTTGCAGGAGTGAGAGATTATATCACCAAACAGGAAGCCAGAAAGAGACTCAGAGCTCAGGCTCAGGTTTTTTATAACAACTTGCTCTCCGGAGAACTCACTCCAGGAGACCAGCATTCCCATCTGAAGGCAATACCACTAATAACCTAAGGACCTTCCACTAGGCCCCACCTCTTAAAAGATCTCACCTGCCAGCATCGCCACACCAAGGGCTAGACCTCCAACACATAAGCCCTCTGCATTCATGGGTTCCACAACCAGCAGATTCAACCAACTGCAGGTTCAAAATATTTTTAAAAAAATAGATTACATCTGTGCTGAATATGTACATACTTTTTTCTAGTTATCATTCTCCAAACAATACAGCATAAAAACTATTGGCAGGGCTGGGGTTGTGGCTCTGTGGCTTGCCTAGCACGTGGGCGGCCTGGGTTCAATCCTCAGAACAATGTAAACACATTGTGTACAACCAAAGCAAATAAATAAATATTTTTAAAAAACTATTTGCATAGCATTTACATTGCATTAGCAATCAGGAAATAATTTTAAGCATATAGGAGGATGTGTGTAGGTTATATGCAAATATTATACCATTTTATATAAGGGACTTGAGCAGTCTCAGAGTTTCATAACCCAGAAGGTTCTTGTAATCAGTTTCCCGTAGATACTTAGAGGCAACTATAATTAGCTTCAAAAATATGAAAAAATTTAGCATTGTAGAAGAAAATCTATAAATCTACTTTTACAGTGAAAGGTTTCAGGTGTATATCTCTCAATTACCAATTTGTCAAACTGACTTAAAAGGATAGTAAAGACTAACCACATTTAATAGTTCAAAGTACAAGCTTGGTTTTCTGAAAATATGTAAAAATCAATACCAATTAAAGAATATATATTCTTCTGAAGAATGTATAAAACATTTTCCAAAATTTGACCATTTGTTAGGACACAAAGTAAGGCTCAATACTGAAGAACTGAGATCATACAGACTATATTCTCTGACTACAAATTAAATTAGAAATTAACTAAAAATGCATATAAAATTCAATTAAATTTACTTGTATTTAAGAACATGCTTTTTTTTTTTTTTTTTTTTGGTACCAGAGATTGAACTCAGGGGCACTTGACCAGTGGGCCTCATCTCCAGCCCTTTTTTGTATTTTATTAGCGACAGGGTCTCACTGAGTTGCTAAGTGCCTCCTCATTGCTGAGACTAGCTTTGAACTCGTTATCCTCCTGCCTCAGGCTCCCAAATGCTGGGATTACAGGCGTGCGCCACCATGCCCAGCAAGAACACGCTTCTTAATCATTTGTGTCAAAGAAGAAATCATAACAAAAAAATTTTAAATTTACATAAACCATGATAAAATACTATGTATCATAAGATTAAAAAATTTGTAAGATGCAGCAAAAATGTCATTAAGAGGAAAGTTTGTGGCCTTATATGCTTGTGTTAACAAAGAAGAAAGGCTGCAAATTTAAAAGCAAAGCATCCAACATAGTGTTACAACAACAAAACAAAGACAAAAGAAGTAAAGTAGAAAAAATAATAGAGATGAAAGTGGAAATTAGTACAATAGAAAAAGAGTGATGATAGAGAGGATCAACAAAACCAAATGTTAGTTCTTTGACAAGATTATTTAAAACATTAATCTCTGGGAAGATAAATGGAAGAAAAAGAAGAAAACAAATATAAATAATATTCTGAATAAAAAGGAGAAAAATGTTCCAGTGCATATGAAAAAGAGAATAAGAGGACAATATGAACAAAATTAATTTGAAACTTAGACAAAATGGAAAAAATTCCTAAAAAAAAAAAACTTACGAAAACTGACTCAAAAAGAATTAGAAAGCCTGAATGATCTCTAACTATCAAAGAAATTGAATCAGAAACAGAAATTAAAATCTTACTATAAAGAAAACATCAGCTGTGAGGACCATACAAACATAAAGAAAGGTGTGGTATCAAACTTCAGGTTTAAAACTGTTCAAAGCATTATAAACATTCATTTCACTACTAGATTGTATAAAGATATTGGCTGTGATGAGACTCACTGCATTATTTTTTTCAGTAGTGAACTTTATGAAACCCCCTTCCCATTCAACAGACACATATTAAAAGAGCATTGTTATTGGTATTAATGGGGGAATGTGTTCCTTCATTGTATTTGGGCCTAATGTATTACACTCTTGAATTAAATTAAATGTGCCTTGAAAAACAAGGAAAGAAAACATCAGCTTAAATGGTTGTATAGGTAAGTTTTACCAAACATTCTAGGAATGGATAATTTCCATTTTATACAAACATCTCCAGGAAAAGAGCAAATACCCTTGAACTCACTCAATGAAGTCAGCAAAACTCTTGACATCAACATGAGAAAAGCAAAGAGAAAAAACATTACAAGTCAATCTCATGAGCATAAGATGTAAAACATCTCAACAAGACATTAACAAATTGGGCTGGGGACATAGCTCAGTTGGTAGAGTGCTTGCCTTGCTAATGCATAAAGCCCTGGGTTCAATCACCAGCAGCCCCCCCAAAAATTACATGTATATATAAAATTAATTTATCCAAGAATATATAAAAGGTGTATCTATCATGACCAATCTCTATGCCAGGAATACAAAAATAATTTAACACTAGAAAATTCATAATTTTTTAAATTTAAAATGTTTTTATTAAAACATCAGTATAGACAATATTTCACCTTATGAGTTTATGATGCTATACTAGTTAGTCATTCTGGTACACCTGACCTTTTATGGTCCTTAGGCCATTAAGCACAGATTATTGGTCTAAGCATTGGATGCACATGTATCACCAAATGGGGATTAAAAAAAATACAGAATTTCAGAAAATTTCCCAAGTAAGGCAAGGCAAGGAAAGGGGGGAAGTGGTTTTGAAACTGTGCTCAATGAAGCGAGACTGCAGTCTGCTTGAATGTGGTAATATAAGGCTGTAGTGTTTCTAGCTTCAACCAACCTCCTCCCCAGAGCTCTAGACCCATACAGTAACTTGCCATTAAACAATACCAGTCTTACTTGAAACTCACAAAGTCCAAAACTGAACTCATTTTTTTCATTTTATGCAAAAAAAGCGACCCCCCAAACTCATCCTTATTTCACTTGGTGAAATACACCATTATCCTGCCCTTCAGTGGGAGCAAAACAAGGCATTGTCCTTGCCACTTCCATTCCCAACCTCTAGCTGATCACAGCAATCAACTGATCTGGTCTCCTAAATATTTTAGGAATCCATCTCCTTTGGATGCTGACCACCACACACACAGAGTCCTTATCCTTTCTTTCCTGGTCTAGAGACTCTCTGTTCACCCTACACCAATAAAAGAATAGCTTAAATTGTAAATCTGTCCAGGGTCATTACTCTTGTATTATTAAAACTTGAAAAGGGTTCAAGTTTTGGCTTGTCTGCTGCTTTTTCAGCGACCCAGGCTTGAACACTGAGACTTGTCACTCAGCCTTCTCACCTGTGCTGCATGTCTTTTATTCAGATTTGCCATCTCCTCTATTTGTATGCAGGAAAACTGCCTATTTATCTTTAAAAGCTTAATGTAGAGTTGGTTCCTCTATATACCTTGATATACCACAGTTCCAAACACCATTATTTGCTTTCATGTCTGTCTTCCCACTACACTAGGCATTCCTTGAATGGGTAATGACAAGCATGTAGTTATTACTCAATTTGGATGTGGGACAGACAGGATAAGAGAACAAATAATGTCTGAAGGGCAAAACATGACACTGGGGACAGCCGTGCAGCCAAGAGATTTATTCAACAGCCTTCGTGGCTGGTAGCAAAACCAGAGAAGAGGTGCTCTGGTCGAGGGTCGAAGAGGTGCTGGGAGAGGGGAGTCAGGGAGATGGGAGTGTGCAAGCTCTGGTGGGAGAGGGGAGTCAGGGAGAGGAGAGTGTGCAAGCTCTGAACAGAAGGTGGGTGCTTGGTCGCACCGGCTAGGATCTCTGGAGCTATCAGCTAAAGCAGCTGCTGTCTGGTTGGAGGCTGGAGCTGTCAGCTGGGAGCGGCCATCAGGCTGAAGACGATGGGTCTGGAGCTGCTGGCTGGGTCAGCTGCCCTCGGCTGGAGGCGATGGGTCTGGAGCTGTTGCAGTGGCTTCCTCCTCTCTGCAGGGTCCAGCTGATGTGTCTGAGTGGCTTCCTCTCTCAGCAGCGACTAGCTGATGTGTGCATCTGTGTGTGTGTGTGTGTGTGTGTGTGTGTGTGTGTGTGTGTCGAACAGGGCCTTATATAGGGATTTCTGATGGGAGGTGCACCAGGGCGACCTTTAAGCCTATTGGCTCTTGCCCGGGGAAAAGAAACATCCTGCCCGGGGAAGAAACATCCTGCAGAAAATGAAACAAGGTTGCTTCTCTCAGGATGTGGAAAATTCTGGGGGGGAGGGTAGCCCATCTATCAATGTCAACAGATAAGAATCTGTAGTTGCTGTTAGATAATTCCAGGCCGGCAGGCCACACTTCCCAGGTACCTTGGACAAACCACACCTCCCAGGTGACTTAAACTGGCCATACATCAGGTTCCTTACTGAACCAATCATAGCACAGGGGCTCCCCTTCTGACCCCAGACAGCCTATGGAGTCAGGGGTCCCTGGGACCACCAGAGTCGCTATTTAAACCCCCGCCAGGCTGAAACTCGTCCCTTTCTTCACCTCTCCATCCCATTTCACCCTTTCCGTCCCTTTCTCCCTTCTTTCCCTTCTTTTCGTCATCCCCTCTCCTTTCCTCCCCTCCATGTGTATCCTCGGTCCCCACTGGCCATTAGGGGCCGGTTAATAAACCCCTTTTCTACACGCGGTCCCAGTGTGTGTTCCTTTGCCCTTCAGCTGCTAATGAATGTTGGGCTAAAGATCTATTTCGAACCTAGGGAAGGACTTATATAAAGCAACCAATTCCTGAAATGTCTAACTTAAGATACTAAGTCTCTGCTGTGGAGCCACAGGAGTTCCTCACAGCCTACCGACACCACACCTAAAGTGTCGAAGTAGACCCAAGCCCAGTTTGAAAGCAATCACAGACCCTTCGCGGAGGCCAGTTTTCTAGAGGTCAGTGGTTAAATATGAGGCCCATGGCAGCCATCGAGAGCCTCCTTTGTTAGAAAAATGCTGAAACATAGTTAACTTAGCCGGGAACACTGTGTTAGTGAACTAAAAGGGTTTATTGGGGTGCCACGTGGGCAAGGGTAGGGAAAGGAAGGGAAGGGGGGTAGGGAAGGGATGGATGGGAATAGGGACAGGCAGGAACAGAGGCAAGCGCGAACAGAGAGCGATTTCAGTCCGGGGCTGGTTTAAATAGAGTAGGGGTCATAAAACCCCCTTGGAGTGAGTCCTTGCCCTATAGGCTACCAGAGGTCAGGAGGTTAGTGGACAGGGCACTTGCTGGTCAGGTTTTCTGGTCACGCTGAGGATCTCGGGAGGTGTAGTTTTTAACAAAGCACCTGGGGAGGTGTGGCCTTCTGCCTGGGAGGCGCAGCCTCCTGCCTGGAATCCAACATCCTTCCACCGCAGATAACTAACCCACCTCCTAGAAGTCGGCCTGCGACTAGGAAAGTCGCTGGATTCACTCTGGAAAATCCCGGCCACAGAACACAGCAGCCGCTACCCTAATACGCCTGGGGAGAAGGGGCTGCCCCCTGGAAGCAAGATGGCGGCCTCCCTCTCCCCTTCTCTCCCCAAGAACCTCTTCCTGGTCTCCCGAAGAGAGCCAAGGACGTCGCAGCGCCGAGATCCGGGAACTCCCAGATGCCCTCGGCCACTCCCGGACCCCCGGAAGGTGACTTCACCTCCTCTGGGGCAGAGATCCGAGGAGAGAGCCACCCCAAAGAAAGCCGGACAGTCCTCAGGATGCGGATAGCCTGCACCCTCCATGCCATTGTTATTCCGCCCTGGCCAGCGACTACCCTCCTCTGCGCCTGCGGACAGGAACGAAAATTCATAATTTTTAAAAATTTAAAAGGAGACAAACTTTCTCAATATATGCCAAAACTCATTTGTAAAATCAAATGCTTAATTGTGATTAAAAGCTCTTTGCAGGAGCCCTGTTTGGGGAGATAGCTAAGATTGCGGTTGACTATGGGCCATAGACATTTTTGGGCATTGTCGCCTTCCGTAGTCTCACAGGACTTGGCCCAGGATCTCGAGAGATTTGAGCAATGACTCAGCAGATTGACATTTTTGGGCATTGTCGCCTTCCGTAGTCTCACGGGACTTGGCCCAGGATCTCGAGAGATTTGAGGAGTGACTCAGCAGATCGAGCAAGCACCATTCCTGCTCGGGCGCATGGGATGAGACCAGAGAGAGAAAGGACAGGGTTATTCGCTATTGTATAGATACATTGTAGTTTCTTGTAAGAGTACGTGGCTTGGTTTCTTGTGAGAGTGTGTATGTAGTGTTAGAAATTACAAGAGACAGAGACAGAAAGATTAAAGAATTTTTTCGTCTCCATCCTGTCTCCGGACTCCTTCCCGCGGCGCTGCCGTTCCAGGCTGCAATCCCTTTCCGGCGGCTAACAGTTGGTGGCCCGTACGGGGAATTCAGCACGGCAGGTAAGAACTGAGAAACCTCGCAGGAGTCTCTAGTCAGAGCGGTTAAAATGGGTTCGAAAATAACTAAGACCCAAGTGTAGGAGGCTCTTGATGAATTCTTTGATATGGATGAGTCTGTCGTTAGTGAGGAGGATTTAGAAAACAGTGAAGGCAATCATAAAAGCGTAGATTCCGCTGAGTCAACTAAGACCAGTAAGGAGAGTATTAGAAGTGTCCCCAAAATTACAAAGATCCGAGCTGCTAAAGCTATTCAAGATTTATTAGAGATATTTCAAGGATACATGGTCTCAATTGAACCTGGGACTCAGGATGTTACTGAGTCAGTTAGGACCAATGAGAGTAGTAGTAGTGAGGAGGAATTAACTAAAGGTGATTTTGAGAAAATGAATAAAAGGAAATTAAGGAAGACCAAGATAAGGGATCATCAAGTGGAGGAACTTGTGTCCTCTACTCCCCCATGGGTGAAATCGATTACAGAAAATATGAAGGGTATCACTAGACGTTTGCATACCCTAGAAATAGAAATAAAAAGTCTTTCTGAGCGCTTATGCGCTCTCGAGGGTAACTCACAGATACATTGGGAACTGCCAGTATTTGAATATGAAAATGGACAGAGGGGCCACCAGCCAATAGATTTCAAAACAATAAAAAATCTCAAAGAGGCAGTAATGACTTATGGACCCCAAGCTCCTTTCACGTTGAGTATACTGGAGTCCCTTAACACCTTTAGCTTAACCCCCGCAGACTGGAAACGTCTATGTAAAGCAACATTAAGTGGGGGACAATACTTGGTTTGGCGATCGCAATTTCAGGAACTTTGTATAGAAACAGCTAAAAGAAATGCAGATGCAGGGTTTGGAGACCATAATATAGAAATGCTCACAGGAGAAGGGCAATTCGCAGACATACAGGATCAAAAACATTATACCCCAGGAGTATATGCTCAGATAAATGCAGCTGCCTTAAAGGCATTGAAAACTGTACAAGGACCTGGGGATCTACAAGGTAGCTTGTCCAAAGTAATTCAAGGACCTAATGAACCATATGCTGAATTTGCTGATAGACTTTTGAGAACTGCAGGTAGAGTTTTTGGAGACATTGATCAAGTTATGCCATTAGTTATTCAATTAGCGTACGAAAATGCTAATAAATATTGCCAGGAAGTCATCAGGCCATGGAAAAATAAAAAGGATCTTTCCATATATATACAACTATGTAAAGATGTAAATGATGCCTTTGTCACAGGGAATGTGATTGCAGCAGCTGTGAGAGATGCTGCCCCTCAAAATTTTACAAGGGCTCAACATAGACATTATAATTAATCAGGATATTCTAGGCAAAATTATCATAATCAATCAGGCTATTCTAGGCAAAATCCCCAAAGAGAAATAAGACCAAATTCATACCGTACTCCAGGTTGCTGCCCCAGGTGTAAGAAAGGAATCATTGGGCCAATAAATGCTATTCAAAATTTGACATCCATGGAAATCCTTTGTTCAGGAATTCAAAAAAACAGGGCACGGGGCCCAATGCCCCGGGGCCCACAAATGTACGAGGCATTGGAGGAGGAGTATCCTCAAGCATCCACTCAGATGCTTCCCCGACACAATCCCTATTACCCATCCACTCCCTCACCAGAGGAACAGGAGGAAATGCAGGATTAGACCTCTGTTCCACCGCCCCGAATAGTGTTAACACCTGAAATGGGGGTTCAACTGATTCCCACAGGAGTCAGGGGACCTCTTCCCTCAGGGACTGTAGGACTTATTATCGGGCAAAGTCCTGAAAGCTTATTAGGTTTGCAAGTGACACCAGGCGTAATAAACTCAGACTATAAAGGGGAAATAAAAATAATGCTTAGCTCACCCCAAAGTATAAGTTCTATTAATCAGGGAGATAGAATTGCTCAGCTGCTCCTCCTTCCAAATTTACATAATTCATTTAAAATGAATATGCCTCTAAATAGGAACAATAGAGGATTTTGTTCCACTGATTCGAAACCCATGGTTTGCTGGGTTCGGGACTGTACAAGGAGGCCTATGTGTAAAATAAGAATCCAAGGAATAGAAATGGAGGGTCTTATAGATACTGGAGCTGATTCTTCCATCATTAATTTACGTCAATGGCCCAAACACTGGCCTCTACAAAAAGCTTCAACCAGTTTAAGAGGCTTGGGATATAATAACCTCCCAGAAAAAAAGTGCGGTAATTTTAAAATGGGAGGATGATGAAGGACATAAAGGCACATTTCAGCCTTATGTTTTACCTAATCTACCGGTTACTTTATGGGGAAGAGATATTTTACAACAAATGGGAGTACACCTTGCAACCAAACCTGCAGGTGTTAAATGTAAAAACATACAGGGTAATCTTAACCCTAAAAGAAATCATCAAAAAGTACAGGGTAAGCTTAACCCTAAAAGAAATCATTATCATATAGGAAAAAGACATTTTTCTTTGGGGCCACTGAGAAAATAATTTTGAAAATACCATGGCTTTCTGATAAGCCAGTGTGGGTCCCTCAGTGGCCCCTATCTAAAGAGAAATTACAAGCGGCCTACCTACTAGTTAAGGAACAATTAAAAGCAGGACATATAGAACATTCCACCTCTCCCTGGAATTCCCCCATATTTGTGATCAAGAAAAAATCAGGAAAATGGCGATTATTACATGATCTTAGACAAATTAATAAAACCATGCAAGTCATGGGCCCTACTCAACCTGGACTTCCGAATCCTATAGCTATTCCAAAAAATTTCCATGTTATTAGTCTTGATATAAAGGATTGCTTCTTTTCTATTCCCCTACATCCTCTGGATGCCCCCAGGTTTGCTTTTTCAGTTCCTTCTATTAACAATAATGGCCCTGATCAGAGATATCAATGGAAGGTTTTGCCGCAGGGAATGGCTAATAGCCCCACCATATGCCAAATATATGTGGACAAGGCTATCCAACCCATTAAAAATAAATATCCAAACCTCATGTGTCTACATTACATGGATGATATTTTACTGGCCCACCCTAATCAAAAAATCTTATTTAATATATTCAGTGACATGGTAGAAAATTTTAAAAAATACGGATTATATATAGCAGAAGAAAAAGTTCAAACCAGATCTCCCATATTATATTTAGGATTTAAAATCATGGATACTTTTGTTAGACCCCCCAAAATTTTAATAAATAAAGAACATTTAACCACCCTCAATGATTTCCAAAAACTACTGGGAGACATTAATTGGCTTCGCCCTACACTAAACCTCACTACTGGCCAATTAAACCTTTATTTGATATCCTTCGAGGGGACCCTGATCCATCCTCACCGCGAACATTGACTCCTGATGCTAGGAAAGCTTTAAAGGTAGTAGAAAAAGCCATAGAAGGAGCTCATTGTGACAGATTTGATTTAACTCAACCGCTGATATTGATTATTATTTCTTCACAATATACACCGACAGGAGTATTTTGGCAACAAGGGCCTTTATTATGGATACATTTGCCTGTCTCTCCTAAAAGCATAATTGAGTCATATACCTCCATGGTGGCTAAACTTATTCTTCAAGGACTTAAAACTTCTACTAAAATATTTGGCATTCACCCTGCTACTATTATTACTCCCTATTCATCGTCACAGATTGAATATTTATGCTTCAATGATAATGACTGGGCTATAGCTAGATGCTCTACCTCTGCAAATTTTGATAATCACCTTCCTAAGTCTCCTATATTATCTTTTTGTATTAATCATCCTATTATATTTCCACAGGTAATAAAAAATCAACCTATTCCTAAGGCATTTAATGTATTTACAGATGGGTCCTCAAATGGTACTGCTGCAGTAGTCACTACAAAAGAAAATATGACTTACATAACTGCACACAAATCAGCTCAACTAGTGGAATTGGAAGCTGTGGTAAGAGCTCTGGAAAATTTTAGAGACCAGCCCATAAACATTTTTTCAGATAGCCACTATATTGTACAAGCCGTCCCAAAATTAGAGTTAGCAGGACCAATAGCACCTCATACTCCAGCCTTTAAATTGTTTTATAAAATACAAAAACTTTTGTGGGCAAGAAAAGAACCTCTATTCGTAGGCCATATTAGAGCACATACTAATTTGCCTGGCCCCCTCCATGAAGGTAATCAAAAGGCAGATGAACTTACAAAAACAATATTTATACTTTCAGCACTACAACAAGCTACTTTATTTCATTCCCAGTTTCACGTCAACAGCACCACCTTGCAACGTAGGTTTAAAATCACAAAGGAGCAAGCCAGAACAATTGTAAAAGATTGTAAATCTTGTATGACACATTTGCCCAATCCTCATTTTGGTGTTAACCCTAGAGGATTAATGCCCAATCATTTGTGGCAGATGGATGTTACTCATGAGCCAAGCTTTGGAAAATTGCAATTTATTCATGTAACCATAGATACATGCTCAGGCATGATTTTTGCTTCCTTACATTCTGGAGAAAAAGTTAAAGATGTCACATCTCATTGTTTACAAGCTTTTGCTGCATTGGGCATCCCCAAAATGCTTAAAACAGATAATGGTCCCGCTTATACGTCCTCATCTTTCAAACAGTTTTGCGCAAAATTCAACATATCCCATAAAACAGGCATCCCATACAATCCTCAGGGTCAGGGCATTATTGAAAGAGCAAACCGCACACTAAAAGTTATGTTGTTAAAACAGAAAGAAGGAAACTGGAAAAATCCTAAGGACAGATTGGCAGTTGCCCTGTTTACTTTAAATTTTTTAACTTTAGACTCTGATGGTTATTCTGCTGGAGACAGACATTGGAACCCACATCAACAACATAAACCTTTGGTTTACTGGAAGGATGTTCTTTCAGGTACATGGAAGGGTCCGGATCCAGTATTAATTTGGGGGAGAGGATCGGTTTGTGTCTTTCCAAAGCATGAATCCTCTCCAATATGGATACCATCTAGATTAATAAAGCAGGTACCACATCAAAAGGATCAAGATGAAGTTGTTGAGGAATCAAGATTAATAAAAAAGGTACAAAATCAAGAGGACCATGATGAAGATATGGAATGATTCCCTTAAAAGAGTCCTTCAAAATATGTCACAACTTAAGTGTCATTCCTCCCGGCTGGGACGAAGAGATCTCTCTTTAGTGTGCACACAATTATATATATATATATTTTTTTTACTTTTTATATATGTGTTTATGTCTGTGTATTTGTCTAAATTTAATGTTAATGTGACGTCACAAATATATGTTTGTATGTGCGTCTGTCCAGTGTGACATCAAAAATAACAAAGCGCTTGTGAATATATATATATATGGATCCAAATAACTCTAATTCATTTAAGTTTAAGAGTATTCAAAATGGGTAAATAATTTAATAAGTGAAGGTACCTTCAATTTTCTTTTATAGGTGTCCCAGGGACTTCTCTTTAGCAAAAAATATGACTAGTGCTGTATAACCTGATATTTTGGTGTTTTGACATGAGGTTGCTTATTTGTTATTAACTTCATTTGTTTAATAAATGATTAATTTCAATTATTTCAACAGGTAAAGGACTGCTGTGTATGCAGAAACTCGAGAGTTCCAGCTAACAAATTATTTCTCCAAAGTGCTTTTAGTTTTTCTTTAATCTATCTTTAATGCAGTAATTACCCTCAGTCTTTCTTTGTTTTGTTCTAAATATGATATTTTGCCAGCTTATGTTTGTGGGAGCTCAGGCTGCAATGTGTGTGAGCAGAAATCAACTTATTTTTCCAATCTAATAATTCTATTTTTTAGTTTGACAACTCGCCTCTTGACTCAGTGCTGGAATAGCACTGCCTTTCCTTTAATAATTGATGCTTCAGTCTCTAGATAGCAGGCCCTGAAGATTTGCCGGTGGCATCGTCTAGACATAAAAAAGACAGCTGCTTCTACAGCTGCAGGGATCGCGGTCGCTGCAAGCATCCCTGCTGCTCAAATGTCAAACAACCTCACCAGCAGTGTGGCCTCTGCTCTGCATGCATGGGGCCTCCTAGATCTACGTGTTATAACAAGTGGACATTTTGATCTTTCATTGTTTGGGACTTCATGGGACAGTACCTTGCGGGTATTTGTTTAGAGAACTCACTGTGTTACTTGATAGAACTTAGGGCAGCTGATTTGTTTAAAGAATTTGATATGCTATGCAATTTGACTTGTCACCAAAAGGCTTGTCGCCTTAAAGCCGCAGCATCTCCTCCCAATTGGACGGCTGTTAGTCATCTTACACAGTCGATCCTAAAGGGCTCCATTGGATGGCTGGTTAGCCAATGACGGGTAAGATCCCCAGAGGGGGACAACCTAAGACAGGCACAGTCGCACGGGACAGTCTCATGTGGCCGACATATCAACCTAAGACAGGAGTCAAGGGCACAGCCTTGATTATCCAATGACGGGTAAGAATGTTGGTTGCACATAGACATCCTAGAGCATCCCCTCTTTTAAAACAAAAGGGGGAAATGCAGGAGCCCTGTTTGGGGAGATAGCTAAGATTGCGGTTGACTATGGGCCATAGACATTTTTGGGCATTGTCGCTTCCGTAGTCTCACGGGACTTGGCCCAGGATCTCGAGAGATTTGAGGAGTGACTCAGCAGATCGAGCAAGCACCATTCCTGCTCGGGCGCATGGGATGAGACCAGAGAGAGAAAGGACAGGGTTATTCGCTATTGTATAGATACATTGTAGTTTCTTGTAAGAGTACGTGGCTTGGTTTCTTGTGAGAGTGTGTATGTAGTGTTAGAAATTACAAGAGACAGAGACAGAAAGATTAAAGAATTTTTTCGTCTCCATCCTGTCTCCGGACTCCTTCCCGCGGCGCTGCCGTTCCAGGCTGCAATCCCTTTCCGGCGGCTAACAGCTCTTACCAAGCCGGGCGCGGTGGCGCACGCCTGTAATCCCAGCACTTTGGGAGGCTGAGGCTGGAGGATCTCGAGTTCAAAGCCAGCCTCAGCAATGGCGAGGCACTTAGCAACTCAGTGAGACCCTGTCTCTAATAAAATACAAAAAAGGGCTGGGGATGTGGCCCACTGGTCTAGTGCCGCTGAGTTCAATTCCCGGTATCAAAAAAAAAAAAAAAAAAAAAAAGCTCTTGCCAAATTAGAGTAAAAGGAAATTCACAAAATAAACAAAAGGAAATATTAAAACCTGATAAATAGTGTCTACAAAAATAACAGTGAACATGATACTTAATGCTGAAATGTTAGCAGTATTCCTTTTAAAATGAAGAAATAAATAAAGATGCAATCACTCCTGTATTCAACATCGTACTTGTAAAGCAAGAGAAATATAGGGGGAAAAAAGCCAAAAGTGCCTTTATATTTTAATTATGTGATCTTCACATGGCAAATTTGAAACAACAAATTATTAGACATACTATCAAGATATCTCAATTCTCTATGTCTGTACAACAAACCACCTAAAAATTAAATTGAATGACTTAAAACAATGACAGTTTTATTTGCTTGCAGTTCTTAGTATGAGCAATTTGGACTGGATTCAAGCAATGCACTTGCTCTTGCTGCCTGGGGTCACTTATGAGACTGTATCATCTAACAGCTTGAACTGGAGCTGGATGTTTACATGACCTCCCTCACATGTCTGGTGATGGCTGCAGGCTGGTAGGTTTAGGAGTCCCCAGCTACAAGTTCGTCTCTGCTGTCTGTGGCTAGCCCAAGCTTTTAGACATGGAAGTCTCAGAGTTGTGTATCAAGAGGCAAAAGCGGAAGCCTCTAGGCCTCTTAAGGTTTGGTTTTGGAAGTTCCACAACATCACTTTTATTATATTCTGTCAATCAAAGCAATTCACAAGGCCGTCCAGCTTAAAGGGGTTGAGAAAACCGATTTCTTCTTGATAAGAGGAAAAATAAACGTTGTAAAGGGGCAAGCATAAAGGATGGTAGGAATTATGCAGCTATCTTTGCAACTAATCTGCAACACAGGTTTAACAAGTTAACTACGAATAGGTATAAGATCTATATAGAACAAATCACAGATTTATTGAAAGTCATTAAGGAAGATCTACATTAAAAAGAGGTATATGTGTTCATAAAGAAGACTATGTTATAAAATGTTGATTATTTCTACATTTTCAATCAATTCTAGTAAAAATTTTATAAGGTTTTCAAGGAATTTGGCAAGCAGAAGACCCCAAAATAGCCAAGACGCCCAGAAAAAGAAAGCAGGGAAAATAGCTAGAAGTGAGGATTTTGAGTGGTCCCCTCACGAAGAAATGATTGAGATAATGGAAACCTACATATCCTGAGTTGATTATTACACAATGTATCAACACATAAAACCTCACACTATCCCTCATAATGATGTACAATTATTATTTGACAATTTGAAAGCACATTTTTAAAAAGAATGGGGAAAAATGACATTTTAAAAATAAAAAAGAAAGAAAGGAGAGAAGAGGATCATTCTACCAAATATCAAAGCTTATTATACAGCTCTAAAATTTGAGATAGTGTGGTATTCATGAAGGAGAATACCAGTGAAATAAGATATATATATATATATATATATATATATATATATATATATATATGAACATTTGATGTGTGATGAAGGAATCATAGCAGGTCACAGAGACTAAGCAATAAATCATGCTGGGATAATTTGTTACCACCTGAAAAAGTGTTTTCCTATTCAAGCCATATAAAATAGCCCATTAGTGATATATCAAAGACTCAAATGTGAACACTTTAAACTTCTAGAAGAAAATATGGGAGAAGCTAATTTTTACTTTCATGTAGAGGAGG
This sequence comes from Tamias sibiricus, assembly GCA_025594165.1. Taxonomy (NCBI): domain Eukaryota; kingdom Metazoa; phylum Chordata; class Mammalia; order Rodentia; family Sciuridae; genus Tamias; species Tamias sibiricus. Next base: position 119,161,395 of record CM046657.1, on the reverse strand, counting down.
TTTTTAAAAATGGAAATAATGTACTAAATGTAAAAATAAATATTAATAAATTTATCTGGAAAATTAAGAACTTTTAAAATATTGTAAAGAAAGAAAATATCAAACCAAACTTTTTTTTGCAACATCTCTAATCCAGAGAATTATTATCCAGGATTTAAAAACTCCTGAGAGTTATTGAGATAAAGACATATAAGCAATAGAAAAATGGTCAAAAAGTAGAAATAGGTACCAAAAGAGAAAACACAAATGGTAAATAAATACTTGAAAAGATACTCAGCCTTATTACTTTTTAACCAGACAAACACAAATAGGACAACTATAAAATACTATTTTATGTACCAGACTGGCAAAAGTTTAAAAAGCCCCCAACTGTTCTGAGGATGTACTTTAAGTTCTGATACAAATGCTTTGGAAAATAATTGGTCAGTATTATGTAAAGTTGAATATCAATATGCCCCCAAGGCCCAGAAATTCTACTCCTGGGTTTATTTCCTAAAGAAACCCTTAAACACTTAAAATTATACTGGAAGATTATTTTAGTTAATTTTATGCTGCTAAATCAGAATACCTAAGGCTGAATAATTTATAAAGAATAGAGATTCATTTCTTACAGTTTGGAAAGCTGGAAAGTCCAAGGTTCAGGGGTCTATATCTGGTCAGGCCTTCTTGCTGCATAGTAACAGTGGTATAAGGACAAGAAAGAACATGAGAAATGGACTCACAGCCTCAAGCCCGTTAATAATTGGCATTAGGCCCCACCTCCCAACACTTGCATTGAGAATTAACTTTCTAACACATGCTTCTGAAGGGATATACTCAAACCAAAGCAAGAGATGTATAAAATAAAGATGCAGGGCAGCACTGTTCATAATAGAGAAAGAAATACTTGATTAGACTGCACTGCAAGGAAATTATTAAAGACACTCTTCTGCAAAGAATCACAGAATGTACTTTCTTCCTTATAGCACCTAATTCAGGGCAAAGTCTTAACTTCCTCAGATCCTTCTCAAAATTATCCAGTCATAGCCCCCATCCTATACATTTTCTTTCTAACAACCCTCTTACTGAGACACTCCATAGTTCCCCATGGAATGCACTCTCTCTAGGTGTAAGAAACAATAAACCCAACTTGTTCAACATCAGGTATGTTTTGGTGGTCTTTGGCTGGGGGTTATTGACAAGATGAACAAAGTACACTAACTGATTTCCCTTCTTTCTAGACATGTGAGCAGATGGTTAAGTATTGATGTTAGGTACCTTTGAAATTTTCAAATTGATGTGTTTGGTGTAGGTATGACTCATAATTGTCGATGTGGAGAAAGTGCAGAAAGTGTGGAGTTTAGGGTATTAGATGTGATTTCAGGTCCCAGGGATGGACCAGGCACTAGGGAATAAAAGTTGTGCCAGTGAAGTGCCATCAGGGCAATTTTTCCAGCCTGCCAAGAGGAAATAATTACTGTGTCCTCTCTTGACTCAATTTCCTTCCAGCTTTTGACATCTTGGAAGAAAGATGAGAATTTATAGAGATTGGGACCAAGCTGGCTCAAGCCCAAAGCAAAGAAAAGAAATAAGAAGATAAAAAAGGATTAGCTCTCAAGGTTCCAAAATGGCTAGGTATGATTGGGACTGGCTGTTGCTGTGCTGGTCAGGGAAGTGCTTATGCTGTCCCCCAAACACTTAAGGACAATGAAAACAGATCTAGTGTTTTCAACACACTTTCATATCCACTATCCATAAGCCTCATGCAGACATTTTATAGATGACAAAATGGGTTCAGGGAGGTCATACAGATCATTCGAAATCTTTTGGTCCATAAAGTGTAGAAGCAAGACTTCATCCCCCTTGAGTTCATTCCTTTTACCCGGACAGCTTGGCCAGCAGGAGCCCCCAGCTGCATCTTCAGAAAACACACACCACAAGAAGCCAGAGAAGCCAGGAACCGGATGAAGAAGAACTTCCTCTGAAGGGTCACTCAGAAGAGCTCCTGACCCATCTCCTCTCTCCTCCCTCTTATAAACAACTAAGGGGTTATTCACAAAAACACAAAACACTACAACTAGGGGTGAAGGAAGGTAGTATTTAAACTGGCTACTGGGTCTGCTTAGCCTCAGAATAGTTTTCCTGAAATAACAAGAGGAAGCGGCTCCCATCCATCCACATCATCCCCATGACTCATGCATTTAGCTCTTCCTTAGTTTGTGGAAATGAGACAATCATGGTGCTGATGTGACAGGTTGCTGGAAATGGGCATTGTGACCTGTGAGAGCCATCCAGACAAATCTCCCTGTTGGGAAGTCCCACTGGCAATCACTCCATATGTCCCTGAGTGCCCCGGATGTTTGGACTGAGTAAGGAGAAGGAGCCCTAATGTCCTACAGGAAGGGCTCAGAGTGATTGGCCCCTCCATCCTCTTCAATTCTCAGCACTTGGCTCTTCAGAGTCTGAGAGCAGGGAGTGGTTGTTCAGAAGGTGACCTCTAGGCATGGGGCAAGTGACTATGGGATAGGGACCATTCCTCAGCTGCCATAGCCTCTGGGGCTCCATCCCTGTGGTATGGCACCAGCACCTCTCCTTGTCTTACCTGTTCATTCTCACTCAGCTGAGGACAGGGCTAATGATAGACTTGAATTCCTTTAAGACATGTCTTCTTTTTCCTCAGGGGCAACACATAGCATCTTTCTGGATTATAGAAACTTGAGTAAAATCAAATTGGCATTAAAACATTAGCAGAGAACTTGGTTAGTCTCCCCAAGTGCAACGTAGAAACAGGAGTGACTTTAAAGAGTGACTTTTTTGTTCACAGCAAAATTCTTGTAGGGGGTAGCAAGGTTCTCAACAGCTCTTGGAGGCTCACTAGCTGGGAAATTCTAAGTTGGCCCTAGAGAAGTAAACCCATCTGCTCCCCATGACATCCTGTCTTGTCTTTTCCATGGCTGACTTTAGTGTCTTTGTGAATGTTCCCTTCATCAATCTGGCCCCACAGATCCTTGATCCTGTGAACCCTACTCCACTCTGCCTGCCACACATAGACCCATGCTCAAGTCACAGACTTGGCCACTCCCTTAACACTTCTTCTGAAATCTCACATTCTATTCTCTGACTCTAGTTTCTATCCTTCTAGCTGTCACTCTGTTATATTCATTCTGTCTGTTCTTCATGCTGTGGAAGCCCCTCATTTGTAGAAACCATGGTGTTCTGTTGCTCTGATTCAGTCTTAAATGGTCTTGGTCTCAGTTTGAGGGGAAAGAGGAGAAGTGAAAGAGGCCTTCCATTGGGTAGGCTGTTAAGGCTGAGGCTGGCCCTGAAGCCTGGCTGGGGAAGGGGAGGAAGGGTGGGAGCCAGCTGGGTTAGGGGCCCTGCAGAGAAGCTGTTCAGAACAATGGAGAACAAAGGCTGGACGCTCTTCCGCTGAGGCCTAGAGCCTGGCCTTGGCCTTCCGTGAACAGCTCCAGGAAATGGCTGAGATTCCAGATTTGGAAGGAAGAGACCTGTAAACAGGAGCTGGGCTCTGAGAGGAGAGAGCAGCCTCTCCAGGTTGTGGGGAGGGGCTGATATGGCAGACTGGGAAGCTGCAGAGCCAGAGGTTCTGAGTTTTTCCTTTCTTCTAGCCTCCTCTACGCCAGCCCCATGTGTCCCCGGGGAATTGGACCATGGAGTGGGCATCCGCTCCTGCTCCCCTGCACGTAGTTTCCATGGCCCACAGCCCCACTGCCCTCTGTCCTCAGCTTCTTAGTGCTGTGTCCTATGTTCACCTCTTAGTCTCCACTCTACTCTGGCAAACAGCCACCTGGATGCAAAGGGGTAAAGATTGAGATTCAAGAATAATATTTAAGTAGAATTTTGAGGTTGAAGGATTAAGGAAGTGGGTAGAATTATGGTGTGAGGATTCCCTTTATGAAATTCCAAACCAGACAGGAGGTAAACCTTAGGGCTATAGTTAGGGTCAGGGGTTATGGCCAAAAGGTGGAGGTCAGGGAGTTTCTCGCCTCTAATCTCCTCCCAGTTCTCAAAGGCATTGAGGGCCAGGCAGGAAGCATCGGTTTCCTCAAAGCTGCTTCCCTACTGGGGCAGAGTCTCAGTCACAAACAACCACCGCCACCCCACCCAGCCCCTCCTTCTCTCTGCTGTGAGCTCAGAGCAGCAGGACAGAGTGCTTGGGACACAGACAAAGGCCTGAAAGCAGCCATGGGGTCTGGAAGAAAGGGCCTCCTTGGGGTCATGTGGCTCCTGCCTCTCCTTCTTCTGCTCATTCTGGGTGAGTGGGGCCCTCCCTCTCCTAGCTCATGTTCCCTGATACAAGGCCCAAAGAGTGCTGCCTCTTTTGCTTCCCTTTGCAGTGGGCATTCCAGAAATGATGATGACGGTGATGATAGTGTGTATGTGTGAGTGAGTGTGACAGAGAGAGTATGCAAGTTCTGGCCTGGATGCTGTACATGCTGGCCCTGACCTCAGCTAGCTTGTTATTTGGGAATGAACTGTCAGTAGTACAGGCCATCAGACAAACTCCTGCACAAGGGAACATAGTATGGTGCATGGATTTGGGACCCAGCTCTGCTTCCTTTTCCCTCCCAGGAAGCAAGGCTCAGGATTCCCCACCTCAGATCCTAGTTCACCCCCAGGACCAGCTGCTCCAGGGCTCTGGCCCTGCCAAGATGAGCTGCAAAGCGTCAGGCCAGCCACCTCCTACTATCCGCTGGCTACAGAATGGGCAGCCCCTGAGCATGGTGTCCCCAGAGCTACACCACCTCCTACCTGATGGAACTCTTTTGTTGCTGCGGCCTCCTGCCCGGGGACGTACCTATGATGACCAGGCCCTGTCCACAGTCTTGGGCATCTACACATGTGAGGCCAGCAACGAACTGGGCACAGCAGTCAGCAGAGGTGCTCGGCTGTCTGTGGCTGGTGAGGACTGGAAGGGGAGGCGGAGGGTGGTGAAACCTGGGATGAGATATTTGTGTTGAGGAAAGTGTAAGGGGAGCTGGCTTGGCCTGAACCTACATGTGAGACTTGGAAGGCGGGTGAAGCAGAATGGGGTGATGATGGCAGGCGATGCCAAGGTGGGACCCTGGGAAAGGAGGCCTGGGTCCTGGGTCCTGTTGACCTGCCGTCCTCCCCACAGTCCTCCAGAAGGATTTCCAGATCCAGCCTCGAGACAAGGTGGCTGTGGTGGGGGAGCAGGTGATTCTGGAGTGTGGACCACCCTGGGGCTACCCAGAACCTACGGTTTCATGGTGGAAAGATGGGAAACCCCTAGCTCTGCAGCCAGGGCGGCACACGGTGAGTGGAGCCCCCTTCTGTCCTTCATTCTGTCCTGGGCACAATTGGTGCAGCTGAGGGACTGACCTGCTCCTTAGCCCTATATCCCCTGGTGGAATTCAAGGAGGGGAAATCTAGAAGCTGCCCTCCAGCCTCAGAACCACAGCCACATTGAAAACTTCACTTTGTACCTGTCCCTGACAGATGTCCAAGAGTTCTCTGCTGGTGGCAAGAGCAGAGAAGAGCGATACAGGGACCTATATGTGTGTGGCCAACAACAATGCAGGACAACGGGAGAGCCGGGCAGCCAGGGTATCTGTCCAGGGTAAGGGTGTGGTCTGCTTAAGTCTATAGCATGCTGGGGAGTTCCAGTTAGGATAGGATGGTCAGACTTGGACTTATATTAAGGTATCAGGGTTCACCCTGGGATCAGGGTCTAGGTCTGGGTGACGGGGGTGCCCTGTGGGGGGAGTCTTGCCCATACTGAAGTACAAATAGGAACATCCTAGACCTGGGAACTCTGGGAGTTTGGGTTCCTCCCTGGCTGGGGGATGTTACACTCCTCCATCCCTTCACTTTGGCCTATAGGCCCCACCCCAGCCCTATGCTCCTCACAGAGTCCCAGGACCACAAGGAACCTCTGGAACTTTTGGCTGTGCGCATTCAGCTAGAAAACGTGACCCTGCTGAACCCAGATCCTGAGAAGAGTCCCAAACTGGGGCCTGTTGTATGGCTCAGCTGGAAGGTAAGGCTCAGGACTCAGGGTAAGAGCCAGTCCAGAGCTCAAGAAAGTGTTGTTGTGAGCTCCCTAACCACCCCTCAACCTTTCTCCACCTCCACAGGTGAGCGGACCGGCTGCACCTGCTCAGTCCTACACAGCCTTGTTCCGGACCCAGACTGCCCCAGGAGGCCAGGCAGCTCCATGGACAGAGGAGCTGCTGGTTGGCTGGCAGAGTGCAGAGCTTGGGGGCCTCCACTGGGGCCAAGACTACGAGTTCAAAGTGAGACCGTCCTCTGGTCGGGCTCGAGGCCCTGACAGCAATGTGCTGCTCCTGAGGCTGCCAGAACAAGGTCAGAAACAGATCTGCCCAGAACCCAACCCCAGGCTCCTTCTTGACTGAGTACCCCTGGACTGTCCCACTCTTGGATTCTCTTCTGCCCCGGCCAGGCGAGCAGAACTGAGCAAACTTCTATTGTCCTCAATGGGGCTCTAACTCTTTGTCTCCAATTCTAGCTTTCTTCCCTGAAAGAGTCCTGAAGGATTAGCATGACTTAGCCTCTCTTCCTTCCCTCCAGTGCCCAGTGCCCCACCCCAGGAAGTCACCCTAAAACCTGGCAATGGAAGTATCCTTGTGAGCTGGGTCCCGCCACCTGCTGAAAACCACAATGGTGTCATCCGTGGCTACCAGGTACACTTTACAAACGGACAAAGCCTTTCCTAAAGGGACCATCACCCACCTTTTCCAGAGTTCTGCCGACTCTTGCTGTCACTACTGAAGAACTGTATCTGTGCATAGACACAAGAAAAAGAACAAGAACCAAACCAGGCTATATCAGTAGTGCTCAAAGTGTGGTTCTTGATCCACAATATCAGTATCACCTGGGAACTCATTAAGAATACAGATTCTCAGGTCCTTTGCCAGGCTTCCTGAATCAGAAACTCAAGAATGGGCTTGGCCACCTGTACTTTAGCAAGCCTACAGGTGGTTCTGAAGCATGCTGAGGTTTAAGAACTGCTAGTCTTAGGCATATTTAGCAAATTACTTTTCTCCCACAGGGCACCCCCATCACCCAGACTGAGACCCTGATCCCAGGGTGAGCCCTGATACCTTAACATAAGTCCAAATCTGACCATCCCATCCTAACTGGAACTCCTCCACCCTTCTGTAGACTTAAGCAGACTTGAGCAAAGTCTATCTTGCTTGGTAGAGAAGTGGGGAATAGGAACTACGACACTGTTGGGAGGAGGGTCCCAAATAGGTGGCAGCACAGGATGGTCACATGCCGAGTCTGATCTGCAGATTGAGGGCTCAGCTGCTGGGAAGGTGCCTGGGGCAGCTACTCACCTTTGCTTTTACCCCAGGTCTGCAGCCTGGGCAATACCTCATTGCCCACAGTCAACTGGACCGTAGTGGGTGAGCAGACCCAGCTGGAGATCGCCACCCGAATGCCAGGCTTCTACTGTGTGCAAGTGGCTGCAGTCACTGGTGCTGGGGCTGGAAAGCCCAGTATCCCTGTCTGCCTCCTTTTAGGTGAGGACAGCACCCATAGGCCTTACCCATACCCTTCAGCCCCCATTCCCCTCCCCTCTCCTCTCCTGCCTCACACTCTCCTTCTTCCTATCTGCTGGACCTCACTTGACCTCCTCCTGAGCTCCACATCCCATACAGAGCAGACCAGTGAGCGATCTGCCCGAGAACCCAGCAAGAATGGTCTCTGGACCATGGAGCGGCTGAGGGCCACCTTGAGGCGGCCAGAGGTCATCGCCAGTGGCGGTGTCCTGCTCTGGCTGCTGCTGTTGGGCACTGCTGTGTGCATCCACCGCCGGCGCCGAGCTGGTGTGCACCTGGGCCCAGGTAAGAGTGGGGATCTCCCAGTACACAGACCTCCCCTGGTCCAGCCAGAATGCTGCAGAAGTTTAGATCTCTGGCCAGATGATGGATTTAGCCTTTCTCTCACTTTCAGGTCTCTACAGGTACACCAGTGAGGATGCCATCTTAAAACACAGGTGAGTGATCAAAGGGATAGGATCTTGAGTAAAGGAAAGACAGAGGGGGATCAAGAGAGTGGAGTTGGGACAGGAAATAGAATGGGGTTCTGCCAGGCAGTTTGGGCTCCTAGTACCTGAATCTCTCCAGGACTCCAAGTGACAGCTAATTTCCCTTTCACTACTGTTCTATTGTACCACTTGACAGCTGAGAGTCATCAAACAAGGGACTTTGCTAAAGGCTTCAGTTAGCAGCTGGCCTTCTGAACCCCCCATCCAATGCTCTTGTCATCTGCCTCTTACTGACAGGCATTGCACTCTTTCGTGCTGTGTTCCTCTCCTGAGTTAATAATAATAACTACAATATGATCAGTTTTAATGCCTAGTTTTCTCTATATTCTGTGTCTACCTAGTAGTGCCTTTGCATTTTGTGAATAGTCTTGCATTGAGCAACCAGACCTGCACCATTATTCATCTATACTTCCAGCAGAGGGCGTTCAGTCCCTACATCCTACATTCTTATTCATTGTTCAAAAACAGGGCCAGCCTGTAGGTACTTCTGCTCCAACTGATTCACTGCCAAAGCAGTATACACCTTTTTTTCTCCTAGTAGCCAGGTTTTGCACTAAGAAGCCATTCCATCTCTTTTCCCACGTTCTTTGCTCTTTATTTGGTTGAAATTTCTATAGGAGCTTTCACATTCTAGATCTGCATTATTCAACAAAAGTTTATTGAGAATCTTTTATGTGCTATATATATCCAGGCCTTGAGCTGCCTTTTTTATTTTTTTGCTACCACTAAGCTACATCCCCAGCCCTATTTTGTATTTTATTTAGAGACAGGGTCTCACTGAGTTGCTTAGCACCATGCTAAGTTGCTGAGGCTGGCTTTGAACTTGTGATCCTCCTGCCACAGCCTCCCAAGCCCCTGGGATTATAGGTGTGCACCACCATGCCTGACGAGCTGCCATTTTGCTGTCAGATTCTCTGTCCAGAACAAAGTTCCAAGCTGGCTGGCATTGTGTTCCTGAATTTTTCTGTGCTCATTGGCTTGCCTCTTCCAGCTACCTTCTGAGAACTGTGTGCTCCAACATGAACTTTCTTTGGCTCCCCTGGGATCTTCTTTGTTCTTGAAGGAGATTCCATTCTGATTGTTTGGTTCATCTGCTCCTTTGGAATAGTCTCCATCCACCAGGAAATTTCAGTCTAGGTAGAGACAGGCAGGAGAACAACCCAGTTTTGGCAGCACAAAAGCATGAGTAAGATGCATGGAAAGGATTGGAATGGATAAATAGAAGAAGGAAAATTCCACATTTATTCCCACAGTAAAAAATGGAAAGGGAAGATGGAGAAACAAGAAATCACCTGCTGGGCTGGGATTGTGGCTCAGCGGTAGAGCGCTCACCTAGCACGTGGGCGACCCGGGTTCGATCCTCAGCACCACCACGTACGAATAAAGGCATTGTGTACAACTAAAGCAAATAAATAAAAATATTTAAAAAAAAAAAAAAAAAAAAAAAAAAAAAAAGAAATCACCTGCTACATCCACAGGAAAAGACAAGTCTTTTTTCCGGTTGGGGAGTAAGGTATAGAATGTGTTAGAGCAAAGGATAGTCTTAGGAAGCTGGAAACCCAACTAAGGACCCTGTTCACCATGCTAGGCATCTGGACTCTTATCTTGGTAAACAGGGAGCCACTGAAAGTTCTAGGCAGCGAATTGCCTTGGTCAGGTCCTTGTTGTTCTTAAAGGGTCACTTAGGCAGCTAGAAAGCAATATTCATGTAGCAAGCTCTCACTTTGTCAGCTCAATGATCTCACATTTCCTCCTTTAAACTCACAGCATCAACCTTATATGAAAGGTCTTATTGTTTCCATTTTTACAGATGGGGAATCATGGGCTTAGACAAGCTGATAGATTTGCTTGACAAGTTCTATACAGTTAAACTGTGGTGGCTAGGGATTGCAACCCAGGTTTGTCCGGCTCCAGATCTTTTCTTTTCATCTCAGTGTCCATAGCTGGCTCTCCTTAATACCTCCTAGCTCTGGGCAACTTGGTCTTCCCTGGTCCCAGGATAAAAAGAGGTACTGAGTTTGGGGCACCAAGTCAGAGCTCTTTAGTAGTCTGTGAATGGCTGAAAAGCAGTAAAGATAAAGCTGATACTACCCTCTCCTTAACTTCTTCTGAGCTAGAGTTCTTGGCCAATTGGATTTCCATTTTTCTCCCTGCCTAACATCCCCCACCACTACCACCATTGCCCCAGAATGGATCACAATGACTCCCCCTGGCTGGCAGACACTTGGCGTTCCACCTCTGGCTCTCGGGACCTCAGCAGCAGCAGCAGTCTGAATAGTCGACTGGGAGTAGACCCCCGGGACCCACTAGACTGTCGGCGCTCCTGTGAGCATACTTTGTGGGGGCAAGGATCCCAGGGATGGACAGTGGGGAACTGGGCTACAATGTGTTCACCATAATTCCTCCTGTTGTTTTTATTGTAGTGATCTCCTGGGACCCCCGAAGCCCTGGTGTTCCCCTGCTTCCAGACACCAGCACTTTTTATGGCTCTCTCATCGCTGAGCTGCCCTCTAGCCCTCTAGCCCAGCCAAGCCCACAGGCCCCAGCTGCCAGGCGCCTCCCACCCCAGGTGGCCCGGACCTCCAATCCTTGGCCCAGCTCAGACAGCCTCTGCAGCCGCAGGGGACTCTCTTCACCACGTTTGTCTCTGGCTGCCACAGAGGCTTGGAAGGCGAAAAAGAAGCAGGGTAAGATAGGAAGGAGAGACAAAGCCCTGTGGGAGGGTCCAGGAGCAGAAATGGGATAGGAACTGCTGGACTTGAAGCCAGGTGTTGGTTGTGGCCCCTGCAGCAGACACAGGCCTCTTTCCCCATCCCCAGAGCACTCAGCTGGGAGATAGTTGCCTGGGCTTCTCTTTACAATAGTGAGCACTGTTCCTGCAGTCAATTCAACTTAGTCAACACTTAGTAAGCACCACTGAATGCCATTTCTTGGTGATAAAATAGATAACTGGTTGCCCTCTAAGTGCTCCTAACCTGTCTGATGAAGGGATTGACCAGCATACAAGTAATTCTAGAGCCTGGGAGAATGTGGCCAGTGCTAGCAGGAAGCCTCAGTCATGATGAACTCATCTATGCATTGCATGCAAGTCTGCATGGCACCAACTCCCAACTTGCTTCTCAGAGAGGAATGGATACAGTCTGCCCTTGGTATCCATAGGTTCCATGTTCATGGACTCAACCAACCATGAATTCAAAATACTCAAGAAAAATACTGTATCTGTACCAAACATGTACAGACTTTTATTTTTGTCATTTGTCTCTAAATGATACAGTATAACAACAATTTACATAGCGTTTACATTGTTTGAGGTGATAAGTAATCTAGAGATGATTTAAAGTATGCAGGAGGATTGCTTAGGTTATATGAAAACACTATCCCATTTTATACAAGGGACTTAAGCATCCTTGGATTTTCATATATATAGGGGTCCTGGAACCAATCTCTCATAATACTGAGGGACAACTGCATTTCCTTTTTGGACAGATTTCTTTTCTGATTTCCAGCTGCCTTTCTTTGACTTTCCAGAGAGAAATAATTACAGTCTCCATTTCTCAAGCAACTTATATATGCTAGGTGCTTTACTTATATTGTTATTTCACTTAATCCTCACAACAGATTGGCTAGGAATTACTTCCCTCCTTTCTAGAGATAGGGAAGAAGAGTCAGAATAACTAAGAAACTTGTTCAAAATTCCACAAGTAATATGCTACAGAGCTCAGCCTTGAAGCCATGATGATCTGCCTCTAAAGACTATTCTGAATGCCTCTGGAGCTCCCTTAGGAAATTCTCTTACGTTTCTGTCTTACAGAACACTGACCTGCACTCTACCTGCTGTCTTTATGAGTCTTGTGCTGATTAGAAACACTTAGCAAATGTTCTATCAATTCCTTTTTTTTTTTTTTTTTTTGGTACTGGGGATTGAACTCAGGGGCACTCGACCACTGGGTCACATCCCCAGCCCTTTTTTTGTATTTTATTAGAGACAGGGTCTCACTGAGTTGCTAAGTGCCTCGCCATTGCTGAGGCTGGCTTTGAACTCACGATCCTCCTGCCTCAGCCTCCCAAAGTGCTGGGATTACAGGCGTGCGCCACCGCGCCCGGCTAATTCCTTTTTTTAAAAAGTGGGTACAATCCAACTTTTATTAAGACAAAGATGGATTAAGAATAATTAAGAGGGCTGGGGTTGTAGCTCAGTGGTAAAGCCTTGCCTAGCATGTGTGAGGCACTGGGTTTGACTCTTGGCACCGCATATAAACAAATAAATAAAAATAAAGGTCTATCTACAACTAAAAATATTTTTTAAAAAAGAATAATTAAGAGCTTATTCAGTATCAATAATTTATTATTCTAAGTAATAGAAAAGCTGGAGTTCTTACCACCTTTGCCTCACAACTATTGCATTATAAATCCTGGGTAAAAGAAACACCTAAAAAGAAGAGGAATAAGTCTCACTTAGGGGGCTTAGGGGGCTGTAGCTATAGTTCAGTGGTAGAGTGCACACTTAGAATGATGAGTCCCTGAATTTGAGCCCCACTCCCCAAAATAAAATAAATAACACACACACACACACACACACACACACACACACACACACACACCCTCAAACCCCCCCCCCAAAAAATCTAATCTTTCTATGGAGAAATGCATTGACTTAAATGGGATGTGTAGCCCTCTCAGAACATTAATAATATGAGAATAATGTGAGTGGTTTTCTACAGCTAATTCTTCCTTTTTGTTCTTTTTATTTTTTTAATGTTAGAGGTCAGACCTAGGGTCTTCACATGCTAAGCACATACTCTACCAATGAACTACATCCCAATCCCTTACAGCCAATTCTTAAGATGTTTCCAATTCTGCAATGAGGCTTCCTAACCTGTGGTTGAGGTTCTTACTTCACCCTGTTTCTCCTCACCCGACCTATCTCCCCACTGCCCCAGGATGGATCAACTCTAGTGACTCCCCTTGGCAGATAGACACCTGATATTCCACATCTGGCTCTTGGGACCTCAGCATCAGCAACAAAATAATGCTGTAGCCTTGTACAAAGCCATGGAATTGAGTCTACTACTGTTTTTTTTAAAATATTTATTTATTTACTTTAGTTGTACACAATGCAATGCATTTATGTTTACGTGGTGCTGAGAATCGAACCCGGACCACACACGTGCGAGGCGAGCGCTCTGCCACTGAGCCACAACCCCAGCCCGAGTCTACTACTGTTGCCTACTCTAACAAACTGTTTCCTCCTCTTTTAAAGCTGGCATTCTCTTAGTCCTCCTGCTAGACCTGCTTGTTCCTTTTTCTTGTTATTTGATGTTGGCTTGCTTTTCTATCCATTATGAATATTCTAACAATTACACTCTCCTGTCTCTTATTCATTATATCAAGTTCTTAGTTCTGCTTACCTCACCAGATATATGCACAGAAGCCTCTCATTCAATCTTTATTTCATTCAAAAAATATTTATTGGGCTGGGATTGTGGCTCAGCGGTAGAGCGCTCGCCTCGCACGTGCACGGCCCGGGTTCGATCCTCAGCACCACGTAAACATAAATGCATTGCATTGTGTACAGCTAAAGCAAATAAATAAATATTTTTTAAAAAATATTTATTGCAACTCAGATATGTCCAATGAGGTTAAACCTTTCACCTTGCTAACATTTTTTGTATAGTTTATTCAAATAGTATTGAAACTGAAATTCAAGTAACTCCAGGCAACGTGTAGGGAGGCCTCTTGTTGCCAGGATCCCTTCAAGGAAATAAATTGAGCTGGGATAAACATGGCCTTTTCCAGGCCTGGTTTTTCCCCTTCTGTTTCCACTCAAACAACTGACATGCTCACATTTCTGAGCTCAATCATGAAGTCTGGCATTGGACAAGACAAAGCTGATGATGGCAGTGGTATCACCAACTTTCATGCTGGTCTCCAGAACTCCCTAAGTTACATGAAAACCAAGGGAAGTGAATTAAACCAAGCCATCAAAAATATAAAAGGAAAGTTTGATGGAGGAAGTCTAGCTATTGTGAGGGTTTTCACCCCAGTGGATCAGGCCACCAGTATATGGACTCCTGGGTCCCAGATGGGGTTTTGGTCAACACCAAAGCTTTGGTCTCTTCCCTGTTCTGAGTTTGTCCATGGTGGACCCCAGATCTTTGAGATCAGACTGACTAGAGAGCTTTACCCTGAGCATCCTGCCTGATCTCTGTTCAGCCAAGGATAGAAACCCCTTCCTAGAAAGGCTTCTCATCATGTGACACTAGCCTGACTCTTTTATCCATTGCTTAATGTCCTCCTGATTCCTGGTCCTGGGAAAATACTTTCTCTCTATTGCCCTGTTCCTCTCTGGTTTAAGCTTAAGTCATTCTGGGCTCTGGTCTGACCAAGAAGCATGCTCACAGGTCATGGCACATGGCTGGATTGGTTCTTTTGGTTTCCTCAGCTTCTCTGTTTGTCAGAGTTCACTCAGAGCCCTGTCTCTTCAGTGCCCAGTGGGCTAGATGACAACTGCCATCTTGTAGGTGCCTCTTACCACCTTGTATGTACATTCTCTTCTTTGCAATATCCATGCATTCACTTGTTCATTCTACATCTGCTGGTGAATATCTATAGGCAAGGACTTGTCTCCCAATACATTTTCTTATCAGGATAAGAAGTTCCTCTTCCTATTAAGGTGCTCCTTCCTGTTCCACCTAGCTTCATCCAGGGTTTTTTGTTTTTATCTTATTCACTCCGTTCAACTTGACAGTTCAACCCACCTCCCCAAGTGAGACATTCAAGTTCTTCTGGGTGGAACTGGACAATTTAGAACTACTTGAGATGTTTGTAATTTGAGATGTGGAGATTACTAATAGATTCCCTCCAAGAAAAGAAGTGTATGTCTTTACAAAGCCAAAATTTGTGAGGACAGTAACACTGTGTGAGGGACTAAAGATTAGGGAGATTAGAATGTATACAGTCAAAGAAAAGAAAGTTGTTTTTTTAAGTATCTATCAGATGCCAGGGAATTTGCGATCCACTTTTCTTTTTCTTTTTTTTTTTTTTTTCTTTTCTTTTCTTTTTCTTTTTGGTACTAGGGATTGAACCCAGAGGGGCTTAACCACTAAGCCACATCCCCAGCCCTTTTTTATATTTTATTTAGAGACAGGGTCTCTCTGAGTTGCTTAGGGCCTTGCTAAGTTGCTGAGGCTGGCTTTGAACTTGCAATCCTCCTGCCTCGGCCTCCTGAGCCACTGGGATTACAGGCATGCACCACATCTGGCTGCAATCTGCTTTTATTTAATCCTTAAAACCATCATTTGAAGTGATTGTTTACAGATGAAACTGAAGTTCAGAAAGGTTGAATGAACTTCTCTGAGGTCACACAGCTAGCCAGGCTATAAGGACAGGTCTGCTGACTCTAAGCCCAGTGCACCTTCTACCCTGTCACAGATGCCTGGATAAAGGTGGGGATAGGATAGAGAGGACTGGGAGAGGTCTTCCCTCTTTCCTCTGGGATCAGGATCCTGTGGGCTGAAATGAATAACAAGGCTAAAGATTGTGGTTGGAGTCTGACAGGCCCACTCTGGCTTGTCCCCCAGCTACTGGATCTTTCCTTTTCAGAATTGCACCAAGCCAACAGTTCCCCACTGCTCCTGGGTAGCTGTTCCACAGAGCTCTGGGCCTGGGACTTGGGAAATAGAGGTTCCAAGAATCTTTCTCAAAACACAGGTGAGAAGGGGTTTCTGAGAGGGAAGTGAAAGGGTGAGTGATAGGGTGAGTCCCTTCTGCCTGGCTTCTCCTTCTGTCCCTGAGGGAGGCTGAGTGGATGGACTAGGAGGCAGGAGCTGAGGGGCTGGACAGGCAGGCAGACTGGGGTCTGGGGCCAAACGAGATTCTGCCAGTCTCAGCACCAGGCTCTCGTTCCCCAGGAGCTGTGCCCCGAGCTCTGGTGGCCTGGCGGGCCCTGGGACCACAACTTCTCAGGAATTCAAATGATCTGGTGACTCGCCCTCTCCCTCCAACACCCCTCTCTCCTCGAGGAACCCCGACTCAGAGTCAGCAGACCCAGTAAGAGGGCATGGGGTCAGGAAGCAGGGCTGGGAAACTAGGTGGAGGAGGAATGGCACTAACCATCCTGCCATCATCCCTCCCTCACCCCAACCAGGCACTTGGCGGAGCCCCAAGCTCCCTCCTCTGCCCCACTGCCAGCAGCCCCCCTCTCCATCAGTACTCCTTCCAGGCCCCCCAGCCCCCAGGCCTCTTCCCTCTCTGGTCCCAGTCCAGCTTCCAGTCGCCTGTCCAGCTCTTCATTGTCATCACTGGGGGAGGATCAGGACAGTGTGCTGACCCCTGAGGAGGTGGCCCTTTGCCTGGAACTCAGTGAGGGTGAGGAAACCCCCCGGTGAGTAGCCAAAGAACTTCAGTGAGTATCTGCCTAGACTGGCACATTTCTGCCACTACCCTAACCATTGTACTATCTCCCATTTTGCCTCTTCCTAGGAACAGTGTCTCTCCAATGCCAAGGGCTCCTTCACCCCCCACAACCTATGGATACATCAGCATCCCGACAGCCTCAGGGCTAGCAGACATGGGCAGGGCTGGCGTAGGAGTGGGGTCTGAGGCTGGGGGCTTGTTGTGCCCACCTCGGCCCTGCCCCACCCCCACCCCCAGTGAGGGCTCCCTGGTCAATGGTTGGGGCTCAGCCTCTGAGGATAATGCCCCCAGTGCCAGAGCCAGCCTTGTCAGCTCCTCCGATGGCTCCTTCCTTGCTGATGCCCACTTTGCCCGTGCCCTGGCAGTGGCTGTGGATAGCTTTGGTTTTAGTCTGGAGCCCAGGGAGACAGACTGCGTCTTCACCGGTACGTGGGACCACCCCATCCTACTCCTCATCCCCACTACCTTAGACCCTATCCCCAACCAAGAGACAAGGCTTCCCAATGGTCTTCATCTCTTTGTCATTCTGTTTCCTCTGGCCTATTATCCATACTCTCCCTACATTCTCCATTCCCAGGGCTTTCTCTTCCCTCCATTATGGGCACTTTGTCTTGGATTATCCTTGCCCTCTCATTTGCCACAGGTTTAGTTATTTTTCTTGGGGGCAAAGTATAGAGTTAGGGTTAGTAAGATGGGCTTGGAGGATCTGACAGGGTATATGGGGAAGAAACACCAAAGCTGCCTTCTGCTGACATGTAAATAATGGGGCCACTCTGATAGACATGTTGGAGCTGAGCCCAGGTGCTCTTCAACCTCTGCTGTGGCCAGGGAAGAGGAAAGTGTGGAAGCACACAGGAGTGAGAAGACAGGTGGAACACAGAGGGAGAGAAAACAGAAGAGACTATGGACCAGCCTTCCCATGTGGCCCTGGGGATACAGCCACTGGGACCAGTGGGTTGAGTTGGGGCTAGATTATGTTTAGGACTGGGTGTGTACCCTAAGCTAGCTGCTCCTAAGTTTTCTGTCCTAAACTGGTCTCTAGGGGCTAAAGGTCAGTCCCCCACTGATGCTACTACCCTCTGTGACAGATGCCTCATCACCACCCTCCCCAAGGGATGACCTCTTCCTGACCTCTACCCTCTCCCTGCCCCTGTGGGAGTGGAGGCCCGACTGGCTGGAGGATGAGGAGATCAACCATACCCGAAGGCTGGGAAGGGGGCTGCCTCCCTGGCCCCCTGACTCTGGGATCTCTTGCCAGCGAAGTCAACTGAGCTGTCCTGTTCCCAAGGATGGCAGTGAGTGTCTATCTTCTGGCTAATGTGGTGATCTTAACCTGAAGAGTCCTGGGTAGGAGTCAAGCGGCAGCCTGGGGTCCAGCAGGAGAGATAGAAGCAGGGGGGTATCTCCGCTTTTCTTCAATTGCTTCTACAGATTCCTCCTGAACCATGTCCTTGAGACTTACAGAAGAGCATCAGGACCAGCTCTCCTGTCTGCCCACAAGGCCTGGTGTATGGCCTGGGGGTCTTGGCCTATGCTTCTTGCAGTGGGAGTCTATCTTCCTCGGCCTCCAGGAGATTCCACAAATGAAAGCAGAACTGAAGCCCTCAGGAAGCAAAATGTCATCTCTACCTTCAGGACTCTCTCTTCTGTTCCAACCACTCCCACAATCAAGGCCTGTGGCCTAAGGAACAGCCCTGTCTCCTGCTAGCCCCACCCACATGGATCTTGAGAAGTGGGGGAGCCAGTGATGTCCCCATGGAGAAAAGCAGCAGCTAATGGGAGAGGGCTTTGGGGGAAAGCACTTGCAGTCTCCCTTCTCAGTCCTCCCTGGGACCTCCTCTAGAAGCCAGCTCAACCCTCTCCCCAGCCACACTGTGTAAAGAAAATAAAGAGCAATGTATGGAGGCAATGAGACCCTACCAAGTGCCAAGGCCAAGGCCAAGGGTTCGAGCTAGATCTAGGGAGGAAGCTAAAGGAAGAGAGATATAAGAATGTGGGGCAAAAGCATCCTCCTCATCCTGTTATCACTTTGAGTTTAAGGAACTAGACATGATAAAACTGTAAAGACTTGAGTTCTGTGAAATCATTTCCTGGAGCATGATTTGGGGAGGGCACTTGGAGAGATGACAAGCGTTCCCCCCTGGGTTAGAATGCATGGAACATTAATGGACACTCACAAAGTGTCCCCTCATCTCTGTCTTGCAATTGAAGGGAGGGTGAGGTGCATCCACCAGATTTTAAGCAAAATCTAGGAAAGGGGTGGGTGGGTAAGTTTCAAGGTGTGCAGACCCTGCAACTTATCCTGAGAAGACAATTCCTGCTTTCTGCTGTTCCAGCCTTCCTCCCCAAAGACCAGTCCCAGATGGTTCCTTAAAAATAGACAAAGTAGCTCTATTCCATAAAAGGTAGAACCACCTGTGATGGTTGGCTACTGAACATTCTTCAGACAAAACAACAGAACAAAGAGATGGATGTGGGTGCAGGACTTCTAGGGCCCAAGCCACTGAAAGCTGCTGGAGAGCAGGCTGACCTGAGTCATCCTTACAGGATGGGAGATGTCAGGGGCAGAATCCACAAGTTGCAGAGCATGAACAGAACCACAGGAAGCTATCTCTGGAGGGCCAGTGCGGAAGCAGGCTCTACAGGGATGTACTAGAAAGGCACTTTCTTCTTGCCTGGGGGTTCTCCCATAAGCTCCTCTTTTCTTTGGGTTTTTAAAACTTGTTTTTTGTTGTTAAGGGCATGTTCCCTTGAAGAAAATGTTGAAGATAGACCCAAGGGGAGGGCAGTAGAGGACTGACTCAATCCTCTGAAAGTGGAACAAGTGTCTCTTCATTAGCTATTTGGAAAGTCTCTATGGTTGTAATTGAGGAACAGTGGGCTTTGGCTCTTTCACGAAGTAGAACAGGTTAGTGTCACTTAGCACCTGTCCTCATCTAGTGCTTCTGACAGACATTCAAAAGGATGCTGAAACTACCAGTGTGAACTAATCTGCAGATCCTTACAACTCCCTTCTTCCCCTTCATATTGCACAAAACAAACAGAGCCCAGGGCTTGGATCAGACCCCTTTTATTGTCTTCTGTACAAATAGTTCTCAGTCAGAAAAAGATGGAAAGGGAAGTCCTGGCTTTCTAGCTTCCAAGCCAATTGAAGCCATTGAGGCCAATGGGCTTCAGTGAGCCCCAAGCATCATTGCTGGGAGGGAAGAGAGCTCCATCCCTGCTCCTTCTGGCTCACAGCTTTGTTTACCACGAGAGGATGTTCCACCCCCTGCCCCATGGAACTCTCAATATTCTCATTGCCTCATCAAAGGTCATCTTGGTTCCTAGAGAGCGAATGAGAGAGAGAGAGAGAGAGAGGGGAGAGAGACTGTTTCGTTAAGCCCTGGGTCAGGGCAAACAGGCCACAGCCTTTCTCTTAATCCAGTTCCACAGGGTACCCCTAGACTCTTATGTGTCACCTTGCTCTCACCCCTTGTCATTTTTTCTAGAGGGCTCCTCCCTTCCCCCTCACTCATTCCCCTCCTTTCAATCTCCTCTGCAAGTCCTTTCCTGTCTTCCTATTTCCAGTCACAGATTGGCCCACCCTCCCTAGCCCTGTGCATCATTTCTGTGTGATCTCTGGCCCTCACCTCTCGACAGAAATGTCCTGGCCTTTGGCTCTGGCTCTGGCTCCGGCTCCGGCTCCTGCTCCGTCCAGGACCCCGGGAACCCCGAGAGCTGCCAGATCCCCTGGAAGAGTTGCTGCCAGCAGTGGAACAGTTGCTGGTGGCCTGGCCGCGGGACAGGAAGCTTGGTCTGGCATATGGGAGCCAGGCCTCTTCTGCAGCACAACAGAGAAGGGCATCTGGGCACAGGCAGGCAATAGAACATTGCCACTCACCCACTTGCCACCCAACTACCATCCCAGCTCTGAGATGATAAAGGAGTAGGTCAAGGCACCATCATGCTAGAGGCTGAGACGAAAAAGAGCTGAGGTTGTGGCTCAGCGGTAGAGCGCTCGCCTAGTACGTGCGCGACCTGGATTCTAATCCTCAGCACCATGTAAAAATAAAGGCATGTGTATAACTAAAACAAATAAATAAATATTTAAAAAAAGAAAGAAAGAAAGAAAGAAAAAGAGCACTCAGTACATGGCCTTGACATAATAGGGGTTCAGAAACATGTGGGTAACTCCCAAGCAGAGAGAGCCTTAGGGAAGAAAGAACACCTAGACCCCACTCTTCTCTTGTTCTAGGCTTCAGTCCAGGGAATGTATCTCAGGGACCTCAGGGGATTTTGCTTTTCCAGAGTGAGTGAGACAAGAGAGTCTTTGATGTTGACCATATGCATGAACCCTACTACCAGCTTCCAGTCCCCTCCCTTCTGCCCTGGCCCTCCTTACCATCTGGATGGGGTCCCCGCTGGGCCCCCAGAGGCACCACCTGCACCACTCTCCTCTCCCCACTGTGCTCTCGCTCCAGGGAGGACATGCTGCCTGCTGCTCTCAGCCCCAAGGCCCAGCTTACCTCCTCCTCGGGTGGTGGCAGGGGTGGTGGGGGCAAGTCTGGGGAAGAGACCTGTTTTCAGCAGAGTCTCCTGCCTCACCTGACAATAATCTTTCTCCCACCTCCATCCCCTGACACCAGGAGGCTGCAAATGAATGGCGCAAGATTTGGCATCACCTGCTTCAGCCCCTAGAGCCCACCTTTAATTTCCTGCCTATACCCCCTACTGACTGTCACCATCTCTGAGGTGTAGGATCCTCTCACCCCCAGGACTGTGCTCCCTCCTATAGTGAAGAGCCTTGGATTTCTTCCGGATTCGGGCACCTGGTCCTTGAAGTGGGGGAGTCATCTCTCCAGGTACCTGCCGGGTTCTCCCTATAGCATTAGGAGATTGGAGGAAGGACAGGTAAAGTAGAGAAATCAGGAGAGGAACCTGAAGCAAAGGAGAAATAACCTTTGGAGGGAGTGCAGGAAGGTGGGGGTAAGTTGAGGGTCTACAAACTCACCTGGAGCACTGCTGGTTGTACTGGAGACAGAGCTGGGGCCAAGGAGGTGGGAGGATGTGAGGCCAGCACTCAGGCCAGCAGGCTTCCCTTCATAGCTACTCAGAGTGGGCTGGGACACACTGAGAGGGGAACTTGGCCCAAGGGGCACCCTCCTGCAATGACATGAGGCCTCAACATTTGCTCACTCCACAAAAATTAGGAGTCTACTATATGCCAGGCACTGTACTGGACACTCAGCCTAATACAGACGAATAGAACACAGCCCATCCCCCAGAAGACCTCCCAAGCTTGGGAAGCATGAGGAAGGCCATGTTTGAAATGCTACAGGAAGCTTGCAGACTCTCTCCAATGAAGAGATAGTCAGAAGGGAGTGAGAGACTTTATCAACCTCCATGTTCCTCTTCAAATCACATTTCCACCCTGACATAGCCCTGAAACCTCTGTACCCCAGATTCACCTATCCATCTACCCCAACAACTACTGAATAGATATGTACTGGAGGCTTCTAATATGTGAAGTACTGTAAACCTCCCTACCTGGGCATCTGATGGAGATGGGGAAGATCACTAGGGGGCTGGGGAGGGTCAGGAGGTGAGGGGGTAAGAGTGGCTGTGGACTGCTGTCCATAGGAGGGTGTGGGAGAGGGGTTTTCCCCTTGGGGTGGAGCAACCAGGCACCCTCCACTGGAGCTGGGCTCAGTCGGGTGGCTTCTCTCAGGCATTGGTGGGCACCATTCTTCTGACTCTGAGCTGAGGGCAAAGAGGCAGAAGAGAAGGGAAAGACCAAGTAGCTTCTATACCTTCCCTTTGGCCTTCCTTTTGCCCCCTCCCTTCCTCTACCAACATCTCTGCAGCCCTGCCCCAGGAGGCTCTGGGAAGATCCATGGCGGGATGGGCACCTGAAGTAGGCAGCATCCTTACCTGCCCTCCAGATCCTCCTCAGGCCCCTCTGGGCAGCTCAGTTCACAGGAAGGGGGAGGTGGTGGCAGGGTTTCTGGCCAGTTCAGAGAGGGCATCTGCACAGGTTTCCCCAGAAGCTTCACTTTGCCTCCCCTGGCTCCTGAGAAGAGTAGATGGAGACACATCGAGAACGGCAGGAAAGGGCCAAGGATGAGACATATCAGAAGGAAGTATCAGCCTAGGTGTCAGAGGATTAGGCTGGAGGATTCTCTGGACAGGGCTAATGTGGGGGTATTAGGAATTGGGGTCATACCACTGTCCCCCTGGCTCCATTCTGGAGGAGCATACTGGCTCCAGGTGCCTAGGTCCCCTGAGGGGTGTTGGGGGGAATCCCCCATGGAAGGTCTGCAGCTCCTCCCCTGCTGGGTCAATGGTGCTGTAGACAGGACCCTCACCAGGGGCAGCAGTGCCCCGGGCAGTCTGAGCCAAATATAGGGAGATTCCTGCTTCTGAGAAGGAAAAAGAGGGAAGCCCAGTGGAGGAGGCAGGAGGCAGAGACAGAAAATAGAGGACAACAGGAGAAAAGAGGGCAAAAGGAGAACACACCAAATCAACTTCCTCCCCCACCTCAAACCTTACAAGCTAAACCAAGGTGAAGGTCAGGTCTGAAAGACACTCTCCTAATTCCCCTGCATGCCCCACCCAGCCCCAGGACTGACCAACCTCAGGAAGACTGGGCCTCCTCAGCTCCCTTTAGTTTGCCCCAGTAGATTAAGAAAAGGAGGCAAGGCTGGGTGTGCCCTGAGAGAATTAGAACTCCTCACCATTGTAGTATCTGTCCTCTGGGTCAGGATTGCTAGGGCAGCAGCTTCCCCTAGGTTCCTGGGCTGATGGGCTTCGAGAAGGGTGGGGCCACGAGTCTGCCAGCCATGGGTAGGGGGCAGGGCCAAGGCCTATGGGTGGCCTGAGGGGGAGCAGGTAAATGTTGGGGACAGAGATGGTAAAGAGGCCATCAAAGGTAAGGCAGGTGGCAGTATTTGAGAGTCACAGATAGTAATGGTGTGGATGGGGGTGGGAGTTGGGAGATTCTCAGTATAGGGAGGAATGAGAGAAAGGCGTGGGCCCTCAGTGAAAGAGATTATCCTTGGCAGACAGGTTAAGAGAATTACCTGGAACTGGCTCCAGAGAGTCCCTCTGAGTGTGGGAAGGACACTGGAGAAGATGAGGGGGAGAACCAGTGAGAGAAGAACCAGTACTGGGGGTCTGAACCTCACTGGGGCAGAGAAGGCTTACCTGCGGGTGTGTAGGCAAAGGAGGCTTCCAAAAAGGAACCCGTGGGAGAAAGAAGAGGGGAAATGAGGCGAGGGATCAGACACACCCATATGCTTGTTCACTCCTTGACCCTGGTCCCAGTTCTAACGTTCAAGCTGCACCCTGGACCAATTCATCAGAATTTCTGGGGGTGGAACTCAGGTCTCAGAATTTTTGTAAAGTTCCCCCAAGATCAGAAACCACTGACCTCAGACTTCAGCATATCTGCAGAGACTCCCCTTACTGGGGAGTGGCAGAACTCAGGACGCCTCATTTCAGTAGATCCTTCTTGCCATCCAGACCTCTCCTCACGATTTACCTCCAGGGATCTTAACCACACCCCCTCCATCCAGGCCCTGCCCCCTTCCCTGTTAGGAAGTGGGCTTTGCTGCTTACTGAGCTGCATAGTCTGCCCTCTTGTCTTAGTGGCACTCTTCCCTCCTGCAAATCCAGGTCCTGTTCCCTCATGGCCCACCCTTTTCTCCAAATCCCCAGGCCTGGTAGTTCCTCGTGCCACTCCGAGTGAGGGGCTGAACTCACACTGCGACCCCTCCCTCCTCGCCCTGCCCCACTCGCAGAGTGGCTGGGCCCCGGCCCCGCCCCCCACCCACCCCCGCAGCCCATCAGGCCCTCCTGGTTTCCTCCAGGCTCTGTCCACTCCGAGGCCCAAGCGTGTCCCCCTGGCCCTGTTCTCACCCGTGTAGTGGCTGAGCTCTTTGCGCTGCTTCCGGCGCCGGTAGAGGGCGGCGCAGAGCCCGAGCAGCAGCGCCCCGCAGGCCGCGCTGCTGCCTGCGAGGAAGGCAGGCTCCCGCAGGACCCTCGCAAACCGCTCCGCCAGCCCCGGGCCCACCTCGAGGCCAGGCTCCATTCCCGGCGGGGACGCTGTGGGGGTTAGGGAGGTGAGAGAAGTAGGAGCCCGAAGCCCAGAAGCTGGGAAGGATCCGTTCCTGACCCCACAGGCACTCTGCCCCAGGAACCCCACCGCCAACAAAGTTCCCCAGCCCAGCTCGCCCACGCCCACCTCCGGACTCACGTAGCTGCACTAGCACCGGGGCACTGGTCACACCCACGCCAGCGCTGGTGGCCGCCGCGACCAGGGTATGGTAGAGCAGACCCGGCAGGAGTCCCCGCAGCATAACGGAGCGTGCCCAGCCTGCCACAGACCGGTTGAGGTGGAAACGACTGTCATTGCCCAGGCACCAGATCTAGGGAGACCAGATTTGTTTTAGGGAGTCAGGAATGGAAGTCTGGCCCCACGGGGAAACTTGAGACTCCGAATGATAGAGGGCTCTCAGCCAGGCACAATCAGCCTATGAAACCTTTCTCCTCTCCCCCAACCTCATCACAGCCCTAAAGTCAGCCTTAGGTTCCCTCCACATTAAAACTAGCCTAGATTCTTCCTCTCTTGTCTCTCCCCAACCCCAGTCCCTTCTCAAATCCTGTACCTGATATTCAGTGATGACCCCATTTTGTTGAGAGGGCAGTGGAGGCTCCCAGGACACAGTGATACTGCTGTTGCCATCACCCCCCAAGGCTACTGCCACTCCCTGGGGGGGACCAGTGGGGGCTGGGCCAGGGTGGAGCATGGTGAGAAAGATACAGACAGTCATTGCAAGCTGCCCCAATCTTCCCCTTCCTGTTCTTACATCTTAGAGAACTGAGAAGCTCTCTTTCCCATCTACTTGCCCCGTAAACTTCCATCCTACCCACTCCCTCTCCCCTCTTGCCCATCATCAGTTCTATGGCCCTACTTACCCTCCTCAGGAATGTTCCTGGTCACAAAGGGGCTTTCAGCCCCCAGCCCCTCCTGTCCTTGGGCTTGCACCTTAATCTGGATTTGGGCCCCTGGTGGGAGTCCTCTTAGCACAGTACTTTGCTGGCTTGGAGTCTGTAGATCCAGCACTGTCCAGCTTCCCCCACGGGGGCCTGCTACCCTCCAGGATACTCGGAAACCTTGCACCAGCTGGACTGGGCCATCCACCTGTAGAAGACAGAACAAGGTGTACCAGAGCTCAGAGACAGGGCTGGGCTCACTGAGGCCCCAGGTTCCCACAGCTCGAACCAGGAACAGGTAGATGGTATTGGGCTGCAGACCGCTGACTGTGTGTGTCTCCAGCTGCACACCATCTGCCACTGTCCACCGTGTGTTGCCAGCTGCTTGGCTATACCAGGAATAAGGTGACACAGTGTTTTTCTAAGCCAGGAACCTCCAACCTGTCTACTCCATCTCATTCATTTTCTATGGAATCCTGCTGCCTCCTTACCTTGGATGAGGGGACTGGATAATCCCTCCCTACCAGAGCAGGAGGCTAGGGCCACACAGGTCCTCCAGGCCCAGCCCTTCTCCTACTCATGCCACCTTCCCTATCCACTTACCTTCCACTCTCATATATTCATTCTTGGATGCCTTCATGTCTCCCACCAACACCCCCGCCCTTAACCTCATCCCTGTGCGATACTCACAGTCCAGGACACCTGCAGAGTCCGGGGCCCCAGGACTGTGGGCTCCTGCATTCGCACAGCCACTTCAGCCATTCCCCTCTGGCCTCTCCATGGGTCCTCCACTGGCCTGGTTGGATGGCTGTCTGTGAACCAAAGAGCCCACTTAGTTGGGGCCACAAGGGACAGGAAGACAAGACTGAGGGTGTGCTTGTATCCTACCTCTACCCAGCCCCACAGACTGTACCACTTAGTACACCAGAGCAAACCCAGAGTCAGCAGCGGGCTAGTCAGGGGAATACTTGGCAGAGTGGGCCCAGGTGTCCAGTTCACTGTTCTTCCTGCATAACTATATATGCATCCTATAAAGACCTTAAAGTTCCTCATCTCAAACAGGAAGATGGCCCTTTGAAGATCCCTTCTAGTCTTAACAATTGATTGGGTAAAAGGCTCAGAAATAAGGACTATTGAGATGAATGAATACCTACTCCTTCTCTCCCTCCTCTCTCTCTCTCTTTTATATTTTTTTTTTTTTTTTTTTTTTTTTTTTTTGTGGTACTGGGGATTGAACTCAGGGGCACTCGACCACTGGGTCACATCCCCAGACCTTTTTTGTATTTTATTTAGAGACAGGGTCTCGCTGAGTTGCTGAGTGCCTTGCCATTGCTGATGGCTGGCTTTGAACTCGCGATCCTCCTGCCTCAGCCTCCCAAAGTGCTGGGATTACAGGCGTGCGCCACCGCGCCCGGCTTCTTTTATATTTTATAAGTAGCACTTAACTACTGAACCCCATCCCCAGCTCTTTTTTATATTTTATTTAGAGACTTTCTTATATTTTATATTTTATTTAGAGACTTTTTTATATTTTATTTTTATATATATTTTTTATATTTTATATTTTATTTAGAGACTTTTTAATATTTTATTTGCTGAGTTGCCTAGGGCCTTGCTAAATTGCTGAGGGTGGCTTCAAAATTGTGATCCTCCTTATCTCAGCCTCCCAAGCTGCTGGGATTATAGGTGTGTGCCACTGGCCCTCCCTCCTCTCTTGTCCCCTCTATGAGAGGGAAACATGACCTCCTATTCCAGGCTGGGCCACCAGAATAGACCTGGCATAGCAGGAAAGAACTCTGAACTGCCATGGTGCCATGGTTTTGGCAGAGAATGCTCTGTAGTGTTACATGTCATGCCCAGGAGCCCAGGCATTCTGATCTTACCCTGGGTGCGGACAGGCTCAGACACAGGGCTGGGCTCACTGAGGCCCCAGGTTCCCACAGCTCGCACCAGGAACAGGTAGATGGTATTGGGCTGCAGACCGCTGACTGTGTGTGTCTCCAGCTGCACACCATCTGCCACTGTCCGCCATGTGTTGCCAGCTGCTTGGCTATACCAGGAATAAGGTGACACAGTGTTTTCTAAGCCAGGAACCCCCAACCTGTCTACTCCATCTCATTCATTCTCTATGGAATCCTGCTGCCTCCTTACCTTGGGAGAGGGGACTGGATAATCCCTCCCTACAATAGCAGATCCTAAGGACATAGGGGTTTGCTCTCCAGGTTTGCATTCAAAACTTTCTTCATACCTGAAGGCCTCTATCACATAAGAGGTGACTGTAGCCCCAGCCTGTGGATTGGGCTTCCAGGTCAGGGTAATGCTGTTCTTGGTGATCTCAGTGACCACTGGCTGAGAGGGAGGGCCCGGCAGGGTACTCAGTTCTGTAGGAGGACCTGGTGATGCTCCCCAATCTTCTGCAGTGGTAGATAATCATTAGTGGAAGGATGGAAAAAGTATGACCCCAGTGTAACCTGCCTCCTTCCCAGAAGAGCTGTGGAACTGCAACAGTGGTGATGGTCATAGGGTAGCACAGTGTACTAACCCCTACTCACATCTGCCTCCCGCTTGCACCACTTCTGTCTTCCTCATCCCTACCACCATGGCCACAGCATTTGGAAGATAAAATTAGTCCTGGGATTTGGGGAGGTATTGACTACCTTGAAGCAGGTTTAGAGAAGGGTGCTGGCAAATCAAGGGCATGAAGAACAAACTCACCCCGCTTCCTAAGCCAGCCACTCCATGTGGCCTCTCCTGTGGAACTCTTGGCCACACAGCTGTAGAAACCCATGTCCATCTCCTGCAGGAGAGGGCAGAGCACTGTCACACTGGGAGTGGAGCAGGGTAAGGTGAGGGGGTGAAGGCAGGTAACAGAAGGATGAAAAATATTCCAGATACTTTAGGAGGTCTGAGAGAGCGGAGGGATAGAAATGTGGTTAGAGGCCCAATGGATACTTCCCAGAGTTGGGAATGTGGACCAGACAGCCATTTGTTCTTAGTTACAAGAGCCCCAGGGGTGGCACTCACCTGCACATTGTGATATACAGGGTGCCATTGGCCATTAGGTTGAACTGGTGGTCATCACCCTGCAGCCACTGTCCATCCTTCTTCCATCGGACACTGGGCTGAGGGTTCCCAGACACTCTGCATGGCAGCCACACAGAAGAGCCAAGGATTAGTGTCTGATTGGCTGGTCCCTGGAGGATGATGGGAGGCAGCCCATCCAAGGAGGCTGAGAGGAAGAAATTGGGCATCTTAGGAGAGGAGTCAAGTAACCAGCCCCTCTATACTCCTCATTCTCTATTTCTTCACCCTCCCTTGCCCCAACCCTCTCACTAATTGGAGAGAACTTTGATAATCATCTGTAGTCTCTGCCTGGGATGATTCTGTGCTATTCCAAACTTCAAAGACATGCTTTGGGAATGTGCCCCTCCCAGACATATTGCATAGCTTCCAAGAGAAACTTATGTCTTTAGGCCATGTTTTTCCAGACCATGGGTCCAGCCCTCTCTCCATGGGCAAATACCTCCTTTTATCTCCAACAGGGCCTTGGCCAGGATGCTGCCAGCCACACTGACAGCCTGGCAAACATAGTAGCCAGCGTCTTCACTCTGCACTTCAGTGATGTTGAGCTGGCCTCTTGGAGAGACTGAGAAACGCCCTGTGGGCTGAAGTGACTGGCTAGGGAAAAGCAGGACCTGTGACAGAGTAAGGGACCAAGATGTAGAAAAAAGCAGGCAGCTGGGCAGGGAGAGTTCCCCAGGCTTGTCAATCTCAGAATCCAGAGAATTCCTAAGGTTCTAGTTCACACTCTGCCCTTAGCCACTGAAGTGACTCAGGCAAAGTAGGTAGGACTTTTCACAAAAAGGAATTTTAGATGAAGGAATTTTACTAGATTTTGAAGACAACTTTACACCCCTGTGAGACTTACTAATTGGGAACTCTGAAAAAACTTAAACTTTTTTTTTCTTTTGGTACAGGGTACTGAACTCAGGGGCACTTGACCACTGAGTCACATCCCCAGCCCTATTTTGTATTTTACTAGAGACAGGGTCTCATTGAGATGCTTAGTGCCTTGCCGTTGCTGAGGCTGGCTTTGAACTCTTGATCCTCCTGTCTCAACCTCCCAAGCCGCTGGGATTACAGGCATGTACCACTGCGCCCAACAAACTTAAGCTCTCCTGAGCCTCATTTTACACAAATTTGACTCTTAGGGGATAGTTAAGAGGATTAAATGAAGCAATAATATAAAAATCTTCTAAAACATTGTGTGATAAATGTTAAATATTTTCCCCTCCTTTCTGGCTATCACAGTTTACTTTAGATAGACACATGGAAAGTAAGGAGTCAGGCTTGGGTGTCAGGCTGAGACTCTGATTGACACCTATCCCCATGCCCTTTTACCATGATCATTGTCATTCTGTGAGAATCTTATTAAAATGCATTGGTCACAGGTGCTAGAGAAGATTAAAAATTGTGGCTACATATTTGGAATAAAATAGTAGGTTGCCTGGTTTTCTTGTGAAGTAGAGATAATCGAACTTATTTTATTATACTGACCCTGTTTCCTAGTAGCAAAATTCCCACCTTCCCTTAGAGGAAGTTACTTATGTTCAAATTTCAGTGACAGTTCTTTCAGGTTGTGTGTTCTAGAATTTGTTTGCTAAGTATAAAGACGGTGATTGTTAGCTTCCCATGGTGAAGAGAGCTATAAATAGGCAAAGAAGGGCTGGGATTGTGGCTCAGCGGTAGAGCGCTGGCCTAGCACGTGTGCGGCCCAGGTTTGATCCTCAGCACCACGTACAAATAAACGCATCGTGTACAACTAAAGCAAATAAATAAATATTTTTTAAA
Source organism: Tamias sibiricus (assembly GCA_025594165.1). Lineage (NCBI taxonomy): Eukaryota > Metazoa > Chordata > Mammalia > Rodentia > Sciuridae > Tamias > Tamias sibiricus. The sequence continues at coordinate 119,131,118 of CM046657.1, read as the reverse complement.
TAGGCAAAGAAAATAGTTTTCTACCCTGAGCAGCTTTAATTCAATTCTTGGTTTCCAGAGCAGTGTGTTAGTTCCAAAACCAAGGCCCTGAAGGACCTGGGGGAGTAGGAATCTAATTGGATTTGCCTCATCCTCAGAACAACTTTGTCCAAAATAGAAAGATTATCCAAGAAATTATCATCCAGGACTGTTCCCTACCACCTAAATATATTACTGTTATTAAATAGTAATGTTACTAAATATATTACTGGGATTTTTTTAAGTGTCCAAATGTTCCACTTTATATTCATTATCTTATTTAATGCTCCTAAATAATTTTCAAGGGTTTCTAGGGGTTGGGTACCAAAGGTAAAACAGAAGCCCCAGAGAGAAGTTTGCAGCATACAGAGGCAGGAAGGTCCAGAAAAAGAGCTAATGGGCAGAGTTTTAGAAAGGGCCACCTACTTGACTTCCCTCTTTCTGCCAGAAGATGGCAGGTGGAGGGTTTCCTTTGGTCTCACACTGGAAAGCCACATTCTCTCCAGGAGCTGCCATCTGGTCTTGGGGCTGGGTCACCAACTGGGGTGGGACTAGGCAGGGGAGTAAGATAAAGGAAAGGGACTCAGTGGTACTAAGGAGAGTGAAGGAACAGGAGAGAGAAGCCCAAGCCTTAAATAGATGCAGACACCCACCTCCCACTCAAGTTTGTTTAACTTTCTCTTTTCTCTTCTTCCAGAAGTCTCAGGTAACCCACCCACATCTCCTGCTCTTTCTCTCCCATTCTCCTCCATTGCAACCCCTCCTCCATCTTCCCTCATATCACCCCAGCTGCAGGCAGTCCCAGGTGGAGCCCTCACCATGAACACTGAGGGAACCTGATGCTTCCACACGGCCCACGCTGTTCTCTGCCACACAGGTGTAAGTTCCCTCATCTTCAGCACTCACTCGTCCAATCCAAAGGCTGTGGTCACTCCGGATCTCATACCTGCTCCACTCCCCACCCCCAGGCTGGGTTGGCCACAGCTACAGACTTCTTTTCTCTCCCCCAGGACAGACACCAGGGTCAGGGTACAAAAAGGTAAGGCAGAACTCAACAGGAATAGAAGCTGGTACCCACAAATTAGGATGGGAGTGCTGGATAGGACAGGGGCCACAGTCTCTGGGGAGGAGACTTCTCTGTGCCCTCAAGTGAGAAGGTGTCTGCCTTCCAGTTTTCTAGGGTAGGTAGTCTCTTAAGCTGTTTGGGTGTCCTTACAGGCAGAAGGGGCTTCTCACCTGCCTGTGGGCAGTTCCCCATCCTCTTTGCGCCAGTGCAGATGAGGTGGGGGATCCCCCTGCACCTCACATAGGAAATTCACAGGGGAATCAGTCAGGACCACCTGGTTTACTGGTCTTCGCAGGAATGAGGGACGTTCTAAAGAATGGGAACCAGTAAACAGTCAGGGGGCCTGCACAGCTACTTACTCTCTGAGTTACCCACTCCCATTATTCCAAAACTCCCAGTGCCTACCCAGTACCACAAGTTCAGCTGCCCCACTCTCCCGTTCTCCCGCCATGTTGGATGCCACACACACATACATCCCGGCATCGCTCTTGAGCGTGTGTGACATCATCAGCTTTCCTCCACGAATCTGCAGGGTAATAATGGTAACTTTGGTCCTTTATAGCCATCAAAGTGTGTATGTGTAAAGTGTATCTGATTCTCATAGCAAGACCATAAAGAAGACCAATGAAACTGACCCCAGTATCAGATAAGGACTCCCTGGGGCATCAAGCTCCCACCTTTCTTATCTCTATTTCATCCTACCCTCTTTATCTCTTACTCAATAGCTAACTCGCAGCTTCTGGTTACCTTATGCTCTCATCTTAAATCTCCCACCCCATCAATACCAAGATATTATTCCCAGGCCTCAAGACTCTTAGATTTGGGCCTTCCTCCTTTGTGTCTGGTCCCAGACTCCTACCCTATTCCCACCCCCCACTCACCGTAATCCTTCCCTCCTCCTCTTTAAGCCTTGCACTGTCCTTCTTCCAAGTCACCAAAGGTTCTGGGTGGCCCCTGGGGGGCACACATTCCATTACTGCTGGCTCCCCCACTGCCACCACCCGCGTTTCCAGGAGACTGCCGGAAATCATCGCGGAGGACTAAAGAGAGAGGGGTGTGTAGGGGGAAAGGTCCGTAGAAAAAAACAGTATGATGTGACCTAAGTGGGTGAGGACACAAGGACAGTGTTGTATCGGGGTAGATCACAGCAGACCTGAGTTTTTTCCGGGGTTCCGAAATACCAGGCTTGAGTCAGACCCACTTCCTCCTCTGGCCATGATCTCGGCATTAGAGAAAGGAAGGTGCTGAATGGGCTGAGCCCCATGAGGATGATTCTTCGTGGGTTTGCCCGGTGGCCCAACCGCCCCCAGGCTCTGGAAGCTATCAGCTAACAACAGAACTCTCACCTGCTACTTCCAGAGAGGCGTTTCTGCTAGCTGCAACCCCCAGGTAGTTGCGCGCCACACAAGTGTAGATTCCCTCATCCGGTCGAGCGCGGCGCCCGTGCACAATTCTCGGAAAGAAGAGGGCGCCGCTGGGCAGCAGCAGGCGGTGCGCGCGCGGATCCTCACGTGCTGTGGCCACGCGTGCCCCATTCTTGTACCACTCGATGTTGGGTCGGGGCCGGCCCTCAGCGCGACAGGGCAGTGTGGCCGGCTCGCCTCGGGAGACCAATAGATCTGGTGGCTGCTCCACGATGCGTGGCATAGCGTCTTCTGGTCCAATTCTTGACTCTGGGGGTTTGGAGGAGACATAAAGCTCAGATCTGGAAATTGGGAAAGAGACTGAGGCTCCAAAACGAAAGAGAACATTTTGGTTGTTTCATTTCCCAAGCTTCAACTGCTAAAGCAGAGTCGCCCCTGCCCACCTTCTTTCTCTGTAGGCTTCAATATCTCTTTGTTGGCAGACGTTCTTAGACTGGAAAGCAGATGCCTACAGACAGGCAGGCAGATCAGTAAAGGAATCGGGACACAAACTCCTGGACCTACTTTCTGGATTTCCTAAAGACCCGGCCTTCTCTCCTTCTAAATTTATATGGGGAATAACTGGGTCACGACTTGGCATTTATACTAGGGATTTAGTTGGCTGTTGTTCACCCACCCGTGCTGGATTCTCCTTGCTTAGTGAACACCCACGAGTGGTGCACAAGAGCACCACTTGGTTTTTTTGTTCTTGACCTCCATGTGGTCCCTGACCAGTGAAATGGATAATGTGGATTGACCTGAGGTCCCTTATGAAAGGGAAGATTTGAGTGACAGGGCTGGGGCCTGAGACTAGAAGAAAGGGGTTCTTAACTTGGTCTCTAGGACACTCCAGATAACCTTTAGCCTTGGGGATTCTGTGACCTCACAGGTATTGAACACAAATGATAGCGGAAGTGTCTACAATGCTCCTTTTTTAAAAGCAGTGTATAGTTTTCAACAGATTATTTTATTAGATGTAGCCAAGAAAGGCAAAAACGAAAACAAAGCAAAAAAAAAAAAAAAAAAAAAAAAAAGCGTTGGAAAATAAATTCTACGTCCCTTGTTGCCTCGGATCAGTTAGTTGTCAAGATCTGCCCATGCCTCTCACTTGGCCTATAGATTTCTGCCTGTTTTATCTTCTATAGCATTGTTTGGGATCCAGGAAGGATCCCAGAGCTTGTTAAACACTCATCTCTTAGCCGGTCCCTCGGCAAAGGATTTGTAACCTGTTTGGACCAGTAGGCGCCGCTGCGGTATCGTGTATTCTGACGTCCTTAAATAACCAGGGACTACGAGGCGCATCTGTTCTGTGCCTCCCCTCGCCCCCGCCCATCCCACCCTGTTCCAAATTCCTCAGGGACCTCTTGCTTCCAGGCTAGGTGTAGGATTAGATTTCACTTCCTGCCCCTCCTTCTTAGAAGTTCTGGGGTAAACAAAGCTGAACTGGTTACAATATGCTGTCTTTATCCTGGGGACAGTTTATTTAACGGTTGGAGACAAGATGAATTTCTCTCCCACTTGGGGAAAGGAATAATTTTCTCCATCTTCTCCCCTCCAAATGGAAATCTCTGCTGCTCACAGGTAGTTCCCCATTCCATCCCAGTCTCAATTTGGGCACACTCCATGGTGAACCCAGGAGTGGTTAAGATTCCAGACTTTGACTTCCAAACACTCAGGGCTGGGTTCTCAGACTTTAACACTGCATAGCTATAACAAGTTGGGCAAATTATTTAATTTCTCTGAGTCATTATCTGTAGTGTTGGGAGTCCCCAACCATATGGCTGTAAAGCCCTTGGAGGAAGAGTCAACCCAAGATGATTCTACCGTTACATAAGGGCTCTTCTTGTCCAGCACACCCCTGACCCCTACAGTCTCTACCTGGATCTGATTCAAGTCCCAAATATTATTTTTTTCCTTTTTACATAATCCTCAGATGTGAAGGAATCAGACTTAGATCTGTTATTGCCAAGGTTTTACTTCATCCTTCTTTTGTGACCATTTGGGATACCAGTCACTCTATAAATTTGTTTCCTCAGTAGCAAAATGTGATTATTAACATCTTCCCTTTATAACTCACTAATTTTTCAAGCTTAAATGTATGATAAAACACTGTAAAAGCCTTAGATGAGTGAAGGTGTGACTCTGGGGCATTGGTGAGAAGGAGCTCTGAGCTTAACCCCCTGGGAATCCTCTAGAGTCACCAGCTTGTAGGATTCCAGCTCATTCCCCATCGTCTTCTCCATTCCTTCCACACATACCACACCCTTCTGCCTGGTTCTTTCTCCCTAATTCCTGTAGACACAGCTGCAGGCGCCCTTTCCCTGGAATTTCATCCTTGTCATTCCTTGTCTCTGGAGATGCTTCTACAGCAGCCTAATGAATAGCTAATGGCCATGCTAATGAGGCTCTGGGGCTCCTCCCCAGCACCTGGAGTACTTAACATACAAACACACACATTGCGCAGGTTTCCTTTCTTGCCACCTTTGAGTTCCCTGCACAGTGGTCGCTACTGAACTAGAGAGCCAACGCCGAGGGATAGGGTAGGGAATACCTGGAAAGAAACACCCGCAAAGGCGTCCCGCAAAGTGGGAGTTCCTAACACTGCCAGCAGGAGGCGCGATGGGGCTTCTCCCCAGGCAGCCCGCAGCCCACTATTGCCGCCTCCCCGCAGAGCTTGGGGAATGAGCGTTGTCCCAGTCATTTATTAATCACCGTAATTAGCGGTAACGACCTCGCCGCCGGCACTGCCTGCTCGCCGCAGCTCTGCCGAGGTGGGCTGGTTCTGAGTCCTACCACTGAGAGACAAACTTAGTTCTTAACTTTCCTTGAAATGATCGCTGTTCTTGTCCCCTATGTAGCAAACACTGCCAACATTTTGGATTCCTCATTCTGGTCCCGAGTGAATTGTTGGAAAGCTTCGAATCTTGAAGGTAGACCTGATACCTGGGTAGGTCACCGAGTGACCCGCTAGGCTCAGAAAAGCCGGTGACCGCGCCTCCTTCTCTGCCCTCCAAGCGGTGGGCCGGGGCCTTTCTTAGCTTGGGACTTACCCATCACCAGCCACGGTTCTCCTCACCTGGAGTGGGTGTGGGAGGCAGTTGGGGAGATGCGAAGTAAAGGATTCAGTAGCTACCTCCTCTGAAGCCCTCGACCTCCCTCGTATAACCCCCTCCCCCACTCAGGTGCTCCAAATTAACCTTTGGACCTCACTTTCCCCAGAGGTGCGGCTCAGTCCTGGACTTTCGGAACAGGAGCGCTTTAGCCTTCCTCTCCACGTAGTTTTCTCTCCTCACCCATAGCCCGGTAATCAGACGTCCCCACGGGGCAGCCTCACCGTTGAGAGAGGGGGCGCTGGGAGGCAGCGGACTTTGGTTGAGCGCCGCCAGCGAGGAGTTGAAGCCGCCGAAGAGCAGCTCACTGGAGTTGGAGATGTCCCCGGCCAGCGAGTCCGCGAACAAGTTCATCTGCAGTAGCGTTTTAAGCAGGTAGCGCAGCATTGCGCGACCCGACTGGGACCGGGGCTCGGGGCTCGGGGCCCAGCCCCTGGGTCTGAGACCCGTGGGCCGGGAGCCGTAAGCCCCTCCACAGCCTCTACGCGCTGCCGCAGCCACGGTGCCGCTGTCCTGCAGATGCGCCTGGGTACGGCCGGTGCCTTTCCGTGCCCTCCTCCTTCGCTGGTCCTTCTCTCCACCCCCCAGTGCCAGAGTCCCCTGGGAGCTGGGCGTGCGGAAAGCAGGTGCCACGCCGATCACGGCGTAATTAAGGGCTTAATCCACCTCCCTCCGCACTACCACCCCCACCCGGACCGCCACTAGCAGGGCAGGAAACCAGAGTCGCAGAGCGCGCGTTGGAGTCCCCGCCCCGCACCCTAGCTCAGAGTCCTGTTCTGGACGTGGAGTTTCCTTTCTCACTAAAAGCACCCCAGATGAGAAATGAGGCGCTGACTCTGTCCTTCTGCCCAACTTTAAAACAGGAATTTCCCTTCTCCTTCCCTGGACCTCAGGTAAACTGAGGCAAAGTGTAAGCATACGCTCTTTTAGCTTTCAAAGCCCTGACTTTCATTCCTTTTCAAGCCTCAGGGCTTAGAGATGGTAGCTCTGGAGGCTGGGGTGATTTGGTGCGGAAGCTGGGAGTGGGAAGAAAATGCCAGCATAGGTTCACCCTAATTGGTCTGCAGCCAGGAGGCCAAGGAATGAGATGATTCACGTTGGTTCCCTTGGCCCAGGAGTCCTTGCTTCAGACATCCTAATCCAGGAGTTCCAGCGAGATAGTCAGAACACGAATTAAACTGGAGGGAAGGACACAGGAAAACCCAAGCAACTCGCATTTATTTGCATTACTCTGCTTTAACACGTTTTATTAAATTGCTTTACATTTTTTGAGGAGACTGAAAGGGAACCAAGGAGTCTAGGACAAAGACAAAGAGCAGTGTTATTTCTGTAAAAGCAAGTGTAAGAGAAAAGAGGATGCGAAATTCATGTAAATCTGTTCGAACCTGCTTTGGATCATTCTTGGGTGTGTGAGGGGACATAACGCCCGCCCATGATCTCAGCCTACTTCTGAATTCTTTTTTTTAAATTTTTTTTTTATTTACTTGCTTTTAGTTGTACACAATGCGTTTATTTTTACGTGGTGCTGAGGATCGAACCCGGGTCGCGCACGTGCTAGGCAAGTGCTCTACCGCTGAGCCACAACCCCAGCACTTCTGAATTCTTTATAGCTCTTTTTACCTAAAGATCTTCCAGTCCCCCCTCACCCTCGCAAACAAATGCTCACACTTTTCCTAGACTGGAAATGGTCTTGAAGTGTCTGTTGGGGGAAGAGAGAGACCAGGATTTAACATCTGGGGTAGGGTCCGCTCATGAGTGAGTGGCGGCGTTCTGGCTCCGACATCAGGCTGTGATGATGAGACAACCATGCGCCGCCTGGTAGGATCGGATGAACAGGCCGAGATCAGAGGGATATGTGCAATCGTAGACCCCGGGGTAAACAGTCAAGACTGAGGGTACGCAAGTGATCCGAGACCTTGTTAAGGGGTCAGGGGCTTGTCCCAAGACTCCTCCCTCAGTCCGTACCCCTCCTGGTAGAACTTTCAACTAATGTGTGTTTAGGTGTCTTCCTACTCTTTCGCCGCAGCTCTGGGCGGGACTTAGCAAGACCCAAGCTTAAACCAAGTATTGGGCAGGCAACTCTGGCAGGAAGCTCAGGAGCCAGCGCCTTGGGAGCTGTTCTTTCAGCACCTCATCTGCCTGTGCTGAAGACTCAGAGCAAATCTCGAGGCCGAGACAGGTGTAAGTGGAAGAAGGGTTAGTGGCACATTCTTTCCAAGAAAAAGATAGGGTTATACGTCTGTCTCATGCTGTAAGGTCTTGATCCAGGGGCAGAAGGGATTCGGGTAGGAGAAATGGTAAGAGGTATACTATATTTCCCCATTAGATATCTGTTCCTTCAACAATGACCAACCCAGAACAGGTTCCAATCCTGTATTTGCCAATTAGAAGGTGTCACCGCTCTAGACCTGTCTCCCCAGCTGTTAAGGAAGATTTTTACAGCTTGATCTGCTCTGACGCTCCAGATTCATAGTACCATACTCCTTTGCTAGGGCCCCCTGTTGACCGTGGTCACCGGGTTCCATCACATTAGAGCTCCAACCAGGACAGAAAAGAAACTGCATCCTGGCATCAGGCCTTTCTCTGAAGCGAAGAAGGTTGGAAACCCTCCCATCATGTAGATCCTGCCCCATTCTAATCCCCTGATTTGCTCCTGGCTGGCCTCTTAGCAAACGCAGAGCCCGCTGGCGTCTAGGGGCTTGTCACCCTGTTAGCGGATTTGTTTCCGAAGACGGTGCAGTTAATTGGCCCTTTATGTGGGGATCAGGGCGTATTTGCTCAAGGTTCCCTGAGCGGAGGCAGCAGCTCAGCCCACGGGCACAGGCGCTTTCTAATCCCTGTCATCTGGGTTTGGAAGCTGGACAAATAGTGGAAGTACTATTCTCCTTTCTAGGACACTCCTGGCCCCATATCTTGCCTCTCTTCTACACTTCACCCCTTCTCCATTCGCTCTGGTTCCTCTCCCCACTTTTCCTTCTTGTTTCTCTCTGCTCTTTCCTTCTTTCTTTTTCTTACTATCTCTAGGTACTCTCCTTTTAAATTAACTCAGAAATAAAGCTAAAAAGGGGTGGAGTACTTGAGGGAGGTGACACAAAGCGTAAGTGTTTGTCAACCACAGCACAAGTTCCGGCTCTTTCCCTCCTCCACCTCCAGAGGCCAGAGTATCCCTGGATCTCCTGGTCTGGCAAAGGGTGGATCCCAGAGTGAGTAGAGAAGGCCCAGTGGAGGTCACACCTCTCAGCTCTTCTGCACCCTTCTCCTTTCATTTCCCCCTTTTTACTTATGGTCCCAGGGCAACCTGAAAACTGACCCCCAGCTTTCATCTGGGCTGTTTCCAAAGGCATTTCTGGAAAAGGTTTGTGTCCTACTTGTTTTCTTACTACCACACATGTTATAGATTGAACCAAGGGCTTCACACATGCTACTTTCCCTATCCAAATTATTAAGATAGCTCTTTGAATTTTCCTCTTGTCTTGAGGGAATAGGTAAATGCATTTTATTTTTCATTTCCTAATCTACACAGCTTAGGTGGTTGTGTCACACCTAAAACCCTCAGTAAATACTCTGGAATCAGAGAAACTTCATCCCGGGTCAATGCAGTTAGTTTGTAATCTCTCACTTTAGGGTGAAGAAAGAGAGTTGAGTTCAGGGCTTCCTCCTTCTACCACTTTGGGAAACTACTCCTTTTCTGAAGTTTTACCAATGATACATAGCAGTCCAAACTCTAGAAAGGCAAGAAAGAGAAAAGGAGGTTTTGAGGGGGGGTTGGCAGAAAGAAGAGAGAGTAGCAGAAGGCGGGGAGGATGGAAGGTGTGGAATTTGTGGAATTAGGGGTTAGATTTATTCATATAAGGTTATGACCTTTGATGGGAAGAAATTGTGTGTGTGCATGTGTGTGTGTGTGTGTGAGAAAGAGAGAGAGAGAGAGAGAGAGAGAGAGAGAGAGAGAGAGAGGATGAGCATGTGTATGAGTGTGAATATATTTGGATGTGTGCCTGTATGTGAAGGTGAAGCCGTAGAGTGCACGTCTCGCATGTGTGAGGCCCTGGGTTCAATCCTCAGCACCACACAAATAAAAATAAAGGTTTGAAAGAATTTTTTAAAAAAGCATAAGGCCAGGGGTTGGTGAGGTATATGTGGAAGAGACATATTTTTTTCCTAGGGTGGTATTTGGAACAGGTGGGTTTGCAGAGAATTGGGAGAATAGGAAATGGAAGTGATTATGAGTAACACTTATGCAGTAACCTGAAGAGTGTGTGTGTGTGTGTGTGTGTGTGTGTGTGTGTGTGTTGGGGGCAAGAATAGCTAACTTCCTTAGCCTAGTGACAGCACGAAGGCCAGAGGATGTGGCTGGGAATTTTCAGTGGCCAAGCTGGGGCTGTATGGGGAGGCTTCTTGGTGGTCCAAAGTCTGCATGACAGCTGCTTGTGAATGATGCTATTGCCCAGGAGGGCAGTCTGAGGACAACCTCCCCACCAATCTCACACTGATTACTACCTCTGACTCCCCACAATACACATACACACAATGCCCAGTCCATTTGCATCCCCCCAGAGCCTGCAGCTTCCCTTTACTGTCTCTGTTTGGACCCCATCCCAGGGTACTAATATGCATTGAGCATATGTGTGTATATGTGTTTTTTTTTATGGGGAGGGGTAAAGGACCCCAATATCTATCCTGCTAGACTATGCTTGTGAATGGCCCAGCAGAGCTGCCAGCTTCTGAGTAATGATGCCAGGGGGCTGTGACCCAGCCAGCAGGAGCCAGAGGGCCAAACAGGAGGGAGAATCAGAGAGCAAAGAGCAGGCACCCAGCTGGAATGCAGACAGCAGAGCTGCCCCCAGCAGGAGCCAGAGTTTGTTGGCTCAACCCCTGTACTGCTGAGATAATAAGCCAGGCCCCCCTGCCCAAGAGAACCCCTATCCCCACAGGGTTCCACCGGAGACCTGCCAGGAGACACTTTGCCACACACCCCACCAAGTCTGGAAATCTGGAGGCAATTGGGCAGAAATGTCCACATCCCAGAACAGATGTAACATAGGCTAGGGAGAAGAGTTTTCTTGGTTCCTGTTCTAAAGCTAGGTACAGAGCAAGTAAGCACCCCATAAATACATGCTTAGTGAATACAGTTGATTAAATAGTTAATCCTCACAACTGCCCCTCTGGGCCTATTAGCCTTCTTCCCCCAGCCCCTCTCTCTTCCTGTGTTAGGATTGATTCTAGGACCACTGTAACAAACGGGCTCAAATTGAGTGGCTTAAAGCAACAGAAATGTATTCTCTCAGTTCTAGAAACTAGAAGTCTGGTATCCAATGTCTGCTGGGCCATGCTCTCTCTGAGGGCTCTAGAGGAGGATCTTCCCTTGCCTATTACAGCTTCCAGTGCTTGCCAACAATCCTTGGCATTCCTCAGCTTGTAGACGCATCACTTCATTTTTTTCTAGTATTGTTGATTAAATCTAGGGCCTTGTGCATGTTATGCAAGCAGTGTACCAGTGAGCTACACCCACAGCCCCATCACTCCAATCTTTCCTCTGTCTTCATACAGCCTTCTTCCCTTCTGTGGGTCTCTGTGACTCTGTTATCTCTTCCTGTAAGGCGAATAGTCATTGGATTAGGGCTTGTCTTAATCTACTGTGACTCCATCTTAACTAATTATATCTGTCAAAGTCTAAACAAATTCTCTTCCAAATAAGGTCTCTTTGTGTGGTGCCACACACACACACACACACACACACACACACACACACACACACACACACACAGTTGTAGATTGAACCAAAGGCTTCACACATGCTACTGAGCTCTAGCTTCAAAGTCACATGGCGAAGTTCTGGGTGGGCATGAAATTTTGCAGGGGGTACACTATTCAACTTGGTACACCTTCTTTTCCTTTGTTCTCCCTCCTTCCCCCTCCATTACTCCTGATGTTCTCCTAGAAGCTCTATTTTTCTATTCTTTTTTTTTTCTTTTTAAATATTTATTTATTTGCTTTAGTTGTACACAATGCGTTTATTTTACGTGGTGCTGAGGATCAAACCCGGGCTGCCCACGTACTAGGCGAGCGCTCTACCGCTGAGCCACAATTCCAGCCCCTATTGTTCTAGTCTTAAAAATATTTTTATAGGGGGTGGGATTGTGGCACAGCAGTAGAGCGCTCACCTAGCACGTGCGCAGCCCGGGTTCGATTCTCAGCACCACGTAAAAATAAACGCATTGTGTACAACTAAAGCAAATAAATAAATGTTTAAAAAATATTTTTATAATTCATGCTCATGCAAAAATATTCAAGCAGAGTAATAGAGCCTAATATAAAAAGTCTTAGTCCTACCCCATTAAGTCATTTTCATCCTACAAACCTACCGATGGTTTCACGTGTACCCTTCGAGGTCATTAAAAAGCAGATAAGCATACATAAATAAAGGAACTTACTTAAGTAAATTGTTCAGTGCTACATAGCGAAAGCATATGCATTTACAATTTTCATAGATATTGTCAAATTGCCCTCCAAAATATTTCCACAATTGATAATCTCAATTATCAGGAGTGTGCGAGAGCTCCTGATTCCTCACAAGGACCAAATATAATGATTTTTTTCTAGTCAATAAACAAAATTTGCATTTAATTTTTGTTATACTCATTTTTATTTTAAAGGGAATTTGAGCATGTTTTGCATGTTTTTAGCCACTTGCATATTTTTGCATGATTTGTTCTCATGTGATTAGGGAAATTTTACTTTTTTTTTTTTTTGTACCGGGGATTGAACTCAGGGTCACTCCACCATTGGGCCACATCCCCAGCCCTTTTTTTGTATTTTTTATTTAGAGATAGAGTCTCACTGAGTTGCTAAGTGCCTTGCCATTGTTGAGGCTGGCTTTAAATTCGTGATCCTCCTGCCTTAGCCTCCCAAGTGCTGAGATTACAGGTGTGTGCCACCACACCCAGCGGGAAAATTTACTATTTGTCTCTCATATGAACATTGTAATTTTCCCTCAGTTTGTCGTTCAACTTTTAACGTTGAAATATTTTGCCTGATTAAAAAAATAAAGTCAAATGCTATCAACATAATGTATCTTTTTGGGATTTTGTTATGCTTAGGACATTCTTCTGTTGCCAAGATTAAAAGAATAGAATCCTTACTTTCTTCTAATAATTCTAGGGCTTAATATTTTACACTTAGCCTTTCAATGGAACTAGAATTTATTTTTGTATAAAGATTAAGGTAAAGATACAAATTTTCCCTAAAACAGTTAAATGGCTATCCCTATTTTTCCTTCACTGATTTGCAGGGCCACTTTTCTTATATGCAAAATTCCTATGTGACTAGGAATCTCTGTTCTTCAGTTAATCTGTATGTTAATTCCCATGGCAATGCTTATTATTCCGTTATTGCAGTTCTGTAATATATTTTACTATCCGATAGTTTCCCTTCATTACTGTTAATGTTTAGACTTCCTCTAGCTATTCCTAAAAAAAATTTTAAATGACTTTAAGTATCCTTCAATTAAGCTTTGAAAAAATCTTTGTGAGACTTCTATTGAGTTACCTAGATTTATGGACCAATTTGAGAGATTTGATGTCTTCACAGTACTGAAGTTTTATTCTCAAGGACAAGATATTTGTATTTATTCATTCTCTAAATGAGGATCTACTGGACATCTACTCTATACAAAGCACTCTTTTGATGAGCCGGGCGCGGTGGTGCACGCCTGTAATCCCAGCACTTTGGGAGGCTGAGGCAGGAGGATCGCGAGTTCAAAGCCAGCCTCAGCAATGGCGAGGCACTTAGTAACTCAGTGAGACCCTGCTTCTAATAAAATACAAAAAAAAAAAAGGGCTGGGGATGTGGCCCAGTGGTCAAGTGCCCCTGAGTTCAATCCCCGGTACCAAAAAAAAAATAAATAAATAAAAGCACTCTTTTGAAAATTAGGCATATGTCAGTTACCAAAGTAACTGTTCTTGTGGAGCTTACCTTCTAAAGGATAAGATAGATAATAAACAAGATAAATTCATTGAGTATACAGCAAGTTAAACAGTAATGAAAATTATTTAGTAGTGGTGGAAGAAGCTAACTTTATTATTATTATCATTATTATCACTATTATTATTATTATTTGTTCTACTTAGTTGTACATAACAGCAGAATGCATTTCAATTCTTCATACACAAATGGAGTGCAATATTTCAATTCTCTGGTTGTACACTGTGTAGAGACACACCATTTGTGCAATCATATGTGTATTTAGGGTAATGAGATCCATCTCATTCCACCATCTTTCCTACCCCCATAACTCCTCTCCACCCTCCCCTTTGCCCAGTTCAAAGTTCTTCCATTCTTCCCATGCCCCCCCATCCATCATAGATCAGCATCCACAATTCAGAGAAAACATTTGGCCTTTAGTTTTTTGGAATTGGCTTATTTCACTTAGCATAATATTCTCCAACTCCACCCATGTACTTGCAAATGGCACAATTTTAGGAGAAGCTAACATTTAAATAGGGTTCCCAAATAAGACTTCATTGAGAAAATTACATTTGGGTAAAGACCTCAGGTAAGTGAAGGAATGATCCATGGGCTATCTTAAGGGAGAGACATTTCAGAAAGAGAAAATAGCAAGTATAAAAGCCCTGAGACACTAGTACAACTGGTAAGTTGAGGAAAAGGAAGATCTATGTGGGTAGAGTGACTAGGGAAAGACATCAAGAGTGAAGAGATTGCATAGGCCTTGTAAGACATAATAAGGAGTTTCAGTAGTTTTTTTATGAGATGAGAGTCATTAGAGAGATTTGACCAAAGGATTAATATAATCTGCCTTATTTTTTAATAGGATTTCTCTGACTAGTATGCTGAGAATAGTCTGAGGATTGGGTAAAGGCAGAAGCCAAGGAAACCAGTTGGAAAAGATTTGCAATGTATAGATAAGTGATGCTGGTAGTTAAGACCAGAGTGGTACCAGCAGTGGTGAGAAGTATGTGGATTCTGGATATATTTTTAAAACAGAGCCTACAGCAGGATACAGTGATGCATGCCTGTAATCCCAGCAACTCAGGATGCTGAGGCAGGAGAATTGCAAGTTTGAGGACAGCTTCAGCAACTTAGCAAGATCCTGTCTTAAAATTCAAAACCAAAGAAAATGACTGGGGATGTAGTCAGTGGTAGAGCATCCATGGGTGTTCAATCCCCTGTATCACAAGGGTGGAAAAAAATAGACCTAACAAAATTCTACTAAGATGAGAAAACCTAAAGGCATTCTAGATTCAATGGGAATTATTAGGAGCTCAGTTTGGGGCATATTAAGTTTGAGATGCCTGTTAGAAATCCCCGAGCTGGGGCCAGGCATGGTGGCATATGCCTATAGTTCCAGTGACTTAGGAGGCTGAAGCACAAGGATCACAAGTTTGAGGCCAGCCTCAACAACTTAACAAAGCCCTAAGCAACTTAGGGAGACCTTGTCTCAAAATTAAAAATAAAGGGTTGGGATTGTGGCTCAGCGGTAGAGCACTCGCTTAGCACGTGCGCAGCCCGGGTTCGATCCTCAGCACCACATAAAAATGAACGCATTGTGTACAACTAAAGCAAATAAATAAATATT
The DNA here is from genome assembly GCA_025594165.1 of Tamias sibiricus. Classification (NCBI taxonomy): domain Eukaryota; kingdom Metazoa; phylum Chordata; class Mammalia; order Rodentia; family Sciuridae; genus Tamias; species Tamias sibiricus. The sequence goes on along the minus strand of CM046657.1, from coordinate 119,115,929 downwards.
TTAAAAAATTAAAAATAAAAAGGGCTGGGGATGTGACTCAATGGTTAAGGACCCTGGGCTCAATCCCTGATACCAAAAAGAAAGAAAGAAATCCCAACGATGGCATCACATGGGCAATTGAATAGACTCATCTGAAATTCAGAGGATCACATCTAGGATAGATGTATAAATTTGATGCCGGGCGTGATGGCGCACACCTGTAATTCCAGCACTTGGGAGGCTGAGGCAGGAGGATCTCCAGTTCAAAGCCAGCCTCAGCAATGGCGAGGTACTTAGCAACTCAGTGAGACCCTGTCTCTAATAAAATACAAAAAAGGGCCCAGTGGTTGAGCATCCCTGAGTTCAATCACTGGTACAAAAAAAAAAAAAAATGAGCACCCTTGTTACATAAATGCATAAAGACATAGAAGTAGATAAGGTCACCAAAGGAAATAGGTAAAAAATGAGCAGGCTCAAGGACTGGACTATTGGGCACTGTAACATTTAGAATTTAGGAAATTGAGGAGGAAGAATAGAGAAGGCTGAGAAGGGACCAGAGAGGTAAGAGAAATCTGGAAGAATGTGGCATCCTGGAAATTAACTGAGGAAACAAGTGAAGGAGGAGGGAATGATCTTGGTGAATAGAACATCAGTTTATGTATATACTGGATGTTTCTGTCCCCCTAGAATTCATATGTTGAAATCATAACCCCCAAGGTGATGGTATTTGAATGTGGGGTCACTGGGAGGTGATAAGGTTGTGAGGGTGGATCCTCATGAATGGGATTAGTGCCCTTATAAAATAGGTCTTAGAGAGCTCTCCTGCCTCTTCCACCACATGATGGCACATAGAGAAGGCAGCCTTCTACAAACCAGAAAGCAGGTCCTCACATTGAGTCTGCCAGCATCTTTATCTTGGACTTATCAGCCTCTTGAACTGTAAAAAGTAAGTATTTGTTGTTTGGGCTACCCAGTCTATGACATTTTTTTTTTATGTGATACCCCAAATGGACTAAAAAAAAAAAAAAAAAAAAAAAAAAAAAAAAAAAAACTAGGATGAAGAGTGAGATTGACTGTCGAATTTAGTGACGTAGATGTCACTGTTGACTTTGTTAAAAACAGATTTGGTAGGTTGGTGGGAGCAAAATGTCTGGAATAGATTGAGAATTCATTGAGAATAAATGGAACAGAATTAAGAGTTTTGCTGAAATGGGAAAGATATATATAAGGAGATAGTTGAAAAGAATAAAATTAGGAATTTTTTAATAAAATGAGGAAAACAATCTCATGTTTGTGTGCTGACTAAAAAATATGTCATTGGAAGGGAAACTTATGATATAGAGAAGAGGGGGAAGAGTTGTTGGAGCAATGTCCCTGGGTACAAGGGACAATAGGATCTAGTGCATAAGTGAATGGATTTTCTTACCCAGAACATAGATAGATAGATAGCTGATCCACAGACAAAGAGTAAGGTATAGGGACAAAGATACAAAGAGGTGGTGAGATGTGGTGGTGGGACCCCATGGGAGTTCTCTTTCAATTGCTTCTTTATTCTCCATGAAATAGGAAGCAAAGTTATGAGCTAAGAGTGAGGATAGGGGATGAGGAGTTGGCAGTTTGAACAGAGAACGGTGACTGACATAGTCACATGGGAAAGCAGGAGGATTAACAACTATAGCAATGTGTATACTTACTAGGCAGCATTAGAGAACTATTTGAAGTTAGTAATCATTAATTAAAAGTGAGACCAGAAGTCTTATCTTTTTCTCCAAGTACATTTAGCTGATTGAGTGCAGGTGTGGAAGAGGTAGAAAGCTAAATTTGTCCAAGATTGTGGGTTAGCCAAACAAGCTCACCAAAGTAAGAGTCAGGTAAAGAAGTTAGGATGTCTTCAAGAAACTCATTCTGATGATTGAATGTGCCAATTTAAGCTGAGTAAGAAGGGAAGTGAGACCATGAGCTCAACAGTGAAAAGGAGTTGAAGTGAATGGAAAGGAATTATAATCATTGGATTGTCCTGCTGTGATTTAATATTTGTTGGAATTAGAATACCAAAAGAAAGGAAGTAAAGGGGAAAAACAGGTAATAGAGATTGGAAATGAGAATTTTGAAATTGAGATTGTGAAGAAGTTCAGTTATTAATTATAGCAAAATCCACTACAGTATGCCACAGGAGTTCATGGTCAAGGTAGAGTAGACAAGATTGGGGGAGGATAGGAGGTCATGAAAATGAGCAGGAAAGAAACTGGATAGAGTCTTATGACATTAGACTCAAAGGTAGGAAGACTTTTAGGGAGGAGGAAGAGAGAATGGTTCAGACTGAACTAGTAAAGTGTTGTGGAAGACAGCTACCAGATTTTAATGTAATTTAATATTTTTAATGTTTTCATCACTTGTATCAGGAACACTTCTTATTAGGATTATTCCAATGTTTACTACTGTTTTGTTACAACTGTAAGCAGGATTTTTTTTCTGGATTCTAACTTCTCCCTAATCCCCCTTGAACCCCAGGCCCCAAACTGAGCATGACAGTCCAGTGAGTTTCTGAGAGGTGTACCATCACCTCCGTACCTTCTGCACATCTCCGTTGTCACTGCCTCAGTTTAGGGTCTCACCATGCAATGTGACTCCCTGATTTCAGTCTCCCACTAAGAAGCCATCCTCCACACTGATGCTATGGACTTGCTATTGTCCAACCCCCACTTAGTAAGCACCTACTAAGTGCCAGACACTGCACTGCACTACATGCTCATCTCTAATTTTCAGATCTGATCTCATCATTTGCCTACTTAAAAGTGATAATGGATCTCTCCTTTCTATAGAATAGATGCCCACACAGGTGACAAAGAAGTCCTTGACTGATTAATACTCTTTGTATGTCAATGCCTTGGTTCTTGCTATCCTCCCTTCCTGAAGCTACTTTTTCCTACCATTCTCCCCCTTCTGAATCCTTTATCCTGGCTATCCAACTTCGGTCACCTGATCAGTGAAGTCCTTGTAAGTCTCCTACAATGGGGTCCTCCCAGACCATTTGGTCCATTTCCTTTCCATGTAATATAATAGATGATGTTTCAATTACATGCATATCTGCCCTATAAGCTCCAAGTTCCCTTGAAGAGAGGGGAACTTGTTTATCTTTGTGTAATCTGGTGCCTAACATTAAAGAAGACATGAATTATATAACATTTATTGTGAACTTACTATTGCTTGAACTGTTCTAAGTGCTTTATGAATTTACTTATTTAATTCTCCTAATAACACTATAGTTAGGTACAATTTTTACCCACTTTTATAGGTGGGGAGACTAGGTACAGAAAAGTAACTTGCTTGAAGTTTTTTGCCTAGTAAATGAAAGATTCAGGATTTAAACTCAGGCTGACTCTATACCCATATGCATAATCAACAAAGCAAACTGCATGCCTGTGAAAGAACTGCATCTGAGTATAGCAGAAGGAAGACTCCCCTTGCCTCACCTCTGACATGTACACATTCTACCCTTATGCATAATTCAAGTAACAGAGTGACATCCATATTGCTGAGTGAAATTCACTAAGACCTCTGGATCTTTTTCTGCCATTTGGTTTTAATTCTGAAGTCCTCCAGCCCCTATTTCTATCCATATTAAACCTGTAGCTCTTTGAATTTTCTCATATCTGTAATTCCTGGCACATTTCCAGTCTCAGGAAATTCCAAAATGGACTCTGTTCTTTATTTCTTTCTGTCTCAATTTCTCTCCTTTCTCTCCCTTTCTTTTTCTCTCCCCATGACCTCTCTCTGTAGGTGGGGATGAAATTCACAAAGGAAGAGACCAATTAAGCTCTTCAAATCCCCTTTATCCTATAGAGAATGTCCTACTTTTCAATTAAAGAGGAATATTCCCTTGCCTCTAATGATTTCCATTCAGAGAGAAATGCTTTTGTGTTAAATACATATGTGTGAAAGTGTTTTCCAGCTTATATCACTCAGTATTGTTTGAGTTCCTTTGGTGCTTGTGTTTGTGTTTCCCTTGAATACTGAACCTACCTCCAGGATCTGCAGGGATTCCTCAGCCCTGGGGTCCCCTCCTTTCCTGACTCACATTGACCTTTGATTTCTTATGCCATAAAGGGCCTCCTTTTCACTGACTTCTCCTGGAGCTCAATTCCTTGAAGTGAAATGACTCCAAGATCTTTCTGGACTCCCACAAGAGAAGCACAATATGATCTGAAAAAGCCCAGCTTCACTGTGATCTCAGTTCCATCTATACAATAAGTAGAAATGAAACTAAATTGACAAATCCTGGGAAACTATTCTTTCTTTCCTTCCCTCCCTGTTGTGCCCCTCTCCTTTTCCCATGGTTTTTCTTCCATGACTCCCCTTCCATCTTCCTTACCCACACCCTGCTGCTTGTTTATTCTTTAAGCCTTACTTCCTAGGTCCTGATTGCATGATTCATAAATATTCAGCATCTCCTAGGAGTAACCTCTGAATGATATTTCACCACCCAGTGCTATTCCCCCATCTAATCAGAAATGGAGAAAGACTTCTCAGAATCACTTCCCTCTGTCCTTCGAGCCCTGCACTTACCAGCATGGAAGCTTATTTTCCTCCCCATGGTCTTCATCATAAAGGGTCCTCACTGTGACGTTAGAGCCCCTTACAGATTCCAACACTGATAGTCTCAGAGACCCATATCCCTAAATATTTTATAATGAGAAGGTTTATCTATTCCAGGACACTAAACCTGATATTAAAAAAGGAGACAGAGGGGGCTGGGGATATAGCTCAGTTGGTAAAGTGCTTGCCTCATATGCATAAGGGCCAAGGTTCAATCCCTAGCAACACCAAAAAAAAAAAAGGAGACAGAAACATAGGAATGGACCTGGAGTTATGATCTAGGTAGAAATATTATAAAGCACTGTGCCTGGCACGTAGAATTCAGTAAATAGTTATGTTGAATTATTTCCTATGTGCATATATATAAGCTGAGTGTGATGGTGCACGCCTGTAATCCCAGCATTTGGGAGTCTGAGGCAGGAGGATCTCGAGTTCAAAGCCAGCCTCAGCAATGGTGAGGCACTTAGCAACTCAGTGAGACCCTGTCTCTAATAAAATACAAAAAAGGGCTGGGGACATGGCCCAGTGGTCGAGTGCCCCTGAGTTCAATCCCCAGTACAAAAAAAAAAAAAGTGGAAAAATAGACTAAATGATAAGCTATCATTGAAAAGGCAAGGATAAATACATTCATTTTTTTCCATCTTTTCCCCTTTTTCAAATATATTGTTATCTTAATGGAAAAATATACAATTATCATTTGTAGGCCAGGCACTGTGGTGCATGCCTGTAATCCCAGCAGCTCGGGAGGCTGAGTCAGGAGGATCTCGAGTTCAAAGTCATCTTCAGCAAAGGCGAGGCACTAAGCAACTCAGGGAGACCCTGTCTCTAAATAAAATACAAAATAGGACTGGGGATGTGGCTCAGTGGTCAAGTGTCCCTGAGTTCAATCCCTGGTACCCCACCTCCAAAATATATCATTTGTAAAGAGTTAAGTGGAGGGGGCTGGGGTTGTAGCTCAGAGGTAGAGCACTCGCCTAGCATGCGTGAGGCACTGGGTTTGATCCTCAGCACCATATAAGATAAAACAAAGATATTGTGTCCACCTATAACTAAAAAAGAGTTAAGTGGAGAAAGGAAGGAAGGCAGATGGTGGGTTTGAGGGGGTCTCTTTAGAGCATAGAGCTCCTGCCTCAACAGGCACTCCCAAGGCCAGACAGCAGCGAGAATCTCCTTTCCACCATTGGTTTGGCATGAAGGTCAGCAAGGCCACCATTTTTTGTATTAGGGGAAAAGAGGAAATAGAGAGGTGGAAATAGGACATAAGTGTAGGGAATTAAAGAATGGTTAATTCTTTTTGCAAATAGTCTCCCCAAGCCTCTCTTCTATGACATTTTAAACAGATGTCATCCAGGTTTGACTTGCATCTTTTCAGAGACAGGGAATTCAAACCTGGTGGGATTACCCAGTGCCAGAAAAGGCAACTTTTACAGAGAGCAGCTCTTGTTTGCAGATACTACATCTATTTGGCTTCATTCTGGTCCTGCCTCTAACTAAAAAACTGGTTCAGAAGTGAGTGGGAAGAGTTGTATGGTCTGGAGACAGAGATGTAAAGCTAAGAGTTAAGAAAAAGAAAAATCTCAAGTATTTGTTGAGAAGCAGTAAGCTGATGGCCAAGCTCAACTTTTCACCTGCCTTGAGCTATCTCTGCCTAAAACTCACACAGGGACTTAGGTTGGCAGAGGCCAGGATGGGGTGAATAGCAATGACTTGGGTCAGTGTCCACAGAAGCAGCTTCATAGTCCCCATTTAAATCCTGTTTCAGGGCTGGGGTTGTGGGCTCAGCAGTACAGCGCTCACCTAGCACACGCACGGCCCAGGTTTGATCATCAGCACCACGATAAAAATAATCGCATTGTGTACAACTAAAGCAAATAAATAAATATTTTAAAAAATAAATCCTATTTCATTATTACCCTATGTGTATGCATATATATATATACATATCGTTACTGGACTGGTGTAACTCTACATCATGTACAACCAGAAGAATGAGCAGTTATGCTCCATCTATGTATAATGTGTCAGAATGCATTCTACTGTCATGTATAACTACTTAGAGCAAATTTTAAAAAATAAATCCTATTTCAGCACAGCTCATGTTGGAGATGTGAGAGGGAAATATTACGTAGGGCTGTTTCAAAAAGACTAGGGATGGTGTCAGAGGAACCTATGAAAGTGTGTGTATGTGTGTGTGTGTGTGTGTGTGTGTGTGTGTGTTGTGTAAGAGACAGGGCCCATGTGTTTTGGGCTCTATTAACTAACTCCCTCCCATCCATCACAGCTTCCCCCCAAGGCCGCCAAGGCACTGGCAGCTGGGTCACCCCCAGGGAGGCTGGGCTGGGGGTCCCTAAAGGGAGCCAGGCTTCAGGCAGAGCAGCGGAGACACATGTGTGCCTGGCTGGGTCGGGGCCGGCGCCTCATTGAGAAGGGGGCTCTCCAAGCTGGGCTTCATTAGGGCAGTGGCACTAATAGGGAGGGGGTGCAGGAGGCTGGGCTGACAGCCAATTACTTGCTCGTCTGCATTATGGATTAACCCATCTGGGCCTGGAAGATTGGCTCTGAAAGGGGCACAAAAGGGGGGGCGTGACCACAATCACACACTGAATTATCCCGTCTGAGCGCCATTGTCCACCAACAAACGGGGCCTCAGGATGGGTGACCCCCTTGGGTTCTCTCCATCCCCCACCCCTTGCTCCATAGGAGGAGCCAGAGGTAAAAGACTGCCTGGTTAAAAGCCAGTATCTGAAATGAGAACAAGGAGGATGTCATTTCAGAGAGGCAGGAGAGAGAAGACAGGAGCCCCCCAAAGTTCTCTTAACATTTTCTCACTTCAGCCTTTCACCTTAGCAGCAAACCATCACCTAAAAAACAATGAGCTGGAATACTGGGCAGAAGCCCACAGTAGAGGGACTCGGTGAGGGGAATGAATGGGAAGGATCAGAGTCAGGTGTCTCATATCTCACCCATCACCCCTTCTGAGGCTAATTGATTCCAGACATGAATAAGGGGCTCTCACATGGGGTCTTGGAGAACCCCTGCCCTGCTCTGGCATCTCTGATGCTCTCCCAGTGGGAGGGTCTGAACCCCTCCCCCATATCCCCATGTCCTCCAGAAGTAAGCCCCCCACACAGGGTGATGGAGGGAAGGACAGGAAGAGGAGGCAGGCAGGGGGGCTCTCTCCTCTGGCTAATCCCCTCATTACCATCTCATAATCAGAATCACGCTTTCAATGTAAATGGGGATGTTAAATATTGGTTTCTCTAGACACAAGCTCCTTTGGAGAAAATTATTGATGCTCCCCTTTTGCCCATGCTGCTGGGCTCCACAGTGAGGGGGAGTAGTACCGAGCACTTAGTGAGGGGCTAGGGCCTTAAGAACTGGGTTAGTGAGGAGGGTGGAGATGTCAGACAAGAGCGGGCCCACTGATTTGATTTTAGTTGCCAGAGCAGCCTCAGTTTCTCTGACTCAGCAGAATAAACTCATCCAGAGGAAATAAGCTTGAGCCGGGCACGGTGGCACACGCCTGTAATCCCAGCACTTGCCTGCCTCAGCAATGGCAAGACACTTAACAACTCAGTGAGACCCTGTCTCTAATAAAATACAAAAAAGGGTTGGGGATGTGGCCCAGTGGTCGAGTGCCCCTGAGTTCAATCCCTAGTACCACAAAAAAAAAAAAAAAAAAAAAAAAAAAAAAAACAACAAAAAAAAAAAACAGAGGAAATAAGCTCATTTCAAACCCGTCAACACTTTTGTTGGAGCTGATTGGCTTCTGGCCTCAAATCATTCTTGACTAGAGATCAATAGGGAGGTGCAGATCCCAAAATCAGATTGCCTGGGAAAGGAAGATATTTGTTCACTGGGGATCTCACCTCCTTGCCCTATTTCTATTGCTAGAAACCCCTGACCTACCTCTGGAGACCACCTAAACTCTCCTTTGGACCATTTCTAAACACATAGTATGACATAGTTACAACATCCTTCCACAGCCAAGGCTTCATGCTTGCCTTTTTTCCAGCAGCCTCATGACATAGGGGCATTCCCAACTGACAGATGACTCTAGAGTCATCAAGCAATTCACCCAGGTTCACACAGCTGGTGAATGGCAGAGTCACATGGGAACACTAGTTTCCTGAGTCCAAACTCACTTTCATCCCTTTGTGTTATGCTTTTTCCTTTAAAACTGAGTCTATCATTGCACTGCCACTTCTAGGGAGACAGAGAACACTTAGTGTATTTGTGATCAGACTACAAAGGTGTATACCTTGAGGGGTGGTCAAAGAGGTCATGCAGAGTTTACTGCCTTGTCTGCTCTGTTCAAAACTGGTAATGAATAATATTAACATTATGGCTTTTTCTCATATCTGGTTAGCACTTTGCAGTTTACAAGGTCCTGTTCATTTGTTATATGATCTGATTGTCACAATCACCTTGAGAACCAGCACTTCAGCTTAGTGCTAAGGACGGAGGATCTGGAGTCAGCAGCCAACGTACATTCACCTCTCAGCTCCAGTTCTTAGGAGCCAGTGACCCCATGCAAGTAGCTGGGTGACCACAGCAAGGCTTTTTGCCTCAATGTCATTATCTCTGAAATAAAGATGCTAAAAACAAAGCCTACTTCCTAGAGTTATTGGGAAGAATAAATGAGATTACACATGCCTAGCGCTTGGACTAGCATCTGGTGTTTAAGTTTTCAATAAATGCGAACTATTTTTAGGCAGCGAAGAGTATGTTCCCATTTTACAGACGCAGAATCTGGGGCTCAAAGGACTTAGTAACTTTAGCCGGGCGCGGTGGCGCACGCCTGTAATCCCAGCTCTTTGGGAGGCTGAGGCAGGAGGATCGCGAGTTCAAAGCCAGCCATCAGCAATGGCAAGCCACTTAGCAACTCAGTGAGACCCTGTCTCTAATAAAATACAAAAAAGGTCTGGGGATGTGACCCAGTGGTCGAGTGCCCCTGAGTTCAATCCCCAGTACCACAAAAAAAAAAAAAAAAAAAAAAAAAAGGACTTAGTAACTTTGTCTAAGTTTGCTGAGTTGGCAACGGCAGAGCTGGTTCTTTATTTTATTTATTTATTTTTATGTGGTGCTAGGGATTGAACCCAGTGCCTCACACATGCAAGGCAAGCGCTCTACCACTGGGCCACAACCCCAGCCCAGAGCTGGTTCTTAATTCGGGTCTGGAATGAAATCTGTACGTGCTCTGAGACCCATGGCCAAATTTCCCCTAAGAGAAAAGGAAGGGGTCACTCAGGTGAGGTCCTTTGTTGTGCTATGGCTAGCAGAGGCAAGGGGGGTTTTTTGTGTGTGGGCGGGGGTGGGGTGGTCCTGTTTAGCTGGGTTAGGAAGGAGACTGGACCTCACGGCGGCTAGTGTGACCAGGAGGCCACCCCTCCCCTCCCCGGCCTGAGGAGGCAGTGGAACCAGAGGCACCATGTGGATTGCGCTAAGCCTCCACGGAAAAGAGGGCGGGAGATGCCTTCGGAGGGCCCCCTCCGGGATCTCAGAGAGGGCTTCCGCTGCTCAGCTCCCTCCGTTTAGCTTTCTCCTCATTAACTCCCCGGCCTCATTAATCAGACCCGATGAAATGCGCCCCCGGGAACACTGCCCGCCCGCTCCGCCGTTTGGCGCTTTAATTATCCTCCCAGCGGGAGGAGGTGGGGTTGGCTACGCGAGATGCAGCGCGCGCGCGTGCGTGTATACACACACACACACACACACAACACACACACACACACACACACACACACACACGCAGGCAGAAACGTTGGTCCGCGGATGGCCGAGTCCAGGCAAGACATGGGTCGTGACCCAGTCAAAGCCGCAGACGCCGGGCTGGATTCTGGGGTGCTCGATCAGGCCCAAGAAACCCTAATGTCTCCTGGGCTTCGATGAACTTACTGTGGAATAGTCGTCTGCACTGTCTCCTCTGCAAGGGAAGGGGGATATTCCGCTCCTAAAAAGTTCGCCAACCTTCATCTTTTTGTTTAATTTCGTTTACTTACGGAATCCTTAGTGACCTGCCTACTGTGTGCTCCTGGGACAGGGTCTTAGATGTTGGAGATACAGCTAGCCCTTGTCAGGCCTCAGGAAGCTCCCACACCCACCAGGAGGGACCAAGTGAAAACAAAACAAACCTAAATATCAAAACAAAAAGGAACAAACAAAAATCTGACCAATAGCAAAGCACTATTCTTTTTTTGGGGGGAGGACCCCAGGGATTAAATCCAGGGCGCTTTATCACTGGGCACATCCCCAGCCCTTTTAAAATATTTTATTTAGAGACAGGGTCTCACAGAGTTGCCTAGGGTCTGGCTAGATTGCTGAGGCTGGCTTTGAATTTGTAATCCTCCTGTCTCAACCTCCAGAGCCGCTGGGATTACAGGTATGGGTGCAAGCCATCATTTATAATGTAGCATTTATATAGCACAGTATGCTATAGAAGTGCAAAGATATCAAATGCAGCCCAAGACATGCCAAAAAAAAAAAAAAAAAAAAAAGATGATTCTTCTAAGATCAAAGCTTGAAGTGGGAGTTAACTGGTGAAGGAGTGGGTGATTAGAGAACCAAACAGCAAATGCAAAGGACAAGAGGCTGGGGATATAGCTCAGTTGGGAGAGTGCTTGCCCTGGGTTTGATTCCCAGCACCACAAAAAAAAAAAAAAAAAAAAAAAAAAAAAAAAAAAGGACAAAATATAGATGGAATTGTGTGGAACAACAGAACAGGGGCCACCAGAAGGTAGAAGCTACCCATAGTAAGGCCCAGATCTTGAGGGGGCCCTGGTGCCATATTAAGAAGTTTGACTTGAGCCTGGCGCCCTGGCGCACGCCTGTAATCCCAGCACTTTGGAAGGCTGAGGCAGGAGGATCTAGAGTTCAAAGCCAGCCTCAGCAATGGTGAGGCACTTAGCAACTCAGTGAGACCCTGTCTCTAAATAAAATACAAAAAAGGGCTGGGGACGTGACCCAGTGGTCGAGTGCCCCTGAGTTCAATCTCCGGTACCACAAAAAAAAAAAAAAAAGAAGAAGAAGAAGTTTGACTTGGATGTAACCCAAAGGCAATGAAGAGTTACTGGTGAATTTTAAAGCTGAAAAGTGACATGATTAGACTTATGTTTTGGAAAATCTCTTTGCATGGAAGGAGGATGAATTGGAGGGGGACAGAACGAAGGCAAAGAGGCTAATTAGCAGGCTAGGTGACTGACTGGGTGTGGGAAGCAAAAGAGAGAAGAGTTTGAAATAATCCCAAATTTCCTCTGCAAAGCTTGTTTTGGGAATCAGGAGGAAGGTTATCTTGAGATGTATGTATGCAGTCTCTGACTCAGCTCAAATTGAAGGTGAAACAGAGCTCAACTGGTTCCCCCCTGTTTGCTTTTTCCTCCTCTTGTTAAGCATCCAGACTTATTTTCCAGTACCAGATAGGTAAGCTACTTCATTAACTCTCTCATTTATAAAATCAAGCAGTAGAATTGAATCTGTCTTACAAACACACACCTACAGGGATCAGAGAAGTGATAGTAAAGATCTGGGTAGACCACGGCAAGAATAAATGCCCACTAAAGGGACAGTATCCCTCCAGCAAATCCTGCTCTAGTCTTGTTGGGAGAAGAGCTCAAAGTTGCCAGATCTTCTATAAAAGAAGCCAGAGATTAGTGTTTTTAATATGAAATCGACCGATTTTAAAACACCAAGGTAATCAAAACATATTTGGTGTGAAACACATAGAATATATTTCATAATGATATTTTTACATGTGTTGGGGATCAAAGGAAGGACCTCACACATGCTAAGCAAGTACTCTACCTCTGAGCTACATCCCCAGCCCTCAAAAATGTGTTTTAAAAAAGTTCAGTGGTCACCTTTTAGAGGATACCAAATAATCAACTCAAATATTTGAAAAATAATATGTAAAGGAGAAGAATCAGGCCTTTCCTATTCAAAATGTACCTCAAGATAGCTGATGACAGATTTCCTTTATAGAAGTATTCCAGCTCATAAATAAAGAAGAAATCATAGAAATGGAATGTCACAATTTTGTAATCCCCAATGAAATATGGATCTAAACCATGATCCTTACTGGATGTTAATATGACAACACAACAGACAAGCAGACATTATTCCTGATAAAATTAGGCGATATTGCCTCTGAAGTATTCTTGAAAAAAAGATCAAGCATTAATTGATCAAGCTTCTATATCTAAAAACCAATTTACAGGAAATAATAGGGGCAGAAGAACATGTTAAATGATACCATGGGGATACATCAACAAAATCCAGACTATGTAAAATTCTACAGAATAAATGGCCTACTTTCTTCAACAAATGAATTGCAAGAAGAAAAAAATAAAAGATTGAGGGTAACATCAGATTCAAAGAGACAATGATGCACTGTGAAGATTCAGCTGAGAAATGAAATGTACTCTGCAAACGTGTATAACAAATTAGAATAATTAAAACAAATATTCAGATGAATCCTAATTTGAACAATAATGAAGAAAATAAGACAGCTGGGGAAGTCAAAACATTACTGTATATTTGATGATAAAGAATTGTTATATTAGGTATGTATATGTATTAGTGTTATTTAAAAGATTTCTTGCCTTTTAGGACTACATTGAAATATTTATAGAAGAAATAATATGATTTCTGAGATTTGCTCCAAAATCATGGAGTGAAAATAGATGAAGAATTAATGAAGCTGCCTTCATATTATTTTGATTTCATATATTTTTATCATCCACAATATGGTATTATCCATGAAAGAATGTTTTTAAAAAATATTTCATGAGCCGGGCACGGTGGCGCACGCCTGTAATCTCAACATTTGGGAGGCTGAGGCAGGAGGATCATGAGTTCAAAGCCAGTCTCAGGAATGGTGAGGCACTTAGCAACTCAGTGAGACCCTGTCTCTAATAAAATACAAAAAAAAAAAAAAAAAAAAGGGCTGGGGATGTGGCCCAGGGGTTAAGTGCCCCTGAGTTCAATCCCTGGTACCAAAAAAAAAAAAAAAAAAAAAAAAAAAAAAAAAATTTTTTTTTTTTCATGAACCAAAATGTTTCTGTGCCCTAGATTTGGTCCATGGGATGCAAAATTGGGGCCTCTGAATCTGATGACTCCTCGACTTTGATCCAACTCCACATTACCCACACACGCAAACCCTATATTACTAGATCTTAATTTCCCAGTCCTTTCTTCCGGACCCTTTTTAGGCCCTTTCTCACAGATGTCTATCTTCCAGGGAAGGTGACAGGAAGGCAGCGAGGAGCATAAAACAAAGCGCTAAACGACCGGCGCAAATTCCCTGAGACGAAAGAAGGGAGCTTGAAGCCAGCTTTTAAGAGTTGTCATAACCTAGTGCTTGTCCCTGAGTTCCCTGTCCACACCCCGCTACCAACCAATTGTCTCATCTCAAAGTTAGAGGTATACATTGCATTTGGCTAAACCGCTCGTATTTAACCTCGCCCTTCCAGGGCCCAAAGAGATCTACTGCCGAGAAAGAAAGCAACAAAAAGAAATAAACGGCGGGACTCTCTCCTGGGGCAGTTCGCGTTAGAAAAGAGGTAGTCCATCTGGCCGGGACAGAGCAATTGGGACGGGAGAGATAAGCAAGTGAAAGTTTCCTCATCCAAAGGCACGTGAAAGGTACAGTTTGGAGATAGGCACGGTGCTCATTCTGTGCAGTCTCCTCTCGTTGCATCCCCTCCTCCCACCGCCGTGAACAACCCTTCCCCTGGCACGCGTCTGCGGCGGCGCTGGCTGCTCATTTAGTAAAGAGGGGCCAGTTACACGCGCTGAGCGCTAGGGGTGGAGGCCGCCAGAGCCGAGGGTGGGGCTACAGAGCTCACGGCGGCCGAGGAGCCCGAGACACACAATAGGCAATCAGCGGCCGCCGGGGGCGCCAGCAGCAGTAGCTCAATGGTCCCTCCCCAGAGCCCGGCCTCGTTTTGTTCCCCGTACCCTCCTCCCGCCCCGCCTGGGGAGCCCAGATTGGCGCGGGCTTAGCGGGTTTGGCAAGGGCGGGTCTTAGCTGCGGACTGGACTGCAGTGCTGGCCTCTCCCCAGCTTCGCGCGCTCCGGCCCAGGTGTCTGCGTCGGTGATTAGGCGGCTGGCCCTCAACCCCGGTCCCACCTCCTCCATCAGCCGCTCCCCCACCGGTCGGGGTAATGAGCCGCCCTCTGCCTGGCCCCCACGCCATTGTGTGCACACCCGGGTGAAGCCGGGTCTCCGCGGTGCGATGGAGGGTGACCGCACGCGCGGCTGCGACCCCCGCTTCACACCTGCTCCCCGCCCCCGGCCCGGGGCCCGCGCGGGTGTGTCTTTTCCTTCCCCGCGGGAGGGGTCTCAGCTGGGGCCGCACTTGGTAAAGAGGCCGTGGAGAGGCCGGCGGCGGCTAGAGGAGGAGCTATAAATTTGGAGCAGATGCGGCCTGACAGTCACCCAGCTACGGGAGGAGGTGGGGGAGGGCTCTACTCCCTGCCCAGGCCTCTCTTCTAGTCTGCAGCTGAGTTAGACAGATTTCAGACCGAGGTGACCTGGGACTTAGACATACGGAGCCTGTCTCCTACCCCTACTCCTCACTTCTACCCTCCACGTTTTGTGTGCCCACATGTAGGGAGAGGGAACCGTGGGCGGGAAGATACCTGAATTCGCTTATGACTTTCCCCCTAAAAAGAGTGGTTTGTTCAGTTGAAACTGTGACAAAGCCGCCACCCTGGCCCTGAGCTGGCACTTTTTGGCACCAAATGGAGAGAAATATGGAAGACAGCAGAAGCATGCTTCAGTTGTTATTCCATATTGTTTATTGAGAGCCCATTTAGTGCTAGAAATACAAGGTAGGAAGGCACAGGTAAAACAGGATTGGATGGGGGAGTGTGGCAAAAAATACTAGGGAATAACACTTGCTGAGCTATGTGTACTGTAATACTATACATTTAAATAGCATTTCTATTTAGGAAGTAGCGTTATCTGTATTCAACAGAGGAGGGAGCTTGGTTCAGTGGTGCAGTGTCTCTAGCAGTTTGATGGATTTAGTTCTCAGTTCAGTTGTACCAACCACAAAGGTGCATGTGTGCAAGGCGTCCCAGTGAGTACGTGAAGTGGGGCCTTTCCACTATACCACACTAACAGGGAGGTGAGATGAAGTCTTCCATGGATCTGGAAGGGAGTGGAGAGAGTTGGAGCTGAGCATAACCCCAGTTTATCTGATTTGCTTTGAGTACTGCAGGGTCCCTGTCTAGAATAAATGTGAAATGAAGACAAGTCCATTGTCTCCCCTACGAAGAACTTAGTACCAGAAAAGAGTGATTTGGGAGTTAGTAATCATAAAAAATGGTGCCAAGTTGAGTTAGCAAAAATCTCTTCAATGACTCTGTCCTTCTCCCTTTGTAGATGTTTCTCTGCTTTTGCTAACACTCTGTAACTAGATTGACTTGTAGGCTCCATTGTCCGCCCCCCCCCCCCTTTTTTTTTTTTTTTTTTTTTTTTTTTTTTGTGGTACCAGGGATTGAACTCAGGGCACTCTGACCACTGGGCCACATCCCCAGCCCTTTTTTGTATTTTATTTAGAGACAGGGTCTCACTGAGTTGCTAAGTGCCTCACCATTGCTGAGGCTGGCTTTGAACTCTAGATCCTCCTGCCTCAGCCTCCCAAAGTGCTGGGATTACAGGCGTGCGCCACCGCACCCGGCTCCCCCCCCCCCACTTTTTTATCTCCCACTCCTAAGTTCCCTTTATAAAACCTTTATGGTTTTCTTAGTCTAGTGCTTCTCAAACTTTAGCATGCATCAAAATCACCTGAGGCTTTAAACCTGCAGAGTTTCTCTTCAGTTTGGTCTGGGGTAGGGCCAGACAATTTACATTTCTAAAAGTGTCCCAGTGATGATATTGTTGATGCTGGAGACCACACTGTGAGAGCACAGCCTAAATGCAAAGGAAAAGTCAGGGCTGGTCAAAGAGGAAGGAGTTGAAGTACTTAATGCGATGGAAGTTTAGGTACCCAAAGGTAGAACTCCCTAGGAAATAGGGATTTCTTCACTCTCTGTGAAGGATGGATAGGCTAAATCCCCAGAATTGTAGGCATTTTCCAGAATTAGCCATGTGTACTTGCATGTGCCCCTACACTTGTGCGCAATTCTTTTCTGGAGATTTAGCACTCCCCCTAATGGATTCAGAGTGATTCTGCCATCTCCTCAGCCTTTCAAAGGGAAGAAAGGACTACCCTAATTTATTTTCCTAGCCTAATTTGGTCATCCAGCCATCTCTTTGTTACTAAACGAGCACAGGGCCTTGCCTTACACATTTCTGTTTGCAAATTAATTAGCATAGGTTTTAGTGCACAGCAATAACTCAATAAATGTTTGTGTGCAAATGAATGAATTACTGCTTGATTTACCCTTTAGAGAAACCTCCCACCTACTAGTCTCCTCCTTACTTTTGCTTCTAGAATACTGCAAAGGAGATTTAAGATGGATGAGTTCCAGATATTAGTTTAACAATTCTCCTCAAGATACCAGTGTCATTACCATCTGTTAGGAGCCTTTGGCTGGTGCCAAGCAAAAGGCTGAGAATGGGTTTGCAAAACTGAGGGGGGAGGGGGTTAAAAGGAAATAGATCAGATGAGAAAGCAAGTGGCTTTTTATTTCTTACCACCAGGTGGCAGACCTTGCCCCATTGATGAAAATTATCCCCAGACTTGAAGCCTTGCCTAAACTGTACTTTTCCAAATCAGAGCCAGGGCAAAAGGGCTGATTCCCTACTTAGCTGAATTGGGAATTCAGGCAATGAAAACAGTTGTTGAAAATACCTTTGTAACTGCTGCCAAGCTACTTACATGATCTGTTGAGTTTCCTCATCAGTGAGAAAGAACCCACAGAAACTTCCTAGTATTTTCCTTCTGAAAAGGGATATGCTCTTGTAAACATAAGAAAATGGGTTACTTAGCTAAGAAAAATGCAAGGAATTTTACTTGCAAACCAGAAATTTCTGGTGCCACATAAACACATAGCTGCCCTGAAGGATATAGAAAAGAGGCCCCAGGGAACTTCCCTTATCTACAACTGTTGCCCTACATGCCCTCCTGCCTCACCCTAAATGAGCCCTTTGAAAGTAACCGACCAACTCCTCCCATGAACTGGCCCTGCTAAAATGTGCCCCTCCATTGCTTAATAAAGCATCGCTGGTCCATGTATTCCCTTTCTTTTTTCTTTAATATTTATTTATTTGTTTAGTTGTATACAATGCCTTTATTTTTATGTGATGCTGAGGATCGAACCAGGACTGCGCACTTGCTAGGTGAGCGCTCTACTGCTGAGCCACAACCCCAGCCCTCTTTGTATTCCCTTTCATGTGCTTTTGAGCCCTGCACAACTTTGTAAGCACGTGGCTTGGTTTCCTTTGCTTCCAGCCCCTGTCTGGCAGACACCCCCTTATTTCCAACCACGAGAGTTCTTTGTTTTGCTGCCTATATTGAAATTTCCTCAAACTGAAAAAGAAAGCTTTATTCTAACTCTAGAATCCACTCAAGGGCTTTCTTACTAAATTCTAATTTGCTGCTTGATGAACATGTAGATAATCTCCTCTACTCCCTAAATGATCTTGAACCTCAGATGATCCTAAGTATAGGACAAACACCTAAATCATATAGTAACTATAGCAAGAGCTACACACACACAGCAAGAATATATATCTTTTGCAGGAGGATTCAGTGAATGTTTAGAAGAAGAACGGGTGGAGATTTCTGCTTTACACACCTTTCTCAACTCAAGTTTGTGTTACAACAAATACTGGGAAACCAGTTGTATCTACCACAATGACAAGGTGAGAACAGATCTATACATACAAAAAAAATTGTCTATACCAACATCAGTTCCTTTAGCATAGGTGAGACATTGCCTTTTTAACCCTAGAGGTTATTTTTTCTCTCAACTGATCAGATTTAGGTCTCATCCCCCATTTGGGGGTGGACAAATCTCAGATACACATTGAAAATTAGACCAAGTAAAACTTTCATCCCAGAGTGCTTCTCTTTTTGGGCAATTCACTTTCACTGCAGCTGCTCCCTTGTACACCTTAAATATTTATAGATATGCTAACTGAGCATATGAGAAACAGTATAATAAGATTGAAATAGTTCTTATTTGGATATTTTTTCTATGTGAGTTGTTAACAGAGTCAGTTTAAATATATTTATGGCATGCCTGCAAGCTATATAGTTTGGCACTTTACCCTTCATTGAAAATCCATTAAAATAATTACCAGGTCATGCTTGGAAACTTTTTTTTTTTTTTTTTTTTTTTTTTTTGCGCAAAGGAATTTTCTTTAGTTGCTGGGTTGGCAGGAAATAATTTGAGATACAAAACTAACAAGCACATTTGAACTCAAAGCCCTTATGTAAACTACCATATGCTGCAAATAATATGTGAATTTATACATATCTGTGTCTGACCATGAGAATTTAAAGGCTAAAGACCTAATCGTATTAATGTATAAATAAGGGAAGAAGAGTTTTAAAAGTTAGCAAATCATTTTCTACTAATGCTCCAAAGTTAAACGTTTACCTAAAAGGTTGTGCCCTTGTTATAGGCCATTAATGAGCATCATTAAATTAAACCATATTCACATTTATAACAGTTATAGAATGCCATACTCTCTTGTCTGTCATACCAGGAAACTAGGCTAAAAAAAAATCCACATTTTTTTTTAATTGATGTGAAAACCGACTCATTCAAACCAACATTTGGTCTTTGAAATTGATTTATAAACATAAGGAGATTTCATAAGTTTGTTTATTGTTTTTTCCCACTGCTAACTTTAACAACCTTTATTAGCATATGTATATAAACACAGTTGGTTGTATCTTCTTTCAAACATGTATTTACTAGGAATTTTTATTATCTACTTAAGGCATGGAGATAGAAATTGTCCCCCATTTCTTGCACATCTTGCCTGTTATGGGGTCTTGTTAAGGATTCACAGTTGTAGTGGAATCTCCACCATTTTTATCCCTGTCCCATGCTTCTAGTCCCAAATCTTCTCTGTCCAATCCAAGCCCTTCTATTGTGTTTCCTACTTTCTATTTATTTATTTATGTTTTGCTACTAGGGATTGAACCCAGGGGTGTTTTTCCTACTGAGCTGCATCCCTAGACCTTTTTATTTATTATTTTGAAACAGAATCTCACTAAATTGCTTGACGCTATGGCTAAATTGTTGAGGTTGACCTGAAACTTGCTGTCCTCCTGCGTCAGCTTCCTTAAACGTGTGTAGTGAGGTATACCTGTAATACCAGTGGCCCCAGAGGCTGAGGCAGGAGGATTACAAATTCAAAGCCAGCCTTGGCAATTTAGTAAGTTCCTGTGTAACTTAGGAAGACCCTGTCTAAAAAATTTTTTAAAAAAATTTTTTTTAAATATATATATTTAAAAAGGATGGAGATGTGGCTCAGTGGTTATGTGCCCTGGGTTCAATCCCTAACAACAACAACAAAAAAAATAGATAGGATTACAGGCTTGTGCCACCACACTTGATTTGTATTCCCTATTTTCTTAGGGCAGGAGGAGAGAGAAAGAGCTGGGCAGACAGCTTTATTCTGCATTAAAAGAAGAATACAAGCCAGGCAGGTATGGTTCCTCACTCTGATAATTCCAGCTACTCCGGAGGCTGAGGCAAGAAAGTCACTAGTTTGAGGCCAGCCTCAGCAACACTGCAAGACCCTGTCTCAAAAAAATAAATAAATAAATAAAATAGGTGTACATTTTCTGATGACAGTACTGCAGTAACTGACCTGAGGAAAACTGAGTAAATTTGACCCCAGATAGTTGTCCAGGGTCAAAGCTGAGTTCCATCACTTACTAATGATATGATTTATGGCAAACAAGTTACCCTCTCTGAGATAAGCCTAACCTCACTTATAAAGTAAGCTTAAGTAAAACAAGGCTTGTAAAATGCTTAGCATCTGCCTAGCACAAAGCATCAGTAAATGGAAACTTTTAGTACCCACCAGCCTCAAAGCTCTTCTGTGAGAACAGAAGCCTGCTTCATCTCTGCTACTTGCAGCTGTTTCAATCAAGTCTTTACCTGTGACCAAGAAAATATGTATGTATATCTTTAGCAAAGAAAGAAATGCAAACCAAAACTATGTTGATTTCATCTCACTTTAATTAGAATGACAATAATCAAGAATGCAAATAATAGGGATGGAGTTGTGGCTCAGTGGTAGAGCACTCGCTTAGCACACGTGCGGCCCGGGTTCAGCCCAGGTTCGATCCTCAGCACCACATAAAGATAAATACATTGTGTACAACTAAAAGTAAATAAATAAATCTTTTTTTTTTTAAAAAAAGAATGCAAATAATAATAAGTGCTAGCAAGGATGCAGGGAAAAAGGAACACTTATACACTGTGGGTGGAAATGTAAATTAGTACAGCCACTATGGAGATTAGTATGGAGGTTCCTCAAAAGAATAACACTCCTTGGTATTTATCCTAAATGTTTAAAGTCAGCATAATATAGTGATACATACATACCTATATTTATAGCAGCATAATTCATAACAGCCAAGTCATGGAACCAACCTAGGAGTCTGTCATCACATGAATGGAAAAGAAAATGTGTGTGTGTGTGTGTGTGTGTGTGTGTGTGTGTGTGTGTATACACACAATGGAGTTTTTCTAAACCGTAAAGAAGAATGAAATATGTCATTTTCAATAAAGTGAATGGAACTGAAGAATATCATAGTAAGTGAAATAAGCCAGGCTTAGAGTGTCAAAGGTTATGTTTTTTCTCATATATGGAAGCTAGAAAGAAAAACAGGGAGAAAAAAGGATCTCATAAAAATAGAAAGGAGGAACTGGGGATATAGCTCAGTTGGTAGAGTGCTTGCCTTGCATGCACAGGCCCTTCATTCAATCCCCAACACTGTGGGAGGAGTGGGGAATAGAAAGGAGACCAGTCAAGTAGATGAAGGGGAAGGAGGAGTGGAGGAAAAGGGAAGTACAGAGGAATTAGAGTGACCAAATTATGTTATATGCAGGTATGAATATATCACAATAAGTCCAACTATTATGTTAATTTTAATGCATCAATAATTTTTTTTATTTTGGGGGGGGGTACCACAGATTGAACCCAGGGGCACTCAGTGCATCAATAAATTTTTTAAAAACAAATCATAAAATCACTTTGTACCCCATAAGTATATACAATTACAAATTGTCAATTTACAATAAAAATTTTTAAATAAATGTGTAATCTGAAATATTTATTTGGCCTCCCTTTTCCTGACATAAAAGTTCCTAAAATCCTCCCGGTGCGGTAATGCATGCCTGTAATCCCAGCACTTGGGTGGCTGAGGCAGGAGGATCATGGAGTTCAAAGCCAGCCTCAGCAAGGCACTTAGCAACTCAGTGAGATCTGGGGATGTGGCCAAGTGGTCAAGTGCCCCTGAGTTCAATCCCCAGTACCAAAAAAAAAAAAAAAAAAAAAAAAAAAAGTTTCAAAAATCCTTGGAATCTCTGGTGTGTTCAGTGTCCTTTGTATACTAATAAGATGACTGTGTCTAGGGGCCCTTAGGTAGTCTCAGGATGGAGGTTGGTCACTGAAAAGATCTAAGTATGATTAGAGGATTGAGACTTCTAGTCCCACATTCCAACCTCTGAAAAAAAGATAGGGGCTAAAGGTTCACCATTAGCCAATGATGTAATCTATTGTATCTACTTAATGAAGCTTTTAGAGTTTGGGAGCTTGTGGAAAACTGTGCATGTGAAGCCTGGGGCCCAAGAGAGGGAATGGAAGCTTCATGTTTGTTCCCATGTGCCTTGCTCTATGCATTTACCTGGGGAAGAAGATCACGAGTAGGGAAATAAAAGTGAGAGAAAAAGGAAGAAGGCCACAAAGGGTGAGCATCTGGAGTTTAATCCCATTAGGGAACTCTGAAGGTAGTACAGAGTATATCTCTACCTGAGGGACAAAGTTGGGATATTTATGTACTAAACTCTCTATCTGTTATGTCTTTTTAAGATCTGCTTCCTAACTTAGAGCATTAACTGTTGCAACCATGGTCTTGTAACAGAGCCTAGGGGTCTATATTGCAATCTTCATAATGGGGCTTACAAAACACATCACAAAGTATTCACATCTACAACAAATACCTCTGGCATCATAGTATACTGTCATGTCGCTCAAGCAGCAAGGCTACTTAAACTGCAGCCAGATTCTGCTGCAGAGTCAATTTTTGTTATGGGGCTTCTTCAAACTTGCAGGCTTCTAAGTCACTCAATGCAGACACAGGAGTACTGTATCTCAATTTAGTATAAGATGTCTCCAAATTTCAAAGAGGCCTAGCAGTATCATACCTCTGGATGGTAGCAGGAAGGAGCAAGATAACAACTTGTCCTCAAATTTAGAGTGGACTGAGGGCATAACTCAGTAGTAGAGTAAGTACTTAGCATGTACATGACTCTGAGTTTGATTCCCAACTCCAGAAAAATAACAACTCAACTGCAAGTTGGTGTATTTGGAGGCTGAAACAGGATTACAAGTCCAGGGCCAGCCTCAGCAATTTAGCAAGATCCTATCTCAAAATATAAAATAAAAAGGGCTGGGGACATAACTTAATGGTAGATCACACTTAGATTCAGCCTCCAGCAGGAAAGAAAAAGAGGAAGAAGGGAAGGAAGGAAGGAAGGAAGGAAGGAAGGAAGGAAGGAAGGAAGGCAAGCAAAACAAAGGAACTTCATGATCATGCCAATTGAAAATGGCCTGTTTGGGAAATTTGGCTCTCTCTCTCCTGATTTCTTGCAAGTCAGATTGAAGGACAAAGATAAAAGAGGGCTTTATTAGGGCCACGTGGAGGGAAGGGGGTAGGAAAAACTGGGAGGAACCGAAAGGGGGCGACGAGCGGGGAAAGAGCAAGTGGAAGAGCAGGGAAGGGATGGGGGATAAAAGAAGAAAGGCAAAAAAGGGACAGTTTCAGTCTGGAGCACGCTTAAGTAGGGCATGAATGGTCAGCGGGACCCCTGGAGCGGGTCCCCATTTCCATAGGCTGCCAGAGGTCGAGAGGGGGGCACGTGTGTCGAAATTGGCTCAGTAAGGCATCTGAGGTGTGGCCCGCTCTGCTGACCTGCGGTGTGGCTGGTTTAGGGGGTGTGTCTAGTCTTTAGGTACCCAGGGGATATGGCCTGGTTAGACTACCTGGGAGGTGAAGCCTGTCGGCTGGGATTTTCTAACACAGATCATAGAAAGTTACTTTACCATGAGTGACACCATTTGATTTTTAGCTTGGCCTTTACTATGAGTGACTCCATTTTGATTTTTAGCTTGGATTGTTGGGACCTAGTGCAGAAGCTTAATCCAAAACAATGACCTCCCTCCTCCCTCCTATAATTTTATATAACACATTTCTTTCTTTCTTTCTTTCTTCTTTTTTTTTTTTTTGCAACAAGGTCTTTATGTTGCCCAGGCTGTCCTTGAACCTATAATCTTCCTGCCTCACTTAGCTTCCACTGTACCTTAAATAATCCAGGTTTTAATGAGGGTGCTTATGTCCATGAACTTGATTTGATTTTTGGCCTCAGAATCCTTTAACTTTGAGAAATTTTTACCGCCCAGCAAACTGGAGATAAGAGATAATTATATTTTCCAAACCAGAAAATTTTGGGCTTTGTGCATTCTCTAAATTCTGCTTATAAGTTGAATAGTTCTTTCTTTTGCTCATCTCTTTTCCGGTGTGTTATCCTATGAGGGTAGACAAAAGCAAATGGTATTTTCAACATTTTGCTTGGAGATCTCCTTAATCAAAATTTTAAAACTTTGTTAGGTACATTTTCTACCTTTTGAGTTTCCACAGGCAATATCTTGCTCATCATTCCCTGCCTACACAACGAGTCATCCTTGCTCCAACCTCAAGAACTATGTTCTCACTGCTTTCCCGGCTCCAGCAGCTATTGGCTCACCTTGCCTCCAGCTTTCACTTGCAGACTCAGTGTCTCTCCAGTTCTAACTACTTACTTGTCCTAGGGCAGAATTCCAAGACAATGAGAGAGGAAGTTACCAGCTCCTGGAGTTTAGGCTCTAGAACAACATCACTTTAGCTACATTTTAAAGGTCAAAGCAAGTCAAAGGGCCATTCCAGATTTGAGGTGTGGGGAAATTGACTCAACCCTTTGTTAGGTAGAACTTGACACAGGCAATGCCATTTTGAAATATATCCCCCATCTTAGAATAAGAGTCACCTCATGGTCACTCTGACTCAGCCTGACCTTAAACACCAGACAATACCCCATCATTATGCAAAGAAACCCCAACAAATATGTCATCACCAGTCATCATCGTACAAAGAAAGGAAATTGCTATCCTGGACTGGAATCCTGAAAACATCTGGTTTGACATGGAACAGTGACCACCTCAAGGAATAGAGGTAACAACCAAAAGGGCCCTTCCTTCCCAGACAAGCTCCATGTAAAGGCCTACATGCAAAAATTCTGCCACTTCTCATGCCCCTATATCCACCCCAGGCTGTAAGTGGAAGACAGGTCTCAGTCTCTCCTGGGTTCCCACCTGTAGGTTTGTCCCCAATAAACCTGTTACTGTTGAATAAACCAATGTTACTGTTGAGCCATCTTTCCTCTCTTTATTTCCTTCATTCACTTCTTTCCTTATACTCTTTGTGTGTGTGTGTGTGTGTGTGTGTGTGTGTGGTACCGGGGATTGAACTCAGGGGCACTCGACCACTGGGCCATATCCCCAGCCCTTTTTTGTATTTTTTATTTGGAGACAGGGTCTCACTGAGTTGCTAAGTGTAAGCTGCCTGTCACGGCCAGCCACGGCGCCGCCACGGGAGGAAAAACTCTCGGAGGCAGAGTTAAGCTTTTACTACTTTTACTTCTACTTTCTTAGAGCTTAGAGAGGGAAAGAAAGATTTTTCTTAGCTTAGAGTAAAGAAAGATAGAGCTTAGCTTTTCTTCTTAGCTTAGAGTAGAGTAAAGAAAGATTAAAGAAAGATAGAGCTTAGCTTAGAGAAAGACTAGAGCTTCTTTCTTCTCTCTTCTTTCTTCCTTCTTCTTTCTTAGAGCTTAGAGAGGGAAAGAAAGATTTTTAGAGAGAAAGATTAAAGCGAGCTTTTCTTCTTGTCTTCTTAGCTTAGAGTTAGAGTTAGAAAGATAGAGCTTAGCTTAGAGAAAGATTAGAGCTTCTTTCTTCTCTCTTCTTTCTTCCTTCTTCTTTCTTCTGTCTTCTGTCTTCCTCAGGAGTCTCGGCCTAACTCTGACCAGTCATTACTTCTTCTATCTGGTTTCTCTTCTGTAACCGCTCTGCCTACGTTCTGGCCGCTCTGATTCTTCTGACCGACCGAGTGACTGCCCGGCTGACTGAATTCTCCGTTCTCCTAACTCGGACTGCTTTCACCCGGTTATATACCTTCAGGTTTGCGGGTGCCTACAGGTGCGTCACATACATATCAGGTGGAACCCATGGCTTCCAGCTAGCTACAACAGCCCTTCCTAATTAGGGCTCCTTCAGCTAAGTGCCTCACCATTGCTGAGGCTGGCTTTGAACTCGCGATCCTCCTGCCTCAGCCTCCCAACATGTGGCTGGATCTGTAAAATAAATTCCTAAAAGTGAACTTTCTGAGTCCAATGCAACTAAGTATTGCAATTTTGTGATTTTGTGAGATATTGCCACATCATTCTTCACAGAGGTTATATTATTGCAGGGGTGACAAGCACCCCACCAAGGTAGGTTCCTACTCAGGAGGTGTGAGCTGCCTGAGAACTAAAAGCCTGAAATAATTAGTTAGAAATAGAGACAAAGCCAGAAATTAGATAAAAAAACAGAGTACCTGATAGGTCTTCCAGTTCTGATAGGAGCTGGAACTTAACAATGAAAAGTGGCCCAGATTCTTTATTTAAGGGGGAATACATCAAAGACAGGGATAAGGTCTCAGCAGGAGGAGACCTGCTTTTGTGCTGGTGCTTGCTTCTTGGTGTGGCAGGGGTCTTGGAATAAAACAGGTTGATTGGCATTTTGGCAAGCCACACCCCGGATACTGTGCCGAACTAGGTAGGAAGTCACGTGAATTAGGCATTCTCAAACCAGCAGGGTTGGTGCTGTGAGTTTCCCATACCGGGCTTTCCTGTCTAATGGATTCCATGTCGTTTTAGTTCAGGCACAGTTCACAGATGGCTCATGGATGACTTCGGGAATGTATCAAATATATGAGGATGCCAGATGAGGTTTCCCTGGGTCTTCTCACAACACTGTGTTGTTCAGATTTTTTCCTCTGCCAATCTGGGTGGCATCTTCTTGTAGGTGTGTGTGTGTGTGTGTGTGTGTGTGTGTGTGTGTGTGTGTGTGTTTGTTTTGTTTTTTTTTTTTTTTTTTTCCTTTTTTTGGTACCAGGGATTGAACCCAGAGGCACTTAACTACTGAGACACATTTTCAGCCCTTTTTATGTTTGATTTTGACACAGGTTCTCGCTAAATTACCTAGGGCCTTGCTAAGTTGCTGAGGCTAGCTTTGAACTTGCCATCCTCCTTCCTCAGCCTCCTGAGCTGCTATGATTATAGGGGTGTGCCACCATGCCTAGTCATATTTTATTTAATTAAGAGTCAATTGCATTTTTGTTGTTGGGGTGTCCTTTTGTGATCCAAGTCCTTGGTGTCCTGAACAAAGAATTGAGCAAGACACACATAAGTAACAAAGTACAGATTTATTGAAGGTGAAGGGGAAAATAGCACTTGATAAGGTAGAGCTGAGTGGGTCGACCGGGAAGGGGTGGGGAGGTGGACGACTAAATGCCCCTATATCTGGAAATCAGTGTTTTATATGCTGGGCTCTAAGGCGTTCTCCTCCATATATGGACTTGATCAAAGACTTTACCCCATTTGCTCCCATTGGTTACCTTGTAATACCTGGTTAGAGTATTCTCCAATCCCCATCCCCCATTGGTTACTTTAGGGAGTTTTTTTTGTTTTTTTTTGTTTTTGTTTTTTTTTTTTGGTACCGGGGATTGAACTCAGGGGCACTCGACCACTGGGCCACATCCTCAGCCCTTTTTTATATTTTATTAGAGACAGGGTCTCATTGAGTTGCTAAGTGCCTCACCATTGCTGAGGCTGGCTTTGAACTGGAGATCCTCCTGCCTTGGCCTCCCAAGTGCTGGGACCACATTGGTTAGTTTAGAAAACCTAATTAGAATACTGCACGCTTAGCCAGGCGCAGTGGCGCATGCCTGTAATCTCAGCACTTGGGAGGCTGAGGCAGGAGGATCGCGAGTTCAAAGTCAGCCTCAGTAATGGTGAGGCACTTAGCAACTCAGTGAGACCCTGTCTCTAATAAAATACAAAAAAGGGCTGGGGATGTGGCCCAGTGGTCGAGTGCCCCTGAATCAATCCCCAGTTCCAAAAAAAAAAAAAAGAATACTGCACGCTTTACCCCCATTGGTCATTTTTAAAATATCAACCCTACCTGGTGTGGTAGCACACTCCAGTGGCTCAGGAGGCTGAGACAGGAAGATCTCGAGTTCAAAGCCAACCTCAGCAACAGTGAGTCGCTAAGCAACTCAGTGAGATCCTATCCCTAAATAAAGTACAAAATAGGGTTGGGGATGTGGTTCAGTGGTTGAGTGCCCCTGAGTACCCCCAGTACTACCCCCAAATATCAAACCTGTGGCAAGAGTTGTCATGGTGATAAGTCCTCAGTGGTGGGAGTTGTCATGGTAATGGGACTTTTCATAAGCAGGGACATGACTTGCCTGTTTTATCCTCCAACAGCATCTTGCTTATACACTGTCTCTGCTGTCTTGGTGTCCCTGAACTCCTACCTAACATTTTCTTTTTTTGGTACCAAGGATTGAACTCAGGGGCACTTGACCACTGGGCCACATCCCCAGCCCTTTTTTGTCTTTTATTAGAAACAGAGTCTCACTGAGTTGTTAAGTGCCTCGCCATTGCTGAGGCTGGCTTTGAACTTGTGATCCTCCTGCCTCAGCCTCCCAAGTGCCGGATTACAGGCTTGTGCCACCACACCTGGCACATTTTCTTTTCTTGAAGCTAGTTATTCCTAAGTTTCCTATTTTCAGTTTGGTTTGTTGGCTTGTCAACTTTCAATATATTCAAATATTTGTATGTAACTGGGCATGGTGATGTACACCAGTAATCCTGGCTACTCAGGAGGCCAAGGTTAGAGGACTGCAAGTTTGAGGTCAGCCTGGTCAATTTACTGAGATGTGTCTCAAAATAAAAATTTTAAAGGACTGGGGGTTAGGGCCAGTGGTAAAGTGTTTGCCTAGCATGTGCCAGGCTCTGGGTTCAATCCACCAAAAAAAAAAAAAGAAAGAAAGAAAAAGAAAAAAGCTGGGCGTGGTGGTGCATGCCTGTAATCCCAGCAGCTAAGGGAAGCTAAGGCAGGAGAATCTCGAATTCAAAGCCATCCTCAGCAAAAGCAAAGTGCTAAGCAACTCAGTGAGACTCTGTCTTTAAATAAATACAAAATAGGGCTGGAGATGTGGCTTAGTGGTCAAGTGACCCTGAGTTCAATCCCCAGTACCCTTCCTCCCAGGAACTTGGGCCGCTTTTGCTAAAAGCAATAACTCTTCATTCAGACCTGCAGATGCCCAATGGGTAACCAAAGCCAAGATAAAACTTGGCATCTCTGACTTCATTTTGTATCTGTCTCTTTTATTACCTTAAATTTTGGGTCACATCCCTGCTCAACTCTGCAAGTAGGCATGTTAATCATTTAAAAGTATTCATCTAAAGCCTAGTTAATACAAGGTTTATTACCCCTAAATTTACCTAACTCCTTCAAGACTGAGATAAGATTTGCAGGGACATTTGTCTGCTTTTATAGCATCAGACTCTTGGAGTGGTGCCTGGAAGTCTCCAGTCGTCCTCCCCTTCCAGATCACAGGTCTGATAGGTAAATATCCTGAGCAACAAATGGAAATTGTCCCTTGAAGCAGTAAAGACTTCTCCAGACCAGAACTGAGGGAATGATCAAGTAAAACTACAGTTGGGCTAAGACCACTTCATTGTGAAGATCTACAATTTTTCCTCCATTTAAATCTAAAGCTTCTGTCAGCACCCTGAAGACAGGACTGAGATACTGAGACACTAGATCATATTGCCTTCCCAATATGACCATTTTGATTAAAGTTCTCTTCCTGCTTTGCATCATCACCTTTTCTGTTTTGTTTTTGGGGTAGACAGACCTGGTTTGTGGGAATCCCCAGAGTCAGGCCTCTGGCCTAGTACTCCCCTAATACATATATATTTCAATACCAATTCTGAGACAGGATGTCTTTAGTCTCTGAACTAAAAGTTTCCTTAGATAACTCAATTTGGGTTTCAGTGAGGTCAATAAATTCTTTTCTCCCCTGGGAATGGTTGTCAGCATGAAGAGAACATGATGGTTTGTAAGCTGCCTGGTACCGAAAACCGGGAGGAAAAACTCTCGGAGGCAGAGTTAAGCTTTTACTACTTTTACTTCTACTTTCTTAGAGCTTAGAGAGGGAAAGAAAGATTTTTAGAGAGAAAGATTATTAAAGTGAGCTTTCATCTTCTTGTCTTAGCTTAGAGAAAGATTAGAGCTTTCACCCGGTTATATACTGCGTCACATACATATCAGGTGGAACTTATGGCTTCCAGCTTCCCTCTTCTTTCTTCCTTCTTTAGTTTAAAAAGGTGCTTTAATTCTATTTTCTCTGTCTTCTGTCTTCCTCAGGAGAGCCCTCTCGGCCTAACTCTGACCAGTCATTACTTCTTCTATCTGGTTTCTCTTCTGTCTTCTATCTGGTTTCTCTTCTGTAACCGCTCTGCCTACGTTTTGGCTCGCTTCGGCCGCTCTGATTCTTCTGACCGACCGAACTGTGTCTGACTGCCCCTCTGACTGAATTCTCCGTTCTCTCTAACCCCGGACGGACCGCTTTACACCTCTCGGAGGCAGAGTATATACTTCTACTTTCAGGTTTGAGAGAAAGATTAAAGCGGGTGCCTACAGAGTGCGTCACATACATATCAGGTGGAACTTATGGCTTCCTGAGCTAGCTACAACAACTCCCTTCCTAATTAGGGCTCCTTCAATGGTTCTTCCAAATGAAATAAATAAAAATATGTCCAGCCGGGCGTGGTGGCGCACGCCTGTAATCCCAGCACTTTGGGAGGCTGAGACAGGAGGATCACGAGTTCAAAGCCAGCCTCAGCAATGGCCAGGCACTTAGCAACTCAGTGAGACCCTGTCTCTTATAAAATACAAAAAAGGGCTAGGGATGTGACCCAGTGGTCGAGTACCCCTGGGTTCAATCCCCGGTACCACAAAATAAATAAATAAATAAATAAATAAATAAAATATGTCCACTATATTACTTCTTATATGCAAAGTTTACTCACTTTAGATAAGCTGGCCATACATTATAGGGTTCCCATAGATCATCTTCAGGTTTTTTTTTTTTGTTTTGTTTTTTTGTTTTTGTGTTGCTGGGGATTGAACCCAGGGCCTTGTGCATGTGAGGGAAGCACTCTGCCAACTGAGCTATATCCCCAGCCCCAATTTCAAATAATTTTTATTTATTTATTTTGGTACTAGGGGTACCAACTCAGGGGTATTCGACCACTGAGCCATATCCCCAGCCCTATTTTATATTTTATTTAGAGATAGGACCTCACTGAGTTGCTTAGTGCCTCACAGTTGCTGAGGTTGGCTTCGAACTCTCGATCCTCCTGCCTCAGCCTCCCAAACCACTGGGATTACAGGAGTGCACCACCATCCTCGGCTAATTTCATGTACTTTTGATGATTTATTTTTCAGTACTGAGGACAGAACCCAGGGATGCTCTACCACAGAGCTGCATCCCCAGCCCTTTTTAAATTTTTTATTTTGAGACAGTTTTCCTAAATTGCTCAGACTGGCTTTGAACATGTCATCCTCTTGCCTCAGCCTCCTAAGTAACTGAGGATTACAGGTGTGTCCCCACTACACCCAGCACTTTTGATAAATTCTAATTAAATTTTTAGATATATTTTTTTCCCCTCAAAGGATTAGAGGCATGTATCTCCCAGGTTCCATATGCCTTCCCCATGTTAATGTGGTGGTACACAACATCTTAGAAGGGCAAACTGTAATGTTTTTGTCTTTCTTCTTCCCATCTTACTTTCTTGAGATTTTGAATAACTCAGTGACCCCTGGTGCCCCCATGCACTTTGTTCACTGGCTGCCCAGGGTCTTCCACTCAAGTGTTTCATTGTTAACCCTCACTGGCTAGAGCACCACTCAAAATTTACCAGATTGCTATTTGTGCTCTGTTCTCAACTAGCTATCTATATGTAAAATAAGTAAATACTTAATGCTAGAGTATTGATGTCTCATAAAATTGATATATTTTTATAGTGCTGGAGATTGAACCTAAGCCCTTGGGCTTGCTAAGAATGTGCTCTACCACTGAGCAATACCCCCAGTCCCTGATGTCTGATGAAGTGTTAGTGTGTTATCCCTCCCAGGTATATTTGATTTTGAAAATAAATTTCTATGAAGTCCATGAGGATGATTCTCTAATTACAGAATTTTAGGCCAGAGAAGAAGATATATTTGACAGAAGTCCACAAGAGGGAGTGAGCCATGCAGCTATTCAAGGAAAGGGTATTCCAGGCAGAGCAAAGCGTACAGGAAGAGCAAAAGGCCTGAGGCAGATGTGTGCTTTAGATATTCTAGACAGCAACCAGGAGATCAGAGTGGCTAGAGCAAGGGAGGTACAATAGGAGATGAGGTCACAGGGATAACTAGATTAGTTATCTGTTTTGTTGAGAGCACACTGGGGGAAGAGCAGAAGCAGCAAGGCCACCTAGGAGGCTCTCAGAATAATCTAGGCAAGAGGTAATGGTAAGGCCAGGCACAGTGGCGCACACCTTTAATCCCAGCATTTAGGAGGCTAAGGCAGGAGGATCTTGAGTTCAAAGCCAACCTCAGCAATGGCGAGGCACTTAGCAACTCAGTGAGACTCTGTCTCTAATAAAATACAAAAAAGGGCTAGGGATGTGGCCCAGTGGTTGAGTGCCCCTGAGTTCAATCCCCGGTGCCAAAAAAAAAAAAAAAAGAGAGAGAGAGACAGAGAGATAATGGCAAATAATGGCAAAGTGTAACAGCAATGGAAGCTGTGAGAAGTTAAATTTTGAATAAATTTTGAAGGTAAAGCCAATGGGATTTGCTGAGTTTGGACGCAGAGTGAGAAAGAATCAATGCCAGCTCTATGAATGTCAGCCTGAGCAGCCGGATTAAAGGAAAAGACTGGAAGGAACAGGTGTGGAACCGAGGATCTATGACTGTTTTGTGCACATAGTCCAATAGGCTTTATTGGCAACAATGCGGAAATAATAAGTAGGCAGTGGGTTACAAGAGTGTGTGGTTTGGAGGACAGGCCTGGTCTGGAGGTTTGCATTTGAAAGCCAACAGCGTATGGTGGTTAGTAAAGACCATGAAACTTGATAGGACCACCAAGGAAGTGCAGATAAAAAGGAGAAGAGATGTAAGGACTGAATCTGAAGCACTACGAAAGAGGCCTAGAATGAAAAATCAATGTTGTAGTAGGAAGACTAGGAAGCAGGAGAGTGGAGTGTCCTGAAAGCATCCCAAGGAGGAGGATGAAGTCAGCTGCATCAGATAATGCTGACATTCAAGTATAATGAAATTAGATTTTGACTACCGAATTGAGCATTGTGGCAAGCACTGGTCACCTTGACAGGAGATTCATTGGGCTCATGGAGGGCCAAACCCTGACTGGAGTTGTTCTTTCAAGAATTTGAGGGTAGAAAGGAGACAGGAATTGAGCATGAAGTATTAATAATACCTTTCAGAAGTTTTGCTTAAAAGGGAAGGAGAAAGAGGACCATTTCTAGAATGATAGCATGAGGGGCTCTGTAGTCCTGTATGCTCTATAAAACAACAATAACTTAGGGAAATTATTTTTTAAAAAAGCAATATTTTAAAATCCCTGGAAATTGTCCTAAGGGCATGCAGCAAATGAAGAAACATTTCTTTAAGAAAATATACTAAGGGCTGGGATTGTGGCTCAGCAGTAGCGCTCGCCTAGCGCATGCGCGGCCCAGGTTCGATCCTCAGCACCAAATAAACAAATAAACGCATTGTGTACAACTAAAGCAAATAAATAAATATTAAAGAAAAAAACATTAAAAAAAAAGAAAGAAAATATACTAAATCTCGAGCCTGGTGTGGTGGTGCACGCCTATAATCCCAGCACTTTGGGAGGCTGAGGCAGGAGGATCCTGAGTTCAAAGCCAGCCTCAGCAATGGCGAGGCACTTAGCAACACAGTGAGACCCTGTCTCTAATAAAATACAAAAAAGGGCTGGGGATGTGGCTCAGTGGTTGGGTGCCCCTGAGTTCAATCCCCGGTACCAAAAAAGAAAATATATTAAATCTCAGTACTAACAGGAACAATGTGTGGCACCTAGGCCACAATCTGCTCCCTCTCTTGCAGAGGCAGCTTACTCCAAAACAAGTGGATCACTGTTCCTACCCCCAACTCTGAAGCATTGATACAGTGTTTACCCAGGGAAATTTTGCTATAAGAACAAAGTGTCAAAGCTTTTTCCAGGGGAACTGACTTGATTTGAAAAAGAACATGGGCAAGTTCAAGCTTAAGGGTGCTTTGGAAAATAATGGAGATGTTGATGGTAAGCAATTAAAAAGAGGTTCATAGCTCCATAATAACAATAAGCTAAATTGTAGGACTGTTAGGGAAAGTTCAGTCTTGTCCTGATGCCAATCTAATAACAAAGACAAGGTTTTGAGAAAAAGGAAAAAGAAGTTTTATTGCTTTTGTTGGGTTTCGGGCAGGAGGCTGTGCCTCCCAGGCAGAAGGCCACACCTCCCCAGGTACTTTGTGAATAGACTACCTTTCCCAGGTGCCCTGGCCATCACCTCCTGACCTCCGGCAGCCTATAGGGCAAGGACCCACTCCAGGGGTCTGACCACCACTCTGCTATTTAAGCCAGCCCCGGACTGAAACCTCTCTCTGTTTGCGCCTGTCCCTGTTTCCGTTCGTCCCTTTTCCCTTTTTTCCTTCCTTCCTGTTCTCCCTTCCCTACTCCCCTTCCCTTCCCTTCCTTTCCCTACCCTTCCCCATGTGGCACCCAATAAACCCTTTTATTTCACTAACACGGTGTTCCCGGCTAAATTAACTTTGTTCAGCATTTTCTAACAGCTTTGCTAGCAAAGAAACACAGGGGACTCCTGTCCCAGAGTCTATGATTTTCCCCATCAAGGGAAACAGGAGTTTTTTAAAGAGGTAATTCAAAGAAATCCTGTTTCCTGAGATTAGGAAGGACAGATCAGGGAGGAGAGAATCAGGGAGGAGAGGGTCAGAGAGGAGGTCAGAGAGAGAAAATTGGGAAAAAGAAAAAAAAAAAAAGTCAATTTCACAGCAACAAGGGACATAGTCAAAGCATAAAGTAAACCACTGTTACAGGACTATAGGCTAGATGGTTTACCAGGGAGAACCAAGGTTAAGTATCACCAAGAGCAGGGGTCAGAATAGTCCTCAAAGACTGTTCTCAAAACTACCCCTGTAAAGGGACCCAAAATACTAGCAAGCTGTTTTAGTTAGCTTTTTTGCTGCTGTGACTAAAAGACCTGACCAGCACAATTTTAGGTGGGGGGGAGAGTTTATTTGGGGGCTTACAGTTTCAGAGGTTTCGATCTATAGACAGCAGACTCCATTCCTTGGGGCTCAAGGTGAGGCTGAACATCACAGCAGAAGAGTGTGGCAGAGGAAAGCAGCTCACATGGTGATTAAGAAGCAGAGAGAGAGAAAAAGAGAGAGAGAAGGACTCCATTCTCCAGATACAAAATATATACCCCAAAGCCACGTTCCCCAATGCCCACTTCCTCCAGCCACACACTACCCGCCTTCAGTTACCACTCAGTTAATCCCAAAGGATTAATTCACGGATTGGATTAAAACTCCCACAATCAAATCATTTCTCCTCTGAACCTTCCTACATCGTCTCATATATGAGATTTTGAGAGACACCTCACATCCGAACCTCAACACAAAAAAAATACAGCAACATATAAAAGGATTATATGTTCTGACCAAATAGGATTTATTGCCAAAATGCAAGGTTGGTTTAATGTCTGAATGTCATTTTTAATAAAATTCACTATGTCAATAAAGGACATAAATCACAGATCATCTCAATAGAGGGTGAAAAAGCATTGGATGAAATCTAACATTCTAATATCCCTTCAGGATAAAAATATTCAATAAACTATGCGTAATAAGGAGTTTTTTCCAGACATGATGGTTCCTGCTCAGCAATTCAGGAGGCTTTGGTAGAATTGCTGGTTTGAGGCCAGGCTCAACAACTTAGTGAGGTCCTAAACAACTTAAGTGAGACTCTGTCTCAAAAAAATAAATAAAAAGCTGGGCGTGGTGGCAAACACCTGTAATCCCAGCAATTTGGGAGGCTGAGGCAGGAGGATTGAAAGTTTGAGGCCAGCCCTTGTCAATTTAGCAAGGCCTTAAGCAATTTAGTGAGACTCTGCCCCAAAGTGAAAAATAAAAAGGGCTTGGGATGCAGCTCAGTGGTAAAGTATTCTTGGGTTTAATTCTCAGTAACTAACACACACATACACATAAACACACACACACACACACACACACACACACACACACACACACACACACAACTCACCGCCAGAATCTTTTTTCTTTCTTTTTCTTTTTGCAGTGCTAGGGGTAGAACCAAGGGCCTTCTGAATGCTAGACAACACAAGCACTCTACCATTGATCTATACTGCCAATCCCTGACATACTCTTTTTCTTTTTCTTTTCTTTCTTTCTTTTTCTTTTCTTTTTTTTTTTCTTTTTTTTTTTTTTTTTTTTGTGATGCTGGGAATTGAACCCAGGGCCTTGTACATGTGAGGCAAGCACTGTCCCTGTTAATCCTTGACATTCTTTTTTTTTTTTTTTTTTTTTTTTGGTACTGGGGATTGAACTCAGGGGCATTTGACCACTGGGCCACATCCCCAGTCCTTTTTTGCATTTTATTAGAGACAGGGTCTCACTGAGTGGCTAAGTGCCTTGCCATTGCTGAGGCTGGCTTTGAACTCGTGATCCTCCTGCCTCAGCCTCCCAAGTGCTAAGATTACAGGTGTGCACCACTGCACCCGGCTAATCCTTGACATTTTTAATGGCAAAATGCTGAATGCTTTCTTCCTAAGGTCAGAAATAAGACAAGGATATCTCCTCTTGCCATCTCTATTCAACATAGTATTGAAGATTCTAGATAAGGCATTTAAGCAAGGAAATGAAGTAATGGTTATCCAGATTGGAAAGAAAGAGATAAAACTCTCTTTCTTAGATGAGATGATCTTGAATATAGAAAATCAAAAAGAATTCACTAAAAGGTAGAATTAATAAACGAGTTCCACAAGGTTGCAGGATACAAGACCAATTATATACATCTATGTAGTTCTATACACTTACAATAAACAATCTGAAAAGGAAATGAAGAAAACAAATTTCATTTACAATATCATCAAGAAGAATAAATTAATTGGGAATTTTTGTCTGTTTGATTGAACCCAGGGGTGCTCTTAACCACTGAGCCACTTCCCCACTCCCCAGCCCTTTTTTTTTTTTTTTTTTGTGGTACCGGGGATTGAACTCAGGGGCACTCTACCACTGGGCCACATCCCCAGCCCTTTTTTGTGTTTTTATTAGAGACAGGGTCTCACTGAGTTGCTAAGTGCCTCGCCATTGCTGAGGCTGGCTTTGAACTCGCGATCCTCCTGCCTCAGCCTCCCAAAGTGCTGGGATTACAGGCGTGTGCCACCGCGCCTGGCACCAGCCTTTTTTACTATTTTATTTAGAGACAGGATCTTGCTGAATTGCTTAGGGCCTTACCAAGTTGCTGAGGCTGGCTTTGAGCTTGCGATCCTCTTACCTCAGACTCCCATGCCTCTGGGATTACAGGCATCATGCCCAGTTATTTGGGAATATATTTAACAAACAAAGTGCAAAACTTATACTCTAAAACCCACAAAAGTTGAGGGGGGTACATTGAACCCACTTTAATATGTGAAGCAATATTCTAAGTTCATTGATTAGAAAACTTAATTTTATTAAGATGGTATCTTGGGGGCTGGAGTTGTAGCTCAGTGGTTGAGCACTTGCCTCACAAGAGTGAGGTAATGAGTTCGATCCTCAGCAACACATAAATAAATAAATAAATAAATAAATAAAAGTTTTTCTCTATATATGTAATATGAAATGAATTGAATTCTGCAAGCATGTATAACAAATTAGAATAAATAAATAATTTAATTAAGAAAAAACCAAAGATATTGTGTCCATCTACAACTAAAAAATGTTAAAAAAAAGATGGGGGCTGGGGTTGTGGCTCAGTGGTAGAGCGCTTGCCTAGCATGTGCGAGGAACTGGGTTTGAATCTCAGCACAACATATAAACAAACAAATAAATAAAGGTCCATCAATAACTAATCAAAATATTTTTAAGGGCTGGGTGTGGTGGTGCACACCTGTAATCCCAGCACTTGAAAGGTTGAGGCAGGAGGATAACGAGTTCAAAGCCAGCCTCAGCAATGGCAAGGCACTTAGCTACTCAGTGAGACCCTGACCCTAAATAAAATACAAAATAGGGCTGGGGATGTGGCCCAGTGGTAGAGTGCCCCTGAGTTCAATCCCCGGTACAAAAAAAAAAAAAAAATTAAAAATAACTAATAAAAAATTTTTTTTTAAAAGATGATATTTTGGTCTTTTCATGATTCTATAACAAAATGCCACAGACTGGGTAATTTACAAGAAGAGAAATGTATTCTTTACTAAGCAATCCATGATCAAATTACCAGTTGATGTCTGGTGAGGACTACTCTCTGCTTTCAAGGTGTTGTCAAATGGAGGACACAGTTATTTTTCTCCAGCTCTTTCATGATATCAAATTCATTCAAAAGGGTACAGCCCTCACAACTCAGGTCCATTTTCTTGATATTATTAATCTGGATCTTGGGTTCTAACATGAATTTGGGGGGACACATGCATTCAAACCATAGCAGATGGCATTTTGTCCCATCGACAAATTGATCTATGGATTCAATGCAATCCTTATCAAAATCCTAGCTAGCTTCCTTTTTGTACAAACTAATAAGTCAGTGCTAAAATTTTATATGGAAATTTAGGGGACCCAGAATAGCCAAAACCATCCTGAAAAAGAACAAAATTGGAGGACTCACTTTTTACAATTTCAAAACTTATTACAACACTATGCTAACAAAGACAATGTAGTACTAGTATAGGGATAGACATAAATTGGGGGAATAGAATTGAGAGTTTAAAAATAAACCCTCACATTTGCAGCCAATTGATATTTGACAAGGGGGCAAAGACCTTTCAATTGAGAAAGAGTAATCTTTTCCATGAATCATGCTGGGTAAACAATCCAGATGCAAAAGGAAGAAAGAGGAGGAGAAAAATAAATTGGATCTCATCCTTACACCGCAAACAAATATTAACTCAAAATGAATTATAGACCCAAATATAAGAGCTAAAATTTCAATAGTTCAATTCCCTGTGCCATAAATAAAGAAGAAAGGAAAGAGGGGTAATGGTGTGTGTGTGGGGGGGGAGAACAGAAAAGAAAAAGAAAACTGTAGGCTTTATTTTTTAGAGCACTTTTGAATTTACCGAAAAATTGAGCAGAAAGTACAAGAGAGCTCCCTCTCCCCCAGTTTCCCCTAATATGGTTCTTTGGTATTGCTATTGATAAATCAATATTGATAAAATTAACTAAAGTCTGTGAAGGATATGGAAATGACAACCCCAAAACAGTGGCCTGAGAGGAGGGAGGGAGGAGAAGGTGAAACTTTGATCACATTGATCCTTTCTCAATACATCCTTTCCCAGTGACAAGACAATCCCTAGGAAGGAGATATCCATCAAGTCTAAAATGACAGTCTCTGGAAAAAAGCCCAAACACTGATCCTTCCCCAAATAAATCCTTTTCCAGGGACAGTACAATAGACCCTGGAGGGAAAGAAGTAAGTGCTGAATGCTGAACTCTGGACCCTCCATCCTTGCCCAGTAAAAACAAATTTCAAATTCTCACAACCTGTTTCTTGAATGCCCAAACTGATATGTTCTGTTAAAGTCTTCGATGGTTAAGTCATCTCCCAGTGTGTAACCTATATAAATCCAGACCGCTCCTGTAATCAGGGCATTGTCTACCCAGAAAGTGAGCCCCTCTGGTGCATTATTGACTCTGCCAATAAACAAAGGGCATTGCTGAATCTGTTGAGGTCTGCTTCAGTCCCGGTGATTTGTACTTTTATTATGGTGCCAAAACCGTTTTGGTTATTTTTGCTTCCGATCCGTAATTTAGGATTCACTCTGTGCTATGAAGTTGTATGGGTTTTGACAAATGTATAATATCATGGTGTCCACAATTACAGTATCAAAAATATTAGTTTTACAGCCTAAAAATTCCCTATGCTCCACCTATTCATCCCTCTTCTCTCTCATGGCAACCACTGATTTTTTTTTAAATATTTATTTATTTTAGTTGTACACAATGCCTTTATTTATTTTTACGTGGTGCTGAGGATCGACTGAGGATCGAACAGGGGCACGCACATGCGCTCTACCGCTGAGCCACAATCCCAGCCCCAACCACTGATTTTTTTTTTTTTTTTTTTTTTGTGGTACTGGGGATTGAACTCAGGGGCACTCGTCCACTGGGTCACATCCCCAGCCCTTTTTTGTATTTTTATTTAGAGACAGGGTCTCACTGAGTTGCTAAGTGCCTTGCCATTGCTGAGGCTGGCTTTGAACTCGCGATCCTCCTGCCTCAGCCTCCCAAAGTGCTGGGATTACAGGCGTGCGCCACCGCGCCCGGCTCCAACCACTGATTTTTTTAAAAAAAATATTTATTTATTTGCTTTAGTTATACACAATGTGTTTATTTACGTGGTGCTGAGGATGGAACCCGGGTCGCGCTAGGCTAGCGTTCTACCGCTGAGCCACAACCCCCGCCCCCTGATTTTTTTTTTTTTACAACCTCTAGTTTTACCTCCTTTTCTAGAACATAATATAAGAACTATAAGACACAATGCAGCCTTTTCACACTGCCTTCTTTCAGTCTTTCTTGTAGGATTCTACAGTTCATAACTAAATGTTTAAAAAAAAAAAGAAAAAAATAACTAAATGTATGTGGTTTTATTTTCTTAGTATACATTTCTTAGTATACAAGAGGTATATATGGATCAAGGAATCTTTATGTTTCTGAAGCTTTTGATTTTAAAATTGTTCTATAGAAAATTTCAGTTTACGCTTATTAGCAACATAGGACTCCTATTTCCCCAATCTCTCATCAAATAGGTATTGTAAAATGCTTTAGAAATGGAAATAGCTTTTTTCTTCTGAATATAAAGAGAACTCATGTGTATACTAACATTTTAAAGTATTTGTAAATTGAAAGGCTAAAATAGTATTTCATTACCTTAATTTGTATTTTCTTGATTGCTAATCAAAAACTTTGTGTCAGAAAAAAATATATTTGTGTCCCTTAAATGACATGAATCTAATGAATATGTGTTAGGTATTCCCAATATAACATAATATTCATAAAATTGCATTATTGAAAACTTATTCTAACATAGTACTTTGTTAGGTACTATATAAACATGTACAGAAGAATAAATTTCTTTCTTTTTTTTTTTTTTTTTTTTGGTACTGGGGATTAACTCAGGGGCACTCGACCACTGGGCCACATCCCCAGCCCTTTTTTGTATTTTATTAGAGACAGGGTCTCACTGAGTTGCTAAGTGCCTCACTGAGTTGCTAAGTGCCTCACCATTGCTGAGGCTGGCTTTGAACTCATGATCATCCTGCCGCAGCCTCCCAAGTGCTGGGATTACAGGCGTGCGCCACCACGCCCAGCTTGTAACTACTTGTTTAATAGCAGCGTTATTGAGGTATGATTAATGTTCAATGAACTGAAAATATTTAAAGTGTAAACTTTGATAATTTCTAACATATGAATATACCTGTGAAACCATCACCACAATCAAGAAAATATAATACATCACCGCACACAATTCCTTGTGCATCTTTGTAATCTCTCCTTTCTGATTTTGACTCCTCTGTCCTCCCACCATTTCCAGGCAACTACTTTTTGGTCCTCATAGATTAATATGCCTTTTCTAGAATTTTGCAGAAATTGAATTGTGCAGTATATAATCTTCAGGGAAGGACAGTCTTACTTCTTTGACTTAACATAATTATGTTGTGATTTATCATCATTGCACATATCAATAGTTCATTTCTTTGATTGTTGAGTAGAATTCTATTGTATAGACAAACCACAACTTGTCCATTTACTTGCTGATGGACATTTGGATTGTTTCCAGTTTTTTATTATTACAAGTAATGCTGCAATGTACATTCATGTATACCTTTGAATGGACATATTTTCATTTCTCTTGAAGAAATACCTAGATATCGCATGGCTGGGGCATATGGTAGGTGTATGTTTAACTTTTAAAAAATTTTTATGGTACCAGGGATTGAACCCAAGCATTTAACCACTGAGCCACATCCCCAGACCTTTTTTTTTTTTTTTTTTTTTTTGTGGTACCGGGGATTGAACTCAGGGGCATTTAACCACTGGGCCACATCCCCAGCCCTTTTTTGTATTTTATTTAGAGACAGGGTCTCACTGAGTTGCTAAGTGCCTCGCCATTGCTGAGGCTGGCTTTGAACTCGCGATCCTCCTGTCTCAGCCTCCCAAAGTGCTGGGATTACAGGCGTGCCCAGACCTTTTTTTATATTTTGTTTTGAGACAGGTTCTCGCCAAGTTACTGAGGCTGGCTTTGAACTCATAATTCTCCTGCCTCAGCCTCTTGAGCTGCTGGGATTATAAGCATGCATTCACATGCCCACTTATGTGTAATTATTTTCCCCCTCTTTTTGGCGGTGCTGGGGATTGAACCCAGGGACTTGTGCATGCAATGCAATCCCTGTACAGATTGAGCTATATCCCTGTCAGCCCTGATTGTGGTTGGATTCCAATGTCTGTCTCCAGCAGAATAACCATTAGA
Organism: Tamias sibiricus; assembly: GCA_025594165.1. Classification (NCBI taxonomy): domain Eukaryota; kingdom Metazoa; phylum Chordata; class Mammalia; order Rodentia; family Sciuridae; genus Tamias; species Tamias sibiricus. The sequence goes on along the minus strand of CM046657.1, from coordinate 119,073,240 downwards.
GTCTAAAAGTTAAAAAAATTTAAGGTTAAACAGGGCAACTACACATCTGTCTTTAGGACTTTTCCAATTTCTTCTTTTTGTTTTTATAATAATTTTCTGTGCGGTTTGTCTTTCACCTAATGCCCTGCCCTGTGGATTGTTATGGGATGCTGTTTTATGGGATATGTTGAATTTTGCGCCAAAACTGTTTGAAAGATGAGGACAGGACGTATATGCATCTCTTCATTCTCTCTCTCTCTCATGTCTTTATGGTTTTTTTTTTTTTTTGGTGATGGGCATACCTCGGGTTACACCCAAAATGGGATTGGGCATTGAACCTAACAATTGGTTCTGGCATCTCGAAGGTGGTGCTGTTGACACTGGGAATTGAAATAAAGTAGCCACATAGTGTAATTTTTTAAAGAACCTGACAAACTGTCTTGCAAAATGGTTGAATGGTTTCATCCATCCTCCCATTTTAAACATACTGGTATGATTAGTCTACGGATTTGGAGCAATTGGAACTCTTTTTTCCTGGATATCTGATTGATTATAGTGTCTACGGTTGAGTCTGTGACAATTCGAGGGGGCAGCATCTCTACATACTGCTGAATGGATCCCCAGCCCTTTTTTTGTATTTTATTTAGAGACAGGGTCTCACTGAGTTGCTAAGTGCCTTGCCACAGCTGAGGCTGGCTTTGAACTCAAGATCCTCCTGCCTCAGCCTCCCAAGTGCTGGGATTACAGGCGTGCCATTTTGCACATTGTATTATGTGTGTAGCATCTCATCTCATTTAGGTTTTAATTTGCATTTTTATGATATCAATAGTATCATTTCATGTGCTTGGTTACCATCAATATATCCCTCTTGGTAAAATGTATATTAAAATCTTTGCCCATTTAAAAACTAAAATTATTATTATTATTATTATTATTATTATTATTATTATTATTATTATTATTATTATTATTATTATTTTTTTTTTTTTTTTTTTTTTTTTTTGTGGTACTGGGGATTGAACTCAGGGGCACTCAACCACTGGGCCACATCCCCAACCCTGTTTTGTATTTTATTTAGAGATAGGGTCTCACTGAGTTGCTAAGTGCCTCACCATTGCTGAGGCTGGCTTTGAACTCGTGATCCTCCTGCCTCAGCCTCCCAAAGTGCTGGGATTACAGGTGTGCGCCACCATGCCCGGCTTAGACTCAACTTCTTGGAAGAGTGTTAAATAATATATGGACGTGTTTTAAAAGTGTCTTTTGTGTGTGTGTGTGTGTGTGTGTGTGGTGCTGGGGATTGAACCCAGGCCCTTGTACATGCAGGGCAAGCGCTCTACCAGTTGAGCTATATCCCCACCCCTGCATGATTTTTTGTTTGTTTGTTTTGTTTACTGGGGGTTGAACTCAGAGGCACTCGACCACTGGGCTACATCCCCAGCCCTTTTTGTATTTTATTTAGAGACAGGGTCTCACTGAGTTGCTAAGTGCCTCACCATTGCTGAGGCTGGCTTTGAACTCACGATCTTCCTGCCTCAGCCTCCCAAGTGCTGGGATTACAGGCGTGTGCCAAGGCACCTGGCTCCCTGCATGTTTTAAAACAACCAGAATCATGGAAAAGAGTTTGGATTATATTATTCCAAAGGAAAACCATTGGTGAATTTTTAACAAGGGAATGATGTGCAGTGATTTACAATTTTAAAATATGACTTAAATCAAGATTACAAGACACAAAGTCAACAGACAAGAATCAATTGCATTTTTATATGTCAGCAAAACAATTAGAAAATAAAATATTTAAAAATGATAGAAGCCGGGAGCAGTGGTGCACGCCTGTAATCCCAGCACTTGGGAGGCCGAGGCAGGAGGATCGCGAGTTCAAAGCCAGCCTCAGCAATGGCAAGGCACTTAGCAACTCAGTGAGACCCTGTCTCTAAATAAAAATACAAAACAGGGTTGGGGATGTGGCCCAGTGGTCGAGTGCCCCTAAGTTCAATCCCTGGTACCTAAATAAATAAGTAAAGACAATTTAAAGTAAGTATATGGGAGGATGTTCATAGGTTATATGCAAATACTACAACATTTTGTGTAAGGGACTTGAGTGTCCTGCAGGTGCCTAGAACCAATGTCTGCTCCCTACGCCCCCATCAGTATCTAGGAATGACTGTAATGAGAAGTGCCAGGTTGTATGAATGGGTATTAGAAGGAAGATTTATGTCCAAATGCTTCAGGGAAGGCTTTATTAAAAAGTCAGGAAAATGAACACTTGACACAGATTATTGAGGAAATGAGGGGATTAAGGATGACATAATTAAGGGGAGTTAACAGTTTACAAGTAGATTAGCATGTATTGCACATTATTTTGAGATAAATTATATATTACCTCTCAAATAGACTTTTACCTACTTATGACCATAATTTGGACCCACAATTAAAGGTGTAGCACATTATTTCAAACACAATAAGCAGTTCATGAATTCTGACTAAATTGGGAAGTCTTTGGTATTTTTAGTATGCAGATTTTATTGGTAGTCCACTTCAGTGCCTAAAACTTGAATATATGTTAAAATTCAGAATTGAACTATGAAGTCTTGAGCAATCACCTCACACATCATCTCAAAATCTAGGATCAGCCATGGTAAATCAGTATTACAAACAAATAATTATGGTTTACTAAACTGTACAGTAGTGCCTATGTATTGCATAATATATAAATGGCTTTTACATTATTGTCTTAAATTTTTTTTTTTTTGGTACCAGGAATTGAACTCAGGGACATTCCACCAATGAGCCACATCTCCAGCCTTATTTTGTATTTTATTTAGAGACAGGGTCTCACCAAGTTGCTTAGTGCCTCACTGTTGCTGAGGCTTATATGTGTGTGTGTGTATTTATATATATATTTAGTTGTGGGTGAACCTTTGTTTTTATTTATTTATATGTGGTGCCGAGATCGAACCCAGTGCCTCACACATGCTAGGTTGCAAGGGCTCTGCTACTGAGCTACAGCCCCAGCCTGCAGGGGCTGGTTTTTAACTCACAATCCTCTTGCCTCAGCCTCTGAACTGCTGGGATTACAGGCATGCTCCACCATGCCAGGCGGGAATTTTATTTTATTTTTATTTATTTGTTTTTTTGGTACCAGGGATTGAACTCAGGGGCACTCGACCACTGGGTCACATCCCCAGCCCTTTTTTTTTTTTTTTTTTTTTTTTGTATTTTATTAGACACAGGGTTTCACCGAGTTGCTAAGTGCCTCGCCATTGCTGAGGCTGGCTTTGAACTTGTGATCCTCCTGCCTCAGCCTCCCAAGTGCTGGGATTATAGGCATGCACCACTGTGCCCGGTGGGAATTTTATTTTTTACATAAGTTTTTCTTAGTAGGTAGACTGATGGGTATGTGAATGGGGGAAGGAGAGAAGTAATACAGAAAAATGACTAGACACAGAAGTTTGTGGAGAGACTTCTCAGCCCATCTACATTATCTAGGATGCCTTCCTGAATGAGTCAGAGGTGATTTGAAAATCATCCAAAATCAGACAGTAAAGGAGGATTTTTAGACTTGAGGTACAGTAAGGGGGGGGAAGACACTTGATTTTAAAACCCTTTGGAGTCTATGGTTTGGTATATCAGTTAAGCATGACTCTCCTTTTCATACGTTAAATACCTACGAAATTCAAATTTTTACTTTTGGGCTGAATCAGAGTGAATTTTGCTTTGATAAATGATTGAGATTCTACAAGAGCAATCATATAATATATTTGAGCAGAGCCCTCACTATTCTAAGAACTTTACCTGTATTATCTCATTTCTTTCAACAATGTCATGAGATTATCCTCATTTTATAGATGAAGAAAACAAGGTCTTGAGAAGTTAAGAGCTTGGCTGAGGTCACAAATATGGAATGTGAAGGCTCCCATTCTGATTCTAGAATCATGTTCTTAACCAAGGTATAGTCCAGTGACTATATCTTGTTTTTAGAAAGAAAGGAAGGGGATAAATAGTTTTGATTTGGTTAGGCGTTGTCCCTCAAAGCTCAGGAATACTCAGAAGTAAAATGATTGAAAATGATTGAAATGTCCTAATCTGGCCATCCTAAGTTTAATGAACCAACTGGGTGGTAACTATGGGCAGATGGGGCACCAATGGTGGAGATGGATCACTGAGGGAGTGCCCTGGCAGGGTTAAGCCTTCCTGGAGTCCCTTCCCCTTTCTCCCTGTGCTTCCTGGTCACCTCCAGTGGGGTGGAGCCTGGGTTCCTCCACCACACCCTTCCTCTATGATGTTGTCTCATCTTTGGCCCAGAGAAATGGAGTCTGCCCACCATGAACTAAACTACTGGAATGGTGAGGCAAAATAAATGTTTCTTCCTCTAAGTTGTTCTTTTGGGGTATTTTGGTCAAAGTAAGCAAACCTGATTAACACAGAATATATTCTAGAATTTCCTTGGTCTTTTTCCTAGAATTTACAAACTACTAGGTGACAAGTTCTGCTCCCTCAAATGTTGAAGTTTGAATATTAGAGAAGCATGCCAAGGCAAGCATATAAGCAGGGTTTATTTAAAAAGGGGTAATGCAGACTTCTCATGGGAGGGAGAAGGGGGGCCATAGCTGGTATCCTGGTATCTCCAGAAGCCAGGTGTTCTGCCCTTTTTATATGTCCTAGGCTTCCTTTGTTCTCTTGCCCTCTTTCCCTCACCTTTCTCCTTCCTCCATGTGTGACTAAGCCGGGAATGCTGGGTGGGATGGCCAAAAGGTGGGAAATAGGTGGGCTGAAGGGGGAAGGGCAGTATGGTGCAGCCCAGGACACAGTAACAATTTTATATCTCCCTGTAGGGAGTGGCAATTCCTGGGACAGGTTACCTCAGCAACAGGTTGTAGCTGGGGCAGGTTCTAGACAAGGGTAGAGGAATTAACATTTCAATCCCTCAGGGGACAGTCTCCAACTTCCTGGGACTCTCTCAAAATTGGCCTCCTTGATCCCACCTGATCTATCTATGCTTTTTTATTTTGGGGGGGGGTACCAGGAATTGAACTCAAGGGCACTCGACCACTGGGCCACACCCCCAGCCCTTTTTTGTATATATTATTAGAGACAGGGTCTCACCGACTTGCTAAGTGCCTCGCCATTGCTGAGGCTGGCTTTGAACTCTCGATCCTCCTGCCTCAGCCTCCCAAAGTGCTGGGATTACAGGCCTGCGCCACCGCGCCAGGCTAACACTGAGATTTTAAAGTTAATGATCCAAAATAATTAAGCTTTACAGATTTGAAGGCTATGGTAATACTTTACAGCTATATGCACTGCTGTTCACTATGTTTCAGCACTTTCAGAAACGTCCACTAATTTATGACCACAGGTCACAAGAGCTGTCATACCTGACAATCTCCTTTTTAATTTCCTTGTGCTTGACATTATGAAAAACTGGGAAAACTATGCAACTTCCAAACCCCGGAGAATGGAGAATGGTATTGGAAAGTAACTTTTCTGCTGGGATCAGGAGTTCTTACATGTTCTTGTTACATACACACTGTGAAAACGCAATAAAACATCGAATTATTCTGTAACAGGTCACACCTACTCAGATTAACTGGAGAACAGCAGATTAAAACTGGAATTAAAAGAGTTGCTGTTCTTCATGTAATGGGTTTGAAAAGCTACAGGGTACAAACTCTAACCCAATCCACATTTGCTTTTCAAAGCCTCGCCCAGAACTGCTGTCCCCTCAGCCTCTGCGCCTTCCCCGATATACCCCTCGTGGGGTTCCCGAGGTGTCCACCCGGGACGTCAGACTGCACCTGGAGGCCAGTGTAGAGGGAAGAGAGGTAAAGGGCAGGGAGACAGGAGGGCGCGAGCGGGCGAAATGGTCAATTCCTCCTTAACTCGGGGCCCCCTCGCGGGCCTCACCCCTCCTCCCGGAGGCTGAGATTGGAGAGGAAGTGGGAAGGCTCCAATCTGTTCTTCACTCCAGCGCCCTCATGCCCCCACCCTTCTCCTCAGCTCGGGGCTCCGGCGCGCCCCGTCCCCGCCCCTCACTCCGGGAGAGGAGCGGACGGCGCGGGAGGGTTCGCGGAGAAAGACTGGGGGCAGGGGGCGACCTCCCCTGGGCAGCCGCATCCTTGACAGCAGACGCCCGCAGCTGCCCGCCTGCCGGCAAGCCAGGCCCCAGGGCAGCCCTGGAGACCGCGGTGGCCGGATGCGCGGGCGCGTCACTTCCGGGCGGTGCAGCGGCGGCCTCCTGGAAGATGGCTGCGCCCTGTGGCTCGGAGCTGCCCGCCAACTCGCCGCTAAAAATCCCGAAGATGGAGGTGCTGTCCCCGGCGTCTCCTGGTGGTCTGAGCGACGGGAATCCATCGTTGTCCGACCCTTCCACGCCTCGGGGTGCCTCCCCACTAGGGCCAGGCAGTGCGGCGGGCTCGGGGGCAACGGCGTCCGGGGGTCTCGGGCTGGGGCTGGGGGGCCGCAGCGCCGCCTCGTCCTCGGTCTCCTTCTCCCCTGGTGGCGGTGGTGGTGGGGCTGCGGCAGCCGCTGCCGCCGCCTGCCGGGGCATGTCGTGGACGCCGGCCGAGACGAACGCGCTCATCGCAGTGTGGGGCAACGAGCGGCTGGTGGAGGCGCGGTACCAGCAGCTGGAGGGAGCCGGCACGGTGTTCGGCAGCAAGGCCCCCGGGCCAGCCATGTACGAGCGCGTGTCCCGGGCCCTGGCCGAGCTGGGCTACGAGCGGACCCCGTCCCAGTGCCGGGAGCGCATCAAGGTAACCGGCCGCCCGGCCTGGGGCAGCGAACCAGAGGCAGAGAGAAGGCGGGGAAGCGGGCCTCGGGGGCGGGGGCCGGTCTGAGTGCAGGGCTCCCCTCCGGGGCCCGGTGGGCGATTCGCATCTCCTCCGCCTTTTTCTTCTCTCCCTGGGAAGGGGGCTTTTTTCCAGATGGCCGCCAGCCCGTAGGTTTCCTGAGTTTGAAGTTGGGCGTGTCTGCCGCCGCCCCTTTTTCTTGCCAATTGAGGATGTTCCTGCGTTCTGAAGTTGGTAGTTTCTCATTGTGCGCGGTGCGGCATTTCCTGTGCTGCTGGCACTTCTCGCCCCCACCGCCGGGGCCTCTCGCTTTGTTCTGGTGGAGGGGCTCCCAGGCAGAGGCTTAACCAGCTGGGGCAGCATTGAGGAAAGGCAGATGCGGGGGCCGCTGGGTCCCCAGTTTAGGAATTTTCTGTAAGTGGCGGTGGGGAGCCATGCAAAAAGCGCCTTGAGACGACTAGCCTTTTTGTGTCAGTCGCTTTGCTTCTAACTTGAGGTACGAAGGAGAGTAAGCATGAGATGCTGTGGAGAATTGGAAAGGCTTGATTGTAGCCAAGTTGTGTATTGTTATCGTGGAGGTAGTGCGCTCCTTGAAAGTTAGTGTGGCCGAGAGTTGTTCTGGAATTTGGATTGTCGATGCCTTCAGAGTAAGGTTGGCTTGAGGTCCTGCTGTTTCTGACCAAACCCTTTCTTGAAAGTCAGTTTTCCCTGCTTTAGTCTGCCGGATGTGGTGACAAGTAAACTCTGCAGTGTGCATCTGGCCATCCTTGCATATTTAAAAGCAGAGGCTTAACGTAGGCTAAAAATTTTACCACCAGCTTGCTTATCATTTTGCTGTTTCTGACTTCCATCTAGGTATTTGTATTGACAAATAAGGAGTTGTGTTTTAGTTGAGCTCTTTCCCTTTTCATAGAGTCTGCTAAAAGTTTTGGGTAGTATCCTCCCAGTTTTTACTGAAAATAGTTTTATTACTTAGTCATAGTGTCTGTGTACTTCTTTTCTGGTAGGGCTGGCACTTTTTCTGGGAACTCCTTGGGGGGGAGGTTTAAAAATCACCAAGAATAGTCATAACTAGGAAGGATAGTCACACTGAAGAACAATCATAAAACTCAGTAAGAACAATCATAATTAAAGGAGGAGGATTGTGCCAAAGTTCACAAGGTGTTAGCTCCAGTAATGTTCATTTGGGGACTGTTGCTTAGAAAATTTGGTTCAGAAACTAAGCTATTTCAAACCTTACCAGCTATTGTTAAAATTAGTTTATTTGATAGCATCCCTTTGGGCTTCTTTTACCTCCTCTTTTTGAATACAAGTGTGTTTTTAAAGTTATAGCTAATAGTATAAAACTGTTCTATTCAAGGTCATTAAAGGTGAATTTGGGGGAGAGTTTTAGCACTGCCTTGGATAGCATCTATCCTTGAAATTTTCTTGAGTTCAGAAATGTACCTTTAGGTATTTGTAACTATTTTAGTTTGATTGATTTTTGTCCCTAGAAATTTCCCAATGAAAGGGGAAAATTGTGCTCTATTAAAACCTCACTGAATATAAATCTCTCCATAAAATTGTTTCTCAAACAACCAGGGAATATCTAGTTGGATTGCTTCATTGTCCAGTTATCAGAAGGAAACCTAAAGCAAAGAAAGGAGATTGAGCCTCTGAAGAATTTTTAAGAGGATCAGTTTACCTGTCTCCAGACAGGTAAGACCAAGTTGACTTCAAACTCTTAGAATATTTTCAGACTATGCAGATGATGATAAATTCTCTGATCCACAAAAGCTGTTAACAAGGAAAGCAGACAACTTTTGTTTTTAGAAGTGGTTTACTCTTTAAATAATTTCAATCAAAGAACCCAGACTTCTTTGTTAATAATGTTGAATTTTAAGCTTTTTTTGCTGTGCTAGCATATAGTAGGCATTGAATGCTTAATTTCATTAAATGAAACCTAGAAAGCGAAATTTTGGATAGCTTAAAAGTCTACAGCAGTGTTACTGAAAGTTTAACTCAAAAACATAGACTTTGGAACCAAAATACTCATTAAAAACTGAGCTCTTTCCCTTTAGTAGTCTTAGTCTAGAAGCAAATCTAGTCACTTGAAATCATAGCCTTACACAGTTATGAGGTATATGTCCAAATAATGCAGATTTTGCTCATGAAGATAAAAATAAAACCTTAAATTCTCAGAGAGAAAACAAATCCTTAGATCCCTGTTTCAGAAATACCAGTTTGGAACAAGTAATGAAGTCTTTTTTTTTACTCTATTGTTTTGATGATAGCTGCAAAAAGAAATCCAGTAATACTTTTAGCTTTGTTTTTACAAAATAGAAACAAAGTAGTTCAGAAAATTAGGAACTTCATGTACAGACTTATATAGCTCATTTAAATGTGAACTCAGGGCTAGTGATGTAGCTCAGAGTTGGAAGAGTATGTACTTTGCATGCACAAGGCTCTGGGTTCAGTCCTTAGCTCTATAAAATAAACAAAACAACCCCTCAACATCAGAGGTTTACAGGGAGGAGGAGTACCATGTGTCATTTAGATTTCTGGGGTTTGACATTCTTAATAAAAAATTCCATTATGAAAAGTCAGTAAATTATTTTTTCCAAGTTTGAAAGAAACCATTAATAACTAGTTTTTCCTTTAGAATAGTTTGAACATGTTGCAATAGCAGCCTTCATCCCCCTATGAAGGCATCAGAAAGCTTTGAGTTCTATGCCAACCCCTGCCCTGACCACCTTCCTGAATAATATTAAGGCATATCACTTAACTTCTCTGGACTAAATCTCGTATCTAAACAATGAAAGTATTAAAATTATAAATGTTAAAATTGAATTAATAACTTGGATTTTGAAACTAAAGTTCTACTTTTTAATATATAGGGACTATTTCTTTCTTTTTTTTTTTTTTTTTTGTGGTACCGGGGATTGAACTCAGGGGCACTTGACCACTTGGTCACATCCCCAGCCCTTTTTTGTATTTTATTTAGAGACAGGGTCTCACTGAGTTGCTAAGTGCCTCGCCATTGCTGAGGCTGGCTTTGAACTTGCGATCCTCCTGCCTCAGCCTCCCAAAGTACTGGGATTACAGGCGTGCGCCACCACGCCCGGCTGGGACTATTTCTAAGCATACAAGATATAGGGAGACTGAGGCAAGAAGGATCCCAAGTTTGAGGACAGCCTTAGCAATTTTTTTTTTTTTTTTTTTTTTTTTTTTTGGTGCCGGGGATTGAACTCAGGGGCACTCGACCACTGGGCCACATCCCCAGCCCTTTTTTTTTGTATTTTATTAGAGACAGGGTCTCACTGAGTTGCTAAGTGCCTCACCATTGCTGAGGCTGGCTTTGAACTCAGGATCCTCCTGCCTCAGCCTCCCAAGTGCTGGGATTACAGGCGTGCGCCACCATGCCCGGCTAGCCTTAGCAATTTAGCAAGACCCTGTCTCAAAATAAAAAGGACTGGGGATATAGCTCAATATTAAAGAATAGTGGGCTCAATCTAGTACCAAAAAAAAAAAAAAAAAAAAAAGTCAGATGTAAACATATGTTAGTGCTGCAAACAGTTTCATTTTGATGTCTGTCATGTTTATTGGTATTTGTTCTATCTTTTTTTGGTAATGGGGATTGAACCCAGGGGTACTCGACCACTGGGCCACATCCCCAGCTCTTTTTTTTTGTATTTTATTATAGACAGGGTATCACTGAGTTGCTAAGTGCCTTGCCATTGCTGAGACTGGCTTTGAACTCGCAATCCTCCTGCCTCAGCCTCCCAAATGCTGGGATTATAGGCGTGCACCGCGCCCGCCTTGTTCTATCTTTTTTGAATAAAATGGATATGTTTAAAACTGCCTTGCTACACAGATTGTTACTTATTCTGAAGTTTTTTTTTCCTTTTTTTGTTTGCCAGAAGAAATTTGCTAACAATTCCAGCCAAATTTTGGAGTCAGATAAATAAATCCAAAAGTTTTGTTTGTTTGTTTGTTTGTTTTTTTGTCCTTGCATAAGTTTTTCCCTTTTCTATACACCTTTTCTTCCTGTGTCCATTTACCAAATACTTGAGTGCTTACTATGTGCCGGGCTGTCTACTAGGTGAATAAAAGAACTGTTAACATACAGTTCCTGTAGTCAAAGAGCTTGCAGTCCAGCTGAAGCTTGTGTACACACATCAAAGAGTCAAAAGCTAAAACAAACAACACAAGGGGTGTGTGCAGGGCAATACTTGATTAAGTGTCATGTGACTAAAACCAACTGTGAGTGTAATGACTTCAAAGGGGGCAGCCATCTCATCTCCTTCCATATTCTAGTCCTTGGAAGTTCTTTCTGGACTTAGAATCATGAAAGCATTCACTTTGAGCCAGATGCCACATCCACACTTTAGTCAGTTAATCTGATGCACTGCAAAACTCATTCTCAAGTCCCATATTTTTGGGTGTTCTCCAAAAATTTGTCTCTTGAGAGTTGGCTTTATGTTTGTGAAACAGATGTGTACTTCTAGCCTTAAGATTAAACACAAAGTGATTGTATGCAACCTAAAAAACTTGCTTGCTGGATCAGTACTGTTCTCTCTCTCTCTCTCTCTGTGTGTGTGTGTGTGTGTGTGTGTGTGTATGTTTTGCTGAAATGGAACTCAGGGCTTTGTGCATGCTAGGTAAGTGTTCTACCACTGAGCCCTCATTAAATTTAGAAGTGGTAAAGAGTTTTCTTACTAGCAAACAAAATGATTAATTTTCTAGAGGGATTGCCCAGATTTTTTTCATCAGTAATTGTCATTACCATTGGAACTAATTTTGCACTTGAGCACACAAATCATAGTGTGGTCTTTCATTTTGGCTATCAGGCCTTGCTTTTGTTTTGAGAGAACCAATACGGCTGAGGTGAACTGGAGCCAAAAGATACCTATATAAGCATTTTAATAGACTACCCATCTCTGAGGTCTCTCCTTTGGTGTTTTCAGACAAGACTTGTGGTAAGCCACTTAACATCCTTTGTAAGAAAGACTGAGGTCTTTTTCTTTTCATTTTTTACATGTTCAGCACCATTACTTGAAAGTTTCTACATTCAGTTTGCTTGTCTGCTTGTGAATCTGAGGCTTGATATGCATTTTAAAAGAAAAGATCATCTTTGACTGTCAACCATGCACTTATATTTAATGGCTTTCAGTTTTGGAAGTAGGAGATATAACAAGCACACACTAAATCTGAATGAATAGGATTCTATTTCCTGGTATTTTTTGAATTCTAGTGAAGAGTAGAGTTAGATATTCTAGATGCTTCATTAAAATGATAGTTGAAAGGAAAAAAGAATTTAGAAAGTATAGATAGTGCTGTTCAGTAAAACTTTTTGTGATGATGGAAATGTTCTTTATTATTTATCTCAGTTTAATGTGTTAGCCACCAGTCACATGTGGCTACTAGGGCCTTGAAATGTGTGGTTAGTGTGCCTGATGAACTGAATTTTTTATTTTATTTAAATTTAATTTAAAATTTTAAATAGCCACCTATAACTAGTGGCCACCATGTTGGATTTTTTTTTTTATATTTATTTTTATGTATTTAGTTGTACACAATGCCTTCATTTTTATGTGGTGCTGAGGATCGAACCCGGGCCGCACATGTGCTAGGCGAGCGCTTTACCGCTGAGCCACAATCCCAGCCCCCATGTTGAATTTTGAATGCCAAAAAGTCATTACTTATTAAAGTAGTCTTTATTTTGTGAAAGGTTGTCCTCCAACACATACTTAGACCAATAGGGGAAGCTCATATTTCCTTCTTGCCCTTCCTGTTATTTTACCCCTGTGTAGGAGGAACCTTGATGGAAGTCAAGAAAACTGGCCCATCATTATAGGAGGTGGAGTTTTTCTTTTCTTTTTTTTTTTTTTTAATTTTTCTTTTTAGTTGTATATGGACACAATACGTTTATTTTATTTGTTTTTATTTTTATATGGTGCCCGGAATCGAACCCAGTGTCTCACATGTGCTAGGCAAGTGCTCTGCCACTGAGCTACAACCCCTGCCCTGAGGTGGGGCTTTCAATACAAGAAATAAAAGTATTATAACCTCAACTGGCTGAGGCAAGCAGTGCATGTTCTTAGTTCCCTAAGACACTGCTATCTAGTAGAACTTTGTATGGTAAATGAAAGTGTTCTATATCTGTATTGTCTGTTATGGTAGCCACCAACCACAGGTAACAATTGAGCACTTGAAATGTGGTCAGTGTAACTGTGAAATTGAATTTTTAATTTTATCTAATTGTAATTTTTTTCTTTTTTTTGTTTTGTTTTGGTACTGGGGATTAACTCAGGGGTACTCAACCACTGGGCCACATCCCCAGCCCTCTTTTGTATTTTATTAGAGACAGGGTCTCACTGAGTTGCTAAGTGCCTCTCTCTTGCTGAGGCTGGCTTTGAACTCATGATCCGCCTGCCTCAGCCTCCCAAGTGCTGGGATTACAGGTGTGTGCCACCACACCAGGCTAATTGTAATTAATTTTAATTTAAATAGCAACATGTGGCTATTGTGTTGGCCAGAGCAGTTTTGAAATAATGGTGTTATTTCAAAACTGCTCTCCCAAAAGAGTGAAATCCGAGTACCCTCTCCAACGTTTTCAGGCTGACATTAAAATTTTTCATCATGTGTTTCAAGTTTATAGGAAGTTAATAGGATATAGAAAATATTAAACCTAGTTGGAGATGAATGAGATGAAGATGACTGTAAAATGTATGCATAATGTATTCTGAATCTGAAAAATTCACATAAATTCTTATTGGTAGGTTTTATCAAATGTATATTGAAAACATTGGTGATTAGGAAATACTCTAGTGACATTTTAGAGAAACAATGTCAATGCTTTGTTCATTCTAAATTCAAGAGCCAAGCTTTATACCTAAAGTATATATGCACATATGATAGGAATCCCTAAGGTTTTAAGGTATCTTGATCAATCAGTAGAGGAAGAGGATGGCTAGCCCAGTTGAAGATGACTGCTTCAGAACATCTTTTTGATATCTTTCTTGGCTGATACAGTGGACTGGGCCCTTGAATTCCTTTACCCGTAGAAAGCCCAGAGTGAAATAGGAAAGTAAAAGGGAAAGGTGTAGCATATAACTCCTGCCTAATGATTAATCAATATGTCTTGTGGAAGTGAATTGGGATACCTTGTTCATTCCCTTTGATCAGACTCAATTGATAGATTCATCACAGGGTTTTTAAAAATCATGTCTGAAATAACAGCTTTATTTTTTCATTGTACACCTACAGATATCTCAATGCCTCTTGTGATATGTTAGAAATACAACAGTGAACTATTCACCTTCAAGTTATCAACCTTATCAAAGAACCATTTGCCTTATTTTGAGCAAGATCATGTATTTATTTCCTGTTGGTGTTGGTGTTAAGCTCATGTTGATGTTAAGCTGGTGGTGCTTAAGGGTGGGCAAAAGGCAGTAGGATAGATGAATAGAGTTGGTGTAGAGCTTAGAGGCAACATAGTCTAGAACAGTGCAAACTGTAAATACAAATCATGAAATTGTTCCAAAAAATTTTAAGTGATCAGCTGTTTAAAAAACCATGCCTTTTAAGAGCCAGGTGCAGTGATGCACGCCTGTAATCCCAGCCCTTGGGAGGCTGAGGCAGGCGGATCATGAGTTCAAAGCCAGCCTCAGCAATGGTGAGGCACTTAGCAACTCAGTGAGACCCTGTCTCTAATAAAATACAAAAAAAAAAAAAAAAGGGGGGGCTGGGGATGTGGCCCAGTGGTCGAGTGCCCCTGAGTTCAATCTCTGATACAAAAAAAAAAAAAAAAAAAAACAAAAAACAAAAAACAACAACAACAAAAAAAATGCCTTTTAACTGAAGAACAAACGGCTGGCTATAGCTCATAGCATATGGGAAAGGTGTGGTTTAGGAAGTGATGAATGATGGGTTCATAAAAACCATGTAGAAGGGGAAAGCTGATTGTTCTAGAGTGACATAGTGGTCATACCTATTCTAGGTAATGTTTAGATGAGTAACACAAATTTTTTTTTAATGTTGAACTGCAGTTGTGCAAATATTCATTATATATTTCATTCCTTAATTTATGTACTACAAAAAAAAACCCAAAATGGTGCATCTTTTTTGGGGGGGGGGGCGGGGGTTGTGGGGGTTGAACTTAGGGGCATTTAACCACCAAGCCACATTCCCAGCTCCTTCCCCCCACCCTTTTTTTTTTTTTTTTTTTTTTTTTTTTTGGTTAGAGACAGTGTCTTGCTGAGTTGCTTAGGGTCTCACAAAATTGCTGAGGCTGGCTTTGAACTTGCGATCCTCCTGCCTCAGTATCCCGGACCACTGGGATTACAGGTGTGCGCCACTGCACCCAGCCCAGTTTCTTTTTTTGTCCTGGGGCCTATACTCACATAACATGTATATAAAACTGAATTATATAATTATATTGATTATATATATATTTCATAAAATAATGATTATAGCTAACACCAGTGTAGCATTCACTATGTGCCATGTGCTGTTCTGAGTGTTTTACAACTACTAATTTATTTAATCCACATAATGGTACTAAACCTACTTGCAGTACACTCTAGTAAGTTCTATTCTGTTTGAAAGCAGGCAGTCTACTTTCAGAGCCTCTATAGTAACAGTACACAGCACTGTGAAAGCACCTGCACCTGGTAGGCCATTTTTCTCACCTCCTTTCCTCCTCTTCTTTCCCCTCCTCCTCTTCCCTCTGCCCAGTCCTTTGCAGCATCACCTCCCCTTTTCACCCCAGTCCCCAGAGCACCTCTCATCTTTTCCCTTCCTCAGTCACAGTCTCATTTGTTAAGAAATTCCCTCACCTAAAGCTGGTGCAAAGAAAATCTGGGGGGATGGGGGCAGCCGCTCCCACTGATACTCAGCAGCAGGCTTACTCCTTGGGGACTGGCAGCTCAGGGTCACATTGTTCCCCACATGGGGCACACCCAGAAGGCGGCAGGATGGAGGAGCTGGAGGAACTGGGGAAGGAGACACAGGTTAAAGCCCACACCCAAGGGAGCCATGGATCCTCCCCTCCCCCATGCCCTCTGTCACCCCGTTGGCCCCACCCCCAAACCTTATACCCAGCCACTTGGGAGAAAGACCTCCTCAGCTCCCTGTGGGGTGGGGAGGGATCTGGAAGTGTGTGCTTCTCACTCACCTAGCACTCTGAGCTGTAAGGTTTTGCTGCTGTGGCCCCTGCTTTTGCCTTGGCTGTCTTGCACATTCACAGAACAGCGGTAGGAGCCAGAGTCTTTCTCCTGGAGGCCCTCCAGCCGCAGTGACACGTTCCGGGAGGGCATGGAGTAGACCAGGGATGCTCTAGGTTTGCTTGACAAGACCCCATTGATGTAGGCCAACACCTAGGGGCAGTTCACTTCCCATTATTAGTCCATGATGCATGTGCCCATGGGTCAGCCAGTCCCCCTCCCACAAACTGGCCTTCTTCACATGCTGCTCCCCCACAATCATCCTTCTGATCTGTACCAGCCCCTATCCATCCATCTCCCCAGCCACCCTCTCATTGTATCAGGGTCCTTCGCCAGAACAGACCTTATTCCCCCATGCATTGTCTCTTTACTCCTAATTGGAGTGTTTATAAAGGTTGTTATAACTCAACAAAATTAATTTCTCATCCCACTGATGGACCATAACCTATAGTTAGATTAAATAAGACTAGAAGATACTGAGATTTTTTTTTTTTTTTCATTCATTGTGCTCTTTTTAGGTTTACAGTTCTCAGACTTTAGAAGCATAGTGATGCAGTAGCTGGTGCCCCAGATATACCTGTGATATACTTTATGCTGTGGTTCTAGATAGCTGGAGCCTGGGGTATGTGGGCGAATGTTGAAAGGAAGTAATTGGGCAGTAATGAGAAGAACACTAGAGAAGCAAGAGATAAGTTTATGTGTTATCATAAAGGATTTTTGGCCAGGTAGTGACATGGTTAGTCTTAAATTTTATAGCAGTCCCTGGCTGTAATGTTGAAAATGGAAGCAGTAAGACACAAAGAGGTGCCTTACAATGAGCTAGAAGAGAGGTGAAAGCAATGGCAATGAAGCTGGAAAGGAGGACAAATTTCATGCATGTCAAACTCGGGGCTATTTGGAGAAAGGGGAAATTTTATTTGACAGTGTTCACTAGATCTTAACCTGTGTGCAGTAAGATGCCTATTTCTCTATTAGCTTATACAGGAGTCCTTGTTATAGTCACCAGAGATCCTTATAGTTCTTCTTAGCTCTAGTTTTTGGCTTCACTTCTAAACCCAGAGAGAGAGAGATCTAGAACACCATATTAGGATAGTCCTGTCTGTGTTGTTTCTAGGATGTGCTTTCCATAGCCTCATGGATTCTGGTCAGTTCTCCAGTCTTCTGATTATCCTGACTTTTTTCCCCCCCCTCTTAACATTACTAGGGTGTCATAACTAAAATTCACATCTAAGATTTCAAATGTTAATAATCATACAGGGGGCTGGGGTTGTGGCTCAGCGGCAGAGCGCTTGCCTCGCACATGCGCGGCCCGGGTTCGATCCTCAGCACCACATAAACATAAATGCATTGCGTTGTGTACAACTAAAGTAAATAAATATATAAATAAATATTTTTTAAAAAATAATCATACAGGGGCAGGGGTTACAGCCCAGGTTCGATCCTCAGCACCACGCAAACATAAATGCATTGCATTGTGTACAACTAAAGTAAATAAATAAATATTTAAAAAAATAATAATCATACAGGCACCCTGAGGTATGCTCGTAGGTTAAGATGGAATAGCAATTTTTCCTTATTGGAAAGTTGTGTGTATGTATTGTTTAAAAAAGAAAGAAGATGGGGAAAAAACTTTTGAGTTCGAGAAATAACAGACTAGTACTGTAAAGTGCTTTAGATTATAAATGATTGTTAGGATTGCAGTGGTAATCAGATAGTTTGATTTTATTTCTGTTGCTCTGTGTTCTGTTCTGCCTGTTATTTACTGTTGTAGAAACTTCATTGTTTAAAAGAATGAATGCCTAATGAAGCTGTGCCTCAATATGCATGTATCACAAATTATCTGTAGTTAATAATCTATGCCAAGTCTTTCCCCCTATTTTTCTAAATAAGTAATTGAAAAATGTCTGTATTTGGCAAAAGGCATATATTTAATATTTGAATCTGTTAAATCTCACCTATTTGTACTCAAATCCTTGAAAACCAGTGGAAATACTTTTATTCATGGCACTAATCAAGTGAGCGTTCTTTTCATTTAGTAGGATGCATTGTTACTCCTTAGTAAAATACAAACTGTGTTGACTCTCAGGCATTTTAGGAATAGGAACCATCATTTTATTTTTATATGCATGTTGTTGGCTGCATCATTAATTACATATTTTGAGCTACCAAATGTTATACCATTCAATATACATTGATAAAATAGTGTGGAAGTTGTTTACTTAGATTGTTTTCCAGTTGCGCTTTCTCAGCCTTTGTAAGACTATTTTATTGTTACAGACTGGATTTTGAAACTTAAAGTTCTGTTTCTCTACTTTCTATAGATAACTTCATTTATCCAAATAAACCAATTATCTTTGTAATGGATATTAATGAAACCAGAATAAAAGCTCATATCTACCAAAAACTGCTTTTATTATTTTTTTAATTTTGTAAATACTTCAAATGGAACCATATGGCTTGTGATTTAGAAAGAAGCATACAATAGGTCAAAAAGTACTTTAACCTTATATTTGGTATCTCAATTGTCCTGATGTAGTCTTTTTTTTTTTTTTTTTTTTTTTTTTTTTTTGGTACCTGGGATTGAACTCAGGAGCACTCGACCACTGGGCCACATCCCCAGCCCTTTTTTTTTTTTTAAATTTAGAGACAGGTTCTCACTGAGTTACTAAGTACCTTGCCTTTGCTAAGACTGGCTTTGAACTTGTGATCCTCTTGCCTCAGCCTCCCAAGTGCTGGGATCACCGGCATGCACAAGTGATCCTGCCTCCCTGGCTGCTGGGATCACCGATGTAGCGCCTCTTAATGTAGTGGAATTTTTAAAAAATTCATTCATTCAGTTCTCAGAATTTATTGAGGCCCATCCATATGCCAGGTATTGATATAGGTGCTGGGAAATACATCAGTGAGCAAAACTGACAATCCTCTGCCTTCAAAGAATTTATATTCAGGCAGAAAAAACAAAACAAAAAAACCCCACCAACATTTACAGTGTAATTCAGAGCAAATACTCAATCAAAACAAAATCTCATCAGATAAGATATTCTTTGATAAAGCCTTAATGGCCTTAGAAAGTTTGAGCTGTATACCTTTCATTACATATAAGAAATAGAAATTCAATTGTTTTTACTTTTATTTACCTTTTATTTATTTTTTGCATTGTGTCTATATACTTGTCATTGAGGTTTGCACCAGTAAGCAGCAGAGGGCTAGGTTATTATTCATTCAATGATTAGCTACCCAAGTAACTCCTCTTGAACCAGGCATTATTATGAAGGGTCCAGAAGGTACAGTCTTGTGCCAAACCAGATAACCCCTTCTTTTATACAAGTTAGGAAACATGGTAAATAGTTTGGATTTAAGAGATCAGGGTTATGTCAATTTTAGAACAGTATATAATAATTCCTTTTTTTTTTTTTTTTTTTTTTTTGGTGCCAGGGATTGAACCTCAGGGGCACTCGACCACTGGGTCACATCCCCAGCCCTTTTTATTTTTATTTTTATTTTTTGTACCGGGGATTGAACTCAGGGGCACTGGGCTACATTCCCCAGCCCTTTTTTGTATTTTATTAGAGACAGGGTCTCACTGAGTTGCTAAGTGCCTCACCATTGCTGAGGCTGGCTTTGAACTCGCGATCCTCCTGCATCAGCCTCCCAAGTGCTGGGATTATAGGCGTGTGCCACCGTGCCCAGCTCCATAGGAAAGTTTTGTCAGATTTATTCCACTGTCTTTCCTGTTCCTATCCTCCTCCCTTCCCTTCATTTCCCTTTGTCTAATCCACTGATGCAAGCATCAAATTTCCCCATTTGGGGGCCTAAGGATGGTAGCCAGTCACTCTAACCCATTGTGACAAGATCTGGAACAAAATCTATAATTTCCATATCCACTCTAGAGAGGTTAGTCCCAGCATTGGGTAGTTATCCAAGTCAATGTGGAAAATGGGGGCTGACAAAGAAAACTAGAATCATCAGACCAACTGAGCAAAAAGGCCTCTCAAGTAGCACAATCCACCCAGCTGGTCTCCATTTCAGTGGTCTAGAGCAATCCCCTTGGAATTAGAATAACCAATTCTTCCTTAAAATTTTTTTTTAAAGATTTGTTTTACTTAGTTGTATATGACAGCAGAATGCATTTCAATTCATCGCACACAAATGGAGCTCAACATTTCAGTTCTCTGGTTGTATACAATGTAGAGACACATCATTCATGCAGTCACATATATCTGCTGCATTTCACCATCTTTCCTACCCACGTGACCCCTCTTCTCCCCACCCTCCCCTTTGCCCAATCCAAAGTTCCTTCATTCTTCCCATGTCCTCTCCCACCCCCATCATGGATCAGCATCCA
This sequence comes from Tamias sibiricus, assembly GCA_025594165.1. NCBI lineage: Eukaryota > Metazoa > Chordata > Mammalia > Rodentia > Sciuridae > Tamias > Tamias sibiricus. The sequence continues at coordinate 119,052,925 of CM046657.1, read as the reverse complement.
CTAATCAGAGAAAACATTTGGCTTTTAGGTTTTTGGGATTGGCTTACTTTGCTTAGCATGATATTCTCCAACTCCATCCATTTACCTACAAATGCCATAATTTTATTCTCTCAATGCTGAGTAATAGTCCATTGTGTATATATACCACAGTTTCTTTATCCCTTCATCTACTGATGGGCATCTAGGATGGTTCCACAGTTGTGAATTCAGCTGCTATAAACATTGATATGGCTGCATTACTATAGTATGCTGATTTTTTAGTCCTTTGGGTACAGACTGAGGAGTGGGATAGCTGGGTCAAATGGTGTTTCCATTCCAAGTTTTCTGCGGAATCTCCACACTGCTTTCTGAAGTGGTTGCACATAACACATGCAATCTGCAGTCCCACTATCAATGTATGATTGTTCCTTTTCCCCACATCCTTGCCAACACTTACTCTTGATAACTGACATTCTGACTAGGGTGAGATGAAATCTTAGAATAGTTTTGGTTTGCATTTTTCTAACTACTAAAGGTGTTGAACACTTTTTCATATATTTGCAAGTTTATTTTAAATACTCTTATCATTTAGTGCTCACAACAAATCTATGATTAAGTTGATATACACTCCATCTTGTAGGTAGAGAAATTAAGGCTTACAGATGTTAATTTGTCTAATGTCACAAAGCTAGCAGGTGGTGACACTAAGCAATTTTACTCCAGAACCCATACTTGTAACCAGTTGGTAATATTGCCTCCTTATGAGCCATTAGTCTACATTTATTAAATTTTGACAATTGAAGTAATGTTTTTGTCAACTATGTGATCATAAATGTAATACCAAAATATTGTAACACCCAAATGGACACCATCATGCTTACAAATATTTCTTATTGAAATGAAAATGCAAATTAAAATGCTTGCAGAGAATTCATGGTTTCCTAAGAGTACAGGAGAAACATTGATTTGGAAGTATTTTAAGAACTTAAAATGTAGCTGGGTATGGTGGCACACATCTGTAATCCCAGCAGCTCGGGAGGCTGAGGCAGGAGGATCTCAAGTTCAAAGCCAGCCTCAGCAAAAGCAAGGTGCTAAAGAACTCAGTGAGACCCTGTCTCTAAATAAAATACAAAATAGGGCTGGGAATGTGGCTCAGTGGTCAAGTGCACTTGAGTTCAATCCCCAGGACCAAAAAAAAAAAAAAAAAACAAAAAAAAAAAACCCTTAAAATGTGTGGAAATATAAGTAAAGCCTTTATTAAAGGCAATTCAGTCAGTCATTACTTGAAGTATATAAATGATATTCATTGGGCTACCAACACCTCTTAAAGGGAGCAAATTTGAATTAGAGTAGGAGAAACATTCACAAAATATAGACTAACATTTTTTAAAAAAATATTTATTTTTTTAGTTGTAGTTGGACAAAGTACCTTTATTTTATTTATTTTTATGTGGTGCTGAGGATCGAACCCAGGGCCTCGCACGTGCTAAGCGAGTGCTCTACTGCTGAGCCACAACCACAGCCCCTAGACTTACATTTTTTACTGTAAAAGCATGTAGATATGAGGCTTATTACCAAAGGAGGCTATGGAATGTGTCCATTACCTTGTGTGTACATTGTTTGCCTAATGTTTAAATGGTCTGGGAATTAATCTTCTTAGAGATAGATGATGGGGATGAGATAGATTATTTTGTTATATATACAAGTCAAGCTCTGCATAAGGACATGTTGGTCAATGATAGACTGTAAATACAAGGTGGTCCCAAAAGAGTATAATGAAGCTGAAAATTTCCTGTCTTTTAGTCATAGCATTGTAGCTGTCCTGATATCTATCCTAGGACAAAGCATTACTCAATATATTTGTGGCAGTGCTGGTATAAACACACCCACTGTGTGGCTAGTTGTATAAAATATAACACATGCTATCATTACAATATGTGATACTTGGTAATAAACAACTATGTTACTGATTTGTGCATTTACTATACTATTTATCATTAGTTTAGACTGTATTTCTAATACTTTAAAAGTTATCAGCATATTACAGTGATGCAGCCACATCAATGTTTATAGCAGCTTAGTGCACAATAGTTAAACCATGGAACCAACCTAGTGCCCTTAACAGATGAATGGATTTTTTAAAAAATGTGGTGTGTGTGTGTGTGTGTGTGTGTGTGTGTGTGTGTGTGTGTGAGAGAGAGAGAGAGAGAGAGAGAGATGGAATACTACTCAGCCTTAAAGAGGGATGAAATTATGGCATTTGCCGGTAAATGGAAGGAGTTGGAAAATATCATGCTAAGTGAAATAAGCCAATCCCAAAAAATCAAAAGCCAAAATTTTTTTATACCTTTATTTTAGTTATTTATTTTTACGTGTGCTTAGGATCCAACCCAGGGCCACGCACCCTAGCCCAAAAGCCAAATGTTTTCTTCCCTGATATGTGGATGCTAATTCACAATTTGGGGGTGGGTAGGGAAGAATAGAGTTACTTTAGATTAGGTAGAGGGAGGGGAGGGGATATGGGAGTAGGAAGGATAGTAGAATGAATCAGACATATGACCGGTGTGATGTACAACCAGAAGAATGAGGAATTATACTCCATTATATATGTTGTATCAAAGTGCATTAAAATTAATTAAAAGTAATTAAACAGATTTAAAAGTTTTTAAACAGTTAACTGTAGCTGGGCAGCTAATATTTACTTTCATGTAGAGGAGGTTTTTGAAAGTAGAAATAATGTAGTAAATGTAAAAATAAATATTAATAAATTCGCTGGGCATGGTGGTGCATACCTGTAGTCCCAGAGGCTCTGAAGGCTAAGGCAGGACTCTAAGGCTAAGGCCAGCCTCAGCAACTCAGTGAGACCCTGTCTCTAAATAAAATACAAAATCGGGCTGGGGATGTGGCTCAGTGGTTGAGTGCCCCTGGGTTCAATCCCTAGTACACACACGAAAAAGGAAAAAGTAAGTGACCTTGCGTAAGCTCTTACCTTTCTCTGTCTTAGATTTCTAGACTTTAAAACAGGGATGTACCATATATTTCTCCATATATATGTGATGTGCTGCCAAGATCCCTCCTCCAGGGATGAAACACTGGTCCCCTGCACCTTTGGGTGTCCTGATGGCTGGTGGCTTCTGGTTGAATTCCTCCAAGGAATTACCCTTTCCCCAGGGGAGCTGTCTGGTCTAAGGTGAGGCCCCCTCTCTGGTGGCATCCTAGATCCAATTACTGGTCAGCGCTGAAGTACAAAGGTCCAGGCTTCTTGGCTCAATATAGGAGTGCTCTGAAAGGGCACCTGAGTTCCATGCCTCACTTTGGGGTTAGGCCTCTGTTGCATCTGTGTCACATTTCAGTTTCTTTCTCTGCTCAGCTCTGCTTCTCTGTCTCTCTGAATTTCGGTTCCCTAGAACTCCACCCAGTAAACCTCTTGTGCACAGTCTCTTGAGTCTGTTTCCTGGGGGTATTTTTACATTATTTTAAGGAGGAGTTATAAATGTAAACTGTTTAGCCTAAATCTGCACATGGTAGGCACTCAGGAAATGGTAGTAATGGTTTACATTTGTTACATAGGCACATTGAGCCACATAAGGAAAATGTTTGATTATTTTTTAATTAAGTATATTTATTCTAATTAGGAAAATGTTTGATTTTTGCAGAAGATATATAGAGTTGTTCCCCCCACCCACCCCATGGTCATTTCTCTTAGCAGTCCTCATGAAGCTAAGAATAAAATATAAAAATTCTCCAAATGTGCTATAAAAAGTGTTATGATTGCCTGAATTTCTTTCTACCAATTTCCTAAAAAAGTTCAGGTTGCCCAAGGATAGATATTTATAATAAACTTAACTTGCTTATTTTCAAAATTTTCATTAAAAGAGGATATGTTCTTTTCATGCATTTGTGGGATGTAGTTTATACTGTGTAAATGAAAAAAAAAAATTAGTTTTTACATCTTTAACCAATTGACTGAATCTTGATTTAATATTTGTACCCTGATGTCTGATGGAGGATTTCTAATAACCTTAGTTTCTACATGAGTTTATCTGGATATTAGGATTCCTTTTTCATAAATGTATAAAATTTGCTAATGGAAAATTTTATGTTATAGATTATCTTTGCCTTAAATGTGGCAGTTTTTATTAAGAAAATAACTACAAACTGAGATTATCACATGGTCAATATATGAAACAATGTGGCCTACAATTTCAGGGGGAAAACACTGGTCTAACTATTAGAAGGCCAACTTTGTGTTTAGGAAGGAATACAATGTTCAAATGATAAAAAATAAAACTGATATTTCTGTTTTATTTTTGTCTTATTTGTGTTGTGGGTAGTTCTTAATTTTAGACATGATTGTGAAACAATTATTTATAGGGATTATGTGGGAGACCTTTAAAGAGGAATGGTTTGCCCCTGCCCCGCCAGAAATACTTGAGAGATTTCTCTTGAATGTGTTTTTTAGCTATCACATTTCTAATAAGATAATACTGTTTTAATATTGTCTGAATAACATGTGGAGTTGGTGCCCAAGATGTGAAGCAGAGAAAGATTGAGAAACGATGGTGACACAGCAAATTTGGAGGTGATGTAGGAGGCCAAATAAAAATAATCTTTAATCCAAGTCAGTTCTTTACCAAACTGACTTTTTTCCCCTTTCAGATGAGGAGGAAGTTCTACACAAATAGTGTTATTTGCCCATCCTTGGTGACTCTATCTATCTATTGCTGCTTATATGAAGAATAAGTGTTTATACCTTAATTTTTTGACCTGTCTTGTTCTAAGTGGAGAAACACATAGGATTCTATGTCTAGAAGGATTCTTGTATTCCAGAGACTTCTGTGTATATAAACATGTGTATTAGAGGTGTGGATTTTATAGTGTTGCTGTTAATCTGAGATAATTGTGTGAGTATCCACATGAAGTATGTCACGTGTAGGGTTAAAAGCTTTATAATCACATGAATTTAGTTCTATGAGCACTGGATGATGTTTGTTTTTGACAATTAGTATTGTCCTCCTCCAAGGTTTTTTTCTCTTCATAATCTAAGTAGGCAAGAGACCCTCAGCTGCTAGCATGAAGAAACCTAGAGAATTTAGGACTTGATATTCACTGAGAATCAAAATTTCCTGAATTATACATTCTCTGCAAGAATCTTCTCATGAAGACAGCCCTGGCCAGTTATAAACACAGAGTAAGTGAGTCTTTCATAGCCAGATTCAGAATGAAGTACAAGCTGATAGGATTCAATCCTGGACAGTTCCTTCCCCACAAAGACTGAGGCTCCAGAGAGGTAAGATCTCTTTGTTTGTGGTGGTCATTCTTCTGTTTGACCCTATTAAAATCCATGAAACAATTGAGTCATTTTTTCTACCTTTGATAGAACCATTTTATATTCTCAAATATTTGTTTTATTTGTAAGGTGTAAGAAATAACAAAATTCGGACTGGACTGCAGAGCTTCCTTTGGCAAGTAACTGGCCTCCCTCCTCAAAGAAAGCTTTAACAAGAGGAAGGGATATTTTAAAAATAGCCCATTGCAGTTGGTCCTCCATTGTTACAAAAAAAAATTAATTTGCTTTGCTAATTATAGTTGTATTTATGTTTTATGCCTTGTTTTGCTCCTGCTTTTTTGAAAAGGTTCCAGGAGCCCTAACTTTGGATTTATTGATTTTATAATCTATTATGGTTAAACCATGAATTTCCTGATATTCTTTGCTAAGAAAATTTGATGTTACTAGTGATTTACTTTAAAATTAATTTATTTAATAAATATATTAATCCTACATGATAGGCATTTTTCTAGGCCCAAGGACAAGGGAGACAAGCAAGGTAGACAAAATTCCTATTCTCATGCAGCTTACAATGTAATAGAATCGCTTTCTTTCTTCAGCAACATCAAAATTTTGTGAGTGGCATTTGGTAATTTTCATATGCTAAATCCTCTTTGAAGGAATACTTGCCTTGGTTTCTCATTTGCTGAATGAGGAGAAAGTTGGACTAGGTTTCTTTTTAAGGTTCTTTTCTGTTCAAAACTTGGAGCTGGGCATGGTGGCACATGCCTGTAATCGCAGCGACTGGGGAAGCTGAGGCAGGAGGATCTCGTTCCAAGCTAGCCTCAGCAACTTAGCAAGGCCCTAAGAAACTCAGTGAGACCCTGTCTCTAAATAAAATACAAAAAAGGGCTGGGGATATGGCTCAGAGGTTAAGCACCCCTGGATTCACTCCCCAGTACCAAAAGGGGAAAAAAAAAATTCATTGGAGCCTGGCCTTGAAGCTTCACCTGTCCTCTGTAGATCAGTATGAATAATACAGAAAGTTTTATAAAGTAAAAGTGAAGTGTAGGGCAAGAGGTAGGGATAGGGGATAAAGGATGTCAGGAGCTACAGAGAGAGCACGTGAGTTAAAGACAAAATATGAAACCCATTCTTCTTAGTAATTAAGAAGACATTGATGATCATGGTAGAAACAATTTTAGTGGAGTAGTAGATGAAACTGTGATCCCACTAGGACAGAAGGACAGAATTAGTGTAGACAATGCCTATTCCTGAGACCCTTCAGTCTTCAGGTGGTGTTAAAATTGGAATATGTGAGAGCTTAGTGCAGTGACTGCTAAGGAAGGTTGTCAAGACTTTTCTATGCTTGTTTCTGGACGGGTGAATTTCCCTGTTTTAAGTTGTTACCTTAACTAGTTTATCTAGCATCTGTATTGAGAAGTCAGTCAGATAATGAATGATCAAGTACTGTGTTGACATAATTAGAACAGATAATAAGTGTAATGAATGGATTTTCAAAATATTGCTTAAGGACCACTTCAGAAAAAGATTTGCTCAGTAGGTAGGGAAAAAGTGGCACATTTTGTGAAGCATAAAGTGAAATCTCTGTATGCTTTTTACTGATAGAAATTATTTCCTTCAAGCCGGGCATGGTGGCACACGCCTGTAATCCCAGCACTTGGGAGGCTGAGACAGGAGGATTGCGGGTTCAAAGCCAGCCTCAGCAATGCGAGGCACTTAGCAACTCAGTGAGGCCCTGTCTTTAATAAAATACAAAAAAGGGCTGGGGGATGTGGCCCAGTGGTCGAGTGCCCCTGAGTTGAATCCCCAGTGGTCGAGTGCCCCTGAGTTCAATCCCCAGTACCAAAAAAAAAAAAAAAAAAAGAAGAAGAAGAAGAAATTATTTCCTTCAAGAAATGGGGAGGTCAGTGTGGTACACACACTTGTAATCCCAGCAACCCTCGAAGCTAAGGCAGGAGGACCTCAAGCTTGAGGCCAGCCTCAGCTAATTATTGAGGCCCTAAGCAGCTTAGCAAGATGCTATCTCAAAATAAGAATAAATAAATAAAAAGGGCTGGGGATATAGCTCAGTGGAAAAGTGAGTTCCCCAGTACAGAGAGAGAGAGAGAGAGAAGAAAAGGGGGAAAGTTTATTGTGCTGATTTATACCTATATTCCCAGCTACTTGAGAGGTCAAGGCAGGAGGATCTCTTGAGCCCTGGAATTTGGGGCCAGGTTGGGCAATGTAGCAAGACCCTGTTTTAAAAAAGAATGAAAGAGAGGCCGAGAATGTATCTCAGTGGTAGAGCACTTGCCTAACATGTTTAAAGCCCTGGGTTTGAACTCCAGCACCACAAAACAAACAAACAAAACAACAACAACAACAAAAACCTGAGACAGAGAGAGAAATGGCAATTTAGCTAATTTACCTCTTAAGGGAAGTAAATATCAATGTACTTTATTTAAATGAATAGGATATTGAGTAGACTGGTTAATTAAACTAGTTGTGCTGATCTTGTAATGCCTATGATACAAATTAAGTCTACCTTATTTTAGGGTTTCTGACTAATATATGCTGTGTTCTTTTATGGAAGCAAAACCAACATAGTGTAGAGCAGAGATTTTTAAGCTGAGGTTCTTCTATGGGCTCTTTATTGAGTCCATGTACCCCTTGAAATTGTATGGTTTGTGTGTGTATGCATTTTTCTGGGAAGGCAATCCATGACCCGAAAAAGTTAAAGCACTTCTGCACTGGAGAGGAAAAGGAAAAGATCGAAGAATGAAAAGGATTTTTTACTTGCCAAAACTTGTTCTATAGTACTAAGAACTGGGGGATGTAAAACAGGTATGCTGTTATTATTTTTTGTTGTTGTTTTGTTGAGTTTTTTTCTTTTGGTTGGATTTAAAAGATTTTGGCAGTTGGCAAGTCAGTTACATATTAATGTATGGAAAATGTAATAAAATAGGTAGTAGAAGTTCTGTAGGCCTCACAGGTTTTGCCTTAGATGACTTTCTAATCATTAGTTACAACTCTCTGTCAAAAGATATTTGTAGGAATTTATACTATATTCTTAACATCCCTCTTCCTGTGTGCAGGAACATGTTTATTGACTTACCTCTGATGCTTAAGTTTTTTTCTTTCCTACTTTTATGCTCACAGTAACAAAGTATAGAGTTAAAGAAATTTTAGTCTTTTTTTTGTGTGTGTGTGTATGTGTGTGTGTGTGTGTGTGTGTGCGTGGTACCGGGGATTGAACTCAGGGGCACTCGACCACTGGGCCACATCCCCAGCCCTTTTTTTTTGTGTTTTTATTAGAGACAGGGTCTCACTGAGTTGCTAAGTGCCTCACCATTGCTGAGGCTGGCTTTGAACTCGGGATCCTCCTGCCTCAGCCTCCCAAAGTGCTAGGATTACAGGCGTGTGCCACTGCGCCCGTCTGAAATTTTAGTCTTTCTTTAAAATATTGGAGTGTTGTTTTGTTGCCTCATAAGAGGAACTCATAATCATTGCAGTAGCAATAATCTTAATTTAAAGGAAGGAAAAAATCTATTTCATGAAGACTTTTGTTGCTTCAAAATACACGTTTGCCTCAGTTTGAAGTATTGTTTTTGACACTTTTATTATAAGAAAACCAATCACTGAAATTTTACCCACCCCAATGTAATTTCTCCATCTCTTGTGGAGTATAATGTGTGATTTTTTAAAAAAGTCTTTGCTTGTGAATTAAGTATATTCTTTATTTAATCATTTGGGTGAACAGAATTGCAGATTTATTATGTTTAGTTGGCAGAGGGTTAAAATGACAGTACCATGCATTTCTAGTATGGCCAATTTGACAACTACATTTGAAAATCTGTTTCACTGCTTATTTTTTTCTTATAACATGGTTTCCTGCTGTTATAACTGAGCTGTCCTCCCTTCAAATTGACTTTATTTTTCATCTAACATCTCAGACTGATCAAGCCAGTGTTTTCTAAACCACACACACACACACACACACACACACACACACACACATATGTGTGTGTGTATACATATATATGTATATATATGTAGTTTTTATGCCTTATTTCTATTCCTCCTCATTATGCTCTTTTCCACTTATTACAGTCAGTTTGAACAGTGGTTTTGTGGGGGCAAATTTTGAGAAAATTATTGAGTCTGTGGTGGAATTGGTTGGCCTGTGCCTTTATGATTTATTTTGTTTGCTTCCTACTTTGCCATACCACGGAAGAACTTATTTCTTCCCATTTTCTGAAAGTCGGAGGAGGAGCTGGAGGACATTGAAGCAAAAGAAACTTTAACCTCACTCCCAAAGTAGCTTAATAATGATGGGCTTTGATGAAACCACTGGCCCTTATATAGATCTTATTTTCCAAGCCTTTCATTATTTTATTTGCCCTTTTCTGAACTCTGCAATTTCCCTCTCTTGTAGCTGGTTCGATGCCCAGAACTGAATGCTGTGCTCCAGCTGTGGCCTCACCGGTGCTGAATAGAGAGGAAGAGCCACCTTCATAGCTTACATGTGATTCCTCTGCTTATACAACCCAATACTGGATTTACTTACTTTGGCAAGATAGCTGCATTGTGCACTGTATTTAATGTTACGTGTACTGTAACCCTGGGTCTTTCTCTGCATTGCTGCCGTTAAACCCCCAATCCTGCCAATCTAAAACTCCTGCCTTTGTTACCTGCCCCTCCCCCATAGACTCCTCATACATTCATCTACAATGAATGTCATCTTTTTATTCTCTCATTTCTTTTGACTCTAATCTTAAACTTTGGCAAACTTTCACTCTGTCCTCTAAATGGTCAGTTGTCAGCCATCTTATTTTTCTTCCTGCTTTGGAAATGGGACATCTTCCAAGTCTTTTTCTGTGGTTCTTTTCCTTTTGTAGTTCTAAGGACTTGGCACTTGGTAGTGGACTTAGTAAACATACACCTGGCATTTCTTCCCAAGCCAATACCCCTGAACTCCTCTGGTTTGACCCCCTAATGAGTTCTTCTATCCAGACTTTCTTGACTCCTCCTGACCTCTATCCCTATGACTTCATTCAAGATGGATAGTATTATCTCATAGCTCTTCCTCCAGGGAGGAGACAAACATAATACCAATTTATTGGGGGAGATTCTGACATTAAGAAAAGTTATTATTTTAAATTGTGAATAGTATAGTCTTAAATATACCTAAGCAAATTCTTTGCCCCAAAATCTTAATTTTGAAACAGCAATTAGAGCTTTAGTTAATGTAAATGTCTTAAGATGGGTAAGGTAAAGGAAGAAGAAAGGGAAGCAGGTTTTTGTGTTGAATAGGATGTGATTTTTCAAGAAAGCCAGATAGAGGTTTTGTTGAATTTGGTAGCTGTCTGGAATGGGAGGTGTGAGACTTCCATTTGTTTTCTAGATTCTGAAGTAGTATTTTAATCTCAGGTTTAGAGTAGGGTTTGAAGTTAGTTTATTTAGGAATATTAATACAGGCACCCGATCTTTTAATTATGTGCTTTGGTTAATTAATCACTTAGAGTATGGAATATGTAACCTTTTCTGATTTACTATGGGTAATAAGAATTGGAAGGTCTCTCTCTATATGTCCGTTTTATTGATTTCTAAGCTCTTTCAAGTTTAGCTAAATTCCAGTGTTTGTTTCTGGTAGTAGCAAGCCTATTTTGAGTTTTTCCTTTTTTTTTCCCCCCTATCTTAGTCAGTGTGTCCTATTTAAATAGCTTCTCTTGGATTTGTGGTCTTTTTTGAACTCAGAAGTTACTGCTTTTGTTTATTTGTATCTTGAGAGACTTAAAAATCAATTTGGAAATCTTTTGAATATACTATCACATGGATTTAGACTTTACCAAATATCTTACTTGCAGGCACCTGATAAATATTTTACATAACAGCATGTTGCCCTATAAAAGTGTATTACAAAAGTACACTACAAGTAGGAGATGGCAAGATCTGTTAGTCTTTTTGGGTAAAATATAAAATATATCCCCTGACTCCTCTTCTATATCTATAATGATTAGATATTGTTGGTTTTATTATTCACAGTTACATAAGCTAGGCAAAAATTTAAGCTAAACTTGGTGGTTTCAAAGAGTAAGAGTCTTTTCTGTGGTTTCCCACCATGTATATTATCAAACATTGGTGGCTTTGCTTATGCCTGTTAAGCGTGGGACCTTTCTTCAAAGGAATATTAGTTTTCCTCTTGACTTCTAGACCAGCCCTTACTGACAGAGCTAACTAGGCTTTTTTGTGTCCTGAATGCTTTTTCCAGCCAGCCAGTAAGTAGTGAGCAGTGGCATGGTTTCCATCTCCATTTATGGCCTTGAAAGGGTGAAGGGACAGTGTTGGGACTCTCCATTTACGGTCCTTGGAGGAGTTGAAAAGAGTGGTTGGGGTGTTCTTAGAGGCAGAAACTAGACATTGTGAGATAAAAATAATTTGGCAGGGGATGTTTGCAAATCAAATTCCAGTCCCTGCAAGGAGGGCAGAGAGTGCTGGGAAAGGGGAGCATGTAGAAAGTCAAAAAGAAATCTGCAGCATTTGGATTGTAAGGTTTGCCCATGACATACATTTCCCAAGTTCATGTTTCTGGTTTGTTTCTCTAAGTTTTGTCTTATATGGTTGTGACTATCATTTATGAAAAAAAAAAAAAGAAAGAAAGAAACACTTTTAAAAAGAGTGTATCATTGGAAACCTTACTTCTCTAAGTCTTCATTTGAGGCACCAGAAGAGATCTGAAGAAAGAGAATGGGACAGATGTTTTTGCAGAGGGTAGGCTGGCTGGCTTTAGTGCGGGTGACTAATTATTGTTCTGTTAATGTCTGGGAAGACCATCATATGTGTCATGTTTTCATTATACCTTTTGCCTATCTGGATTTCTGGCTCCAAGAGACAGATTTAAAAAGTGACAGAGTATTTGTAGATTGTCAACTGTGATTTGAAGATAATGAACTTTCACAGCGGATCTATAAAGATAATCAGGAGTTGTTTTAGTTTGGTAAGGATAGGTGATATACATTGGCTTGTGGAAAGTAATCTCACCTTTGGAAGAAATTTATAATCTTGCTAATGCATATAAATTAAGTCAGAGGTGAACTGGTTCTGTTCAGTTGAGTGAAACCCAGTTTAGTAGAAGGGAGATTAGAAGGAACAAAGAGAAGCAAAGATGGAATAGAGCCTGATTGTGAGTAAATTTGGAAGATGGGATTAAGTCCATGATTTATCTTTTGAAATATCGTATAAGATAGCATAAGCTGTACCATTAAACTCAGGAAACTGGGCTAATCATCAGAAATATGCATTAACAATAAAGATCATGAAAAAATTGAAAGATTATACAAGATAATAAAGTTATCCAGGTTTTATCTGTGGACTTGCATAATGATATTTATTTGCTGTGTGGCATGTAGCAGAAAAAGAAATGAAATAAACCTCCTACCTTGCCTTCCACCCAGAAAAACAAAAAAACAAAACAAAACAAAAAAAAAACTATTGGCTTTGTTTGTTGGTTTGTTTAGCTAGCAGTTTGAATTAGTAGACTTAATAAATTGTCTAGTTTTAGCTACAGGTATTAGTGTTCTTGATCATTGATGTCTGAGATTGCAAACTTGTGGCACTATTGATTTGACTTCTGTTTGAAATTTTAGCAGCTTCCACAAAGACATAGAGAGTTAGTAAGGAATATAGATTATATAAATAATTTGTTTTATTAGCTAATTTATTTAGGCAGTTGTTTTTACCCTGTATTCCTTCTTAAGAGTAAGGAAGGTATTCTTTGCTTTGGGAAATTCTTCTTTCTGTCCTCCTTCCCTCACACTTTCCAAATTCTGGGCACCATAGCAGCTCTCTCTCTTCTGTGGCAGGTGTGCATCCTATTGGCTGGCTGGTATTTCTTGTTTTTTCCCCCCTTATTCTTTTTAAATGGGGAGGGGGGTATAAAAATTTGTGTATGGGGTACATGCAATAATGTTGTAATGTTTCTTGTTGTTAATGGATAATTAATTGCAAAATAATTGTTTGAATTATAACATGTTTGAGTAAATGCTAAATTAGTATTTTTTCTAATATAATAATGAATTTGAAATCTAGCATTCCTGTAACAATGTGTCTCTGTTTGTCTGTCTGTGTCTGTCTAATAGTAATTAATATCTGTGGTCCGTACCTGGAAGAGGAAGTACAGATTTAAAGGAATAACAAAAGACTTTGTGTCTTAGACCCTTCGCAGGTGTTACAGTCGGGTGAAAGAACATGGTGTTGGGAAAAGAAAGAGCAGTTACACATTTGAACAGTTGGAACAGGTGTTTGGTCAGGGAGGATGGGATGCTCAGCCCTGCCAGCCTGTACTTATTAACAGTAGTGGCTTGTACCAGGAGCTGGAGTCAGATGGCAGCACAATGGAGGACTATTCACAGGAGGACTGGGGAAATCACAGTCAGGATCTCCATGGCTATCCAACAGATCAGGAATTGGGTAAGAAAGCTAAAATATATGATACCCGTATGTGTGTTTATCTACCTGGTATGTGCACTGGTACTTGTCATCTGTGATGTCTTCTACTGTTTCCGGGGTCAGCACAAAGCACATATCACCATTTTATTTGGGGCAACGTGGGCATCTTTGGCGTAGGTTTCAACTGCCAACAAGTGCTTTCATGATTTGAGTACTACCACCCTGATTCCTGAAGACCGAAGAATTCCTAATTCTGAGCCACAAGGAGGCTCAGTGACAGATAGAATCCTATGTAATTTTAAATACTCTGGACCCTCTAGTTTTAAGATTCTAGTTCTAAGATGCTAAGAGTATTGGCTTTTGTCCTGAGTGCTATAAGTGAATCTATCTTTTCCTTCCTTCATCCCAAATGCTTTTTCTTTTCTGTCTCTGATTTGGGAAAGACCCCTCCCAGACTTTATAGTCTGCATAAAAAATAAGTGAAACCCTTGATTTATACTAAAAAGAACTGATATCTGAGCCATGTCAGTGATCATTCTCCTTCAAACCACCTGAGGGATGCTATACCAACAATAGCTGAAATGATTTATGTACAGTAAAAGCATTCAAAATGGAAGATGCAATTCCTGGCCATCAAATCTAAATTTGTGTGACCTAATTAAAAGTATATGTGTCAGCCAGGTGTGGTGGTGCACACCTGTAATCCCAGTGACTCGGGAGCTTAAGGCAGGAGAATCGAGAGTCCAAAGCCAGCCTCAGCAATGGCGAGGCTCTAAGCAATTCAGTGAGACCCAGTCTCTAAATAAAATACAAAATGGGGCTGGGGATGTGGCTCAGTGGTTGAGTGCCCCAGAGTTCAATCCCTAGTAGCTCTCCCCAAATATACATATATATTATGTGTCATTTTTGTTTGTTTCTTTTACATTAAGTGCTCCAATTTTTATTTTCATAATTTGGAAGTACTGATCAGTTTTCTGCTATAGCCATTGCACATTAAAGAACAGATTGTATAATGAACTTTCACTTTTAAGCAAATCTTCTTCCGCAGTGAGGTACTAAAGCAATCCCAAGGAAGTATATGTAGGATTGGCAGTAAAAATGTGTTTTTCTAGCTTAAAGTAAAAGTCTGTAGGCCCTGTTTTTACAGAATTCCTGATGATAGAGGAATGTTAATTCAAAAGAAAAGAGATTAACTTAATATATTTCTTACAAGTGCTGTTTTTAAGCAATCTCAAATATTGGAAAACAGAAGAAAGAAACTATGGAGCTGTCAGACTAACAGTATATAAGGGACTTAAAGATAAGAAGGACAGATACTAAGTGATCACTGCTTCTTAATTTTACAAAAATAATAAGGTCTAAATTACTTTGGCATCTCATAACACTGGTTGTGCCACAGAGTTAAGTCACCGAAATCTTTAGTGGGGGGAGGATCATGCAGAATACACTGATCCTTATATTGAGGGAATAATTGCTCTGTAAAACCCACCTAGAAAATCTAAATAGAACAGAATTATTTTCATTCTTGTTCTTTTAAAATCATGTTTGCAGTGAAATTAAGCTTTAAGCTCCTAGCTAGAAATCCACTGGTGACCTTGAAGAATTTTATACTTGTAGAGCTGGTTTCTGATCTTGCATATAAATGTATGCATCTCATTATATAACAGTTATATTTATAAAGCTGGCTTTGGACAGTGTTGGATACCAGTATTAAGGCCTGATATTGGAAAGTATGGAATTAGCAGTAAATACTTAACTACATAAATGTATGTAGATAAAATTGGAAACTATAATTTGTTTTAAATCTTTACTTTTCAGATGAAATACCTGTCACAAAGAGAACATTAAAAATAAAACAAGAATCTTCTGAAGAAGCACAGTAAGTAGCTGCTTCACCTTTCCTCATAGTATGTCTGCTTAGCTTTAATGACCTTGGGGAGGAGGGTCAGGAAGGAACTAGACCATGCTCTGGAAGTACAGCTACACCATACTCTTTTTGTCCCATTCTTTCTCAGCTTAGCTTCAGTTTTCCAGTGGTGAACTGAAATGTTGAGAATTTCATATACCACAGGAAGGAATAAATGTGTTACTTGAAAATAGATAGGTTGGTGGTATTTGCCTGTGTGTGGATGTGGATATCTAGATATTCAAGGACTGGAGTTTATTTGGGGTTAGGTAAAATGACAGAAGGCCAAAGTGACACTTAAATTCCTTATAATATTACAATTTGGGGATCTAAAAGCAAATTCATCTATATATTGTTATTGTTGTTGTCGTTCTTCTCCACTTGAATATCAAATCCAGGGCTTCACACATGTTAGGCAAGCACTGTACCACTGAGCTATGTCCCCAGCTCCTCATCTCTTATGTTCACAGTTCAATCTTTCTTGCTTGATTGATTGCTTGCTTTCTCCTTCCTTCCCTCCTTCCCTCCTTCCCTTCCTTCCCCTCCTTCCTCCTTGCCTGCCTTCCTTCCTTCTTCCTTCCTTCCTTCCTTCCTTCCTTCCTTCCGGGGATTGAACCCAGAGCACTTAACCTCTGAGCCATATCTCCAGCCCTTTATATATTTTAGTTTGAGACAGGGTCTCACTGACTTGTTTAGGGCCTCGCTAAGTTGATGACACTGGCTTTGAACTTGTGATCTTCCTGCCTGCTGGTATTATAGGCATATGCCACCACACATGGCTCACAGTTCTTTCTTTTTTTCTTTCGGTACCGGGGATTGAACTCAGGGGCACTTGACCACTGAACCACATCCCCAGTCCTTTTTTGTATTTTATTAGAGACAGGGTCTCACTGAGTTGCTAAGTGCCTCGCCATTGATGAGGCTGGCTTTGAACTCATGATCCTCCTGCCTTGGCCTCCCATGTGCTGGGATTACAGGTGTGTGCCACCACGCCCGGCACTCTATTGAAGAGTATATGTTAAAGTTAAATTTATGGGGCAAGTAAGAAACATCATTCATTTTTCCACCTGGTAACACTGAAGCATTTATAGAACCCACTTGTTCTCCTATGTTTCATTTCACACATTGTGCTCTTTATGTTTCAGAATAATGGAGATAAGGGCAAAGAAACAAGATAAAAGGACTGCTAGAAAACATGAAAACATGCAGTATAGCAAAAATAGTCAATTTCATTCAGCAAACCACCATTACCACCATCACCACCATCACCCTTTTGCAGAAGCTCATTTCTTTTTCAGAGTATCTCTTTGAAATAAAAGAATTCCCAGTGTCATCTGATTTCATGTCTGGGGAGAGGGTGAGCATTCAGGGATCAGAGGTGTTTCCCCAAATTGTAACCATTATTCTGGTCCTCAAAAAAGAAGCATATAAGCCGGGCGCGGTGGCGCACGCCTGTAATCCCAGCACTTTGGGAGGCTGAAGCAGGAGGATCGTGAGTTCAAAGCCAGCCTCAGCAATGGCGAGGCACTTAGCAACTCAGTGAGACCCTGTCTCTAATAAAAAAAAATCCCAAAAAAGGGCTGGGGATGTGACCCAGTGGTCAAGTGCCCCTGAGTTCAATCCCCGGTACCACAAAAAAAAAAAAAAAAAAAGCGTATATGGGGCTTGGGTTATATAGCTCAGTGGTAGAGCACTTGCCCAGCATGTGTGAGGCACTCACTGTGTTCGATCCTTAGCACCACATAAAAAATAAATTAATAAAACAAAGGTATTGTATCCATCTGCAACTAAAAAAGAAGAAGAAGGAGTATATGATGCAAATAAGTAAATTTAAAGCCTAAAGCCTTCTCCTGTTGGAGGTCCATGTCTTCAAATCTTTCTTCTCCAAAAGAAGTTGATGTAACTGGTTATAAATTCAAACTTCACAGAATCGGTGTCACCAACCTCAAACCACTTGAACTTTTCTGATGGTTGTAACTTCAGAAAGCAGGAAATGTAACACATTTTCCAGGAACTATTTAAATTATAGGGTCTAATTTTCATGGTGCTCTCTCACTTTGAGACTGATGTGAGCCTCAAGCTCAGATCAGTTTTGGGCTCGGGTTAGAAGGACAGGAGGTCTGGGGTTGTGGCTCAGCAGCAGAGCGCTTGCCTCGCACGTGCGCTGCCTGGGTTCGATCCTCAGCACCATGTAAACATAAATGCAATTGCATTGTGTACAACTAAAGTAAAAAAAAAAAAAAAAAGGACAGGAAACGGACAGGCTATCTCTAGCCTGTTTTGCCCTTTCTCTGGGTTTAGCTTAGTGTGTGTTTGGGGGGTTTCTGAAGAGCTTCCTGGTGGGCCATTATTTCCCAATGCCATAGTTTCATCAGAACTGTTCTTTGCAGTGTCTGACTATAGCATTAATAATGTAAAGTTATGAGAGTTCTGAATAAAATAACTATAATTGGGCAATGGAGTTTTGTTCTCTGTAGGTATATGTGGGATTAGCTGAACTAGCTGATAATACCTATAGCAAAATACATCATTCTTCATCCATGAACATCCCCTAATGTCATTTGTTCAACATATATCTTGCCTACTGAATGTCAGGCATTGAGGTATGTCTTTGAGCAAAATGTACAAAAAAATCTTGGCACTCCTTCCCAACTCCTTAGTGGAGTCTGCCTTGAGATCAATAAATCATTTCAAGAGGACAAGGAAATGTGGTAGCTATGAAAGAAAGTTTTCTTTTAAAAGTGTTAACCCAGGGCTGGGGTTGTGGCTCAGCAGTAGAGCGCTCGCTCGCCTAGCACGTGCACGGCCCAGGTTCGATCCTCGGCACCACGTACAAATAAACGCATAGTGTACGACTAAAGCAAATAAATAAATATTTTTAAAAAAAAAGTGTTAACCCATGCAGAAATATAGTCCTGTATCTTAGCCTCACAACCACCACAGTAAAATATTATAAAAGTGGTCAAATGCCTTCATGTCCCCTGAGAAGAGGTAGATGTCCCAGGAATGCAGTGATTTCATCTAGATGTCCACCCTGATGCTTGAGAAGCTTTCAAGACAAACAAAAGGGTAGAGAGTAAATTCAGGACAGTCTTAGGCCCAAGAAGCAGCTGATAACAGAATATTAGCCCTTTTTCATCTTGTGAAAAAAGTCCAGGGGAGCTAGGAGACAGGCAGTTGCTATCTGAAGCTTCCCCAGAATGTTCTTAAAGTTCTTCCCCTAGAAGGCATGAGAATTTAATAGGAAAGTCTCAAGGCTTTGTCTCCTTTCATGGCCTCCTTCCAAGAAGTCGATAGCAAATCCACTTTTCATGCGTTTGTGAACATGGCAGTTCAGTGTTTTTGTATGTTAAATCTGTCACTGATGTAGAGTATAATAGTTTGGTGCCAAGTTCATATTTAACAGACCAGTCTTCGAATATCAAAGTTATTAGAAACAAACTTGAGATAATTTATATTTATGTGTGTGTGTGCATGTGTAACTACAAGAAGTATCAGTTAACAAATTACATGATTAAACAGCCTGTGAAACAAGAATTTACTGGCATATTCTGTCCAACTTGTTAACTATACATGTCAAAACTGAAATACTTTCTATATTTTTGCCTCCTTTCATAAAGGGTTTTCTAGAACAGTATCAGTTCATCTTAAATCTTTCTTACGTAAAATGTAAGCCTACTGTGAACCTTTTCCATCTGATTTCTCAGATTTTAATGTGTTAACTAGGCAGTTCTTTTAATTATTACAGAAAATGTTTTGTTTTTGTATCAAGTCAGTCATGATCAATTGTATGTTTTCCTACAGTTCACATACATGGGGCAAAATTATTGAATTTAGAGAATTTCCAAGTTAGAAATTAGATTGTTAATTATTTTGAGTGACACTGGATGCTTTTCTGGATAGAGCATCTGTTACCTTCTCTTGGCACTTAGATCTGAAGGCCATCATAGGCATTATAACAGTCACTTAAAAACAAAAACAAAAACATGACTGCCGGGCGGTGGCGTACGCCTGTAATCCCAGCACTTTGGGAGGCTGAGGCAGCAGAATCAAGAGTTCAAAGCCAGCCTCAGCAATGGCGAGGCACTTAGCAACTCAGTGAGACCCTGTCTCTAAATAAAATACAAAAAAGGGCTGGGGATGTGACCCAGTGGTCAAGTGCCCTGAGTTCAATCCCCGGTACCAACAAAAAAAAGAAAAACATGGGCTGGGGTTGTGGCTCAGCGGTAGAGAGCTCACCTAGCACGTGCGTGGCCCGGGTTCAATCCTCAGCACCACATAAAAATAAATGCATTGTGTACAACTAAATCAAATTTTTAAAAAATGAAAAAACATGATCCTTGGATTTATGAAATCCCAGGGTCTTTTTGTATTAGTATTTATTAATTTTTGCTACAGCAAGACTTCAGAAAGTAAATGGAAATAAATTGTTTTACCATTAATTTATAGAAACTTTCAATGGGTGAGTCTGTCTTTTTTTTTTTAATATTTATTTATTTGCTTTAGTTGTACACAATGCGTTTATTTTTTTTTTAATATTTATTTATTTACTTTAGTTGTGCACAATGCAATGCATTTATGTTTACGTGGTGCTGAGGGGCGAACCCGGGCCGCCGCGCACGTGAGAGGCGAGCGCGCTCTGCCGCTGAGCCACAACTCCAGCCCCACAATGCGTTTATTTTTATGTGGTGCTGAGGATCAAACCCTGGCTGCGCGCATGCTAGTCGAGCGCTCTACCGCTGAGCCACAATCCCAGCCCCGTGAGTCTGTCTTACCTTTCAGTACTGTGATTGTCCAACATGGTAGTCACTAATCACATGTGTCTGTATAAATGTGATTTTAAATTAAATATAATAAAAATGTAATACCTTATTTGCATTAGCCACATCTTAAAGTTCTAGCAGCTACTATATTGGATAGCACAGATATAGAACATTTCCATCATCACAGAAAGTTTTATTAGATAGTGATGTTCTGGACACCTGAGGAATTTGACTTTTATTTCTCTTTCTAGGAAGCGAGACATCATGCAGAATATTGTACAGATTTTGGAATCAGTACAGTTGAAATGGGAACTATTTCAGAGCTGGACAGACTTTTCAAGGCTCCATCTTTCTAATAAACTGGCCATTTTTGGAATTGGTTATAATACCCGCTGGAAAGAGGATATTCGTTATCATTATGCTGAGATCAGCTCCCAGGTGCCCCTTGGCAAGCGACTTCGAGAATATTTCAACTCTGAGAAGCCTGAGGGACGAATCATTATGACCCGAGTACAAAAAATGAACTGGAAAAATGTTTACTACAAATTTTTAGAGATCACTATTAGTGAAGCTAGGTGCCTAGAGCTGCACATGGAAATTGACTGGATACCCATTGCCCACTCCAAACCAACTGGTGGGAATGTTGTTCAATATTTATTGCCAGGAGGCATTCCTAAAAGCCCAGGCCTTTATGCCATTGGCTATGAAGAATGTATCGAGAGGCCCCTCTCACCCCACATGGAGCGACGTTCCCTGGACCCAGGAAAAGAGGGCCGGGTTGACCTGGAAACCCTTTCAGCACAAGCCTCATTACAGGTGGAAATAGAACCCACTCGAATTACTTATTGCTACCTCGGGATTGCTGAGGTCAGGACTCTGCAGCAGTGCTTATTTTTACATTTCCAAGCAAATACCAAAACCTTCAGCAAAGATTGGGTTGGTATTAATGGGTTTTTGTCTCAGAACTGTATTGTGGATCCTGGAGTTTCCCCCAAATCCATCTATATCAAATTTGTAGAAGTAGAGAGGGATTTTCTTTCTGCTGGCTCTTTAGTTGAGTGCCTGGAAAAAGCCATTGGATATCCCTTAAAATTTAACAACTGAATGTCATCCTTCATAAGGATTTGGGCCTCTTACCTCCCTCTTCTTTACTCACTCCATGTTATCTAGACTGTCCCTCATCCAGATGCTGCCATCAGACTCTTCATGGGAACTCTTTCCACCATTGGGCCAGTACAACTTCTGAGGAAACATAGTAGACATGGGGCAGAAAAAACAGACCCCACCAAAAATGCTCATTTTGAGCAAGCAAGATATATAATGAACTTGCCTGGTGGGTCAGTTGTTTCTTTTTTAAAAACAAAAGATTTTTAAATGGATTTTAGAGCCCTAATGTAAACAAATGTAGGTACATTCCATATTGGACAAAACTTATACTTTGAGTTTCATATGAAATTGAAAAATTGTATTTTTTTCACAATGTTTCATTTTTACACATCTCTATGTCTCTATATAAGTATTATTTACAACCCTGAATAAATAAGCAATAGATAATGGCAAGTTAAATCTTGGAGTCACAGTAAATAAGACTGTTTTTCAATATCACCTTTAGCTACTATTGTATATAATTTAGAATTTCATTTTTTTCACCAGCCAAGTGTTTTGCTATTTCTAATCAGTGTTGCCTGCAAAGATCTTTGTTTCTGTGATGTACCAACTTTATGGTTGTGTTGCCATTTAAACTTTTTTTTTTATAAAAAAAAATTAAAGTAATACCTGGCCTCTTGGCGTGCTAGTTGCGCTTTTTGTAGCAGAGTGTGGCCTATCTGATGGTGGGGACTGTGCTCTGGCTTAACTGCTAATAATGAAGAAAAGAACAGAGCAGGATCCACTGGCAATGTTCATTCAGTGTCCACCCATTGACCAACTATCATTATTTCTCGTCAGTACCAATGGTCATTGGACATCACAGTTTATATTGCTTTAAAAATAATGACTAGGATATTCTATCTGACCTGAGGAACATAAATTTGTAATAGATTTTGCATTCTTCATCATTTATATTCAGTACTCAGGGGAAAGCTTCCCAAGGAGTGCAAGTGATAAATTGATGTCATCTTGCTGTGTCTAAAAGAGGGAAGTGAGGAATCAATAGAAATAAAAAAAATAAAATAAAAAAGTGAACCATAGGAGAAGAAATTGTAAGGTATCAGTCTGTTATGAAGGTGACTGTCATCTTTTCGAGATTTCCAGTGGGTCAGCCACCACTCCGCTTAACAGTTAGTACTCTTAGCTAAGAAGGACTTACTAGTAGTCAAGGATCACTTTGGTGTCGTGGCAGGAACTCATTGGATTGGTTATTTATCTTTGATTTCTCAATATCTCTCAGATGCTCTGCTTTAAATGGGCTGCGGCTCCAGGTAAGAAATGTAATTCTTCATGTTTTTTTTTTGTTTGTTTGTTTTTACACCATTGAAAATTGCACTTTGTTAAAAACGTTCTTTTCCTATAACCTGAACAGTCTCAAATCAGTGATTTTCTCATTCTGATTCCTCATGTTTATTTATTTTTCTAATGACTAGTGAGCTTATAATCAATGGGATGGCTTTGCTTTATGTTATTTGAATATGGGCTTATTGAGTTGGCTGTTTTCTGATGTAAGCTACTAAAAATAGGTGTAAATTCAGGGAGAGTATAAATATCCTGAGAATGTGTGAGTGTAGCACCTGTTCTCTCTGGGTAGAGTGTGTAGGCAGGAGCCTTAGGAAATTCTCATGAGTTTCTTCTTTGTGACTTGGATTTACAGTCCACCATATAGCAATAATATCAAGTGTTCAGTGCTAAGCTCTATAGAAAAAGCATTAGCATCCCCAAAACTTTGCCACTGACCAATCCCAAAACTAACATTAATACTTCATGCATTTTTTTCCCCTGCATCCTACTTGCCATTGCTGTTAGATATTTAGCCAGGCAGAATAATATTTTAGGGACATGTAGTGAAGATGTTTTAGACCTACTTAACGTTACTGAGAACAGAGCATTGCTAGGCCATTGTCCAACACGGAGAAGATGGCAAAGACCAGATCCAGTATGAGTTAATACCAGTTGGCTTGAGATGGGTTAGGGTGGAGGTAGGGGGAAGAACAAAGCCAAGCTTTGGGAAATAGAGGCTTGCCAAGAAAGTAGCTTGCTGATACTGAGTATCTAGTGTCTTCGACCAGAACAGACTAATAGAAGAAAGCAGATTGTCAGATAACTGAGCATTAAAAAAAAAAGCAGGCAGTGGTGGTGCATGCCTGTATAATCCCAGCAGCTCAAGAGACTGAAGCAGGAGGATCAAAACTTCAAGGCCATCCTGGACAACTTAGCAAGACCCTATCTCAAAAAATAAAAGAGCTGTGGAGGTAGCTAAGCCATATTAATAGATTGAAGGAGAATAGAGACACTCTATTCAAATATAAGACTGAAAATTCTTTGGAGATCTGAAATGAAGTGTGTTTGGAAGGAACATATAAAACTGGATTAGCTCTTGCACACATGTGTATGCAAGCAACTCCCTGATCATGTGCAGATGTGTGCCAACATTCTCATTTTACACCAGGGTAGAATGCAATGTCCACCCTAAAGTATATCTTGGCAAAAACTTGAAGCAAGTAATAGATTTGCTCTGCTACCTTCTACTACTTGATTTCCTCAGGGTCAGAAGAAAGAAGTGGTTGGAATAGGAAACAGGAAAATTCTTTGGAGTAAAAGTCCTGAAGAGACTGCTCCTGTGTCACAAGGAGACATTCACCAATCCTTGGTTCCTGCTTTACTTCCCACATAGCAAGCTATTTGAAATCTGAATTCTGAAGGAATGCAGATGAGTGAATATTGAGGCCATACCTTAAGTAGCACTTGATAGCACACCTGTGTGATCAGATGCTTTGGCATTTCAGGGTAACAACCAAGACTTTATATTGTCTTTGTTGGAAGGAGTTACTTATCTGGAGTGGTGTAATCCTGGTTTGGAAACAAAGGAGGGGAGTTTACAAGAGGTGCTTTGTGGGCTGGTGTTCAAGCTCACTGGTAGAGTACTTGCCTCACACGTGTGAGGCACTGGGTTTAATCCTCAGCACCACATAAAAACAAATAAAGGTGTTGTGTCCACCTACAACTAAAAATAGTTTTTTTTAAAAAGTGCTTTGCAGTGTATACTAAAGCTGAGAAAAATCTCTTCAGTGTGATAGGATAGGAAAAGCAAACCAAGGGCCCCTCCCCCATCTCTTTGTCAGTCCTTGCAGTTTGTAGGTCCCTGCCCTGTGAAGCGCTCAGTTAGCTATTCTTGTTGCCTTTGCAGCCATTGAGCTGCCAACTGTTAGATTCCAGAGATGGCATGAGTAGTTTAGTGTTTGCATAGGCGTTTCTCAAAGCCACTGCACAACAGGTATTTGTTGAGCCAGGCAGGTTACACAAGGAAGAAGCCCCAGAGAGGGTCTATAGGGCATTGTGTAGAAAAAGACCTTACACAGTGTGGGCACTAAGACTATATGCTCAATGTTAATATGTCAGAACTGTGTGGAGTAGAGAATTCAGTAAGCCTTTTAGTCCCAGAGTTATCTGGGAATAAAAGATAAAAGAGGGGGAAAGCCGGGCGCGGTGGCGCACGCCTGTAATCCCAGCACTTGGGAGGCTGAGGCAGGAGGATCGCAAGTTCAAAGCCAGCCTCAGCAATGGCGAGGCACTTAGCAACTCAGTGAGACCCTGTCTCTAATAAAATACAAAAAAGGGCTGGGGATGTGGCCCAGGGGTCGAGTGCCCCTGAGTTCAATCCCCGGTACCAAAAAAAAAAAAAAAAAAAAGCCGGGCGCGGTGGCTCACGCCTGTAATCCCAGCACTTTGGGAGGCTGAGGCAGGAGGATTGCGAGTTCAAAGCCAGCCTCAGCAATGGCGAGGCACTTAGCAACTCAGTGAGACCCTGTCTCTAAATAAAATACAAAAGGGCCAGGGATGTGGCCCAGTGGTCGAGTGCCCCTGAGTTCAATCCCTGGTACCACAAAAAAAAAAAAAAAAAAAAAAAAAAAAAAAAAAAAAAAAAAAGATAAAAGAGGGGGAAGCGCCAGAAATTCGTGGTTATGCCTTCTGTCCTCAGTGACCCCTTTGCTCAGTGACTGAGCTCTGCCCCAGTGTTTGTAGCATTTCAAAAAATTTTTGGCTGTTGGGCAGAGAAAAACAGGTGCATGCCCTCCTGTGAGGAAGCGGCGGCCAGCAGAGGGCGCAGAGATGCCTTTTGGTTGAATGGTTGGGGGTAGGGTGGGGGCGGTTAAATTAAATTCACAACGAACAAGATCCAGTCCTGGGAATTAAAGGATCAGAGCCGGCCTGAGCCGTTCATTGCAGGGGTGGGAGGCAGCTAAGATAAGGGGGGATAAAGAAGAAACGGAGAATTTTGTCCTACCTTCCTTGCAGCAGCCGCCCTCTGGGTTTTGTTTGTTTTTGTGGGTTGGATTTTTTTTTTTTTTTTTTTTAACCAGGGATTGAACTCAGGGGCACTCGACCACTGGGCCACATCCCCAGCCCTGTTTTGTATTTTATTAGAGACAGGGTCTCACTGAGTTGCTAAGTGCCTCGACATTGCTGAGGCTGGCTTTCAACTCGCGATCTTCCTGCCTCAGCCTCCCAAGTGCTGGGATTACAGGCGTGCGCCACCGTGCCCGGCTTGCAGCCGCCCTCTGCTCCCCAGTCAGCATAAGACCTATAAATAGTTTATTCCAGGGGTGAGGAGCTAGGAACAACACTCATAGCTGCCTCAGTTTCCTTTCCATTTCCTGGGGATACCTTGCACCAGTGTCCTCTGCTCGGGGTGTGAGGCACAAGGCTTGTGGGTTTAAGGGGGTCTGTGAGAACTCAGAGCCGCTCTCCTCCCTGTGCACAGAGAAAAAACGGTCCTGCGTAGGACGGCAGGTGCTGGCTTATTGCTGTGCGGTCCAGGACCTCCTCCCCGACAGCCCCGGGCTAGGGGGAGCGTGCCAAGTGGGTGTGACACTGACCCTTCCTGCGGGCTGAGATGGCTGCGCCTGCCCCTGACTCTGGGAAAGCGTTTGAATATGGCAGCAGTATGGGTTCCGAGCGCTAGCCCCTTTCTGCCTGTTAAAACAGTAAGTCCCAGAGCTTTGGGTACACGCGCTTCCCCCTTCCTCCTCCAGGAAGGCTGCCCTTATTAGATACCCCCAAGCTTGAAACAGGTTATTCGAGCTGGAGCCCCAGGACTTTTCCATTGTCAGGGCGTGGGTGGCTCCTGGACTTCGGATAGTTCCCCCAAACTCCCTCCCTTAATACTCACCCTTCCAACCCCGTACAGGCAAAGGAGATGAGTTTGACCTAAAATAATAGTTCAGGACTCTCCTCTTTACTTCTTGCTTCCCAGGACTGGCGGGTGGGGTACCACGACTTACTCTATTCCAGCCTGAGGCTTGACTGGGTAGAGGCCACGGGATCCCGCGGTTTGAGTGCTAGAAGCGCCCCCCTGCGGTGGGTTAATATTGGGCCCCGCCCGGCACCTCTCCGCCCCCTTAAATGCCCCGCCCCCTGTCGCATTTGGTCCCCACCCCACCACCGGCTCACAAGCAGACTTGGGCTGACTGCCTTTGGTGTCAGTGGCCTAGCTCCTGCGCACGCTCCAGCTTGTCAGCTTGTTGCACAGCCTCGGCACCTGTCCTACGGTGTATCCTGGAACTGGCGCCCCTGACTTGGTCCGGGCCAGGGAGGGCCATGGTTTTTCTACCGGGCCCGCCTGCGACGCCCTTGCTGAGATTTTTGTTCCTAGGGCTAAGTACTCTCGGTGAGTTAAACTCGGGACCAAGAGGGGAGTTGGGATGTTATACAGGATGAATCCGACCCTGTGGGAGGACTTTGGGCACGGAGGAGGAACTGGGTTTGACAGGACTCCCAACTTCGGACTCTAGCCCTCCTTCCATTGTCCCCCACCCCCGCGCTAGAGCATCACTGGCTTGTGCTGATTTCTCTCTCCCGTAAGGCAGGGACAACTCCCAGTTTTGGGTGTGGTGTGTGTGTTGGGGGGGTGAGGGGAGCATCTCCAGGCATGATAAGGGCATCTCCAGATAAGGGCTTCTCCAGACAAGACCAGGATATCTCTGGGATGAGCTATTGGAACCATTCCCCCTTCCACTTTCCACTCGAACTCAGCAGAGCTGGATGAGCTGAGGCGCTAGATGAGACACTGACTAAAGAGCTTAAGGACTTAACTCCCATTTCCCTCTGATCCCCACCCCCCATGCACACCCAGCTGACTGAAAGATCACTAGGGGAATGCCCTGGCCCCCAGGCTTGACACACGTACTTCACATCAATTCTCCAGCCCAGTTCCTCCCTCTTGTCCCCTCTGGCTTCCTGCCCTGGAAATCAAGGGAGGTGCCCCAAAGGCATGTCCGTGAGGTCATTTGGACACAGGAAATGGGGAAGGGTTCAAATGCTGGGAGAATTGTGACTCTCCTCCTCTAGGTCTACCACCGTTATGTTTTTCCAGACCCAAAGGGACAAGGGAAATAGGAGGGTGACAGAGAGGAAGGTAAACTCTTGAAGCAAGTGCTGAGAGTTGAAAGCCTTCAGCAGCACTAGCTTCAAGAGCTAAGTGGCTCAGTGCTACACCTGGAGAAAAGGACCCAGGAGGAACTGAGCCCATCCATCATAAGTTGTTTCATTTACTGCCTATCAGACTTTTTTGCTGTCCCCCTCCAAGAATCACAAGGATGTCAACATCAGCTTTAATTAATTTTAGGAGGATGCCAGGGCAAGTAAGTCCTAGAAGGATGTAGAGTGAAATTCCACCCCAATGATGGGGACCTCTTAGCTCCTTCCTGTCTGTGCTTCCCTTTTAGCCTGCTGTGTGTGCCAGTGGTATTGGGGCATAAAGTACCAGGACCCCTAGACAGGTGGGTTTTATGAGTAGCACCCTAGGGTTTTATGAGTAGCACCCTAGTCATACCAAAGCCTGGTGAGCTTTCTGCCCTCCTGCTCTAGAATCCCTTATCTTCCTTAGCTCTGTCCTCCCAACTTCAACCTCAGTTCCTCTTTCCTTTCTGCATTCTTTTTTTAAAAAATATTTATTTATTTGTTTTAGTTGTACACGATGCAAACCTGGGCCACACACATGCTAGGCGAGCACTCTGCTGCTGAGCCACAACCCCAGCCCTCCTTTCTGATTCTATCTCAATTTCCCTTTCTTTTCTCAATTTCTCCTTTCTGATTCTATCTCAATTTACCCCCTTCCTGCTGGGAAGTTTCCAAGCAATGGTGGAAAATCCATATTTGCTGATTGGGTGACCACCTGCAGCTCATCTATCCCAGTTTTGAACCTCAGTTTATGATACTGAAGGCTTTGACGCTCCTACGCTTTGCCCTGCGGGTTGCCCAGCTCTTGCTGTCCTCTTGAGGGTTAAATGGGTTGTGAACAGTTGGGCTTGAGGCCCCCACTCAACAAGGTCCTCAGGCTCCACACGCTCCTGGCTCTGCCTTGTTGCCCTTGGGGCGTGAGAAGCCCGTGGGGGGAGTTTCTCAGAGAATGAAGGAGACTAAAAATAGTAGCCCTGGGGAGCCGGCCCATTTCACTCTGTAGGCCTTCGCTTGCTTTCTCACTCTGGTCTCAGAGCGGGCTTTAATGGTCCCTCTCTTGGGCGGTTCCAACGCCTTTCACTCGGACCCAATCACTCCTGACATCCCCCTCAGCCTTACTCAGGACCAAAAGGGCAGCAGACACCCAGGACTGAGGGCGGAGAAGCCGGTGGCACTCTCCTGCTCCTGGTTTCTGACCTAGGGTGTAGGACAGGAAGCTTTTGTCTTGATCCTGCTGTGTCCATTGTGGATTTTAACTCCCGCTCTACCTTTTGCAAAATGGAATTATAAAAGCCGGGCCGGGAGTAGGTCTCTGGGGCGCCAGGGGCAAAGGAAGCTTGTACCCCTCCTGGACCCAGGCAAGTTTCCGAGCAGGAATGGTTTTGGGCCCCTCTGCCTGTGCTTCGGAAAGGCCGGGAAGAGTGGGCACCAACTCATGGCTCCTTACGTGCCCGGCCAGGGCTGAGTGACCAGCGGGCCAGATCCCCTTGGGGCGTCTAGCTCCTTGAGGCGGGGGTGGGGGGGTGGGGGGGTTGTTTTCTCCTGTAGAGCCTCCGGTCCAACCCGCCCCCCCTTCATTGTCTTCTGCCTTATCGACGGGCACAAGTTTCCTGCCCAGCCTGCAGGGACCCGCCAGGAAATGGGAAGGGGGGTGCTGCGAAGGACAAGGAATAGAGTGGGGTTCTGTAAAGACGTGCAGCAAGGAAGCTGTGGGGGTGGCGCGCATCCTGGCGGGATCCGCTCTCGGGCGGTTAGAGGATTTCAGTCCAGCTCTACAAGGGCACAGAACTGGGCCTGTCTGCCACCTCTGCCTGCGGATTGGCCGCCAGCTCACCTCGCGGAGGTGGCATCTTGTACTCCCGTGCAGAGTGCTGTGGCTGAAGAGAAGAGCCCGGGACCAGGACCGCCTGCGTCCTCAGGTTTAGCCAGGTACTAGTCCAAAGTTATTCATCCCCGAAAGGACTTAGCATTCGGCTATTTCATTGCCTCTCTGAAGGGCAAAAGAACAAGTGTCCCTGAACGCCATGGTGCAAGCGACAGCCCTCTAAGTGAAACAGACACCCAGTCCACCTCCTGAACGCTGCACAGGTGCGGGGGAAGCTCTGTACGCTGGTCAGAATACCGTCCTTTCCCCTACCTGTAATTCCCAATGACCCAATAGAACCTGCTCAAAGCACCCGGATCCCAAAAGGGCCCTTGAGAGGTTTCTAGGACCCAGTTCTCTTATTTTCTTAGGGAGGATTCCTTGGGATTGAGGGGGAGGGGGGGGAGCACCGTAGTCACTGGGTCAGGCGTGGGCACTGAAGGAACCATGGCCTTAATGGGTGGCCTTAATGGTAATCCGGGGGCCTCCCAACCCCCCCCACCCCCTGCCTATCGGGTTGAAGAGTGAGAAGACCTGGGTTCAGACTAAAGTCGCCACTCTCCCTGTCTCTCGCGCAAGGAAATTGGGGGAGCAGCTGTTCAACGTGGGGTGTGAATCAAAAATAGATATGCCCCAACCCTGACATCTTCTCCTCAATCCCTCTTCTTGATGCTCAGAATCTGCGCCTCTGGGTATTAACAAATACATAAGAATGTGTTCCCATCCCTACTACAAACTCATGGACTAGGGGGGTAGGAGGAGCAGGATATTGGGTTAGAGGTCCCTGGGTATTCCTCAAGGCATCCCCCTGAGGCCTGGTGAAGTCTGTTCTTCAGATTCGCATGGCTTCCCTACCGGCAGCGTGGGGTCTGGGTCCACGGTCTGAGCAGGGAGCCAGTCCAGAGCGCTCACTCCTCTCGCTCTGTCTCCAGTGTCCCTGTCGAGAGCCCAGCTGGAGCTGCACGTGCCCACCGGCCTCACCAAGTTGCAGGTGGCAGAGGGAACGGAAGTGGTGCTCCCAGCTTGGTACACTATACAAGGCGAGGCGTTTTCCGTCCAACCATGGGAAGTGCCGGTTGTGATGTGGTTCTTGGAACAAGAAGGGAAGGATTTAAACCAGGTGCTGTACCCAACTGTGGATGTGGGGAAGATCTGGGGACGTGGGAGGAGTGGCGGGGGAATGGAAGCTGAGGAAGGAGTTTTGGGGAAAAGCATGGGTCCTCAGTTTCAGTGTTTTTTTTTTTTTTTTTTCTTTCATCTTAAATATGCCCCCAAAGACTTCCATTTCCCTCAACTTCCCCCAGAAATCCGGCACCCAAACGCTGTAACAGCAGAGACATTTTACTTTGTTATGGCAGTGGTGGAGCAGGGGAGTGGAGATTGAGAAAAGGGGAAAGCTTATGGGAAGTACCAAACATTTAAATGTTGACCATGTTTGTGTGCTCCCATTCTGTATACTTTGGAAACTTATCTTCCCCAATAATTACTGTCTGTCCCACTCCCCTTTATACCTGGAGAGGCAAAAGGCAGTCTCCTCCCACATTTTCCCTTTTTTCCTCCTTCTTAATGCAAGACTTCCACTCAGAGGCAGGTTTACCCAAAAGCAATGAAACATTTTCAAGGCCCCCACTTATAGGGAGGCCTTCCAAAGTCCTGGAAAAAATATGTTT
The DNA here is from genome assembly GCA_025594165.1 of Tamias sibiricus. Classification (NCBI taxonomy): domain Eukaryota; kingdom Metazoa; phylum Chordata; class Mammalia; order Rodentia; family Sciuridae; genus Tamias; species Tamias sibiricus. The sequence continues at coordinate 119,021,412 of CM046657.1, read as the reverse complement.
AAATAAATAATTTGATCTTGTTTTGTTAAAGATAATTTTAGCCTGGAGTTTGTGGCACATGCCTGTAATCCCAGCAGCTCCAGAGGATGAGGCAGTAGGATTTCAAGTTCAAAGTCACCTTTAGCAACTTAGTGAGACCCTCATTAACTTAGTGAGACCCTGTCTCAAAATGAAAAATTAAAATGGCTCCTGATGTGGCTCAGTGGTTAAGCCCCTCTAAGTTCAAGCCATGTCACCAACCAACCAACAAACAAATAAATAAAATATTTTTCTTAAAGATGCCCAACTGTATAAGTTTCAGGCCCTACAAAACCTGGATCTACTCTGTAATCTAAGTTTCCTTATACAAACTCCCTATTACACCCTATTACATTATCCACCTTCCCCCCTACCTTCTCTCATTTAGCCACCTTTTTAAACACTCCAATTGGGAGATAAAGAGACAATGCATGGGGGAATAAGGTCTGTTCTGGCGAAGGACCCTGATACAATGAGAGGGTGGCTGGGGAGATAGATGGATAGGGGCTGGTACAGATCAGAAGGATGATTATGGGGGAGCAGCATGTGAAGAAGGCCAGTTTGTGGGAGGGGGACTGGCTGACCCATGGGCACATGCATCATGGACTAATAATGGGAAGTGAACTGCCCCTAGGTGTTGGCCTACATCAATGGGGTCTTGTCAAGCAAACCTAGAGCATCCCTGGTCTACTCCATGCCCTCCCGGAACGTGTCACTGCGGCTGGAGGGCCTCCAGGAGAAAGACTCTGGCTCCTACCGCTGTTCTGTGAATGTGCAAGACAGCCAAGGCAAAAGCAGGGGCCACAGCAGCAAAACCTTACAGCTCAGAGTGCTAGGTGAGTGAGAAGCACACACTTCCAGATCCCTCCCCACCCCACAGGGAGCTGAGGAGGTCTTTCTCCCAAGTGGCTGGGTATAAGGTTTGGGGGTGGGGCCAACGGGGTGACAGAGGGCATGGGGGAGGGGAGGATCCATGGCTCCCTTGGGTGTGGGCTTTAACCTGTGTCTCCTTCCCCAGTTCCTCCAGCTCCTCCATCCTGCCGCCTTCTGGGTGTGCCCCATGTGGGGAACAATGTGACCCTGAGCTGCCAGTCCCCAAGGAGTAAGCCTGCTGCTGAGTATCAGTGGGAGCGGCTGCCCCCATCCCCCCAGATTTTCTTTGCACCAGCTTTAGGTGAGGGAATTTCTTAACAAATGAGACTGTGACTGAGGAAGGGAAAAGATGAGAGGTGCTCTGGGGACTGGGGTGAAAAGGGGAGGTGATGCTGCAAAGGACTGGGCAGAGGGAAGAGGAGGAGGGAAAAGAAGAGGAGAGGAGTTGAGAAAGACAGGGGCAGGTGGTGGTGGTGGGGGGGTTGGTAACACACTTGTAATCCCAGTGTGCAGGCTAAGGCAGGAGGAGCACAAGTTCAAAGCCAGCCTCAGCAACTTAGCAAGACCCTAAGCAAGTCAGGAGACCGTGTCTCTAAAATACAAAAAAGGGTCGGGATGTGGCTCAGCAGTTAGATGCCCCTGGCTTCAATTCCTGTACAAAAAAAAAGCCTACCAGATGCCCGCGCTTTCATGTGCTGTGTACTGTTACTAAAGAGTCTGTGGAGGTAAACTGCCTACTTTCAGGTTTTAGTTCTGCTTACTAACTTTGTGACTCTGCCTCTATTGTAAAATTGGATATTATTAGTCCTGATTTGAACATATCAACTGTAAAAAATCTTTTAGGGACAATTGCAAAACTTTTTATTTTAATATTTATTTATTTGCTTTAGTTGTACACAACATAATGCATTTATTTTTATGTGGTGCTGAGGTTTGAACCCAGGCTGTGCACCTGCTAGGCGAGCACTCTACTGCTGAGCCACAACCCCAGCCTCCAATTGCAAAACTTTTTATATGAAGTATTAGATGTTTTAGAGAATTATTTTTAATTGCTTAAGTATGGCAATAGTATTGTGCTTATGTGGGACAGTGTTCTTATTTTTTTGACGGTGCATACTTAAGTATATAAAATTTCTTAGAGAAAAAGAAATAAGTATGGCAAAATATTAGCAACTGTTGGATCTGAGTGGCAGATATATAGATTTTTATACCCCATCACCACTTTTCTTTCCTTTCTTTTGGGATGGGGATCAAACCCAGGATCATTCTACCACTGAGTTATGTTCTCAGCTCTTATTTTTAAATTATTATTAATTTTGTTATAGATGGACACTATTTATTTACTCATTTTTATGTAGTGCTGAGGATTGAACACAGGTACAAGGCCAGTACACTACCACCGAGCCACAATGCAGTCCTCCATGGCCCCTTTTTAAATATTTTATTTTGAGACAGGTTCTTGCTAAATTGATGAAGGCTTCGCTAAATTGCTGAGGCTGGCTTTGAACTTGCAATCCTCCTGCCTCAGCCTCTGGAGCCACTGGGATTACAGGCATTTACCAGTGCACATGGCCCTTTTCTTTTTTAAAATAGTGCTTACTTCACAAGTTTATTGTGAAATTTTGGTAAGTTAGTACATGTAAAAAACTTAGAGCTTTTAGCTTAGAGTTTTTAGCATAGAAGAAACAGTCAATAAATATTAGTTATTAAAATAATTAGTCCATATAATCCTTTCAACATCACCAGCTAGGCCATATTACCCCAATTTTATAGGTGAAGAAATGGGTACATGGGGATTTTAAGTCACTTGCTTAAGGTCAGTTGGCCTATTCTGGATCCTAGGTATTCTAGTTCCTAGCCTTCTTTTTCTCTCATCACATTGCTTTTCAGAAATAAAAATAAAAATGGTGTTTGGGGTTTTCTATGTATCATTTCCTTTCAGATAACATCTGGGGGTACTGAGGAGCAGAAATGGAGAGGGATATTGAACTAGCTGGTCTGCAACTGGGAGCTACCACGCCTTTCCCTTCCATCAGGGAACAGATAAGGCTCCCAGGGAGTCAAAGAGGACATTCCAGAGAAAGGGCAGGACTTTTTGTTTCTTTTTCACATGGGAAAAAAAAGTCCCTGAACTGATGGCAAAATTGTATCTACAGATGACATCCATGGGTCTTTAAGCCTCACCAACCTTTCCACTTCCATGTCTGGAGTTTATATCTGCAAAGCCCACAATCTTTTGGGCAGTGCCCAGTGCAATATTACTCTGGAAGTGAGCACAGGTCAGTGAGGGGTAAGTGTGGTTAAGAAGAGTGGTCAATGGTGGGGGTGGGTCTGCAAGTGGGAGAAAGCCTGTTAGCTGAGGCCTTTCATTGTAACAGGGCAGGGAGCTTGCCCTGGTCAAAGGTTTGTACAAATGTTTGTGCAGTGACTGGCCACTTTCTGCTTGACAGCGCCTTCTCTTCTTACCAGGAAAAAAGAGAATGTATATGTTGGTAGTGGGGTGGTAGAATTGAGGGGTAGGGGACAGATGAGTGTTCCCTTCTGACACCAAGGCTTTTCTAGGACCCAGGGCTGCTGTGGTTGCTGGAGCAGTTGTGGGCAGCCTGGTTGGACTGGTGCTGCTTGCTGGGCTGGTCCTCTTGTACCAACGCCGGGGCAAGGCCCCGGAGGACCTGGCCAATGATATCAAGTAAGTGTCCCTGATCTCTGCAGGGATGGGGGCTCTTCTAACTTCCCTCAAAGAGTTTGAGTCTCATAGTATAGAAGGGTGGATAGATCCTAGGGGCAGATTTTATGGGAGAGGGAAAAGAGGGTTGAAGTCTGCATTTGTGGAGATAAAAAGACAAAACATAGAAACTCTCCCTTCTTTTCCTTTCTGCTTCTGATATCTTCTTACTTCTTTGATGACTAGGGAGGATGCCACTGCTCCCCCGGACTCTGCCCTGGCCCAAGAGCTCAGACACAATCTCTAAGAATGGGACTCTTTCGTCTGTTACCTCAGCACGAGCCTTCCGATCATCCCATGCTTCTCCCAGGCCTGGTGCAATGACCCCTACGCCCAGTCTCTCCAGCCAGGCCATATCTTCACCAAGACTGCTCAGGACAAATGGGGCCCACCCTCAGCCAGTATCCCTTACCCCTGGTGGAGTTTCTTCCTCTACCATGAACCACATGGGTGCTGTGCCCATAGTAGCGCCTATGCAGAATCAGGCTGGGTCTCTGGTGTGATGGCCTAGGCACTCAAGGCTAAACAATCTGGTGTCTCTTTTTCCTATAAGGGTCACCCTTAGCATTAACAGAGGCCTGAGTCTTGGAAAGGCAGCCACACTCTAGACCTCCAGTCCTCTGCTCCTACCTCTCTTTACTATAGGAAAACTGGGTCTCAGGAAGACCCAAATGTCCAGAAGATCAAAGGGGGGTGGAGGGAAAGAGGAAGTGAATCTGGGATGGGATTTTGGGGGGAAACTTCACCCCTCCCCTATTTCTTCCTATGAAGCGAGCTGAATGCTGCTGAAATTGGCTACCCTCCAAGGGCCCTGAAGGAGGAGACTGCCAGTCAAAGAGGCCCCAGCCTGATGATTTGTATCCCACCCCTATCTAATGCCATTCCTTGCTGCCACTCCAGCTCCCTGCATTGATATAACTTGTTGTGCTGTCTTGGTTGGATTTGTTGGGGCAGGGAACATGAAAGACATTTTGAAAACTAACTTGAAATGTGTGTTTTTGTTTTTATTTTACAAATTTCAATGAATATACACTGTGTTTGTATGAAATAAGAATCACATATCCTTTTCCAATTGGGAATTCTCAGAAGTTGAGCTTCAGGAGGATGCAAAGTGGACCCTAACCAGGCTGTGTAAGCAGGAAGCTTCTCCATACAGCCTGAGTTTACTGGCTTGGGATATCCCTTCTAGAATGTTTAGAAAGGTCATATGTAAAGAGAAAGCACCCAATTCACTAACCCAGTCTGAACAGTAAGGGAACGAAAGTGAAGGGTACACTTTCTGCTGGAGTTCTGATGGTCCTGGTTTGGGTTTTTGTGCGCTTTCTCTCCTCTTCCTTGCTGGGGCTGGGGAGGGGAAACTCCTTTGAGCTTCCTTCTCCCACACAGTTGGATCCTTAACAAACACACCTTCTTGCCTATGGTGCATGAGTCCCTTTTGTTACTGAGGGAGAGCTGAGTGTAGAATGTGGTACAGATACATGTCAAAATTCTGCCATGATCTTTCCTAACAATGGTGAGGGGCTCTAGGTTTCAGTTTCTCTGTCTGTACAATGGAGGGGCTCTGGGGATGGGGAGGTGGGTTTGGTTTATGCAGAGTCCTACTCTAGTAAGTGGTGAACAGAAGAATTTTTGGAGGAACAAAAAACTCTGAAGTGGTCAGAAAGGGTCTAAGCCCAGAGGCACATGCTCACTGCAAGAGCCCATGTTGGAGAAGTATTTGCCAAGTCCCAGTGTTAGAATGCCTCTTCCTCCAAAGGCACTCTTTCCCTGCAGAGCTCCAGTTCTGAGCTCTGGCCCTCAGGGTACCCACCCAAAGCCCAGCTCTTTTCCCAGGGCCTGACAGCTTCAGAAATTGGGGGGGAAGAGGAAGGAAAAGGAAGAAGGGCTATGGTGATTTCAGAGTTGGGCCTGGAGGAGGGAGGAGCGTTTCCTTACCTGAAGGTGCCAGCCTCTCCCTTTGTTTGCTCTGAGATAGCCAGTCTTGCTCCTGCCCAGCACGACGACAAGGCTACCGGTTGGGCACTCCCTTCCCTTTCTCAGACCCAGACACCCAGACAGACCAACGGATGGCAGGACAGCTGGAGGTGGCCGTGACCAGGCTCCCTGTGGGGCCTCTCCTCTGCTGGGCTCTGCTGGGCTTTGTGTGCCTGAGTGGTGAGGAGAAGCCTCAGCGAGAGAGGGGGGGTGGGGTCCTGACTTCCCTGGCTCTTTAAGGATTGCTCAGTCCCCGCGGGGTGGGCTAAGGCTGCTACTGGCAGCACAGGCAGAGCCGGTTAATCTAGGCAGGGGTTGAGGGCCGCCAGGGCAGAAGAGAGGGGGCGCTGACTGGCGGTCCTTAACCACAGCAGGGCTATTGTCTTATTTTCTCTGCCAACACATCCTCATACCTGGCCCAGCGTCGGCCCTTTTACCCACAAAAATCCCGATGGGCTATGGGCACCTCCCTCCCAGAAACATCAGGTTTCAAGAAGGAAGGAGGGATTGGCTTGAGAAGAGTGGACTGCACTGTGGGGAGAGAGCCCCCGACTTTCCAGATCACCAGGATTGCAGTTCTGCCCTCCCTCTCTGTTCTCAGCCCTAGGGCTAGCTGTGGAGGTAAAGGTACCCACTGAGCCCCTGAGCACGCCGGTGGGCAAGACTGCCGAGTTGAGCTGCAGTTACAGCACATCGGTGGGAGACAACTTCGCCCTGGAGTGGAGCTTTGTGCAGCCTGGGAAGCCCATCTCTGCATCCCATCCTGTGAGCTGAGAGCCACTGTGACCCTGTGGGATTGGCCAGGCTTCCTGGGGTTGAGGTGGGGGTACATTTGGGGATAATTATTGCTTGGATGAAAAGGTGAGTGGGCTCTTGCTAGATCTTCTCAGTCTGTGTGACCCTATATTATCCTTTCCTCTCCCACGGTTCCTACATTAAAACCCCCTGTTAGTGAAGTCCCAGTTGGAATTACTGAACCCATTGATGCTGAGGTGTTGCAGATTGATAGGATACTATGTTGCCCCTTAATAATTCAGGCTACAGAGTATCAACCTCCTCCACTAGTGTAAGTGAGGGGATTTATTCCCACTTCCATGTAGAAGCACTGTAGAATGGGTGCCAGAAAGAAAGAGGAAACATATATATGTCTTCTGCCTCTTCTCAGATCCTGTACTTCACCAATGGCCATCTGTATCCCACTGGTTCTAAAGCAGAACGGGCCAGCCTACTTCAGAACCCCCCCACAGGAGGGGTGGCCACCCTGAGATTGACTGATGTCCGCCCCTCAGATACTGGAACCTATCTCTGTGATGTTAACAATCCACCAGATTTTTACACCAATGGGTTGGGGTTAATCAACCTTACTGTGCTGGGTAAGGCCGACTGGGGACCCACCAGCTAACCATGTACCCTGAAAGAGTGGACTGCACTGGCCCTTTTAACTCTCCCCATATCCTGATTTCTAGCTGAAGGACACAACTGCACTGGGGACCTTAAAAAAAAAAAAATCCCCCTTCTGAAGACTTCTAATCTATATAGTCATACTCCCCACAATGCACCCCCCACAATGTCTCTTCCCTTAGGGCCTAGTAACAAAGGGTCTGAGAGAGAAAGCCCTTTCCTTATATGGGGTGAGTCATGCCCCTACCAGCTCCATTAGCCAGGAACCTCCCACTGTTAGCTCAGACTTAGATTCTGTCCCTCCCAATAGTCAGTGGCAGAGAAGGAGGGTAGCCATGAAAGGAAGAAGGCCCCTATCACTGAGCACCACTTTGTGTTCAGAGCTTCCATCTCACCCCAAACCACAGCCTGCTCAGAGGTGAGCAACCAGAGAAACTATTAGAGGCAAGAGATGTTTAGATGGAAAAGATAAGACCTAGGAGATATTGTGTGACTGCTATATTCAAATATCTGAAGGACTGTCATGTGGAGGAGAGATTTTGATTTCTCATTGTGGGCCCGAAGGAACTGGAATCAAAGAGTAGATATAATTAACATGGACTTTGGCTCAACATGAGGAAGACCTTTAAAATACTCAAAATTTCCAATAGTAGAAATCACTTCCTGGGGATGCAATGGTGTGTGGAGAGAAATGGACCATTATTTGGCAGGGGTATTAAATCAGGAAATGTAGCACTTAGTGGGTGTGAGATTGGAAGATTGCTGAGGTACTTCTGTGATTTTTGCAGTACCCCCCAGTAGTCCCTTATGCACTCAGAGTGGGCCAACCTTTGTGGGGGGCTCTACTGCACTGAGATGCCGCTCTTCCGAGGGAGCTCCGAAGCCAGTGTACAATTGGGTACGCCTTGGATCTTCTCCTACACCTTCTCCTGGTAGCATGGTTCAAGGTAAGGGTCCAGGCACTCAAAGAGGGAACTGGGGACCTGGACAAATGTGGTCTCTAAATCCCATACACCCACATTATCAGTTCTATGACTACTGGGTATGAGACAAATCACTATACCTTTTCCCTGTCTCTTCCCTGTATTATTCCCTCTCCATCTGTCTTCTGCAGTCTGTGGCTCCATTCCTGGGAGTTATTTCTCAAGCTAAATATCCTTCTGATATCCTGAAAGAGAGTAGAGGGCAGGGGGCATTCTTATGATTCCTACTTGTCTACTTTTGGGAGATTTTCTTAAGGGTCACGAATCACTTCCAAACTTCCTAGCAGAGTGGAACAGGCTGGCTTGAATCATTTTAGCTGGTTTCTCTGGAGGAGCCATGTACCTAAAAGCCTTAGCTTCTCAGCTTCCTCTAGTTGCCAGATCTCTCCTAATAGCCCAGCTCCTGCAAATACCTTTATCAATTCAGACCCCCCCCCCATCATTTCTTGATGTGTGTTCTGCCTTCTAAAGCAAGAGTTTAGAAAAATATATGGGTCAGTTTAGGGCCATCCCAGAGGATACAGTTTTTAGCAATTGATCCTTTTTACCCCCAACCAAGAACCTGACCTTAGCCAGTAAGCACCCCACTTCAATTCCATCACCTTCATGTTTGTGCAGTTTCCCTAAATCTAAAAAGGCAATTATGTGAGGTGGAAAGAGCCCATAAATTGAAGTGGCTTTGGGATTACTCTCTAGTTATTTCAAATTATTTACTTTCTGAGTCTGTTTTCCCACCAACAGTATGAGGTAGTAGTAGTTCCTCTCTAGCAGGACTGCTGTAAGGATAAAATGAACAAGCTTTCCTCATAGTAGGTGCTCACCCAGTTGACTGAGGTGGCACACTTCCTTTTTGCCCTCTAGATGAGGTATCTGGCCAGCTCATTCTCACCAATCTCTCCCTGACCTCCTCCGGCACCTACCGCTGTGTGGCCACCAACCAGATGGGCAGTGCATCCTGTGAGATGACCCTCTCTGTGACCGGTAGGGGATTCTCAGCAAAGGCCAGACTGAAAGGCTTGGATTGGGGAGGCTGCATGAAGTGGTCTGAGGGTGAGCCAAGAAGTTCTGAAGCTCTGAGGGCCTTATGTCTTCTTAGATTCCTCCAAAGGTCGAGTGGCTGGAACTCTGATTGGGGTGCTCCTGGGCGTGTTGCTCCTGTCAGTTGCTGCATTCTGTTTAATCAGATTCCAGAAAGAGAGGAAGAAGAAGCCCAAGGAGACATATGGGGGTAGTGAACTTCGGTGAGCAGGAGGGCTAGAGGGTGGTACAGAGAAGGAGAAAAGGGTTTGGGTTGAAAGTGGAACCTTTAGCCCTCAAACTCTTGTTAGGGTGTAGGGATTACTGCTCATCCCTGGTATTTGGTGGTGGCAGATGCAGCATAACTTATGCATGAGTGTGTGTGTGTGTGTGTGTGTGTGTGTGTGAACAATGTGTACAGGGTGAAGGAGTTAGGTCACAAGTTGGGACATGGATGACTCAGTTTACAGGACAGCCTGAACTCTTCTCAAATTTAAAAATGCTTACTCTTCTGTTTTTAAGACATTTGTGTGTGTGTGTTTTAAACGAATTGGATTTATCCTGATCACTCAGCTGAGTTTAGTTCTGTGTGGGGCAATCAGGAAAGGAGGCGAAAGCTGCCTCTGTCCTCTACTTTAGCTGGACCAGAATAGGAATCAGAGCAAAATTTCTTCAAGTGTGGTCCTCAGATTACCTAAATAGCTATCACCAGGAACTTGTTAAACATTGAGTTTCAGGCCACTTTCTATCCTTCTTACAGTACAATTTCTGTGTGTGTGTGTGTGTGTGTGTGTGTGGGGGGGACAGGCCCTGGAATTCTCATTTTAACCAAAGTTCCACAGACGATTCTCATGCACAGTAAAATGTAAAAGTTCCTGGGTTAGAAGACAGCATTTGTCTGGAGGTTGCTTCTAGCTTCAGTAAGAATGTGCTTATATCCATCAGAGAGGATGCCATGGCTCCTGGGATTTTTGAGCAATCTTCTATGAAGGTGGATTCTAGCAAAGGGCTCCTTGAAAGGTTCCCGTCTACCAGTACTGTGATGACCACGAAGTCCAAGCTCCCTATGGTTGTCTGACTTCTGATCCCTGAAGGCGGTGAGGTGGAATATCAATAATTAAAACCTTTGGGTACCATATTGTCTCTTTCTGGCGAATTTCTTTAGGCGGCCCAAAGACTATTAAGGGAAGGAATGGGCTTTAAATCCCAGAGATGATGCTGTAAGCAGGAAGTTTGGTTGCGTCAAAGGGCAGATTTCAATCTAAGTGTTTCTCCATCTCACTTCCCCTCTGCTTTTTGGTTTGATCAAATGAGATTTGTTCAGGCTCCAAAGCGGTGGCCTTGTGCACCCAAACTCCCTCCCCTCCCGGCACCCTCTGAACACTTGGACATTCCTCTTTATTGTTCACATTCCAACCCAGAACGGTCACATGCACACACCGAGATTAAAAACCTTCCGGCCACAGCCCCAGGAGCCCGCGGGGCCGGAGACGGAAGGGGCAGGGGCGGGGCCGCGGAAGACTCCTCCTACCGAGCCTCCAGGCGCTCGGCGTTTGCATAAACAGAAGAGCTGGAGAGGCTGCTCTCAGGGTGCGCTGAGGAGAAGGAAGGGAAAATGACAGGCAGGTGCGGGATAGGGACTTTCCTTCCGATCAGAGCAAGGGGCATCCAAAACCATGTAAATACTTTTCTCCTTTCCTCTGTCCCAGATTTAAAGTTCTGAGGCTAGGCTGGGGCGGGAATCGCACAGAGACGCACGGCGCCCCCTATCGCTGCGCACAGAACCAAAGGACTTTTTTTTTTTTTTTTTTTTTTAAATTGAGTGTACTTGGGCGATGCTTAGGGCGCCCTCCGCAGTGCGCGCAGGGAAGCGCACAGAGGCTGCGGGGGCAGAGCTGCATGCTGGGTGCGGGGAGAGGTGGGCGAGAAGCAAAAGGAGGAAAATTTGGGAGTGCGGGATTTGGGGATAGGGTGGGGAGGAAGGGCGAATGGGGACCACGCTAGACTGGAGGGCTAACTGAAAGGGCACGGACTTGGCGACTCCGCGACGAAGCCTGCCTGGAAGAGAGAGTCTCTGGGACGCAGGGGGGCTCCAGAAGCTGGCAGGCTGGTGGGGAGGAGGGGATCACAAACACGGTAGGGAAGTCTCGTCACTGCGAAGGGGACGCGGCATCCATCTCTCCTTGGGAACTGAGGAAAGAGAAGGTCTGAGAACCTGCCCTCTCCTGGTATTTACTCTCCCCGTCCCTTCTACCTTTCTGAACGAGGATACCAGGACCTGGAGTGTCAGGGGCCCTAGTCACTCAGAACCCCCCACCCTGAGTCACTGAGCTGAAATGAGCCCCGAGAAAGATACGTGAGTGAGACGGGGTGTGTTTATGGCCCTCGGCCGGGCTTGTGCGGCCAAATGGGGGTGACTGCGTGTCTGCGTTAATCCAGGTGTGACCCTGTCACAGCCTCAGGCGTCTCGATGTGTCGGAAAACCTGCAGGTGCAGGGTGCATGTTCCCTGGCTGGAAGTGAGGGCGGACAGAGGAAGGGTTGGAAAATTGGTCCTTTTCTCCCACTTAGTATTCCCCCAAACCTCGCCACTGTGGGTCTTATTCGTTACCTTCTAAAATGTTCAGTTCTTCTTCAGTCCAGGGCGGGGCAGAAGGCAGGGTGGAGAGGGAGAAATGGGTGAGCTCTCGTAAATCTCAGCACCTTCAGCCTCCTCCAACTCACCTCACCTCGCGGATTTCTACTCCCCACCCCCAGCTCCTTCCACACCTTTCTCTACCTTCAGCACGCCCTTAGTCTTCCCTTGCTCCTTCCTAGGAGCGTTGGGAAAGAGGAGCCTCCAGCTCGCAGCGCCCCTCCAGCCAGCCTCACCTGGCCTAGTCTCCGCTGGGGCCGCCGCCCGCGCCTCCCCGGGCGCCCCCAGCTCCGACTGGTCCCCCAGGACCCGGGCCCTTCCGGCCGTGCTCTCCGCTCTTTATCTTCTTCCGCGCCATATGGCCCCGGAAACTCGCCTGGATTTTAGCAGCGGCCGCGTTGGCACCAGGATCGTCCAGTGGGATGTCTAGAATGTCGTCGTCCGGCTTGGAGCAGGCGCTCTCCTGGGGAGGGGCGGGGAAGGGGTTCTTACTGATGGGTCAGGTTGGAGACCCAGAGAGGGTAGGTTAGGACCAGAGCCTAGGGGGATTGAGACGAGAACTACTGGGTACCAGATGTGGAAGACAGGGAAGCCACGTGTGTGTGTGTGTTTGTGTGTGTGTGTGTGTTTTCCTCCTGGGCAACGAAAAGGTTCAGGGCTATGATGTGGACACAAGTTGTGCACCCACCTCAGGAAAGAAGTACACGGTGGGATGGGATACAAGAAATCCAGACAGTCCGGAGTGCGCTAAGGGCCCATTACCAGTAGCCAAGTTAGGGGAGCTGCCGAATTGAGTGGACCTCGGGTTTGGAGGTGCAAAGTAAATAGCACCAGGCATTCCCGGATGTGGCCACCCATCCCCCTGCTTTTAACGGGTGCCTCCAGTTCAGAAAGGCCCCTTCCCAGCCTAGGATTTTCTGGGGATTGGGTGCAGAAGATGCATCAGGACAGCCTTTTCCCGTGTAGAACTGTACCAAAGCTCAGCTGGAATTAGGGAGATGATGGGGCCACAGCTCAAGAGAGTCAGCCTCCCCTCTCCCCACCATAGGGGGTTAAAGTCCCAGAGACAGTTTTCCCATGGACTCTTCATTTTCCCATTGTTCCCCAGGTTGACCTCAGAACACTGGAGAGGAGATAGTCTCAGAATAAGTGACAGACAAGAATCATCAGTTAAAAAAAAGTGGGGGGGATGGGGTTGTGGCTCAGTGGTAGAGCGCTCACCTAGCGTGTGCGCGGCCCGGGTTTGGTCCTCAGCACCACATAAACATAAATGCATTGCATTGTGTACAACTAAAGCAAATAAATAAATATTAAAAAAAAAGACAAGGAAAAGATCAGCAGGAGCAGGAAGCCCTTTCCTTGGTGTGCTCATTGGAAGAAAGAAATTAGGACAATAGCTACCATTTAAGCACTTATGTTTTTCCAGGTGCAATAATACAGTGTTTTACAGGCATTATTTCATTTAGTCTTCAAAAATAAATCAATGACATATCTTTTTATTGTTACCCCAGTTTATTATGATAAAACTGGTGATTGGTTTAAAAACCTATCTGGTGAAACAAACAAACAAACAAAAAAACCTATCTGGTGTCATACATAAAGTTATCAATGGACCAAGAATTCAAACCTTTGTATATCAGGGTCTAGAGTGTATTTTTAACCCCCACTTAGTATGATAAGCAGATGCAGCCCAGAAAGCAATCCAAGGCTCTACCACTTGCTGTTAACTGTGTTGTCTTGGGCAAGTTATCTAATCTTTTCTTATCTTAGTTCCTTCATCTGAAAAACCAGGATAATAATATCCACCTCTATGGGTTGTGGGGAAGAATAATAGCATGATTCGCATAAAGTTTCTGGCACAGGCTAGTTGCTCAATAAATAGTAGCTATATATTATGAGATTGTTTTATATAATATTATATTGATGCAAAATAATTGCTTCTGTATGCCAAAAGTGGTCATAATAATAACAATTTCACAAAGTTCACCCTAATAATACAAACATGAGCCACATAATGTTTTAGTCAATGACAGATCTCATATATAATGATGGTACCATAAGATTATATTACTTAATGGTGTTATAATTTATTTTCATTGGTATAGGTATACTCTATGTTGCTTGCACAATGTCCATTGACACATTTCTCAGAACATGTTACCATCATTATGGAATGTATAACCGTAATCAGAACATCCCATACCCAAAGTAGGTTTCCTTTTCTCTCATGGCCTGCTCTAGCTGACAGTAGAAAGAATTAGGGAATTTATTTCAGTGATTAGGCTGGAATAGAGAAAGTCTCAGCATTTAGCCCCTTTGTGGCTTAACATGACCTATAGCATCAGTGTGGACTGGGATGGCGATGGTTAACTGGGAAGTTAGAAGAGTATTTCTCCTTTCTTTTGGCCCCATGGCTTCTAGGAATGTGTCTGAGGACATGCATTTCTTTTACTGTCTTTTTCTTCTCAGACAGCAGCTGACCAAGGTCTCACATTGAAATGGTAATTCAGTTCTACTCCTGCCCCCTTCTGGTCATCAGTTATCCAGTCTTAGAAGTGGGTAGGGCTGCATGTGAGGCTTCAGTGATCACTGTGCCGGCCAGGTTGACCCAGGAGTACAGGTTTAAATTCTGGATGCCTTTGCCAGGCTTTCCCAGGCTGTCCTCATTTCCTGGGCTTTCATGATTCTTCAATTTGTGCTTAAGATGTTCACAATCCATCAATATAAATACAATGTCAAGGAGTTACCAGGAGGCTGATAGGGTGTGGGGGGGCCTAAAATACTCTTTTTGTCTTTCCCAAGTCTCATTTTCTCCCTGACCTTTTATTTATTTATTTATTTATTTATATTTATTTATTTGCTTTAGTTGTACACAATGTGTTTTTATGTGGTGCTGAGGATCAAACCCGGGCCATGCACACGTTAGGTGAGCGCTCTACTGCTGAGCCACAACCCCAGCCCCCGACCTTTTATTTTTTAATTCACATAAAATCTAAAACAGGGCTGGGGTTGTGGCTCAGCGGTACAGCACTCGCCTAGCACATGTGCGGCCCTGGGTTTGATCCTCAGCACCATGTAAAAATAAATAAATAAAATAAAGGTATTGTGTCCAACTACAACTAAAAAATAAATATTAAAAAAAATCTAAAACAACTCCTTTGGGTTCTCTGATTCTCAGAGTTCAAGTCTTTCTTGGAATATTCTCAGGGAACAGTGAGACTTCTTTTCAAAAGAAGGCAACAACTATTTAAAAAAAAAAAAAATTCCAGGGCTGGGGTTGTGGCTCAGCGGCAGAGCACTCGCCTCGCACATGCGCGGCCCGGGTTCGATCCTCAGCACCACCTAAACATAAATGCATTGCATTGTGTACAACTAAAGTAAATAAATAAATATTAAAAAAAAAATTCCAGCCCACTAGGCTCTTGGGCCTTGGCAGTCATGGAGTCATGGGGAAGTTGAGTGGAGGAAGGGTATCTTTCCCCAAACTCCTAAGACCCCACGTGCTGTCACCACCCACCCCAGCTGGATCCAGAATGGAAACCTGGAACAACAGGCAAAGCCACCCCCAGCACACTGCTCCTTTCTAGAATCAGTTCCCTCTCTCTCCAGCTGAATTTTTAGGATAGAGCTAGCTTCTAGATGGCCTGTTCCAGATCTGTTCACAGATCTGCAGGGAGAGTAGAAGAAACAGGGAAAAGGGCTCATTGGTCACAGTAAGCGGTGCCTTCCAAAGCCATGACTGATGGTGTGCACCTGAGAGCTCTGTATGAACTGGGTGAAATTTATCAGGAGATGGGAAGGTGGAGCCATGGTTTTTAGTCCCACTGGGCACATCATTTTCCCTCTGGAACCTCATTTTATTTTCAGCCACAATTAAAACTTGGCCTAGATGAATAAAGTCTCCTTCAGCTCCCAAATCCTAATAACTATAAGAATTATTCCTGCTGGGTGCTTACTCTGTGTCAGGCCCTGTGCTCAACATGCACATTTTACCTTATTCAATCCCCATTTTGGAAGTCTGGGAACAGTATCAGAGATGTTTTGTAACTTCCCTGAGGTTTCACAGTTGACAAACAATGTAATGATCTGATTCAAGGCAGGCAATCATTTTATGAATTCAGCTGGACCAGGTTAACTAGACCAAGTCAAAGAAAGTAGTAGGATCCAAAATATGTTCCTTTGCCTTTTCATAGTAAATGAATGCAGGAAAATAATATATATATACACATAATCATACATATATATAATCATATATATGATTTTCCTGCATATATATATACATATATATATATATATATATATATACACATATATATGGCTATGTAAATCAGCAACTGGAACATTGGAATCAATAGCTCTTAAAAAAACAGACTCAATTAAAAAAGAAAAAAAGCAGATCTGTCCCCCCCCTTCCTGGTTTCTGTCTAAGCCTCGTGAGCAAGAAGAAGGAATAAGGCTGATCTAGGTGCTTCCTAAAGACCAGGTGACCAGGTGAAGTGGTCATGGAGGAGTTCCAGAATGAAAGATGAAGAGGCACACTGTTTTCTGCACATGTCCCAGCTCCCTCCTAGCACTGAGCCCAGACCGCCAAAGAATTGGGTAGGAAACTGTCTGGCCCCAGCCCCATCCTGCCCTAACCCTTCACCTTGCACCCCTTTCCCTCTTCCTGTTGTCCTGTACAGTCCAAGAATGGTGCCCGCTCTTGCTCATTCCTTTGGCCCTAAGATATAAAAAAAGAAGGTTCCTGTGCACAGGGTGCACTGGAAGAGGTGCCCCAGGACCTGGACCACTAGGATCAGTGTATCTGCCACCTCCATATTTTTCGGGTGGGTATCCTTTCCTTTTTTAGGAGACACTGAATGCAACCCTGTCTACTAGTCCCTTAGATGTTATCTATCAGCACCTGTCATCTGTTATCTAGTTAGCTAGCTATTTGCCCTACACAAATGACTTCCTGGGCACTCACAAGCACCACTGAGGGCTGACCAGGGCCTTCAGGTGGACTCCATATCCCTCCCTTATTACTCCTGCAGACACAGGGGGTGACAGGTTACATTCCTTCCCTGCCTTCTTGGATTCTTTGTTCTTTCCACTGACCATGCCTCCTGCTTTCCTTTCCCCATAATTTGGATCTTCTCATCTTATTCCTTCATGTTCAGCGATACCCTTCCCCCACTGACTCAGGTCTCTGAATCCACCATTCCTTTATTTACTTTATAAAACATTGCGGGTTGAGGGGTTCTTCTTCAGTGGATCCCAGAAACCTCCATTTCTCCTTTTAGAACCAAAAAATTGTTTCCCGATCTGGGGATGGTGTTCAGTGGGAAAGCCATACTTAGCATGAAGGAGGCCATGGGTTCAAACCCCAGCACAATAAATACATAAATATATAAGTCCCTGAAGAATAATAAGCAAAGGGAAAAAGATGTTATCAGTGTTCTTTGGGGGCAGGACTGTATGTGATTGACATGTTTCTTTTTATACTTTCTCTGGTATTTACATTTACTATTATGAGCATATTGCTTTTATAAGGAGGAAAAGACAATATATTTGGAGGAGAAGTCGAAGTATAGCTATTTGAATGAAACAAGGCTCTGCTTGAATCCTGCCTCCATACCCAGGAGCACTGCCTCCTTAGGAAAATAATTTCTTCAAGCCTCAATGTACACATCTGTGAAATAATACCTACCTCACAGTTGTGGTGATTAAATATAAAATGTAAGGTTATGGTAAGCAAATGGTGAGCAATCACAAACTGGCAGTTATTATGGATACTAATAAGAGTTAAAATCATAACTATGACTTGCTTCTAAGTTCTTTTAGCCTCTTGATATTCAGACATCGCAAAGTCTCACCTCTTACAGAACTGGGGTATCCTTTCCTTCCAAAGCTTACTCCCCTCCCCTTTCATACACCATGGGGTAGGGAGAGGGCAAAGTCAGTTGATTGATAGAATACAAGGACTTTGGAGTAGTCTTTCTCTATATGTAAGAGATAAAATAAAATTTTGTGCGCATGATCACTGTACTTCTCTACTCAGCCAGGAGTCAGGTCCTGTGCCAGGTGCTTGCATACAGGGTCACCTTAACAGCAATCTACTTTTGCGTTAGGCACTTACAGCATCCTGGTCTCCGTGTGGGCGCTGACAAATTGCAGACGCTTCCTTCCCTAGCCAGCAGGGCTCTCTCGCGGTCACTTCACCCAGCCCCCTCCAGAGTGGGAAGGCGTTGGGGTCCGGGCCAACTCCTCTCCAGAACCACACTGACTAGGCTCTTTGCTGCCCATCCTCATTACTAAGACCAGTATGGACCGATTACCCCCATCTACATTGTGCAGGGACTTAGGCGATCTTCCGAGGATCGGAAAGATCAGAATGTCCGCCCACCAACGACAGAGCCAGCGGGCTATTATATGGTATAGGGGACAAATGCCAGAGGAGAAAATTCGCCGCAGCTTCGCTAGGCGACGATTTTCAGTGTCTCACTGGAGGAAGTTCCTCCTGTCGTCTAACCTGCAATTTCTCTGCTGCAAAGCCCTGCCCAGCTCCGAGTCCAACCTAAACTGCTTGGCGGATGGGCGCTCAGACGCCCCCGCTAGTTGGGGAGCATTTTTTCCTAGGGTTTTCGAGTGAGGCGGGCGCCTTCCATCACCCATCACCCACGTCTCAGCAGGCACCCTTTATTGCTCCTAGGTCTTCCGCACCCACTTCCATCCTTCACTCACCCTGCAGGTGGTTCTCAGAGCTCTCCTTGCCCCAGACCAGGCTGAGTGTCGGTTCCCCAAGCCCTCTGACTTACCGTGCAGCAGTCCATGCTAGTGTTGGGGGTCTTGGCTGGGGTGGAGCCTGGCGCAGGGCGGGGGTGGGGGTCTGTGTGATGTTGGGTGGCAGCTCTTGGGCTGTCCGAGGCCGGCGGACCGGCGCAGAACCAGCAGCTCTCCCTCTCAGGTCCGGTCTCCCGCGCTCAGCGCCGCTCGCGAATGTAACCTGAGCCCTGCTGTCGGGGGAGCCAATCAGGAGACGCCTTCGGCAGGGTGGGCGGGGAGAGCTGGAGGGAGGACCACTCCCTCTCTCCGCTCTCTCGGTTCTCTCCGCCTCGCTCGGGCTCCTTCCCCTACCCCTCCGCCTACTCACTTCCATCCATTCCTCCTACACACCCCACCCTCCCAAATTCAATCCCCTTGCTTGCTAAACCTCGGACTGCCAGGAGATGTTTGCCGTAGTAGGCAGAAGGAGGCCCCCAATATTCCGAGCACAGACACACATCTGGGCACATCACGCCTTCCTAGCCATAGATAGCAAACCACAAACCCCCTACCCGCCACCCTACACTTCCACAACCTAGCTAGAGTCCCAAATATGGCTCCTTCTAACTTCCCTCTCCTTCAGTCCGCAAAGAAAAGCTCCCAAAGACGTGTGGCAAAAAAGTCCCCTCATCACGCCGGCTACGGAGTGAAGAGTTGTTGGTGCACAATCTGGTGATGAGCACACATCAACACAAAAGTTTACAAGCCCCACATGTACAAATATGATACTCCCCCAGGCTCACTAAAATATGCCTTTCTTCCAACAGACAGACACTACAAAACAACCTGCAAAAACAACTACACAGACCTTGTACACACAGCTGTGCAGATGTAAAGTTTATGCAGACATCCTATGTTCTGGGTGACAGCATTGTACATACACACACACACATAACAATTACCCTACTCAAGATATCTAGATTACATATATATTATCTATATATCCATTCACCATCTGTTATCTATCTACTCTGTATCAAACAAAACCATCTACATACAACATCTATTTTGTATATTTTTGTATATTGGTACAAACTTTGAAGAAACACCTTTCACCCCCTTTCCACTCCTCATACCAGACTCTCCCTTTTGATCCACAGCCTCAAAATAAGACAAAAATTAACTACCCTCATCCTTGGTCCTAGGAAGAAGAAAAATACTCTAAACCCAGTAGTATACAGAATTATCAGAAATTATTGGCCCTTTGGGTCTATGATGAGGAAGGTTATGGGTATTCAGCAAGGCTGGGAAGGGGAGATTCGGAAGCAGCATCTCCCAGGGACAGCTTGCCACTTGTGTGGTAACCCACCTTGCCAAACTTGTCAGGATACCAGAGCTGGCAGTGTGACATGTTGTGTGGGTAGGATGGACTATCTCTGAGAAAACTAGAAAGTCTTTCTCAGCTAAGGCACCAAAGGAAGGAAGGAAGGAGAAAAGGATGACTGCTGCTCAGAGTAGAGGAGGGGAAAATGCACTGTGGCTCTGCCTGGGACAGGAGACCCTGAAACAGTGTTCTAATAAATCCACAATCATTGGCCAGTCACAGCATGGCTGTTACATGCTTCCTTCCCACCCAATTGTTTGGGTTAGATGTTTTCTTTACCAAAGGAAAAACAAGTGGGAGGGAAAATGAGTGTCCACTCAGGATAGAGACAGGGTTAACCAGCTTGGGGCTCTAAGCTGAGCTGGATGCTGGCTGGGATTCCAGGGCTTGGGGTGTAGGGGTGTCTCTCCCAGCATGTTTGGGACTCACCCACCCCTGTAACTGAAAATCTGTTCCCCAATCTGTCTCTGGCACATCCTCCATCCCCCACCTCCACCAAATGGCAGGATGTCCTGGGAACTCAGGCCTTTCCCTAAATGATGGGCACATCTGGAGCTTTAAGTTATGCCAATTCCCTTTGTACTTCAATCCCAAAATCCAGAGAAGAGAGGGAAAGAGGAAACTGAGGAAGAGAGAGGATATGAGGCCTGGACTCTGCTTTTCCCTTCCCAAATTAGAGCCAAGGAATTCAGGATTTGGTGAGTTTGCAGTAAAGTCTCCCAAGTTGCTAGGCAACATCCCTCTGCAGGCTGTGCTGCCTCTGGGCCCTTCTTCCTGTTGGTCAGAGCTGAAAGGGGGGTATCTTTACAACACTCCCCTCCCCCCAAACTCCCACACAGGAAGCATAGCCCTTCCCTCTTTCTGAAAGACACCTTGGTGTGGGGCGAGGATGTCTGGCGGACCCATGGGAGAACAGATACAGCAACTATCAGTTCCATCCACAAAACAACCATTTCATCAACAGCCCACTTGAGGCGCCTACGCAGAACTGGCCACAGTGCTTGCCCTGGGGGATGGGCAGGCTCTGAGGTGAGACCGCAGACAGAGGAAGGCAGAGACCAGAACAGGAAGACAGATACTTAAAAAATTCAAACACCCAGAGGCAAATGACAGATACATAGACCCAAAGGTGAAGATACACACTCAGTGAATCCACAGAGACGCACACCCTGAGCAGGATGTCACACAATGACATCCACCTACTTCTCAGATTGGACTGCTGATGGCCTCAGAGCCAGAACCTACACCAAACTTGGTGAGAAGTCCCTCTGTTGGACTAGGTGGCAGGACTTTGTCAGCAAGGTGAGCTGGTGGGACTCAGAGGCTATGATTCTAAAATAGATGAGGTAGGAAGAGGGACAGATGGATGTAGTAGGGGATTCCTGAGTCTGGCTCTCCAGGGTTATTGTCTTTGGCATGGTGATGCCAGGTAATGTTCTCTGGGGTAGCCTGCCTGGTCTGGATCCTGAGTGTCACAGGCCAACTTTTGGAGTATTACCTATTAGCCAGCTGGACTTGGACCCTGTAGTCCTTCTTGACACTTTCAGTTTTGAAAACTCTTCTCTATATTCACTAGCCCCCACAACCACTGAAGAAAAAAGGTTGCAGGCCTGAAAAGGAGATAAGCTCCAGAAGGGCCGGGTTAGGAAAGGAGCTGGGGCATGTAAGTGCCGTGGGCTGGAACCAGTAGGGAGGTGGAGGTAGAAGGGTAAAGAATAGAAGCCAAGGCAGGCAGAAGAGGAGATGTAGACAAAAGAGAATAAAAGATGGATTACTGCAAAGCTTCTGTGGTCCAATACAGATCCTTGGGACAGATGGAGGGGGATTTGGAGAGGGCTGGTCCTAGTAAGCAGACAGAAAAGCCAAGGCACGTGACAATCTATTTGCCAATACTTACTCATGGCTTCCTTTCTTTGGAGTGGGCACTTTCTGAACATAACATCCCAGCTCAAGCCCACAGAGGGACTCCATAATAAGAAGGGGGTGGGAAAGTAGGAGGCTTGTGCCTTTGGTGGAGCTGACTGGGGGCTTCTTAGGTCAGGATTTTACCCATTTAGTAGAGGGAGTGGGGGTAGCAGGAAATTCAGTTTTCTCTGCAAATATTTCAGCTTTTGCTGTAGTAGTATTTTTAGCAACCTGGTTGGCAGAGGAGGAGCCCGGTTACATTTTTAAAGGGGCCTCTGCTAGACTGGAGGGCTCTTTGCACCATCACCCCACATGTCAGAAAGGAGAGAGGGACAAAGGACATGGCTTAAAGTATGCATTCAAATTTAAAAAATCTGGTTTGCTGGATATTAGACGACCATCACCTTATCTTCATCAGTAGTTGTTTTCAGTCATCATCAGCATTGCTATGTTGGCAGCATTATGAAAAAGAGTAAATATTTCTTAAACTTCTGTTGTGAGCAGAGTGCTACTAGGGGCATGATATAGAAGACTTGCTGTAATAGACAATTTGTTCTATATATTCATGGGTTTGCGTTCTACATTTGTAGATTAAGCCAACCACAGGTCGAAAACATTCAGAGGAAAAAAAAATTGTACTGAACAGGTACAGACTTTGTTCTTGTTATTATTCCACAATATAGTATAACAACTATTTACATGAAATTTACATTGAATTAAGTATTAAAAGTAAGATAGAGATGGTTTAAAATATACAGGAGGATTGCATAGGTTATATGCAAATATCATGCCATTTTATATGAAGGACTTGAGCATCTGCAGATTTTGGTAACTATGGTGGTCCTGTAACCAGTCCCCCAGAAATACGGAGGGATGACTGTTCCTGGTAAGATTGAGGAAAGAACCAACAGAGTTGAGTGAGTGCTAGGTTACATTTGGGGGTTTCTTTTTTCCAGTGCTGGGGATTGAACTCAGGGCATTCTGCACACTAGGCAAGTGTTCTCCCACTAAGCTACATCCCCCAGCTACTAGGTTACATTTGAATAGTGCTTTCCAAAGTGCTTTTCACATCTGTTATTTAAGGTGGTGGTCTTCAGGACTGTGTGGGGATGTAACCCTTTTTTTTTTCTGAGGAGAAAACTGAGGCTGAAAGAGGTTGAGTGAGCTGTTCTTTGACTGGTGTTACACTTCTAATGTAATGCAGAAGGAGGACTGAAACACTGAAGTTCTAACTTAGAATTCTCTTTTCCTTCTAAAATACCCCTAACATTTGTACTCAGCTCCGTGTGGTGGGCCACATGGTCAACAAATCAGACATAATCTCTATTCTCTTAGTTCGTATAGTCTGATGAAAAAAAGTACAGGTGTGTGTGTGTGTGTGTGTGTGTGTGTGTTTTCAAAGCTGGGAATGGAACCCAGAGCTTCTCACGTGTTAGGAAAGTGCTCTACCATTGAGATACACTGTCAGCTCTTTTCCCCCTGTTGTTGTCTACTTCAGAATAGAGGGGGAAAATTCTTATCCAGGAGGTGGAGACATCTTGAAATCATGCAGAATGATCATGTCCTGGGATGTGTGTATGTGGTTAGTATCCCAGCCCCTTGCTTCTTTGTGCTGATACTTGAAACATGGAGTGATCCATGGCTATACCATTCATTTGATATCTACCGTTTATTGTCTTATATTAATACTTAGAATTTTTAATTTTAGAAAAATTTAAACATATGCAAAAGTAAGTAAAGTGCCCATCATCCACATTCAATAATTCTCAAGTCATCACTCAATGTATTTAATCTTATTTCTTATGATTTCCTGATTATCATTTAAGTACCTGTCTCTGAGCTATACGAACAGCTTAATACTTCTTTTTAAGCATATGATTATTAGACTGTAAGTTCTGTTGGTAAAGAGAGGAGATTCTGGGGATCCAGTGTACAGCATGGTGACTTTTTATTTTTTTTTTTAAATATTTATTTATTTGCATTAGTTGTACACAATGCGTTTTATTTTTACGTGGTGCTGAGATCGAACCCGGGCCACGCACGTGCTAGGCGAGCGCTCTACCGCTGAGCCACAATCCCAGCCCAGCATGGTGACTTTTGCTAAGAGAGTATATCTTAAGCGTGCTTACTGCATAGACACCAAAAAAAGGTAACTATGTGTGATGATGAATGTGTTAATTCATTTGATGTGGCAATCATTTTACAATGTATATATATAATTTTACAATGTATATATCAAATCACCACATTGTATACCTTGCAAATACATAATTTTTGTTCTTACATAGGGAGACAGTCCTTTATCTCTCTGAGATCTTGTCTCAGGTTTCCATTCTGAGGAGGACAGACCTAGAGACCTAGGTACAGGTCAGGTCCTAGACCTAGAATGGGTCCATGCTGAGGTGGCTCTTTCATGGGAGCAGCCTGGCAGATAGAACATGACAGGGCCTGGAAGCCAGAAAGGAGCCATATCTGTACCACTTTACCTAGTTTAATGTTATTCTTTGGTTACATTTTATTATTTCCTTCCTTTAGTTTAGTGAAACATTTCTAGAGAGTCAAAGCTCTGTGTTGTAGATGTGACTATTGTGGTAAACATACCTCAAAAGAGAAAGAATTTGATCCTTAGAGAACAGATAACACTTCCTGTTCCACTGGGAGCAGGTTGGTGGAGCTGGGCTACCTTGTGATTTACATGTGTTTAAAGTGTCAGACCATGACAACAGGAAAGTCCCATGTTTGGGATAATTTGTAGGGATTAGTAGACACAGTTGTTTACCTAGCCATGCATTCCCTCATCTTGCTGGCTAACTCAGCTATAATTTTGTTGGGGCAGTCATGGACCCATAAGTGATAATATTTTGTGGTCTGAGCCTGTTTCTACTTTCTCACAGCTAGCGCTGGTCCCAAGATCTAGATATGGCTGATGACATGCAAATGGAGTTCCACTCGAAATCTTCAGGGGAAGCTCTTGTGTTCCAGATAGGAGGAGGCAGATGAAGCTGATACCATCCTTTTTTTTTTTTTTTTTTTTTTTTTTTGTCTTGAATACACACTGGAAATCTGGAGCTGCATCAGTTATCTTGTGACCATGAGACAAAACATCAACATTCTGAAGTCATGAGGAAAAACTCCAGATATTTAAGCCACTGCCATTCAGGCTTTACATTGATGGAGTCCTAATATGTCATAATAATATGAGATGTTAGAATGCATCAGATCAATGTATCTATCATTTTGATAAGATGGGGACCAAGTGTGCAAATGGTTTCCAGATATTAATGACAGATCCTGAAATTTCTAAGTAGGGACAGCTAGTAACTGAGCTAGGAGTTTATGTAATCCCATGTAGCCTTGATTTCCTAATTAATTGTTCTAGTTTGGCTTTGCTTGATTAAGGACCTATCATAGGATTCAAAGTGACCACTCATAGCTCCTACAGTCACACTCTAAGCCTGAACTCTCTCTCCATTTCTATCATATCTACCTTTCTCATTTGACTTATGCCTGTAGTATGGGCTTGATGTAATTAGATTTACTGGTAATTAAGGAAAATTCCTTTAAGAGAAGGATGAGGATTGGATGGGTTTGGGCATTTTATTTCTAAACAGATGTCTGATCTGTACTAGTTTTTTTTTTTTTTTTTTGTACCGGGGATTGAACTCAGGGGCACTCAACCACTGGGCCACATCCCCAGCCCTGTTTTGTATTTTATTAGGGACAGGGTCTCACTGAGTTTCTTTCTTTCTTTTTTTTTTTTTTTTTGTGGTACCGGGGATTGAACTCAGGGGCACTCGACCACTGGGTCACATCCCCAGCCCTTTTTTGTATTTTATTAGAGACAGGGTCTCACTGAGTTGCTAAGTGCCTCGCCATTGCTGAGGCTGGCTTTGAACTCGCGATCCTCCTGCCTCAGCCTCCCAAAGTGCTGGGATTACAGGCGTGCGCCACCGCGCCCGGCTCACTGAGTTTCTAAGTGCCTCGCCATTGCGGAGGCTGGCTTTGAAATCATGATCCTCCTGCCTCAGCCACCCAAGTGCTGGGATTACAGGCGTGTACCACTGCACCCGGCTTGTACTAGTTTTTAAAAAGTGATTAGGGATGTAGCTCAGTGGTAGAGCACCTACCTAGCATGGGCAAGGCCCTGGGTTGGAGTTGCAGCACTGCAAAGGTGGGGGGAGGGCAGGGGAAGACAGTGGGAACTTAATTTCTTAGAAGTGTCAATGGCAAGCTGGTCTTAATGTACCCAGATGGCCACTGGTTTGGCCTGGTAGGCAGAAGACATTAACACAAACCTATTCAAGTGAGGTGGCATCAATCATGCCATGCCAGATCACCCAATGAAGAAACTCTCTTTATATCAAAATAAAGCCATCCAAAGTTAGCACAGGAAGGAGGTTGATGGATGTTCCTTCAGAATCCCTCGTTTGTACAACTTTTGGAGCACCTTAGGGAATAACTCCTCCTCCACCATTCCTGCAGACAGTACTTGGTAGTCCATATGCACTCACCAATCTAGCTATTCTGATATTCTGAAGAATTAACTAGGTACCTTTAGGACAAAGACTCTACCCATTCCTTGGTTGTCTCCTTTCAAATGATCATTACTTTTCACTACTAGATGGAATTTACTTATACCAGTAAGCAGATTTCTCTGGAGCAGGGGAAGGGCATTTCTTCTTCTTTTTATTGTACACTATTATTATAAGTAAGTGTGCGCATGCGTGCGCGCGCGCGCACACACACACACACACACACACACACACACAGAGGCTTCTGTGTTTATCTTAAAGTGAAGATTCTATAAGTCTGGAAGGTCTCAAACCATTTTTTCTGGGAGCACTTCCTGTGCCAAATATTTATTATGAGCATTTATTATGTGCCATCTGTTTTATACTAAGTGGATCCCATCTGCATTCATCAAGACTCTTTTGGTTGGAAGGGATAGAAGCCCAACTCACATTAGCATAGGTATTGATTCATTGTGAGGGCAGAGGTGGAGCCCCAGGAACAACCAGGTCCAGGAATGCAAAGTCTATGGAATATCTTACTTTTGTCTCTGCTTCCTTCAGTGCAATGCTGCCATCTCTGTAATGTTGGGACTATGGCTACAGGAAACTACGAATTTAAACCATTATAGTCTTTATACCAAACAGAAAATATAATTCTTCACCCCCAACTTCTTTGACAATAATTTAAGCATTTCCAGGGTAGTTCTCTGATAAACCAGACTTGGGCCTCTTGCCTATCCCTCCACTAATCCTTGGGGATAGGAGGATGAAGTATTATAATTGACCCAACATGTGGCACAACCACATGGCCAATTGGATTCTATGGCTGGCAGGGGCCTCCAAAACCATTTGGTTTGGGGACGAACCAATCCACAAAAGAAGGGGACATTGTGGACAGGGCTTACTAATGAATGTTATGTCCATCTTAGTACATCGCACCAAGTCATGTTCACAATAATCCAATGGAGCAAATACTATTTATAGATAATGATCTTGTGGGGAAACAGAAAGGTAAAGTACTTGAACAAAGTCACACAACTGGTAGGCAGCAAAACTGGGATTCCATTCAAGTCTACCTAACGCTAAAGCTGCTCCACTATACAGCTGTTTCTGACTTGATGAATTTCTCCTCTGTCTATGTATCTTACTGTCATAAAGCCATTAAGACAGAATGTTCCAAGTTTGCACATTAGACAACCACCCTCAGACCCTTTGCCCTCCTCTAGGAAAGGCCATCTTGGCACTGAGGACTTTTTTTTTTTTTAAGTATTTATTTGTTTGTTTTAGTTGTACACAATGCGTTTATTTTTACGTGGCGCTGAGGATCGAACCCAGGTCGCGCACGTGCTAGGCGAGCGCTCTACCGCTGAGCCACAATCCCAGCCCACTGAGACTTTTTTTAGGATCCTGCTTCCTTCTTGGGTAACTAGCTTAAACAAAAATGCGGACTTATTAGGCCACTTAATTGGGCCGATGTGCCTGGACCTAGTGCTTAGAATAATGTTGTTTCA
Organism: Tamias sibiricus; assembly: GCA_025594165.1. Lineage (NCBI taxonomy): Eukaryota > Metazoa > Chordata > Mammalia > Rodentia > Sciuridae > Tamias > Tamias sibiricus. The sequence goes on along the minus strand of CM046657.1, from coordinate 118,993,732 downwards.
TTCCTCCCCATCTTTCAGTAAGGTTTTCTTCAGAGGCTCTCTGTATTAGATATACCTTCAGATGGGTCTTCTGCATGGTATGAGAAAATTCGTGCCTGACAGTCCAAACCCTCAAAAGAAAAAGAGACCATCTCCTTCTCTATGTATCCATATATAAATGGTGCAAAAGGGCTCTAAGCATTTGCCCATTGTGTTAGTCAGTTTTCCATCACTATGACATAATACCTGAAATAATCAACTTATAAGGAGAAAAGATTCATTTTTGGCTTAGTTTCAGAGTTGCAGTTCATGCTTGCTTGACCCTGTTGCTTTGGTCCTGTGGTGGCACAATATATCACAGCAGGAACATGTGGTAGAGCAAGCCTTTCCACCTGTGGTGGCCAGGTAGCAAAGAGACAGGAAGGGGCCAGGGCTCTAAAATCCCCTTCAAGGACACAGCCCCAGTGACCTAACTTCCTCCTAGTAGGCCTCTCCTCTTAAAGATTCCACCATTTACCAATGGCATAATAGGCTGTGGACGAAGCCTTTAATACTTGAGCCTTTGGAGGGCATGCAAGATCCAAAGAATAGCACTTGTGTTACCACAAAACACTCCAGGACCATAGAGACTGCGGGAGGGGGTGGGCAAACCCTAGGAAGGTATGCTGGCAGTCAAAAACATTCATGTTGCTGGGGCCTTGGCGCAAACCTGTAACCCCAGCAGCTTAGTAGGCTCATGAGTTCAAAGGCAGCCCCAGCAACGGGTGAGGCGCTAAGAACTCAGTGAGACCCTGTCTCTAAATAAAAATTTAAAAATAGGGCTGGGGATGTGGCTCAGTGGCTGAATGCCCCTGAGCTTAATCCCTGGTACCAAAAGAAAAAAAAAAATCCATGTTAACTCCTAACAAGGTGGAATCATTAGAGCATAGAGCTGTGCCCTGTTCTCTTTCTTCCTGTGTCCCCTGGTACCTGCTGTAGGCCTTATTAGTAGTTATTACACTGCCTAGTCATTGTTACATCTTATTTTCCTCACCAGGCTGTTAATGTCTGCAGAACCAGGATTTTGCCTTTTCATTTTGATATCCCAGTATCTAGCATAGTGCCTGACATATGGTAGGAGCTTGATAAATATTTATTGAAGGAATGAATGTAATATATTGCTATATTTTATATGGTTTTCAAAGCATTCTCCAAAGGTCTGGTATGTACTGCAATAATAAGGAATTCTAATTTGGATGTCATTGCATAATTTACAAGGTAAATTGTAAGTACTTTGCAAAAAAATTTTCTGTATGCACCTCACTTTGACCATGAAAAGTTATGTGCTACGTCTTACAAGCCTTGTACTTTGTTGGGTACAGAGGAGGATGAGGAGGGTCATCACAGGGGTGGAGGACAGAATGCAGCCAGTAAGGAGAGGTGAGTTAACTAAGAAAATCAGCAAACCTCTCCAAGATGGTGGGTAATAAATTCCTCCCTTCAAACTGATGCTCAGGTGCTCTCTGGGGAAGAGTCTGGCGTCCTTTCAGGGTTCCCTGGAGGAACTTGGGGGATATATTCAGAGCAGGGTTAGGAAAGTGACAAGGAGAGGAGCTAAAAAAACATGATGTGTGTGGAAAGGTTAAAGGCACTGGATGACTCAGGAGGGAGAAGAGAGGGCTGAGAGGAAACTGAATCATTTTCTTCAAGACAAAGAAGGGCCAGCGCCCAGGGATGATGGCCAGCTGTCCTCCTTTGCCTCTGCATGCAGAGCAAGGGGAAATGGGCTTAGACCGGAGGCAGGGCTAAGATTAGAGAGCAGGAAGAACTTGGCAGTGAAGGATGTTGTATAACCTACTTTTCGAGACAACTTGGGGACTGAGGAGACTCCCACACTCCTGGTCTGGGCCCAGTGGACATGTACGTGGGGCTGATCTGGCTGGCTGGCTGCGAACGGAGGAGGTCCTGCGGCTGCATCTCTCTCTGTGTCCTCGATTTCCCGTTGGAAGTTAAGTTCCCAAATTTTGGAGCTGGCAAGGCAGCACCTCCCCCACCCACCACGCACTGCACCAGTGTTCCTGGGCTGGGTAATAATGCCTGTCATTTCCTTTCCCGGGGGAGTGGGGCTGCAACCGCCCTGACAGCCCCGAGGGATTGAAGGCAACTAAAAATAGTGCATTAAATATAATCTGTTGAGGGGCACATTTGCATTGCTTGTCTTCCCCCCTTGCCTGTCTCTTCATCCTTCCTGGCACGCCAGGCCTGGGTCTAGCTCTGGGCACTGGGAATCAGGTTCCAGGCCCCAGCTGGTCTCTTTTTGTGGCAGAAGGGTTCTTTTGACAAGAGGTTGAAGGGAGCAAATCCATAAAGTACAGTCGAGGGTCATCAGGGGCACCCCCTGCCATTCCTCCCCATTCCCCTCTCACCCCCATGGTCTTTGGGCCCTTCAGGGCCCTGGTGTGCAGGGAAAAGAGCTGGAAGTGGGGGAGGCAGTGTTGAAAAGGAGAGCCAGCCAGGCTTTGTTCTCCCATCAGCCACTTCCGTCTGCTACACAATCTCTCTGAGGTTAAATATTAATTAAGAGCAGAATGACAGTGAGAACTGAGCAGTGTCACTTTCTGTCCCAACATAAATGCTAATTTCCTTGCAGGTATAAAGTCACTTTGGAGTGGGATTGGCAGCCCAGGGAGAATACCTGGGGTGGGGGAAGAAAGCAAGGAGAGATGGGTGGTGATGGCAGCCCTGCATCAGAACTATTAAGAGGAACCAGACAGGGAGGGTAGAGGTGCTGGCTTGTCAGGTCACAGAGGACAGGGTCACAGCACAATACTAGGTTCTCCCCAACTTTTATAATAGTAATCTAAGAAATTGGGGTGGTGCTGGCTCCCCTGCTTCCCTAAGGTTTTTTTTCTTTTTTTTTTTAGTTTTATTTTGATGAAAAGCTCTTTTGATTTAAACACAACATACAAAGCAACAGGAATTAAATAAATAATATAGGTGGCCAATAGTTGAAAACATGTCTTCTCTCACTGTGTACCAGAGCCCCAGGAACAGTTGATGGGGTCTTTTTGCATCCCAGAGATTGTCTTGACGAAGTCTAGAACACACCAGTTTACCTGTGTGTTCCAGGGTAAGGCAGAATTTTTTTAAATTAAATAAATTATTTTTTATTTTTTTGGTACCAGGGATTGAACCCAGGGAAAATTAACCACTGAGCCAATCCCTAGCCCTTTTTATTTTTTTAAACATTTATTTTTTTAGTTGTAGGTGGACACAATACCTTTATTTTATTTTTACGTGGTGCTAAGGATTGAACCCAGTGCCTCATGCATGCTAGGCAAGCACTCTACCTCTAAGCTATAACCCCAGCCCCCTTTTTATTTTTTTATTTTGAGATAGAGTTTTGTTAAGTTACTTAGGGCCTCACTAAATTACTGAGGCTGGCTTTGACCTTGCAATCCTCCTACCTCAGCCTCCTGAGCCTCTGGGATTATAGGCTTGCACTACTGTGCCTGGCATAAGGCAGGATTTTAAAACTGCAGTCTGGGGACTAGTTTCAGGGCTCATCAAACCGTGGAAATTGTTTGAAAAACCTGTGTGTTTGTCAGCCGGGCGCGGTGGCGCACGCCTGTAATCCCAGCACTTTGGGAGGCTGAGGCAGGAGGATCGTGAGTTCAAAGCCAGCCTCAGCAATGGCGAGGCACTTAGCAACTCAGTGAGACCCTGTCTGTAATAAAATACAAAAAAGGGCTGGGGATGTAGCCCAGTGGTCTAGTGCCACTGAGTTCAATCCCCGGTACCAAAAAAAAAAAAAAAAAAAAAACAAACAAAAAAAAAAAACAAACCTGTGTGTACATAAATAGTTTGGGGGGAGAGAGTTGGGGATTTCTAGCAAGGCTGGTTATGAGCCCCCCCCCCCCACAGTATCATCCTCAGCATATGGTACCCATTATTGAAGTTACCTTATGATTCAAGATGACTGCTAGAGTCTTTGCTGAGATACATTCTGGGTAAGAAGCAGGAAAAATATGGGGAATGAAAGCAGGCAAATAAGTCTCCTGATAATGAATTTCCCCAGAAATTCATTTCCTTCTTTTTGTCCATAACTACCTGCAAGAGAGACTGTGGGAAATATGATACTTTAGCTGATATGTTGTAGTTCCATACAAACCATTGTTTTTGTGAACTAGAAAAATGAGGAAAGAATGGTAGAGACTAGGAATTTCTGTTGTAGTCTTTGTCTCAAGACAATGGACCTCTGATATGAGGGAGGGAGATATTGGGAGGGTTCCTAGGCCCACTTCCCAGACAAAGCTGATAGAAGGAAGAAGAATAGCCTTGAAATGCCTGCTTTGGGTTTGAGTTGCATCAGTCACTCCTAAGCTCATAGTTGGTCTTCAGAAGTTGGTCATTCTAAGCGAGGCTGGCAGGGTTAGCCTCACACTAAGGACTGGCTGTTTGAAAGGAGGCTAAAAAGAGGTGACAATTGCATTGAGGAATGAGGCCCTGTAGGGGGCTTTGTAATATGTGTCTAGGAACAGCTTTGGTCTCTGATAATTATCTTCTTCCTGGAAGCACTTTACTTCCTACAGCCTCTTAGAAGAAGTGGCCAAGGAGAGGGAAGACATTTTCTTTTTCTTTCTTCAGGAACAATGCAAATAGGGAAGGGCATGGCTGTAGGCATGGAAGGGTGAACTAGCCGGTTTACCTGGTTAGGACCCCAGGTGTGTATGTTGAAGGATGTATTCAATTAAGTCCATTTTTCTTAGGTCTTTGTGCCTTGGCACAAACTGTTATATCTGGTTTGAATGGACATCCCATGGTGGACTCTCAGTCCGACTTCTTCAAGAGTCCATTCCATGAAACTATTCCTGATTTCTCTTGTACATCCTCTGTACTCCTCAACCCTACTCCAGGACACTTCTTGTGATTCTGTGATCCTTTGTGTCTTCATTGCAACACTTCCCACATGGTTTTAAAACTATCTGTGTCTTCTTCCACAGAACTGAGAGCTCTCTAGCGATAGAGTAGGTTTTATGACCACCTATGGCCTACAACTCTTAGTTGGGCTCAATATGTGTTTGATGGGAATGGACAGATTTTAAAGTGGTAATGAGCATCTACTTTAAGCAAGAGTAGATAAATAGGGAGTTAACACTAGAAGTGACTTAGACACTGGCTTTAGGAGTTCACTGTCTAGTGCAGGAGACAGAAGATTAGACTACTGATCTGACAAAAAGGTAAATGTGAGAAGGTTCAGGGATTGTTAGAGCAGGGGAGGGATAGATTAATATAACAGAAGGGAATCTAGGAAGGTAACACTGATTGTCCGAGGCCTTATAGAAAAGCCACCTATTCATCTTTAAGGCAGTGCCTGGGAGAGAAGGAATAAGGAAAAAGAAGAAAGCAGGAATCATCTTTGGATATCAGGTGTTTGGGGGTTGGACCATCCACATGGGATCTAGAGTATTTTTTTTTTTTTAAACAGGGGGGAATCAGTGCTGTGTATGCATTAGGTTGATTTTAAGCTTGATCTTTGCTTTTCCTGGAAGAAGACTGCTGTTGTGCTCCTGTGTGGCTTGGGAGTGCTTGTGAATGTGCCAGGAGTATCAGGATCAGGAGATGGTGCTGCTCTTGGAAGCAGAGGTGAGAGGCCTGAGTGGGGATAGGGTCTGGGATGATTGTCACTTCTGCCTGAGTGTTAAGGAAGCCCACAGGGAAGGAGGACCCATGTTAGGTTCTTCCCTCACCCTTTCCCTTTCTGTCTCTCTTAAAATACCCTGTGTTCCTGCAGCAGTGCGGCTGCTAATCTAAAATAAAAACAGCAGGAAATGCAAATGGTCAGGTTCTCCTAGCAACAGGAGCCAACCCACGCAGGGCGTGTAGAGCAGAGCAGAACTGTCCTGGGGCTCAACATGGGTGGCTGGGGTGAGATACCAGTCTTCTCTTTCAGTTGGGCCTCTGCAGCTTCTGAGAGGGACTGGCTGGTGAGCAGCCTTTTGCTGTGCAGAAGAAACACTTTTGAGCTAGACTGGGCAGAGGACCCCATGCCAGGAAAAGGTGCAGCAGTAAGAGGGAGAGGAGAGAGCAGTTTGAGATAACCTGACTGCAGAAGCCGAATGGTACCTTGCAGAGAACCACTAAGGGTGTCTTGCACAAACTTGGTGAGAGGCTGGAAAGGGCCGGCATCTGTATGAATGTTTCTGTGTGTCCATTTCAGTAATAAGGTTATAAAACAAAAGGAGGTAGAAGATGGCTCAGATTCCTAGGTGAGGGGAAAACAATCAGGAGACTACAAAGACTCTCCGAGACTTCTGGTTCAATCCCCTTGTTACAAATGAAGAAACTGAGGTCAAGAGAGGTAAGTGAATTTCCAAGGACACAAACCTAATTAGTGGTGGAGGTGGAATTGGAAAACAGGTATCCAGGCAGAGACACTTCATTTTAAGTAGAAGCTGCTGACATTCCTCCTCTGCTCACAGCTAGATAATTAGAAACCATGATAACCTTGCTGGGCCTGGGCAGGGGGATGGGGAGAACAGTCATCTTAGGCATTTCCAATAAAACTGAAGACATTTGAGAGACAAATGGGAATTACAGCCCACATAGAGTGCCATGCAAAATCGAGCACCTAAAAGCGACAGAGGCATTGGCTATGGGTAGAAACAATTGCCATGTGGCCCCTGTTTGTTGCTATGCACAGGCACTCCTTGGGGGTCTTTTCATGGGAAAGGGGAAGAACATCACAGTATCAAGGTTATGTAGCAGGGAACTGGAGAAGGTGGCAGGACTTGCTCAAGATGATAGACCCAAGTGTGGTTGAACTTGGAAGGGAATCTGGAAAAGATCTGACTCCTTGGATCCCAGCGAAGTCCCTGCGCCCTAGACGGTGTGGATCCCTATTACATAAGCAACTCTTTCATTACTCACACTCTGGCTTCCTCCTGCAAGACTCCTACAGCATCTCCCTAGAAAACACAGTGAAGAAAAGGGTTCTTAGTTCCAGCTGAGTACTGGTAACTTGAGTACATGGCTGCTCCTAAGGATTCCAGGGTAGTAAGGAGGGTGAATGACAGCAGCACATCACATCAGGAAAATGGATGGACTCAGAATTTGATTTCAGAATGATTGGCCTGTGTGTGATCTATATACATACATCTGCATGCTTCACTTCCTCATGGTCCCATGGTACCCCAGAGTACTTAAGAATGTCCTCAGTTTCAGACTTTCCATGCTGTCCTACCCTTCCTGGACAAAGTCCAAACAGAGGCAGTCAGTTGATGAATAGCAAGAAGGAATATGGGCTTTGGTATTTGCTGCCTGAGCTCAGTTTCTAGCTTAGGAACTGTATGACCTTAGGCAATTTTGCTGTTGAGTACTGGATTCTTTATCTGTAAATTGAGAACAATTATGTCTATCGCCTAGATGTATGTGAATTTCTAGCACAGCCAGACATATAGAAGGCACTAAACAAATATTGGTTTCTACACTTGTGGTTGCAGTTGCTCAGGGACCAGGTGGGAATTTCCACTGCTATTGCCAAGTCAGGGAATGCTATTTTCCAGGTAGCCCAAGATAGAGTTCAGAATGCAATTCTCCCACACACAAAAATTACTTTGCCTTTATTGATAAATAGGTTTTCATGGGTTGATCTGGGAATGTCACCTCCATGTCTGTTTTTCACTGTCACATCCCCAGCACCTGGTATAGTAAGAGCTCAATAGACATTTGTCAAGTGTTGTTTATATGAGAAAAGGCATTTTAAATTATAGAAAACCAGCAGACAAAAAATATCTGAAATATATAATGGGTTCCTAAGTCCAGTTCACTTATAAGATCTCTTTGATCAGGAGGCCCAGGGTAGGTTCCTGATGTGCTAGTGAGTCTAGCAAGCCATGACCTGTAGCTCAGACCCTGGACAGCTCCCTGGCTCAGTCAGGAGGCCAAGGCTGCAGGAATTTCTCTGAATGGATTGGTGTGTGTGTGTGTGTGTGTGTGTGTGTGTGTGTGTGTTTTCCAAATGATCTCTGAGGGGCTGTTGAGGCCAGTAAAGTGGGTAATCAGTCTTGGCCTTGGCAACTCCACTCTCTATCCCAGTCTTTCAGCAGCACAGATAAAGGGCGTGTTCAATTCAAGTCTCTTCTGAGGCATTTGTTTCTTCCTTTTACTTGTGAACATCCACCCACATCTCTGTTTGTCTCTCTTGAACATGTGCGCACACACATGAGTTTGGGGATTGATTCTGCTGTTTTAACTTCAGATTCTGTTTCTCAAATGTGGATAGTGCCAGTTTATTTGTTGTTGTAAACACCAATGTTCCACTGCTGAAATGGCAGCTCCGTGCGTGTTTGGGGGCTCAGCAGGAGTGATGGCCTCTACATTGGACCTCTGGGAAATCCCAGAGGCATCATAGCTGTGGGCTCAGCATGTGAGGTCCCAAGGAGATTATAGCCCACTCTTCAGAAGATTGCATCTGCAGAACTCATTTGCCATCTCCTGGAGCCCCAGACTCTCCAGTGTTTAGATCATTTTCTTTTCTTTTTTCTTACACTGAACACATTATAGACCTGCAAAAGGAATCAAAATTCTGGATGTCTTAACGAGAAATGAAGTGTTTGACCTTACCATTTTCCTTTCTAAAATAAGGGTCTTTTGCTCTCTGGAATCAGGCTACCTGGTATCATTATCTGTGAAAGTGGTGGAGAGTAAGAAAATTGTATTTCTCTTCACGGGTGGGAAATCAGGTCAAGATCTGCAAAGGTACAGAAAACTCCCCTGGGATGTGGAGAGTGTAGGTTCTGGTTTCTACCCAGAAAAACTATAGAGGAAAACTGTGGCTGCCTACTACTGAGTATCAGGGGGAAAAGCAGAGATATTTTTAACATATGGAATATCAGCGAACAGAATGCTAAGGAACTAGAAAACTTATTCCAATAAATATGAAGCATATGCTGTGCCCAAAGCAAACCCAGCTTTTGCTATATACAAATTTCACAAAGAAAAAAAAAATGTCGGAAATTGCAAAAATATCTGACCGTAAGTGGGCTACTACCACAGGCTCTAGGACACCTGGAAGGCTGCACAGATGGACTGGGAAGAGTGACTGGTGGCCCAGAGTGTGTGGGATCTTTGGCCATCTTATGTGGTGTGTCCAGGGCTCCTTAGAGTCTTAGGGGCCACAGGTTCCAGATTGATGTACCCCCTCCTACACTCCCAATTTGTTATGTTGGGGTGTGTGTCACTGACAATCAGAACATCATCTCTAGTTTCACTACCATGAATCCTCAAACACATGAAATGCCTGTTTCAGTGGCAGAGATTCCTGGGCTTAGCGAAAAAAAAAAAAAAAAAATGGCACTTTGGGTTTTATGCGACAGGTTCTTCCTCTTCCAACTAGGAAAGGCAATTTGTATTCATCTCATTAGCAAGGCTCTAGTAATTGGGAATATTAATTTTATTGCTAAACCTGACAAATATTTGACTCTCTCCTGTAGTGGGTAATTGCATCCCCAACAGCCTCTGCTTTTGTGCAGCCAGATGGAAAGGATTTGTGTTTGCCATTTTCATTAATACAATTAGTACCTTAGCATCTCGCCTGCCCCCTCCCTAGCTGCGCACTCCCTGGGACGGGGAGGAGGGAGAGGAGCTGCATCAGGAGGCCTGCCGGGCCGGGAGCTGGGGAGGCTGTGCAGAGAGGCTGGTGGGAGAGCTGCCGGGAACCTCTGCGGAGAGCCAGTGCGCACGGCGCAGGAGGCGCGGCGCTGCCAAGCGCTAAGCCACAACAACAACAACACCGCGTCACTGACAACTGTGTGGTTTGGGAGCAACAAATCATTATGCTGCCTAAAACTCCCCTGCATCATCTCGGTCCCAGAACTGCTCCCCACACAAAGGGCACCACGCGCGCGTGGGCGCGACTGCCACCCTGCCTCTCCTGCAACCTGACTGCTGCCACCCTGCTGCCGCGGCCACTCCCACCCCAGCTGTCCCCACCCTCTGACTCTTTTCTGCTCAGGCTCTGCGGCTCCTCGGCTCCTCCGCTGGGAGGTGCTGGAAGCCTCCTCAGGCTTGTTCCCTTTTACTTGGGAAAAGGCACAAAAATCATGTGCTGCCTGCTGGGCTTCCATATTTTTCTGGAATCACTCCCTTCTCCATTCCCACTCGGAAGGCTGCTAACTTTGCCCAGTATTTACTATGCTCTTCACCCAGGCTCCCATGGCAGATGCTCATTTCTGATACCAATTCTCTCTTGGAGAGACAGAGGCAATGGCAGAAGCCACGTGGTAGATGGGCTTCTCTTCAACCTGTGTCTCAAGATTCCTTTCTGAAAGTCTGAGAAGGGACGACCACCATTCACTGGCTGTTTGTGGAGACTACCCTGGCTCCTGTCTTAGCCAGCTCGGGCTTTGGTAACAAATATACCACAGACTGTTTGGCTTAAGTGACAAACATGTATTTCTTGTAGTTCTGGAGGCTGGGAGGTCTAAGAGCCAGGTGTTGGGCTAATCCTGTGTCTGATGGGAGCATGCTCTTCTTGATTTGCAGACAACAATCTTCTGGTTGTATCCTCCCATGGGAGGATAGGGAGAGGGAGGGAGGGAAGGAGGGAGGGAAGGAGGGATGGAAGGGGGGAGAGAGGTAGAGAGGAGGGGGAGAGAAGGGAGGGGAAAGGGGGAGAGAGAGAGAGAGAAAGCTATACTTAATCTTCTTAAAAGGGTAACAACTGGGCGGGGGTTGTGGCTCAGCGGCAGAGCGCTCGCCTCGCACGTGCGCAGCCCAGGTTCGATCCTCAGCACCACGTAAACATAAATGCACTGCATTGTGTACAACTAAAGTAAATAAATAAATATTAAGGAAAAAAAGGGTACCAACTTCATCATGAGGGCCCACCCTTAGGACCTAATTATTTCCAAAGGCCCTATCTTGAAATACCATTCCATTGGGGATTAGGAGCTAAACATGAAATTTGTGGGGACAAAATCATTTGGTCTATATCAGCTCTCCCATCTTTTCATAGCTGTGAGGAAGAGGTGTATATGGTATCACTTACATTCAACCTTGCCGTAGCCTGAGGTAAGTCAAAACTAGACAGGACACCTTTTCCCACTCTTTCCCTTCCTCTGGCTCTCTGCTGATTTGGGCACTGTTAGGAGTCACAGAGAGAAGCTACCTCTAGAACAGCCACAGCTTGCACCTAAGCAGCAGTCTGTGCTTCAAGGAACTGTGGTTGTTTTGGAAAGGAACCAGTTTTTTTAAAAAATCATCCTTGGTTCTGGATGTTTTCACTATAAAGAAATGATAAATGTTTTGAGGAGATGGACATGTTCACCTTGATTTAATAATTTAAAATGTTTACATGTATCAAAACAATACATGAGCTGGGATCAGTGGTACACGCCTGTATGTAATCCCAGTGGCTCTGGAGGATGAGGCAGGAGGATTGAAAGTTCAAAGCCAGGTTCAACAACTTAGCAAGGCCCTAAGCAACTTTTCAAGATCCTGTCTCAAAATTAAAATAAAAATACAAAGGGGGGGGGATGTAGCTCAGTGGTTAAGTGCCCTTGGGTTCAATCTCTGGTACCAAACCAAACAAAACAACAACAACAACAACAAATCCAACACATGGTATCCAGTAAATATGTACTAGTTTATATTCCTATGTGGAACTTAAAAAATAAAATAATAAAATCAAACTAAAAAATCACTCTTGGATATCCAAGGAAGAGTGGCAATAACTACTATGCTGTGCAGACATTTGACCGGTGATATGTTTTTTTCGAGGGGTCACTTCTCAGTATCATCTCAGCCACTGATGAGATTGGCAGTAAAGACTTACTTTAAGGCACTTAGACTCTCTGGGCATGGTGCCACACCCTTGTAATCCCAGTGACTCGGAGGCTAAGTCAGGACTGCAAGTTCAAGACCAACCTCAGCAATTTAGTGAGGTCCTAAGAACTTAGTGGAGAGCTTGTCTCAAAACATTTAAAAAAAGGTCTGGGAATGTGGCTCAGTGGTAAAGCAACCTTGGGTTCTATCCTCAGTACCAAACAAACAAACAAACAAACAAACATTCAGATTATTGGGTTTGGAGGGATGTGGTAGAAAAGCAAGTCTGTGTTCCTAATGCTGTTTGTATTGCTAGAAGATAGAAAACTCTGTCCTTTGGGTGATTTTTTCTAACTTAGGAATGCTACTTCTGAGACCAGGATTTTTGAAACAAGGCTATATGGAAATCTGTGAGCTTCTTAACTGTTTTTGTTGACTGGATGGACTCACCTTTCCTTTATAGCATCCGTCCCATACCTCTTCTTTCAGTATGATGCTTTCCTTGGCCATAGCTGATCAAAATAATCCTTGTAGAGTATCTCCACTTGCCCCATTTACTTTCTATTTGGTCAGTGCTGTCTGGTACAGTTAAAGGTGTCAGGAGAGCTTGCCAGGAGATATGGGAAAGACTTTTTCTGTTCTGCACACCCCTCAAAAATGACAGTATTATTATGAGTTTGCTCATCAATGGGTAGAAGCAATGCATTATCATGTGGTATGTGTTACTTCTAAAATCCAAAGAGGCTGGCCAAGAATTATAGCTAGTTTTTCTATTTGTGGGTAGACACAACTAATTGTCTTTTACTTTAAAAACATATTATGACATAAGCTAGACCACTAGACCCTTAGGACCTTCACTGTTGTGGTAAGCCTTTGAACTTTCTATCATGTTACCAATGAATGAATTAGTGTGAAGTTCCAAAGAATAGCAGACAATCATGCTCTCTCTGGACTATCTTAGGACAAAGATCAGGAACATCAAGATAGGTTGAGGTATGAGAGTGAAGATATATTGTTGTAAGATTACTGCTATAAGTTAATGAAAATTTGCAACTCTTTTGTCATAAAGTCTATCTCCTCTATCTAGCCTAGGTCCTATACTTTACAATTTGAACTATGCTGACATCTAATTCTCATGGGTCTGGAAGCGATGAGGGGTAGAGGAGATAGTTCTGAAGAAAATCACAGCTCCTTGTGAGGCAAATTCCCAAGTGCCACCACACACACACACACAAAATTCAGTGGAGATGGGATTGTAGGATATAAACCTCCTCCTGGAAGTTTTGGAGGACTTACGCATTCAAATTCTTAGTCTCATCCATGTCTGCACAGCTGTCTCCACCCCATATCTCAGTGACCTGCTACTTTCCCATCAGTACCCTTAGATTATTGTAGGAGACAGAAACTAAAAGATTTGATTATTTAATTGGGTTTGCAATCCTGCAACCATTATAAGAATTCTCTAGACTTGGTCCTCATTGGTATGAGTCCAGTGAATGAAGGAGGACTCCTTTAGAGCTACCAAAGGGCTTTCTGATTTCACATCAGATTTTGAGTTGGGTATTCAGGGCATTAAATATCTTCTTTTCCCTGTTTACTCTCTTTAGAGCCATCAAAGATAGTCAGCTAACTCTGCAATCTTTATAATCACTGTTGTTACTATGGTAACTAAGTACCACCCTCACTTTATTTCTCTTGCCCTCCACCTGAAAATTTTCCTTGCTATCACCAATGATAAGTTGAGTTGCTGTTATTTCACTGAATTCCATGAATTGCCAGTATTCCATTTTGTTCTGGTAAGGAGGTTAATTGTATGCTTCTTAAATATATGAGAGCAGGATATATTTTGGGGGTCTGTTTTCTTGGGCTCCTCCTGGTGTCTGTTTTTGCATCTATCTGCAGTATGGAATGCAATCTGTGGCACACTCAAATAGGGGTAATTGGGGTGGATTTAATAAAGGAAATTTGTAAAGCCGAGCGCGGTGGTGCATGCCTGTAATCCCAGCACTTGGGAGGCTGAGGCAGGAGGATCGCAAGTTCAAAGCCAGCCTCAGCAATGGCAAGGCACTTAGTAACTAGGTGAGACCCGGTCTCTAATAAAATACAAAAAAGGGCTGGGGATGTGGCCCAGTGGTCGAGTGCCCCTGAGTTCAATCCCTGATACAAAAAAAAAAAAAAAAAAAAAAAAAAAAAAAAAAAAGGGAAATTTTATAAATATGTAATCAGGGGCAGAAGACTGAATAACTGACTTAAGTTCTTCATCCTTATATGTATCCATCACGTTTTCATGCCCATATTATGGTGGTGTGTGATTCATGACTCATGTCTCTGGGCATGACTGTATGACTTATTTTGGCCAATGGGATATGGAGGAAAGTGAATGTGCCAGTTTCAAGCTTAGCTCCTAAGAGACATCTAATACAGATTGTGACTTATGATAGGTTGGCTTAGGATTTTTTAACTTTATGGTGATGCATAAGTGATACACATTTGGTAGAAATCATACTTTCATACTTCAAAATTTGAACTTTGATCTTTTTTTCATTTTTTTTTTTAGTTCTAGACAGACACAATACCTTTATATTATTTGTTTTTATGTGGTGCTGAACTTTGATCTTTTCCAAGTGGTACACAGTGTGGTACAATACTGTCCTGTGTAGTTGGGCAGTGACAGTGAGCTGCAGTCCCCAGTTGGCCACATGATCAGGAGGGTTGGCAAAACTCTATAGCAATACTTTGTTGCCAGCATTTTTAAATATAGGTATTCAAAGTTACATGAGATATTCAGCACTTCTTTAAAATTGGATTTGTGTTAGATGGTTCTGCCCAACCATAGGTTAATGTAAGTGTTCTGAGTATGTTTAAAGCAGGTGAGGATGAGCAGTAATGTCTGGTAGGCTAGGTTTATTAAATACACTTTCAATTTATGAACATTTCAATGTATGAAGTTGGATATATTGAATGTAACTTCATTACAAGTTAAAGTGTGTTTTTATTTGCTCTTACAGGCTCTACTACTGCCAGGGCAGAAACACACTTGCCAGTCTAAGGAGGTTGAGAGATGGGGAGGGAGAGAGAGTTGCTCCAATCACTTGTAGACCTTTAGTGGGAAACACAGCTGTTTTAGCTACTAAAGCATGAAGTAAAGATGTCCAACTGAGGCTAACCTAAGCCAGCCAAGCTCTAGCTGAACCACACCTCTATGAGAAATAGATGGCTGCTCTGCAGCATTAGTGTTGCCATAGTTAACTGATACATTGGAACAGATAAAAACTCCAAGGAGATGTTGATGAGAGGCCTAAAGGATCAAGCAGAGGAAGAAGTCAATGGAACATGAAGAGAGTAGATGCATTAGAAGACTATGTGACAAGAACTGTGGACATTTCATATAAATGGTATCATATTATATGTGGCCTTTTTGTCTTTTTCCACTTAGCAGAATATATTTAAGGTTCATCCATATGCTTGCAGGTAATGATACTTCATTCCTTTTTATGGTTGAATAATATTCCATTGTATATATGTTCTACATTTTGTTTTTCTATTCATCAATTGATGAAAATTGGGTTCTTTCCACTTCTTGGCTATTTTAAGTAATGCTAGCATATTGCCCAGACTGGCCTTGAGCTCCTGGACTCAAGCGATCCTTCTTCTTCAGCCTTACAAGTAGCTGGGACTGTAGGGGTGTACTCCCACACCCAACTTCTCCTATTTTCTTTTTCTTTTTTTTTGTGGTACCGGGGATTGAACTCAGGGGCACTCGACCACTGGGCCACATCCCCAGCCCTTTTTTGTATTTTATTTAGAGACAGGGTCTCACTGAGTTGCTAAGTGCCTCACCATTGCTGAGGCTGGCTTTGAACTTGTGATCCTCCTGCCTCAGCCTCCCAAGTGCTGGGATTACAGGCGTGCGCCACCACGCCTGGCTTTTCAGTATATTTGTAATCAACATTCATATACAGTGTTTTTATGTCAGTATTATGTTTTCAGTTCTCTTGGGGTATACCTTGAAATGAAATTGCTGGGTTATATGGTAATTCCTTGTTTAACTGTTTGAAGACTGCCAAACTCTAGTTTTGTTTAAAAAAAATTTTTTTTGGGGGGGGATTGAATCCAGGGGTGCTTTACCACTGAGCTATATCCCTAGCACTTTTTATTTTAAATTTTGAGTCAAGGTCTTACTAAGTTGTCTAGGCTGGTCTTGAACTCAGCCTCCTGAGTTGCTGGGATTACATGCATGTGTCACTAGACCTGGACAAACTCTAGTTTTAAAATTCTGTTGGCAGGTTTTTCTATCTCTGATACTCTTTAAAAATATTTTCCACAATTATATGAAAAAAACTGAATATAATATCTCTCCTTCCTCTGAGGATATTAGCAATACTTTTTTTTTGGGGGGGGTACTGGGAATTGAACTCAGGAGCACTTGACCACTGAGCCACATCCCCAGCCCTATTTTGCATTTTATTTAGAGACAGGGTCTCACCGAGTTGCTTAGTGCCTCATTTCTGCTGAGGTTGGCCTTAAATTCATGATCCTCCTACCTCAGCCCCCTGAGCCACTGGGATTACAGGCATGTGCCATCATGCCTGGCCCAGCAATACTTTTGTTAATGTTTTTTTTATTCTCTGTATAGTCTGTCTCACAGAGTTAATGTAATTAAAACAATTCTGTTGCTGTTTTAGTCAGCTTTTTTTTTTTTTTTTGCTGCGGTGACTAAAAGACCTGACAAGAACAATTTTAGAGGAGGAAAAGTTTATTTTGGGGTTCATGGCCTCAGAGTTCTCAGTCCCTAGATGTCTGATTCCATTATTCTGGGTCTGAGGCAAGGCAGTGAACATCTGGCAGAAGAATGTGGTGGAGGAAAGTGGCTTAGGAGGGCTGGAGTGTGGCTCAGTGGTAGAGCGCTTGCCTGGCATGTGTGAGGCCCTGGGTTGGATCCTCAGAGCCACATATAAATAAATAAATAAAATAAAGGATCCATTGAGAACTAAAAAATATTAAAAAGAAAAGTGGCTCAGGACATGACACCAGGAGAGAGGGGGAATTTGGTGGGGGGAGGGGGGAGGAGAGACACTGAGCTCAACTCACAAAATATATTTCCCAAAGGCACATCTCCAATGACCCACCTCCTCCAGCCACACCCTACCAGCCTATAGTCATCACTCAGTTAATCTCTGTCAGGGGATTAACTCACTGATATAGTTAAGGCTCTCATAACCCAGTCATTTCATTGCCAAATCTTCTGTTATTGTTTCACACAAGAGCTTTTGGGAGACACCTAATATCTAAACCATCCTTTTGGCCAGAAATACCATCTTCCATAATTTGCCAAAATATGAACACAGGGCTGAGGCTATGGCTCAATGATGGAGCACTTACCTAGCATGCCTGGGGGCCGTGGTTTAAATCTCCAGAAACCCCTCCTGCCCCCTGCACAATAAAGAACACAAAGGGAAAGAAGAGAGGCACTTAATACATGTTTTCCAGGCCTTTTAGAAAACATGGAGTTGTTCCTTTGGCCACATGCATGTGAATCTACAAGGAAAATGATATTGTAGACATCAAAAGAGTGTGTGCTGTTCAAGAAGGGATTCCCATGAGCAAAACTGGAGCATCTGTTGGCACCATTGCAATAAACAAAGTAAGGGCAAGATTCTTGTCAAGATTATGTGCATTTTGAGCATGTTAAACTCTCGAAGAGCTGAGATGGCTTCCCGGAATGTGTGAAGGAAAGTGATCAGGAAAAGGAAGTGCCAGCCTGTTCTATGCCCAGAGAAGTACACTATGTGAGCTCAGCAGCCTGAGCTGCTGGGCCCTCTTCACTGTGAATTTAGGGCATAAAAGGTGCTAACAACAACAACAACAAAACTTAGGGCTTTAAGAAATAACAAAACAAACTAAAAACCCCAACCCCCCCTTGGTTTTCTGTTAGAGGCTTTCCCCTAATATCTCCAAATCCTCTACCTATCAAGAGTGATTTTATTCAAGAGTGAGGAACATGCTCGATGCAGTGGCATAAGCCTGTACTCCTAGCAGCTCCGGAGGCTGAGGCAGGAAGATCTCGAGTTCAAAGGCAGCCTCAGCAACAGTGAGGCACTAATAAGCTCAGTGAGACTCTGTCTCTAGATAAAATACAAACTAGGGTTGGGGATGTGGCTCAGTGGTCAAATGCCCCTGTGTTCAATCCTGGTACAAAAAAAAAAAAAAAAAAAAAGAGTGAGGAACAGAAAGCTGATTGGATCATGGTCTTGACCGTGTGAGTGGTCTCAATGACTCTGAGTTTCAAAGTGAATTGATGGGATATTTGTTGAGAACTCCTAATGTCAGTTATTATCTTTAGATCCGATTTTCACAGATGGACTTTCCAGTCTCTCATCTGGAAGGTCAGGATCTTTCTATCAGTGCTCTGGGGATGGCTAGGAAAGGGTTGGTAGTCTCATACTTACAGTATGTACTTGGGTAACTCTGGCCTCTTCTTTGTGCATGGTATTCTGTCTTCATTGGGGCCTGATATCGCCTGGTCTAGAGATTATTCTATTACCTCTGGACAATAACCCTCCAGATTTCTGCTAGGGTGAAAGAGTGACGTGGAGTGGGAAAAGGAATCTAGGAATCTGACTGCTTCCCAAACAACTTTTACTGTTTTATCCCCACCCCCCCTTTTATGTCTAGTTCTGGTGGTACTTGATACTTGAAAATTCTGCACATTTTGTGAATTTTGTGGTGCAGTTCTGTTGATTTCCAGCCTTCCCCACTGTGGTTTTGGAATCTGCCTCTTTTTGTTCTGTTAGATAAATCTGTTTTCCAGCTTCATAATGTGTTGATATTGTCTCATTTCCTGTTGCCCTAACCACGTGTAGTTTTTCTAAAAACAATTTATTTATTATTTGCTTTAGTTGTACACAATGCCTTTATTTTTACGTGGTGCTGAGGATCAAACCCGGGCCACACACATGCTAGGCGAGCGCTCTACCGCTGAGCCACAACCCCAGCCCTTTTTCTTAAAAATAAAATAATTTACTGTTATTTTAATGGTGCTCAGTTTTCCATGTTAATCTAGAAGTTTCTAAGTAAAAAATATAATATTTTGATTCTCATTTAAATCAGTCACAGTCTAACCAGGGCTCAGAAACCACCATACTTATTTTAATGTAGAGACTTGTTAATCAGGTAAAAAGAATTTTTAACATAGTGACTGAAAATGCCAAGAGAGAAAACTTACCTATTATTGACATAGAAACATAGGAAGCAACAACTACTCTGGGTCTGAAGAGACAAAGGAAAGTTGGAATTACTAAAACTTGATCTGCTGGAGCTGAAACTCAGACCTTTGAGTACAAGCACTGAAGGGCCCAGTGCTGCTGTCTTGGATGGAGTCTAATGGGGCTGGCTTTGAGTGTTAGAAAACTGGATTCAAATTTCAATGTTTTGGACTGAATCAATCCTGTGGGGCGAGGAAAAAGCAATGTTGGGTGACACTGATAGGCATAAGGAGCTAACAGAAAGGAAACAGAAAGGAGCATAGGCCCTCTGCCTCCTCCTTACTCCTTGAAGTCTTTTCTAGGGGATCTATTGCCAGGGCCTAAAAGGGATTCAGCCAGCAAAGGAGAAATGTGGTTTTCAGAGCCCAGCCCTGGCATCACAAAGCTGACTAGAAGGTGGCCTTGAAGCTGAGAGACAATAGTTTACTACCTGGTGGAGTCCACCCTTTTGGCCACTCAGGATCCACAGGCACCCTACAAATGTATTTGAATTTCCACAAAATAACAACATTAGCTCTGATTCCATGAAAAAACTTATTCTCACTTTCTCTTCAAAATGAGAATACCCAAATTCCAAGCAGCAATTGTGTTCATATGGGGCAGCCAATCTCACTATTTCTGAACTATGTTAATTACTTGTCAAATTCCATTATAGCCCCATATCAATACGCTGTTTCTTTTCTTTTATTTTTTGGTACCGGGGATTGAACTCAGGGGCACTCGACCACTGGGCCACATCCCCAGCCCCCTTTTTTTTGTATTTTATTAGAGACAGGGTCTCACTGAGTTGCTAAGTGCCTCGCCATTGCTGAGGCTGGCTTTGAACTCGTGGTCCTCCTGCCTCAGCCTCCCAAGTGCTGGGATTACAGGCGTGTGCCGCCACTCCCGGCTATTATGCTGTTTCTTAAATATTATCTTTTGGCCACTTTTTTCCATCTTAGTTTTCCTCATCTGGTTGAGAATTTGGGTTGGATGGAAAAGGGTGTTATTTATCAACCCTCCTGTACCCCCAAAGAAATGCTTGTGCTTAGGTTTATTGGCTGTTGTGCCCATTTATATTCCTAAGAGGAATATGAACAGGTTCCACTTATTTCACATCATTTGCTTAGTTATTGGCAGACTTTTTAGATTTTGCCAGTCTATGAATGAGAAATTGTATCTCACTGTTGTTGAATTTATCTTTCCTTTATCAATGAGACTGAACATCATTTTTCCACATGTTTATTGGACTTGGGTTTTCTCTTCTGCTCGTGTTTTTGTCCAATTTTCCATTTTTTTCTTACTGATCTTCAAGAATTCTTATTTTTTTTCTGAAACATACAAATAAGAATAGAGAATAATATGAAAAATGTCATGTTCCCACCACCTGATTTCATTAAATCTCAACATTGTTTTATTTGCCTCATTTTTTCCCCTTTCTTTCTTTATTTTGTTTTGGTAGTACTGGACATCAAACCCAGGGCTATGTGGTGCTAGGCAATTGAACAACACTTAGCTACATCTCCAGCCCTTACTGTTTTTTTTTTTTTAACTTAAAAAACAAAACATTACATATACACATATACATATAGATGTATACGTATTTATATATATGTATACACACACACACACACACACACACACACACATATCCTTTGCCCTCCTTCCTCCATTTTAGTCTTCTCTCGTCTTCCATAATAACCACTATTGTGAACTTATTATTTACCATTCCCATGAAAAGTTTTTATACTGAGTGGGAGTTTATATTCTGGATAGTAATCATTTGTTAATTTTATGCATTTTGAATCACAATATCTCCTCTGATACTGTGCTATGTTTTTCACTTTGCTTCTGGTGTTTTTAGTATATGAAAATTATAAATTTTAATGTGATCATATTTATCAGATGTTTCTTTTGTACTTTTTGTGGTGTATTTTAGAAACCCCTTTTCTGTCTTTTCTGTGTACCTTTTGTGAACATGTGTCTTCTCCCTTAGGGAATGGGTGTGCTCCTCCAGGAGGCCCACAGGTGGGGCAGCATGCGCTGTGTTTTTCTGGATGTCCATTCTAGTTGCTGCTCCTTCTAGCTGATATCCTGTATCCTTTCTCCCCTTTCCTTTTCCTTTGTATCTACCTGAAAAGGTAGATATTCTATTCTTTTACCCAGGATTTGCAGATTTAGAAGAAAATGAGTTACAACTTTTCCTACAAGTTAAATATTAAAAATAAAAAGGATTAATTGGCTCACACAAGTGAAAGTCCAAGGACGTCAGCTTTGATTCAGTGGGTCGCTAATGTAATCACTAAAGAAACACATGTGATGTCTTTCTTTTTGCCCTACTTTTGGCTAAGTCAGCCCTCTCCTAAAACTTGCTGTCCCTTGGAGATAAATGAAAAATTTATCCATAATTCAGAATTCTTAATCTTGGTACTGGAGTCATTGGGATGGATAGTTCCTTGTGGTGTTGGTGGTCTGTCCTGAGCACTGTAGAATGTTAAGCAGCATGCTGAGTCTACCCATAGCAGGTACCAATAGCACACCCCTCTCCACCCTGAGCTGTGACAACCAAAAATATTCCCAGACATTGCCAAATGTCTCCTGAGGTGCGGAAACTCCCCTGGTTGAGAGTTTCTATCTTAGTTCATTTTCCGTTGCTATAACAGAATACACGAGACTGGTAATTTACAAAGAAAAGAGGTTTATTTAGTTTTGGAGGCTGGAAGTCCAAAATTTTGTGGCTGTATCTTCTTCTAGTAAGGGCTTTCTGTCATGCATGGTAGAAAAGCAGAAAAGCAAATGGGCAACATGTATGGAAGAGACAAAATACAAGGGTAAGCTTGTTTTATAACAACCCTCTCTTGAGGTAACTAATCTAGAGCTACAAGATCGAGAACTCACTCCCAAGATAACAGCATCAATCTGTTCATGAGGGCTCCATTCCACGACGCAACAACCTCCCACTGGGGCCCATCTCTGAACACTGCCACACTGAGGAATTAAGCCTCAACATGAGCTTTGGTGGGGACAAACAATATTCAAACTGTAGTAGCTATCATCTTAAGTACACATCTAGTCCTGAAACCATGATAGCCTGCTGCAGGATGGAAAGTGCTGATTGACTTAAACCAATCTGGATTTATCTCCAGATTGGTCCAACTTTTGTTCTGTGTCCCTGAAGGGTAGAAACCAAAGAGAAAAGCCAGGTACTATAGGAAGGAGGATGGTAGAATTTATGCTGGATCACTTGGTCACTCTGGAGAGGTCTAATCTGAGCCTCAAAGTGGCAGCTAATGGAACATCGTCACCCTTCTTTCATATTAATACCCAATTATCAATTGTAAGCCTTAAATATAAGCCCTTAACATTCTCAAGCTAAGAGCTGGGATGAGTCTGACCAGTTGTCTCAATTTGAGGCAAATCAAGCCCCTGTAAGATAGCACTGAGTAGATGAGGCTGCCCCTAAGGAGGGTGCAACATAAAGTATAGGAGCCCCTACCATTGAAAGCAGTTCTTAGAAAGGAAGCCATCTTCAGACTCTTAAGAGGGGAGTGAGGAAGGCAGATCTGGGTAGCACAACACAGCATTCTCTGTATTGCCCAAACAATCTGAAAGCCAGTGATTCTAAACTCATTACTTGGGAGTCCCACAGTGATCTTGCTTCCCTACCAGTGGCTTGTTAAGTCTTTAGGCAAACATATTTTCTATTGTCTCAAACAGTTCAAAAACAAGCTTTTCTGATAGCTTCCAAAATTGGGTTTAATGTCCGATTTATCAAACAAGGCTCTACTTCTTAGTAATCTAATTTCAATTTAACAAGATGCTTTAGTTCTCGGTTGGAAGGCTTCTGAGACAGGAATGTGTCTTTAGGGGGAGAATGATGACAGATTATCGTACTTCACCATTACATCTTGATTCCCTTGGGATAGTGTATTTGTATCCTTCCTGTGGTGATGTGCTGTTCTTGGAGTACTGATAATCCTTTCTTAAGTGTGTGGTAATGAGCGTGGTGGCTCTGGAGATTTTAGTTAGAATAACGTTATTGCCCAGTAGTCTTTAATTTTTTGGCTCTACATACAGAGGCTGTTTGCTTCCAAACATATTTCATTCACAAACACAATTTCACATTCTGAAATATTGTATTCTGCATGTAAAGTCTTCTTTTAAGAGCCTCGCAGACATCAGTAATTGCCAATCCCAGTAGCTATAGTTGTAAAAAGCACTTCAGCACTTGGAAATGAGTTTATCAACATCATGAAATGACACAAAATGGGTAACCATTATATGTTCATCACAAACATATAGGAGAGGAAAATTAGGAATAAAAATGAAGTGATGAAAGTCTTATTCTATGTTTATAATCCACGCTCTAGAAACATTCTCAAGCTAAGAGAAGGGCATATAGGAAATTAGTACCTGGTTTCTATACATTTTGTACCCACAAAACAAAAAATAAAAGACAAGAACATGGGAAAAATTTAAATAAAATATGGAAACTGCTAAAATGTTTCCAGATGTTAGGAAGCTCAAGTTGTTTTAAAGTATAAAGAGAAACTGCTGGGTTAATTTTGAGACATTAGACAAGTCACTGTTTAGTTTGCTTGAGAACAATAGTGCATGATATAATATGTTTAAGAGGCAGAATGACAGTAACAATTTAGGACCTTATCCTGGGTTCATTCCTGAATCACAGATACTGATTGACTGAGTTCTATATCACAGAACAACAAAGCAGGTCCTTTCAGGTTATTCTGAACTTAAATGTATTAAAAAGGACTGATTATAATCATGACAGAAGACTCCATTTCTATAGGTACAGTGTTCATAATGTTTTATAAAAAAATTCATGTTGACAAACTCTCACGCTTAGCTTCCCACAGAGCAAATTTTTGCATGTATTTCTAAAACAGTTTAAGTAACATGATTTTTCATTTTCTCCTAATTGGCAAAGCTCTTCTTTTGGGATTTTCTTGTTTGCATTGCCCAACTCCAAGAAAAACCCTTTAGTAGTGCAATTTATATGAAAGGTTACCCAAATTTTTCATATTGCCATGGCTTGTTAACCCCTCATATGATGTTTTACATTTTTTTCATTATTTTTTAAAATATTTTTTAGTTGTAGATGGACACAATACCTTTATTTATTTATTTTTATGTGGTGCTGAGGATCGAACCCAGTGCCTCATACATGCCAGACAAGCGTGCTACCATTGAGCCACAACCCCAAACCCTTTCCTTTCATTCTTGACACTACTTTAATCTTTGGTCTTAATGACCATTTGACAAACAATGCGGTATAGCAGGAAGCCATGTGGTGGTTATTGTGGGGTATATTTGTTTTATGCCTACCCACCATCTGCTGTCCCTTCTTCCTAAAAACACAACTCTATTATCTTTAGAGGCTTTTAAATTTGCTACAATTCAGCCAGGGTTTGGGGACAGAACTGACCTCCTATTGGCAGGGGCGTGTTCTGGTGGTGACAGGCATAAGACAACTTGCATATTACTTTCTTAGAGGTTCACAATGATATATGTATAACCCAATAGAAGCCAATTAGATGAAAGGAGAAACTTTGGCTCTTCCCACTTCTGTATAAGCATCTAGAAATGATTCATGCTTTCCTGTTGCATGTAAAAAAGGTGCTAAGCAGCAAACAAAATACTGGGATCTTGATGGGGCATGAATTTTACTAGGGGAAGTAGGCAGTAAATAAGATACATTACATGGTGTTCAGAATTAAGAAGAAAAATTAAGAAGGGAAGGGGAAAAAGGAGTGCTTTTTTTTTGCAGGGGAGCTGTTTTAGATAGGGTGTCCCAGGCAAGATCTCACTGACTTTTGTTCATTGGGTTAAGAGCAGAAGGAATGAGACAATGTCTGGTAAAAACCATTCCAGGCAGGGATGCAGGGAATGACACATACAGAATCCCACATGAAAGCATGGTGGGAATGAATAAGGAAGAACTTCAAGATCAGTGTGCTTGCTCTTTCCAGCCGGCGCCGAGCGATGGGCATCTCTCGGGTTAACTGGCACAAGCGCCGCAAGACTGGGGGCAAGAGAAAGCCCTACCACAAGAAGCGGAAGTATGAGTTGGGACGCCCTGTTGCCAACACTAAGATTGGCCTCCGCCGCATACACACTATCATGGTGCGAGGAGGCAACAAGTAGTACCGGGCTTTGAGGCTGGATGTGGGGAACTTCTCCTGGGGCTCTGAGTGTTGTACTTGCAAAACAAGGATCATTGATGTTGTCTACAATGCGTCCAATAATGAGCTAGTCCGCACCAAGACCCTGGTGAAGAACTGCATCGTGCTTATTGATAGCACACTGTACCGACAGTGGTACGAGTCCCACTATGCATTGCCCCTAGGCCGCAAGAAGGGGGCCAAGCTGACTCCTGAGGAGGAAGAAATCTTAAACAAAAAGCGATCAAAGAAAATTCAGAAGTATGATGAAAGTAAGAAGAATGCTAAAATCAGCACTCTTCTGGAGGAGCAGTTCCAACAGGGCAAGCTTCTTGCCTGCATTGCATCAAGACCAGGACAGTGGGGCCGAGCAGATGGCTATGCTAGAAGGCAAGGAGTTGGAGTTCTATCTGAGGAAAATCAAAGCCCGGAAGGGCAAATGAGTCCTCCTCCCTTCTGTTTTAGCTCATGTAATAAAGGTGTTTATTGTTCTGTGGAAAAAAATAAAAATCATTGTGCTTGGAACCCTGCGAACAAACAAGATGAGGTCAGAGATAATAGGATAAATGTCTGCAGAGAGCTGTGCAGACCATTCTGAAGACTTTAGCTCTTACTCTTAGAGAAATGAGAAGCTATTGGGGGAGTGATAGGACTTAAATTATAATGGAATCCTCTGGCTGCGATATTGAAAGGGGGAAAGTGTGTGTGCTGGCTAATTTTATGTGATAATTTGACTGGATTAAAGAATGCCCAGAGAGCCACAAAACATATTTATGGGTATTTCTGAAAGAGATTAGCGTGTGAATCAGTATGTTGAGTAAAGATCTGCCTTTCCCAGTGTGGTGTGCAGAACTGAGGGTGGGTCTCAATAGAACAAAAACGCAGAGGACGGGTGAGTTCTCTCTTTTGGAGCCTGGACAAGTCATCTTCTCCTGACCTCAGACATGAGAACTTAAGACTTCTGAGATACTAGGATTTACATCAAAAAATCTCATCTAGCCTTGGCCTGACTTATAGTTTTGGCTCCCTCATTCCTAGAACTTCAGACTTGGATCAAATTATGCCACTGTAGTTCTTGGTTACCTACTTACTGATGACATATTGTGGACTTCTCAGTCCCTCTGTAATTGCATAAACCAATTCCCTTGCTATAAATCTCTATATAGCCCACTGGCTCTGCTCCTTTGGACGACCCTGACTAAGACAGGGTGGAAGCAGGGATACTAGTTATGACTGTTAGTATATTGAAATAGTGATTTCAATTTTTCACTGCTCTTAATTGGGTGGGGGGAGATCTTGAAAGAAATTGCAGGTAACAGCTACAGCTCTTGTCACATGAACTTGACTATAGCCAAATACATAGAAAATCCATACAGTTTTTAAAAGAACTTTATTAGGAAAAGCATCATTACCAACTATAAGAGACTTAGGCTGTGGAAGACATAAATAGACATTTGGATTCTCTGTTTTCTACAGATAGGAAATAGTCTGAGAAACCTCTTATCCACCCAAAAGGGCATATCTCTAATGTCCATTGCAAAGGACTAAGTAAGATGATGGAAAAATAATGATCTCCTAGAGTATAGAACCAAAAGTTTTATGCAAGGTAGACTCAAAAGTCTTTTTTCCTCTTCTTTCAGTGCTAGAAACTGAAAGATCAAACCCAGGACATTATTATGGAACATTATTCCTCACCCCAGCATATAAAGGAACCTGACACCCTTCACTCAGTGGGATTTCATTATTGTTTCAGACCAGTAACTGCTATTTGCTTCCATTGTTTTACTTTTTGAATCAGAGAACTTTTTAATGGTTATATTATCCATATTCCATTATTTGTTGTATGGTGGGTGTGTGAGAAGAAGATATTTGCTCTTTTAATTCATAGGTTTCTATGATACAGGAGCTTATTTGGATGTAAATCATGAGATCCCATACTTCAAAGATTTGATGCAACTTTTAGGGGTTTTGGGATATGAGTGAGTATATTTTGCATGTGGAAAGGATATGAATAATTATAACCAGGAGAGTATGATATGGTAGATTATTGGTCCCAATTCTTTACTACCCTGTAGTAATATTATGCATACAATAGGTCTTTGCTATGGTTGCACGAGGAGCAGTCAATTTCCTCACCTTTTTGACTTTGGGCTTAGTCAGACAACTTTCTTTGGTCAATGGGATGAAAGAGTAAGTGATAAGAGCAAAAGCTTGAAATATTCTTGCATGTTGGGTTTTCCTGTTTTTAATTCTGTGAGCACCATGAAAAGAGTTTGTCCTGGGTTTCAGCATGGGCTCTAAATAGGACACATGAAGCACAGGCACTATTAGTTGAGTACTAGTTGACCCTTAGGCCCACAGCTGAAGCAAAACTTCCCTAGTCAACCCACAAATCCTCAGCTTAGAGGCAGATCTGAACCTAACCTTGAGATTGGGGTCCAGCCTAGTTCAGCTAAATTGCTGCTCACACAGGTATCCATGGGAAAAGACCATTGTTTCAAATCACCAACTTTGGGATGAATTATGCAGCAGAAATGTGGCAATGATGGCCAATGTAAAAGTTAAACATTTAAGAGAGACATGATGGGAACACTAGGACCAAAGTGGTAGCAACGGAAGTGAAGAGAGGTGTTTGGTTTCTGGTATATAGGTAGAGCTTATAGGCTTTGCTGACTTTGTATGTGGGATGGGGGAGAAAGAGAGGAGTTAAGGATGAATCCAAGGTTTTTGGTTTGGACAATGGAATAATGGAGTGGCTATTAGAAAATAGATGGGAAACACTCAAGAGAATTGGGATTTGTCAGGCAACATCAGGAGGTATTTTGGTCCTTTTCCTCTTGAGGGAGAATAAATATCCAAATAGGTTTTTTTTTTTTTTTTTTTTTTTGGTACCAGGGATTGAGCTCAGGGGCACTCGACCTCTGGGCCACATCCTCAGCCCTTTTTTGTATTTTATTAGAGACAGGGTCTCACTGAGTTGCTAAGTGCCTCACCATTGCTGAGGCTGGCTTTAGAACTTGCCATCCTCCTGCCTCAGCCTCTCAAGTGCTGGGATTACAGGCATGCGCCACCGCGTCCGGCTAATCAAATAGGGTTTTTAAGTAGGCAGTTGAATATACAAATTTGAAGGAGGAGGGGAGAAAGGTCTGGGAGTGATGAGTATGGAGATGGCTTATAAAGTCATGAGATTGGATGAGATCAACGGGTAAATGAATAAAGTATTCCCAGGACTGAGTCTGGAGGTCCTTTAGTGTATAGTGGATGGGGAACTGAAGAGTTATAAGCAAAGGAGATTGAGAAGGAGCAGCAGCTAGAGATATAAGTGCTAACAAAATGTTATTGATATGTTATTAAGACCATATTCCTTGCTCCCCATCTTCTCCTTTTTCTTTTCTTCCTTCATAAATATTACTACCACTAAGTGTGTGTGTGTGTGTGTGTGAACTGACTAGATGGAAAGCTCAGTATTAATTTCTTTTCATGTATAACAGAGAATTATTAAAAAAGCTAAATGGTATCGTTTCCTCACCTGTTATATGTTCACTAAAGAAAATCTTGTTTCTTTTGGTCTTCTCTCTAGGACAGGGAAGCTAAGTCTTTGCATTAATTCTGGGCTCCCTTGATAATTCTTTGAGCAGGATGACTTTGTTCAAGAAAGAAAGGTGTTGCAAGATGATGCTTTGAGTAGCATAGTGGAATGAATAGCTGCAATCTTGGAGGAGGACTGATTTTTACTCCATCTCTAAGCCTGGAGGAGAGCGGGTAAGAATGGGAGGAAGGGATAGAGTGGATGTTAGGAATTGGGAGTTTAGTTAGCATGCAGTTCTCCAGTGGCAGAAGGGAATTGCACTCTTTGATCTCATTCATGAATCTCAAATTTTTTGGATAATCAAGAGAAGGGAGGCCTCTAAAAGGAGAAATTGAACTTTCTAAAAATAAGGTACTTGGGACTTGAATGTTTCATTGAAAAAATAACAGACAAAAGGCTTCTTAGTCTGTGAAACAGGTGTTATCATTTATACATTAAAGATACTTGGGAAGTTTTACCTGAAGAAGGGAGTATGACATAATGATAGCTTTTGTTTTTTCAAATATGATACTATTAGTTTTATTCTGTGTGGTTTTAGAGAGCAAAAAGTAACAAGCTGTAAGATGCATGAAGGAAAGAACATTTCACTGTGAAATCTCAACACATGAATAGGGCTCAATACATTTTGATAAATGTTTGAAAGCATGTATGACAAATGAAAACCAATGTAAAACTTATAAGGAGGCATATTTTCAACTTATCTTTCTAATAATTCAAGCTATTCAAAAATTAGAGACTTGGGATGTGGCTCAATAGTAGAGCACTTGTCTGGCAAGATCAAGTCCTGGGTTTGGTTTTCATTCTTTCTCTCTCTCTCTCTCTCTCTCTCTCTCTCTCTCTCTCACACACACACACACACACACACACACACACACACACACACACACACTCTGAAAAGGATTTGAAGGGCAGGGGTATTCTTCATTACTAGAAGTGAAGCAGGGGCTAACGAACCATTGTTTCAGCGATGTGATAGAGATGATTTATTCCGTAGGTAATGGTTATTAGACCACACAACTTCTGATATCTCTGAAAACTCAGATACTCCAGTTCTATAGCTGAATCCAAAGTGGTCTATACATACACTTGGGGTAAGTATAAACAGTTCCCATGATCTTGGAGAAATCTTCAAGTGGTATGTTTCAATGGTGTGTTTATTAAACAAATGCTCATGACAGATTTTCCACAACAGCAACAAATGTTATTTCACAACATCAAATTTCCCTTACTAAGGAAAAAAAAAAAAAAACCGATAATCCCAACAAGGTTGATGGATTTGGGTTATTTTTTCAAGTGTTCTGGGGGAAACCAGTGTCCTTACTCCTTTTCCTCTTCTGTCACATCTTTAACTTTATCTGATTTCATTTTCTTTACCTCTTCTCTGGCTACATGTCCCCGGAAGGCTGCTTGGATTTTGAGAGCAGCAGATTCCTCTTTTTCTTTATCATCCTCCAACTCCTACATTGAAAGAAAAAGAGATTTTTAAAACATCCCATGTTTTTGATGCCATAAAAATAAGGGCATAAATTTAATCAATTTAAAGATACACTTTCAGAGATCTGCTGCTTCCTGAGAGATATTTTTTATATATATTGTCACGTTGTAGATGTACTAAACAGCAAATGCCAAAATAGCAGGCATTTTGTTTTGTCGCTCTTTAATATGCTACTGCAATAAAAGATCATTGCCAACTTTTTTTTTTTTTCCAAAATAGCTCCTATTTAACAGTTTTCCTGAGCAATAACATTTTTGGGGGTGGGGAATAAGAAAGAATCCTTGAAACATGGTAAAAATGTTAAGAAGATTAGTAAAAGCACTTTTTAAAAATAATCATGATTACATAAGATGATTAAAATGTTAACTTTAAAATTTCTAAATAATTAGATAATTAAAATCAGATACTTTTTTTTTTCTTTTCTTTCTTTCTTTTTTTTTTCTTTTTGGTACTGGGGATTGAACTCAGGGCACTCAACCACTGAGCCACATCCCCAGCCCTTTTTTGTATTTTATTTAGAAACAGGATCTCACTGAGTTGCTTAGCGCCTCACAGTTGCTGAGGCTGGCTTTGAACTTGTTATCCTCCTGCCTCAGCCTTCTGAGCCATTGGGATTACAGGTGTGCGGCACTGTGCCTGGCTAAAATCAGATACTTAAGAGTGGAGTGCCAAAGATAAATTAATTTACTCCAGTAATGTTAGGTCTATCATTGTTGGTTGCACTTTGACATATTAAAAAAATTAGGTGCATATGAAATGTAATGCATTTTGTTGTCATGTATAAAAACTTAGAATAAAAAATAAAAAATAGGTGTAAGTTGAACTGCCCTTAATATATTTTTAAATTATGAAAATTACATATGCATATTTTAAAAAATCCAAATATCACTTTCAGTGAAAAGTTTTCTCCATTTTCCCAAATTCTTTCCTAATAGGTTAAGCATTATAATGGATTAAGTGTGTGTGTGTCTCCTTCCAAAATTTCTCCATATGCAAAAATGTTTATATGAAGATGTGTGTGTGTATATGTGTGTGTGTGTGTGTATGTACACTCACCTTTTTATTTTAAAAATGATATCATACTAATCATGGTGTTCTGCAGCTACTTTTTCCACGTAACAATATACCTTAGTTCTCTTTTTCTATGGTATTATTTATTACATAACTCTGCCCATTCTTTTTTAATAATGTCATTATATTGATGAACTTTGATTTATTCTCTCACTCTCCTATTGATGGACCTATGGGTTGTTCATCCTTCCCTGACCACCTCCATGGTTAAACAATAAGGCAAATGTAGCAATTAAATGCAAAAAGAATGGTATAAAATCCTCTGAGATGAAGCCCAATATGTGCAAACAAATTACTCTCAAGTTGGAAATAAATGAAATTCTAACTTAAACTCATGAAAACCTATTTATAAGGGTACCTGTGGAAGATGTAAGGAAATTACAGTCCCTTTCCTTCTTCTCTGAATTCCCACTACACTGCTACCAATATTAGGCTTATTGGATTGTTCTAATATAATTCTGGAATAATTTGTAAATATTATAGGGAAAATCTGCTCTTCATTGTGTGGGAAACAAGGTATTCCTTGTGGGACATGTCCATTTTTAGGTGTCAATTACTGGATAAATAACTGGGACATTTGGACATGAAAAACAACTCAGAGTTCTGTTTGGTCTTTGACATTATATAGAGTGGATTCTTTTCATGAGGCTTGGTCCTCCTGATCCTGAATTATGAAGAGTATAGACAGTGATATGCTGGTAAATGTTTAACAACTGCCTGCCTCCCAACCCCCGCGAAAAAGAGCCCTGATTTCTAGTTTTTTCCATAGTCTTAGTATGCTCAAGTGGCTATTAAAATGATATTACTGCTGAGCATGGTGAAGCATGCCTGCAATTCCAGCAACTTCAGAGGCTGAGAGAGGAGGATTGCAAGTTGGAGGCCAGCCTTAGCAACTTAGTGAGACCCTAAGAAACTTATGAGACCCTGTCTCAAAATAAAAAATGAAAAAAGGGGCTGGGGTAAAGTATCCCTGGGTTAAATCTCCAGTACAAAAAAAAAAAAAGATATTACTGAACATGAAGTTGGGTAGAGATGTGTATAATTGTCTCTGGAGTGCTGGCTTTAGTATATAACTGAGTTACAGACTGGTCTGAAGGGCAAATTTCCATGTCTCTGCACCTTGAATATAGGCTGTCAGGGAGGAAGGCATTTTAGTAGAGGTCTATGCATGGAAGATGAGTCAGCCACATTGTGTGAAGTCATTTTATTTCCCTGTATGTTATTCTCTATGATTTTCCTTTTGTAATCTCTGAACCTCTGCCATTGTGACGTGGTGACAGTAACAATTAGTGAAAAATTCCCAGAGTGGAAGATGAATCTGAAAGATTGAGATTGGGGCTCTGAATTCTGTTTAGTGTCTTCCCATGCAAAGATTTTCTGTCGTTGACAATCTTGGAAAATAAGATTATATTTTTAATAGGA
The DNA here is from genome assembly GCA_025594165.1 of Tamias sibiricus. Classification (NCBI taxonomy): domain Eukaryota; kingdom Metazoa; phylum Chordata; class Mammalia; order Rodentia; family Sciuridae; genus Tamias; species Tamias sibiricus. Next base: position 118,960,945 of record CM046657.1, on the reverse strand, counting down.
AGAATGAGTTTTCCTTTATAAGAGGCATGGTTGAAAATGATACACCAATTTATCACTGACATTAATCATCTAGAAAGCAAAATTATAATTTTAACAATATAGATAATAGACTGATTCATATTTGGAACATAATTTTAAACTGAGTGATATCGTTATTTGTAGAAGTCCGATAATAAATGGAAAAATTACATACTATGGCATTGCCTGGTATGTCTTCCCCTTTCCCAGATGTCTGTGACTTTTCTTGAGCAGATTGTTCTTGCTCCTAGAGAGATGGGAAAGGGAAAGGGTCAATATATATCTTTTTTTTTTTTAATATTTATTTATTTGCTTTAGTTGTACACAATGCAATGCATTTATGTTTACGTGGTGCCGAGGATCGAACCCGGGCCACGCACGTGCGAGGCGAGCGCTCTGCCGCTGAGCCACAACCCCAGCCCCAAAAATATATATCTTTTATTAAGTAAAAAAACGTTGGAACCAGAAGACATAAATGAAAACTCTCAAGGTAATATGTATAAACAAATTTCAAAGACCAAGGATTTGGCAAAAATGCTTGCTGTTCTGCTTTTGGAATGACTTTGTCACTGATTTACATTAAAAACAAACCATTGTCTTATGTAAAAGTCGATAAAATGAGGTAATGAATCCTAAAGAAAGCACAAAAAAGAGGTGTCAATGGTTTCTAAAATAGTCCTAAAATAAATGCCTTTGTGGTCCATACTGTGAGGTCAAATTGACTTAATGAAATTCATGGATTAAAAAAGAAGTCAAGAAAGTATGCTTCCCTGTAAAGAGTGATTTAAATATAAAAAGGGAAGCCAGCTCTGCCAGTTTTGATCTGGGTAATGAAGTGTTCCTTCAAAATACAGGTTTTGCTAATTCACCACCTGTAGGAAGAGCCTCTTTCATTTTAAAAATAAACAGAAAATTGAGACTATACAAGCAAATCAAATAAAGCCTTAAGAATTAAAAAGGAAAGAAGAAAAAACACTTTGAAATTGTTGTTTGACACAAGGAAAGAATACTTTTCAACATTATCCCTTTTATTTCACAAATAGAGAATTTAGTAAAATAGAAATAAATAGATCATCCCCATGTCTGCAGGTACAAATGGATGGAACTTCATTTTTGAACTCAATGGAATAAATGACAACTTCTTCAGGATATTCCCCAAATATACTGAAGAATATCATCAAAACCTGAACTGTGTTAATTCCTTTTAATTTGAATCACTGAAAAGCTGGTGCTTTGTGGCTAATGGTATTATCTCAGTTGTACAAAGTAGTATTCTCAAATTATTATTGTTATTATTATTTTGAGGCAGGGTTTCACTATGTTGTCCAGGCTGGCCCTGAACTTCTGGATTCAAGTGATCCTCCTGCTTCGACTTCCTGAGTGGCTAGGACAACAAGCATGCAACACCATACCCAGCTAGTATTCTCAAATTTTAATATATCTACAAATTACTTTGGGGATCATGTTAAAATATAACTTCTGATTTGTAGAACTGGGGTAGAAACTGAGACTATGAATTTCTGTTAAGTTCCCAGTTGATCCCAATGATGCTGATCCCAATAGTCTTTCTCAACCATCCTTCTTCATCTGAACCACAGAACACAGACAATGTTTTGAGTAGTGATTTTCTTATTTCTCCCAAGGATGGTATAAAACTAGAACTACATTAGATACAAAGGCAAGACACTGATTCTTTACATGTAATGGGCGCTTCAATTTAGGGCTTAAGTTTTTTGAGGAACCTTGTTAAGAAAAGCTATCTTTGAGAATACTGCTGAGATAGATGGGTTCAGATTCTGAAGAGATTAGCTTATAGAGAAAACTTTTTTTTTTTTTTTTTTTTTTTTTTTTTTTTTTTTTTTTGTACCAGGGATTGAACTTGGGGTCACTGGACCTCTGGGCCACATCCCCAGCCCTTTTTTGTATTTTATTAGAGACAGGGTCTCACTGAGTTGTTAAGTGCCTCGCCATTGCTGAGGCTGGTTTTGAACTCGTGATCCTCCTGCCTCAGCCTCCCAAGTGCTGTGATTACAGGCGTGCGCCACCGCGCTCGGCTATATAGAGAAAACTTTATTACCATCTTTAATTCTAATTAGTCTTCTGTAACATATAAGTGACAATGAAATAATTGAACTAATGGTGTTTTATTTTATGAAACATCATCCATTCATTTAACAAGTTATTTTTTGTGTATCTACTCTCGCTAAGTATTGTGATGTTCAATAAAATTTGAAGAATTTAAGACAGGATAATTTTTCTATAACTTTCAAGCACCTTCTATCTATTGATCATCTTTAAATTTAAGTATCTATACTTGATTCAAACACTTCAGAAAAGAATTTCATTAGAAAAAACAGTGTAATTAAGAAGTTTTAATGTTATTTTTAATGCCTCAGATAATTCTCACAATTCTAGGGAGAATCTATAATCTCTGTTTTATAGACAGAAGAAATAGCCAAATTCAATAGTTTCGTAGAACTATACCTTGAATGCATGGTTGTTATAGAAGCGGTCTTCTACCTTAGCCCCCCATTCTGCTGGATCAAAGTTGGTTTCTAAATAATAAAAAATAATAATTTCACTTATTTCGAGTTCATTAAAATAAATCTTGAGTAGCATCACACAACAAGTTCTGTTCCAAGTCACAGTTTCCTTACTGACAGTCAAAAATCTTATTGATAATTCATATGGCCTAGTACTATAGATAAAAACAGTGATCATTAAATATAAGAAGATCAATTAAACACTAGATGAGCCCTTGGAGATATTTATATTAGCACTAAAAACATACTTCCTGCCTTCACAGAATTTGTAACAAAATGAGAGAGAACACATGCCAATATTTAAATATGAATATAGGCACATATAAACATGTATTAGTAAATACAGAAAAGTATTTAAAAATAAATGCTAAGTAGTCAAGAAGTTTGGAAAAATGAAGAATGGGAGGGTTTTTTTCCCCCCAAATGAGGCATGTTATAGAGATAATTGTTGTGATAGGATGAGGTATTTATATTTAAACAGAAATTTTCTTTAATATTTCACTACGAAAAATTCCAAACCTAGAAAGTAGAGAGAATAATATAACAAATTCCCATATGTACATGACTTAGCTTCAACAATTATCAACTCACGATTGATTTATTTTATCTATAATCTTTTCTTCTGATTATTTTCCACCCTCTGATTATTTTCAAGCCAACTCCAAGCACCCTATTATTTTATTTACAAACATTTAAATATGTATCTCTAAAAGATAAAGGGTCTTTATCTTTAAAGTATAACCATAACATTATCATACCTAAATAGGAACAGTAATTTCTTAATATCATCAACTATCTAGACAACTATCCAAATTTCCCTCATTGTCTAATATATTTTGCTGTTGATTCAAATTAACCCCGCCCCCAAAATGGGCACACCCAGCCTTTTGCTACTTTAATGGAACCCCACCCACCCATTATTTTCCTTGCAGCAATTTATTTGTTGATGGAATTGGGTCATTTTTCCTCTGGAATTTTCCACAATTTGGATATTTATGACTCTGTCTCCATGGTGGCTTTTAACAATTTCCTTTGCGTTTGAATGTCCTGTAGGATCTATAGATTATACCTGATTCAGGTTTGACTTTTTGAGGCAAGACTACTTCATTGGTAGAGTTGTGTAATCCTGTCAGGAGATAAACAATATCTGTTTGCCTCTATTTTTATAATTTTTGTGGACCCCTTGGTGAAAAACCACTTAAGATCATTTCTTTAGGGGTTGCAAAATGGTAATGCTCTAATTTGATCATTACCACTTTATTTTTTGCAGAAACTCAACAAAAAAAGTGGTTGTCCTCTTCAACTATTTGGTTACCCTGAAGTACATTCTTACAGAAAAGAAAATTTTTCTTCCTATCAGTTTTTAAAAATTATCACTTGGTTTCCTAGGATCCTCTCAAGGTGGCCAGTGAATGGTGGTTTTGTTTTTAGAATTATGAACTCATGAATATTTAACAAACTGGATGAATTCTAATACTGATGCTGTAATTGTTCAAAATCTGGCCAGAGGGAGCTTAATTCAGGTACTCAGATTCTCTTAAGTCCTTTGCAAACTACTTTAGTAATCCCTCAGAGTGTTTTTGTTTTTTGGTATGACATGATGGTCAGCCTCACCTTCTGTATTTGTTCCCAGTACATAGAATTAGCTAGTTCCCCAAGAAGCCATGGGTCCTGGGAAAAGATTTTCAGAGATGAAAAATCTAGGGGCTAGGTAACCACTGGTCATTGTTCTAAGGCTTTTTGAAGTGTGAAGCTGAAAACTACTTTCATTTCTCAAAAGAGAAAACATATCATGAGATCACATTGATATTTTTCAATTAAAATTTAGGATTATATGGGGCCCTGTGGTATATGCCATAATCCCAGTGACTTGGGAGGCTGAGGCAGGAGGATCATAAGTCTGAGGCCAGTCTTAGCATGTTAGCAAGACACTCAGCAACTTAGAACTTTTTTCAAGGAAAAAAAAAATAAAGGACTGGGGATGTACTAGGGTTCAATCCCTAGTACCAACAAATATATAAAACAAATAAAATAAAATTTAGAACTACAGAATTTTATAAACTTCTTTAAGTTTTATAATTTATGTCAATTTTCTGACACTAAAACTATGATTCCTCATAGCACTAGCATAGTTGCTTGCTTACTTTATTTTATAATATATAAATAAATAGTGTTCAGAATAACCCTGTGTTAGTCAGTTTTTCATTACGGTAACAAATTCCAAAGATAAATAAACTTAAAAGAGGAAAGGTTTATTTTGGCTCACATTTTGGAGGTTTCAATCCATGAATGATTGGCTCCAGTATTTGGGCCTATGGCCATATATTACAGCAGGAGTATAGAGGAAGCTTGTTTACCTCTTGGCCAAGTATGATAGAGTGTTCTACAGTTCCCTTTAAGGCCATGCCCCCAGTGATCTAAAAATCTCCCACTAGGCCCCATATCCTAAAGGCTCCACCACCTTTCAACAGTGCCACAAACTGGGGACAACCTTAAAACATGAACCTCTGGGGGATATTCTGATGCAATTATTACATACTACTATAATATTAGCAATGATTACTGAAAACATTTTAAGGTTTTTTAAAAAATATTTATTTCTTAGGTTGTAGTTGGACACAATACCTTTATTTTATTTATTTATTTTTATGTGGTGCTGAGGATTGAACCCAGGGCCTCACATGTGCTAGATGAGCACTCTACCGCTGAGCCACAACCACAGCCCTTTAGGTTTTTATGTTGTTGTTCATTTTGATTTTAGGATATACCTACCAGGTTTGTACAGTCAAATTACTGTGTTATGTACTTACTTGAAATAATTTCCTTCTGTGTGTTTGTGTCATCTACTTAATATTAGTACATTTGTTTAACTTCATTTTTGAATTTTAGGAATTGCTTAATTTTTAAATTTAATTTTATTACTATGCTAAATATTAATAAACCCAAACTTAAACTGTATTTTATCTTGTTACCTCTACCCTGTTTCCTTTTGCTAAAGGAAAATGTTATTTATTCTTATGTTAAAATAAAATTATATATTCATATCAACCTCTTTTATTAGATAATTAATATCATACTAAGCATACCTTCTCCCATCTTGTTTTTTTACCCACTGATTCATAAAGATCATTCCATAGCATTATCTAGAGATCTTCCTTATTCTTTAAGTTATATATTTTTCCATTGAGTAGATGTACACTTAATTTATTAAATCAGTCCCTATTATGCAGGTTGAGTGTGTAGCTCAGTGGTACAGAATTTGTCTAGCGTGCATGAGGTCCTGGGATTGATTCTCAGTACCTAAAAAAAAAAAAAAAAAAAAAAAAAAAAAAAAAACTCCATTATGGATATTTAGGTTGTTTACATAATGATGCAATGAAAAGTGTAGAGGTAGAATTTCTGGGTCAAAGGCTAAATACATATATAATGTTGGTAGATACTACTGAGTTCCTATCCTTGAGGTTGTACCATTTTGCTTCTCCACAGTATTGTGTAAGAGTGCATATTCCCCCAGCTTTTTTGCCTAGAGTGTACTGGCAAACAGCATTTTGCCAGTTTGATGGAGGGGTGGTTGTTGGTAACAGTGTAGTTTTGATTTGGACTTCTTTTACTTGTAGCATTTGAATACATTTTCAGGTTAAGGGCCATTTACATTTATTTTTGTCTGTATTGTTCATATCTGTTGCTCATTTTATCAATAGGGTTGTCATTATAAGTGGGTCAATAGACACTGTTTTTACAAGCTCTTTATTAGGTTTATTAACCCACTGGGATAAAAATTACAAGTATTTTTTCCCCTGTCACTTGCAGTTTTATTTTCTTTTTGGTACTTTTTGTCATGTAAAAGTTTATTTTTATGACATCAATTTTATCAATCTGTTCATAATTGCAGCTGGAGTTTGAAGCCATTAAAGCAACTTAGTTAGCAATTTTTTTCTTATGTTATTAAGAAACTCATTCATATTTTTTCTTAGTATTTATATGGTTTCTTTTTTTAATATTTAAATTTCCAAACAATTCAGTCTACTTTTATTCTTTACTTTTATTCTTAACCTCTTTATTTCAATATCAATTCATAAGAAGTCTACTGTTTCCCTAGTGATTTGAGATACCACTTATATACTGATATGTTTTTTGTCACAAAAAATATTAAGAATAAAAGTCACCTGTGAGGAATGATAGTAAGGGAATTCTTGCATTGTGTGGGATACTGAGTGGGAAGACCATGATTTCTTTTGCCTTTTGGGGGATACTAAATTCTGATACTTATATTAGTTGGATAATTCACCTTTGGTTAACATGGGTGGAAATGGGTGAGGTGCTTAAAAATTTTTCAAATGGTTTTACTGGTTGTTTATTACTGAGCTAGTATCCCCAGGCCATTAATCTGAATAATGAATTGCTCTTATTACTATGATCTGGTAAGGATGACTCAAATGTTTCTATAATGGTTTCTGAGTTTTAAAATTAAACAAGTGACTAAAGACTTTTTATTGCATGAATTTGTAAAATTAATGTTATGATAACAAAATTAGTGTTCATAATAATTTAACTCTTTCCCCCAAACATTTTTCTTACTAACCTTTTCTCCCTAAACATAGCTTCTCAAATGTTTTTAGTGCAACTTTAAGATTGTGCAACAAATACTCATCTTGACTGGATATGGAAAAGACCAGCAATGGCCAGGAAGTTGGCAGAGATTCTAAGCTTTAAAGGAACAGAACAAAGAGGGCAAGGGGTGGAGCTGTGCCATGCATGTGAGTTGTTTGAATTCAAGCCTTGTGCTAAGTTTCCTCCCTCTGTAAAATGATTTGCAATGGAATTTCTGTCTGCTTGTGGCAATTTCTAGTAATATTATCACTGAAAGTAACAATAACAATTTATACAAAATGCGTTTTCTAGTCAAGAATAGATTTTTAGTATAAACTTATAACTACTAATTCCCAATTTCCATTCTGGGTCAGGTCATGACAGTCACAAACCTTCAAGACTGGGTATTTGGAAGTTTTAGTCATTGTAGTAAAGGAACTTTGCTTTGGTTCTCAAAGAGTTACTGTTAGATCTTTGTCTCTGTGCAGGATGAGAGTTTTAGAGTATAAAGAATATGAATTAGAAAAAAAAGAATATGAATTATCTTCCCAAGTTGGCAGTTCACTTTTCAAAACAGTTTGTCTCTGTGCCTTTATTGAAGTTTCATATACTCCAGTGAATACCAACTTATTTAATCTAAAGAGTGTTGAATTATTTTTGTAATACTTACAATACTTTCAGGTGAGAAGAATAAAAAATTAAAGAAAATTGCAAATTACCCTCTCAGGAAGAATAGACAGTCAACTATTGGGGATGCATAATAGCAGTCTCTTTGAAAGTGGAGAGGAACGCTTGTCTGATCTTTAGAGGTCTCCTTCCACACTGTGTGTCCATGAGAAACACAGTGAAGAAGGTCTGGAGAATAAACAGGTAATCTTGAATAAGAGAACCAAGAGAAGCTGTCAAAGAGGCACATGTGTTTCAAGAACTGTTATGTGAAGTCACCTGCTTCATAAAGGCTTGCGGTAGAATGAAGGTGGTCTTAAATAAGTTTTACCATAACCAACCAAATACTTAGTCTTTTATTTAAAAAATGTCTATTTTAAAAAAGCTTACTCTCTCTTTTCTCTAGAAGGTTCTCAAAATATGCTGCTGCAAAAGCTGGTATGTTTTCTGGTTGCTCCCTCAGAATCTCACGTGTCAGGCCTTCAAGAAGATTCCCAAATCCTTGTGGAATTCGGTAATGGGTGTTGGAGAATGGAATCGACATCTCCTTGGGAAGAATTGCCTAGAGTACCTAGAGATTCATTAAAGAGCACTTATCTTTAAATTTTGTCTGATGTTAATTACATAATCACAACTATGAGGACAAAATATTTCTGAGACCCAAATTTCCTGGACTTCAACTTTTGTTTCTTTAAATATACTCTAAATCCATAATTTTCCCCCCAGAGAATTTTAAATTCTTCATTATGAATTAGAATATTACAAATATAGACTCATTCAATTGACTAAATCATTTTTAAAATATTATAAACCCCACAGTTTTTACTATGACGCTAAGTACTTTTTCTGTCTCTGTCTTCCTGTATTAAAAGATGTGGGTAGTTTTAACTATTCCAAAGTATTTAGAGAGAATGATTATTAAGAAAGCTAGTTTAACCGAATTCATTATCAATCGCGAGAAGACACAGTTTAAGGTCTAAAATTAAAAAAAAAAGTAGATTCTGTAAATTACTCCAACTTGTTGAATTAAATTTCACACTTATTTATTTTTCTTAGTTGGCACTTCTGAAGCCTGACCTATATGTCTTGAAGCACCTTTGCACTCTTGAATGGGGTTGAAGAGAGGAGGGAGAAGGTCATGGTTTTGAAATCCCAGGCTGCGAAGTTTTGGGATTCTTTTATTTTTGGTTTTGTCTCCACCAGGCCTTCTCTTCCTGTCTTAGAATGCAAGGCTAGAAGCCGGGCGCAGTGGTGCACGACTGTAATCCCAGCACTTGGGAGGCTGAGGTAGGAAGATCGCGAGTTCAAAGCCAGCCTCAGCAATGGCGAGGCACTTAGCAACTCAGCGAGACCCAGTCTCTAATAAAATACAAAAAAAGGGCTGGGGATGTGACCCTGTGGTCCAGTGCCCCTGAGTTCAATCTCCGGTACAAAACAAAACAACAACAACAACAACAACAAAAAAAAAAAACCCCACAAGGCTAGATTAAGATAGCTGCCAAGCACTGGGTTGGGCTACTGAATATGCAAAGAATATCCAGGGATCTGGCCTGTTTGTGAGTTAGTGCTGAATAGGGGTCCAGGTTGGGAGACAAAAGCGTTTAACGAGGGCCAAGTCCTCCCCCGAACTTTGTAGAGGAAACAGGAGATGAGATCTTCATCCAGGGGTTGTGAAAGGAGAGGTTAGACCCTGAAACAGGCTGGGGAGGGAGGGCGGATGGTGTGATCGGGACGTCGAGGACCTGTGATGGGCTGCCTTGGCTCCCAATCTGCTCCCGGGTCCCCAGAGTGTGTAGGGGATGCTGAGGGAATAAGAGAGACGAAGGTAAAAGGCGAGGTCTCTGTTGGAGAGCGAGTGGGGGAAACCGCCTCACCTCTGCTTTCTCTACGAGCTGGTGAGGCTGGTTCCGGTTGTTTTTTCTCGTTGCTGGGTAACCGTTTTTTTTTTTTTTTTTTCCTTCCCCCTAAACTACGGCGGCCCGGAGGGAGAGAACCGCGCCTCCCTCCGAGGCCGCGTTGGTTTCGCGGACTGATGGTCCTGGGGAGGGTGGGATAGGCCTCACAAGCCCCGCCCCTGCCCCGCCCCTGCCCCGCCCTCCGCCTTGGTGCACTTCCGGAATCCTGACCGACCGTCGCAAGCATGTTGGCCCCCGGGTCTGCGCTCCCGCTGATTCTGCCATTAATCCTCTTGGCCGACAGAAGTGCAGGTGAGGCGGCCCGCCTCGTTCGGACCCCTCAGGCGACTCAGACTGTGCCGGCTCCGAGGTCCCGATCCTTTGCGGGAACCCCCTCCGCGCCGGCCCTCTAGTCTGGGACCTATCGTTGGTCAGGGGAGGTCTTCTGCGACCCTGGCTGGCATGCAGGTGTTTGCTGGGCCCGAGTCCGAGCCCTTTCACTTTCTCTACTCCCACCCACTGTCCTTAACTTGCGTGGAGGAGGGGAAAGAGTTGGGTTTATCAGAGTGGGGAGGCTCAAATGTGCCTAGACCGAGGCCCTCAGGGGAACTGGAAGGAAGGGGGCGAAGCTAGTTAGAAACTATTGGGAAACAGGTGAATGAGTCATCCAAAACATTTCATCAGCTTCCCCCTCAGTGGTGCCTTTGGGGAGGCTGTGCATCAGGCTGGGTTCCTTGGGGGAATTAAATTTTACTCGTTTTAAGTGGTTATTAGGGCTAAGAAATACAACCCCCTCACTACCTCAGAATAATTTAAGGCTCAGTTTTGATTTCTGGTGCAGCTTAGAAATATTGGTGGTGGGATGATATACGTCGGGGAGGGGAGTGACTCAAATTGGCCATTGTGCAGGTCAGAGCCTACTACCTTGGGCTGGACCCTGGGTCACAACATGGAGAGACCAGAAAAGGGGATCTGTCTGCTAATACAAAGTAAAGTGATAGTGCTGAACTTTTTCCCCCTCCTTCAAACCATTCAAAGAGCAAGTTCCAAAGATCTCTGTTAAATGTAACTAAGATGGGAGAAAGATATGACTGCTGTTCTACTGAAGCACTTACAAAATACCCAGATTCACAGAGGCAGCATAGTGAATAGTTTTTAGAGTTCAATTAGTAGTACTCTGCTTGTCATTCCCTGATCCATCACCACTCAGTGACCCCTGGGAACCATCATATAAATTGGACAGAAGGTAAATAGAGTAGAGCCATTATTTTATTAATTTTTCTGTTAAGGGTTATCTTTAATATCAGTAACAATCTCCTTTGGATCATATCATTACATAACTTTCACTAACAATGACTGTATTTTTCATTCATTCATTCATGTTCTAAACTTCCCCTCCTTCTTACTTGGTTTCATGTCCTGAGGTCTTTTCTTTATATTATTCGAGGTGTAACAATGAAATGACCCATGAACTCCACCCAACATGAGAACTAAAATAGAGTTTTATTGAGCTAGTGTTTTCCTCCACAGTGCATCTGCAAGGTTTCCATAAGAAGTAACCACTATCCTAATTTTGTTAGTCTACTTGGTCTGTCTGTTCCCTGAATCACTCATTCCTGTTTTTTTTTTAATTTTTATATTTTATTTATTTTTCACTTCCACTCTCAAATGAAGGGAGAAATTAAAGAAAGAAATCAAATGTTAAATGTGTATTATGTTTGACTCAAAAGCAATTACAGTCTTGTTTTCTCATTCTTCTTTAGTCTACTGCTCAATTCCTTGGTCTTCATGTTCCACTATCTAATCAGGTTGGAATTTGAACCTTCTAAGCACAGAGAATTTGGTTTTTCCTTGATTTACCATAACTATCTTGAGTGTAGCAAAGTGGAAATTACAACAACTTTGGACTCAGGTGACTCAGTTTCTAGTAGTCCTCCCATAAACTACCTTGTGATTTAAGTCCAGTTGTCAAAGTTTAATATCTAGTGTCTTTAGCACTGTGCTTGCCACAGTAAGCTCCCTACTAGAATGTCAGCTCCTTGCTGATAAGGATTTTTATCTATTTTTTTTTCCACTGTTCTATCTCTGATTCTTAAAATAGTGCCTGGCACATGGTAAGCATCAATCAATAAATACATGTTGAATTAACAAATATGCAAGTTATTTTAAAAAATTGCTTAATTTATTTAGTGTTGCCGCCTGAAGCGATGGCCGCTTGGAGCAACGAAGCCACGGGAAGAAGTTCAGAGGCAAACTGGAAACAAACAGCTTTTTATTCTGATAACTTTTCTTTCTGGCTCTAACAACGACTAACACGCGCCACACACACCACCAAAAATGGCGCTGACCCGATCAGCAATCTCGGCCAAGTCACTCGAGATCCCGGGCCAAGTCCCTCGAGATCTCAGGTCAAGTCCCGTGAGACTACGGAAGGCAGCAATGCCCAAAACTCCATGGCCCATAGTCAACCGCAATTTAAGCCATCTCCCCAAACAGGGCTCCTACAATTTAGGTCTCTTGGTCAGTACCTTTTGATCAATAAATAACATGGTTCTAAAAAGGCTTTCTACCTCGAAAATTTTTAGCCCAGCATAATATAGCCATGCACAAAAATGTTCAGTAAGTGTGTGTTGGCGAACACAGACTGCCTTGAAAAGGTACTTCCCCAGTCTATGGGCTACTGGCTGCACACACAGATATGCAAATAGCAGCCAGTTCTCTTCACTCCATTTCTCTACTCCTACCCTCTCTCTACTTAGCTCTTATTTATGCTTTTCATTTTTGGTTTTTGTTCCATGTGAAGTACCTACTCAAGACAGGGCCCTCCCACACTTGTGCCTCCCCCTTCCCTCAGCAGGCAGCCAACCTGCTTATGCAATTCTGTGGTGTTGTGGTCTCTTAGAGTGTTTTGCTCATGGCAGCTGTTATTTGCAGCCTGTTAGGCTTTCTGGGTGATCTATGATTGTCACATTGGTATCATGATCAAACTAGCTCATGAGGGTAGGGGTGAGGTGCATGAGCACTAGCTGAGGACTTTTAAGGGATTGGACTGTTATTCCAAGAGCAGTATAAATAGGCCACCAAGCTTGTGTAGGAGGCCCCATTAGCTGTACTGCTGTTAAGTGTAACCTAAGGGGCCCATCATCATTTGTAGCTTCCAGGGAGGAAAACATCAGCTTTGTTAATTCTGATTCTTTTTCTGCTTATTATTTTTGTTTAAAACCCTTAAACTTAATTTTGTAAATTTTTTTTTTTTTTTTTTTTTTTTGGTACCAGGGATTGAACTCAGGGGCACTTGACCTCTGGGCCACATCCCCAGCCCTTTTTTGTATTTTATTTAGAGACAGGGTCTCACTGAGTTGCTAAGTGCCTCGCCATTGCTGAGGCTGGCTTTGAACTCACGATCCTCCTGCCTCAGCCTCCCAAAGTGCTGGGATTACAGGCGTGCGCCACCGCGCCCGGCTGTAAATTATTTTCTTTTAGGGACTTCTTTTGTTCTGTTTTGTTCAGACAAATTGGGACATAAGTTTTATTAGTTTCCATGTTAAAATTTTGATGATTAACTCACTGAGATCATTTGGATTTTATTAAAAACTACTTCGATATAGGCTGGAAGTTAAAAATAGGAGTGATCTTGTTAAAGTGAGTTCTTATTCAGTCTTGTTAGTGACTCTAGAATAGAATCCAGTTTTAATTGTGATTTCTCTTTTCTTTTTATATAATTAAGGTTGTGAAATGGGCAAAATTGTAACAAAAGATCTTTCTTTTTTTTTTTTTTTTTGGTACCGGGGATTGAACTCAGGGGCACTTGACCACTGGGCCACATCTCCAGTCCTTTTTTTTTGTATTTTATTAGAGACAGGGTCTCACTGAGTTGTTAAGTGCCTCGCCATTGCTGAGGCTGGCTTTGAACTCGAAATCCTCCTGCCTCAGCCTCCCAAGTGCTGGGATTACAGGCGTGCGCCACCACTCCCGGCTCAAAAGACCTTTCTTTAGGCAATTTGACCTTTTGTCTCTCACTGACCTTATTTTTGTGTCTCTCAATTTATCTGAATTTACCTGAGAAAGAAGCAGACTTTTCAAAAATATTCATAAATGCAGTACTGGGGGTTGTAAAAAAACCATAACAAGGGGAATTTATTTGAAGGAAATTAACATTGGTAAGAGGTAAAGGGTGGGGGATATTAGAGAAGCTATGTTGGAGACAGAACTGCTTCTTTATTCCCAGCTACTGGGAGTAGGTATAGTAATGGAAAGTCAGGGAAGGAAGTGGTTTATTTTTCTTATAAACACCATCTGTGGGGTGTATGAAAGGAGCATTTTAATGATTTGTGGGGAGAAGGTCAAGTATTAGGGCCTAGTTTGAGAGCAAAGGAAGATCAAGAACTCTGAATGGGAGAGAAGGAAAAGAGGCTGTGGTACACTGGTTTTCTTAAAAGGTCAATCTTGTACTCTGATATATATTGTTGGGAACTGTTCTTGTTATAGTGCTTACTTAACTAGGAGGAATAAGACCTAGTTTTAGAAGATTAAAAGGTTTGAATATACTTGAATTCTTTGGTATAGGCTGTATTTTCGTTTCTATTTTATTTGATCCAGTTGGTGTTGAATCTCCCTGATAATGTACCGGTTTGCTGAATTTTTTAGGTGTTGGTTTTCGCTTTGCTTCATACATCGATAATTACATGGTGCTGCAGAAGGAGCCTGCAGGAGCAGTGATCTGGGGCTTTGGTATACCTGGAGCCATAGTGACAGTGACCTTGTACCAAGGTCAAGAAACCAATATGAAGAAAGTGACCCATGTGAGAGGTAAGGCAGCATATCCTCTGTTCAGCTATTGTCTTCTTCTGCCACCTGCTGGATTATCGGAAAATGAATGTTTATGCTCCAGCCTAGGTCCTCCATCCATCCATCCATCCATCCATCCTTTCATCAATGTTATTTGAGTACTTACTATGTGGTAGGAACCGAGAATACAGAGAAAAATAAGGCTGAAAATCCCTGTTATCACAGAACTTGTGGAACAATACAAATTGATAGCAAGTCATATAGTGCTGTGAGGAATGTTTTGATGAAGATGTATACAGGGCTGTCATGGAATATAGAAGAGAAACATCTAACCCTGGTACTACGGAGGTGTGGTTAGGAAGCTTGGTTCTGGAATTCCCTGTCTGGGTTTGGGTCTGACTCTTGTCATTTAATGACTCTATAGTCCTCAGACATGCTATTAAAAAGCTGTGTCATGGTTTCTTTATATGTGAAATGGAGAGAGTCACAGTACTTATTGGATTATTTTGAGGATAAAATGAATTAATACATGTAAATTACTTAGAACAGTGCCTGGCAATTAAATATAACAATTAAAATATACTTGTGACAAGTACTGAGTAAGCTTTAGTAGTCATTACTGTTATTATTACTACTACTGTTATTATTTAGTTGGCACTTAAAAGATGAGTAGGGCAGACCAGACAGAGGGAGTAGCTGGGGCAAAGGCATGGAGGTATGAGTGGAGGTGAGTCATTGGAGAAGTGCCAGGCAGATGGGTAAGTGATTGGTGGAGGATAATAGGATAATAGGAGATTGGGAAAGTGAGGTGGGGAGGTAGGGAGGCTTGTTTGTCTTTGCTAATTAGTAGATTCTCTACTTCAGATCAATTGATTTTATGCAGCAAAATAACCTGATCAAATTGGTATTTTAGAAAGATCCCTTTGGCAATACTGTAGAAGGTGGATTGGAGATCAGTAAGATAGGTAGCATTGGTGGGACTTGTTAGCATGTTATTATATTATCCAGCCAATACAAGGTGAGGGCTTGACCCAAAAAAGTAGCCATGAGGATTGATGGTCAAAAGGATGAGAATTAGCAGCTTTTATAAGTAGGGAGATATTATAAAGAGGTCTCTTTCTAGAGGAGATGAAGATATAGAAGACAGTGTGGATGAAGCAAAGATAGAAGTTGCTCGATGCAGGATGGTGTGCTCAGGGCTGGGACTTATGAGCCTGGGAATGTGGAAGTGACAGTGACCTAGGTAAAAGACTACTGCGGGTAGCAGGTGTTGGAGTTAACATACGAATTGGTGGTTTGAGCAGTTAAAATATACATGTGACAGGGAAGCTGGTGGAAATTTTTTGCCCCTATAAATAAGGATGGCCTTGTTAGTTTTGTCAGTATACAGAACTGATGATCTAATACAGAGTATACCAGACCCAGTGTTGTTGTCTTCATATTCCAGCAAATTTTCTTTCAGCGTGCATTGAAAATACTGCATGCCAGGCATAGATGCAAGGTAAGAACTTCTAGCTCTTGGATTTTTAAAGATTTTTTTAAGGTAATACTGTTGTTGGGTGAAACTAAGAGACCTGAAAGGGAAGCTTCAGCTAATTGAGACATGGTTGTCTGTTGATCTAAATGCTACTGGTAACATAGGATATGCTGAAAATGAAGAATTCCAGGACTATTGCTTTCTGTTGGTGCTTTGTTCCTCTCAGAAATGAGCAGCAATGTGTGCAAATAGTGGCCCTCTCAGTAAATGACACTGATTTTGGTTTAAAAATAAGAAATGGGGTTTTGTTGGTGCTAATAGTGTTACCAATATGTATTCAGGAGACAGAGACTACATAATACTGTAGAGATAGATACAGAGAGCACATGATATTATATAGCATTTCAGTTTTAAAGATTGTTCTTCTGTGTTATTTTTAGAGTTTTTACCCCCTTCATGCCTGTTTCAGGGCTTATATCTGAGGTGGGCACAGATGAAGCTGGCAGGTAGGTGGTGATGGGAAGGCATAAAATGTAATCATTCAGAGATGAACTTCCTTTTTTCTTTATAGTGATTGCAAACCTGCTAATTTACCTTAATTTCAATTCTATAAACATCTGTCAAGGGTGTAGTGCATATAAAACACTGTCATAGAAACCATAGGAAAATACAAAGCAGGATGCAAACAGTGCCCATCCCTCAGAAGCTCATTCTCTCATGTTGTCCTTTCATATTTTAGTGGTTTAGGCTCAAATAATGCTCCAGTTGCTTCACTGTAAAGTTTTTTTTTTTTTGAGTTAAAATAACCAGCAGAACTTAAGGGAATCAAGGGATTCATGAACTGTTGATGATAATTTCACAGGAAAAGGGACTGGTGTTATTGGTGGTGGTGGTGGTAGATCAGTTTATCAGCATTCCCACATTACTTGGTAGAGAATAAAGGTACTTTAATTTATAGAGGTCAGAAAACCTCTTTCAATGGGAATCTTTCTCTGTTTTGCCCATGAAGCAAATGAATAAAGTATTATTTGGAATAAGGAAGGTAGACATGTAAGAAAATTCATAGTGCAGACAAAAAACTGCCCCTCAAAAGAGACACTACAAGGGATATTGAACAGATGGATTCTATTTAAAAAAAATTTTTTTTTGCACTGGGGATTAAACTCGGGGGCACTTGACCACTGAGCTACTTCCCCAGCCCTATTTTTTTGTATTTTATTTAGAGACAGGGTCTCACTGAGTTGCTCAGCACACCTTGCTTTTGCTGAGGCTGGTTTTGAACTCACAATCCTCCTGCCTCACCCTTTGGAGCTGCTGGGATTACAGGTGTGCCTGGCTTCTGATGAGGACTCTAGGATTTTCTGTCAGAGTACCTTAATTTCTCACTTGTATACCTCTTACATTTTACCTATACTTATTACCTGCAATTCCCTAGGGACCCAGAACAAAGTGGAGTTTAACAACGTGTAGGTTTTTGTCCAGCAGACTGACACTTGAGCATTGGGAAAATAAAAATCTGAAGGCTGATCCAAATATGGTCACTTACTGGGTCTGTTCAAACCATGTTGTCAAGTAATGCGGACACAAGGAATAAGGGAGAATAGGTATATTAGCTCACTTTAACAAACATAGCAGGGTGTGTGTGTGTGTGTCTGTGTGTGTATGCAGGTGATAAAATGAGGGTGTATTTGTCATCATGACTGAGGAAAATAGATGAATTTTCTCTTAGAAAAACACAAAAAAAGCCAACACCCCCTCCCTACCCCTGCTTGCAGTGGTAACATGCATAACTAATTTTTTATATTACATAATAAATTACCACAAACTTAGGTGCTTAAAATAGTGCACCTTCACTATCTCACAATTTCTGTATGTCTATGATCTGGCCATGGTCTAGCTATGTTTTCAGCTCAGGTCTCACTAGGCTGAAGTCAAGACCAGGCTGTGTTCTCAGCTGGAGGTGTGACTATTGAGTGATCTAGGTCCAAGCTCCCCTAGGTTGTTGGCAGAATTAATTTCCTTGAGGGGTAGACTTCATGGCAGCATCTCTGCTGCTTCAAATCTCTGACCTCTGAACTCTATAGTAATGGTCCATCTTGGTAAGTCTGGCCTACCCAGGATAATTTCCCCTTTTATTCACTGAAAGTCAACTGATTAGGGACTTTAATCACATCTGCAAAATCCCTTCACCTTTTCTATATAATCTAATCTAATCACAATAGTGACATCTCATCTTTGCTGTTTTCTGTTGGTTGAAAGTAAATCACAGATTCTCTTTCCTCTTGAAGGGAGGGGATAATATAAGTCTGTGACTTTGGAGGTCATTCTAAGGGGTGTCAACCACAGCATGCTGTAGTCTAAGTAACTTGCATGAGTAGTTTTATTGAAAGAAAAGTATTTAAGCTCTGGCTATTTTTTTGTATTCATATTTGGTTGTATTGGATTTGAAATTCAGGTCATAGAGTAAATGTAGGTAAATAAGGGATGGTTTAGGCAGTAAACCTTCTTCACCTTCAGGCCTCTTCCAAAAACCACTGAACCATTTTGCAGTTGGTGAAGATCCAGGGTTCTGTGAGGAACAGTGAATAGGGCTGCTTCTTTCAGCTCTAGGTTTTTCCCTTTTGGGAAGTCAAAGGTCATGGACAATTTTTCCTTTTCTCTTTCTTGGCATCTGAGATTTTGGTACAATAACCTTCAAAACAATTAACATCTGATGTGAATAACAAAGAGAAAAAGCAAGAAAGCACTTTATGACTAATCATGACTCTGGGCAAATTATGTTCATTTTTTCCCTTTGATTGTTTGCTCTTCTTATGTTGAAGTTGCAATTAACTGGGGAGATGGAGAGAAAGTGCAGATTACATAGTTCTTTACTTATGTCCTTGGCTAGAATATGAAGAGCAACCGTAAGAAATAGGCCACCAAATATGCTGTTATGCATGAAAACATAAAGCCCTAGTCAAATTGCATGGCTTTCTCATCAGTGTAACCTGGGACTGGGGTTTATTTTCTGACATTTACTTGATGGAGTGCCAGGCTCATGGTAAGCACTCTTAAGTAGCTGTATAATGAAGAAAGGAAATTAATCTTTCTAGATGGTAGAAGAAAAAATGCAAAGGAACAGAGATTTAAATGCAACAAAAATGAGAATTTATAGATACCTGGCCAGGATTGGTAAAGGAGGTTACAAGATAGCAAGTGTTTAGGATCCTGAAGGAGGAACTAGACCAACTAAGGCTCAGAAAGCCTATCAGGATCAGCAGAAAGTCAGCTGGATGGTGAACTTGGCATGTGGTAATGGTGAGCTCTTTGTGGTCAGTTGATCAGTTTTATTATTTGTACTCAAGCTGGTGGGCTTGATGGTCAGTGTAGCTTCTAAAACCTCATAACTGGAGTTTACTGGCCTACAGTAAGCTCCTCTTTAGCTAACTAGTCCTGAACTAACAATCCAAGGGCCAATCAGCTCTCCTTGTGAAACATGGGGGCTTTTGAACAGAAGGAAATCCTCTGGGGTCTTTGAAGAAGTCAAAAGCAGATTTCTCTGGGCTCAGGTCTTAATGCCATTTTCTCCTCAGGCTTTCCCATCAGGAAGCCCACCCTCCAGCTATATTAGGTTGATGATGTTGTCATGTTTTACTCAAATTGTTCATACTCCCATTCCCTTACAGTCTTTTCATTCTTGGGCAGTAAAACTTTTCAGAAGTTCTGGTAAGGGTAGTTTTCTTCACCTGCCATGTGGCCTGGATTGACGCTAAGGATAAATCCCTAATTAATAGTAGTGACTAGGAATATGTTGTATAGTAGTAGAAGGCTAAGAAATAGTCCTATCCTGGATTTTCTGGGGATTGACCCCATCACCTTATATGAGTAACACTGGTGGCAGAAGGACAGAGTTTTAGTGAGATATGTCAGTACAGGAAGCCTGGAAAGACCTTGGCAAGACTATTAGGACAGATTGGAGCGTCTGCCTGCTCAGAAGTGTAAGCCATATGGAGCATATCACACCTGTGCGACACAATCTGTACTAGCTGCCCACTGTTTCCAAAACAGTGATTTTTCTGGTTTAGGTGAATTATACATTTAATATGTTGGTGTCTGGCTACTAGTGATAGAAAAACAATTGTGAACATTTGGTCCTGGGCTTAATTGACCTTCTAGAGATGGGAGTTGCAAGTTTTGTGGATTATGCTTTAGAGAGGAGCAAATATGCACCTTTTCACTGATACCTTGGGGGTTTTTGGACATTTCTTCCAGGAAAGTAGTCCTTTATGGTTTTAGGCTTTAATAATCTCCTTATATATGCATGTGGGCATTTTGTGTTTCTGCTTAGTTCTTGCTGATTACAAAGAACTGCACAGTGTCTGGCACATAGTAGGCACTCGGATGGTATTTTTATAATTATTATTTCTCATGGATTGGGTATAATAACTTCAGAATGTTCTTTCCAGTTTTTACCATTCTTTTCCTTCACATTAACACTGATTGGATGGGTATTACAAATCAGTTCATATTCTTTGAAAAAATTTTTATTTTAAATTGTTCATTTCTCTATTTTTGTACTCTCATTTCTTCAACTCTGCTTATTGTTTGATTCTTTTGGGCATGATTTTGTTATTTTGAAGGTATTTTCCTAAATCTCTGAGTGTGATGTTGGCAGTGGTGACCCCTGCAGTGTGTTTGAGAAGTAGGAAGATGGTGGTGGTGGTGTTTCTAAGTAAAAAGCTATGATTGTCTGAAATAGGGTTTTGGATAGCTTCTCAGCTCCTTAATTGAGTTCAAACATCTTAAGTTTTGTAAATGACTCTGAAAATATTTAATTGGACAAATCAAAATATTTTTTCACAGATTAATTTGTATGTCTTCTATTGCTTTCTTATTGCTGCATTGTAATTATACATAATATTGGCTTCATCATATCATTCATACTTGCATGCAACATGACTTGATCAATCTCATATATAATTCACACATGGTAAATTCACACATGGACATAGCATAGTTTGGTAGATCTCATTTCATGTCCTTCCCTTCTCCCATCATCTCAATTCCCTTCCTCTACACTACTGGTTTCCTATTTTCATCCATTGATTTAAAAAATAATTTAAAAATTTTTTATTCGAACTTGTTGTATATATAAGAATAGCATGCATTACAACTCATAAATCATATATAGAACACCTTTTTACATAACACTGTATACAAAGTATATTCATAATATTCATGTCTTCAATCATGCATTTAAGATACTGATATCCATTTCATTCTACCATCTTTTCTTCTTCTTTTTTTTCCCCTTCATACCCCCTTTCTTCATCCCTTCCCCTCCCTCCCCATTGACTTTTCTAGTGTTCCTCTAATCCTCCTATGTTCCCTGACCCAACCCCACTGTGACTCAGCCTACTTATATCAGAGAAAACATTCGGTATTTGAAATTTTTTAAAATATTTATTTATTTACTTTAGTTGTACACAATGCAATGCATTTATGTTTACGTGGTGCTGAGGATTGAATCCGGGCCGCGCACGTGTGAGGCAAGCGCTCCGCCGCTGAGCCACAACCCCAGCCCTGGTATTTGGATTTTTGAGATTGGCTGACTTCACTTAGCATTATATTCTCCACCTTCATCCATTTATCTGCAAATGCCATTATTTTATTCTCTTTAATTGCTGAGTAATATTCCATTGTGTATATATACCACATTTTCTTTATCCACTCATCTACTGAGGGGCATCTAGGTTGGTTCCACAACCTAGCTATTGTGAATTGTGCTGCTATAAACATTGATGTGGCTGTAATATGCTGCTTTTAAGTCCTTTGGGAGTAGACCCAGGAGTGGTCATCCCATTGATTTTTTTTTTTAAAATATTTATTTATTTGCTTTAGTTGTACACAATGCAATGCATTTATGTTTACATGGTGCTAAGGATCGAACCCGGGCTGCGCACGTGCAAGGCGAGTGCTCTGCTGCTGAGCCACAACCCCAGTCCCTGATTTTTTTTTAAAAATATTTATTTATTTGCTTTAGTTGTACACAATGTGTTTTTATTTTTACATGGTGCTGAGGATCGAACCCGGGTTACGCGTGTGCTAGGCGAGCGCTTTACTGCTGAGCCACAATCCCAGCCCCCCCATTGATTTTTGACGAATCAATTTCTTCATGCACCTGTTTGTAGGAAAACCCAGCACCACTGATGGTATTAATTGTTGTTAGGAACATAAGAGGAGATGGGGGTTGATAACAAGAGTGATTGCACTATAAGGGAAGTTTCAGATTATAAGTGATTTTTCTCTAATCTGTGCTCATTTTTTTTTTTTTTTTTTTTTTTTTTTTTTTTGTGGTACTAGGGATTGAACTCCCAAGGGGCACTTGACCACTGGGCCACATCCCCAGCCCTTTTTTGTATTTTATTTCAGAGACAGGGTCTCACTAAGTTGCTAAGTGCCTCGCCATTGCTGAGGCTGGCTTTGAACTCGCGATTCTCCTGTCTCAGCCTCCCAAAGTGCTGGGATTACGGGCGTGCGCCACCGCGCCCGGCTCTGTGCTCATATTTGATTGGATAATTACAAGTTAGTTTGTGGTGCAGAGAAAAGAGTAGATTATATTAGTATTGACAGTTGGATAGTGTAACAAGAATTTCTGTTTTCTGTTTTTTTTTTTTTTTACTAAATTCCCTTGAATTTTAATCTGTGTATATTTTTGTCTGTCCTCATTTAGGATTATAACTGGGCAACTTATTTTTCTTGTAAATGCTTCAGTTAAAAATAAGAAGGGATTGGTACAGATTAAGGATAAAAATACTGCTGCTTTGTCAGTTCCATTCTTTTTTTCTGAAATATGGCCAATCTTTATAGCTTTGAATACAGTTTATCACAGAGACTGGGAATAGCTATAAATGAGTATAACCGGGCTTTAATTTCATTTGGAGTGATTGATTGATTAATTCCTTGGAGACCTGTTGTTATTTCAGCACCCTCTAATACCTGGATGGTGGTACTGGATCCTATGAAGCCTGGTGGACCTTTTGAAATGATGGCACAACAGACATTTGAGACAAGAATTTTTACCTTGAAAGTCCATGATATCTTATTTGGAGATGTCTGGCTTTGCAGTGGGCAGAGTAACATGCAGATGACTGTATTACAGGTAATATTCCAGAGTCTGCAAAAATAAATAATGTTGATGATAAAGAAAAAGAAGGAAGAGAAGGGTGCAAGAAGGAGAAGGAAGGCCATTTCTATTTATTAAGTATTTACCATGTGTCAAGATCTGTTCTAAGTGCCTTCATGTATTAATTAATTTTAACAACCTTAATAGGTAAGTTATTGATTAAATTGGCAGTAATTGATTGGCACTAATATGTTTCTATGCTTTGTTTGCTTTAATAGGTTAAGAACTTGGAAATGTTAGTGTTTTCCCTTCCTCTTTTTTCCAATCTGAATTTCTTTTCCAGTTTATTTTTATTTTTTTGTTTTTTTTCATTATCCACTTTCCCATCTTTGAGACATATTTAAATTTGAGTTTTAAAATCTCTAAAATTAGATCATGATCTCAATTCAGTTCTCTTTAAAATTTTTTTATTTGAGTCCTTTCAGGTTAGAATTTCTTTTTTCTTCCCTAGCTTCTATTCCTTATAGTTTCTTCTTCCATGGCTTTTTATTTTTTTTTTTAAACCTATTACTAAATAATGCTACTAGAAAAGATCTCACCCTGGACATATCTACTTGATTTCATCATCTGTTTTCTAATTCAGAATCTAAATTCTTATATTTTCCTAACCAATATTTTATTTTTTATTACTTCTTGCCTTACTTAAATATATGGAAAACTTTTGAATTGAAATGCTTATTAAACTGGACTTTGACTGGACTCTTAGTTTAGGTCAATGGACATAAAATTGAAATTTTATCTCTTGATAGAAAGCATGATTTTGTATAGAGGAATTACTGTTAACTCATTGAGGAAAACAGTAATTTCCTTAATGCTCTAATTACAGTTTCATGTTTGCACGGAAAGGCATGGACCAGATCTGTTTGTATCTATATAGTCACTTTCTCAATAGCAGTCTATGCCAAGGAATCCCATCCCATTTTCTGTCAAGCTAAATCAGATCTTGATTGTTACGAGTAAACACATTCTTTCTGCCTAGAATTTACTCTTCAGCATCTTCTGTACTAAGCTAGGGTTGTGAGCTCTGAGATGTAGGGGGAAAAAAAAAGATTCCATCTGTAATATCCAAGTGTTAATTTTTAATTTTAAACCATGTACTAGGTTTGCAAGACAGAATTTTAGGTGCTGATGGTATTGAAAGCCAAGTTTTCTAGCCTCTTAACAGTCTGTAGAATCTTACTTTTTTTTGATTAGAAGGATCCATGACTCCCCCTTTATTCCTTTTGCTTCTTTCCCCCCTACAGACCCCCACCCCCAACACATGCATGCACACTCAAGCTTGCATCAAACATTGCCTTTCTTTTCCTCCCTCCCATGTGACTTTTCTGAGGAGGTAAAATTCTCACTATAACCTACCACTTTTCACATTCAAAGAAGGAAATGGCAGATTGTATGCCCATCTTGTTGTTAGGGTAAAGTGGAATTTTAAAATTGAATGTTATTTATAACACTGAGTGAGATGTTTATAAATGGAGAAAAATCTAAATGTTCATCTGTTGCCTCCTAAGTCAGGGTAGGTCTTAAGACTTGGATATTTCTTGTTAGGCTTAGAAAAAGATGGCCAATATCAATTTCTCTGTACCTTGTCACTCCCCACATTCTTACTTTACCAGCAGAGAAATTAAAATCTAGAAGGGAAGGACTGGTACTATATCTCAATAAAAGATTCCCAGGAGTTTTGATGACTGGCATCTTTATATTTATTATGCTGTAGTAGAATATAAAGTAACTTACAGAATCTCCAAATTCTTTTAAGTCAGTAATTTTCTCTGTGTCCTTCACGTGCATGCATGTTTGTGCACACACACATTCACATATGCACGCTCTCACATGCATGCCTTGCTCCCCCATGCAGACCCCATGCCAAGATCCTCTGAGGAAATAGATTCTTGACGCGCCTTCATTAATTCAAGAATGTGGTATAAAGGTTACAAAATGAACACCAGTGAGCAGCTGCTTTGATGGCGAATGGTTTGGTCCCTGGAGAGGTAGCAGTGCTCTCCCTCAGCCTCAGCAGCGTTAATGACTTCAAATACCTTGGTCTTCATTTACATCCTCATTTAAATACTTGGTAGAAAAATAATTACACTGAGGTGTTTGATGAGATGAAATCTGATCTCAGCAGATGGAGTAAGGCTTCCCCTTTCATCAGCAGGGAAACCAAGTGTCATTTAAATGAAAATCTTCCTGAAATCTCTTTATTCCTAAGTTTGCTGCCAATATCCCTGAGGAAATGCTTCCATCAAAAGGCCTAGTAATATTGGGAAAGGCTACCAGTTTCAGAAGTAATTGTCATCGGATACAGCAGGAAAATTTTTCCCATCCCCATTTTTGTTAACACTTTCTGTGGTTTTCAAGTTCTGGCTTGAAATAATACACAAGTGTGAGTTTGAAAATGGAAGTTTTCCAGGCAATGTTTTGATCCAGTTCCATGTGCTGGTAACAATACAGGAGAATGCCAGCCACTCTGACTCCATTGGCCTGGCAGTACACTAATCGTTAGCAATGAGTCTAAAAGACAAGTAGCATGTTCTCCCATGCTCCCTCCCCAAGCTGGCATCTCATTGCCATGAGGCGCATGAGTTCCCAGCCAGTGCGGAAGCTAGTGTGGGTGGAGAGGATGAAAGCAGTTTCATCCACTGTTTCCATGGAAGCAACATATGATCCTTCGTGCTTAGTGCAGAACTGAATTTCAAGGGAGGAGACATTTTTACAGGTACTTGCTTCTGAAAAATAATTTCCCTGCCAGAATATACTGTGAGTGCATTAGCCTGTTTTTACTCTTGAATGTTTATTTCACATTAACCTTGCCAGGCAAGATCCTGAAGAAATAGGCCTGGATTTCCTGTGGAATTTTCCTGAGACTGTGTATAATCTGTCCTGAAAGTAGGAAGACCAGTTACCTGGACAGGCTGGAGCTGCTGCTACCCAGAAGGCATTTCAGGCCAGGGTTCCCATTGTGACCAAAAGAGCCATTTCATTTGCATCTGGCCATCTCATTGGCCAGAGTAGACTCAGTGGCAAGTCAAAAGATGATTCCAGGGGCAGCATATTTCAATGAAATTCTCTGTGGGGGTACTCTGGCTGCTCCATCATTTCTTTTCTACTGTGGGCTGGAGGGCCAGCTGTATTCTCCATGGTGGGTGGGAGGGAGAGCGAGCCAGCTGCACACTCTGTGGCTGGAGGCCAATGGAAACTATCCCAGCCTTCTGTGGTGCTTGTTGTGGCCTTCCAGACTCAGCTGGAGTGCCTGTTCCCTGGGGCTAATGGTAACCAGGCTTCCTCCTGCTCCTTTGGCCCTTTGTTTTAGGAGAAGCAGGATTTGTCTAGGGGGATTAGGAAGACTCAAGAGAAAATACATAACTGAAAAAGCGAAGCAAGATATTGCCTACCTGTTCTTTTTAAAATAAAAGAAAATCTTAACTAAAAAGTCAGGATTTAAGGAAGTGGTATGCATACCTCATAGAGGAATGAAGTTTAATAGGACTAATGAATAAACTACTCAATGTAGTGCACATATTCTTGTCCAGAAAAGCCCTAAGCCACTCCTATCATATTTTTGGTAACTGATGAGGATTCATAAATGATTTAGGAAAACATGATATATCTTTGGACTACCTTCTATGTTTAAATTCTTGGGACTGTTCCGAGCTGTTACCCTGAACACCACCTTTCAGGTTGCCATGCCCCTATGCTTTTCTCTGGTGATTTAGCAGAACAAGATGAGAATGTATGCACTGTGAGACTAATTCCAGTATGTTTCAGCTACCACTTTTCAGGTGTGTTTCTTTTGAATACACTTGTCTTGGATGATATGGATTACATAAATCTATCTCCCCGTGGCCTTTTTGGCTCCACATAGGCTCTCTAAGCACCATTTAAAAAAAAAGAAGTTACTTGCCATGGCTTTCCATTATAAGATAATTTTTCAGAGCAGAAGTTTTTTAGTTTCAAAATATCATAGTGGTCTCTACTTGCTAGTCAATATTCTTTAGCCTAAAGTACTGTATACCCCCTCTTGTCTATCATAGACCTTCTTCCTAAGATCACAGGGTTCATTACATTCAAATCCTCTTTGGAACATGATTCATCATGGTCTCTTTTAGTCAAAGTGGATCAAGGTGGTTCAGTCTAGCTCATTACCAGTTTTGGTTATTTCATTTAATCTCAGTATAGTGAAGGCTCAGAAGGAACTCAGTGGGTTGGAAGTATTTCCTAAGAGGCGGCAGGCCAGTTCAACACCCACTAGGTTAAATAATATTTCAATTTCTCTTCTAGATATTTAATGCTACAAGGGAGCTGTCCAATGCTGCTGCCTATCAGTCTGTTCGCATTCTCTCTGTCTCACTCATTCAGGCAGAGCAGGAGCTGGAGGACCTTGATGCAGTTGACTTGCCATGGTCTAAACCTACCTCCGGTATGTGAGCACTTCAGTATGTACTGTATATTAAATGATGGGTCACTGCTTTAAGTGGAATTTTTTTTTTTTTTTTTTTTTTTTTTTTTGGTACTGGGGATTGAACTCAGGGGCCCTGGACTTCTGGGCCACATCCCCAGCCCTTTTTTGTATTTTATTAGAGACAGGGTCTCACTGAGTTGCTAAGTGCCTCGCCATTGCTGAGGCTGGCTTTGAACTCGTGATCCTCCTGCCTCAGCCTCCCAAATGCTGGGATTACAGGTGTGTGCCACCATGCCCGGCTTTAAGTGGAATCTTAAAGTAACATTGAGTTGAACAAATTGCCCCAGTGTGGTTCTTATCTATTATTACTGAATTATCCTATTATTTATTTGTTACTGATTCTTCATCCCATTCCTGATGGTCACTGTTTCACATGTTTTTTTCCCCAGGACTCCAAAAGACCTTTTCCTTGAGGAAAAGACTCTTCCTTCAATTTCAGTGAAAATATTGAGGCTATTCAGCATGAGCTGTGCTAGTATCTCTCTCTATTGCCTTGAACCTCTGTATTCTCTTCTCTTCCTTCTTTTCTGTGTCTAAGGACAATTGACTGGTATCCTTTCAGGGCTAATTCTGATGGCTCTTACTTCTTCTAGGGCCTTCTCTTATCCCTTAGGCTCAGTTCTCTCCCCCACTGTCTATTCAGCACAGAATCTTTTATTTCATGCCTTCTCGGTATCAAGCTCTGTGCTAGTCCCCAAGGACACAACAGTGACTAATATGGACACATAATCTCTGCTTATAGAGTGTAGACTTTTATTCTAACAAAGTTGAACATAACAAACACCCTTCTCATAAAGCCTCATTTCTCTGCTTTGTTATAACTTTCTAGAACATCTTTTGTTTTCATTCTTTTCACAACCTTGCCATGGTTCCTTTGTAATCTGGTTTCTGCTTCCACCTTAACAATTTGTTCAACTCAAGGTTACTACTCTTCTCATTCTGAACTCCATAGACATCTGTGGCATTCAACTCTGTGGACCACCCCTGCTAGAAACTGCATGTTCCTCCTAGCTTGCATGGTACTTCCTTTTCTTATTTCATCTCTATCATCTTTCTCCCTATTCTTTGCTTTTCTAATACCTTCCTTCAAATATGATTCCTGTGTTCTTTCTAGGTCCTTTTCTTTGTCCGTATATGCTTTACCTTGGTGACCTCAGTTTCTCCTACATTTTCAAGAGTTAATGTATTCAGCAAATATCTGAGTGCCCACTATGGGTGAGGAACTGTTTTAAATTGCTGTGGGTGTAGTGGTCAATAAAATAGACAAGAACACCCGAACTTATGGTACTTAAGTCTAGTGTGAGGGGATATGGAAAATGAATAGTTAGTAAATCACATGTAGTATCTGATGGTATTCTGTCTCACACTGTCTGAACTCTCCCTATAAGAGCTCTGGAGCAGAACTGATTCAGGTTAATTTTTGGATAAATTTTTTGCTTTATGAACTCTTATTATGTGTTATCTGAAACTCAGGAATCATTTCCTTTTGCTCTCTGAACTCAGAGACTGAATAAATTTGGACATCATAGGATAGATTAGATGATTATGTGTGCTAGTGAGACAAAAGTAAATTAACAAAACACACCAGGGAAAGGAGGCCATATGGAAGGATTGGTAGGGAAGGTTAGGTTGGGATGGGGTAGTGCTTGCAATTTTGAGTGGCCAGGGGACTCCCAATTGAAAAAAGGTGACATTTCAGTAATAACCTCAAAGAGGCAATGTGGATCTCAGGGGAAGAGCATAGTGGGTCAAGTCTCTCCCACATTTAGAATCTTTTCTTCCTCTTTTGTTGGCACATTGCTCTGACTTTAAGGACTCATGTAATTAGATTTGACCCAACTGGTTGATCCAGGATACTCTCCCTGTCTCAGTTTCCTTAACCCTAATCACATCTACAGAGTCCTTCAGCCATGGGAGAGTACACATTTGCAGGTTCCAGGGATTAGGCTGTACACGTTTGTGGTTCTTTTCTGCTTGCCATGCATTGTTGCCGCCTGAAGCGCTTGGAGTAACGGAGCCGCGGGAAGAACTTCAGAAGCAAACTGGAGACAAACAGCTTTTTATTCTGGTAACTTTTCTCTCTGGTTCTAACAACAACTAACACACGCCAAACACACCACTAAAATGGCGCTGACCCGATCAGCAATTTCGGCCAAGTCACTCGAGATCCCGCAACAAATCCCGTGAGACTACGGGTGGCGACAATGGCCAAATCTCCACGGCTCATAGTCAACTGCAATTCAAGTCAATCCCCAA
This sequence comes from Tamias sibiricus, assembly GCA_025594165.1. Lineage (NCBI taxonomy): Eukaryota > Metazoa > Chordata > Mammalia > Rodentia > Sciuridae > Tamias > Tamias sibiricus. Next base: position 118,931,085 of record CM046657.1, on the reverse strand, counting down.
ACAGGGCTCCTGAATTTCCCCCTTTTTGTTTTAAAAGAGGTAATGCTCTAGGACGTCTATGTGCAACCAACATTCTTACCCGTCATCGGATAATCAAGGCTGTGCCCTTGACTCCTGTCTTAGGTTGATATGTCGGCCACATGAGACTGTCCCGTGCGACTGTGCCTGTCTTAGGTTGTCCCCCTCTGGGGATCTTACCCGTCATTGGCTAACCAGCCATCCAATGGAGCCCTTTAGGATCGACTATATATGATGACTAACAGCCGTCCAATTGTGAGGAGATGTTGCGGCTTTAAGGCGACAAGCCTTTTGGTGATGAGCCAAATTGCATAGCATATCAAATTGTTTAAACAAATCAGCTGCCGTAAGTTCCATCAAGTAACACACTGAATTCTCTAGACAAATACCCGCAAGGCATTGTCCCGTAAAGTCCCAAACAATGAAAGATCAAAATGTCCATTTGTTATAACATGTTGATGTAGGAGGCCCCATGCATGTAGAGCAGAGGCCACACTGTTGGTGAGGTTGTTTGATGTTTGAGCAGCAGACGTCTCTTTTTATGTTTAGACAATGCCACCGGCAAATCTTCAGGGCCCGCTACCTAGAAACTCAAGCATCAATTATTAAAGGAAAGGCAGTGCTATTGCAGCACTGAGTCAAGAGGCGAGTTGTCAAACTACAAAATAGAATAATTAGATTAGAAAATTAAAGTTGATTTTTGTTCACATACATCGCTGGTTGAGCTTCTACAAACATAAGTTGGAAAAATGTCATATTTAGAACAAAACAAAGAAAGACTGAGGGTAATTACTGCATTAAAGATAGATTAAAGAAAAGGTAAAGGCACTTGAGAGAAATAATTTGTTAGCTGGAACCCTTGAGTCTCTGTATACAGAGCAATTTTTTACCTGTTGAGATAATTGAAATTAATGAGCTATTAAACAAATAAAGTTAATAACAAATAAACAATCTTAAGTCAAAACACCAAAATATCAGGTTATATAGCACTAGTCATATTGTTTTCTAAAGAGAAGTCCCAGGGACACCTATAAATCAAAATTGAAAGTACCTTCATTTATAAAATTATTTACCTAAATTGAATACTCTTAACCTAAAATGAATTAAAGTTATTTGGATCCATATATATATATATATATTTCTTTTTCATAAGCGCTTTGTTCTTTGTGACGTCACACTGGACAGACGAACAAACATACAAACATATATTTGTGATGTCACATTAACATGAAATATAGACAAATGTACAGACATAAAGACATGTATAAAAAGAAAAAAAAAAAAAATACAATTGTGTGCACACTAAAGAGAGATCTCCTCGTCCCGGCCGGGAGGAATGACACTTAAGTTGTGAAATATTTTGAAGGACTCTTTTGAGGGAATCATTCTATACCTTCATCTTGGTCCTCTTGATTTTGTATCTTTTTTATTAATCTTGATTCTTCAATAACTTCATCTTGATCATTTTGATGTGGTACCTGTTTTATTAATCTAGATGGTATCCATATCGGAGAGGATTCGTCTTTTGGAAAAACACAAACAGATCCTCTTCCCCAAATTAATACTGGATCTGGACCCTTCCATGTACCTGAAAGAACATCCTTCCAGTAAACCAAAGGTTTATGTTGTTGGTGTGGATTCCAATGTCTGTCTCCAGCAGAATAACCATTAGAGTCTAAAGTTAAAAAATTTAAGGTAAACAGGGCAACTGCCAATCTGTCCTTAGGACTTTTCCAATTTCCTTCTTTTTGTTTTAATAACATAATTTTCAGTGTTCGGTTTGCTCTTTCAATAATGCCCTGACCCTGAGGATTGTATGGGATGCCTGTTTTATGGGATATATTGAATTTTGCGCAATACTGTTTGAAAGATGAGGACGTATATGCGGGGCCATTATCTGTTTTAAGCATTTTGGGGATGCCCAATGCAGCAAAAGCTTGCAAACAATGAGATGTAACATCTTTAACTTTTTCTCCAGAATGTAAGGAAGCAAAAATCATGCCTGAGCATGTATCTATGGTCACATGAATAAATCGCAATTTTCCAAAACTTGGCTCATGAGTAACATCCATCTGCCACAAATGATTGGGCATTAATCCTCTAGGGTTAACTCCAAAATGAGGATTGGGCAAATGTGTCATACAAGATTTACAATCTTTTACAATTGTTCTGGCTTGCTCCTTTGTGATTTTAAACCTACGTTGCAAGGTGGTGCTGTTGACATGAAACTGGGAATGAAATAAAGTAGCTTGTTGTAGCGCTGAAAGTATAAATACTGTTTTTGTAAGTTCATCAGCCTTTTGATTACCTTCATGGAGGGGACCAGGCAAATTAGTATGTGCTCTAATATGGCCTACGAATAGAGGTTCTTTTCTTGCCCACAAAAGTTTTTGTATTTGATAAAACAATTTAAAGGCTGGAGTATGAGGTGCTATTGGTCCTGCTAACTCTAATTTTGGGACGGCTTGTACAATATAGTGGCTATCTGAAAAAATGTTTACGGGCTGGTCCCTAAAATTTTCCAGAGCTCTTACCACAGCTTCCAATTCCACTAGTTGAGCTGATTTGTGTGCAGTTATGTAAGTCATATTTTCTTTTTTAGTGACTACTGTAGCAGTACCATTTGAGGACCCATCTGTAAATACATTAAATGCCTTAGGAATAGGTTGATTTTTTATTACCTGTGGAAATATAATAGGATGATTAATACAAAAAGATAATATAGGGGACTTAGGAAGATGATTATCAAAATTTGCAGAAGTAGAGCATTTAGCTATAGCCCAATCATTATCATTGAAGCATAAGTATTCAATCTGTGATGATGAATAGGGAGTAATAATAGTAGCAGGGTGAATGCCAAATATTTTAGTAGAAGTCTTAAGTCCTTGAAGAATAAGTTTAGCCACCATGGAGGTATAAGATTCAATTATACTTTTAGGAGAGACGGGCAAATGTATCCATAATAAAGGCCCTTGTTGCCAAAATACTCCTGTGGGTGTATATTGTGAAGAAATAATAATCAACATCAGCGGTTGAGTTAAATCAAATCTATCACAATGAGCTCCTTCGATGGCTTTTTCTACTAACTTTAAAGCTTTCCTAGCATCAGGAGTCAATGTTCGTGGTGAAGATGGATCAGGATCTCCACGAAGGATGTCAAATAAAGGTTTTAGTTGGCCAGTAGTGAGATTTAGTGTAGGGCGAAGCCAATTAATGTCTCCCAGTAGTTTTTGGAAATCATTGAGGGTGGTCAAATGTTCTTTATTTATTAAAATTTTTTTGGGGTCTAACAAAAGTATCCATGATTTTAAATCCTAAATATAATATGGGAGATCTGGTTTGAACTTTTTCTTCTGCTATATATAATCCATATTTTTTTTAAATTTTCTACCACATCACTGAATATATTAAATAAGATTTTTTGATTATGGTGGGCCAATAAAATATCATCCATGTAATGTAGACACATGAGGTTTGGATATTTATTTTTAATGGGTTGGATAGCCTTGTCCACATATATTTGGCATATGGTGGGGCTATTAGCCATTCCCTGTGGTAAAACCTTCCATTGATATCTCTGATCAGGACCATTATTGTTCATAGAAGGAACGGAAAAAGCAAACCTGGGGGCATCCAGAGGATGTAGGGGAATAGAAAAGAAGCAATCCTTTATATCAAGAGTAATAAGATGGAAATTTTTTGGAATAGCTACGGGACTAGGAAGTCCAGGTTGAGTAGGCCCCATAACTTGCATGGTTTTATTGATTTGTCTAAGATCATGTAACAATCGCCATTTTCCTGACTTTTTCTTGATCACAAATATGGGGGAATTCCAGGGAGAGGTGGAAGGTTCTATATGACCTGCTTCTAATTGTTCCTGAACTAATTGGTGGGCCGCTTGTAATTTCTCTTTAGATAGGGGCCACTGAGGGACCCACACTGGCTTATCAGAAAGCCATGGTATTTTCAAAATTATTTTCTCAGTGGCCCCGAAAAAAAATATCTTTTTCCTTTATGACAATGATTACTTTTAGGGTTAAGATTACTCTGTACTTTTTAATAATGAGTTCTTTTATGGTTAAGATTACCCTGTAGGTTTTCACATTTAACATCTGCAGGCTTGGTTGCAAGGTGTACTCCCATTTGTTGCAAAATATCTCTTCCCCATAAAGTAACTGGTAGATTAGGTAAAACATAAGGCTGAAATGTTCCTTTATGGCCTTCATCATCCTCCCATTTTAAAATTACTGCACTTTTATCTGGGAGGTTATTATATCCCAAGCCTCTTAAACTGGTTGAAGCTTTTTGCAGAGGCCAGTGCTTGGGCCATTGGCGTAAATTAATAATGGAAGAGTCAGCTCCAGTATCTATTAATCCCTCCATTTCTATTCCTTGGATTTTTATTTTACACATAGGCCTCCTTGAACAGTCTCAAACCCAGCAAGCCATGGGACTTGAGTCAGTGGAACAAAATCCTCTATTGTTCCCTTCTTGAGGCATACCCATTTTAAATGAATTATGTAAATTGGGAAGGAGAAGCAACTGAGCAATTCTATCTCCTTGATTAACAGAAGTTATACTTTGGGGTGAGCTAAGCATTATTTTTATTTCCCCTTTGTAGTCTGAGTTTATTACACCTGGGGTCACTTGCAAACCTAATAAGCTTTTAGGACTACGCCCGATAATAAGTCCTACAGTCCCTGAGGGAAGAGGTCCCCTGACTCCTGTGGGAATCAGTTGAACCCCCATTTCAGGTGTTAACACTATTCGGGCGGTGGAACAGAGGTCTAATCCTGCATTTCCTCTTGTTCCTCTGGCGAGGGAGTGGATGGGTAGTAGGGATTGTGTCGGGGAAGCATCTGAGTGGATGCTTGAGGATACTCCTTCTGCAATGCCCCGTACATTTGTGGGCCCCGGGGTATTGGGCCCCGTGCCCCGTTTTTTGAATTCCTGAACAAAGGATTTCCATGGATGTCAAATTTTGAATGGCATTTATTGGCCCAATGATTTCCCTTTTTACACCTGGGGCAGTGGCCTGGGGCACGATATGAGCTTGGTCTTATTTCTCTTTTGGGATTTTGCCTAGAATTGCCTGATTGATTATGATAATTTTGCCTGGAATATCCTGATTGATTATAATATCTACGTTTAGCCTTTGTGAAATTTCGAGAGGAAGCACCTCTCATTGAGGCTGCAATCACATTTCCTGTGACAAAGGCCTCATTTATATCTTTACATAGTTGTATATATACGGAAAGATCCTTTTTAGTTCTCCATGGCCTGATGGCTGCTTGGCACCATTTATTTGCATTTTCATAAGCTAATTGAACAACTAATGGCATAGCTTGGTCAACATCTGCAAACACACTACCTGCAGTTCTCAAAAGTCGATCAGCAAAGTCGGCATACGGCTCATTAGGTCCTTGAATCACTTTTGACAAGCTACCTTGTAGATCCCCAGGTCCTTGTACAGTTTTCCATGCCTCTAAGGCAGCTGCATTTATCTGAGCATATATATCTGGGTCATAATCTGTTTGAGCCTGTAAGTCTGCGAATTGCCCTTCTCCTGTGAGCATGTCTATATTATAGTTTTCAAACCCTGCAGCCGCGTTTCTTTTAGCCGTTTCTATACAAAGTTCTTGGAATTGCGATCGCCAAACCAAGAATTGCCCCCCGCTTAATGTTGCTTTACATAGACTTTTCCAGTCTGAGGGGGTTAAGCTAAAGGTGTTAAGGGACTCCAGCATACTCAACGTGAAAGGAACTTGGGGCCCATAAGTCATTACTGCCTCTTTGAGATTTTTTATTGTTTTGAAATCTACTGACTGATGGACACTCTGTCCATTTTTCTTTTCAAATGCTGGCGGTTCCCAATGTATCTGTGAGTTGTCCTCGAGAGCGCATAAGCGATCAGAAAGACTTTTTATTTCTGTTTCTAGGGTATGCAAATGCCTAGTAATACCCTTCATATTTTCTGTAATGGATTCCACCCATGGGGGAGTAGAGGACACAAGTGACTCCTCTGCCTGACGGACCTTTTTCTCGGTCTTTTTAAATTTCTTTTTCCTCATTTTCTCAGGATCACTTTTACTAGATTCCTCACCACTGCTAATTTCACTGACAGCAATATCCTGAGGCCCAGGTTCCAGTGAGAGCAAGTATCCTTCAGCTTTCGCCAATAACTCCCGAATAGCTTTAATAGCTTGGATTTTTGTCATTTTTGGGTCTCTTCTAATACTCTCTTTACTGGTCTCAGTTGGCCCAGTGGAATCTACACTTTTTTGATCACTTTCACTTTTGTCTATATACTCCTCACTGAGAACAGAGTCAGGTATATCAAGGAGTCTTTGCATAGCCTCTATCACTTGGGATTCAGTTATATTCGAACCCATCTTTAGAGACCTTTCAGTTCTTACCTGTCCGCTCCGAAGTTCCCCGTACGGGCCGCCACCTGTTGCCGCCTGAAGCGCTTGGAGCAACGGAGCCGCGGGAAGAACTTCAGAAGCAAACTGGAGACAAACAGCTTTTTATTCTGGTAACTTTTCTCTCTGGTTCTAACAACAACTAACACACGCCAAACACACCACTAAAATGGCGCTGACCCGATCAGCAATTTCGGCCAAGTCACTCGAGATCCCGCAACAAATCCCGTGAGACTACGGGTGGCGACAATGGCCAAATCTCCACGGCTCATAGTCAACTGCAATTCAAGTCAATCCCCAAACAGGGCTCCTGCAATGCATTCTCATTTTCTAGTTGCTTTCCATTTTCATTACTTCAAGATGTAGCTCCAACCTCCCCTCCAGATTTACCTTCACTATTCTCCTTTTTAAATCTCTGCTTCAGCCAAATATTTTCAGAATATTTCCTACTCCACATGGCTTCTAACATGTTTTTTCTCGTCTAGAATCATAGTTCTGCTTATTAAATTTCTGTCTATCCTTCTAGGCCTCTCCACTCCCTTCAGCCCTCCTCGTTACTGTTATCTTCTACCTACCCATCAGTGATCTACCTTAAACCAGCTACCACAGCCACTGAACAACAGCCAATACACAGTTACTGACATTTTATTATGCCCTAGACATTGGTGATACAGATGTGAGGAAGATGAAGCCCTGCTTTCAGGTGGCTAATGGTGTAGTGGGTAAGGGAAACACTAAGTGGGTTACTGTAGTGAAGTATAGTGATAGAGCTAGGTATTAGGATTATGGAAGCACAGGGAAGGAGATCAGTCTTTATTAGGATTTTCATGATCTGACTTTCATTTACATTTTTTATTTGGTACTAAAATTCTTTAATAATTATTTGTATATTTGAGGCACTTAATGTATTTTGCCTTGTATTTTATTCAGCAGAATATTCATCTTATTCTGTAAACTGCAAACCTGAGGAGAAGTCTCTTCAGATCTCTTTCCTTGCTGAAGGAGCCCTAATTAGGAAGGGCTGTTGCAGCTAGCTGGAAGCCATAAGTTCCACCTGATATGTATGTGACGCACCTGTAGGCACCCGCAAACCTGAAGGTATATAACCGGGTGAAAGCGGTCCGAGTTAGGAGAACGGAGAATTCAGTCAGCCGGGCAGTCACTCGGTCGGTCAGAAGAATCAGAGCGGCCAGAACGTAGGCAGAGCGGTTACAGAAGAGAAACCAGATAGAAGAAGTAATGACTGGCCAGAGTTAGGCCGAGGCTCCAGAGGACTGGTCAGAGTAAGGCCGAGGCTCCCGAGGAAGACAGAAGACAGAAGAAGGAAGAAAGAAGAGAGAAGAAAGAAGCTCTAGTCTTTCTCTAAGCTAAGCTCTATCTTTCTTTACTCTACTCTAAGCTAAGAAGAAAAGCTAAGCTCTATCTTTCTTTACTCTAAGCTACTCTACTCTAAGCTAAGAAGAAAAATCTTTCTTTCCCTCTCTAAGCTCTAAGAAAGTAGAAGTAAAAGTAGTAAAAGCTTAACTCTGCCTCCGAGAGTTTTTCCTCCCGGTTTACGGTGACAGGCAGCTTACAAATGGTGGTCCGTCCGGGGCTCGGCAGGCAGAGAAGAAAAGCTAAGAAATAAGAGCAATGAAAAAGCATAGCCTCAGACTCAGTTGAGACCAGCAAAAAGAGTAGAAACAAGAGAGCAGAGCCTCTGACTCAGTTGAAGCCAGTTAAGAATTAAGCCGAAGCAGAGTAGCCAGCAAAAAGCCGAAGCGAGCCGGCCAAAAGCCGAAGCAGAGTAGCCGGCCAAAAGCCATAAAAAATATAGAGAAAAAGCCTTGAGCTTTAGTATAAAGAAAAAAGCCATGAGCTTAAAAGAAAATAGAGAATTAAATAGCATGGTAAAAACCATGCAGAAAAAAAAAAAGCCATTGAGCTTTGGCAAGAAAGCCATAAAGAAAAATAAAGAAGAGGAGAAAAAAAAAAAAAAAAAAAAGTCAAAGCCGCTTATGCAATTGTGCTTAACTAGGTGCGTTAGCTGCTCCTCAGCATTAGGCTTCCTTAAAGCCACAGCACCTTCTCAAAAAGGGCTCAAATATCCACCCTTTCAAAAATAAAAGGTGAAAAGCTAGGTAGGGACAAGAAAATAAAAGAAAATAGAGAAAATAAAATAGAGAAAATAGAACAAAAGCACCTTTTTAAACTAAAGGGAAGGAATATGAAGGAGCCCTAATTAGGAAGGGCTGTTGCAGCTAGCTGGAAGCCATAAGTTCCACCTGATATGTATGTGACGCACCTGTAGGCACCCGCAAACCTGAAGGTATATAACCGGGTGAAAGCGGTCCGAGTTAGGAGAACGGAGAATTCAGTCAGCCGGGCAGTCACTCGGTCGGTCAGAAGAATCAGAGCGGCCAGAACGTAGGCAGAGCGGTTACAGAAGAGAAACCAGATAGAAGAAGTAATGACTGGCCAGAGTTAGGCCGAGGCTCCAGAGGACTGGTCAGAGTAAGGCCGAGGCTCCCGAGGAAGACAGAAGACAGAAGAAGGAAGAAAGAAGAGAGAAGAAAGAAGCTCTAGTCTTTCTCTAAGCTAAGCTCTATCTTTCTTTACTCTACTCTAAGCTAAGAAGAAAAGCTAAGCTCTATCTTTCTTTACTCTAAGCTACTCTACTCTAAGCTAAGAAGAAAAATCTTTCTTTCCCTCTCTAAGCTCTAAGAAAGTAGAAGTAAAAGTAGTAAAAGCTTAACTCTGCCTCCGAGAGTTTTTCCTCCCGGTTTACGGTGACAGGCAGCTTACACTTGCTGTATACCAACCATCTAGTAGTTCCTGACACATAGTAGGTGCTCAATCAATTTTAACTGATTTGAAATTGATTTGAATTTCTATTATTCTACTATCAACTTTTGGAATTCCAGTATTATACTGTGTTGAGTTTGGATCTTTCACAGGACCAAGCCAGGAGGTCTTTAATAAGTGTTGGGTTGAATTGATTCTATCAGTTGTGTGTGCATGCATGCTCCCCTCTTTGTCAGCTTTCCTATAACATGGAAATTGTTCACTCTGGCCTGTGTTGGATACTGGGTAATATGGACAAATGAGTTAGATTGCTGGAAATTTAAGCACTGGTTTTCATTTCTGTTGCTTTCCCTTTTGGTCAGACTTTTCATCACTATGTGTCAGTGTCTTAATTACCATAGCTATAAAACTGGCTATAAAACCACCCAGAAAAAACCACACATTTCTTTTCTACCTGTTGCATCCTTGCTTGTCCCTTCCACAGAGAAAAGTAGAAATGAGTGGCCAGGTAAGAGCAAAGGCAGAAAAAAGGATAGTATAGGAACCCGAGGGCCTTTGTGCCACTTAACCACTAGGAGAAGAGTATTAATATTCTTAGATTCTGAGGAACCTCAGGAGATGGGGGGAAAGTGAGGAGACCTGTTTGCCTGGCTAGAGAGTTTTGGCTCCCTGATTATGTAAGTGTATTATTTATACTCAGATTGAGAGTGAAATTGTTATTTGCCTCTGTGCCAGGCTGAGAGCATTATTTCCTTATTATGGGAAGCATTTTGAGCAATTGAAAAAAATTGAAGACAGATAAAAGAAAACTATCAAACCCTTTGGGTAAGATTCTCCTTAGGGAAGGTTTGAGAGATGGTTGGTCTTGGTGCTGCATCTTCTCATTGCCTCTCAATCTTACTTTCAATGTCTCAGAAAGGTATGGAAGGGATGATCCAAACTCACCCTTCTCCCCTAGACCCTCCTAGTAGCTGTAGTTCATATGTATCCACTTCTTTCTTGACTCTCTTTCATAACTGTTTCTTTGGACAGAAAATTTAGGCCAGGGAAATTTCACATACATGTCAGCAGTGTGCTGGCTCTTTGGCCGTTACCTATATGACACTCTGCAATATCCCATTGGACTGATCTCCTCCAGCTGGGGTGGGACACCCATTGAAGCCTGGTCATCTGGAAGGTCCCTGAAAGCCTGTGGAATTCTTAATCAAGGGTAAGCAAGAATTTCTCCAGGGAGAAAGCCTACCAGAGAAGTATGGTCTTTGTTGGGAAGTTTAAATATATGTTGAATGCCCACATATGTGTTGAATGTATGGAGTTTCTTCATGTACAGGTGAAGTATGGTGTCATCACCACCACAGTCATCTGAGAACATGCCAAGGAGTTATGATCCTTTTCCTTATTAATAGTCATACCTGATGCTTACAGAAAGTTTCCTATATGCTAGGCACTGTTCTAAGCACTTTATAGATATTAATTTACTTAGTACTCAGAGCAACTCCTTGAAGTGTAGATACTATTAACATCCAATGGATAAAGATGAAGTCTCAGCGAGGTTTAGGAACTTGCTTATGGACATGATTAGTAAGTAGAACAGCCTGGCTCCAGTGTGTGCTTCTAACCATTATGCTGTATTTCCTGGAGAATAAACAGTTGAAGAACAAATGCACAAACATGTACTTAAAAATATGTTAGTATACTGACTATGAAAGCCCATGCAGGAAAAGCTGGATCAGGCAGAATGTACAGGGGAGAAAGGGCTATTTAACAAAAATCCCAATACTAATGCCAACATGGAAATGAGCAGATGTGACCTGCTATACTGGACACTGGCTGAGTCACTCTGGGAAGAGGATGGACTTTTTTCTTGATACGGTTTGAGTAAAAGCTTGCCTGTGGGAGAGTACAGACATTAACTTTTTTTTTTTTTTTTTTTTTTTGTGGTACTGGGGATTGAACTCAGGGGCACTCGACCACTGGGTCACATCCCCAGCCCTTTTTTGGGATTTTTTTATTAGAGACAGGGTCTCACTGAGTTGCTAAGTGCCTCGCCATTGCTGAGGCTGGCTTTGAACTCACGATCCTCCTGCCTCAGCCTCCCAAAGTGCTGGGATTACAGGCGTGCGCCACCACGCCCGGCTTGAAGACATTAACTTTGGGCAGAAAGAATGACCTGCCGTAGAGTAGGAGGGAGCATCAGATCCAGCACATGGTAGGAGTCTAAAGTCTAGGCCTTCTGGACCTCTGGGGCTGGGAACAATAAGGGTGTGGGGAAGTGGGTATTCTTATATTCAGCTACTTGAAAATAAATTCATGTACATTTTTTACAAGGAAATTTGAGACATGTCCAAAGTTTTTTAAAAAAATATTTTTTGACCCAGCAATTTCATTTCTGGAAATTTATCTTAAGGAAATAATTAAGCATGCATGCAATGATTAAGCTATAAGGAAGATGATCATAGCATTGCTTATAAAAGCAAAAAGTTGAAACCAATCTAAGTCTTCATCCATTGAGTAGTAAACTTGTTGCCTGTGTGAGAAACTCACAGGGTATCACTCATCTCATCTGGAAACTGATATGGCCACTCTGAACTCATAGACACATTTAACCTGGGAAGAACTTGGAGGTGAAATTCAATGACATGTTTTCAAGTGAAACTGAGTAACCAATTTACTTCTATGTTGCTTTCATCAGAAATTTGTCCCATGTGGAAGTGATAGATGCCCAGCTTAGGTATTATCATGTGATCAATCAGCTTTCTGGTGACACATGTATTTCTTGCTGATTACAGGCCCAATCCTATTCCACAGGATTCTGTAACTGGTCCCAGTGAGCACTCTGTTCTCTGGAATGCCATGATCCATCCGCTACAAAACATGACTCTGAAAGGGGTAATATGGTACCAGGGTGAGTGCTCAGTTTGTTGATTCTCCTTTGTATAACTAGCTTTTGCTGCGTAACAAATCACCCTAGAATTTAGTGGCTTAAAACAATAATTCTGCAAATTCTATTTAGCTCACAATTCTCTGGGTTAGCAGGATAGTTCTTTTTTCTGGGATGCTTCATCTAATTTCTCCTGAGCTTTCTTACATGTCTTTGGCCACTTGGCAGGCCTTTTTCTCAGATCTGTTGACTAGGGCTATCTGCTAGGCACCAGATTCTCAGGGTGGCCTTTCTTCCTTCACAAGCTGGTTCATTTATCATTTGCATAGTAGTTTCAGGACTCCAGTTGCTTCAAGAAAGTGAAGCCCAGAGCTGAAGCACTTTTCAAGTTTTTGCTGGCATCACTTTTGCTGAGGCCTCATTGGCTAGAGAAGGTCACAAGGCCAGTCCTAAGGACTGTGGGAAGGCCACTTTCTTAATGCAAGGATAGGGGAAGGGCTGTAATATAAGCCATTCTTTTTTTTTTTTTTTGGTACCGGGGATTGAACTCAGGGGCACTCGACCACTGGGCCACATCCCCAGCCCTTTTTTGTATTTTATTTAGAGACAGGGTCTCACTGAGTTGCTAAGTGCCTTGCCATTGCTGAGACTGGCTTTGAACTCGCGATCCTCCTGTCTCAGCCTCTCAAAGTGCTGGGATTACAGGCGTGCGCCACCGCGCCCGGCAATATAAGCCATTCTTAAGATCCACTCCAGATTCCCTTTCACAATTTTGGCTGTTTTTTCAGGGGAGTCTAATATGAATTATAACAGGGACCTGTACAATTGCACATTCCCTGCGCTCATTGAAGACTGGCGCCAAACCTTCCATCATGGCTCCCAGGAGCAGACAGAGCGTTTCTTCCCATTTGGATTTGTCCAGGTATGTATTGAGAGGAGGGTTTATGGGCATTGGTGTAAGATGTGCTATTTAGCTGTCTTTTCTGGAATTCATATTCCTTTTTTTGCCCCCTCACAGTGTGCCAGTGTCTATGTGTTCTAGGGTACCAGAACTGTATTAAGGCTTAATTTATGAGTTTGTTGATGATACAATCTTTTTGAAAAAGTCAATAAGCAACAGATATATTTTACTTATTACAAAATGTTCTCTGAAAAACTATTAAAGAGAAAAGCACAAAAAGAAAATAAAAAGAAAAAAGAAAAGCTAAAGCCAGTGAGAATTCTACAATCTAGAAGTAAGCTGACCTGACTTTCTGCTTACATAGTTTTGAAATAGGATCCATTCCACAATGCTATATCCTGGGCTGGGGTTGTGGCTCAGCGGTAGAGCGCTTGCCTAGCATGTGCGCAGCCTGGGTCTGATCCTCAGCACCACATAAAAATGAAGGCATTGTGTACAACTAAATAAACGAATATTTAAAAAAAATACTATATCCTATCTTGCTTTTTCTCTTTAATATTGTACTGTGACCATTTTTAATGTCAACAAATATTAATCTTCAATAAAACTTATAATGATTGCAGAATATTCCGATATATGGTTGTATTGTAATGTATTTACTGAGTTCTTTTAAAAATTTTTTATACTTTGGCGGTTTTGAGCCCAGGGGTGCTCTACCACTGAGCTACATCCCTAGCCCTTTTCGTTTTATTTTGGGACAGGGTCTCAGTAAATTGCCCAGGTTGGTCTTGAACTTATGATCCTCCTGCCTTAGACTCCTGAGTAGCTGGGATTTTACAGGCATGGGACACTGGGCCTTGCTTTGATGAGTTCTTAATAGATAGGTTCTTCCTTAGGTTGTTTTCAATGTTTTGCTTTTATAAATAGTGGCATGCTTGTTTTCTTTGTAGCTGATTCCTTGTAGTAGCTTAATTATTTCCATAAGATAAATTCCCAGAAATGAAACTCCTGGGTCAAAAGCCACACCTTTATAAGGTTTTGAAAATATCCTCATTTCTTTGTAGAAATTTGTGAATTTTTATAAATTTATACTTTTAGCAACTTTCCATGGGAGTATGATTTCCTATTGTCCCTTACTTGCTATTGTCCCTTCTACCCTCTAGAACATGCCACTCTCTCTACTCCTAGACATTTACCATGCTTCTTGCCTGGGACAGCATTTCTTTCCCATGCTTTCCTTTCTAATTTTAACCATTCTTTAGGCCTTAGCCTAGATATTAAGTTAGTAAACCTTCTGTGACTCTCCAAAGTTTGGGGTTGGATCTCCTTCCCCAGATAATGAGTTCTCTTAGCACCCTCTACTTCTCCTTTTTACTTTTACCTGCATATAAGTTGTGCAATGCCATATTTTCCTGGATCACATTTATTATATTCCTAGTATCTAGTTGGTTGGCACTCATTTAATAATGGCTTAACACACGAAATGAAAAAAATTAATCAAGACAAACCATATTTTTGATTAGAGGTAACTAGTTAGAAATATCCTGCTTTCAGCCTTGCATAAAGGAATAAATATATTTGATCAAATTCATGATTAACTTGTATTATCTGTTCATATGACCCAAGATCTGACTTTTTAGAAGGGTGGTAGATCTGGCTTTTTTGGAACATAGGAAATTAAACACGTGAAGTATTATGAAAACAAGCCCCAACTTACAGTGCAGTAGCAGAGATGGCTTTACCATATGAATGAACATACATAGTTTAGACATCTGCCTCCCTGAATCCCACAAATACTTTTCTTCTTACCCATCCTTCCATCTCTCCACCTTGTCCTGATTTATCGTATCTCCGTCCATTTTGTTGTGGTCCTGGGGACTGAACTTAGGGGTAGTACTCTTCCACTAAGCTACATTCCCAGTCCCTTTTTATTTTTTGAGACAGGGTCTCACTAATTTGCTGAGGCTGGCCTCAAACTTGTGATCCTCCTGCTTCAGTCTCCTGAGTTGCTAGGATTACAAGTGTGTGCCACCAAGTCATGCCCTCCTTTGTTTTTGAATAAAGATTTTTTAAGACCTTCTTTCCACTTAAAATGCATTTATGATTATTTCTCTTTTCTTACATTTGTTTTGACTTTGAAATAAGATTCTCATTTTCCAAATAGCAGCTCCTGCCACCAGTTCTGTATTACTGTATTTTTTCTCTCTTAGCCTATGTGCATGGTAATTTGAACATGAATTGAGCAATTCAAACCAAAAGTATGCATTGAATACTTATTAAATAACTGTGAGGTGCTGGAAATATGACATGTCACTGAGATCCCCTTTATGCCTTGCAGTTTAGAAGTTCTTAACCTCCAGGCTTTAATTTTATCATCACTAACAGAAATATGTTGGTTACTTGTAGAAAACTGGAAATATAAAATACACATTTGTTTAAAAAATATATGTATGTATACACACACACACACACACACACACATATATATATATATACATACACACCTTAAGTTTTGTGACTTTGAAGAAGATATTGAACCTCTTTGTTATTTTAGGTATTAAATAACTTAACTCATGTAACCTGACATAGGCCAGATAATTTTTATTATCATTGGAAGAAATCAGAATGTCTGGGGGGACATTTGGTCTGTTAGGAGAGATTAATTGGCTTTATAGAAATATTCAGTTTGAAATGATGGTTGCAATAATGAGAGCATAGTTAAAAGATACAGACCTTGGGCTCTGTGGAGCAATCAGGGCTAGATGTGTATTGAAGAGTTATTGGTAGAGGTTACCAGAACATGAGAGAAAGACGAGCAGAAGGCTAAGACCTGGATCCTTAGGGGTATGCTTTTTAAAAGGGGGTTTGGAGGAACAGACTGCAAAATGCGATGTTATCTGTAAAATCTTCTTAATGTGGCCAGTTTCATATTTTTTGGCTGGCATATGCATTCATTAGTGGCAGTATTTCTGTTAATCACAGTGGGAGACAGAACAGTGCTCCACCTTAGATAGGAAAAACACAAGAATTCATTTGGGTGTGGTGTATGCTGGTGCCCCCATGTGGCCAGTGTGGAGTAATTCAGTCAATTAAATAATGAACAATTGCTGCAGAAATTCTCTGCACACTGCCATTTTGGAAAAGACCTTTGGCTTAAGGAGCTGTTAAGGAGCATGTCTCCTTGTTGAGCTTCAGGCTACTACTTACTGTAGACTGTTTCTGGTGGCTTTGCTGCTGTAATTCTCATGGCACTGGCTGGTGAACATGGCTCTATTTTCAGTCTTTGGGTGTTATGTGGAAGAAGTAGGGTGACTCATTGGATCTTTTCTCCCTTTTCTAGTCTTCACGAGATTCCACTGTGAAGCTCTAGTGCCTTTTATCATTTGACATGGTAAGGCTGATTTGTTTAGGAGAATTTTAACAAAAGAATTGAAATATCCCCTTAGTTAACTAACCATGTCATAGCCAAGACTCCTTCTTGCTACTGTTGCAACTTGTCCAGGTCTTCCAGTCTTTCTGGAGCTACTCAGAAAGCAAAAACTTCTTTTCTTCAAAGCTTCGTTGGGCCAAGTTTGTACCGATGATGGCAGATATTTCCTGAGCTATGTGAGCAAAATGACAGGGTGGAAGAGTCTGTTTATAATGCAGTGCCTCTGATGGGGACTTTGAATGGAGTCAAAAGACAATGTGGGTGCTGGCCCAAACTGTTCCCCAGTTTGGGGTCTGATTTACTGTTAGAGCATGGTAAGAGAGAGAGTAGGCTGGAACCAGGACTAAGATGCTATCTAAAGCAAAGAATAGAGTGACAAAAACATTAGAAAGGTAAATAAGGAACAAACAGTGGGTTCAAATGCATCATAGTAATAGGAAAGACTTTTTCTGGGAGCCTCTGTCCTCTCCAAGAATATGCATGTATTAGCTTTCAGTCTAGATGGAACAAATCCTGTTAACTTCTCACTACATTGACTGCTCCTTTATTAGTCTAAGCCTCCATCTTCTCTTCCTTGAATTATTATCTTCTACCCACTCTTTGTTTATGCTTGTACCGTGACTCCCTCTTTAGGATATTCTTGATACATCAAAGTGATCTTTTGAAATATGTTATATCAGAGGGTGTCAGTGGCCCCCATGTGACTGAGTCAGCAAGGCCGTGCATGCATGATATGGCTTCCTCACCCGACTTCACCTCCTACTTTTCTGTTTGCTCTACTTCTGACATAGAAGTTGCTTGACTTTTCTTTATGCACACTAGGCATACTCCTACCCTAGGGCCTGTCATTTTATTTTCCTCTGTCTACAAAGTTTTCCCCCAACTGTTCATTTTCTATTGTTGTATAACAAATTCGTGTATATTTAGCAGATTAAAACATTACGACCCACATTTATTATCTCACAATTCCATGGGTGGAGTCTTGACACGCATAGCTTAGCTGGATCCTCTGCTCAGAGATGCAGTGAAGGTGTCAGAGTTGGGGGGTCTCAGATTTGAGGTTCTCTTCCAAGCTCACTTGACTGTTGGTGTAAGGAAACAAAAGGAGACAAAGGCAAGATGCAGAGGCAAAAATGGTTGCTCGTCTAAGAGGCCGGTTTTATTCATAACATTAGATTATGTTAGGTCACTGGCACCATTAGTACATTATTGTTTATTATATCACTAAGTAGATTTAAAATAGGTTACAATGTAAGATGTTTTGCTTATGATTAGATATGTGCTCTGGCCACTTATGCATTAGTTATCTCAGTGGTTCCTGGGAAAAACTGCAGAATGTTCCAGCTGTGGGAAACAGGATGCCTATTATCCTTTGGAAGTTTGCTCACCAGAGAAAACTCGCTCTCCTGTACTTTCTCACAGTAAGAACCTTTATATGTTGGTACAATTAATTTCCTTGAAGCTATAGAACTCATGGTAGCTTACTTCTTGGAGGCCAGCAGGAGAGAGTCTCTTGACTTCTAGACCCTCTTTTAAAGGGCTCCTCTGACTAGGTTAGGCTCACCATGATACTTTCCCTTTTGATGATCTTGAAGTCAACTGATTAGGGAACTTACTTACATTTACAGAATCCCATTGTTTTTGCCAATGTAACAGAACATAATCATGGGAGTAAACTCCTAGTGCTTTTGCCATAGTTATCTGTTGGTTAAAAGCAAACGGTAAGGTATTACATAAGGATGTGGGTCATTACACGTCATCTTAGGATTCTGCCTAACACACCCAGATATCCTCATATTGTCCTCTCTTACCTCTTCCTAGTCTTTGTTCAACTTGAGCACTCTCTTCTTTTCCTTATTTTTTCCAGTGTACTTATCAGTTTTTCATATGATATATAATTTTGTTATTTGTCTGTTGGTTTCCCCTTCCCACTAGAATGCAAGCATGGGGAAGGGATTCTTATGTATTGTTCACCACTCTATCTCCTGGGCCATTATTAATGCTTGACACTGAGTAGGGGCTCAGTAAACTTTTGTTAAGAGAATTAATGAATAAATGAGATAACTGATGTTATACAAACTGTTGATCTTTCACAGGCTCCTTCTGGAACAATATCATTCCACAAGTATTCTGGTACTGCTTGATGAGATGGCTTAGATCCCAAGCAGATGTCAGTGATTCTAAGTGATAGATTTAATACTTTTGCTGTTGCCTCATACTCAGTTGGCTGTCTGGTTTTGTCAGTTTGTCTCATTTCTAAGGTTAGACCTTTGTCTTGTTGTAGTAAGTCAGCTTTCTGTCACTGTAAGAAATACCTGAGGTAAGTTAATCGGAGGAAAGGCTAGTTTTAGCCAACTGTTTCAGAGGCTTCAGTACATGGTCACTTGGATTTGCTTGGGCCTATAGTAGCACAGTACATCATAGCAGGGAGCACATGGTGGAGGAAGCCTGTTAACCTCATGGTGGCTGGGAAGAGAGAGGAAGGTCCGTTGTCCCAATATCCCCTCAAGGGCATGCCTCCAGTAACTTCCCCTACTGTCCCCCCACCTACAGGTTCCATCACTTCCCAGTAGTGCCACAGGCTAGGGACCAAGTCTTTAGCACATGGGCCTTTAAGGGATATTCAGGATATAAACTATAACAAATATTATAGTAGCTAATTTACTAATCAGTCTTGTTATAATCATTATGTTAATCTTTTAAAATGGTCCTTTCATCACCTTAATAATTTCAGTGGTGAACTATTGAGCTGAAATCCATGTAAGTTTTAACAATTTCAAAGTGTTCAATTCAGTGGCATTTTAGTACATTTACAATGTTGTACCACTTTTATCTCTACAGTAGTTCTCAGTTGCTTACAGAATAAAGTAGGAATTGTCCACACACTTGACTGGTTATCTTTCCAACTTCATCTTTCCATCACAAATATCCCAGTACTGCTAGACTGTATTCTCTCAAAACCTCTCCTTATAAGGTTCTAACATTTGAAGTATGAGCAGGAATATTTGTAGTGACTTCTCACATTTTTCTTACATATTCTGAGGTCTTGTTATCCTTATAATAATCTTGGTCTACTCAAAATGTATAGCACTTGCTGTCTGTGCCACCACTTTATTTAATCCATACTAGTTTATGCTACTGTTCATGAACATTTCTTAACATTTGTATTTCTTAGGTAATATGTCTTCCCAACAGAGCTATAAAGTTTTTATACTAGCTAGTTACTGCTTTGTAGCAAGTTACCTCAGAATTTTATGGTATAGGGATAACCTTTATTACAGCTTCCGTCTGGGGAGCTGGGGTGGGCAATATTGGCTAAGCTCCACTGGGTTCTTTCTGATCTCTGTGGCTCTGCTGCAGTTGGCTGGAGTGGATTAGATGGGCAACTCTGTTGCATAGCTCTCATCCTTCTTCACAGAGCAGTAGGCTAACTCAGCCAAGTCTTTTTCTTGATGATGGTAGAAGCGTAAGTGGATCCATGCAAGGTCTGTTGAAGATACTAGGAATCATCACACCATAACTGGTGCTTCTGTCTATTGGGCAAAGCAAACCACATGGCTGAGCTCAGATTCAAGGGGTGGGGAAATATATTCTTAAAGGAGGAACTGCAAAGCCACATGGCAACATGGAGTGGATATAGGAAGGTCTTTCTTGGAAGGTAACATACACTAAAGAGCACATGCCCTTCTTTTTCCCCATAGGGCCTAACCCTATATTGTATAGACATGTATTAATTGCCTATTGCTTTGCAGCAAACTACCACAAAACTCAGAAGTTTAAAATATCCATTTTATTTCCAGGATGACTCTTTGTTCCAGGTGATGTCAGCAATATCAGCTGGGTTCACTCAATGTGGCTGAATTTGATTGGAGGATCTAGAATTAACATAATGGGTTGCTCAGCCGAGATTGCAGGAACACTAGAGCCTTTCTGTCTTCATGGTCTTTCATTAAGATCATAATATTTTCTGCATAATCTCTCTAGCAGCATAGCTGGACTATTTTTCCATGGCCAGTGGATGGTTCCAAGAGAATGAATCAGAAGCTAGGCCTCTTGAGGCAAAGACTCAGAAGGTGTATATCAGTTCTGCTGCATTCTGTGGTCAGAGCAAATCACAGGGCTGGCCAAGATTCAATGAGAAGAGAAATAAGATTCTTGATGAGAGGTGTGGCAAGTTGCATTGTAAAAGGATATGTGAGATGAGAGGGATCATTGCTTCCATCTCTGGAAAGACACTACTACAACAGTCAGAAACTAGTAACACTGTTGAATGAGCATTTGGACAAACAAATGAAGCAGAGGCAGAGTGTGCCAGTGAAAAAAACTCCAGTGAAAATACTGATGCAATAAAAGTTAACAAAAATCTTTATTTTCCAGTTATCTTCGTATTTGTCTAAGAACAACTCAGATGATGGATTTCCTGAGATCCGCTGGCATCAAACAGCAGACTTTGGCTCTGTCCCTAACCTAAAGATGCCCAATACTTTCATGGCTGTAGCTATGGACCTCTGTGATAGGAACTCACCTTTTGGCAGGTATGGATGCTTCTTGGTTTTGTTTGACTGGTTTATGTTTTTTGCCTATAGTTCTTCACTCTGATGTTCACTTGTGAGGGGATGGATTGGACTAGGATTGGAGGTTAGGTGTCATATATAAATTATTTATGGTGGGCTATGTTGCAATAATAAAATCCCCCTGTACATCTCAGTGCCTTGATGCAGGAAAAATTTATTTTATGCTCACATTTCATGTCCAAAGAAGGTCAACAGAGACTTTGCTCATGGTAGTCATTCGCAAACCCAGAGAAACAGAGGTTCCAAGTCAATCTGTGTTTCTGTAGGTCACCTTAAGTCTCATAGTGGCATTTAAAAGCAACATAAGTCACTTTGCTCACACTGTATTGGCTAAACCAACCCAAACCAAATAATATGGTCACAACTAGCTTCAGTGAGAGCAGGCCATAGGAACAGTCCCAATGAATAACACACACTAGCTGTAGGATGCAGAGATTTCAAATATAAAATGGAGTCCAGCAAATAAAGTCTAGATTATTGTAGGAACTTGATAATATTTACTGAAAGAACAAATAAAAACTAGAGAGGACCAAATATGATGAACAGTTGATTCAAGTGAAACACTACTTTTTAGTGACTGGGAATAGTCTCACATGTTAGCTGTTTTGGGTTAGTTCCAATGCCTTTGTTCTCTCCCTTTATTCTTTCTTTCTAAGCCATCTATTGCTTCAAGGTTTCTGAACCCATAGGAAGCCCAGAGCCTCATCTATAGTTTCCAGTCAACATTTCTCTTAGGGTGACTAGCCAAGCACTGAGTTTAGGCAACTCATTCTTACCTTCTTTTTTTTTTTAAAATTTATTTATTTATATATTTTTATTGATCTACTGCAGATTGAACCTCAAGGATGCTGTACCACTGAGCTACATCCCCTTTTATTTTTCATTTTTTTAAATTAATTTATTTTTTATTCTAAGTCATTCTTACCTTCTTAAATGGTGCTCTGTATAATCTCTTTTGGGGAAAAAAAAAATGTGGTTATTGTTAAGAACCCAAAGTTCTCTACTTTTCTTTATCCTATAGTATCCACCCTCGAGATAAACAGACTGTGGCCTATAGATTGCACTTGGGGGCTCGTGCTGTGGCTTATGGTGAGAAGAATTTGATCTTTCAAGGACCACTGCCTGAGAAGATAGAACTCTTGGCTCACAAGGGGCTGCTCAACCTCATTTATTACCAACAAGTCCAGGTGCAGAGGCAGGATGACAAAATATTTGAGGTGAGAATAGCAGGAAAAAAGAAAAGGGGGGGAGGGTGTTTCATTTTGTGCCAGGAGTCAAAAGAGCCCTCCACATGCATGCCCTTCTCTTTCATTAACAATGCAACCATGAGGCAGGTCTTGGGTGGTTGTGGGTAGGGCTGGCCTTATCTGAGGGACAAGTAAGCAGCTATTAATTCATTGATTTAGAGGCAATTTTTGATGGTATAATCAAGGAAGGGAAAACAAGGCCCCTATTAAATGGTGTGTGTGTGTGTGTATATATATATATATATATATATATATATATATTTTTTTTTTTTTTTTTTTTTTTTTGTATTCTCCCTCACAGAGCAACCCTGTTTTCTCAGGGAAGGGTTTTATTTTTAGGTTACCTATTGAGAGATCCTTGCTCCAGTAAATTCCTCTCCCCCTTCGGTGTCTTTTTGTTTTATTATGCTAATTTCAGACATTCTTTAAATCTGGTGTCTCCTTTGAAAGGATTAAGCTTTGATGAATTGTAACTTAGCATGAATTAGTGTAATGAGACTATTTTCTTCTAATACCTAGTAAGGATCATTCTGCAGTAGAATTGGGTTATTGATAAAAGAGGTTAATTAGGAGTCTTCAGTAGTTGAGGGTACAGGGTAGAGGCATTCCTTGGTGGAATGTTTAAATGAGAGTCTTGGAGAATTTTGAGGTCATTAGGCTAGGAGAGGGTGTATGAAAATATGGCAGTAGAGGAGATGAGACACTATTAGACAGACTTCACACAAGAGTTTATCTAGGGCTATAGCTTCTCCAGAATCCTAACTATATTATCTACCTGCCTCAAGATGCCTGGTCAGCACTTGTCCCACTTGGCTTCTTGCTACACTATGTTTAGTTGGAATTAAGAGACTCAAGAAGGCTTTGTGTTCTGAGTTCTCCTCGTTTTTTTTTTTTGTTAGTTGTTGGCTATCTGCCTATCATCTGACTCTGGAACCACAGTTGGGTCAGGGAAGAATTTAACTGTGGGTCCTGGATAATTTATGTTCCCGTTTCTGGACTGCCTTTGGACTTAAGAAAGGAATAGTGTCCAAATTTCCTTTGTGCCCTTCCTCCGTGTGCAGCTCCTCTGGGAGTGCCAGGGAGCAGCTGGGCTGCTTTGCTCACATTCCTGCCTGCTTTGCCATCTGGCAAGAGGGACCACCAGAAGGATGTTCAGGGGAGTCTTCTGTAAATGCTTTATGATTATGCTTCCTTGTCTTCCTAAGTTGATGTTTTATTTATTGATTTAAATTATTCAATCACATGAACATTTATTTATTTTAGGCTCATGTATGCTAAGCAGGTGCTCTTCAAGCCAAGGCCACGTTATTGACTTGTGGCTTTGTTAACCACACTTAACCAGGACTGGGTTCTGGTTATTGTAGGAAATGGGTCTTAGCTAAGTGTTGCTTCTTCCCTCCCTACTAAGTCTGTCTGAAAGAGTGGTTCCCAGTTTCTTCATACACCCTTCTAATTGATCTGACTATTCCTATTTTCTGATTCTCTTATTAGATCTCATGTTGCACTGAGCATCAATGCAAGTGGCTTCCTGTTCCCATGAGTACTTTCTCCACCCAGACCCTGACCCTGGATATCAATTCTTGTTATGGCACTATCGCTGCTCTTCGCTATGCCTGGACCTTATGGCCCTGTGAATATAAGCAGTGTCCACTATATCACCCCAGCAGTACCCTACCAGCTCCTCCCTTCATTGCCTTCATCTCAGACCAGGTTCGTGGATATTAGAACAAGGTTGCCAAATGACAGTTAGATCAAAGAGTGACCTTTAGAATTTGGCGTTTAGAAGTTTAAATGATGACAACTGTTACTTTTAAATGAGGACATTCATAGAAAATCTTGTTGAACACTTCCCAGCTATCACATGGCTATTTTTATATTCTGAAATGAGCCATGGCTGGTGGGCAACTTGAAATGCTTGCATTTGTTTCCTGGTCATTCTAAGCCTCTGTCTTGGGCTGATTCTGAACTACAACCAAATTGGACCTCAATGTCATTCACTTTCCTCATATTTTTGGTAGTGAAATGTTTTAATATTTTCCCCCCAGAACTGTGTAATCTCAGGACTGGAAGAAAATTTTAAAGGCCATTTAGGCCAGGTTTTGTGTGTTCTTTACAAAACCTCTGACAAGTGATTATTGACTCTTTCTGTGAGAAGTTTTCATTCTAAAATTTCCAAAAGTTTTTCCTTATGTGATAGAAAAAACAAACCAACCAGACACTTGGGCAGTCATACTGCAAGGTACTAAGGGTATGCCTTAAGGAATGGAGAGTCAGCTGGTGGTGGGAGCTCAGTGTAGGCACATGGTGACAGTGACAGAAGGGGTATGGGAATCAGGACTAAGACATATGAAAGTAGAGCTAACTGAGGCAAATAGGTCATGAGAGTTAAAATTAAACCTAAGTCTCAGATTTTTAAAGGTAAAAGGTTTAACTAAGGATAATCCACCTGGAAGAAAGAAGTTAGCCTGAAAGAAAGCTACATGCTAATCCCACAGAAAAATAATGTGGATGAGACAAACATGTAAGAGGGCTTTTGTGTGTACCATTAAGAATTAACTATGGCTCTTGAAAACCATATTGATTATAAGTTGGGAATAAAAGTATTATGATTAGTGATGTGTATCTTTTTATAATCAAAATTGTGTTAAGAAAGGACTTAGCCGGGCGCGGTGGCGCACGCCTGTAATCCTAGCACTTTGGGAGGCTGAGTCAGGAGGATCGCGAGTTCAAAGCCAGCCTCAGCAATGGCGAGGCACTTAGCAACTCAGTGAGACCCTGTCTCTAATAAAATACAAAAAAGGGGCTGGGGATGTGGCCCAGTGGTCGAGTGCCCCTGAGTTCAATCCCCGGTACCAAAAAAAAAAAAAAAAAAAAAGAAAGGACTTAAATAAGAATTATCTATGGGTAGCTTTCACCCACTTAATGTAATAAATGAATACTACTAAAGTAATAAGTACCGTTCTACCCACATCAGTCTTTCAAGTGGTTCTAGTGCCATCCAAAGAATAGGAATAGCTTCGTCAGTGTCAAGATTTTATATGGTAAAAGATCTGAAAACAAACTATGCACTCTGCAAGGAGTTTGGCTCCTCTGAGGATTTCCTAGTGTAAATTAACTCTTAATGCTTATACTTTGACCTCTTATGCGTCTGGCCCCCACGGGAACCACAAACCTAGTAACAGAGAGGCTTCCAAGAAAAAGCCAGGTTACTGTCTACCCCTCACCCAGCCCAGTGCACTGAATACCCATGGCTATTCTAATTTGAAAGCAGCCTGCAGCCAAGAACTCTGTCAAAGTTCCTTTAACACCCAGTCACCTGGTATACACAGGGTAAAAGATTTGGTTTAGGCTATATATATACATGAAGCCACATGTAAATGAATTTTAGTGGTTGAATAATTTAAAACATTCTGTAGGAATTCATTGTATTTCCCCAAATGAAAAGAACTGTTTGAAAATGAAGTAAACAATGTAGAAAATTTGGACATTAAAGAAAAGCACACAGAAGTAAAAATCACCCCCCAGATCATCATTAAGAGGGAAACACAATTTTGGTAAACATGCACTTGATTTGTTTGGCTTATATATTGTACACTATGTAGTATATTGTTTTGTAACCTCTTTTTAATTTATTCTACCAAAGTAATTTTCTGATGCAAATAAGAAATTTAGAGTGTTTCAGCTATGGACCCCATACTTTATTTAACCAGTTTCCTATAAGACATATAGATATTTTGTAAATCTGCACTATAAAACTAATATTATAAAGAGTGTTACATACAAACATCATGCCTCACTTGTTCAGTTATTTCTTAGGGTCCTTAACACCAAATATCAAAATGTATTTTTAAAATTGTGATACCTACAAGCTTAACCCTCCCAAAGGATGAAACAATTTACATTCCCACCAAGGTATTTTTTCCCTCTCCCTTATTGACATTGGATGTTGTCATATTAAAAAATATTTCAACAATCTGGTAGATGAAAAGATACTTTAAGTATACTTTGGCAGTGTTTTTCAAGTTTTTAGTAAACCTTGGTCCATAGCAAAAACATTTAATATTATTTCACATATTCTCATACATATTTGTGAATATTTATATAAATACATATATATATACAGTTACAGTTGAAATCAAAGTTACAATCTTTTTCCATGTGATGTGTTTCAATATGTTCTCTTTAGTTGTAAAAGAAATAGGTGTTGACTCCTTAAATTTATGAACAACTAATGGGTTGATTATAGTTTGAAAAACAGTTCTGGTAAACTTGTACTAATTTATTAAAAATAATTTAAATGTCTAAGATGAGGTTCTCTTTTAGGATGTGTTTTACTCAGGACGAAATAGAATAGAAAGACATTTTCCATATAATAAAAGCAGCATCTATTATTTTGGTATAAGTGCAAATATGCTCCAGCAATTTATGTAGAGAAACAAAATAAAACATCTCAACAGCTTTAATCTCCTCCCAACTGGATTTGCTACCGTTCAAGTTTTACATTGTTTATTTTGTATCTTAAAAGTTATAGAACTTAAAAAAAAGACTAAGAATTATGAAGTCACCACCAATCACACAGTTGCTGTTCATTTGTAGTGGCAGTTTGCTGTGCTCAACACTGCTCCTTCTGATCCTTCCCCTGCTGGTCACATTTATTACTATAAAATGCCAATCCCATTCATGTTGTCTTCAGTTGGTAGTCATGAAATATAGCATGTGAACAATTCATTCTCACCACTCCTTCCCCATTCTACTTCTGATCCTTTCATTCCAGCCATCCCTGGGCACCTGCTGGATGGGGAGCTAAAGAATTCCATAGATAGTATAGAGTTGTACACTTAGAGATTACGTGATACAGTTAAGCCTCCAAGTAAGGCTATAAGCAGTGTCCAAAGAATTTAGTTGTACATAATACAGAGTTACATAATTAGATGGTTAAA
Source organism: Tamias sibiricus (assembly GCA_025594165.1). Classification (NCBI taxonomy): domain Eukaryota; kingdom Metazoa; phylum Chordata; class Mammalia; order Rodentia; family Sciuridae; genus Tamias; species Tamias sibiricus. The sequence continues at coordinate 118,903,888 of CM046657.1, read as the reverse complement.
ACAAAATGATGGGTTAAGTGAAATGAGGATGGAACGAATCCCTGATTATGTCTGAATGTGTGTAATCATGTGGTTTCAACTGAGTTAAAAGTGCATTCTCCTAGCCTCAGTAACTTAGTGAGACACTGTCTCAAAAAACAAACAAAAGGGCTGGGAATGTAGCTCAGTGCTTAAAGGATGTTCAAAATATGAGCGTACCCTGGACTGGACTTTGCAACTTGAATATAAGCAGAGGATCTGTTTGTCAATACAGCCATGAATAGAAAGCACAGGAGCCTGGGTTGTAGGGGCTGGGGGGATTTGGGACTCCTCAATTGGGATCAGAATCAAGAGTGGAAGGTTGCTAGAGTCTTATTATCTCCCTTACAAATTAGTAGCTGCTATAATTTTAATGTCTGTGTTAAGTCATAAATTAATCCTAATCCCCCCAATGTGATAATACTAGGAATTAGGGTGTTGGGGAGGGGATTAAGTCATATGGGTTCTGCATAGTGTCCTTACAAAAGGGTCCCGAGACAGCTCCCTTGCCCCTTCCATGATATATGGCTATAGCAAGATAGCTGTCTATGGACCAGGGAGACCTCACCATTGACTCTGCCAGCACCTTGAACTTAAAAGACTTTCCAGCCTCCAGAACTGAGAGAAATTTCTGTTTGTAAACTACCCAGCCAATGGCATTTTGTTATAGCAGCTGAACAGTCTTTCACTCTGATTAATAAGGAACTGAAGTTTATGTCAGGAATAGCTAAACAAAAAAGATTATATCCTGATTACAAGAAGAGAAATATGAGCAAAATTGTCAAGAGAAATTTATTACTAAAAATAAATCAACAGTTTTTCCAGGGTAACCTGTCACCATAGAAACCTCCATGCGAGATGTATTAATGTCTTCTTTACTCCTGAACCGCTGCCTTCTTCCATATATTCTAAATTTTAGTTTAAGTTAAAAATTCATCCTGATGAAAATGATGTGGGCTCTGATCCCTCTTTGTTTAATCTGAAGATTGAACTGGGTTGCACTGTGATGGAGACTTCAGGTGCTGCAGGTGAGTATCCACCAAGGGTCCCTGTGTCAGGAACCCAGGCTGGTAAGATGACACAAAGGCTGCAGGCTGAAGCTCAGGGAGCTCCAAGGATCCTGGAGAAAGCAATTCCTTAAGTTCCACTACTGCTTGGGAATCTTAGGAGAGTGTTTTGTTCAGGCACATAAATAGCCTTTTAATTCCTTTACATCCTTGCATCTGTCAGTCCAATTTTTCCCTTTGTTGTAAAATAGGACAAATGTTTACTTTTATCATGAAGAAAACTGAAATAGATGAAGTCGCTTACCTACATACATATAACCCTATTATGATCTGAATGCCTGAATACCTGATTGATGTTCCCATTTGTGGGAAAGAATCCAATAACATCAGTAGGACCAAGCCATAAGGTGAATTCTTTGACTTCATTTGAAATTTTACTCCCTGTACAGAAGCCTTCCCCTGGTTTTCCACTTAGGTCTTACTTAGGTTAGAGAATGAGACACTGTAGCGTGCAGATGAGTGTCCACCAACGGTCACTCAGGATGCCCTGCCTTTTGCAATGACCACAGGTGCTTCCTGTGACTTCTGTGAGTAATCTGGGAACCCAAGCATTCTGTGAGTAATCTGGGAACCCAAGCAGGCCTCATGTTCCCCTCTGACTCAGTACCTTCCATGGCTAGATCAATGACAGCTTACATCACTCACTGTCCAGATATCTGGGGTACTCAGTAATGGGTGCAGAGGATATTGTGTGTTCAAACCAGAAAGGTGAAGTTAGAAGATACCTGGTAGGTGCTGGGATTGTGGCTCAGTGGTACAGAGCTTGTCTAATACATGTGAGGCACTGGGTTCGATCCTCAGCACCACATATAAATAAATAAAAAGGTATTGTATCCATCTACAACTAAAAAAAAAAAAAGATACCTGGTAGAATGGGATCACTATGCTCTTCATTGAAGGTCTGTCTCTGAAAGGCTTCAAAACTCATAGCTACATCATTCTCTGGCAGTTCCTGGGGTAATTGCCCATCTCCAGGTTTGCACACATCAAATTTCACCCACTGGTAACTGTAGGATCAAAGGGAAATCAAAGTCGTCTGCCCATAATAACCCATTTGAACCTCCAAAGGAATCTTTAGGCCTCTCCCATATATACCTAAAAATATATTATCAAGCGGGGAAAAAAATAAAATAGGCAGGCTTCTTTAGTGATGTATTGTTCTGCTAGTCTTTTTATCCTTTTTGCTGTCATGATACACACAAAAAATGATGCAAGTTAAGCATCTCAAATTCTAAATTCTGAAATCCAAAATGCTCCAAAATTTAAAATTTTCTGAGTACCCACATAAAACCAGAGTAAAAAATTCCATACCTATTATGTGATAGATCACAGTCCAAACATGGGAGCACAAATTATACTGTATAAAACTGCCTTCAGTTTTGTGTAAGGTATATGTGTGTAAGGTACATGTGAAACATATATGGCTTCTGTGATTAGGCTTGGGTTCCATCCCCCCAAATATCTTATTGTGTATGTGCAGATACTCAAAAACACCTCTAGTCCCAAGCACTTTGGATAAAGGATAGTGAACCTGTAATAATTAAGTCCAGGGGAGTTCTGGCTCTGATTTGCTGCCTAGAGGCTAAAAGGGTCAGGAATGAGGCACTCTTGTTGAGAAGCTAGTATGCCTTGGACACAGTGGTTCAATAAATGTATGAATTAACAAAGTAGTAACTGCTGCTTTAGGTCCCTGGTCAGCTGATCACTGAGGTTCTCAACAGAATGACCACACTTACTTGACACATTTTCGAGCTCCTGGACAACTCTGGATCAGGTTATGAATAGTTGGATGAGAAAATCCAAAAAAGTCAGCTCCAGATGGAAGCAGGTTAGGCATTAGTTCCCCCCTAAACAGGAGAGGGAAAATTTTAGTTTCAGAGCTTAGAGGGAGATGGAGATGGGTTTAAGAATGGAACAGTGGTATGAATACACAGGATGATAAAAGATACTCTGGAGACTCTAGCTGCTAGGATGTCTGAAGGATTCAGCTTAGTTTTGTATATCAAAAAGGGATCTCTACTCACTGAAAGAAAAGGTCTATAGGGATCTTTTAAATCTGTCTTTAAGCTGTTAGTCAACTTACTTAGTAGCACTTATGGTCCTGAGCAGTTCTGCATGACAAGCATCTGCAGAAGAGCCAATGATAGCATTATGGGGGTCATCTTCAGGAACAATTTCAAACTGAGAATGACAATGACAAAGGAACAATTAATCTGTAAGGAGGAAGAAGTAAAGAGTCATATCTCCTATAAACATTTATTCACTTGAGGCTGCTGTATACCATACTAGAATATGGGTTATACACAATTTCCTATAGTGCTGTTAAAAATTCAAACAAGGGGCTAGGGATATAGCTCAGTAGAGTGCTTACCTTGGGTTCAATTCCCAGTACCACCACCACCAAAAAAAAAAAAAAAAAAAAAAAAAAACCCCAAAAAAACCCAAAAACAAACAAACAAACAAACAAATCCAAGTATACAGTAGAAGTATTCTGTGTCTTCTGTCTCAATTCTACACTTCTTGGTTGACAGCTTTCCAGTAATCAAAATTTAATTAGTTCCATACCTTTTTGGACCCTTTCCTATCCACCTACTTATATACTCAAGTACAAATAAAAATGGTATTTTAAAAACAATTGGCATCACTCTCCATGTACCCTGCTATATGTTATTCTTTATTCTCACTAGGAAACATGAGATTACCTAGAAGTATTCTGGGTGAAAGAATATATGCATTAAAATTGTTGATATTGCCAAGTTACCCTCCAAAAAGACTACCAGTTTTCATTCTGACTAATCTTGTTTTCCTATACCCTGGCCAAGATTGGATATCACTAAAGTCTGACATGTGCCTATAGGCAGAAATAAGGTTTGACTTTTATCTTTATTTGATTGTTTATTTTTATATTACTCTGTAGGAGCACTTTATCTGGACATCAATCCCATGGTGTAAATGTTCTTCCTGTTTGTTGCTTAACTCTGATTATGGTGTCTTGTCATTCCAAAGCATTTAAATATTTTTTTTTGTGTGGTGCTGGGGATCAAACACAGGGCTCTGTGTATGCCAAAGTGTTTAAAATTTTTAAAAGTTGAATCTCTTATTATTTTCCTTATAGCTTCTGTGTATCACATCTTGCTAAAGGAACATTTTGACCTCACTCTAAGACTAAAAATGTTCTTTTACACTTTCCTTTAACATATTTACAGCATAAAACATACTATAAAGCTCAAGTAATTCAAAGTCTTATTGGGATAGGCATGGTGGTTTATGTTTGTAATCACAGCTACTTGGAGACTGAGGCAGGAGGATCGCAAATTTTAGGCCTGCCTCAGCAAGTTAGCAAGCTGCTGTCTCAAATAGGGCTAGGAATTTAGGTCAGATGTAGAGTACCCCTGGGTTCAATCTTCAATGCCAAACACACACACCTCCAGTCATACTGGCATGTATTGACAAACAGATCAATGAAATAACATCATCTGCAAACAACCAAGTATTTTATGTATTTAGTTTGTATACTGAAGTAATTTTTTTTTGGTGGGGGAGGACTGAACTCAGAGGCACTCGACCACTGAGCCACATCCCCAGCCCTATTTTGTATTTTATTTAGAGAAAGGGTCTCACTTAGTTACTTAGTGCCTCACTTTTGCTGAGGTTGGCTTTGAACTCTCAATCCTCCTGCGTCAGGCGCCTGGCCTGAAGTCACTTAATGTTAGTTGGGCAGAAAAAAATTAAAGCTAGATCCCAGTTCACAATATACCTAAAAATAATGCCCAGTTGAGATTAGTGACCTAAAAAACCAAAAATATCACATTTTCTTTATAGAAAATGTTTTAGCATTTTATCTTTTGGTGGAAATTAAGACTCAGCTTATCAATTTTTACTAAAAATTCAATTAGAATTTTGATTAGATTTGCATTGCACTCACAGATTTGTTATAAACATGATATACTGTTACAACAGTGGGTCTCTGTGCTACTTTCTGAAAAGAACTGCTGCAAGATCAAGGTCACTTGAACTCTTCTGCTTCACCTACCAGTGTCCAGCTGACAAGAGTGATATAATACTACCCATGTGCATCAGGCAGGCTCAGTATTCTAGCACCTTTTGCTCAAATTAGAGGTAGGTTGCCTCTAACCTCCTTCCATACAGTTTTCTAGTAACTTCATCTGACAGTGAAGCTTGGAACTCTGAAAATGGTCTATTCTTCCCAAGTATGAAGAGGTAATGGATGGGGAAAGTGAGCTGCATTACATCTTAGCACTCAGAAGGATGAAGAATGGCATGAGAGGTCAGGATTCCCAGGTCCTTAAGAGAATATGCAGCCAGAAACTGCTATGTCCACTTTGGTCCAACCCGAAATGGTGGTGTATCAAACTAATCTTCCCTGTATCTGGGCCTGTACTTAATATAAGCAGGCTTGATTAAGCCTCATGTGGTGACAAAGTAGTGTGGTTCAATGAAAAAGCATTAACTGAGAATCAGACGGATACAGATTCATATCCCAGTTTAACCACTTATTAGTAGAGAGATGACTTAGGGCCAGTCACTTCTCTGGTATCTTGGGGCTATCCAAATGGTGTTTATATAGTATCTACTTCGTAAAGTGTCAGAATTAGGAATACTTATTAGGTGCCTGGAACATAGAAAGGTCTTAAAAAAAGAAAAGAAAAATAGAGGTTATATTTGAACAAGTACCTGAGGCTGCACACCACCATCCTTGATCTGACAGGTATACAGACACTTCTGGTCTGGGCACTTCATGCTGGCATACATTCGAGTACTGCAGTAGCCCACAGGGTAGATGGCATTCTCATCATGGAAGCCAGGTCGGTCGGTGATGATCTATAAAAAAGATTCCCCCAACCTGGGATTGAGGTCACTGAGGATTTAGAAATCATGCTTATTGTGGTAGTCTTTAGAACCACTTTGGGTTACAAAGAATGACTGAAATCACATAGAGAATAGAGAAAGTGTCAGCTGTGTAGCAGACAAAACTGACCTGGTTTCGTAGGGACTGGAGATTTCCTAGGGTTGGTATGGATCAGCAAGGGGCTGCTAATGGGAATAGGTAGGGAAGGCTCAACCCCATTCCCGGATTTTTCTGATTTTCCTCTCTGTATGTTGCTGGTCTCACTCACCTCCCCCAGGCTATATACTGTTAGACCCCCTAGTCCGATGGGGAACACAGGCCGTCCTGAGGGATCCAGGGCAATGGGCTGAACCAGCTTGCGAGCACCTCCCTCCATTTTCTTTTTCTTGGATGTTTTCTTCAGAACTGAAACGCAAATCTGGGGTCACCCACTTTAGGCCCCTCCCAAATGCTGAGGGAAAGGGAAAAATTTATACATGGAATGCTAAGGGTAATAAACCAACCTTGGTATTATATAAGATGCTCCTTGACTTAGGATGGGGTTATGTACTGATAAACCCATTGTAAGCTGAACAAAGTGTAAACTGAAAATGCATAAAATTAACCTAACTAACCAAATATCATGGCTTAGCAATGCAGCACAGTGTGGTACATCAGGTGTTTCCTCTTGTGATTGTGTGGCTAACTGGGAGCTGTGGCTTGCTGCCACTGCCCAGCATGGAACTAGAGCATCACACTATACATACTGCTATTTCCCAAAAAGATCAAAATTCAAAGTATAGTTTCTACTAAATGCATATTGCCTTCACAACATTATGAAATTGAAAAATCATTAAGCTGAACCACTGTAAGTCTGGGACCATCTATATTCACTGAATTCATTATATCTCCTTTTCCCCAAAGCCCTGAATATCTTTCTAACATGCCCCCAGGTGGTAACCAATTTTAATGTGTGCTTAGGAGTTAAAGCATTACATTTTTAAGTCTTCTTCATTTGTAAAATCAGAAATTTCCCAAGCTAGTAGTTTGCTCAAAAGGCCACTTAGTCTATTTCCCTGCCTCTAGGAAAGACTGAAGCAAACATAACCCTGAAAATTGGGGGAAGAGGGAAAGAGGTCTCAGTCTGCTCCCTCAAACATTGAACCAGGACTAACCAGAATCTATCCATCCAAAGTGGCTCTAATAAGATACTTACTTCTCAAGGGACTTTAAAGTGTTTATATGGCCATAAATATACCAGTTAGTAACAGGTCTGTCATCAGTAGCTAAGCCACGGGAGCAACTGATAACACAAAGTACCTTCCAGTTTGCTGTTCTCTTTGCCTTTTTCTTTTTTCTCCTTCTTGGATTTCTTCCCAAATGGTTCCTCTGCCCCAGTGCTGGGCCCAGAAATGGGTCCAGCTCCCTGTATAGTTCCCACAGAGCTGGCCACACCATAAGTCAGGGGCAAACTGGAGCTGTGGGAAGGAGCTGCAGCCTGTATTTCTCCTTCACTTAGAGCCTGAAGTTGAAGGAGCTTCTTTAGCAAGTACCTGAGGTTGGAAAGGAAAGGGAGCAGAGGTATGAACTTCTATTTTGTCTCAATTCTTCACTCAAATACTGGGAAAAGCCAGAATTATATGCAAAGATTATCACACTCATAAAAATAAAATTCATATTGGACTCTCAAAATAACAAAGCCCCAGAGGATAATCAATACTTCAAGAAACAAGGATAGGATTGTAGCTTTTCTCTCTTGCACCTGGAGGGCTCCTATACCTTAAAGTCGGAAAGTGTCACTTTTCTGAAGGGCATAAACCATCACTCAGGTGTGTGTGTGTGTGTGTATACACATGTATATACACACACATATATACCCATTATGCCTTGTATAGAGTAGTAAAGACTGAACAAATATTTGTAGAATATTTGGCTATTTACAACTTGGGAGTTATAATAAGATTACTTATTAGATGTGGCAAGAAGACTCAGAAAGATGAATAGAGAAGCTGTCTCATCATCATGGTTCAACGTGACTTCAAGGTTTGGGAACCGGTTCCACAGATTTTTTTCTCCAAACCTGATCAAGCGGTCAAGGGGTTGTGCAGTACATAAAAATCCAACTGGAGAAAATTCCCCAGAGTAATAATACCGTGTTAATAAAAAAAAATGTGATTCTGAACACAAAATGAAGTCAGCTCACCTTCTTTCTTCTTTTGCTTTAAGAAATTTTTCCTCAAGCCGAGCAATTTCATCACAGATTGCAGCATTTTCCTTTAAGAAAAAATTTAAACATGATAAAATAAAATGAATAAAAGGTCAAATCATTGTTCTGGGAATAGTATTCATATTTCAAACCAAGGACTGTTGTGGCTGGATAATAAGATATTGTGCATTTCAGACAAGCTATAAATAAATCTATAGGGAAAGTCAGGTTGTACTATAGGTAAGGTAATTATATATTATCCAGACTGAGACACCTTTGAGTGAAAAGGGGGCACTATTAATGCTTATACAAGAACAATATGGTACAGCAGGACTCTCCCTGGTAAACCATGATAGATGGCCACTTTAATTAGAATAACCCATAGCAGAAAAAATCGAATACTAATTAAATTCACACTACTACATAATTATGAAAACTATGTCTGGGAGCCTTGGTACTTGAGAGACAGACAACCTAACTCAAAGCATCTCATGATAATACCTTAAAGTGAAAAACTGGAATGAAGTCAAATCTAGTGTTTAAAATTCCCAAACTTTATAATATATTTGTATATATTCCTGAAAGCACCAATTGTGAAGGAAATGTTCCATTTCAGATGCCCCACAGATGGAACTGCTAAGTCTGAATGTTCAAAGCAGTATCCTTTTTCTTCACACAACTTCCTTCATGACTTTGGTATATGGGGGATAAAAGAAAGGAAACAATCAGATATCAAGTTCTCTTAAATTCTAATTTTCTTATTTTTCTCCACTGCATAGAGAAAATGCTGAATGAATATTTTTGGAAGGAGTATTCTAATTTACAAACTCTTTCCTTATGCTTCCAAGAATGCTGAGAGTTGTTTATGCTTTTGGTAGAAGGAAGGGGAAAACTGTTGATTCAGATGTGAGGGGACGTTCGAGGACTCCACCCCTATTTCCAGGCATAAAGGCAAGCCAGAACATTGTAACACAAAGTTATATCAGACAAACCAGTTTATTCATTCAATAAACTCGGTGCCCCAACGATAAAGGCAGGAGCTGAAGGCGTAGTGTACGTGTGGGAGTTAGGAAACATCTGGGAGACTCAAAGTGGGTTACAAGGCAGAAATTATTGAAAGGTTCATGTGCCTGTTTAGTTAAGGGATCAGTTAGGGACTGTGGGGCGCCTGGAAAATATGCTGTGTAGTGGAATTAATAAAGCGGAATTGAATAAAGTTGGAGTGAAGGCTCTGACACAGTGCCCTTGGGCAAATCGTCCCTGAGCTTCAGGGTTCAACAGTGCCTAATTCTCAGGTAATCTAGAAAATCAAACGCATTTCTCAGAGTTCTGCAGTACTAACAATAATGATCAAATAAAATTTATTGGCAGACCTTCTGAGTAGCAAGCAATTTGCTTTTTCATTTAATCTCCAGCAGGGTAACTAGTTACTAGCTTTCATTTACAGAAGAGAAAACAGGATGAGAAAAATTACGTAATTTATCCAAGGAGTAACAAGTAGTAATGTATACTGAAAAGGTAACATTGTCACTCTAGGAAGGGAATCAGCTTGGGCAAAGATTTCACGAGGAAGCAAAGTTTCGAGGCGGAGGCGGGCTGAATGACCGTCAGACTCACAAACACCGTGGCCTTGGCCGCTTTTCGCAGCCGCAGGTACTTTAGCCGGTACTTCTCGTTCTGGCTCTTCCTCGGGAGCTTTTTCATTCTGGTCTTGCTGGAGTGCAGGGGGGCCAGCGGCGACGAGGCCAGGCAGACCAGAGGCTCAAGGTCCAGCCCCACTACGGGGGCTACAGGATGCGGCCGACATCGGCTCCGAGGCCTATGGGCGGGGAAGAGCGCGGAGTTTGTCTGCTCTGGTGTGGCGAAATCGGGCCTCTAGGAAACTAGCTCTCCAGAATGTCCTCAACGAGGACAACACGGCCAGAAACTTTGCAGCGGAACCGGCTGCCGGCGCTTTCTAACACTTCCGCGTCTGTCTCGGAAGTAAGCCCTGCCGGAAGTTGCGTAATGACGCCGGCTGCGTGTAATTTCCTGGGCGGGAGCTCAATGTGATCCCGCCAGGCTGATCCTAGGACTGTTAGGAGATAAGCGCGGTTCTGTAGAGGGTGTGGGACGTGGAACGCTGGAAGGGACGGCAGCGGGAAAGGACCGTCGGTGACTTTTGTGTCTTAGTGCGTAGCGGAGGAAAACTATTGCTGAGTTACGGTGCGAGTAAATAAAAACCTATCATCGTGAACTTTCTCCCAGGCCGCTGCGTTTCAACACCTGTTTTTCACTTTTCATCCTGACCGGCCTTCTTGGGTCGTAGGAAATACCTGGACGCAAGTTCTGGGACTGCTTCTTTATGCAACTCGCACAAATGTTTCCTTTGTTCTGATTTTCCTAGAGCTGAGACCGCAATACATAGAAAGACAGGCCTTGGCTCTTTCATAGCTTTGAATCTAGTGGGGAATGTGAAAGATTTTTTTGTTTTTGAGGGTTTGCCGGTTCGTTATTTTTATTTATTGAAGATGAAAGATTTAACTAACAATTTTAATGCTAGCACAAAGTAGGCACTCATTAGATGTTTTCTTAATGAAAATGTGTTTCTGAACATATTCTTTTATAGTTCTAACTTTATAACCAAGCTGTATGTAAAATCACCAAATAAGGAGGGTAGACAAATCTGTAGTGTACAAAACTGTCAAGTGCCCAAGGCTGGATAGCAGGATTACATTCTTTCAGCAGTGCCGCTAACTAGTTGAGTGAGTCTCCTATTCACAGTTGTTTTATCTCATAACAATATACTCTAAAATTATGAGGTGTTTGGGGTTCCTAGTCTGTACTGATAAAAAGTATAATTACCGTTCAATATTTGAAATGTATATTTCTATAATCAAATATGGAAATTCAGGAAAATATGTTACATAGTTAATAAGTTTATTGAAATTATTAGAGAAAAATGTTCTAACACTAATATAAATAACAACCAGAAGTCAATAAAAGGTGTAGAATTGACTCAGGTATACTACTACTATAAATAAAAATAAAAAAAAAAAAAACGGTGACAGAAACTTGCACAGTGGTTTAGTATAAATCTTATGGAAGTCTTTTTATAACCATACATGTTGTAAGTTGCCTTTGTTGGACTTGACTGGATTTTAACAAGACATCTCAGGATGCTGGTGAGCTTACCAAAACATACCTAAAAAGGCCATGTACATTTAGTTTTGGCAACTTCCAAGACCATTTCCAGCTTACAAAATACCCACATTTATGCCTTTAATAACTAGGTCTGGCATTTTACCTTGGAACCTGAAAATAGTCTCAGTAATAGGAAAAGACTTTTTTTTCCTTTTAAAAATTTTTATTTAGCCGGGCGCGGTGGCGCACGCCTGTAATCCCAGCACTTTGGGAGGCTGAGGCAGGAGGATCGCGAGTTCAAAGCCAGCCTCAGCAATGGCGAGGCACTTAGTAACTCAGTGAGACCCTGCTTCTAATAAAATACAAAAAAAAAAAAAAAAAAGGGCTGGGGATGTGGCCCAGTGGTCAAGTGCCCCTGAGTTCAATCCCCGGTACCAAAAAAAAAAAATTCTTATTTGCTATTTGTGTGGTTTATTTGCTGCCCTTCTGTGTTTTGTCCCTATAGCCTTTCCGATCTGACTTTATTTGTATCATTCATCTTCTATATATATCTTACTTTCCCAGTGGAAAGGGAAGTGCCATCCTTGTCTTAGTTTGCAGGCTGCTCTGACCAATGGACTTCAATGGAATTAGTTTAAAAATGTTTATTGTTTCTTCTTCATTACAACTTTTTTTTTGTACAATTCTAAAACACTTCTTGCAAATTTTAGAAATTTAAAGATTAGAAAATGTAGAACTTGCCAGGTGCGGTGGCGCACACCTACAATCCCAGCACTTGGGAGGCTGAGGTAGGAGGATCAAGAGTACAAAGCCAGCCTCAGCAATGGCGAGGCACTTAGCAACTCAGTGAGACCCTGTCTCTAATTAAAAAAAAAAAAAAAAAAAGAAAGGGCTGGGGATGTGATCCAGGGGTCAAGTGCCCCTGAGTCCAATCCCTGGTACCAAAAAAAAAGGGGGGAGCTGGGGTTGTGGCTCAGCGGTAGAGCGCTCGCCTAGCACGTGCGCAGCCCGGGTTCGATCCTCAGCACCATGTAAAAATAAAGGCATTGTGTACAACTAAAACAAATAAATAAATATTAAAAAAAAAAGAAAATGTAAAACTTTAGAAATTTAAAAATTAAAAACAAGGAGGATTAAAAACAAAATCTATAGCACTGGAAATATAGCACAATGGTAGTTCTCTTTCCTAGCATGTAGGGGTCCTGGAGTTGATCCCCAACTCTTTAAAGAAAAAAAATCCTTCTGGATAATTCAGGTTAAAATTTTGATTTTCAGCACTGTAAAACAGCCAACACACACAAAACAAATTTATAATGCTGCCACTTTTGGGAAACCATTCCTAACATGTTAATTTATGTGTTTTTTTCCCATGAATTTTTATGTAGTTTAAGCCATACTAAATGTTATGATTTCTTTTTGCTCATTTACTGATTGTCATTATTTTACAGTGTTATGACTTCTTCATAAGTATAATTTGATTTTTTTCCCCAGTGCTGGGGATCAAACCTAAGGGCCTTACGTGTTAGGTAAGTGATTTAGCGCTGAGCTACATCCTTAGCCCTGTTAGCATAATTTTAAGTGGCTAGTTAATATTTCAGTGTGGCTGTAATCTATTTTCCATAATTATTTTGATATTGTTTGACTTTTTGGTTAATTGCTGTGAAGTGCATCTTTGTGCACAGTTTTTTTTTTTTTTTTCCATTTAGAGGCTGGATTTGCATGCTGCAAAGAATGTGGTGCTACTGATCATTCTTTTACTAACTTGTGTAGAAGAATTTTTATTTAGTGCCTATTATGACCCAACCTTTAACAAACTTAAGAGGGAAAGACAAGTGAATTGGCAATTTTAATACAGTGTAGTAAATTTATTTCAGAGGTAGGTTCTGTTTTATATGGCAGCACCCAGTAAGGAAAGAAGGGAGGAAACAGGAAGTTTTTTTTTTTTTGAAGGAAATGTGTCCAGGTACACTTGGAAGGAGAAGTAGTGGCTGGCCCAGTGAAGAACAGAGGAGGGCCTCCCAGGCAGTGGAGACAACATATTCAAAAGCTGAGCATCATGAAAAGCACAGGAACTGCAAGTAGCTGATACAAGTGAAAGCTGTTTCTGGGAAGCAAGAGGAGAGACTGAAGTAGTGGGCAGGTTTTTGATCATGAAAGGCTTTGTGTAGCAACTGAAGAGCTGGACTTCTCTTAATGACAATAGAAAGTCATCAATGAGTGTCTGTATATCAGTATTTGCTTTTTCAAGGTAATTTATCTAAGTTAGAAGCAATGTAGCGTTTTTACTTACATGAGGAGGGGAGGGTCCGTGCAATGATTTTCTCAAGAAATGATAATGTGCAGCTTTAAAGAGAAATATAAAATGTGAGACATCATGGTATTCTGGGCTGAATGTGATCTTTGGAACTGGATCAAGGATTCATTAAATCCAGACATAGGATTAGGAATTAGGTATAAGGATGGATGGATGAATAAGAGAAAGAGAGGAGGGGCTCAATAGCACTTTACTATCATCCTATTTAGTTTTAAATGATTGCTATTCAGTGGCTGTACATGAAGGTATAGTAGCCCATAATCCCAGCCCTTGGTGAAACAAGTCCTTGATTTAGATGATGAAAAATGTATCTAGACATTTCAGGACTCTACTTGTGGCTATGCATGGTCCTGCCTCTTTTGTCTTAAACTCTAAGACTATATTATACATTGAAGCCATCATTATCTCTTAGATTATTTTACAGACCACAAAGGGCCTGGTAAGGCTGATGAGTTCCCCAAAGCAGTCTGGGAAAATTCCTAGCATTTCAGGCCACACCAAAGATTTTCACATCTTTATTAATCTCTTACGAGATTGCTCTACTTTGTCTTTGGGGGAAGTCCACGTATGCATCCTAGAAGGGCTATGGAGTGAATATAGTGAGGAGAACTAGCCTTTATAAATAGCCTTTAAAATCTAATTTTTTAGTTCTTTGACTCTTCAATTCCAGCTTTCACATTTTTTCCATATATTGATTTTATCTTCTTACAAATAAAAGATATAAAAGTTAGGTGAATCCAAGCTTGGCAATTCTAGATATTTTTTGTGTATTGCTATGTGTGGCTTGTAAGAAGGCGAAAGACTTTTGCTTTCCACAGAATTTCTTGTTGTGTGGTTTCTTTATAAACTAACTATGGATGTTCATCACACATCTGTTGGGTGAGATGTTTGGGTTTTGAGGGTTCTAAGCCAGCCAATAATGTCATGAAATCGACCACTGTGTCAATGTTATGCTTCTGGATGGTTGTGTCCTTCAACACACATAAGACACTCAACCAGCTAAAAGAGATGAGCTCAGAGATGTTGGCTCGGAGGAAAAGAAGGATCACATTGAGGTCATTGATGGGGCATCCCAGCATCTTTCTGCTGAGGAGATCAAAAGCTGGGAGCATCTCATATACAGATAGGAGTCGTTTGTCCCACTGACACAGCCGTGTGAAGTTGTATATTATCACAGGAACCAACAGGGTGTATATTGCTGCACTGGAGAGGCTGACAATCTGAAAAATAGATAGGGAGGTCAGCCTGCATGTAATCAGGTCTGGAACATGGGTTTCATCATGTAGTAGACCTGTCTTGATGGAGCAGCTGAATTCTTCTTGGAAGAAGACATCCAGATGAAAGTGGCCAAGGTACAGATATGTGGCTGAGGTAAAGAGAAGCAAAAGGGAGTTCCTCAGGAGGTAGGTGACCACTAGTGAATGTGAGCGCTGCTTACATGCCAGGTACCGCTCTAGCAGGGGGAATTCAAAGTATCGTTCTTTTCGGGCCCTGCACAGGGAAAGAAAGGAGGAAAAGTTAGGAAGCACCATATGTAGAACCATGTCCCAAGAGTCATGTGGGAAAATAACAAATATGTGCATTCTTTATGGAATTCTTGGTTCATTGAAGATCTGCCTACCCCAAGCATAACCATGATTCTTCCCCCCAAAGATGTAGGTAAGTATAACTCATTTCTCCAAGTACTGAGCACAATGTGATAAACCTGGGGGATAATTGATGAATAGTGAATGATCACTTTGGATTTCTGCCCAACAAGGCACATACTAAAGCTGCAAGCAGAAATAGGACCCTTTGGAAGCAATAGGCTAATGAAATTAGCACTGGAGTGGGAGTCTAAATATGTTCTAGTTCTTGGCTTGTGTACTCTGTGTATGGTTTTTGGACCAGTTCATTTATTTTATTCAAATGAATGTGCTAACAAGTATTTGTTGAGAACTGTGGTGTTCAGGTAGAGGTAAATCAGTCTCTGTTCCAAAGAAGCTTAGAGTTTTATTTGTGAGGGAAGGAGCAGACAAAACATGCAGGTATGCAATGAAATTAACACTTGATTTGTTGCTAAATTGATACAAACCATAGTCATTACAAAAGTTAGGAGATAGAGTAACAGTGCAGGTTGGAATGTACAGAAACCTTTATAGAGAATATTGGCTTAAAACTGGGTTTCAAAAGGTAGAGGGGAACTTTTTAGAAAGGATATAATGTGTGCATAAACATGAAATAATATGATTTCAAATCATGACTCAATTATGTTCACTCTATCTAAAGCTACTATTAATTACTCAGCATTCCAAAACCCCTTCCCCTGCTTTATTTTTTCTTTTCTTCATACTAGTTATCATGCCCTATCATATTTTACTGATGTGTTCTACCTTTTGTCTGTTTTCCTTCTAGGGCATGTAAGCTCCACATGAATGATAGCTTTGTTGCCCCTGCCTCCTGTCTCCCCCACCACACACGTATCCAAAGTACCCAATACAGCCCCTGAACCTCAAATGTATGAATACTGGATTAAATAAATGATTTTTTCAGTGGAAAAGTGGCAGACTGCTTAGGTAGAGTGAAAGGTTTCTGTCATCTGGTTGAGTATCCCTTATTTAAAATGCTTTGGACCAGAAGTGTTTCAGCTTTTGGAATATTTGCGTAGATTTTACTAACAATGCTCAAATATTTTTGGATTTTTAACTATTATGGATATTGGAGTTTTGGGTTTGGAAAACTTAATCTATTGTTAGTTAGATGTTTGAAAAAGTAGTTGGTAACAGTATGTGAAGCAAATATTTGGGAGATTTTGGATAGTTTTGGTAGACCTGGGGGGAGCTTTTGAAGATTTCTGAGAAGAGGAATAGTGTCTAGAAGTGGTATTTTAGAGAGATTAATTTCTTTGTGGCTCAGAGTGTTCATCTGTTAACTGCAGGTAGAGGACTGTCTCTTCTCCTTTTACAGGAATGACAGTTCATGAGATGTTGATAACTTTGCTCCTTAAAGAAAGATAACATAGACGGCATTTTAAAGACTTTAACTATACTATTAGCTACCTGGGATACCTGTGCCATGCATACCATTTTATGCTTGACTGCATCCTTCAGAAAAAGGCTGAAAAAACAACTCACTTTTCCAGTTCATCCCAGAAGACAAGGGGGTCAGAGCTCTTCTGCCGGATCTTCAACATGTGCTGCACCAGGCGGATGGAACGATTATAGGATTTGTCCAGTTCGCTGATGATGAACAGCAGATCTGAGCTGAGGGCTGGAACAGCTGCGTACTGCCACAGCAGTACTGGCAGGTACATGGCCATGGCCAGGGCCAGAAGGGAGTAGGGGAGGGCCTGTAGGACAAGAGTTGGATGAGCAGGTGGCCCAGGGTGTTGAGCCTTGAGTGACAGTACTAAGTGAGGTCTCTCCTCTCCCCAGTTTCTGTTTCAGAAGGGGAAGACAGCATGGGAAGTGGGCCACCTAAGGCTCTCTATCAATATGAAAGAATATAATGAGGTCCAGTAGGAAAGGGATAGCAGATCTTCCTGTTCCCCACATTTATATAGTTTTTCTGATCTGTGGTCTATTTAGGGCCTCAGGGGAAGAGAAAGAGTGAGAATGAGAGGGCATGGTATGTGTGTGTGTGTGCGTGCTCACATGTATCTCTATCTCCCTTCCCCCTTCTCCCCAAATGTGTTGGGCTCAGTAGATGGCCTGAGGTCACAGCCAACAGTGGCCATGTCATTTCTTCCATGTAGCCTTTTCTGACTTCTGTAATGTATACTGGTATTTTCTCATCTCTGCAATTTTTGGTGATGCCAAATTATACCATCAGAAAACATCTTGGAATTCTTTTGGGGTTCTTTCGTGTATATAGATCTGTGAACTGACTTTCAGGAATACATAAGCCTTGTCTCTTTAACTATACTATTAGCTACCTGGGATAAAGGACTGAGATGGGTTGAATTATGTTTATGTCTCCCTACCCCATGTGTAGGCGTCTCAATCCTTAGAACCTCTGAATGAAATCATATTTGGAAATATGGTTGTTGCAGATGTAATTAGCTAATTTAAAATAAGGTTAAACTGGAATAGGGTGGGCTTGTCATCCATTATGACTGATTTTTTTTTTTTTTTTTTGGTACTGGTGATTGAACTCAGGGGCACTTGACCACTGAGCCACATCCCCAGCCCTTTTTTGTATTTTATTAGAGATAGGGTCTCACTGAGTTGCTAAATGCCTCGCCATTGCTGAGGCTGGCTTTGAACTCGTGATCCTCCTGCCTCAGCCTCCCAAGTGGTGGGATTACAGGCATGTGCCACCGCGCCCAGCTTATGACTGATGTTTTTTACGCACAGACATACACCATGTGAAGAGGTGCACACAGGGAGAATACCCAGGGTGATGCATCTACAAGCCAAAGAGAAGGGCCTTGAAGATCCATTCTTCACAACCCTCAGCGGATCCAACCCTACTGAAACCTTGATTTTAGACTTCTGACTACCAAAACTATCAGACAGTACATTTCTGTTCTGTTAGCCAGAGTGTGTGGTGCTTTATTACAGCAGCCTTAACAAACTATAGAAAGAACTTTTCCTTAGATTTCCTCACCATACTGAAACTGGGTTGGGCCCACTATTTTGCTCACAGAAAAATCTCTATTTGTAAAGGTTTTTAAAGTCATGTTTTTGGTAGGCACTTAGCATTCACTATTTTATTTGATTTCCACAAAGATGCTATCAGGTAGGTATGATTAGTATCTTTATTTTATAGATAAAGGAACTGAAGTATGAGAGAATTAAGTGCTTATACAGGGTTACACATCCAGGAGGGGTGACAGGATTTGTAGCTGGACTGGGTGATTTGGGAGCATATTCCCTTAGTGACTACTTGACCAATACCTTTCAATACCTTGAAAAAACTAGGGATGTTTTTTCCTTTTAGAAGACAGTTTGGAGAGAAAAAAGGAGGGTATGAATTTGATTACATCTGGGTAGAGAAAAAAGAGAGAGAGAGAAAGAGAGAGGGGGTGGGGGGGAGGGAGAGGGAGGTTAGGAATATGAGGCTACAAGAGATATAATCTTTTAATTCCTGTCCAAGAAATGACTTTTCTTGAAACTAAGCTCTTTACCTCTGTGGAGTGTTTCTATAAGTTCTCGAGGTGGAGTTGGAGGATCTGGGTTTAGAGAATTTCCCATTGACTTTGATGATCAGGCATTTGATTTTTTCTTGACTTGTAAATCCCCTCTGTGACATCTTAAACTTGTTACCATCTAAGTTCTGCTTGAACTGCCAGTGGCAGAAGCCTCCTGGGCTCTCTCCATTTTCTCTAGCCTTGTATCCTAGAAGTATGGTATTTAGAGGCTTTGTAAGTGATCATCACTAGGAAATCACTACCCTTGAGTGACTTCTGATTAAACATGATGAACTGAATAGACATGTTACCATTGTTCCCTCATAGAACCCATTAGCAGCTGGGCATGGTGGCACACACCTATAATCCCATGCCTCCAGAGGCTGAGGCAAGAGCATCACAAGTTCAAGGCCAGCCTCAGCAATTTAGTGAGACCCTAAGAAACTTAGTGAGACCCTGCCTTAAAATAAAGCATAAAAAGGACTGGGAATGTGTCTCAGTGATAAAGTACCTCTGGGTTCAATCCCTAGTACAATAAATAAATAAATAAGTAAAACCCATTAGCATGACAATAAAATATTAAAAAGAAAGACATGATTTTATAAGGAGAAAGAGAATTGGAGAGGCTGGGCACAGTGGCACATGACTGTAATCCCAGTGACTCAGGAGGTTGAGGCAGGAGGATCACAAGTTTGAGGCCAGCCTGGGCAAGTTAGCAAGATCCTGTCTCAAAATAAAAAAATAAGCTGGGTGCAGTGGCACACGCCTGTAATCCCAGCACTTGGGAGGCTGAGGCAGGAGGATCACGAGTTCAAAGCCAGCCTCAGCAATGGCGAGGCACTTAGCAACTCAGTGAGACCCTGTCTCTAATAAAATACAAAAAAGGTCTGGGGATGTGGCCCAGTGGTCGAGTGCCCCTGAGTTCAATCCCCGGTACCCAAAAAAATAAAAATTAAAAAACAATAAAAAAGACCAGGGATGTGGCTCAGTGGTAGAACACCCCTGGGTGCAGTCCTTAGTACCAGGAGAGGAAACAAACAAACAAATAAGCAAACAAAAACAAAACAGGAGAGGAGATGAGCAATAGAATGTTGAAAGCTAAAAATCACAGAGACACCAGCATGTGGGGAGAGTGGGGAGTTGAGGCAGGAATAAGACAGCTATTTGTACCTCAGAGCCAGAAAGGAATTGGAGATATGGAGGAACTTGAACAATGAGCATGTAGGTGAGCTGACAACAGAAAATCTAAAAATCTGTGTTGAGAAATAGACCAGAAGGTGTTTTCTGTAATGTGATGCATTCCCGGGACCAACCTAGCCCTTCCCGACAGGCTAGACGTTTACCAGATTAAATTCTGTATTTGAGCTCACTGAGGGCAGAGGAACCATTCTGAGAATGGGGGATCAGCTGAATGAATACTGAGTAGTGAGTTCCTAGAGTGCTGACAGCCAGGCTTAAAACCAACTGTGCCCTGCCCTTCCCCGCAGATTTATAACTGAATGTCTTTTCTCAGAGAGTAGTGACCAGCCCAAGAAAAGGACAAAAGACACTGATATTTGAGTTTTTCCTCCCAATGGATTAGACCAAAGGGATCACCTTCAGCTAAAGGCTGCTTGTTAACAAGTCTTGCCCACAGGTTCAAAGCATCCAGTCAGATAAAAGTGGACAGCTGAAGATCAGGAAGAATTTGAAGAATGCCTGGAACATGAAAGTCAGCCACTGGGGCAAGGTGGGGAAAGGAGGTGAGAAGGAATATAACGATACACCTCTCTCTCCTGCCACCCAGCTGTGAAGCCAGGCTGACAGTCTCTGTCTGCTTTACCTTGTGGGGCCAGAGAGATTTTATCTTGTACCGGTCAGCCTCATCCTGTTCATGGTGAACCAGGGAGTCCCAACAGGAACTGTCCACGTATGCAGCCTGCCGGACACTGAAGTTACTTGGAGAAAAGCAGCTGATTGGAGACCCTGGAATAAGCATACAACTTTGAGGCAGTACTGAGTTGGAGATGGGAATGGAAACTCAAAGGGACCACTGTCTAAGAGTTTTGTAGAGGTCACCTTCACAACTCTGAATTTATGTGTCTTGCAGACACTGTCTTCTTCCCATGCTTTAGTTTTCTGGGCTTGGCACTGCTGTGTCTTGGGAGAATAGGGCATGACAGGATAGCACCCTACTGTTTGGCTCTTGCCTATCAGTGCACTGACCCAGCCTGGTCTGATGGTTCTTTGCTCTCAAATTACCGCCCCCTGGATTCCCAGGGGATGAGGTATCCCTGCACTCCTGGAGTTTCTCACCAAAGAAGTTGCAGTGTGATGGTGACATCGCCTTCCTGAAAAAGCTGACATCTTTTAGATTCTAAAACATAGAGGATTAATTACCTGGACTTCTGAACCCAAAAGAGAAAGGACAGGCAAGTGGTACAGGAAGGAAAGTAGGCTTGGGGGAGAGTCTCTTACTTTCTGTTTTCCCATCATTCTCCAGAAAGAGGCAGAGCTGGGAGACAATACCTTTCCCCTTCTTGTGGATGAATGAAGAAGCAGTGGAAGGTAGGCACACTTCACTGGGTAATGTGATAAGCAAATGGAATGGCCAGAAAAGAAAGCCAGAAGTCCTAGTTCTCAGGAAACCCATATTCTTTTTAATAGAGGTAGTGGATTTGCTGGGTTAATTCAGTGCCTAAAACACCATGAACATGTGTATGTTAGTTTCTCTGTGTGTGACTGGGGGTTTTGGAGAAAGCAGTAGGTTTACTTAACACCTCTGAATGTGGCTGTGTCAGGCCCTTAATTCTCAAATCAGTAACATTGGAGGTAGGTGTGGGGAGAAGGCTCAGAGGAAATAAGACACTTGTCAACAGCATGGCTAGTTAGGATGAATTCTTAGGTCCTGAAAAGGTTATGGGATCCCAACCTCTATTATATATATGCAAACTAAAATAAAATATTAATTATGAAAGTGATATAAAATATAAGAATACTGAAATCATGACTAATTATTTCTTATTGTAAAATGTCAGAGGTGACTTTGAAAATTTTTGGTGCCTCTGCTTTGCTGGTGTCCTAAACTCATGCATGGTCTGCCCTTCAGGTAATCCAGCCCAGCCCAAAATCATGAAACCTAGTCAATATGGGAGCCATCTCTCTTCAGAGCTCATGCAAAGAGTAAATTAAAGTGAGGTCTCTCACTGGATCTTGGAAGCAACTTACCAGAGGAGAACTCTTGGGCAAATGCCAGGGACATCAGCAATAAGGGGAAGCCCACAGTAACAAACTTGACCATCTGGTCCAGGGGCAGTTCCAGGCGCAGTCCTTTGAGGCGGGAGCCCCTGCGGTCAGGCAGTAAGGCATCAGAGAGCATGTACTCTGCAGCTGTGTGTGCCAGCGACATGATGCTTTGAGCTTGGGTATACAAGTGGCACAAGGTGTCCCCAGGATAGTAGAATGAGGAGGTGACAGCTTCAGGCAGCTGGCTTTGAGCAGACAGGGCTGCAGCCCCAGCCTCATGGATATCTGTGCTTGGAGCAGGCGATGTTTCTCTAAATAACTGTCCAAGCCCTGAGCCAGGCACCCTGGTAATTAGAGGGAGGCGTAGCCTCAGTAGGTCCTTGCTGGAGGAGGGTCGGGCTTCACTTGTGGTTGGTGCCAGGCTGCTCTCCTTGGATTGTCTCTGAGTAGATTAAGCCTAGTGGCTTTATGCTGCCCTCTCATTAATAAAGTATTTTCAGCAGGGTGGTAGAGAGAGGAGGGCTATGGAGCTGGGCCCCCATGTAATTGGTGTGGAATTTGGGTGGGGATTGCTTAAATGTGTTAAAGGCCATCATTTTGTGGTTTGGGGTGGGAATGGAGCCCCCAGGACTCAGTTATGATTTCTACCTCTATAAAGTAGTCTTTGTCCCAGTGAAGAATTTTGCTCAGGGCCCAGGCTCTTTCCCAGAAATTGCTCTGTATTTGGTGTTAAATTTCCTTCACTGACTCTGGTTTTTCTTCTAAAACATTTCAACCATGTATTTACAATTTCCGATTCCATTTTAGCCCTTTAAGTTCTCTAGACAATTGGGGATGCATGGTAGTGATGAATAATAGAGTATGACCTTTGAAGATTGGAAGGAAAAATCCTTCCCTGGAGATTTAGCAGTGCTCACTTTTTAATTTAATTTTAATTTTGGGCAAGTCACTTTGTCTCAGTGTTTTCATTTCTCAAGTGTAAGTATGTTAGAATCTTAGAAGATTCTGGGGAACTGATTAAGAGCATTATATGTGAAGGTGCTCCATAGATTGTAAAGTATAGGGTAAGTGCTGTGATTTGGCTAGGTGACCCTCAAAGGCCCATGTGTTAAAGGGTTTTTCACTAGCCTGTGGTACTACTGGGAGGTGGTGGAACCTTTTTAGAGATAAAGCCTAGTGGAAGGAAGTTAGGTCACTGGGGGTGTGTCCTTGAAGGGAATGTTGGGACCCCAGCCACTTCCTGGTCTCCCTTTTCCTTCCTGGTTGCCATGAGGTGAGCAACTTCTGCCATACACTCCTGTCATGATGAACTGTGCTGCCATAGGTAAAAAGCAACAGGGCCAAGTGACCATGGACTAAAACCTCTGAAACCATGAACTGAAATAAACCTTTCCCCTTATTAAGATGCTTTTCTTAGGTATTTTGTCACAGTGATGGAAAGCAGACTAATACAACAAATGTCAACTCAGCTCAATTTGGTGAGGTTGGGTGGGACAATAGGGCACTACTATTGCCCTTCAGCTTGGTTTTCACTTGGGCCTTTGGCTATGTCCTTCCCATGAGGCAAGGAGTTCATGGGCCAAGGAGTTCATGAGCCTATGCAGATTTATACACTATCTAAACCACTTTTCTAGTGCAGTTGACTCTGTAATTCATGCCCATATGGCTTTAGCTTAGTTTCAGCACCTGTGTGAGCCTTTTCCTCTCATGCAGTCTTTTCAAGGGAAGATTATGCTGTTGGTATGCATTCTCAGGCCTAAGGATTGGATGAATGCAGAAGTTTGGATGGAATTTAGAAGTACTGAGGTGTCCATATGTGCACTTATGAGGTTTTATGCAATGTGGGACTTAATCAGGCTGGGAAGAAAAGGGGATTGGGCCAGGGGCCTGGAAGAGTGCAAAGATTCTAAATTTGAACCTGGCATTCCTGATCATTATGGTGTGTATGTGTGTGTGTGTAGGTAGGCAGGCAGGCAGGCAGGTGGAACATACTTTACTCAACAGCTTGGTTTAAAACTTCTCATTTTTTAGAAATATGGTATATGGGTCTGTATTTGAAATTTTTTCCTGGTCCCACAAATGAGTATGCTGGGCCTGCCTCTCTCCCCATTCCACAAGATAGAGGCCAACTCTGATTCAAACTCTGAATACATATGTTGCTGCATATGTACTAAATGGAGTGATCCAGGTATGGGACTAGCAGAAGAAATCCTTTATTTCTATTCTCCATTACCCTCTCCACATTTTCATTTCTGTATCTTTTAATTATGTGTTTTTGTCTAATGCTTATTAGACAAAATGCTTAGTTTATGTGCATGTACTTTTCAAAATTTTTATTTGTTTTAATTAGTTATACATGACAGTAGGATGCATTTATGCACTGTGATATATCATACATAGATGGGATATAATTTCTCATTTTTCAAAGTGTACATGTTGCAGAACCATATTGGTTGTGTAGTTACATATATATATATATATATATATATATACGTATATATATATGTGTGTGTATATATATATGCATATATATATATATATACAGTAATAATGTCTGTTTCATTCCACTATCTTTCCCATCCCCATATCCCCTCCCTCCCCTCCCTTCACTTCCCTCTACCTCATCTAAGGTAATACTATTTTTCCCTAATACCCCCCACCTTATCGTTAATTAGCATCCGCATGTTAGAAAAAAAACATTTGGCCTTTGGTTTTGTGGGATGGGCTTATTTCGCCTAGCATGATATTCTCCAACTCCAACCATTGGCAAATGCCATAATTTCACTCTTCTTTAAAGCTGAGTAATAGTCCATTGAGTATATATACCACATCTTTATCCATTCATCTATTGAGGGATACCTAGGTTGGTTCCATAGTCTAGCTATTGTGAATTGAGCTGCTATAAACATTGATGTGGCTGTGTCACTATAGTATGCTGATTTTAAGTCCTTTGGGTATAAACCAGTGGGATAGCTGGGTCAAATGGTGGTTCCATTCCCCAAAAATACTTATGTATTTTTGAAGTTTAACATAGAATCATTGAAATGCACATATCATAAATGTGAAGTTCAGTATATTTTTATCTGATCAAGAAACAGAATATTATTAGCATCCCAGAAACCCCCTGTGTGCTCCTTCCTAATAATGATCATTTCCCGAAAGGTGATCATTATCCTAACTTTAAATAGCATAGATTTTTGCCTTTTTAAAATAGAATCATCTATGTATGCTCTTTGGTACCTGGCTTGTTTTGCTATATACATTGTATTTATGAGAACAATCCATTTTGTTGTCTGTTTTTGTACTTTATATATAAATCCTTGAGGATTTATATACATGTATTTTTTGTGTTTGGATTTTCTATCTAAATTATTTTTGAGATACATCTGTGCCACTGTATGTATCAGAAATGCATTCATTTTTATTGTATATACAACAGTTTGTTTATCCATTCACCAATTGGTAGACATTTGGGTTTCTGGATTCTGGTTATTATAAAATAATGTTGCTTTGTGAACATTCTAAGGTGAATGGTGAATACATGTATGCCTTTATGTGGGGTATATACTGAGGAGAAGGATTGCTGGGTCATAACACTATGCTTATGTTTATGGTTTTCCAAGTGGTTACATCAGTGTACACTTTCACCAACAGTTTATGAGGGTTCCAGTTGCTCCACATCCTTGGCACTACTTTTTTTAATTAAAAAACTTTTTAAAGTCCTTTTAGAAGGTGTGTTAGCTTTCATTGCTGTGACCAAATAGCTGAGAAAAGCAGCTTAAGGGAGGAAAGATTTATTTTGACTTATGCTTTCAGAGATTCATGGTCAGGTGGCTCCATTGCTTTGGACAATGTGGGGGTGGATAGTGAGGGAGAAGTGGGGGAGGGAGAGAGCGAAGGGGAAGGGGAGGGGAGGAAGCTGGGGATAACATATACTCTTCCAGGGTATGCCGCCAGTGACCTACATTCTCTAACTTGACATTATCACCTACAATTTCCACCACCTCCTAATAGTCCATTAAATTATGAACTCATTAATGGAATAATCCATTTATAAGATCAGAGCCCTTGTGAGCCACTCATTTCCAAAAGCCCCACCTCTGAACACCGCTGGATTGGGAACTGAGCCTTCTACATGTGAGCTTTTTGGGGCATTTTAGATTTAAACTATAACAAAAGGTGTGTATAAGCAGTGTATTGTGGTTTTAATTTGAATTTCTCTGTAGATGAATGAAATTGGCTACTTTGGACGTTTGGATATCTTGTATTTTTCAATCTTATTGATTTAAAAATAAATAATATGTATTTTATAAATTTTTTAGTTGTCGATGGACCTTTATTTTATTCATTTATTTATACGTGGTGATGAGAATCGAATCCAGTGCCTCACACATCTGAGGCAAGTGCTTTACCACTGAGCCACAATCCCAGCCTAAAAATAAATAATATTTTTTTACATACCATATAAAATTATATGGTATGGCCAGACAATGGAATTAAATGGGATAATGGAAATGATTAGACTAGAGGTATGGTAACATGGATAATGCTCAAAAATATGTTGAGCAAAACAAAAAAAGAAAGTTGCAGGGTATTTCTAGTAGAGTCATTTTTATAAACTTTTAAACATGTTAAAAAACAGTGATGTATGTCTATATCTCTATATCTCCATGTCATACATATGGATATTATCTTTTATGAAGTATATGTTCAAGTCTTTTACCTATTTTTCTTTTAAGTTGTTTGTCTTTTGCTTATTGATTTGTTGGAATCCTTTTAATATTATGGCTATGAGGCCATTGCCAGATATATGATTTTATTTTCTCCCTCTCCATTGGTTACCTTTTCATCCTCCTCATGGTATTTGTTGTGTTTCTAGAAATTAGTATATTATTTGTTTTTATTTGTGAATAGTGCTTTATGTATTCTATTTAAGAAATCTTTAGCTATTCTAATATTCAGTAAGCTTCTTTTAAAATATTTTGTTTTATATTTCTCATTTAGGCCTGAATCCATCTAGAATTGTTTTTTTTTTTTTTTAACATATTAGATGGAGGTGAAGACACAGTATTTTCCATGTGTGACTCAGCTCAATTTATTGAAAAAATGATCCATTGCTTGTGGTAATGTACTGTTATTATTGTCGTGAATCAGAATACCATCTTCTAGTTGACAGTTTGTCTTTTGGTACTGCTACTATTACATAGCTTTAACTATTATAGTTTTATAATAGGTTTCAATGTCTACAATGTAAATCTCCCAGTTTTTTTTTCAAGATTGCTGTGGATGTTCTTGACCTTTTGCATTTCTGTATGAACTCATCAATTCCAGGGGGAAAACCTGCCAGAATTTTTGATTAGAACTTTTAAATCTATAGCTTAATTTGGGAAAATTGAGATCCTTACACCTCAAATATTTGAAATCCATCAATGTACCATATCCCTCCCTTTGTTTAGTTATTAAATTTTTGTTCATTGGAATTTTTAGTTTTCAGTGGATTTCTTACACATCTTTTGTTGAATTTATATTGCTAGATATTTAATATTTCTTGATATTTTTGCTAACCAAATTTTTAAAACTATATGATTTTTTATTGTTTCTCAGATATGGAGGTAAAACTGACTTTTATATAATGATTTTGTTTTAGGCATATTTGTTACATTCATTTATTAACTCTAATGTATATTCATCATCTATTAAAAATCAGTTTTTTCTCTTTCTAATACTTATGCCTTTATTTTTCTTGCCTTATTGCATTGGCTAGGATCTCTAGTACAATACTGAATATAGATGGTGACAGTGGATGTCTTGTCTTGTTCCTTTTATTAGGAAGAAAGTTTATAACATTTCACTATTGAGTAGGATGTTTATTTTTTCTTTTTTAACATATTAGATGGAGGTGAAGACACAGTATTTTCCATGTGTGACTCAGCTCAATTTATTGAAAAAATGATCCATTGCTTGTGGTAATGTACTGTTATTATTGTCGTGAATCAGAATACCATCTTCTAGTTGACAGTTTGTCTTTTGGTACTGCTACTATTACATAGCTTTAACTATTATAGTTTTATAATAGGTTTCAATGTCTACAATGTAAATCTCCCAGTTTTTTTTTTCAAGATTGCTGTGGATGTTCTTGACCTTTTGCATTTCTGTATGAACTCATCAATTCCAGGGGGAAAACCTGCCAGAATTTTTGATTAGAACTTTTAAATCTATAGCTTAATTTGGGAAAATTGAGATCCTTACACCTCAAATATTTGAAATCCATCAATGTACCATATCCCTCCCTTTGTTTAGTTATTAAATTTTTGTTCATTGGAATTTTTAGTTTTCAGTGGATTTCTTACACATCTTTTGTTGAATTTATATTGCTAGATATTTAATATTTCTTGATATTTTTGCTAACCAAATTTTTAAAACTATATGATTTTTTATTGTTTCTCAGATATGGAGGTAAAACTGACTTTTATATAATGATTTTGTTTTAGGCATATTTGTTACATTCATTTATTAACTCTAATGTATATTCATCATCTATTAAAAATCAGTTTTTTCTCTTTCTAATACTTATGCCTTTATTTTTCTTGCCTTATTGCATTGGCTAGGATCTCTAGTACAATACTGAATATAGATGGTGACAGTGGATGTCTTGTCTTGTTCCTTTTATTAGGAAGAAAGTTTATAACATTTCACTATTGAGTAGGATGTTTATTGACTGGGCTGTGGTATGTACTTTGAGACTCAATCAGTGTCTTAAAGTCTCTTCATAGGGTGCCATGGCAACTGATTTTTTCCAGAGCAGATAATCTGTCAGAGAGAGAGAGAGAGAGAGAGAGAGAGAGAGAGAGAGGGAAGAGTCGGTGGGGGGGGGAGAGGGAGACACACACACACACACACACACACACAACAAGCCATAATACTTCTTGTGACCTGATCTCTGAAATTGCAATTGCTACTTCTGTTTTTTTCTTTTTCACTAGGAGGAAGTCATTAAATCTGGCCCACTTGCAAGGGGAGGTAAATGTGCTCTATATTTTGAAGAGGTATCAAATAATTTGTGTACTGTTTTAAACCACTATGTTATATAAGTGAGATTTTTTTGAAGAAGTTGTCCATTTTTTAACCCAAATGTCAAATTTATTGACATACCATCATTCATAATAGCCCCTTATAACAATATTTTAGTTTGTAAATTAAATATACAGCAAGGTTGAAAAATTTATAGTGAACACCTCTAATTTATAGTTCTATCATTAGCATTGTATTTGGGTTGCTTTGCTATTCATTTATCCATTCCTTTATCTACTCATCAATCCATCTCTTTAAAGATAGATTTCAAAGTAAATTGCAGACATTAATTCTTTTCTCTCTAAGTATTTCTGCATGTATACGATTAATGATATTTCTGCATTTTTTTTTTTTTTTTTGGTACTGGGGATTGAACTCAGGGGCACTTGACCACTGGGCCACATCCCCAGCCCTTTTTGTATTTTATTAGAGACAGGGTCTCACTGAGTTGCTAAGTGCCTCGCCATTGCTGAGGCTGGCTTTGAACTTGCGATCTTCTTGCCTCAGCTTCCCAAATGCTGGGATTACAGGCGTGCACCACTGTACCTGGCTTATTTCTGCATTTTTACAGTCTGTGTTTTTAGAGGTAAAATTTATATATACTAAAATGCACAAAGTTTAAGTATGCATGTATGGAGTTTGAAAAATGTGTGATCTGTACTCCATTAAGGTTAGTGCATTACTAGCATTCAAGAAAAATTCACTTGATTTTTTTGTGGAGATCCCAGTTTTCTGGTGAAAATCTCTATACTTCTAATTTGCCCACCTTTTATTTTCTTGATTATACCAATCAGAGTTATTTAAAAATCTCTATCATAAACTCCAAATCTGGGAAATTCTATCTGCTTTTACTGTTTGCTTCATGTTTTCATTATTTGTCATTACTGTAGTCTGGATCTGCAAAGTTTCCCAAAGACCCATGTGTTAAAGTCTTGGTCCTCAGCCTGCTACTATTAGGAGGTGTAGAAGCTAAGAGGTGATACTTAGTGAGAGGTCTTAAGTCATTCGTGATGTGCCCCTTTAAGGAGATTATGGAACCCTAGACTTTTCTTCTTTCTCTCTCTCTTTTGCTTTTCATCCATTAGGTAGGCAATTTTTCTTTGCTATACACTCCCACCATGATCTGTTGCCACAGGCCCACAGTAGTGACAGGGGAGGTCAGCTGATCTTGGACTGAAACCTCTAAAACTGTGAGCCAAGGCAAACTTTTCTCTTTATAAATTATTTCAGGTATTTCTTACAGTAACAGAAGGTTGACTAACATAATTATATACTCTTAACTCTTTACACATGGAGTAATTTTGTATTATATACTGAATATTGTGTATTAAACATATGATTCTTATGGCTTTTAGATAATGCTGTCTTTCACCAAAGGTGGTTTTCCTTCCTTCTGTTAGACATCAGGAATGAGAACTGATCACAATTCAATTAGAAACTGAGCATGGTTAGACTTGTATTAGAGTTTTAGTAAGATTCATTCTATATTCAGTTTTAACCATTTCTAAACTTGACCTTTCCAGATGTTTTATTGAGTCAGTTAAACTGCTGGAGTCTTTGTCTCTTAACTTTCAGAAGACTTAGAAGTTCTATTATCTTCTCCAGAGGATTTCCATTTAGCTCTTTATTTTTCTACCTCAGGTAGCTTCAAAATATGGCAAATGTTTTGAAGGGGAGACTAGATCAGAAAGTATATATCACTGAGATTAATGCCAGTCTCTCAAAAACTGTCTTTGTTTCCTAAGCACCACAGGGTACAGGTGTAGGAGATTTCACTTTGCATTTTAGAAGCTTTTATTCTAGTCCTCAGTCCATACAACTCCAGCATTCAGCAGATGTCCTATGGGTGAAACTGGTCATGTGTTTGAAGTCCCTCAAGTTTTCAAATGTCACAAATGAGCCATCAAAGCTTAACAGCCTTTTAAAGCTGTGATGGCTCATTTATCCCCAACAAAGGCTGTGTGCTTGGACGAAGGCCCATGACAAGTTGGTGCTCAGATGCAGAAGATTCCTGTATGTTAAAAAAGTTCCTGGAGATTGTCATTTTACCTCAGCATGGTTCTGTCCTCTCAGAAATTTCCATTTATCTCACCCTTATTTCTTCCATAGCTTCCTGATAGCCACAAAATTCAATTTTTATGATTAATATATTTTTTCTATTTGTTGCTTCAGGAGCATTTACCTGCCATACTGTACTGCACTTTACTCAAAAGTCTGTGCTTTACAATTTTAACATACATAGGTGCTGTTCTGTTTTATATCTCATTCTTCTTCTTAGTTTTTGAAAACTTATCATTGTCTCTTTAAAGTCAATCCCTGTTGCCATGTGCACAGCTAATTTGTTGTTTCTACTGCTGTAACACAATTCATTTTACCTACTCACTTGTTTATTGACACTCATTTTGCTCCTACTCCTTGTATCACAACCAATGTACATTTCATCTTATGGTCCCACATGAGAATTTAGTTGGGATACCCATCTAGGAATAGAACATCTGGATTCTATAGGGATACTGATCTCAAGTAATATTATTTTAATTTAAGTTTCTATTGATAATTAATTAATTTGAATATCTCTTCATATGTGCCTTAACCATTTATTTCTATTAACTATTAAACATACTTTAAAATTTGACAACTTTGAAGAGTGAACATCTATGATTTTCCAGTTTCTATAGATCAGGAGTTTGATAGCAGCTTGGCTTGTTTGCTTAGAATTGCTCATAAAGTTGTGTTCAAGAGATTGGCTTTGTTCATTGAAGTCTTGGCTAGGTTTGCAAGATTCAAATCGCAGATAGTTCACTCACATGGTCTTTGACAGAAGGGTTCAGTATGGCAGGAGGTCTCTCTTCCTTACTGTATGCCCCTTTCCATAGGGGTGATTGAGAGTTCTCACTATATGGCATCTGGCTTTTTCTGAAGTGAGCAATCCAAGAGAGAACAAGGCAGAAGCATTAAAAATATCAGCCCATAGAAGAATCCCAGAGCTGGATTTGCCCTTTGTGAAACTGATGAGGAGGATGCTGAGTAAAAAAGGTATAGGAAGTAAGTATTGTTAATTTAGTGACTACAATATTCAATTGAGCCATGAAGAACTTTGTCATATCAATATCATATATGCTAGTGCATGAGAAAAGTAATGGCTGATGAGTTGATGAGTAACTCAGAAAAGTATAGTTTTAGTACAAGTTGTTGAACTAATCAATCCCATTACAAATCCCACAATAATCGGTAGGGAGCTGACCTGATGAAATGACAGCAGCTGTTGGTCAGCATATAACGCACAGCCATGACAAATATAAGGATATAGAGCTGTGATGTGCAGTCCTCAACACAAAGTTGTATTCTTCTCTAATATAAAGTTTATCACTATTTTAGGGGTAATAATAAAACAGTTGCAGAGGTCCACAAATAATCAATTTCTGATGATGTAGTACATGGGAGCATGGAGCTGATAAGAAAAATAAAATGATCAAGGTTTCCCACTATGACGCTCAAATAGATTCCTTCCCAAAAAGAGGAGCTTGGAAGCCTGCTTGGCTTGTTCCTGGGAATGAATTCTGTCCCTGTAGAGTAATATTCTGTTTCCATTCTCCTTTAGGTTAGAGGCCTCTGCTAAGGCCAGGTATAGTCATCTCCCCTTGGGACTGTTTCTTGTGTTTTACTCATTTCACTTACTACTAACATTTGCTAGAAATCAAACTTGCTAGGGAGTGTTTCAGAGACGAGGAAGCAGCACATCATGTTCTTACCCTAGAGGAAGTGGGCAGCAACTGGAGTTTATACTACCTATAACCAGCTCACATATTTAGAAATAATTTTTTTGGTGTGTTTCTTGGTTTTGTGTACACATATTTTGCTTCAGTAATCTTCCTTCTCATATAGGTAATCTTACAATATTAATCAGAATATAATAATGTAAAATAAAATATCTCAAATCTGCATAGTGTGATTATAGTTATTTTACTTACTGAGTGACAAGTCACATCCCTTTTATCAAAAGAAGATTAAAAATAGCTTAAAGTTTGTTATCTGTGCATGAACATATATTTTTTCCCCAAATGCTCAGTTGCTGTAGAAATGTGAATTGTCCTTAGGCATCTGTGGGTTTTTCTCTACATGTGAAGTTCTGTGACCTAACACAGCAAGTGTCCTTCTACTTCTGGGGGGTTGGTGAGCACCTCTATCAGAGGGAAATAGATAGGGTAAGAACATGATGTGCTGGTTCCTGGGAAACCATTTCAGAAAGGAGCACAAGGCTGTGGGTGTATCTTAGTGATAGAATGAGTGCTTAGCATGCACTGGGTTTGCTCCCTAACACCAAGGGAAAAAAATAAGTACAATTCTACACCCAGATAGATCATATGTGTCAGTGTTGATGGAGCTTGGATAATTTAACTTTGATGCACATAGGTATAAAAGTTAAAAGACCATGGTAGAATTGTTGTAGGTGCTTATAATAAGGCCATGTCTGCACAATATCATCAAAGAAGAAGGAAAATAATAAAGAACAAAGGATCATATGCACCCACAAAAACATTAATGTTATTTCATTTATGTATTTATGAAAGATTGTGTATATGTCAGGGGTGCAGAAAATGAAAAAAAATACAAAAAGAAGAAGTAAAGGTCATATTGTGTATTCATGCCAATAACTAGGTTTGCTTTGCATATGAAATTGGATATAACAAATTGGTATAGTTGGGCTCAAGTCCTAGGATTGCTGAAAAGCTAGTCATTGTGACTTTAGATAGGAAACAGTGTTCTGCTAGAGAAGAATCAGATTATATCAACTGAGAATTTTGTAGCTTAAAAAATTGGGCATATTATGCTTGGAATATAGTTTGTTTTCAGTAAAATAGGGGAGCGTAGAAAAAAAAGATGAGATCTGTTGTTGCTCCTTCCTGTGTTCAGAGGAGCTCAGGAAAATTCAGATTAGGTCAGGGATAAAGGTAGGCAGAACTGGAAATACAATAGAGCACTCTCACAGATCAAAAGAAAAATTATTTGATTTGGGGACTGGATCTCTCTCCTATGTGTATCCTTTATGCTGGAATCCAAAAAGTCTGTCCTTGACTTCTTATATGTTAGTTTTCCACTAAAAGTTTCAATCACTCTTATTGCTTCATAATTTTATATTTTATGCTTTGATTCCCAAATTACTATTTATTTGGTTTCCATTTTTATTGTCAAGGCAGAAAGTCTTGCAACTGATGGTAATTATGTTGATACCCAAGAGGATTGTTGGGAAGTCTTGAGACATTCCAAACAAAAAGGTAGATTAAATCTGATCTTTTAAAAGCAATTGCTTTTAAAGCTACAAAACTTTTGGAAGAAAACACTGGGAGAACTTTTCATGACCTTGGATTTGGCAGTGGATTTTTAGATTTGACACTAAATATATAAGCAGCAAATCTGAAAATAGATGTTAGATATTTCTCCAAAGAAAAAATATGAAAAGAGGCTCAATATCATTAGCTATCAGGGAATTACAAAATAAACTCACAATGAGACACCACTTCACATCCAGTAGGAATATTGTAAAAGAAAAAAAAAAAAGATGGGCAATAAGTGTAGATGAGGATGTGGAGAAATTGAAGCTCTCATACTTTATTGAAGTATAATTCCCATATCTTTTTTTTTTTTTTTTTTTTTTTTTTTGGTACCAGGGATTGAACTCAGGGGCACTCGGCCACTGGGCCACATCCCCAGCCCTTTTTTGTATTTTATTAGAGACAGGGTCTCACTGAGTTGCTAAGTGCCTCGCCATTGCTGAGGCTGGCTTTGAACTCGCGATCCTCCTGCCTCAGCCTCCCAAGTGCTGGGATTACAGGCGCGCGCCACCGTGCCCGGCTAATTCCCATATCTTTACATTTACCAATTTAAAGTATATAATCCGATGGTTTTAAGTATGTTCTCAAGAGTTTTTTGTAACCATCACCACAATCAATTTTACCTAAGAAAGAAACTCTGTAACCATCAACTGTCATTCCCAATTTTTCCTCTACTACACAACTATCTGTGTCTTCCCACCCTGCCCCCAAACCCCAGCCCCAAGCAATCATTTATTTATTTTTCTCTGTATGTCCCATTCTGGCCTTCTACCTTATTATCAAACTGTTATTATATATCCTTTGACTAACATCTTCCAATTCTCTCTGCCCTAACCACTAAGCCTCTTTTTTTTAACCTTTATTTAATTTATTTATTTTCATATGGTGCTGAGGATCGAACCCAGTGCCTCATACTTGCGAGGGAAGCGCTGAACCACTGAGCCACAATCCCAGACCACCACCAAGCCTTTGATAACTGCCATTCTACTTTACCTTTTTATGAGATAAGCTTTTTAAGGTTCCATGTATGAATGAGATCATGTGGTATTTGTCTTTCTGTTTCTAGCTGATTTCACTTAACATAATGTCCTCCAGTTTCATCCATGTTGTAAATGCCAGGATTTTGTTCTTTTTAATGATTGAATAATATTCCATCACACACACACACACACACACACACACACACACACACACACACACAATTTTCTTTATGCATTCACCCACTGATGGACTCCTAGGTTGATCAAATGTCTTGGCTATAGTGAATAGTGATGCAATAAATGTGGGAGTGTGGATATTCCTTCAGCACATTGATTTTTATTTTATTTGGATATATACCCAGTGGTGGGATTGAAGTTCTATTTTTAGTATTTTGAGCAACTGCCATGATGTTTTCTTTCTCTAATGACTTCGAGTTTATATTTCTGCCAACAGTGTATAAGTGTATAAGGATGTATAAGGATGGAACTCATACACATGGTGCAGCCATGGAGAAGTTTGGCAGTTACTCAACAAGTTAAATTTAGTGATTCCATGTGACCTAAAATAAAATACAGTAATATTACTCTATGTTAGAAGTACTCTAAAAATATGCAAAAGCAGTATATATTCATGTAAAATGATAATATATAAATAAGAAAAAATGAGAAACTAAAAACACCATACTTCCTTAACCAGTGATTATTATTCTTTACTACTTAATGTCTATCTTTCTAGATATTTTTCTATGGATTCATGTGCCTTTTTTTACCCTAAAGTGAGAGCATACTATATATATATTGCTTGTATTTTTTTATAGTGTTGCATTTTAAAATACATGGTTTTGATTTTATCTAACTCCCTCATACCCAAGCCATTAACTATATCTGCCCTGTGTTCCTTTTTCTTAGGTATAGGAAAGTCTCCAAACTTTAGGTTGTAGTAGTGAAGACAAGGAAATCTACATTCTTAAACACATTTGGAATGAAGCCTCCATGGCAACAGTTTCTGTAGTTACATCACTTCAGAGGAAATTTCCTAGGTGTTGCATCATCCAGACAAGAATTCTCCAAGGTTCTTAAAGAAAAGTTAACTTTTAATGAATCCCTAAGGTCTCTTTTGCTCTTGAGTCTCGAGGAGAGTGAGTCTTCCTTATGGGGCTTATTTGAAGTTTTTCATAATGAATTGTTTTTTTACATTTGTAACGTTTTATGCAGAGGGATTGAGAGCAGGGATGAGGATTTATTAATTGCTCTGAAGGATATGTCAACATTCTAAGTTAAAAATTCTGTAAATGAGACAGTGTTACCACTGAGCCTTGGTTGAATATGGGCCACAGAAAAAGATAATTGATCCTAACAAGTGTGTATATGTACTAATGAGCATAAATACTTTCTGAAAAGGACATGGGTTTAGCCTTTTGTATTATGATTCCATTACTTCTGCAAGAAGAGAAGTTCCAGCTCAACTCTATTAAAAAATATATAGCCCATGTGCTGAGATTTGAATTTCCCCAAGGAGAGATTAATTGCTTTGGCTAAAAATCTGCTCATTTTTTCTTGTTTTTCTGAAATAAGTAAATAAACTTTTTTCTATTTCAAGTGTTTTATTACCTGTAACTGCATGGAAACATAAGGGATGACAAAAATTGTGGACAAGAACAATGTTGTAAAAATTTTAAGCTTTCTCAGCATTCTTTTGGTGATGTTTTCTGGGATTTTTCTTCTTACAATTATAATGGATCTGTGTGTTAGACTAAGGTTCTATTCTTATGGTGTGTGAGGCTGGATAAGACATACCACTATGTTTGCCTTTCTTGAAATCTACTTATAATGAGAATACATTGCTTGACTGATATTTATTCATGAATAGAAATAAAATTTTCACCTATTTTTTTTTATCTGTGGATTGTGTCTTTGATTTTGCTTAAAAATTGCTTAATGGTAGAGACAGAAGATGTTGGAGTAGAGGACAGCTGCATCCCAAGCTGTGCCATGGTGTGGGAACAAAGCAGCAGGCACACAGCTTCTCAATAAAGTGGATGAAAGAGGGATTTTATTAAGATTTAATATTGGACATTCAAAGTGGCTTAGGGACTCTGAAATTTGGGTAAAATAAAGAAGAAAGTATACATTGGAGCTGACCTGGTGGCTCCATGAGTGGTGTTGGTGTGGATTCACCACAGACAGAGGGAGGGGGCACACAGTCTTGGCATGGAGAAACATGAGATAAAAATGCAACTAATCTTAGCTGATGCAGAGGCTGCACTGAGTGCTTGTGCTTGAAAAGTGCACTCTGTATCTCATGGCCATGGAGAACAGAAGCGGGGAGCCATTTTGAGGTGAGTGTGCAGCTGCAGCAACTGAAGATTGAACTGAATGACCTAGGAGATCAGCATACCAAACCAAACCAAACCAAACCATACACAGCCACATATCCTGGCAGGTGCCTATTGAGTGACCCAGGCTCGGCTTAACAAAACATGAGTGAAACAGCAATGGAGTAGACTGTACCCAGGGAGGTTTGAGTCGGAAGGGGAAGGGGAGCCTGACTCACTTCCCCTTTGTATCTGGTAGCTCACATGACCAGCTAACCTGGGCCAGGAGTCTGAGGAGGGGGGTATACACTCAGCAACTAAGCCCAGGAAAGCTGTGCTCCTGGGCAGCAGTGAGTGGAGGAGAATCTACCAGCCTGCCCCATGTTTGGATCTCCTGGGAGGATCTTAAAAACTAGAGGTGCAGAAGAGATACTGTCTAGCCCTAGGGGCAGGTCAATCTAGTTTCTCCAAAGAAGGCACCATCCAACAAAGCCCCTATTGCCTGATTAGACCTCAGCTCTGACTGCAGGTACTCCCCTCAGAATGCTGCAGAGTGCTGCAGTTTTGTGCATTTGGACAAAATCAGTGTACCCTAGCAATGTACTGATCTGGTCCAAATGGACAAAACACCAACTGCACCAACTGACAGTATGTCCTAACTCATCTCATCTCGTACTGGTGAGAAGGGAAGCTGAGCCTTGTAACAAACAGCTTAAGCTGCTCCAAATGGCAGCTCAGAGAGCAACACAAAATCAGGAAGTGGTTAAAAACCCCACCCCTTGCTCTATCAGTACATAACTCAACAGGAAATGGAAAGAAAGTCTGTTGGACGTAGACAGTGACCACCCAATCTGCTCAACTATTTTGACCACCTCATTGGAGAAGCTTCTTTTATTTGCCAATATTTTGGATTTAAAAATGTTAAAATAATTTAAAATTTTAATTTAACTTAAAATGTGTGTGTGTGTGCACATGTACTGTGAATTCTGGCTGTACTGATTGGTTCTGGGACATATATACATACACTTGTTTCTTTTTCTCTCATTTTTAGCTTTTTTTTTTTTTTTTTTTGGTAGTGGGGGATTGAACCCAGGGATGCTTAACTACTAAGCCACATCCCTAGTCCATTTTGGTATTTTTTTTTAGAGACCCAGTCCCACTGAGTTGCTTAGGGCCCTCCTTAGTTGCTGAGGCTGGCTTTGAACTCTCAATCCTCCTGCATCAGCCTCCTGAGCCGCTGGGATTACAGGCATGTGCCACTGTGCCCAGCTCATTTTTAACACTTTAAAAATGTAATTATTTTACCTAGCATTGTCTTTTGAGGGTTTAGATTTTTGGATTGTATATTTTGATTTGGTGTATTATTTTCATTTGTTTTATCCTCTTGTTTCTCTTATCTTCTACTGATGGCTAAACTGTATTCTTTTCTCTCTCCCTCTTTCCCAATACCTTGCTTCTACTATTTTTTCCTCCTCCTTCCATATAAACATCACCTGCTATCTCATCTTCATTCTCTCTGTTCACTTTAGGAAATTATGAAGTCTTTTCTAACTTCCTAACACATTTCATTTTTTCCTAAATAACAGTATTTTTATCATCTTTCAGAACTAATTGGTTTATATAACTCCTGCTCCCACCATTAATGCTAATACAATCATTACTGCTTTGGATAATGTAGTTGACACCTGCTGTTTGCTTTAAAGCCAGATCTAGTTTATGGTTATTGTTTTTACTGTTGACAATTGCTGAATCCACCATTTCTCCTTATTGGTGGTAATTAATGTTGAAGACATCAAACTAGGAACTGGGTATTTATTATAACATTGTGTATTGTTTGTTGTTTGCAACAGTTGTTACTATTGTTTGTTTTGTCATATTCTGTGAGGTACTGAGAATCTACAGGGACACTAAAAGTTCCAAACATTCCCTGACATTACTCTAACTCAAATAAGCGAGGAAACAAAAGCCCCCAAACAAAAGCAAGGATCCAAAGAGGAACAATCAGAGAGGGAACATAGGTTTGACACCTTGGCATCAACTCATATATCAAAAATGGAGAAAAATTGGGAGGCTGAGACAGGAGGATGGTAAGTTCAAAGCCAGCCTCAGTAATGGTGAGGCACTAAGCAACTCAGTGATAACCCTGTCTCTAAATAAAATACAAAATAGGGCTGGGGATGTTGCTCAGTGGTCAAGTGCTCCTGTGTTCAATCCCCAGTACTCCCCCTCCCCCAAACAAAATGGAGAAAAGTCCCAGAACAAATAAGATAATTACATACAAAAGGACACAAAGAGGTAGAAGAATCTACCTCAGCTGATGCACAAGTCTGAGATCTGAAAACTTGAGAAAACAGGCAAACAAATGTTTCCCCAAAGTCCAAAATCCCCCAACAAAGGATCCCACTGATAGTGAGGTGGACGAAAACCCAGAGAAAGATTATTTAAAAAATGATTATTAAAATGTTCAGTGAACCAACAAAAGATCTAAGGAAGGAATTAAGAGAGCAATTACAGGAGATAAAGACCGTTTTAATAAAGAAATAGAAGCAGCGAAAAGAAACCAAGCAAAACCCCTAGAAATGAAAAATACAACCAATCAAATTAAAACCTCAACTAAAGGCATAACTAGTTGATTGCATAGAAAATAGGACCTCAGCCCTTAAAGACAAAAATTCAGGCCTTGAAGACAGGCTATAAGATCTTGAGTACACAGAATACAATAAAGGGAAAATATTATAGAACAGGACCAGAATGTACAAGAACTCTGGGACAACTTTAAATGACCAAACCTGAGAATCATAGGGATAGAAGAGAACATGGAGACACACAACTAAAGGCATAAAGAACACCTGCAATGAGATAGTTACAGAAAACTTTTCCCATATCAGAAATGAGATAGACATACACATACAGGAAGCTGACAGGACCCCAAATAGACCTATTTAAATGAGAAGCTCTCCAAGACATAAGGAAAGAATATTAAAAGTTGCAAGAGAAACATGAGTTCATATTTGTAGGCAAACCAATAAGGTTTACTTCTGATTTCTCAATTCAGACCATAAAATCAAGGAGAGCCTGGAATGAGATATTCGAAGCCCTCAATGAAAACAACTGCCAGCCAAGGTTACTATAGACAGCAAAGCTCAGTTCCAAATTTGAGAGGGAGATGAAAACTTTTCATGAGAAGAATAAACTAAATTCATGAGTCTTAATCCAGCACTATAATGAAAACTCAAAGGTAAAACTGTACACAGAGGAGCTAATGAAACATTTCTCAAAGCTCCCAAACGGGAAAAACCCACTAAGTAGAATCAAGGCAGGATAAAATATAGCAAAAAACCCAAATAGCAGGAAACAACAAATACATATCCGTACTAACACTGAATGTTAATGGTCTCAACTCTCCAATTAAAAGAAAGATTAGCAGAATGGATGAAAAATTAAGATTTGACAATATGCTGTTCACAAGAGGCTCATAGCAAAGACATCCACAGGCTGAAGGTAAATGTATGGCAAAAAATGTTCCATGCATATGGTCAAAAAAACAAGCAGTGTAGCTGTTCTCATACTTGACAAACAGATTTTAAGCAAAAATTCATCAGAAGAGACAAAGCCTCCACATCCTAGTAAAGGATGAATATACAATGATAGTAAATACGTATGTCCCAAATGTTAATGCACAAATTACATGGAAAAAATACTCCATGACATTAAATCCCAGATAGACCCCAAAACAACACTAGATGATTTCAACACACCCTTACTATCAGTAGAGAGGTCATCAAATCATAAAATCAACGAAGATATTTCCAACATAAAGAACACTGTAAATCAATTTGACCTAATGGACATTTATAGAATATTTCACCCCAAAACATCTAAATTTACCTTATCAGTTTTGCATGGAACTTTTTCCAAAATAGATTATATTTTAGGCCACAAAGCAATCTTAGAAAATACAAAAAAAAAAAAAAAAAATCAATACAATCACATGTGTACTATCCGATCATAATGGAATGAAGATAGAAATCAACAGCAAGAAAAATAATAGAAATCACATAAACACATAGAGATTGAATAGTACTCCCTTAAATGAAGAATGGACCAAAGAAGAAATGAGAAGAGAAATCAAGAAATTTTTTTTTTTTTTTTTTTTTTTTTTTGTGGTACCGGGGATTGAACTCAGGGGCACTCGACCACTGGGCCACATCCTCAGCCCTTTTTTGTATTTTATTAGAGACAGGGTCTCACTGAGTTGCTAAGTGCCTCACCATTGCTGAGGCTGGCTTTGAACTCACGATCCTCCTGCCTCAGCCTCCCAAAGTGCTGGGACAAGAAATTCTTTAAAATGAAAGAAAACAGATATAAAACATATCAAAATCCTTGGGGCAATATGAAAGAAGTTCTAAGAGGAAAATTTATAGCACTGAGTGCCTACATTAAAAAATTAGAGTGATCCCAAACAAATAAGGTAATGCTTCACCACAAGGCCTTAGAAAAAGAAAAAAGAAAAAAAAAAAAAAAAAAAAAAAAAAAGTAACTCCCAAACCAGTAGAAGGCCAGAAATAATTAAGATCAGAGCCAAAAGCAATGACTTGAGAATAAGAACACAATACACAGGATCAATGCAATGAGGAATTGGTTCTTTGAAGTGATAAATAAGACTGACAAATCCTTAGCCAAACTAACCAAAAGAAAGAGTGAGAAGAAGCAAATCAACAAGATCAGAGATGAAAATGGAGGAATCCCCACACACCTTTCTGAAATCCAGAAGATTATTAGGACCTATTTAGAAAATTTATACTCCAATAAACTGGAAAATCTGGAAGACATTGACAAATTTCTAAACACATATGACCTGCCCAGATAGACTCAGGAAGATATAGAAAACCTAAACACACCAATATAAAAAAATGAAATTTAAACAGCAATTAAAATCTTTCCAAAGAAGAAGAAAAGCCTCTGACTGGATGGATTCTCAGTCAAGTTCTATGAGACCTTTACAGAAGAACTAACACCAGTCTTTCTCAAATTATTCTATGAAATGGAAAGTGAGGGAACACTCCTAAAGACATTTTATGGAGCCAGTATAATGCTGATACTCAAAGCAGACAAAGACACATCAAGGAAAGAAAACTATAGACCTGAACATAGATGCAAAAATGCTTAATAAAATATTAGCAAACCACATTCAAAAATACATCAAAAAGATAATACACCATGATCAACAGGTTTTAATTCCAGGCATGCAAATATGGTTCAACATACACAAATCAATAAATGTAACTCATCACTTACAATTAAAGACAAGAAGCACATGGTCATCTCAAAAGATACAGAAAAGACTTTTAATAAAATCCAACATACATTCATGTTAAAAATGCTGGAGAAGCTAGGGATTGAAGAACTTACCTCAACATTGTAAAGGCCATTTATAACAAACCTAAATCCAACATCATACTGAATGGAGAAAAACCAAAATCATTTTCTCTAAGATAAGGAAAAGACAGGCTGTCTACTCTCACCACTCATATTCAATATATTCCTCAAACATTAGCCAGAGTGATCAGGCAAGAAAAGGAAATCAATGGGATACAAATACAAAAGGAAGAAGTCCAACTCTCTCTGCTTGCCAGTGATATGATCATGTATCTAGGAGACCCAAAAAACTCCATCAGAAGGCTCTAGAGCTGATAAGTGACCTCACCAAAGTAGCAGATAACAAGACCAACACCTATAAATCAAGAGCTTTTCTATACCCCAACAGTCATTCAGTTGAGGAAGAAATTAGGAAAACTATCCCATCACAATAACCTCAAAAATATTAAATATTTGGGAATTAATCTAACCGAGATGGCAAAGAGCTCTCTAAAAAATTATAGAACAATGAAGAAAGAAATGGAAGAAGTCCTTAGAAGATGGAAAGATATCCCATGTTCTTGGATAGGCAGAATGAATATTGTCAAAATGGCCATGCTGGGGCTGGGGTTGTGGCTCAGTGGTAGAGCGCTTGCCTAGCATGTGTGAGGCACTGGGTTCGATCCCCAGCACCACATAAACAAACTAAATAAACAAAATAAAGGTATTGTGTCCATCTACAACTAAAAAAATATTTTAAAAAATGACCATGCTACCAAAAAGCAATATATAGATTCAGTGCAATCCCCATTAATATGCCAATCACATTCTTCACAGAATTAGAAAAAAGAAAAAATCTTAAATTCATTTGGAAGAATAAGGTACCCAGAAGAGCCAAAGCAATATGAGGCAAGAAAAGCAAAGCAATAGGTATCACAATACTTGATCTGAAATTATACTACAGAGCTATAGTAACAAAAACAGCATGGTATTGAAATAAAAACGGACATGAAGACCAATGGAACAGACTAGAAGGCATTGAGACAAATCCACATACCTATAGCCATCTGATATTTGATACAGATGTAAAAAATACATCTTGGAGAAAAGACAGCCTTTTAAATAACTGGTGCTAGGAAAACTGGATGGCTACATGTAGAAAATGAAATTAGACTCGTCCCTCTCACCCTGCACACAATTCAAGTTGAATAGATAAATGACTTCAGAATTAGACCAGAAACTTTACAACTGCTAGAAGAAAACATAGGGTAAATGTTCTATCATATAGGTGGTGGTAGTGACTTCCTTAAGAAGACTCCCAAAACATAAGTAATGAAACTAAGAATCAACAACTGGGATGCCATCAAACTAAAAAGCATCTGCACAGCAAAGGAAAC
Source organism: Tamias sibiricus (assembly GCA_025594165.1). Taxonomy (NCBI): domain Eukaryota; kingdom Metazoa; phylum Chordata; class Mammalia; order Rodentia; family Sciuridae; genus Tamias; species Tamias sibiricus. Next base: position 118,859,522 of record CM046657.1, on the reverse strand, counting down.
TACTAAGTATGAAGAGAGAGCCTACAGAATGGGAGAAAATCTTGGCCGGTTACTTCTCCAATAGGGTATTAATATACAGAATATATGAAGAACTCAAAAAACTTAACGCCAGAAAACGAAAGAAAACAAAAACAAAAAACCCCACAAATAACCCAATCAGTAAATGCAAAAAATACCTAAACAGAAACTTCTCAAAAGAAGAAACACAGATAACCAACATCTCTATCAATCAGGGAAATGCAAATCAAAAAACTACACTAAGATTTTATCTCACTCTAGTCAGAATGGCAATGAGCAAGTATACAAACAACACTAAATGCTAGTGAGGTTGTAGGGGGAAAGGTATACTTGTACATTGTTGGTGGGACTGTGAACTGGTACAACCACACTGGAAAGTAGTATGGAGATTGCTCAAAAAACTAGTATGGAACCACCATATGACCCAGCTTTCCTACTCCCTGGTATTTTCCCAGAAGATTTAAAATCAGGATACTACAGTAATATAGCCAGCTCAATGTGTATAACAGCACAATTCACAATAGCTAGCATATTGAATCAACCAGATGCCCGTCAATAGATGAATAAAACGAAAGAAAGCAGCTTTTAGGTTATTTAAATATAATTCAATTTAAAACTTTTAACTTGTATTAAGGTGCTTTAAAACTTGGATACTTAAAAAAAAATCCACATATAAGTTAAATCATGTAGATCCTTGTCTGTTGAACTTGTAGAAACAGAGGATTGAATGATGACAACCAGGGAGGCAGTGGAGGAGGTAGAGGAGGAAAGGAGAGACATGGGTCAAGAGTTCTTAAGTTTCAGTTAAGAGGAATAAGTTCTGCCCAGTGTAATGGCCTGTGATCCCAGTGACTTGGGAGGCTGAGGCAGGAGGATCAGAAGTTTGAGGCCAGCCTTGACAACTTAGTAAGACCCTGCCTCAAATAAAAAATTAGAGGGAGTGGAAGGGAAGGAGTATGGGGGCAGTAAAGATGGTGGAGTGAGATGGACATCATTACCCTAGGTACATGTATGACTGCACATATGGTGCAATGCTACATCACATGCAATCAGAGAAATGAAAAGTTGTGCTGTGATTGTGTACAATGAATCAAAATGCATTCTGCTGTCATATATACCTAATTAAAATAAATAAACAAATTTAAATAAAAAAATAAGTAGTTAAAAGGGCTGAGGATGCAGCTCAGTGGTAAAGCACCTCTGGGTGCTTTATTTATAAATTATATTTCATATAATATAATTTATAAATATAATTTATAAATAAATATAAAGAAGTATTAAAAAGAGAGATAAGTTTTAACTATAGTTAATAATAACATATAATTCAAATTTGCCAAAAGAATAGATTTTTAAATATTCTCACCATAAAGAAATATAAATTATTAGAGGTGATGGTTATGTTAATTGGCTTGAGTGAAATCACTTCACAATGTATACCTACATGTATTCTATAACCTATGTAATGTCATTGATCAATTAAAAAACTATAATTTTTATACCTAATTTCTTATTGATGATGACTATGAAATAAAGATTTAATCATAATAAATTCTTGATTAAGCATTGCAAATAGCTATTTGAACACAAATCTGATATAACAAATTATGTTCCAGAAACAAGTACAAATATATTAGTAATTATTTGGGTGTCTTATATAGTGAAAAGGAAAAACCATTTATCTCCTTTAAGAGGCATAATTTTAAATTTTGAATAATTTTTATTAGTATAGTATATAATGAATATACATTTTTTCAGATTTCACTATCAAGTTAAAACAATCCTTAAAAGCTTATAAAACATATATTAGTGGTTTAATGAAAAATGTAAAAATCTATATAATTGCAAACCAGATCTTAATGTAGAGCCTTGCAGAATATTTTATTCAGTAGTTTTATCTCTGTTTAATGGATGGTTAGGTCTTAATGACCTGGCTCCCATTAAATAGTAACAGTTGCTATGTAGCTCATTTGGTCAACTTTATTCTTAAAGTATATTAAGGGGCCAAAAGGTCCTCATTATGTAATTATTTGTTTTTTAGATAGATGTATTAAATTTCTCTGTCTTCAACGGTTCTTCTTCTGAGACTCTAATTCTGTGCACATGAGACTGACTGCCTGAGAGGTCTAGTAGATTATGAAGTTCTGTTATTTTTTTTTCCAATTTCTTTTTCTGTTTCATTTTGGAAAGTTTCTATTGCTATTTAAGTTCACTCATCTTTCTTCTGTTTGTCTGATCTACCATTAATACCAGAATATAAGAATAATGTATTCTTTTTAAAATATAAAATTTGAATCTTAGAATTGTTTTAGATTTATAGAAAAATAATGAAAACAGAGAACTAAATGTATTCCATATCAAGTGCCCTTTGTTATCTTACTTAGTGTGTAAATTTGTCACAATTAATTAAACAATATTGACACATTATTGTTAATGTCCATAAATTATTCAGATTTCTTCAATTTTAATCTGATGTCTTTTTTTCTGTTCCAGGCTCCCATCCAGGATACCATTACATTCACTGTGATGTATCACAAAGTTCTTTACTGTCACCATTTCTCATATTGCATGTTTTGCATGGCCTTGCTGTTAGTACTATTGGTTATGTATTTTGTAGGGTGTCCCTTCAGTTCCCATTTTTTACATTTATCTCATAATTTGACCAGGGTTATGTATTTTGGATTCAGTGTATTTTTCACTTCAGACATTAAATTTGTCATATCTAAGAAGACAGATTTGGGTCTTTTCATATTATGACTTTTCTTAACATATGGATATTTTTTTCTACCTTCCTTTTTTAATAGTTTTGAAAATTTATTGGTTCTTTTTAGTTAAACATGTCAGTAGAATCCATTTTGACATAATTTTAAAAGCACGGAATATATCTTGTTCTAATTCATCGCCAGTAATTCTTCTTTCCCTTTCCTACCCTTACCCTCTGCTCCCATCCCTCTCCTGATCTTTCTGCCATTTAACCATAGTTTTGTTTTTTAAATTAATTTTTGTGGATGTACAAGATGGTGAGATTCACTGTAGTGTATTCATATATGTACATATGTCAGATTTATTCCACTGTCTTTTCTTTTCCCATCCACCCTCCCTTCCCTTCATTCCCCATTGTCTAATCCTTTTTAAAAATCCCCTTCTATTTATTGTGGATTAGCTTCCACATATCAGTGAAAACATTTGACCTTTGTTTTTTTGGAACTGGCTAATTTCACTTAGCATTGCAGTCTCCATATCCATCCATTTGTTGGCAAATATCACAAAATCATTATTCTTTATGGGTGATTAATGCTCCATTAATACTCCACATTTTCTTTATCCATTCATCTGTTGAAGTGCACATAGGTTGGCTTCATAGCTTAGCTATTGTGAATTGTGCACTATAAACATTGATATGGATGCATCCTTATAGTATGCTGATTTTAAATCCTTTGGATATATGCTGAGGAGTGGAATAGCTGGATCAAGTGGTTGTTTCATTTCTAGGCTTTTGAGGAATCTCCATACTGCTTTACTGCTTCCCAGAGTGGTTGCCCCAATTTGCAGTCCCACCAACTGTTGTGACCTGCACAGCATCCATAAAGGATCTTGAGTAGGGATGACTGGAGATGGAGAAAAACACAGAGACAAAGAAAACTCAGAAACATTTTCAAGTAAGGCTGGGGCCAGGTGGGACACTGCAATCTGGTGGAGGAACAGTGATCCAGAACTAGCTCTGCAAGTTTATTATATAGGGCCTGATAATTAGGAAGTTAAACTAGAGTGGCATTGTAAATTGTTCAAGGCTTTTGACTTATCAAGAGGCTTCTTTGTGCATTAGAAAGTTACAGAGACAGAAACATTTTTGGAGCTGTCCTGCTGCACCCAGGAAACCCACTGTAACATCTGTTAAATGTTATTGTTGGTATCAAGGTTGTTAACATGCTTGTCTTTTGGCAAGGAATGTTTCCCAGGCTTGGCTTTTTCCAACACTGCAGGATCAGCCAGTGACTGGGGGCTCATCAGCTCTCCACAACCAACAATGTATGAGTGGACCCTTTTCAGCCCATCTTCACCAACATTTATTGTTACTTGCATTCTTGAAAATTGCCATTTTTTTTTTTGTCTCTTCTCAATTGCCATTCTGACTGGAGATGAAATCTCAGTGTAGTTCTAGTTTACATTTCTCTAATTGATAGAGATGTTGAACATTTTTTCCTATATTTATTGACCATTCATGTTTATTCCTTTAAGAAGTGTCTGTTTAGTTCCCTTGTCCATTTATTGGTTGGGTTGTTTGTTTTTTTGGTGTTAAGTTTTACAGGTTCTTTGTATAGCCTGGATATTAATGCCCTATCTGAGGAGCAGGTGGCAGATTTTCTCCCAATCTGCAGGCTTTCTTCACACTCTTGATTGATTGTTGCCTTTGCTGTGAAGAAGGTTTTTAATTTGATACCATCCCATTTATTGATATTTGATTTTACTTCTTATTCTTTAGGAGTCTTGTTAAGAAAGTCATTTCCTGAACCAATATGTTGGAGTGTTGGGCCTACACTTTCTTTGAGCAGGTACAGGGGTTCTGGTCTAATTCCCAGGTCTTTGATCCACTTTGAGTTTTGTGCAGGGTGAGAGATGGGAATAAAAAAGATAGTAGAATGAATGAAACATAACTTCCCTATGTTCATATATGAATACACCATCAGTGAAATTCCACAGCATGTACAACCACCAGAATGGGATCCTAATTAGAATAATTACATTCCATGTATATATAATAAGTCAAAATACACTCTATTGTCATATATAGCTAAAAAGAACAAGTGAAATATATGTAAGTAAAAAAAAAAAAAAAAAAAAAAAAACAACCACAAAGATCTGCAAGAGACATTGCAAGGGAATATTCAGGAGGACTTCTCAAAAAGAAAATAGAAATGGTCAACAAAATTTCCCCAAATACTAGCATAGATATTTGGATGAATTTTGGTGTTACTACCAAAAAATCAGGAAGACTGAAAATATGGTAAAAATTATACATTCAGTTTTGAACAACTGGATATTCAAATACAATAAGCTATAGGGAATGCATAAAAGGCTAAGTGATGCTCAGTAGAAAGATCAGAATATGAAAAGAATAATTAAGGGTCATTCACATTGTTATTAAAGCCATTGTATTAAGAAATCAATGGCGGGGGGGGGGGGAAGCATAGAGGAAAACAGCAGAGGAAACAAAACAAATTATTTGGAAATTCCACAATTATTTTTTCTACTTAATATAATAGGAAGGCTAACCATTATGAAAACAAGCAACTTTTATTATTCTAATATTCCCCCAAATTATGAAGGGATGAAAAATATTCCTTGCAGCAAACTTGAAACATATCCTGCAAGACAGTCATTCTTTGGGGCACAGCTGTGGGGAGGATTCTGTGATTCATTAAAATGTGTGTCTTCATTCTTAGAATGAGAACACTGATATAACATACCAAAATCTCTGGGACACTATGAAGGTAGTGCTAAGAGAAAAGTTCATTGCATTGAGCTCATTCATTACAAGAAGGAAAAGTCAAAAAATAAATGACCTCATAATACATCTCAAAGCCCTAGAAAAAGAACAAATCAACACCAAAAGTAGTAGAAGACAAGAAATAATTAAAATCAGGGCTGAAATCAATGAAATTAAAACAAAAGAAGCAATTGAAAAAATTGACAACACAAAAAGCTGGTTCTTTGAAAAAATAAAAAACAATTGTTAAACCCTTAGCTACCCTAACGAAAAGGAGAGAGAAAACTCAAATTACTAAAATTTGAGATGACAAAGGAAATATCATGAAATAAGAAGATAATTAAAAAATATTTTAAAAATTTATACCCTAATAAAATAGAAGATCTTGATGACACCAACAAATTTCTAGAGAAATACAATCTGGCCAAACTGAATCAGGGGACATACACAATTTATCAATTTCAAGCAAGGAAATAGAAGATGACATCAAAAGCCTACCAACCAAGAAAAGCCCAGGACCAAACAGATTCTCAGCTGAGTTCTAAAAGACCTTCAAAGAAGAATTAATACCAATACTCCTCAAATTAGTCCATGAAATAGAAAAGGAGGGGGAACCCTTCCAAACTCCTAAACCAGACAAAGACACATCAAGAAAACTTCAGACCAACATCCCTGAGGAACATAGATGCAAAGATTCTCAATAAAATTCTGGCAAATCGCATACAAAAATGTATTAAAAAGGTAGTCTACCATGATCAAGTGGGGTTCATCCCAGGGTTGCAAGGTTGGTTCAACATATGGAAACCAATAAATGTAATTCATCATGTCAATAGACTTAAAGATAAAAATCATACGATCATCTCATCTCAACATGCAGAAAAAGCATTTGACAAAATACAACACTCTTTCTTGTTTAAAACACTAGAAAAACTAGGGATAGTAGGAACATACTTCAACATTGTAAAATTTAAGTCCAAGGCCAACATTATTCTAAATGAAGAAAAATTGGAAGCATTTTCTCTCAGAACTGAAACAAGACAGGGATCCCTCTCTCACCACTTCCATTCAACATAGTCCTTGAAGCTCTAGCCAGAGCAATTAGATGAAAGAAATTAAAGGGATATAAGTAGGAAAACAAGAACTCAAACTATCGCTATTTGCAGATGACATGATTCTATACTTAGAGGATCCAAAAAACTCCACCAGAAAATTTCTAGAATAAATGAATTCAGCAAAGTAGCAGGATATAAAATCAATACCCATAAATCAAATGTATTTCTATACATCAGTGATGAACCCTCTGAAGGAGAAATAAGAAAAACTACCCTATTCACAATAGCCTTAAAAAATGTTTGGGAATCAATCTAAATAAAGAGGTAAAAGACCTCTACAATGAAAACTACAGAACACTAAAGAAATACATTGAAGAAAATCTTAGAAGATGGAAAGACATATCCCATGTTCTTGGATAAGCAGATTTAATATTGTCAAAATGGCTATACTACTAAAAAGACTTATACAGATTTAATGTGATTCTAATTAAAATCCCAACTGTAGCTGCCTGACGTACAGCCACAACACCGCGGGAGAAAAACTCAGAGGCAGAATGAAGATGAAAGAAGGTTTTTTTTTTTTTTTTAACTATCTCTCATAACTCTAACACTGGCTCTTTCACCAACCTCTCTGACTCTTTACTTCTTCTGACTATTGACTCTTTACTTCTTTACTTTACTTTCTTTTACTTTCTTAGAGAGAGCTTAGAGAGAGAGAGAAAGAGAGAGAGATTCTTCTTCTTTCTTCTTCAGCTTAGAGAGAGAAAGAGAGAGAGATTCTTCTTTCTTCTTTAGCTTAGAGAGAGAGAGAGAAAGAGAGAGAGAGTACTTTTACTTTCTTCTTCAGCTTCTTCTTTCTTCTTTCTTCTTCGGCAGCCTTGGCCTGACTCTGACCAGCAATTACTTCTTCTATTTGGTTTCTCTTCTGATCGAACTCTTAACCACTCTGACTCTTATTTCTTCTTCTGACTACGTTCTGGCCGCTCTGACTCTTTTCTTCTTCTCCGACCCGAACTCTTCTTTCAACCGACTGCGCGACTGCACGACTGACTGAATTCATCCCGCTTCTGACCGCTTTCACCCGGTTATATACCTTTAGCTTTGCGGGTGCGTCACGTGCATTTACAGGTGCGTCACGTGCATACTTATTATCAGGTGGAACTCATGGCTTCCAGCTAACCGCAATAGCCATCTCCCTAATTGGGGCTCCTTCACCCAACAACATTCCTCATAGAAATAGAAAAAGCAATCATGAAATTCATTTGGAAAAATGAGACCCAGAGTAGCAAAGCAATCCTTAGCAAGAAGAGTGAACCAGACCTTAAACTATACTACAAAGCTATAGTGACAAAAATGGCATGGTATTGGCACCAAAATAGACATGTAGACCAGTGGTATAGAATAGAAGTCACAGAGGCAAACTCACACAGTTATCTCATACTTGACAAAGGTACTGAAAATGTACATTGGAGAAAAATAGCCTCTTCAACATATGGTACTGGAAAAACTGGAAATCCATATCCAGCAAATTGAAATTAAACCACTATCTCTCACCTTGCACAAAACTCAACTCAAAGTGGATCAAGGACCTACGAATTAGACCAGAGACACTATGCTTAACACGAGAAAGTAGGCCCAAATCTTCATCATGTTGGATTAGGTCCTGACTTCCTTAATAAGACTCCTAAATCTCAAGAAATAAAATCAACAATTAATAATTGTGATGGACTTAAACTAAAAAGCTTCTTCTCAGCAAAGGAAACAATGTGAAGAGAGAGCCCACAGAGTGGGAGAACATCTTTACTACATGCACATCAGATACAGCACTAATTTCCAGGATATATAAAGACAAAAAACTCAACACCAAAAGAATAAATAACCCAATCAATAAATGGGCTAAGGAAAAGAACAGACACTTCATAAAAGAAGAGATATAATCAGTCAACGAATGTATGAAAAAATGTTCAGCTTCACTAGTAACTAGAGAAATGCAAATCAAAACTACTCTAAGATTCCATCTCACTCTAGTCAGAATGGCAATTATCAAGAATACAAGCAACAATAAGTGTTGGCGAGGATGTGGGGAAAAAAGTACACTCATCCGTTGCTGGTGGGACTGCAAATTGGTGCAACCAATCTGGAAAGCAGTATGGAAGATTCCTTAAAAAACTTGGAATAGAACCACCAGTTGACCCAGCTATCCCACTCCTTGGTCTATACCCACATCAATGTTTATAGCAGCTCAATTCACAATAGCCAACCTGTGGAACCAATCTAGATGCCCTTCAGTAGATGAATAGATAAAGAAACTATGTATATATACACAATGGAGTATTACTCAGCAGTAAGAGAATAAAATTATGGCATTTGTAGGTAAATGGATGGAGTTGGAGAATATCATGCTAAGTGAATTAAGCCAATCCCCAAAAAAAATCAAAGGCCAAATGTTCTCTCTGATAAGTAGATGTTGATTGATAATGGTGGTGGGTGCAGCATAGGAAGAATGGAGGAAATCTGATTGGGCAAAGTGGGGAGGGGAGGGGACATGGAGGTAGGAAAGATGGTGGAATGAGATGGACATCAGTACCCTAGGTACATGTATGACTGCACATATGGTGCAACTCTACATCCATACTACCAGAGAAATGAAAAACTGTGCTCCATTTGTGTACAATGAACCAAAATGCATTCTGCTATCATGTAAAACTAATTAGGACAAAAAATGTGCAGTTTCTATGGAAATGTTAACAACTCTCAATTATGTGATTCAAGAACATGAAATGTTCCCAGGAAATTTTTATTTTAACAAACTATGTTGCCAGAAGATTTTAATGTATGGTTCTAAACTGGAGTTTAGGATGAAGGTCATTCTTTCACCTTTAAAACCACCAGTGTGAATATGAACAAACATGGAGTGAATATAGATATTTGGACCTTGTCCTGCATTGCAAAATCCTCTCTTCCTTTCCATTCTTCCGTTTGCATAACAGTCACATTATACTTACACATTACTTATGAAATAGTCATTCTTTCTCTGAGATGTGCCTCAGAGTCTTCTGCTCATTCTTTTTTTACACTTTTTATTCATGCATTATAGTTGTGCAAAATGGTGGGATTTTGTTGTACATTATTTGCACATGTACAACATATAATATTACAATTTGGACAATATCAATCCCCAGTATTTCCCTTTTCCTCCCCTCCCTGCACTCCCTGGTCCTTTTCCTCTACCCTACAAGTATCCCAATTTTCCCGAAGACCCCCCACACCCCCACACCTTTCTTTTCCTTTTTTCTCTCTAGCTTCCACATATGAGAGAAAACACACAATTCTTGACTTTCTGAGCTTGGCATATTTTGTTAACATGATGTTCTCAAGTTTCATACTTTTATTTTATTTTTGTAGCAGGGATTGAACTCAGAGGCCCTTAATCACTGAGCCACATCCCCAGATCTATTTTGTATTTAATTTAGAGACAGGGTCTCACTGTGTTGCTTAGCATTTTACTTTTGCTGAGGCTGGCTTTGAACTCATGATCCTCCTGCCTCAGCCTCTGGAGCCACTGGGATTACAAGTTTTCTGAGGAATCTCCATATTTCTTTCCAGGGTGGTTGCACCAATTTGCAGTCCTACCAGCAATGTGTGAGTGTACCTTTCCCCCACATCCTTGCCAACATTTATTGTTACTTGTTTTCTTGAAATTGCAATTCTGACTGGAGCGAGATGGAATCTTGGTGTGGTTTAAATTTGCATTTCTCTAATTGCTAGAGATGTTGAACATTTTTTTCATATATTTGTTGACCATTAGTATTACTTCTACTGTGAAGTGCCTGTTCAATTAATTCATTCACTTTTGTTATTGCCTCACACTATTTTCATCTTTTTAACACTTGTCATTCCTACCAATGCCACCATATAATTCTTCTAAGTCAGCACTGTGGTTATTTTAATCCTGTGACTAAAATAAAATAAAATAAAATAATAAAAATAATAAGTTCGAGTGGCTCCCAGTGCCCTCCTAGAGGGAATGGGTTCTAATTTAGGAACCGAGAGCTTCCTTTACTACACTGACTCAAATTTGCTTCTGATCTATTGGGACCTTATAGAGAGCCTGTGCAAGTCCTCAGGGTGACATTCAGGGAGGATAAACTTCATGTTATTATCATGAACTGGACTGTAAATGCAGGGTAAATAAAATATTTTAACTGCAATCTTTCTCTGAGCTCATCAGTTTGGACCTGGAGTGCTCCTAGATGACCCTTTACAACTCCAGCAGTGGCTTTTACTTGTCTTACTGATTTTTTTCCTGTCATGTATTCTTTTTTTTTTTTTTTTTTTTTGTGGTACTGGGGATTGAACTCAGGAGCACTTGACCACTGGGCCACATCCCCAGCCCCCCACCTTTTTTTTTTTTTTTAAATTTTATTAGAGACAGGGTTTCACTGAGTTGCCAAGTGCCTTGCCATTTCTGAGGCTGGCTTTGAACTCGCGATCCTCCTGCCTCAGCCTCCAAAGTGCTGGGATTACAGGCGTGCACCACTGCGCCCAGCTGTCATGTATTCTTATATACAAATAAAAGCATCTACAGTACATAAGCCTTTGCCAGTGGAGCAAAAAAGTCTGTGTGGTATCCAGTACAGGTTTCAGGAAAAATGGGAAAGGCATCCTCAACCATCCAACTTTTATTATACAAATATTTCTTAACTACCTACTGTACATGCTAAATTATTATTCCAGGTGTTGCAGAAACAGGATTGAAGAACATAGAAAAAAATACATGACACTATGGAGCTTAGTTTCATATGTATGTGGGTACATATATTGAAGGAAATAAATAAAGAAATGAATACAAATATATATATATATATATATATATATATATATATTTTTTTTTTTTTTTTTTAAATCTAGTGAGAGGTGAAAGGAAGAATCCATTGTGGTTATGGGGCAGATTTACTTGCTTTTATATTTGGGGATTTACCACATTTGGGAGGAAATCAATATGTATGCAAAATGATATACTTCATTTTATTATCATGAACTGGACTGTAAAGGCAGAATGGATAAGATCTTTTAACTGCAAAACCTGATCTCTGGGGAAAACATTGGTGAAAAAAGTCTTCCAAATTTTTAATCAGGTCCCTAGGATTTCCAAACTCATAAAACCTCTTGGGTCATATCAGCAGGTGGTTCTTTTGGCAACAGTAGAACCTATTTACCACCTTGTAGGGTGAAGAGCTCAGTAGACAAAGCCACCATCAAAATCATGTTCTGTAATTCATAGCTTCTCAGAGCCTGAAAGACTGAGGGCTGTGTTCTGAATTTCTCTGCCCAAAATTCATCCCAAACAAAAGCCATATCATCAAAAGAAGAAAATCTCTTTTCTGGGCTATGCCCCTCTAAAATTCATCAGTTATCTATCATTTTGTGAGAATAGAGCAGAGTGTTATCAAGAGCCTCTTCTGAAATCCTGATGCAGAAGGGTGAGTGCTGACCTGTATTTATCTTGCTATTCTTCCAAACCTCATCTGTAGGAGCCAGTGAGTCCTTGAAAAGCCTTATCTGCTCCCTGCTGAGACCACCATTGACCCTATAGTGGGAGGTAGACTGTAAAGGCAGAGTGGAGCTAAACCTTATCCCCTCAGAAATTGCCTTGTGTGTTTTCAAAAATACTCATATTTATATATTTTCTGAAGATTATAAAATGGAGAAAACAGGCACAGACAAAGGTGAGCTTGATTTCGTCTCCCCATCTGGATGTCCATCTCATTATACTGGGCTGGGTGGAGAAAGCTGGCTTCTCATTTTAATGTTACTATTTCTCCTTCTCTCACAGACCTGTCCCAGGGAGGAATGGCCTCGGGCAATGGCTCTTCAGTGACCCAGTTTATCCTGCTGGGTTTAACACAAAAGCCAGAGCTCCAGTTGCCTCTCTTCTTCCTCTTCTCTGGGGTGGGGAACCTGGGCTTGATTGTTCTGATGGTTCTGAATCCTCACCTGCACACTCCCATGTACTACTTTCTCTTCAACCTTTCCTTCATTGATCTCTGCTACTCCTCTGTCATAACCCCCAGAATGCTGATGAGCTTTATAAAACAGAACACCATCTCTTATGCAGAGTGCATGGCTCAGCTCTTTTTCTTCTACTTCTTTGTTATTGATGAGTGTTATATTTTAACAGCAATGGCCTATGATCGATATGTGGCCATCTCTAAACCCCTGCTTTACAAGGTCACCATGTCCCATCAGGTTTGCCTCTTGCTGACAGTGGGTATGTATGCGATGGGGCTTGTGGGTGCCATGACCCACACTGTATGCGTGATGAGACTCAGCTTCTGTGACAGCAACATCATCAATCACTACATGTGTGACATTCCTCCTCTCCTGAAGCTCTCCTGCACAAGCACCTCCATCAATGAGCTGGTGGTCTTCATTGTGGTGGGAGTCAATGTTATAGGGCCTTTTCTTACACCTTGATCCTGTCCAACATTTCCAGCATCCGTTCCACAGAGCGCAGGTCCAAAGCATTCGGTACCTGCAGCTCTCATATTATTGTCGTTTCTCTTTTCTTTGGAGCATCAGCATTCATGTACCTTACACCTTCTCCTACTGGGTCTCTGGATCAAGATAAAGTATCCACAGTTTTTTATACCATTGTGGGACCAATGATGAACCCTTTCATCTACAGTTTGAGAAACAAAGATGTCCACATTGCACTGAGAAAGACTTGAAAGAAAAGGGTGCTCTCCTAAACAGAAATTTTGTTTCTTATACATGTCAAATCTTATGTTGGGCAAACGATGTTTAAAACCATGGAGGGTGTAGCTCAGTGATAGAATGGTTGCCAAATGTCCATGAAGCCCTGGATTTGATCCCCAGTACTAAAACCCAGCAGCAACAGCAGCAAGAACCACTCAAAGAACTATGGAGAAAACAGTAAAAAATCAAAATAAATGCAAATGATTTAAATTGCACAGAATTAAATTAATTATAGAAATCATTTCATAAGTGAAGATACTGTGTAGAAGACAGTCCATCATCCTTTCAGAGTAGAGAGACTAGTACATTCTGTCATTTTCTAGTTTATTTTAAGAAATTACATACATGTGTGCATATATATATATATGTATATATATATATATATATATATGTATATTATTTTTCTTTTTTTTCAGTCCTGGGAATTGAACCCAACTCTTTGTGCAAGCTGACTTCCAGTGAGCCACACAGAAATTGTAAAGTTTTAAATAGAAAAAGTTGGATGATAATAAACTCAGAAATGGTAAAATTGTTATTTAAATTTTTTTTTCCCTTTGGTGTGCATCAAATCCAGGGCCTTGTATATGCTAGACAAGAACTCTACTGCTGAGCTATGCCCCCAGCACAGCTGTGAGATTTTGACAAGGACACATATAGAATTCCTGAAAAGGTATGACATAGAGAGAATGATTTTGGCAGTCTTAGAGTCAGTAATCTCCTTATCCATTTAATAAACTACTGTTAAGTGTTGTAGGAAACTGTGTTTTGGGAAATTTCTTTGTTTCTATAAAGGGGAGAAATATGGATCTTTGGTAGGTTCTCTTTAGCCTCAAGGGAATGTGGTATAGGGAGGCCAAAGATTTTCTTGTGATCCCAGTTCCTAAGGACAGGAAATGAAGCAACCACTCAGAGCAGCCAGGAGAAAAGGAACCTCCACTAGATTCACCTTGAAGACTTCAGGGCAAAAATGTGAGTAGGAGGACATGCTGTTATCTTCCTTCATAAGCAGTTTGCTGCTGCAAATGTTTACCAACTCCAAGCAGAGGAATTTTTGTCCTTTATTCAAATAAGTTTTGTAATCTTAATTCATTAACAACCAGGTCTTTCCCTTTAACATTTTCACTCTCTTTTTTTCAGAGTTTTATATGATAAAGATGATGTAATTTATTTAATCAGCAGGCATAAACTGAGAATATATTCTGTTTTAGACATCAAAGCATTCAGGCTGTTTTAAATATAAAAAAGACAGTGGTGAGGAAGACAGAAAATACTTGTGCTCTCAGAGGACTAATTTTCTATGGTAAGGTGCACATGAGGTGCACGTGGGCAGGAGGGAGAGGTAACTGATAAACAAAAAGTATATACACACATGTGAATATATCAGAAAATGCTATACAAAGTTTCAAATTAAGATGATGGTACAGAAAGTCACTGTGTTTTACTTTGGAATGAGTGGTCATGAGGGGATTTTCTGAGGAGGTGGTATGTGAGCAGAGACAGCACTGACAGAGGAAGATAGTCACCTGTGGACCATTTCCCTCACAGGGAAGATCTGGGTCACAGTCCCAGAGGCAGTAACAATCTTGAAGTTTATGAGGGACAGAAAATAGGCCAGCATGTCTGTGGTGTGGTTGAGCTGTGTGTGGGTACATAGTTAATTAGGAAATGAAGTTGATATATTAGGGATTTGCAAGGGAAAATAATAGATGTTATTAAAACACAATAAAAAATTATGTGTTATTAATCACACAAAGGACAGCTTTATTTCTCCTCCTCTGTTTTTAAACCCTGTCTACATCATTTTAACTGATCTGGGAAAAATGTTAAGGATTCCATGAATAATTTGTAGTGAAATTCATGAAATGCTATACCTTAAATAACAACAAATTGCCATGTCCTGTGGGAGGGAGGATGATTTTTTTTTTTTTTTCTAATTTTGTACACCTGAAAGATGAGTCAGAGATTCTGGATATCAAGTGAAGCAGGAACAAGAGTTGGGTGGAAGAGCCCTGGATCCTGTATTTTTATCATCTTGGGACAAATGTCCCAAAGTAGAAGGACCACTGGAGTTGGTACCATGTGATCTGGTTTGGCTCCAGATTCTTGCAATTTTTGTGTTTATGTTCTCTCAGTCTTAGTGTCTGCATGGAGAACATTTCAAAGTGTGTGGTGCAGCTGAAATGAAGTGGCACATATTTAGAAAGTGCTCTCTATGGTTAGTGTAATGATTTTTCAAAGGATAGATCATATTTAAAGGATACTAAGAAGCACATTTCTTTTCACGTAACTTCCTTTATATCAGCATTCACGTTATACTCAATGACATCTCACTGTTGGCCAGCTAGCCAACATTGCTTGTGCCTGTGCAAACTTTATCATATGTATCAATGTTGCTGTTATTGCTTGTGCCTGTGCAAACTTTATCATATGTATCAATGTTGCTGTCATTGCAAGTGAATCAGGAGAATTGGTGATCACACATGTAGGGAATTGAGTTCATTGCTATTTAAGAGTGTTTCATATATATACATATATATTTTCTTTAATATATGAGTTTAATTATGTTTTCTTAGGTGAAACTTCAACTAAAGGAATGATATAGTGTTAAAGTATAAAGTTATCACATATAGATAAGACTATGGAAAAAAGAAAATGGGCTAGAATTTTCTAATGACTAAGAAAATATTGTCTTTCCTTCTACTTTTCTTTTCTTTCTTTTTTTTTTTTTAAGTACAATTCAGATCTTTAATCATGCATTTAGGATAGTGATATCCATCTCATTCAACCACCATTTTCCCCCCCTTTTCCCCCCTGCTCCCTCCCTTGCCCTCCCTTTCCTTTGACCATTCTAGTGTTCCTCTAATCCTATGTACCCCCATCCAATCACACTGCGAACTAACCTCCTTATATCAGAGAAAACATTTGGTGTTTGGATTTTTGAGATTGACTAATTTCACTTAGCATTATATTCTCCAACTTCATCCATTTACCTGCAAATGCCATTATTTTATTCTCTCTTATTGCTGAGTAAAATTCCATTTTGTATCTTTTCTTTTTTATACTAGGGATAGAACTCAGGGCTTTGCTCATGCTAGGCAAGCCCTCTACTTCTGAGTCTCATTCCCAGCTGGAAATATACCTTATTACTAGATAGTCACAGTTTGTTTAATCATCAATCCATTCATTCATTGTGAAACAATACTCGAGAATGCAAAATATCTACAACTTGCTGAACTTGGTCATCATTTATGAGACATTTGAAAAAAATGCCTTACATATTAAAAGCCATATATTGAAGGCAGGATAAATCATTGAATTTCCTGTAACACAGGAATATCTACAAATGTCAAAAATAGTATCTTTATTAAGTATAACATAGAAATTCTAAGTAGCACGTGACTTCGTGCTGATGAATGGTTGACAACCTCTTACTCTCAGAAATACAAAACATGATATCACATCTATCAGGTTTTAACACTGATATTTCAGTGAAATTCCACTTTTTGTTTAATTAACAGTGGTTGTTACAGGCTTACTTGTGTCCCTGCAAAATTAGGTGTTGGTGCTCATCCCCCTAATACTTCATCCTTTGATGGTACTTACATACTAGGTATTTAATGTGATTAATTTAAATGAAGCTTTTGGGTGCACCATAATCTGATCTTACTGGCATCCTTATAAGAAAAGGAAGTTTGGATGCATAGACACCAAGAATACACATACACACAGGAAAAACTGGCAAGGACACAGGATGAGAGCAGACATCTTGAAACCAAGTGGTGAAACCTCAGAAGATAACAAATCTGAAGATACCTTGATTGGTAACTTCCAACCTCCAGAGATCTGAGGAAATAAGTTTCTAACTTTTAAGTTACTTTGTCTGTGGTATTTTGTTATGGCAAACCTACCAAACTAATACAATAATAAAACATAATTTTCTCTTGTAAGGGAGTATACTGAGAAAAAAAAAAAGAGTAAAAACAAAGAAAAAATAAAACAGACCAAAAATCTTAAATGTTGGAAGTGCTAGATTTAATGCAAAGAAAGATAATTCTTCTTTTTTAAATTGAGCTACTGGGGACTCAAGGATAGTCACTTTGTGGTCCATTCATAGTAACCAAAAATGTTACCCTAAAAGGCAAGTTGATGTAAACCAAGTGTAAGAACAGTTTATTTGAGCCACAAAGTGTTTTGCCACCCAAAGAAAACACTGATTCTAGTTGCCAAAATAAGTCTCTCCCAAAGTGAAATCCAAAGGATCTGCATTTTAATATATTAAAAAGTAAAATGGACAAGAAGATTATAGCAAACTGGTTGTTACAATTACATTGATTTATACGAATAGCACAGGACGTGGATTGGTCATTTGTCACTTATGCTATACATTTCAGGTATGAATTGCCATAAGCAGGAAGTGCTTTTATTAGGGTTATTTATTATCTTTATGGCATCAGGATGTCTGTAGAAATTTGCTATGCAAGGTTATAATGACTTCGGTCACTGTGGTCTCATGCCTCATGTTTCCCCTAAGCTAAAGAATTTTGTGACCCCATTCTTTTGACATTTTAAACCCTTGCTCAATGTATTCAATGGTACTAATCAAATCCAAGTAATTAGTATTTACAACTCATTAAACATTCACCATTTTTTTCTTTTTTGATGTTGGGAACCTTTAAATCCTCTCTTTTAGGAAGAAGAATTTTTTTCAGGAGTAAAGTCTTCCTGAGGGGATTTTATCCCCTTGGAAGATCAGGTCAATTAGAAAGTCTTCAAACTCCTTTAAACAAAAGAATCCTGACACATTTACTGAGGTTTTAAATCTATACATAGATTTTTATTTTTGTAAGATGTGAATTATTTATGATTGTTTTTTATTTATATATTAAATGTGAGAAAAAGATTAAGAAAATTCTGTTTAGTATACTAATATCCCATGTGGAAGTGCATGATTAGCTCCTCTGGTGACTTGCTGGCCCTAGTGTGGCATGGGCAGCAGTGTACCTCACTTCAGCTCCCTGCTTGGCCTCACTGATGTGGCACTGGCAGGGAAAGTGGAGCACTGACAAGCATCGCCTTGTTCAACTTTGTTGCATATGGGGGAGGGAGGAAGTTTGGATTTTTCTTGGCCCCAGGGGGCGCATAGGGTTTCTTCCCCCTACTTCCAGGCATGGGGCAAGGCTCAGCCTCCATGTGGCCCTGTTGATATTACCCATGAGGGAGTTGGAGAACCCCTTGCTATCACTAAGCAGGAAGTGGAACTTTAGCTCTCCACTTAGCCTGATGACATGGGGGAGAGGCAGCATTTTCTTCAGTTTTTGGCTGTTGTAAGTAGGTATTATATTAAAAATATTTTATATTTGCTTCTGACTGCTGTCAAAGCATGTGTGGTGAGTAGGGGATTGTGTACAAAATTCAGGCCATGTTCAATTAATGTGTAATCTATCCTGTGGACATTTCTATCTCCAGTGAGCATCTGTGGAGCTTCCTGGTCTTCCAGGAGTGTGTGGATGACAGGTTCTTTCTACTCTCTGCTGTGCATTCCTGCAGAGTCTACAGCATACTTGCTCTAAGCATAACAACTGCAGCTAGTGGAGTCACTGACCATCTCTACTTGCCTGTCACACAGCTACAGTACAAGGAGTGTGTGTTGCACCTACTCACTGTTGAGTCAGCCTTCTGTGCAAGATGGTTGCTAATCCTTATCTGCACCCAACTTTGTATCATCTTTGCTTCAACCACATTAATGGGGAGGGAGAGAGAGGTGGTTGACTGTAGGAGGATTATGCAAAAATGCCACAGAGTCTCACTGTTTTTACGAATATTTCATACCAAAATTCCTTTTCTTTAATGGTTTGCCTATGATGGATAAATATGTTGTGCACTTTCCCAAAAAGTAGTGGTGGAACATATTCTGTGTTCACCATGTCTTTGACAGATTATAAGACCTATGCAAATAAAGGGGTTATAGTCTTAATCTTGGAGGGGAAAGAAGGAAACCATCTTGACTTAAAGAAAATCTAAGCAAAACAAGTCTCCACTGTAATCCTTCACCCTCTTCCCCTGAAACATTTTACACGAAAAAACCAGATTACATTTTTGCAGAAAACAGTGACCTAGTATTGTGTGTGTGTGTGTGTGTGTGTGTGTGTGTGTGTGTGTGTGAATGTGCACATGCATATTACTGGGGATTGAACCCAGGAGTGCTCTACCACTGAGTTACATTGCAACTCTTTTTACTTTTGAGACAGAGTCTCACTAAGTTGCCCAGGATGGTCTTGAACTTGCAATCCTCCTGCCTCAGCCTTCCAAAAAACTCAGATTATAGGTGTGCACAAGTGTGCCCAGCTAGTTTCAACATATTTTTTTTCTTTTAAAATTTTTTTATTAGAGCTTTATAGTTATACATCGTAGTTGGGTTCATCTTGACAAACTCATACATACATGGAATTCAATTTTGGTTCATGATCTGCTCTTTTCTTTCCCCACTTTTTCTCCTGTCCTCCCTCTCTTCTGCTGTGCTCTATTCTACTAGGCTTCCTTTTGCTTTTCCATTTATTTATATTTGATTGTTTCTTTGTACTTATGCAATAAGGTAAATTTCCCTGTGGTATATTTACATATGCATGTATCATGTTTTTTTTTTTAAAGAATTCATTTGTATTGCCTTCCCTTACCCATTCCTCTTCTCTGTCTCTTGATCTCCTTTTTTTTTTTTTAAATAAATTTTTAAATTTTGTTTTAATTAGTTATACATGGCAGTAGAATGCATTTATGCACTATGATATGTCATATATAGATGGGATATAATTTCTCATTTTTCAAAGTGCACATGTTGCTGAATCATATTGGTTATGTAGTCACATAAACACATAAAGTAATAATGTCTGTTTCATTCCACTATCTTTCCCATCCCCATAAACCCTTCCTCCCCTCCCTTCACTGTAAACCTCTATCTCTCACCCTGCACAAAAATCAACTCAAAGTGGATCAGACTTAGGCACTAGAACAGAGACCCTGCGCCTAATAGAAGAAAAAGTAGGCCCCAAAATGTACCACGTCAGCCTAGGATCTGACTTCCTTAACAAGACTCCTAAAGCACAAAAAGTAAAATCAAGAATCAATAAATGGGATGGATTCAAATTGATCTCCTCCTTCTTCTTTTTTTTTTAAATTTTTTATTCTAAGATGTTATAAATGACAGCAGAATGCATTACATTTCATATTACACATATAGAGCACTTTTTTACAAATCTCTGGTTGTATGCAAAGTATATTCACACCATTCGTGACTTCATACATGCACTTAGGGTAATGATATCCATCTCAT
The DNA here is from genome assembly GCA_025594165.1 of Tamias sibiricus. Classification (NCBI taxonomy): domain Eukaryota; kingdom Metazoa; phylum Chordata; class Mammalia; order Rodentia; family Sciuridae; genus Tamias; species Tamias sibiricus. Next base: position 118,838,881 of record CM046657.1, on the reverse strand, counting down.
TCTGCCATCTTTTTTTTTTTTTTTCCTTCACCCTTTTGCCCCCTCCCTTCCCTCCCTCCCCACTGGCCATTCTAGTAGAATGCATCATGGTTCATAATACACATATAGAGCCTCTTTTCACATAACACTGTTTGTATACAAAGTATATTCATACTATTCAAGTCTTCAATCATGCATTTGGGATAATGATATCCATCTTATTATACCTCCCCCCCTTTTTTTTCACCACCCCATACCCCCCTATCTCCCTCCCTTCTCCTCCCTCCCCTTTGACCAGTCTAGTGCTCCTCTAGTCTTCCTAAGTATCCCGACACCCAACACTGCTGTGACTCTGACACAGAGTCAGAGAAAACATTTGGTACTTGGATTTTTGAGACTGACTAATTTCACTTAGCATTATGTCCTCCAACTTTATCCATTTACCTGTGAATGCCATTATTTTATTTTCTTTTATTGCTGAATAAAATTCCATTGTACGTATGTACCACATTTTCTTAACCCACTCATCTACTGAGGGACATCTAGGTTGGTTCCACAACCTAGCTATTGTGAATTGTGCAGCTACAAATATTGAGATAGCTGTGTCACTGTAATATGCTGTTTTTAAGTCCTTTGGGAATAGACCCAGGAGTGGGATGGCTGGGTCATAGGGTGGTTCCATTCCCAGTTTTCCAAGAAATCTCCATACTGCTTTCCATAATGGTTGCACCATTTTGCAGTCCCACCAGCAATGCATGAGCGTGCCTTTTTCCCCACATCCTCTCCAACATTTATTGTTGTTTGTGTTCTTAATAGCTGCCATTCTGACTGGTATGAAATGATAGCTTAGGGTAGTTTTGATTTGCATCTCTCTAATTGCCAGTGATGTTGAGCATTTTTTCATGTATTTGTTGATTGATTGTATATCTTCTTCTGAGAAGTGTCTGTTCATTTCTTTGGCCCATTTATTTATTGGGATATTTGTTTTTTTGGTGTTGAGTTTTTTGAGTATTTTATACATTCTAGAAATTAGTGCTCTGTCTGATGTACATGTATTAAATATTTGTTCCCAGTTAGTTGGCTCTCTATTCACCTCACCGATTGTTTCTTTTGCTGAGAAGAAGCTTTTTAGTTTGACTCTATCCCATTCATTAATTCTTGATACTAATTCTTGTGCTACAGGATTCTTATTAAGGAACTTGGGGCCTAATCCGACATGTTGGATATTGGAGCTTACTTTTTCTTCTATTAGGCGTATTGTGTCTGATCTAATTCCTAGGTCCTTGATCCACTTTGAATTGAATTTTGTGCATGGTGAGAGATAGGGGTTTAATCTCATTTTGTTGCATATGGATTTCCAGCTTTCCCAGCACCATTTGTTGAAGAGGCTGTCCTTTCTCCACTGTACATTTTTGGCGCCTTTGTCCAATGTAAGATAACTGAAATTATATGTATTAGTCTCTGTGTCCTCAATTCTGTACCATTGGTCTACCCGTCTTTTTGGTGCCAATACCATGCTGTTTTTGTTACTTTTGCTCTATAGTATAATTTAAAATCTGGGGTGGTGATGCCCCTGTTTCACTTTTCTTGCTAAGGATTGCTTTAGCTATTCTGGGTCTCTTATTTTTCCAGATGAATTTCATCACTGCTTTATCTATTTCTTCGAGGAATGTCATTGGGATTTTGATTGGAATTGCATTAAATCTGTATAATGCTTTTGGTAGTATGGACATTTTGACAATATTTATTCTGCCTATCCAGGAACAAGGAAGGTCTTTCCATCTTCTGAGGTCTTCTATAATTTCTTTCTTTAGTGTTCTATAATTTTCTTTAAAGAGGTCTTTCACTTCTTTCGTTAAATTGATTCCTAGGTATTTTATTTTTTTTGATGCTATTGTAAATGGGGTAGTTTTCATAATTTCCCTTTCAGACGGTTTGTCACTGATGTACAAAAATGCTTTGACTTATGTGTATTGATTTTGTATCCTGCCACTTTGCCCAATTCATTTACTAGTTGTAAAAGTTTTCTGGTAGAGTTTTTTGGGTCTTCTAGGTATAATATCATATCATCAGCAAATAGTGCTAATTTGAGCTCTTCCTTTCCTATATGGATCCCTTTAACTTCTTTCATCTGTCTAATTGCTCTGGCCAGAGTTTCAAGTACTATGTTAAATAACAGCGGTGAAAGGGGGCACCCCTGTCTTGTTCCAGTTTTTAGAGGGAATGCTTTCAATTTTTCTCCATTTAAGATAATGTTAGCCTGGGGTTTTGCATAAATAGCTTTTATGATGTTGAGATATGTTCCTGTTATTCCTAGTTTTTCTACTGTTTTGAACATAAAGGGGTGTTGTATTTTGTCGAATGCTTTCTCTGCATCTATTGAGATGATCATATGGTTTTTATATTTGAGTCTATTGATGTGATGTATTATGTTAATTGATTTCTGTATGTTGAACCAACCTTGCATCCCTGGGATAAACCCCACTTGATCGTGGTACACTATCTTTTTGATATGTTTTTGTATTCGATTTGCCAGTATTTTGTTGAGAATTTTTGCATCTATGTTCATTAAAGATATTGGCCTGAAGTTTTCCTTTTTGGCTGTGTCTTTTCCTGGCTTTGGAATCAGTGTAATATTGGCCTCATAGAAAGAGTCTGGGATAGCTCCCTCTTTTTCTATTTCTTGAAATAAGTTGAGGAGCAATGGTATTAGTTCTTCTTTGAAGGTCTTGTAGAACTCGGCTGTAAAGCCATCAGGCCCTGGGCTTTTTCTAGCTGGTAGTTTTTTGATGGCGTCTTCTATTTCCTCACTTGAAATTGATCTATTTAAATTGTGTATATCCTCCAGATCCAGTTTGGGAAATTTGTATGATTCTAGGAATCTGTCAATGTCTTCAGTATTTTCTATTTTATTAGAGTACAAGTTTTCAAAGTAATTTCTAATTATTCTCTGTATATCTGAGGTGTTTGTTGTGATATTTCCTTTTTCATCACGGATGTTAGTGATTTGAGTTTTTTCTCTCCTTTTCGTTAGCATCTCTAAGGGTCTGTCAATTTTATTTATTTTTTCAAAGAACCAACTTTTAGTTTTGTCAATTCTTTGAATTGTTTCTTTAGACTCAATTTCATTAATTTCAGCTCTGATTTTAATTATTTCCTGTCTTCTACTGCTCTTGGTGTTGGTCTGTTCTTCTTTTTCTAGTGCTTTGAGGTGCGATGTTAAGTCATTTATTTGTTGTTTTTTTTCCTTTTGAGGAATGAACTCAGTGCAATGAATTTTCCTCTTAATACTGCCTTCATAGTGTCCCAGAGATTTCTATACGATGTATCTGTGTTCTCATTTACCTCTCAGAATTTTTTAATCTCCTCCTTGATGTCTTCTTCAACCCCTTGTTCACTCAGTAAGATGTTGTTTAGCTTCTAGTAGTTGGAGTAATTTTTTTTATTTCTTGTTTTATCATTGATTTCCAATTTCATCCCATTATGGTCTGATAGAATGCAGGGAATTATCTCTGCTTTTTTATATTTGCTGAGGGTTGCCTTGTGGCATAATATATGGTCTATTTTGGAGAAGGAGCCATGTGCTGCTGAGAAGAAGGTGTATTCACTTACTGAGGGATGAAATATTCTATATATGTCCATTAGGTCTAAGTTATTAATTGTTTTAATGAGGCCTAAAGCTTCTTTATTTAGCTTTTGTTTGGATGATCTATCCAGTGGTGATAGAGGTGTATTGAAGTCCCCTAGAATAACTGTGTTGTGATCTATTTTATTCTTGAACTTGAGAAGGGTTTGTTTGATGAATGTAGGTGCTCCATTATTTGGGGCATATAGATTTATAATTGTTATATCCTGTTGATGAATAATTCCCTTAATCAGTAAGAAATATCAATCTCTGTCCCTTTTGATTAGCTTTGGCTTGAAGTCTGCCTTATTTGATATGAGAATGGAAACCCCTGCTTGCTTCCTTGGTTCATGTGAGTGGTAAGATTTTCCCCAGCCTTTCACCTTCAGTCTACTGATGTCTTTTTCTATGAGGTGGGTTTCTTGGAGACAGCATATTGTTGGGTCATTTCTTTTAATCCATTCTGATAATCTGTGTCTTTTGAATGGTGAATTTAGGCCATTAACATTCAAGGTTATTATTGAGATGTGATTTGTATTTATTTGTTTATGGTATTTACCTTGATTTGGTTTCTCTTCTGGTTGGTGATTCCTTTAGTTTAATATCTCCCTTTGTTGATTTTCATTGCTATTTTTCTTTTCTTCTTCATGGAATATTTTGCCCAGGATGTTCAGAAGTGCTGGCTTTCGAGATGCGAACTCTTTTAACTTGTGTTTGTTGTGGAAAGTTTTTATTTCATCTTCCAATCTAAAGCTTAATTTTGCTGGGTATAGGATTCTCGGTTGACATCTCTTTTCTTTCAGGGCTTGAAATATGTTATTCCAGGATCTTCTAGCTTTTAAGGTCTGGATTGAAAAAACTGAACATAGTCTAATTGGTTTCCCCCTATATGTAATCTGCTTCCTTTCTCTTGTGGCTTTTAATATTCTCTCCTTGTCCAGTATAGTAGGCATTTTCATTATGATGTGCCTTGGTGTGGATCTGTTATGATTTTGTACGTTTGGTGTTTGGTAAGCCCCTTGGACTTGGTTTTCCCATTCATTCCTCAAGTTTGGAAAGTTTTCTGCTATTATTCATTGAATAAATTATTAATTCCTTTGGCTTGGAATTCTGCTCCTTCTACTCCAATCACTCTTAAATTTGGTCTTTTTATGTTGTCCCAAATTTCTTGGATGTTTTGTTCTTGATTTTTGACCATTTTTACTGTGTTCTCTGCATTTTTTTCCAGTTTGTATATTTTGTCTTCATTATCTGAGGTCCTTTCTTCCAGGTGGTCTAATCTATTGGTGATGTTTTCAATAGAGCGTTTAATTTGGTTTATTGCTTCTTTCATTTCCAGAATTTCTGTTTGGTTTCTCTTTAGAACCTCTATCTCTCTATTGAAGTAGTCTTTTGCTTCTTGTATTTGTTTATGAAGTTCTTTGTCAAAGTGGTCTTTTACTACCTATATTTGCTCTCTCACCTTCTTCTTGAATTCGTCCTTGAGCTCCATGATCATTTGGGATTATGTATTTCCTGAATTCCTGTTCTGTCATTAGATCTACTGTGCTTGCCAAGGAATCTGCTAAGGAGGTATGTTGATTTGTTTGGGACATTTTCTTCCCTTGTTTTTTCATATTGCTTATGTGTCTTTTCTTTTAGATATTACCTCCAATATGTTCTGAATGATTATAATGGGGTTTATAGTTTCAGAAATTGGGTACAAAGGTGATATGCTTAGGAGGAAGGAGGGAAGGGTATTTATTGCTTTCCCCCCCTTCGGGAGTGTAATACTGAAAATCTATGGAAGTAGTTTAATAGCAGAAGGGGGAGGAAAGGAATTGGAGTGTACAGTTAAGTGTGAAGACTGATGTGTATTTCAGCTAGGCTTATGTAAATGTTGAGAGAAATTAGAAAATGGCCAGGTAGTAAGAATTAATGAAAGAGAGAAGACAGGGTGAGTCAAAAGAGAGAGAGAGGAGACTATATAAAACACCCATTTGATGTACTGTTCAGTTGCCCCAGTTTTAAGATTCCAAGTTCCTGTACACAACTTGTTTTCTTCTCTGTTGAGAATGTAGGGGCAGGATGTAGATAGGGAAGATGAGGAAATAAGGAATGAGAGGCAAGAGGGAATTAAAATGGGAGAGAGGAAAAAAAAGAAGAGAAATAAAAAGAAAGAAAAAAAGAAAAAAAAAAAACCCAAAATACTACAATGACATAAAAAAAAAAAAAAAAAAAAATACCCACAAAGTCGAATTCACAAGTCTCAAATAGGCAGCTTATTCTCCTCTCTCAGTTTGTTAAATTAGCTGTTAAGCAGATCTGCTCTGGCTGATGCGGAGAATTTGTGGGTGGGGTCAAGTCTGAGTACCTGATTAGCGAGGAGTGATGCTGGAGATGGGTCTTTGTGTGCAGTCTACTTCCGTGCTCTTCCTCAGTTGAAGGGTTGCAGAGGGTCGTCACACTGGACTCACGGTCCCCTGCTGTCTGTTGAAGGTCCTCCCAGTCTTGCGTTCCTCCTTGCCTGTTCCCTCGACTCCGCGCTGCTTTCTCTGGGGCTTTACTGGTGAGGGTCGCGTCCGGCCGAGTGTGGATTTGAACTGGCGTTGTTGTCCTGCCGTCTCCTGAGGTCTCCCAGCACTAATTCCGCCGGCTGTTTTCGCTGGCTTCACGCTGGCGTGCTACGAGTGTGGCTGGGGAATGCAGTCCCAGCACGGGCTCTGGCTTTGTACCGCACCACCTTTGCTCCGCCGGGGCGGTGTAGCAGAAGCCACGCGGCTCTAGCCGCTACAGACAGCGTGTGTGTGTGTGTGTGTGTGTGTGTGTGTCTCTCTCTCTCCTGGGTCGCGGTATTCAAACCATCCAGGAGATGTGTATTTTCAGCCCTGCCCTTCATCATATATATATATATATATATGATGAAGGGCAGTTTATCTGCTTTGTTGGATTCTTTCCATGGAGCTGCCCTGAAGTGCGGCTTCCTCTAATCCACCATCTTGGATCTCCCTTGATCTCCTTTTTCTACATTACTGATCTTGCCTTTTTCTTTATGCTATCCTACCCTACCTGGCCCCTCTCCTTTATTTTACTCTTGCTTCCACATATGAGAGAAAACATTCAACCTTTGTGTTTCTGAGTTTGGCTTGTTTCACTTAGCATGATAATCTCCATTTCTATCTGTATATTGGCAAATGCCATAATTTTATTATTATTATTTTTAATGGCTGAGTAGAACTCCATTGTATATATATATATCTCATAATTTCTTAATTCATTCATCTACTGACAGGCATCTAGTAGTTTTAGTATGTTAGCTATTGTGAATTGTGCTGTTATACACATTGAACTGGCTATATTGCTGTAGTATCCTGATTTTAGATCTTTTGGGAAAATACCAGGGAGTAGGAGAGCTGGGTCATATGGTGGTTCCATACCAGTTTTTTGAGCAATCTCCATACTGTGTTCCAGTGTGGTTGTACTAGTTCACAGTCCCACCAACAATGTATAAGTGTACCTTTTCCCCCACAACCTCACTAGCATTTAGTGTTGTTTGTATTCTTGCTCATTGCCATCCTGAATGGAGTGAGAGAAAATCTTAGTGTAGTTTTGATTTGCATTTCCCTGATTGATAGAGATGTTGAACATTTTTTCATATATTTGTTGTTTCTTTGTGTTTCTTCTTTTGAGAAGTTTCTGTTTAGTTTTTTCCCCCCCATTTACTGATTAGGTTATTTGTTATTTTTGTTTTTGTTTTCTGGTGTTAAGTTTTTTGAGTTCTTCATTTATTCTGGATATTAACCCCCTATCAGAGGAGTAACTGGCCAAGATTTTCTTCCGTTCTGTAGGCTCTCTCTTCACACTCTTAATAGTCTCCTTCTCTGTGCAGAAGCTTTTCAGTTTGATGTCATTCCACTTATGGATTCTTGGTTTCATTTCTTATGCTTTGGGGGTCTTCTTAAGGAAGTCAGTGTCAGCACCTATATAATAGAGCATTGACCCTATGTTTTCTTCTAGCAGTTGGAAAGTTTCTGGTCTAATTCTGAAGTATTTTATCCATCAATTTGAATTGTGTGCAGGGTGAAAGAGAGGAGTCTGATTTCATTTTCAAAGCCATCCAGTTTTCCTTGCACCATTTGTTTAAAAGGCTGTCTCTCACCATGCATAAAACTAAACTCAAAGTGGATCAAGAATCTAGGAATTAAACCAGAGACCCTGCACCTAATAGAAGAAAAAGTAGGCCCAAATCTCCATCATGTTGGATTAGGCCCCAACTTCCTTAATAAGACTCCTATAGTGTAAGAATTAAAATCAAGAATCAATAAATTGGATGGATTCGAATTAAAAAGCTTCTTCTCAGCAAAAGAAACAATCAGTGAAGTGAATAGAGAGACTGCAGAATGGGAGCAAATTTTTACCACATACACATCAGATAGAGCACTAATCTCTAGGATATATAGAGAACTCAGAAATCTCAACACCAAAAAAACAAAAACAAAAACAAAAAAAAACAACCAAACCAAACCAAAACAAAACAAAACAAAAAAAACAAATAACACAATCAATAAATGGGACAAGGCATTTGCAGGTAAATGGATGAAGCTGGAGAATATAATGCTAAGTGAAGATAGCCAATCCCCAAAATCCAAATGTTGAATGTTTTCTCTGATATAAGGAGGCTGCTGATTCACAGTGGGTTGGAATGGGGAGCATAAGAGGATTAGAGGAACACTAGAAAGGTCAATGGGGAGGGAGTGAAAGGGAGGGGATAAGGGGGTAAAAAAAGATGGTTGAATGAGATGGATATCATTACCCTAAATGCATGTATGAAGACACGAGTGGTGTGAATATACTTTGTATACAATCAGAGATATGTAAAAATGTGATCTATATGTGTAATATGAATTGTAATGCATTTTTTATCATATACATAACAACTTAGAGTAAAAGAAAAAAAATAAATGATACAAGGAACTGAACAGACACTTCTCAGAAGACAATATACAATCAATCAACAAATATATGAAAAAATGTTCAACATCTCTAGCAATTAGAGAAATGCAAATCAAAATCACTCTATGATTTTATCTCACTTCAGTCAGAATGGCAGCTATTAAGAATACAAACAACAATAAGTGTTGGAGAGGATGAAAAGGCACACTCACTCACACATCACTGGTAGGACTGCAAATTGGTGCAATCAATCTGGAAAGCAGTATGGAGATTCCTTAGAAAACTTGGAATAGAACTGCCATTTTACCCAGCTAGCCCACACCTTGGTCTATACCCAAAGGACTTAAAATCAGCATACGATAGTAATGCAGCTACATCAATGTTTATAGCAGCTCAATTCACAATACCTAAACTGTGGAACCAACCTAGATACCCTTCGGTAGATGAATGGATAAAGAAAATGTGGTGCTATAGGAGTCTTATTAAGGAAGTAGGGGCCTAATCTGATATGATGGAGGTTTGGGCCTACTTTTTCTTCTAATAGATGCATGGTCTCTGGTTTAATTCCTAGATTCTTGATCCACTTTGAGTTGAGTTTTGTGCATGGTGAGAGATAGGGGTTTAATTTCATTTTGTTGCATATGGATTTCCAGTTTTCCCAGCACCATTTGTTGAAGAGGCTATCTTTTCTCCAATGTATATTTTTGGCAACTTTATCTAATATAAGATAACTGTAGTTGTGTGGGTTAGTCTCTGTGTCCTCTATTCTGTACCATTGGTCTACCAGTCTATTTTGGTGCCAATACCATGCTGTTTTTGTTACTATTGCTCTGTAGTATATAGTTTAAGTTCTGGTATTGTGATGCCACATGCTTCACTCTTCTTGCTAAACATTGCTTTAGCTATTCTGGGTCTCTTATTTTTTCCAGATGAATTTCATGACTGCCTTTTATATTTCTATGAGGAATGCCATTGGGATTTTGATTGGAATTGCATTGAATCTGTATAATGCTTTTGGTAATATAGTCATTTTGACAATATTGATTCTGCCTATCCAAGAACAAGGGAGATCTTTCCATCTTCTAAGGTCTTCCTTAATTTTTTTCTTTAGTGTTCAGTACTTTTTGTTGTAGAGGTCTTTCACCTCTTTTGTTAGGTTAATTCCTGGGTTTTTTTTTTTTGGGGGGGGTATTATAATAAATGGAGTAGTTTTCCTCATTTCCCTTTCAGAGGATTTGTCACTGATATACATAAATGCCTTTGATTTATAGGTGTTGATTTTATATCCTGCTACTTTGCTGAATTCATTTACTAGTTCTAAAAGTTTTCTGGTGGAATTTTTTGGGTCTTCTAGGTATAGAATCATATCATCAGCAAATAGTGCTAATTTGTGTTCTTCTGTTCCTATCCATATCCCTTTAATTTCTTTCATCTGTCTAATTGCTCTGGCTAGTGTTTCAAGCACTATGTTAAATAAAAGTGGTGAAAAGGGGCATCCCTGTCTTATTTCAGTTTTTATAGGGAATGCATTCCATTTTTCTCCATTTAAAATGATGTTAGGGGCTGGGGTTGTGGCTTAGCGGTAGAGTGCTCGCCTAGCATGTGCGCGGCCCGGGTTCGATCCTCAGCACCACATAAAACATAAATGCATTGCATTGTGTACAACTAAAGCAAATAAATAAATATTAAAAAAAATGATGTTAGCCTGGGGTTTAGCATAGATAGCTTTTATAATGTTGAGATATGTTCCTGTTATCCCTAGTTTTTCTAGTGTTTTGAACATGAAACAGTGCTGTATTTTGTTGAATGCTTTTTCTGCATCTGTTGAGATGATCAGATGGATTAAAATCTAGAATTAATGAATAGGATGAATTCAAACTAAACAGCTTCTTCTCAGCAAAAGAAACAATCAGTGAGGTGAATAGAGAACCTACTAATTGGGAACAAATTTTTACCACATGCATGTCAGATAGGGCACTGATCTCTAGAATATATAAAGAACTTAAAAATCTTAACACCAAAACAAACAAACAAACACCCAAATGACCCAATCAACAAATGGGCCAAGGAACTGAACAGACACTTCTCAGAAAGTGATATACAATCAATCAACAAATACATGAAAAAATGTTTGACATCACTGGCAATTAGAGAAATGCAAATCAAAACTACTCCAATATTTCATTTCACTCTAGTCAGAATGACAGCTATTAAGAACACAAACAACAATAAATGTTGGAGAGGATGTGGGGAAAAAGGCATACTCATATATTGCTGGTGGGACTGCAAAATGGTGTAGCCAATATGGAAAGCAGTATGGAGATTCCTTGGAAAACTGGGAATGGAACCACCTTATGACCCAGCTATCCAACTCCTTGGTCTATTCCCAAAGGACTTAAAAACAGCATACTACAGGGACACAGCCACATCAATGTATATAGGAACACAATTTACAATAGCTAAACTGTGGAACCAACTAGATGCTCTTCAGTAGATGAATGGATAAAGAAAATGTGGTATATATACACAATGGAATATCACTCACCATTAAAAGGGAATAAAATTATGAGATTTTCAGGTAAATGGATGGAGTTGGAGAATATCATGGTGAGCAAAGTAAGCCAATCCCTAAAATCCAAAGGCTAAAAATTATCTCTGTTAAGTGGATGCTGATCCATAATGGGGGCGGGCATGGGAAAAATGGAGGAAACTTTTATTGGGCAAGGGGAGGGAGAAAAGGGGAGGGGACATGGGGGCAGGAAAGATGGTGGAATGACATCATTACCCTAGGTACATGTATGACTGTACATATGGTGAGATGCTACATCATGTACAACCAGAGAAATGAAAAGTTGTGCTGCAATTGTGTACATGAATCAAAATGCATTCTACTGTCATATATACCTAATTAAAATAAATAAATAAATAAAACATTTGTGTGTGGAACAAGGTGTGCTGACTTTTTGTTTAGTTCAGCAGCAGTCTCTAGTGCCCTGTTTGGTCCAGCACCTATTATCTTAGTGCCCTTTATGTTCACTTCCCCTCACAGAACAGAGTAAAACAAACAAAGTAATGACTATTACAATCAAAACCCAGCATTAATGTAAATAACCAGTTCCTACTATGACAATTTCAACATTTATTACCACCAAACCCAGAATTGTGGGATCTGCAATTGTCAACAGTAAAAACTATAACCACGAATAGATCTGGCTTAATGCAAACAGCAGCTATCAACTGTATCATCTACAGCAGTAAGGATTGTATCAGCATTAATGGTGGGGATATGAGTTATATAAGCCAATATATTCTGAAAGATGGTAAAAATACAGTTAATTAGGAGAGAAGAAAACATGTTAGGAAGGTAGAAGAGATTTTACAATTTCAAAAAAAAAGTGAATAGAGAGAATGCAGAAGAGCTGTAGCAAGTTATGTTTATATACAGGGAGGGTCAAAAATAGAAGAAGCAATGTAATGGGGGAGAGGAAGAAAGAACAATAGAATTTGGCCATTAGCATGAGAAAAGGGAAAAAAAAATAAATGAAAATAATACAAAACAAACCCCAAATATACAAACCCAAAAGCCCAAACCCTCAAAAGACAAGGCAAGAAAAAATAACTATATTAAAAAATACTAAAAATGAGAGAAAAAGAAACAAATAAGTATATGTATGTATCTCCCTGAACCAATCAGTACAGCCAGAATTAACATGCATACAAACTCCCTCTCCCCCCACCCAAAACACACATATGAAGTAAAAAAGATTTTTAATGAAGAATGAAGGAAATGTCTCCACTGAGGTGATTAAAACATTTGACCAGAAGAGGTGGTCAATGTCTATGCCCAACAGTTTTTCTTTCCATATCCCCTTGTACTGATAGAGAGGGCAAGGGGTGGGAGTTGTTAACCCCTTCTTGTTTTTGTGTTGCTCTCTGAGCTGCCAATTTGAGTGGCCTAAAATTGAAGTTGTTTGATATAAGACTCAGCTTCCCCTCTCACCAGTGTGAGATGGGATGGATTAGGAAGTACTGTCCGTTGGAGTTTTTTCCAAGTGGTGCGCTCCCAGGGTTCCACTTTGGCAGAGTTCTGTGAGGGGAGTTCTAGCAGGTGGTGTTTAGGTCTAATCAGACCTGAGGGGCTTTACTGGGTGGTGTCTGATTTGGAGAGATTAGATTGGCCCACCCATTTCCTGGGGAGTAGCTGATCTCTGATGTGGGTCTGGACCTCAGGATTCTCTCTAGAATTGCAGGCGTGGGGCCAGGGAGTCAATCCTTCACTCACTGCTGCCCAGGAGTAGACTTCCTGGACTTAGTCCCCAAATGTATTCACTCCCATCTACTCAAACTCCTAGAGCACTTCAGCTGGTCATGTGAGCTACCAGACTCAAAGGAGAAGAAGTTGGACTCCCCTATGTCCTTTCAACTTGATTTCTCCATGGATACTGTCCTCTCCACACATACTTCACTCACATTCCTCCAGTTACACCTTAAGCCATCAGGTAGGTAGGTGCCTGCTGGCATGTTGTGGCAGTGTTTGCTCTGATCTCCTGGCTACCACAGCTGCATGAGTGTGATGGTTCCACGATGGCTCCTGCCTTAGCTCTCCATGGTCAGTTGAGATACTAGAATGCTTTTCAAGCACCAGTGCACAGTGTAGCATCTGGATCAGCCAAGTTCAGTCAGCTTTTCTCGTCTCATGTTTTTCCATGCCAAATTTGTGTTTCTCCCTCCCTCTGTGGTGAATCGGTGCTGTGATTGCCTCCATGTTCAGTGCCAGTGTGGCAACCAGGCTCCAATGTATCCTTTCTTCTTTGTTTACTGTAACCAAATTTCTGAGTTCCTAAGCTACTTCAAGTGTCCAATATTGAATTTTAGTAAAATCCCTTTTTCACACACACCTCACTGAGAGGCTGCACACCTGCTGCTTTGATCTGAGCCACGGAATGATTTGAGTGCAGCTTTCCTTTACTCCACTATCTTCTGGTCCTTCTTCTGACTTTTTTTTTCTTTTTTTAGTACCGGGGATTGAACTCAGGGGCACTCGACCACTGGGCCACATCCCCAGCCCTTTTTTGTATTTTATTAGAGACAGGGTCTCACCGAGTTGCTAAGTGCCTTGCCATTGCCGAGGCTGGCTTTGAACTCATGATCCTCCTGCCTCACTCAGCCTCCCAATCTTCTGCCTTTTTATCAACATCTGAAAATAGTTCTTTTATATATTTTGTCTGGGTTTCTGGTGGTTTAAGGCATAAGGAAAATCTGGACCCTGTTACTCCATCATGGTTGGAAGAGGAAGTTTCAGCTTCTTCTTCTGCTTTAAGTATCATTCTTGTTTTAATGTGCACTTATCAGAAAATTAGGGCATCTTTATTGTTATTTATATTTCCCCTGACATATCTATTTATATCTCTTATTCACTTTTATCTTGGGTTGTAGGCATTTTTATTGTAAAATTTTAGAAACTCTATGTGAAAGATATTTGCATTTTTTTTTTGCAAATATAAACTCCACATAGGTTTCCCCCATTTTGTTATTTAACTATTAACTTCTTTTATGACATCTTTTTTTGCCAGGCAAAAAGTACTTTTTAGAATCTAGCCATATTTTTTGTTATCATTCTGGATCTGTAATGTCCTCCAGAGTCTCAGGTGTTCATAGGTGGGGCTTTTCAGAAGTGGTTGGATCATGAGTATTCTGACTCCATCAGTGGATTCATCCATTGATGGCTGAATGGACTACTGGGAGATTATTTTTGGAGGAAGTAGATCACTGGGGAGGTGACCTGGAAGAGTTTATCTTCTTTCTGTACTCCCTCCTCTGCTTCATGGTGGCCATGACCTGAGTAGATTCCCTCTACCGTGAGCAATGGAGCTGCTGACCACAGACTGAAACTTCTGAAACCATGAGCCGAAATAAACCTTTCATCCTTTTTCATTGACAGGTATTTTGGTCACAATGATGGAAAACTCACTAACATACTTACTTATGACCTCTGAAATAATACTCTGCCAAGTGTTCTCTACTTTCAGGTGATGAATAACTTCATCCTATGCTTCATATTTCTTTCCAGCACTTAAAAGATTTAAATTTTTACATTTGGATGCCTTTAAAATTATACTGTTTAAGTGTGAGAATGAATCTAAATAGTTTTCTTTATAAAGCTATCTGGTTATGCCATCAGCATCATTCTTTCCCGTTGATTCAATATGCTACCTTCATCAAATAATAAATTTCCATTTGTTTTTGGATTTGTATCTGAATTTTATATTTTGTTCTAGTGATACACCATTCCATTCATGTACTAAAACCCCATTTTAATTATAAAAGCTTTATAGTGTTTTCACATAGGTTAGGCATGAACTTTAAAATCTGTTTGTCTTCCTATAGGAAAAAATCCCCCAAGTTCTGATACTGTATCTATTAAGATCACATTACATTTACAAACCAACTCAGAGAGAATTGATGTATTTTGGTGTTGAGTCATACAAAAGGAGAACATGATATATTTTTCTGATTTGTTAGATCTGTGTGTCCTTTAGTCATGTTTATACTTTCACTCATATAGGTTTTGTACATTTCTTGTTGGATTTTTGCCTAAAATTTTAAATTCTCTATTGAGATGAGATGTAATGTGAGGCTTTTGTTACTATAACAAAATACCTGAGGTAATCAATATTAAAATAGGAAAAGTTTATTTTGGATCATAATTTGAAAGTTTCAGTCTATGGGCATTGGCCATATTATTTTGGGGCATTTTGTAAGACAGTGCAGCATGGCAGAAGCATTTGACAGAGGAAGCTTCTCACCTTATGGTGGCTCAGAAATAAAGATGAAGAGGAGGGCAGGGTCACAATATTTCCCTTACAGGGCAAGCCTCCAGTGACCTAGCTTCTTTTCACTAAACTTCACCTTCTAAATGTTCAATTACTTTTCAATAATGCCAATAGTTTGGGGCTAAGTCTTCAACACATGGGCTTTGGGGGAGATTCAAGATCCTATTTATGGCAATGTTCTAGAAGGTTAGAGTATACAAAGAAAAAATAAAAGGTTGGATTATACTCTAGTATATAGAGCATACAAAATATTAATAGTTGATTTATGATTTTATTACTGAAATGCAGATGGTATAATTTTTAGTATTTTTCACTAATTCTTTTGAGATTCCAGATATAGAATAATATAATCTGCATATACTGATAGTTTTGTATCTTCCTTTATGATTTTTGCTTTGCCTCTATCTTTTTTCTCCTCTTGCATTTTATTTTTACTTCTTTACAATATAAAGCAATAGAAAATTATAATGGACATCTTGTCTAGTGTAGGTTTTAATGGGAGTACCTATGACATTTTGAGTTTGTTAAGAATTATTTTCACCTTTATTATAAGAATGTGTCTATCACTATTTCATTGAATATTTAAAAATAGCAAATGGAAATTAAATTTGCTCAAATGCCTTTTTATATATTTTTGGTTCTACCTCCGTCCATCCTTCTAATCCTCTAAAGTATCCATTTTCTTTCTTGTACCTTGAATCTTCCCTTTGATACTAACTCCTTACTTCTTACTGCAAACATAATCATGCCTTTATTATTCTAAAAGTGTACTTCAATTTTCTTTTCTCCTTTAGTGTAAAAATTTAAAAATGTATTATATATTTATGCTTTCACTTCCTGTCTATAGTCAAGGGCCGATGCTCACTTATAAATAAATAAGATATATCATTCCTTCCCCTTCTCTCTTCATATCCAGTGCCACACTGCAACTACCCTGCAGACATATACCTGATCTCCAATTCTGGGTTTTCTATGCATTTTAGAACTTACTGTCTTACTGTCAGTTCTCTGGGCTAGAGGGAGTTTCTGAGCCTGTTGTGTTGATTCCTGTGCTTGATTTGAGGCATTTGCCACCAGGTGGCAGTAGCAGAAGGAGTCATCCTGTCTGAATTGACAATGAAGATGCTTAGACCTGTACTGAACCAACACCATCTTCTATTTTTTTTTAATGGGAGAATGTATGTGTGTGTGGGGTGTGTGTAATGTACATTATATATGTATATATACACATGATGTATATGTATATATCACACACATATATAGTGTATATACATTTATTATAATATATGTATTTAAAACGTCTAGCAAGCACTAAGATATGATTTAATGTTGTGTGTTAGAAACTTAACAATAACTGGAACAAGGAAAATACAAACAACTTGATATTTTTCATTCTTTATTTACTAATTTACTCAGAATTATAGATTATGAGTACATTTAATGTTGAATGAAAATGATTCTTTTGTGTAGAGAGCTTCTGCCTTCTTGAAAATAAGCAAAAGTGTGCCCCAGTTTGTGCCTGTAAGAAGAAAAGTGTGACTATGGTTGTGGTATGATCATTCCTGTGCTGACTGCAAAGGGTGCAGCACTGTTCCTTAGAACCAATGGCAAAGTAAACATTTATTTTTTTCCTCCTGTGACTTTAGAATCTCTCAAGGCAGTATCTGCAGTTATTTAAGAAAACAGACACCTCTGTAGCTTTTAATAATTCTATTTAATTTAGTTGAAGTTGGTGAGAGGAAGAAGGGCTTTCTCAGGAGAATGTTGAGATCCTGCCCATTTCTAGGCCCACAATTTGATACTGGATTATGGCCATCTTTGTAGAAAGCCTGCATAGGGCCAGTCATGGTGGTGTATGCCTGTTATCCCAGTGGTTCACAAGGCTGAGGCAGGAGGATCGCAAGTTCAAAGCCAGTCTCAGCAATTTAGGGAGACCCTAAGCAACTTGTTGGGACCTTGTGGCTCAGTGGTAAAGTGATCCTGGGTTCAACCCCCAGTTTCTATCACGGCCACCCCCACAAAATATCCTGTAGAGGGATTTCCTTTTAACATCAACCCTGGGCCCAATGGGGGAAAGGAGACAGAGTAGGCACTTCCTTCCATTGTTTTTGGTGTTGAAGTGAAAGTGAGCACAGAAATAAAATTGCTCCATGTGTAAAGTCAAAGGCCATAATTTCTTATTTTCTGTAGGACCTTTAGGAGAGTATCCACTGAAGCCTTCTCTGGTTTCTACTTAGTCTTTTTATATATCTGCCTGTAAAAGTAACTTAAGTTATTAGTTCTCTGGCTGTTCTTGAAGTGGGACACACTGACTTTTTTTGTCTCAAAACTGCACTTGAACTCCCAGAAGTAGAGCCAAACTTTGAGCAGTAAAGAGAAATAGCTTAAGTATGGGGGAATTAATCTTTTTAATTAAAATATTTAAAAATATTCCCAAGAACTTATTAAGAAACCTTAGCTTTGTCTTAAGATTTCTTAATTACTTCTTGGGAATTTTAAAATTTGTTCTTATTAGTTATAATGTGACAGTAGAATATATGTTGACATATGTTTTAGTCAGCTTTTTCACTGATGTAACTAAAGGATATGATAAGCACAACTGTAGGGGAGGAAAAGTTTATTTGAGGGTTCATGGTTTCAGAGGTCTTAGTCCAGAGAAGGCTCACTGTATTCCTCAGGGCTTGAGGTGAGGCAGAACATCATGGTGGAGTGTCATATCATGGTGGTGAAGAAACAGAGAGAACGAGACTCCAGCTCCAGATACAAAATATATGCCCCGCCGGGCGTGGTGACGCATGCCTGTAATCCCAGCACTTGGTAGGCTAAGGCAGGAGGATCGCGAGTTCAAAGACAGCCTCAGCAATGATGAGGCACTTAGCAACTCAGTGAGACCCTGTCTCTAATAAAATATGAAAAAGGGCTGGGGATGTGGCCCAGTGGTCAAGTGCCCCTGAGTTAAATCCCCGGTACCCACCCCCAAAATTATTATATATATATATATATATATATATATATATATATATATATATATGCCCCATAGCCATGCCCCCAATTAACCACCTCCTCCAGCCACACCCCACCTGGCTCTAGTTTACGACTCAGTTAATCCCATCAGGGATTAATTAACTGATTGGGTTAAGACTTTCACAATCCAATCATTTCTCAGAAACTTCTTGCATTGTCTCACATGTGAGCTTTTGGGGGACACCTCACATCCAAACCACACAACATGTTATATATATATATGGAGTATAACTTCCCATTCTTCTGGTTGCACATGATGTGAATTATATTGGTAATGTATTCATGTATGCATATTGGAAAGTAATGTACAATTCATTCCACTATCTTTCCTATTCCCATTCCCTTTGTCTAATTCAATGAACTTTTATTCTTTCCTCACCTCCCCTTATTGTGTGTTAGCATCTGCATATCAAAGAGAACATTTGGCCTTTGGGGTTTTGGGGATTGGCTTATTTCATTTAATGTGATATTCTCCAGTTCCATCCATTTACCAGAAAATGCCATAATTTCATTCTCCTTTATGGATGAGTAATATTCCATTGTGTATATGTACTGCATTTAAAAAATCTATTCATCTGTTGAAGGGCACCTAGGTTGGTTCTATAGCTTAGCTATTGTGACTTTACCTGCTATAAATATTAATGTGGCTGTGTCACTGTAGTATGATGATTTTGAGTCTTTTGGGTATAAATGAAGACTGAAATAACTGGGTCAAATCATGGTTCCATTCCAGTGTAAGGAAAATAAAAAGGGAGACACAGAGACAAGATGTAGAGGCAGGAAAGATGACAGAATGGCAGAGTGGCCAAGCTGCCAGCTTTACTTATATCAGTAGGTTACTTTAGGTCATTGGCATCATTAGTACATATTGTTTATTAGTACATTTTATTACTACGCAGGTTGCAGACTTAGCAACATTATGAGCTTATTCCTCAGTTATATACTAAGTTGCAATGTGCAATTTTAGGAGCTTTGTGTAGCTCTCAAGAAAGTCCATTGTATAAAGTTACTGTTATGTGGACAGGTATAGGCTCAGTGAAACATTGTGGTTGTCTAACAAGAGAGTTCCTTTATTTCCAGGAGCTGTGTGCCTGAGATCAAGGTTGAGGCTGATAAGACTCTATTGGCATTGCCAAAGCAGCTAGACATAGAACGTGTATTAGTTATCTTACTAGTTCCTAGGTGTTAGATGGGCAGGAACCAACAGGCTTAAAGGTCGCCAAAAGTTCGCCCTGTTCCACAGGCAGAGGGCCAAAAGGTTGCTCTGTTCTCTGGACAGGATGTTTCATCATCCCTGGGCAGGAGCCAATAGGCTTGAAGCCTGCCTTCACCCCACGGGCAGGAGCCAATAGGCTTTCAGGTCATCAAAAGTTCACCCTGTTCCACAGACAGAGGGTCAAAAGTTCACTCTGTTCTCTGGGCAGGATGTTTCATCATCCCCAGGCAGGAGCCAATAGGCTTGAAGGCTGCCCTTCCCCCATGGGCAAAGAGCCAATAACATTAAAGTTCACTCTGGTATCCCCCCACCACCAGTAATCCCTATATAAACTCCGTCCATTAGAAGTTTGAGAGCGAGCCAGACAAGGTGTGATTTTTTTTTTGCCCTTCACTAGGAGAAACTGCAGGGCATTCCAAGGGTGGGAAACAGAGTGTCAGTTACCCTCTGGGAGTTTGCTCATCAGAGGAACACTTCCCTGTATATTTCCACGGTCAGAATCCCTACATTCCAGGCTTTCTGAGGAATCTTCATACTGCTTTCCAGAGTGTTTGCACCAATTTGTAGTCTCACCAGCAATGTATGAATGTACTACCCCCCCCATATTCTTGCCAACATTTATTGTTACTTGTATTCTTGATAATTGGAGGTGAAATCTCAGTGTAGTTTTAACTTTCATTTCTCTAATTGATAGAGATGTTGAACATTTTCTCATATATTTGATGATTGATCATATTTCTTTTTCTGTGAAGTGTCTGTTGAGTTCCTCTGTTCATGTATTTATTGGGTTATTTATTTATTTTTTGGTGTTAAGTTTATTGAGTTCTTTATATGTATCCTGGAGATTAATGCTCTATCTGAGGTGCAGGAGGCAAAGATTTTCTCCCATTCTTTAGGCTTTCTCTTTCCATTGTTGACTAATTCCTTGGCTGTGAAGAAGCTTTTTACTTTGATACCATCCCACTTATTGATTCTTGATTTTACTTCTTGGACTTTAGGAGTCTTGTTGAGGAATTCAGTTCCTAACCTGACATGATGGCGATTTGGGCCTCCTTTTTCTTCTAGTAGGTACAGGGTATCTGGTCTAATGCCTAGGTCCTTGATCCACTTTGAGTTGAATTTTGTGTAGGATGAGAGATAGGGATTTAATTTCATTTTGCTACATATGGATTTCCAGTTTTCTCAGAAAACTTCAATGCATGTTTAAGGTGCCTTTGTTTAGAATGAGATAACCGTATTTATGTGGGTTTGTCTCTGTGTCTTCTATTCTGTACCATTGGTCTTCATGTCTGTTTTGGTGCTAATACCATGCTGTTTTTGTTACTTTAGCTCTGTGGTATAATTTTAGGACTGGTATTATGATGCCTCCTACTTCACTTTTTTCATTGAGGATTGCTTTGGCTATTCTGGCTCTCCTATTTTTCCAAATGAATTTCATGACTTCTTTTTCTATTTTTATAAAGAACATCATTGGAATTTTAATAGGAATTGCATCAAATCTGTATAGCACTTTTGGTAGAATGGCCATTTTGACAATATTAATTCTGCCTATCCAAGAACATGCAAGATCTTTCCCTCTTTGAAGATCTCCTTTAATTTCCTATTTTATTGTTCTGTAGTTTTTGTTGTAGAAGTCTTTCACTTCTTTTGTTAGATTGATTCCAAAATGTTTTATTTTTTTGAGGCTATTATGAATGGGGATAGTTTTCCTAATGTTTCTTTCAGTTGCTTTATCACTGATGTATAGGAATGCAATTGATTTATGGGTGTTAATTTTATATCCTACTACTTTTCCAACTTTGTTTATAAATTCTAGAAGTTTTCTGGTGGAGTTTTATGGGTCTTCTAAATATAGATTCATGTCATCTGAAAAAAGGGATAGTTTGAGCTCTTGTTTTTCTATTCTTATCCCTTTAAGAAGAATTTCTCTCTTCTTTCTAATTGCTCTGGCTAGGGTTTCCAGGACTATGTTGTCCTAGAAATAGTGAAAGAGGGCATCCTTATGCTGCTTCATTTTTAGTGGGAATGTTTTCATTTTTTTCTCCATTTAGAATGATGTTGGCCTTGGGTTTAGCATATTTAGCTTTTATGATGTTGAGATGTGGTTCTATCTCTACTTTTTATAGTGTTTTGAACATGAAGCGGTGCTGTATTTTGTCAAATGCTTTCTCTGCATCTGTTGAGATGATCATATGATTCTTGTCTTTAGGTCTATTGATGTGATGAATTATGTTTATTGATTTCTGTATGTTGAACCAACTTTGTATCCTTGGGATGAACCCCACTTGATCATGTTGCATGATCTTTTTTAATATGTGTTTGTAGGCAATCTACCAAGATTTTATTAAGAATTTTTGCATCTATGTTCATCAGGGATATTGATCTGAAGTTTTCTTTCCTTGATGTGTCTTCATCTGATTTTGATAGCAGGGTGATACTAGCTTCATAGAATAAGTTTGGAAGTTCCCTTATTTTTATATTTTTTAAAATATTTATTTATTTGCTTTAGTTGTACACAATATGTTTACTTTTACGTGGTGCTGAGAATCGAACCCGGGCTGCACATGTGCTAGGCGAGTACTCTACTGCTGAGCCACAATCCCAGCCCTCCTTTTTCTATTTTATGGAACAATTTGAGGAGAATTGATGTTAGTTTTTCTTTGAAGTTCTGGTAGAACTCAGCTGGGAATCTATTTGTTCTTGGGCTTTTCTTTGTTGGTAGGCTTTTGATGTTGTCTTCAATCTCATTGCTTGAAATTGATCTGTTAAATAGTCTATGTCCTCCTGATTCAATTTGGGTAGGTCATATGGCTCTAGAAATTTGTCAATTGCTTCAAGATTTTCTATTTTGTTGGAGTATAAGTTTTCAAAAGAGTTTCTGATTATTACCTGTATAATAGTGTAAGCACTCCTTCCATTGCATCCTACACATTTTGATAATATGTGTTTTAAGTCTCCTTCAGTTAAAATATTTCTTAAATATTTAAAAATTTTCTTGAGATTTTTTTTCTTTGACTCATGCGTTATTTATTAGAAGTGTATTAGTTAATCTCCAAATACACTGGGATTTTCCAGTTATGTTTCTATATTGATTTCCAGCTCAATTTACTTGTGGTATGAAAGCAGACATTGTAATTTTTATTTAAAAAAATTGTCAATATGCATTTTATTGTCCAGAATGTGGTCTTTGTTAATCCCCCCATTTCCTACTTCCATCCATATTATTTCTTTGAACAACCATCTTAACCCACTTAATGTGTAATATATTTATGTTTGTTTTTATGTTAAATGTGCTTTTTCTGTGATCGTTAGCATGTAAATTAAGTTTTCAATTAATCAATTATTAATTTTTTGAGACAAATTCTCACTATGTTGCTTAGGCTGATCTTTACCTCCTGGGCTCAAGTGATATTTGGTCTTGCACAGCTGGGACTACATGCTTGTGTCACAGTGACTGGTATTGCATACCATTGTTTCACTGCATATAATTTTAATATTTGTATAAACAATATTGTGTTTTACTTCTTTCTTACTTTTCTCACTAAACACTACAACTCTAAGCTACATTGCCTATAGCTATTGATGCAATGTCTTCAATACAGTTGATCTATTTACTTTACCAATGGTGAACACTCAGTTTATTTCTGATTTTCTTTCAATAAAAATAATGGTACTGGGCTGGGGTTGTGGCTCAGCGGCAGAGCGCTCCCTTGCACGTGCGTGGCCCAGGTTCGATCCTCAGCACCACGTAAACATAAATGCATTGTGTTGTGTACAACTAAAAGTAAATAAATAAACATTTGGAAAAAAATAATGGTACAATGTATATCTTTTTACATGACTTCTAATGGGACTGAAAGAGAATGCTTTTGGGGTATATACCCTAGTCAGAATTGCTGGGTCCTGTGGAAACATAGATGTATTTCTTCTTAAGTAATGACTTCCTGCTTTATAGAACAGGCACAGTTCAAGAGGGTTCTTAAATCCCAACCTCCTCAGTAATGCATGTTACCACTCAGCTTTTTAATTTTTGCCAGGCTTATAGATGTAAGAAGATATTTTGCTGTTTTAATTTGCACTTCTATGTTTAGCAATTGGTTTGAGAACCTGTTCATGTGGTTGGTGATACTTCAGGTCTTTTCTTCCATAAATTGAATGTTCTACATGCCTTTTCCATTTTTTTCTGATGATGTTGATGTCTTTTTTGGGGGGGCAGGCCCAAAATGGCTATAGTTAGGCTCTGTTGCTGAGGCTTTAGGCAGGCTCTGTTATGTTTTATGTTATGTTTTTAGTATGCAGCCAAGGCCATGGTTAGCATGCAATCAAGGTCAGAAACACTCTGATTCAATGCATGTGCTCAAGGGCATAAACATCTACTTGAATGTATGCCCTCACTAATGTAACCTTTTGGCAGTATGCCTTCTTTGTTTGGCCTGCATATATAAAGGGCCTATGGAAAAGACTGGGGACAATAGGGGACAAAATGGAACTGGCTGGGGACTAAAGTTTGAGGCTGTTGCCACCTCTGAATAAAGCATGCTTACTATCCTAACTGTAATTCTTCTTCCACCTGATGAGCCCTACACCTTTCCTGGGTCTGAGCCCCAACATGACACTTGTGATTTGCTGGAGTTTATCATATGTTCTATTTGGATATAAAATGCTCTCCCATTGTATTGTATTTCTTCTCCCCATTGCATTATATGGTTATTAAATCTATCACTTTTATCCTTTGCTGAACAAAACTTATATTTGTGTATAACAAATCCTTCATTTCTTTGCTTTATGATTTCTTACATATAGACAAACAGATATATTTTCTACATTTAATTCTAGTTAGAGAGGATCTATAGTGGTAGAGACCTCATTTCATGCTGGAGAAAGGTTTGGAGAAAATGAGGAGAGAAGCTACTTAGGTATGGTGCTCTCAATAGCCCTTTGATTCAACTTCTATTCAGGTTAAAAAACTAAAAACTGTATTTTTCGGATTTTCTTGCAGCTAGCACCCTAGAAGTTAACTTCCACTAATTAAATGTACTTGTGTGAGACTTGAAAGGTGGGAGTGGGCGGTTCTCCCCCTTCAGAATAATCAGAATCACCTGAGGACTTGTTAAAACAGATTGCTTGTCTCTATCCAGTAATTCAGTAGGTGTGCAGTGGCATCTGAAGATCTGCATTTCTATCATTTTTTTCTGGGTGATGCTTATTCCAGGATTCTGTCCTTTATATCCCAGTTTCATGGTGTAAGAAGCATTCTTCATGGTGACAGCAGTGATAGAGGAAGCTGGACTTCTAGGTCATATCACCTAGATGTGGAATCACTCTGGGGGCTCCCTCACATCTTCTCTAGTGATTCAAAAGCTGTGAGCATGTAATTTTGTGCATTGATCCCCTTTCTGCCTGAGACAACCAGTTATTACCATTTTCCATATTAAACTACTATTTTTTACAATTGTATATCCAAAATTGCTCTAAATGACAAGAGGATGCCCATAAATCCCTTAGCCCATCTTGGTTAAAACAAATATCTTTGATACTGTTATAAGAACTTGGGGAATGAACTTTGTCTCATGGCAATTGGATTCACAGAGTGAGGTTGGCTGTAGACCAATGGTTTAGGCAGCAAAAGAGAGTATGCACAATGTGTGTCCTAGAGTGGCCAATCTGGTTTATGTGGGACTGAGGGATTTCCCAGGATGTGGGGCTTTCACTGTTAAAACTGAAAGAGTCATTCTGGTATAATCTTTTGCTACCTTGAAGATGTGGCAGATAAAGACAAAGAGGTTTAGACAGATGACAAAATGAGGGGGGTTGAGAAATTATTATCAGTAGGCATTTGAAATTGGAAGAGCAAAGCTAGGGCAGTCTTAGTAGACTGTTAAAAGGGATTGTCAGCTTATACTGAAGGGGACAATGTGCGAGAACCCAGAGTGTAGGCTCTTTAGCCACTGAGGCTGAAGTCTGATTTATGTTATTTACCATCTGTGGGACCTCAAGCAGGTTACTAGACCAAGTTTCTGTGTCTGTGTAGTAAGGCCACCACAGTATGTACCCGTGGAAAGATGCAAGTGAAACAGAACAGAAAGCACTGAGAAGAATTGCAAGGCTGAGAGTAAGCACCCAAACATGCTAATGGTGTTATTATTATTGTTGCTGTTACTAAAAAAATTACATAAAGGAATCAGATAGAAATTCTTGGGTAGAAATATTAGAGAGGAGTAGAAGAGAGGAGAGGGAGCAATCTGGATTAGAAAATGACTGAATATCTCTAGTTAGTGCTTTTAAATTCAATTCTCTTTACCTTAAATGTTCCCAGGTGCCCAAAGTAGGAATTGAGCAATATTTTCTATACTGAATGTAGTAAGACCGTGAATGACACCCATACTCAATATTGGAAATTTAATTTATGTTAACTTAGAATTGATGACATGAATGTTTAACTAAGGGCTCAAGGTAGAGGAAATGGATCTCACATGAAGGACTATGAACTTGAAATTGGCTAGTTTCAAACAAAATGAGAGAAGAGAAGGAAGAAAAGGAAAGAAGGAGAGAAAGCATTCTCCCAAACACTTAGGGAAGTGATTGTTTCCCATCTCAGTTGGGTAGGCATGCAGAGGGCATCCTTCTGACATTTATAACAACTGTTTTTATATTGAGAAGAACAATTACATTGGCATCAAAAGAGTTTTCTCCTCAGTGTCTTCTGCACAGCAGCCTTTACCTCCTTGTTCCTCAGGCTGTAGATCAGGGGGTTGAGCATGGGGATCACAGTGGTGTAGAACACAGAGGCCACGTTCTCCTGGGCCAGGGAAGTGGCAGTGGAGGGCTTTAAGTACATGAATGCAGTGGATCCATAGAACAGCCCCACGGCTGCAAGGTGGGAGCTGCAGGTGCTAAAGGCTTTGGACCTGCCCTCTGTGGAGCTGATGCGGAGGATGCTGGACAGGATGAAGGCATAGGAAACAAGGACTGTTAAGCTTGTGACTATGATATTGAATCCAGCTAGGAAAAAGACTGCCATCTCTACATCATAGGTGCTGGAGCAGGAGAGCTTCATCAGGGGGAGGATGTCACAGAAGTAGTGGCTGATGAGGGGCTCACAATAGTGCAGTTTTAACATGAGACCAGTCTCTATTGTTGAACCAATGAGTCCCATGGTGTAGACCAGAGCCACCAGCATGGAGCAGAGGGCATGGGACATGATGATGTTGTAAAGCAAAGGGTGGCAGATGGCTACATAGCGGTCATAGGCCATCACTGTGAGCATGTAACACTCGGCAATGACAAAAACCAGGAAGAAGTAGAGCTGAGACATGCACCCTACATAGGAGATGATGTTCTTCTGGGACACAAAGTTGACCAGCATCTTAGGGGTAATGACAGAGGAGTAGCAGAGATCCACGAGTGACAAGTTGCTGAGGAAGAAGTACATGGGGGTGTGAAGCTGAGGGTTGAGACAAATGAGGGTGATCATGCCCAGATTCCCCACCATGGTGACCATGTAGATCCCTAGGAAGAGGATGAAGAGAGGCAGCTGGAGCCCTGGTTGGGTTGTTAATCCCCCAAGAAGGAACTCTGTCACTGTGGAGTCATTTTCTGCAGCCATTTCTCTGGGTGGGAAGCCTTTGAAGATGGTAAAGAAGAACCTGTGAGAGGCTGCCCCTGCACTGCCTGGTGAAGCTGGTTTTCTGCATTTGGTGTCTGCTGAGCCATCCTGTCTGTGGCCTATCTATCTTCCCCTCATTCCTGCTGTTTGGTGAGTGAGGGGACAGCTCCTGAGTGTTTCAGAGATCTTGAAGAAGAGAGGAAAGGGACCAAAATCTGTTGTCTCCTACCATTTACCTGTTTCAAAAATATTTTAGAACTCTCGTTGGCAAAGTGTCATCCCTTGGGGGCTGGGGTTGTGGCTTAGCACTAGAGCACTCACCTAGCGCGTGTAAGGCTCTGGGTTCAATCCTCAGCACCACATTAAAATAAAATAAAATAAAATAAAATAAAATAAAGGTATTGTGTCCAACTACAACTAAAAAATAAATTAAAAAAAAGTGTCATCCCTGGACCAGCAACTTCACCTTCCCCTGAAACTTACAGAGATGCACATTCTCAGCTTTCATTCTAGCGGTACTAAATCAGGAACTCTGAAAGCTGCTGGACAATTTATGTTCAACAATCTCTCCAGAGACACTCCTGCACACTGAAGCCTGAGAATCTCCACCCCATATGCAATAAATTATATGTTTCATATTTTTGATGTGTAGATGGAATTTACTTAAGAAATGAAATTTCACTATCATTTATGTAATTCCAAAACAGTCAGTGAATGGATAAATGAATGTCCTATGAACTCAATGCAGTCAGTCATGGTGATACGGAAGTTATACCTGTATTATTGAATTACTAGTCAATTTCTCTGAGAGATGAAGAAAGCAGTAATATAAATACAAAGGTGACTTGATTGAAAAGAACATGGGATAATGTGTATTTGGAAATCTTATTTTAAATATTGGGTTCCTGTAAGATTGTGAGTTGTTTTAAGTGTGTGGAACTTGTTCATAGACACCAGACCCAAGATCCTAAGGCTGTAGTTCTCAATACATCTAAAGCATTTAGAAAGTATTAATACTTCCTATCTGTAGACGTTTCGATATAATAAAACTATGCTTCATTTTTGGCACTGGCATATTGTATTATCATAGTAAGTGTTTTATAGTTTGTTACTATTTATAATTTTCACATGATAATTTCAAAACATATCAGTATTATATCCCAAATAGCAAAGTTGTCAATTTGTAGACATGTCTCTAGGAAGCATGGATCATGATTTATGGATACAATATCTTTTTTTTTTCTTTTTATCAATTTCATTGGCCTTCAAGTTTTTTAAAAAAATTTGTTCTTTTTAGGTATACATGATAGTAGATGTGTTGTTATGGTTAAAAACTTAAATTCTCACTATTTTTTTTCTGATATAATCATTACCTTTTTAAAAATAGTGATATTTTAAAAAATTTTAGTTGTAGATGAACACAATACTTTTACTTTGTTTATTTAATTAAATTTTTTTAATGTGGTGCACACGCATAAAAAAACCCTGTGCCTCCCACGTGTGAGGCAATCGCTGTGTGGCTGAGCCACAACCTCAGACCCTAAGCATTACCTTTTGTATAATGCTCTATAGTTTACATGTTTCTTTCAAAGGTCAATGTCATTAAGTCCAAAAAGTTTTAGGTAAGGGAAAATGTGTTTAGTAAAGGATATTTGCTGCCATTTTTATATTGAAAAGATGATATAAAAGTCAGGCCAGACAAAGACTTGCTCAAAGCCTACTAGTTATTGATGATTTGGAATCAAATATACTCATGTGCTTTCCTGCTCATGAGCTTATTTCCTTTCCTCCCACTGGTAGCTTTCTGAATCTGCACACCTGTGCTCTATGAAAAGTGTGATTGTGACATGCCTTGCACTCAACATCTTCATATGTGCCTACTGCAGAGAAAAAGAAGAATGCTCTAATACTATTTTTCATTCTTTATAGAACAGACACTTCACAAATTAAATAAATTACCCAGAGTAACCCAGCTAGTAAGAAGCAGAAGTAGGTGTAAAATATAGGACTTTTGACTACCAGTATGTTTTGTCCCCTCTAATCTATATTGTTTTGTTGTTGCTTATTTTTGTGTATCACTTTCTTATTATTAGTAAAATTAATTTATTAAGTTTTGGAGATAGAGGAGGGATCTTATTGTAAATTTCAGATACATTTTAAAAAATTATGTATGTAGAAATGCAAATAAGCAAAAACAAAACAAAAAACTCAAATACCAGAAAATGAAAACAAACCCCATTTACCTGCTAATTGTTACCTTAACACTGTATATTCTTGGAATCTTCCTGGATATTTTTGTGTGCATAGACAAATTTACATGTGCATAAATGTATATGTACTTTTACAAAAGTACACATTGTGTAAATTTTATTACATAGAATTTTAAAATCATTGTCTCATTTGATTTTTCTTTTAACAACACTATCTGGTACTACTTCTTTTTTAAAAAATATTTATTTATTTGATTTAGTTGTACACAATGCAATGCATTTATGTTTACGTGGTGCTGAGAATCGAACCCGGGCCGTGCACATGCTAGGCGAGCGCTCTACCGCTGAACCACAATCCTAGCCCCGGTACTACTTTTTAATGTAAGAGTCTTAAAGTCCCTAGGATGTGATCTGGAGACAAGAAAATCTTCATTGCATTGCAAGCTTTTTATGTTACATTGTGGATGGCAGAGGTATTTAACTTTAATAATAACTAATATTGGAGGTATCTGGATTTATTGAATATTATTTTCATTTATTAAAGGGAAGCTAATTGTTTTCTAGATTAAAAAATAGACTAAGAAGATCCTACTATTCCCTTTGACCCAATCTCTGTCTCTAAAAATGATAAGAAATATAGAAAATTCTCTTTCAATAACCATTGCCACAGATCAAAGTGGTTCACAACGGAACAGTGTGTACACCATTCAATGAGTGAAGTATAAATCAGAATATCATTAAATAGGAGAATCCTAGAGAACATGGATTTAAATTTTCCTTCTCATAATCTTCTAGTAACATAAACCAAATGAACACAAACCACATATTTTCCATGGTTTATTATAATTATTACCTGTATCTTACCTTAAATTAGGATTGCTGCTGAAGAGAACCCAGCACACAGAGAAAAAAGCACTTGGAGATCATGTACAGTTGGTCTGCATTACAAACAAAAGTTCACAGAAGAAGGGTATTTTAATGCAATTTTTAAAGAATGTAATTAAATATTTGTGCTGAGGGAAAATGAAAAACCTTCTGGAAATTTTGTGAGATGTCTTTGGGTTCCACGATCATGAAATACAAGAAATGTATATATATTTCTAAATCTACTCACAGGACCCAGTGCAGTCACAAAATATAGATCAGGGATATTGGGAGTTCTGTTTTTATCTGTACGTGAAGAACATCTCATGGGATGCAGTCACTTTGGAGACTATGGTCCTCACCAAAGGAATAATTAGAGTCTTGTTTTGCATCTTCTTTGCAAATGATTTTTTGTCTCCCAGGTGTGTCAATTTTCCTTGTATTGATAGAGTCATCTTGTAGCTGGGAAAACTTGAGTCAAAAGCCGCCATTGGAGCCGGGTGCGGTGGCGCACGCCTGTAATCCCAGCACTTTGGGAGGCTGAGGCAGGAGGATCGCAGGTTCAAAGCCAGCCTCAGCAATGGCGAGGCACTTAGTAACTCAGTGAGACCCTGTCTCTAATAAAATACAAAAAAAGGGCTGGGGATGTGGCCCAGTGGTCAAGTGCCCCTGAGTTCAATCCCCAGTACCAAAAAAAAAAAAAAAAAAAAAAAAAAAAAAAGCCGCCATTGGAATATTTTAGCTGCAATAACTGCATCCTCTCCTCATCTCCACAACGACCACAGCCATTGCCATCAGTAGCAGCATCATTTATAACCATTATGATTGTTATTCATCAGTATGCATCCTCAACTAGCTTTGTAGATGTTTAAAGTGTTTTGAAAACAAATCCACAGATTTTACTAAAACAAGCTGTAAAGGAAAGTTAAATTTGTTAGGAACCTTAAATTTGTCTCCCTGCTGCTATACATGTAGATAGCAGGAGGTTGAGGAGCAGCAGAAGGTAGGATCATAGGAACTCTTTATTTGTATATGTATTAATAAAGGAAGTGTATTCATAAGGGGAGTGTGTTCATAAGAAAAGGTCCTCCTCAATAACATATTGAGTATTATATTATCAAAGAACATATTGGTAATGAAGAGTTTTAAATTAAAATCTTTATTTGTAGATCATTGTAGATTCACATGTAATTGTAAGAAACAGTATATCCAAATCCTATGCTAATCCTTTTCTACCATTTTCCCCTGTAGGTACCATCTTGCAAAACAATTGTTTAGTGTCATACCCAGGATATTGACATTGACACAATCCATTGATTTCGTACTTGTTTATGTATGGATGTTGCGTATTTTGTTCTATGCTATAGGTCCATATATCCACCACCACAGTTAAGATAAAAACACATCACCTTAATTTTCTAATTTTCAAAACAATGATTTGGTTTTCAGCTATCCTTCAAAGATGGCACATTATTATTTTTTTTGGCATTATTAAAAATTTATCAATTTAAACATTTATTTTGTATTTCAGTCCATTACAGTTATTATTCTTTTGTTGATCAAAGATTTGTATTGTGGCCTTGTCTTCAGTTCATCCCTGAATATGTTTGGTCCAGAGCTGTAACCTCTAATACCTGCCTTGCTGTCTGCCATAACAAAGTATTCTGAACTGATCCCCAAAATTTCATTCTTCAGACATGAAATCAAACATTTCTCTAAGAAACTTTTTTTTTTTAAAGTGGGGAAAAGTATTTCAGGACCACAAACTAGGTGCTAGAAAGGCTCATTCTGGATTGACCATTGTTTCTGGGTTATCTAAAATAGAAGTAGGAAATCATGACCATGCAATTCTAAGGGCCACTTCTTTTCTTTTTTTTAGCTCAGTAATTTTACTACTGTATGTTTTAATGTTAGTTCTGGTGCAATCTTCTTGGGTATGATGTTTCTTTTCAATATGTCACTTTAATTTTTTAACACCAGGACTTTTTTTTTCAATTACCATTTTTATAATTTGTTGTGTTCTCTTGGTTTGGATTTTTCTGTTGAGGTTCTCAGTCTATGAAACTAGAGATCTCCTTTTCCAGGCATTTGCATTTGTTACTTGCCCATAAATACTCTACTTTTTTCTTCCTTTACATCTTTTATTTATCCTGAAATTATGTTTATTTCTTTTCTGTTACTCCTAGTTAAGTCTTAATTACTGTTTTTTCTTTTATTTCTAATAATTTCCTAAAATTCTATTCTTAAGTTATAATTTTTATAATTCTGGTTTCTTGTTCTTTTATTCCTTGTATCATTTTCATAATGTATTTTGGCTCATTTTGAAATAATGGCATAGTATTTATTTGCTTGTGAGTATATCCTTATGGCTTCCTCTACATTTTATGAAAATACATTTTTCACACCATGAAAATGTAAATTTTGATTTTGGGTTTTGTTCATAAAGAACATCAGTGATAGATGTAACAGAAATGTAACGTAATGGGAGAAGAAATATAATACAACAGGTAAACATTTTAATCTAAATAGTATATGTAATAAGCTCCAGCAAATCCCAAGAAAAGATATCAACATCATCAGATGAAATGGGGAAGATATATAGAACATCTAGTTTGTTGAAGAGAAAGGTTGAAGTACCACCAAGCATGTGAAGAAGTTCTCAAACCAATTGCTAAACATAGAAGTGCAAATTAAAACAGTGATGCACCATCTTACATCTATAAGCTTGTCAAAAATTAAAAACCTGGGTGGTGATGTGTGTTAGAGAGGAGGAGGGGAATTAGGAACCCTCATGCACTGTGGCTGTTCTGGAAAGCAGGAAGACACTACTTATGAGAAACAAGTCCATGTTTCCACAGGACCCAGCAATTCTTGCCTGGAGTATGTACCCATATTCTCTCACAGGCCTATGAGAGTACATGTACAAAGTCATACATTATAGCATAATTTTTGCTGAAGGAAGCATCAGACAAACTATGTGTCCACCATTGGTAAACAGATCAGTGGTATTGAAGACTTTGCTCCAGTTGGGACAAGTTATAGGCAATGTAGCTTAGAAGTGTCATGCTCAATGAGAAGAGTAGGAAAGATAATGAGATAAAAAACACAATATTGTTTGTGTATACTAAAATTATATGCAAATAAATTGTAAAAAACCACATTTAGAAAGAAAAAAAGCATATAATACATGTTAAGTAGTTTAGAATCATTGCCGAGAGAAACAGCATGCATAGAACTTGGGAGCTGAAGGGGAAAAAAAACCCCCAGGCAACCAAGATAGACCAATTTGGGCCACAAAACACACCTTCACAAATGTAAAGGAATAGAAATCAGTCGGTTGCAGTGGCGCACGCCTGTAATCCCAGCACTTGGGAGTTTGAGGCAGGAGAATCATGAGTTCAAAGCCAGTCTCAGCAATGACAAAGCACAAAATACAAAAAAGGGCTGGGGATGTGGCCCAGTGGTCGAGTGCCCCTGAGTTCAATCCTCGGTATCAAGGAAAACAACAACAACAGATCTTTAATTAAATTCTAGTCCTATTACTTATTAGCTGTGTCAACTTGGGCAAGTTGCTTAACACTGTCTGACTCAGTGTTCCCATCTGAAAAACAGGAATTGTAATACTAAAATATAGTATTTTGAGGATTAGATGTGGCCTTGATAAATATTTGACTTAGCAAATAATTTTTGATTTTTTAAAAAAATTTTATTCTAATTTGTTATATATGACAGCACAATGCATTACAATCCATATTACACATATAGGGCACAATTTTTCATATCTCTGGTTGTATACAAAGTATAGTCATGTCTCCATACATGTACTTTGGATAATGATGTCCATCTCATTCCACCATCATTTCTAACCTCCTGCCCCCTTCCCCTTTCACCCCTTTCCCCTGCCTAGAGTTTGTCTATTTCTCCCTTGCTCCCCCTCCCTGCCCCACTATGGATTAGCTTCCTTATATCAGTGAAGACGTTCAGCATTTTTTTTTTTGATATTAGCTAACTTCATTTAGCATTATATTTTCCATCTTTACCCATTTACCTGCAAATGCCATGATTTTATTCTGTTTTATTGCTGAGTAATACTCCATTGTGTATATATACCACATTATCCTTTTCCATTCTTCTACTGAAGGGCATCTAGGTTGGTTCCACAGTTTAGCTATTGTGAATTGTGCCGCAATAAACACTGATGTGGCTGTGTCTCTGTAGTGTAGGAGCCCTGTTTGGGGAGATGGCTTAAATTGTGGTTGACTATGGGCCATAGAGATTTGGGCATTGCTGTCTTTTGTAGTTTTACGGGACTTGGCCCGGGATCTTGCAGGACTTGGCCCGGGATCTTGAGTGACTTAAGCCGAGATTGTTGATCGGGTCAGTGCCATTTTTTTTGGTGGTGTGTGATGCGTGTTAGAGCCAGAGAGAAAAGTTATCAGAATAAAAAGCTGTTTGTTTCCAGTTCGCCTCTGAACTTCTTCCCGTGGCTTTGTTGCTCCAAGCGGCCATCGCTTCAGGCGACAACACTGTAGTATGTTGTTTTTAGGTCCTTTGGGTATAGAGCGAGGAGTGGGATAGCTGGGTCAAATGGTGGTTCCATTCCAAGTTTTCCAAGGAATCTCCATACTGCTTTTCAGATTGGCTGCACCATTTTGCAGTCCCACCAGTAATGTAAGAGTGTGCCGTTTCCCCCACATCCTTGCCAACATATATTGTTGTTTCAAACTAAAAAGTTTCTTCTCAGCAAAAGAAACAATCAGTGAGGTGAATAGAGAGCCTACATCATGGGAGCAAATTCTTACCCCTCACACATCAGATAGAGCACTAATCTCAAGAGTATAAAAAGAACTCAAAAAAACTAAACACCAAAAACAAAAAAAAATCCAATCAATAAATGGTCCAAGGACCTGAACAGACACTTCTCAGATGATGATATACAATCAATCAATAAATATATGAAAAAATGTTCAACATCTCTAGCAATTAGAGAAATGCAAATCAAAACTACTCTAAGATTTCATCTCATTCCAGTAAGAATGGTAGCTATTAAGAATACAAAGAGGGGCTGGGGATGTGGCTCAGCGGTAGAGCGCTCACCTGGCACAGGAGTGGCCTGGGTTCGATCCTCAGCACCACGTAAAAAATAAAAACGCATTGTGTACAACTAAAGCAAATAAATAAATATTTAAAAAAAAGAATACAAAGAGCATATAATTTTTGAATAAAAAATTATATACACACACCAAAGGGGGTGAATATTTCAAGAACAAGAGTGGTTATATTCCTGAGCAGTCAAAAGGAAGAACTGAAAGTGACCTTGAATTACATCATGCTCTTCTTTTCACTCATTCTTATATAACTCTGTATATGTGCTTAGTCCAATAAAACCTTTTGCTTTTAATTCATTATTTCTAGACTATATTCTACAAGTCTCAAGCAGGAAAAGCTCCCTCCAGGAAAAACTCTATCCCATAACTTATGTGTGACTAAGACAACCAGTATGTAATAAAAGACCGAACACATTATAGGCAGTCTTTCAAATCTTATTCGATATAACAGACTTACATATTAATGTACTTCAATAGAAATCCATATTGTAAACCCATAAATTTAGGAATGGTTTCATGTTTTCTGAAGTTATGCACTAGGGGTTCCTAGAGATATTTGGTGAAGCTTCTTAGTGCCCCCCTCCCTCAAACTAGAAAGATTGTTACTTTTGCTAAATCAATTTAAGGATTTTAAAATGGTAATACTTGTGAGTTTTGACAATGAAGCTATATTATAGATGTCTACTGTGGGAGACTTCTAAGATCAAACCACAAAGATGGTGGGTAAGAATTTGGTGATGGAACTTAGAATTCATCTTTGTTATAGGTAGCTCCACAAAGGCCTTCAAAATAATATCATCATCAAAAAAAAAAAAAAAAAAAAAACCACTACATTGTGGGGATATATGTTCAATTTCATAAAGTGAAATCTGTCCCTATTAAAATCTATAATTTCCCAAAAGCAAAACAAATGAATCAAGATTGTGCAAAGGATTGAAATAAAGAAGGGGTTAATAAACAGAAAAAAATAAGATGGTCTTTAAGTGGAAGACATATGGTTTGATAGGAGGAGAAGGGAAATGATTCTAAGCATAATGGAGACACTCCATGCACAAGAAAAACGAGAAAATACAAAGGTCTTTACAAAGCAGAGAACAAGTATTAAAGGGTCTATCTTCAGTTAATGAAGACTGTTAGTGGGAAGAAGAGCCACAGACATTCTCTGAAGGTGTCCCACAGCTAGCACCCTGGAATTTAATTAGTTTCCACTAATTAAATGTATTTGTATAAGATTTGAAGGTGGGAGTCACCAGAGTCACCTAAGGGCTTGTTAAAACAGATTGCTGGGCCCTACCTTGTAATTCAGTAGGTCTGGAGAGGGGTCTGAATATCTGCATTTCTATCAGGTTTCCAGGTGATGCTCATTACAGGATTCTGTCATTTACATCCCAGTTTCATGGTGTGGGAAGCATTCTTCAACGATGGCATCAGTGACAGCTGGAGCTTCCTGACTTCTAGGTTTTATCTGTTGTGCCTTATGCTGACCAGCCATCTGGTTTGCCTGGGACTAAGAGGTTTCCCAGGATGTGGGACTTTCAGTACTAAAACTTGGAGAGAGCCAGATGAACGGGGGGGAGGGGGGGTCTGCTGCTTTTGTAATCTTCTTTAGCCATCATGAAGATGTTGCAGAGAAAGAGGTTTGAGCAGATGACCAAAGGAAGGGATTTGAGAAATTTTAGCCACTTGAAATTGGAAGAGCAAAACTAGGACAGTTTTAGTAGGCTGTTCAAAGTTACTGTGTCAGCCGACAGTGAAGGGGACAAAGTGTGAGATCCCAGAGTGTGGGCTCTGTAGCCATGAGACTGTTGTTTGATTCCAGACCACAAGCAGGTTACTAAACCAAGTTTCTATGTTTGTTTGGTGGGTACCATTGTACCTATCTTTTTCAAGACCTAATTAATATACAACCGAAAGCACTAAGAAGAGTTGCATGGCTCAGAGTAAGCATCAAAACATGCAGGCCACTATTATTATTGTTACTAAGAAAATTACATGGAAGAATCAGAAAATCTAGGGCAGGAATTAAGGAGGAATATTAGAGGAAAAAGAGAAGAGAAGGAGAAATATGGATAAAAAAAGGCTGAGTATCATTACTTGTGACTTGACTTAAATTCACCTTTCTTTACCTTAAATTCTCCCAGGTGCCATAAATAGGAATTGAGTAGAGCAGTATTTTTTATATTGAAGGTAATAAGGCCAGGAATAATTCCCAAATTCAATAGTGAAACTTTTTAAATTAAAAATTAAGATAGAAAGTGTATAACACGAAGCTTTAATAGAGGCACTGGATCCCAAATGAAAGAATATGATGTTGAAATTGGCTAGTTTCAAACAAAATGAGAGAAGAAATGGAGGGAAGAAAAGGAAAGAAGGCAAGAAAGCATTCTCCCAACCACTTAGGGAAGTGATTGTTTCCCATCTCAGTTGGGTAGGCATGCAGAGGGCATCCTTCTGACATTTATAACAACTGTTTTTATATTGAGAATAACAATTACATTGGCATCAAAAGAGTTTTCTCCTCAGTGTCTTCTGCACAGCAGCCTTTACCTCCTTGTTCCTCAGGCTGTAGATCAGGGGGTTGAGCATGGGGATCACAGTGGTGTAGAACACAGAGGCCACGTTCTCCTGGGCCAGGGAAGTGGCAGTGGAGGGCTTTAAGTACATGAATGCAGTGGATCCATAGAACAGCCCCACGGCTGCAAGGTGGGAGCTGCAGGTGCTAAAGGCTTTGGACCTGCCCTCTGTGGAGCTGATGCGGAGGATGCTGGACAGGATGAAGGCATAGGAAACAAGGACTGTTAAGCTTGTGACTATGATGTCGAATCCAGCTAGGAAAAAGACTGCCATCTCTACATCATAGGTGCTGGAGCAGGAGAGCTTCATCAGGGGGAGGATGTCACAGAAGTAGTGGCTGATGAGGGGCTCACAATAGTGCAGTTTTAACATGAGACCAGTCTCTATTGTTGAACCAATGAGTCCTATGGCATAGACCAGAGCCACCAGCATGGAGCAGAGGGCATGGGACATGATGATGTTGTAAAGCAAAGGGTGGCAGATGGCTACATAGCGGTCATAGGCCATCACTGTGAGCATGTAACACTCGGCAATGACAAAAACCAGGAAGAAGTAGAGCTGAGACATGCACCCCACATAGGAGATGATGTTCTTCTGGGACACAAAGTTGACCAGCATCTTAGGGGTAATGACAGAGGAGTAGCAGAGATCCACGAGTGACAAGTTGCTGAGGAAGAAGTACATGGGGGTGTGAAGCTGAGGGTTGAGACAAATGAGGGTGATCATGCCCAGATTCCCCACCATGGTGACCATGTAGATCCCTAGGAAGAGGATGAAGAGAGGCAGCTGGAGCCCTGGTTGGGTTGTTAATCCCCCAAGAAGGAACTCTGTCACTGTGGAGTCATTTTCTGCAGCCATTTCTCTGGGTGGGAAGCCTTTGAAGATGGTAAAGAAGAACCTGTGAGAGGCTGCCCCTGCACTGCCTGGTGAAGCTGGTTTTCTGCATTTGGTGTCTGCTGAGCCATCCTGTCTGTGGCCTATCTATCTTCCCCTCATTCCTGCTGTTTGGTGAGTGAGGGGACAGCTCCTGAGTGTTTCAGAGATCTTGAAGAAGAGAGGAAAGGGACCAAAATCTGTTGTCTCCTACCATTTACCTGTTTCAAAAATATTTTAGAACTCTCGTTGGCAAAGTGTCATCCCTTGGGGGCTGGGGTTGTGGCTCAGCACTAGAGCACTCACCTAGCGCGTGTAAGGCCCTGGGTTCAATCCTCAGCACCACATTAAAATAAAAAAATAAAATAAAATAAAATAAAATAAAGGTATTGTGTCCAACTACAACTAAAAAATAAATTAAAAAAAAAGTGTCATCCCTGGACCAGCAACTTCACCTTCCCCTGAAACTTAACAGAGATGCACATTCTTGATAAGAGGAAAGGGACCACAATCTTGAACTCTTACCACTCTTCTAAGAAATCCTAGATCATTGAATCTACGTGTTGTCTATGGACCCGCAGCTTTGAGTTTTCTTGGAGCTTGTAGTTCTCATCCCATAGCCCTAAATCAGGATCTCTGGAATGGAGTCCCACAGTCTCTGGGAAAGTCATAATTTCAGGAATCTCTCCTGATGTTGATGCATACTAAACTTTGAGGACCTCTCCTACAGGCAACTAATAGTATATTTTCATATTTTGTAGTTGGAGATTGAATTTGTTTCAGAAATGAAATTTCACTATCATCTATGCAATTTCTAAACTTTTAGTGAATGTGAAAGCATGAAAATATATCTGAAACTGAGGCAGTGTTAGGATGATATGGTAGTCAATATCATTGAGTGACAAGTAATTTCTACATGTGATAATTATTAATTTTTGTGCAATCCTCTATGGTTTACACATGTCTTTCTAAAGCCAATTGCAGTAATTTCTAAAAGTTTTGGCTATGGGGTATAATCTCTTTGGAGCAGAATTTTTATTCCAATGTCATATTGAGAAAACTGTTGTCAGGTATTAAGCGACTTGCTCAAGGCCTACTAATTATTGGTAAGTTGGAATCAAACTTACCTCTGCTCTCTACTGGTTGCGAGCTTCTTCCCTTGTCTTCCATGTGTAGCCTTATGAATCTGCACTCCTGCACCCTAAGAAATGTGTGATTGTGACACGCCTTACACTTGACATCTTTATATGTTCTTAGTGCACAGAAAAAGAGGAATGCTGTGGTTTGTCTTGCTTTTTATTTCATTGTATAGTAAATTGAAGCTCTAAAAGTTATATAAATCACTCAAGGGATCCCAGCTGTTTGGAGGCAGTCTCCACAAAACTGTATTGTTTATTGTAAATTATCTTTCTGTATAAGTTCACTATTATTTAGTAAAATGAATTTATTATAATTATGGTAGAAGAGGGATCTTGTTTTTAATTTCTATGCATATATTTTGCTATAAATACAATATACATGCATTATAGTAAATTAGAAATGTGACTAAGCCAAAACAAAACTCATTTTTCTGCTACATGGAGCCTAATGCTGGTTGATGAATATCCTTCCATACATAATCTATGCATGCATTTGTTTGCATGGAATATGGTTGTAAGTAGCTTCCATTATAAATAAGAGTTCATTCATGGAAGAAAGATTTTTCTTATACATTTCTTTTTTTGGAAAATTGCAAAAAGTTTTTGTTAATTTCAGAAAGAAAGTTCACCATTTATAAATACATTACAGCATAGTTCATTCTGATTAAGTATAGGTACAGTATTTTAACACAACAACAATGTTTTAAAAGGTCATAGGAAAATGAGTTATTTACCAGAACACTTAATTGATTTGAAATGAGAAAATGAATCTTTTTTTTTTTTGATGTTAAAACAAAAGTTTTGAAGCCACATTGTTAAAATAATCTGACAAACAATATTTCATTGTGAAGTCTTTGGAATTCTAAAATTTCCCAGTGATGGCTCTATCTTTCCTATCATAAAAAAAAATTTAAAGCCTAAGGTTGGCCTCACCATTGTAATGTGTCAGATGCTAACACCCTTTACCCCCAAATAAGCATATCCTCTAGAGGAATACATTTGTTTTAGGTATGTAACTAAATACCTGTGCTGAGGGAAAATGAAACACCTTCTCCTGGAAACTTTGTGAGATGCCTTTGGCTTCAACAGTTAGCAAATGCTGAAAGTTTATAGATATATAGCTAGTTTAAATTTACTCAAAGTGTCTAGTACAGTCATGAAAAATGGGCCATGGAGGTTGGAAGACTTCAGGTTCTGTTTAAATTGATAACTGCAGAACATCTCATGGGATGCAATCACTCTGGAGACTGTGGTCCTCACTAAAGGGACAATTAAGAGTCTTGGTTCATACCTGCTCTGTGAATCATGTTTTATCTCCCAAGACTGTTAATTTTTCTTATACTGGTAGTGTTGTCTTGTGGCTAGGGAAACTTAAGAGTCTAAAACTACTATTAGAATATTTTAGTACAATAACCTCATTCTCATTTGCATCTCCAAAACCATCTCACTCTTTACCATCAGCATCATCATTTATTACCATTTGGTAATTACTCACTATTAGTATTCATTCGTATGTACCATCAACTAGCTTTGAGATATTTATTTTAAAGGGTTTTGAAAACAAATTCAAAGATTTTAGTAAAACAAACTGTGTAGTTTTAGCAAAAGAATGCTAATCCCTTGAATTGTCTTCCTGCTGTTGTACATGTAGACAGTGTAGAATGGTGGGAGGTTGAAGAGCAGCAGAAGATAGATTCATAGGATCTCCTCATTTGTATGTGCTCATTCATAAGGGAAGTGTGTTCATAAGAAAATTTCCTCTTCAATGATATATTCAGCATTATATATTATATAATTATATATATTATTAGTGAAGAGACTTAAACTAAAGTCTTTGGAGATTATTGTAGATTCACATGCAGTTATAAGAAACAGTATAGCCAGGTCCTATGTTGTATTCTTTATGCCACTTTCCCCATACAGGTACCATTTTTCAAAACAATATCACGTCCAGGATACTGTCATTAACACAATCTATTGATTTTATTTAGAGTTCCCCCATTTTAATTGTGTGTATGTACATGTATGTGTATTTTGTTTTATGTAATTTTATCAACTGAATATGTTCATGTGTCCACCACCATAATTAAGATAAAAACACATCACCTTCATTTTCTAATTTTCAAAATGATTATTTGATGTTCCGTTATTTTCCAAAGGTGGTACATTAGTTTTCTTTTTCTTAAACAAAATTCACCTGTATGTAGATTGAAGTATACAAATTGATTTTCTTTACCTAAAATAATAGCAATATTTTCTGTATTATTTTAGATAAATCACAAAACATTTATTTTGTAG
The DNA here is from genome assembly GCA_025594165.1 of Tamias sibiricus. Classification (NCBI taxonomy): domain Eukaryota; kingdom Metazoa; phylum Chordata; class Mammalia; order Rodentia; family Sciuridae; genus Tamias; species Tamias sibiricus. Next base: position 118,796,600 of record CM046657.1, on the reverse strand, counting down.
GTTTTCCAGTTTTGCTTATAAGTCAAGGTGAGGCAGTAGGTGTAGTCATGGAAAAAGACAAAAGAAAACAGACAAGTAAGTTGCCCGTGTTGATGGCCTCTGATTCTGTCTTGACCATGAAGTAGAAGGGTTCAACATTTACCTGCTAAAAATTTAGGAAAATATAGGGTCAACAAAGGAATGTAGAAAAAGCAACAACCAGATGTAGAACAGCAATGGCAGGCTCTTCCACTCAAACTTTAACGGTGTAACTTCTTCTTTTAAGTCCAGTTGATAAAGACAAAATATGTACTGAAATCTGTTTGGTGAGTTCACAACTCTGGTTAATTCCCTGAACTGTCTGTTACAGATTTTTAACACCCTTAAAACTCCTAGTAGTCGAAGGTCAATGGTAGTTTTCATTGGAACATTTCATAAGATGCATTCTTTTCTTATACCTCTTCAAAATTTATTTCTTCAAAAACTGAAAAAAATACCTGACAACTGGATCCATGCTGATAATACATGTTATATCTAAAATATTTAACTAAAACAATTCCAGAGTGCCACTAGCAGAGGTGAAGTGTGATACTTCCAATGCTATCTTATGAAAGAGCAGACAATTCTTCAAAGCACGAGAACTCAAACAGGTGTCATATATATAGGCAGATTATCAATGGCTAATATATTCATATAAATTCACCAACAAAACACATTTTATGTTTTCTAATCTATTGCAGTTATTCCTTTTCTTGATCAAAATTTCCTATCTTTGGATTCTAGAATTCTCTTCAGTTTGTCTCTGGATACTTTTCAACCCAGAGCTATAGCCTTTAATTACCTGCCTTATTATCTGATAATGACAAGATATTCTAAAATCATCTCATACATTTAATTCTTCAGACCTGGATTAATCTTTTATCTTAGAAATTTGGTTCTTTTAGTGAGGAAAAGATATTTCAGAAACAAACCAAATGCTAGAGAGGCTCATCATTTTTGGATTCATGATGGTTTCCAGGTCTTTTCAAATAGAACTAAGGAAATTAGGAACAGGCAATTCTCAGAGGATCTCTCATTTGTTTTTTAAGGCTAGTAGTTTTACTAGTACTTATATTAATATTTATTCTGGGGAAGTTTCTTATGTGTGGTCTTTCTTCTCACTATGTCACTTCAATTCTATTTTAACACCAGGAAATATTTCTTTTTTTAAAAAATGATATATTTTAGGCAGAATGTTCTCTCTGATATGTGGATGCTAACCCACAACAAGGGAGGGAAAGATTAGAAGTTCACAGGACTAGACAATGGGGAATGAAGGAAGGGAGCAGGGATGGGGATAGGCAAGGCAGCAGAATGAATCAGATGTATCTTTCCTGTCCTTGTAAATGAAAACGTGACCAATGTAACTCCACATCATGTACAAACACAATAATGGGGTCCTAAGTGGAACAAATTACACCTATTCTATGTATGTATAATATTACAAAATACACTCCACTGTCATGTAAAAAATTAAAAAAAAAAAAATGCTTTTATTGGTGCATTATAGCAGGGTTCATTTTGACAAAATCATACATGCATAGAATTTAATTTGCTCAGTTTCAGTCTCCAGTGTTTCCTCTTTCCATATTCCTCTTCCTGTACTCTATTGGTCTGCCTTCTATTTATTTATTTAAACTGGTGGAATTCACTGTGGCATACTTATACATGTACATAGTATAATTTTGTCATATTCATTCTGCATTTCCTCCTTTTTCCCATCTCTCTTCCCTCCCCCTCAATCTCTTTCCTCTACTTCACTATTCCCTCTAGTTTTTACTTCCCTTTATTTTCATGAGATCCAACTCCCACTACCCTCTTACATTGATCTGGCCTCTGCATATGAGAAAACATTCAACCCTTGACTTTCTGAGTCTGGCTTATTTCACTTAGCATGAAATTTCAATCCATTTACTGGCAAATGCAATAATTTCATTCTTCTTTATGGCTAATTAAAACTCCATTGTGTATATATATCACATTTTTGTTATCCATTTATCTGTTGATAGTCAGCTGGGCTGGTTATATAACTTGGCTATTATGAATGGCACTGCTATAAACATCCATGTGACTCTATCACTATAGTATGCTGATTTTAGTTCTTTTGGATAAATACTGAGGAGTAGGATATCTGGGTCATATGGTGGTTTTATTCCTATTCTTTTTAAGCAGGAAAACTTTCTTGATATATCATTTGCTGTATTCTCTTGGTCTGCATTTCTCTACTGGGGCTTCTACTCTATGCCACTGAGATATTCTTTGCCTAGTTTCTACATTTGTTACTTTCTCATAAACACTCATAATTTTTCCTTTTCCATTTTTCTGTTTTTCACCTTCTACTTCTCCTAAGGTATTATCTGTTGTACTTATTTATTTTCTGTTAGTTCTAATTCAGTCTTAATTTATGAAATTATTTTGTTCCTTTATTTTTGATAATTTCCCTATTTCTATTGCTTAATTTATGATTTTTAGAAATTTATCTTATTCTTTCATATCTTATATCATTTTTATAATGTATTTAAGCTCATTGGAAACAAATTATAGTATATATTCAGACATATATCATGTCTGTGTAATTTGTTTTACAATCCTTATAGGAAAGTCATTCTTTTTTCTTATAATAATTTTACCTTGGATTTCACTTGATTATTTTCTATTTTTATTTCTATATTAAATTACTGTTCTAATTTCACATCTAGAGAAGTCCCTCTGTTTTCTGTGAAGTGTTTAAAACATATGATGCCTTGCCATGAGGTCTCATGGCACTGTTCCATTTTTGCTTTTATCTAGACCTTTTCTGTCTTTTGTTTCTATTGTTGCTGTTCTGTTAAGTGTAGATTTTATTCCTACCAATTGATTTTTGTAGGCAGCTTTGGTTGGGTTACTTGATAGTTCATACAACCAAAACTGTAGTTGCTTCAGATCTTATCATAGTTGAGAAGATACAGATCAGACTTGTGGAGGCTGAAGTACATGGAACACACGGAGAAGCATATTAAAGCACAGACATAAAGAGCTCCAGAAATCTGTGTAGAGGACTTCTTGTATCTTTGTATGGGTGCTAAGCAATACCTGTCTATGATGAAGCTCCATGAAACTCGGCAAAGAACAAATACCTGGGAATTTTAAGCTGAATAATTAATTATCAGAACATACACAGGGATGTTCGGTATTAGTTTCCACTACCAGTAGAGAGATCTCCGAATGTTTGTGCTATTCAGTAGAGATCCCAAAGAGTTCTTGTCTTGGTCTTAGGGCTAACCTAGCTCCTGACTAAAAGTTGATATTTTCTAAGAAAAAATAAAATTAAGCCTCAACAACATCAAGGTGATCTATAAGTAGCTTAACTGGCTACCTCGGCATATTTCAAATCTTTTTAAAGAAATAAAAAGTAATTCAGAGAGCCAACAATGTGCACTATACTATCAAAAATTACCAGGCATTCAAATAAGCAGAAAAATATGTCCAAAAACCAAGAGAAAAAGAAACAATAAGATCTGATGGAATTAAGAAGCAAGAGTTTTAAAACAGCTCATAAATTCTCCCACAGATTTAAAAGAAATGTGAGCACCATGAAAAGAAAAATAGAAGGTATAAAAAAGAATGAAGTGACAAAATGGTGGACTAGTGAGAAGCAGCATTTCTCACAGCTTCATGACATGGACTCTAGCAGTGGGAATGCTGCTTCTCTGTAGGTAGATGAAAAAGGAACTTCACTGATACTCAGTGTTGGACAGAGAACCTTAGAGACTGGGAAATTTTGGATGCATCAGACAAGGAGAAGGAATAAAACTGGAGGTGGGCTCCTGGCAGGAGCAGGTGAAATTAGTACATAGGACTGGAAAAGGTGGAAAAATGCTGTAGAGAGTGCTGGTAAACCCCAGGATTCGAGGGACATCCTGCTTTGGCTGATACAGAGGCTATTTGGCTCATTAAACTAGAGTGTGAAAGATATCCAAGATCTCCGAGTTGTGCACAGGAAGATGAAGCTGGAGCCATCTTTGGGCAACTGAGACTGGTATTTTCAGGAAAGTTCTACCAGACTTCAAAAGAAGAACTAATAACAATCCTCCTCAAATTATTGCATGAAATAGAAAAGTAGGAAACCCTTCCAAATTCATTCTATGAAGCCAATATCATCCGGTTACCAAAAACAGACAAAGGCATATCAAGGAAAGAAAATATGAGACCAATGTCCTTGATGAACATAGGTTTAAAAATTCTCAATAAAATACTGGCAAATCAGACACAAAAACATTAAAAAGATAGTGCACCATGATCAAGCGGGTTTCATTCCAGGGATGCAAGTCTGGTTCAATGTACAGAAATCAGTAAATGTAATTCATCACATCAATAGACTTAAAGGCAAGGATAAGATGGTTATCTTAGTAGATGCATAAATAGCATTTGACAAAATACAGCATTCATTTATGATTAAAACACTAGCAAAAATAGGGATAAAATGATCATTGGAAAAGGTATATATGACAAACTCAAGGCCAACATCATTCTAAGTGGAGAAAAACTGAAAGTGTTCCCTGTAAAAATAGGAAAAAGACATGAATGCCCCTTTTCACAACTTCTAGTCAACAGAATCCTCAAATCTCTAGCTAGAGCAATTAGACAAAAGAAAGAAATTAAAGGGATATGAATAGGAAAAAAGGGCTAAACCAGTTTGCCATCAACATGATTGTATATTTTGAAGACCCCAAAACCTCACCAGAAAACTTCTATAACTCATAAATGAATTCATCTAGGTAGCAGGATACAAAATTAGCTCTCCTAAATCAATTGCGTTCCTATGTTCAATGATGAGAGACAAATTAGAAAACCATCCCATTCACAATAGTCTCAAAAAATATACTTGGGAATCAATCTGGCAAAAGAGGTGAGAGATATCTACAGTGAAAACTACAGAACACTAAAGAAAGAAATTGAAGAAGACCTTAGAAGATGGAAAGATTTTCCATGTTCTTGGATAGGCAGAATTAATATTGTCAAAATGGCCATACTATCAACAGTGTTGTACAGATTCTATGCAATTTCCATCAAAATTCCAATGGTATTCTTCATGGAAATAGAAAAAGCAATCATGAAATTCATCTGAAAAGAATAAGAGGGCCAGATTAGCCAAAGCAATCCTTAGAAAGAAAAGCCAAACAAGGAGCATCACAATACCAGACCTAAAATCATAATATACAGCTATATTGGCACAAAACAGGCAAGAACATCCATGGAATAGAATAGGAGACACGGAGACAAACCCACATAAATACAGTTACCTCATATTAAAAAAAGGCACCAAAAACATACACTGAAGAAAAGATATCTTCTTCAGCATATGGTTCTGGGGAAAATTGAAATCCATATGCAGTAGAATGAAATTTAACCCCTATATCTCATGCTGCACAAAAATCAACTCCAATTGGATCAAAGACTAGGAATTAGACTAGAAACTCTGCAGGTATTATAAGAAAATGTAGGCCCAATGCTTCAACATATTGGCACAGGAACTGATTTCCTGAACAAGCCTCCTAAAGCACAAGAAATAAAATAAAAAAATTAATAAATGGTGTAAGAGCCTTAATGAGGAGGTAGCTAAGATGGAGGCTGGCTGAGAGCCAAAGAGGAGGCGTTTAATTGTTTTCTCCTGACCTTAATATAATCAACTAAGAATATTTCTGTGCCTGTGAACACTGTGTGACGCACCTGTAAGTTGAGCTTGTGACAGGTGTATACTTGTTAAGGTGAAGAGTATTTAACCAGGTAGGGTTGGAGTTGTGAGGGGGGTTGTTGTTGGAGTTGGAGAGAGAAGTCAGAAGAGAAAGCAGAATAAAGAATCTACTCATTCCCAATCGGCCTCCGAATTCTTTCCCGCGGGTATCGTTGCTGCAGGCGGCAACAGCTACAGGCAGCAACAGCTACAGGCGGCAACAAAATGGGATGGATTCAAATTAAAAAGCTTCTTTACAGCAAATGAAATAATCAAGGGTGTGAAGAGAAAACCTATGGAATGGGAGAAACTCATTGCACTTGCACCTCAGATAAAGCACTAATCTCCAGGATATATAAAAAACTATAAGAACTTAACACATACACACACACACACACACACACACAAAAAAAAAAAAAAAAACCCAAATAACCCAATCAATACATGGGCTAAGGAACTGAACAGGTAGGTTCACAGAAGAGGAAATACAATCGATCAACAAATATATGAAAAAATGTTCAACAGCTCTATCAGAGAAAACTATCAAAACTAGTCTATCAAACAAGTCTAAAGTTCTAGTCTATCAAACTAGTCTAGACTGATTTGTCAGTCTAACTCTATCAAAACTAGTCTAAGTTTCCATCTCACTCCAGTCAGAATGGCAATTAACAAGAATACAAGTAACCATAAGTGTTGGTGAGGATGTGGGGAAAAAGGTACACTCATAAATTGCTGGTAGGACTGCAAATTGGCGCAACCACTCTGGAAAGAATAGAGATTCCTTAGTTTAGGTAGAGGGGGATGATGGAAAGGGAAGGGGTATGGGGGTAGGAAGGTTAGAATGAATCAGACATTATTACCCTATGTACATGTATGACTACATGACCAGTGGGATTCTACATCATATACAACCAGAAGAATGAGAAGTTATACTCCATTTATGTATGAGGTATAAAAGTGCATTTACTGTCATGTTTAACTAATTAGAAGAAATAAAAAAAAAAAAACACCACAAAACAAAACAATACCAAATAACCCAATCAATAAATGGGCCAGAAGTGCAAATTAAAACTATGCTGAGATTTCATCTCATTCCAGTCAGAATGACAATTATCAGAATACAAGTAACCATAAATGTTGGTAAGGATGTGGGGAAAAGGGTACACTCATACATTGCTGGTGGGACTGCAAATTGGTGCAACCATTCTGGAAAGCAGTAAGGAGATTCTTCAAAAACTAGCAATTGAATCACAATTTGTCCCAGTTATCCCACTCCTCGGTATATATTCAAAGTATTTAAAATCAGCATACTACAGTGACATAGCCACTTTTGACAATGATGTTTATAGGAGCACCATTCACAATAGCTAAGCTATTTTATAGCCACTTTTGACAATGATGTTTATAGGAGCACCATTCACAATAGCTAAGCTATGGAGCCAACCAAGGTGCCCTTCAACAGATGAATGGATTAAAAATATGTGGAAATGTGGTGTATATGCACAATGGAGTATTAGCCATTAAGAAGAATGACTTCGTGACATTTTCCAGTAAATGGATGGATCTGGAAACTATCATGATAAATGACATAAGCCAATCCCAAAAAACTAAAGGTTGATAGTTTTTTTTTCTGATATTTGGAAGCTAACCCACAGTAGAGGGGGAGGGGAAGAATAGAAGTTTAGTAGATTAGCATAATGTTCTTAAGTCCATCCTTTATCCTGCAAATGACATAATTTTATTCTCCTTTATGGTTGAATAAAACTTCATTGTGTATATATTTTAAAAATCTATTCACCCATTGATGGACACAAAGGTTTGGTTGCATAGTTTGGATATTGTGAATTGTGCTGTTATAAACATGAGTATGCATTTATCAGTATAATGTGTTGACTTTAATTCTTTAGGATAAATACCCACAATTGCTATATCTGGGTCCTATTGTGGTTCCATTCCTACTCTTTTGAGGAAACTTTGTACTGATTTCCATAGTGGTTGTAATAATTTACAATCCCACCAACAATTTCAAAGTGTTCCTTTTTCTCTACAGCCTTTCTAGCATTTATTATTATTTGTATTCCTGATGACTGCCATTCTAACTGGAGTAAGATGAAACCTCAGTGTAGTTTTGATTTTCATTTCCCTCACTGCCAAAGATGTTGAGCATTTTTTCATGCATTTGTTGACCATTTGTATTCCTTTGTTATTCATTTTTTTTGGTGTTACACTTGAGTTCTTTACATATTTGGGATATTAATCCTCTTTCAGAAGAGTAGTTAGCAAAGATTTTCCTCCATTGCAAATGTTCTCTCTTCACATTCTTGTTTCCTTTGCTGTGCAGAAACTTAAATTTGCTGTCATCCCATTTATTAATTCTTGGTATTTTTTCCTGAGTTTTTGGGGTCCTGTTGAGGAAGTCATTGCCTACACGTTTATGTTGGAGTGAAATTCTTACCCACTATCTTTGTGGTAAGTTTTCTTTTTTTTTGATCTTGGAAGTCTTACATAGTAGGCATCATTGTCAAAACACCAAGTATTAGCATTTCAAAAGCCTCAAATTGATTTAGTAACACTAGTTATATTTCTAATTTTTGTAGGTATTGGGGAGTTAAAGATCTTTACAAAATATCTATAGGACTCCCTGGTACACTACTTCAGAAAATATAAGGCCATCCCTGAACTGATGGGTTTACAATATGAATTTCTGTTGAAGTATATTCATATGTAAGTCTATTATATTTAATAAGATTTAAAAAGTGCCTATAATGTGTTCAGTCTTTTATTAGATACTGATCGTCTTAGTCACACAAAAGTTATGGGATATAGATTTTTCCTGGAGGGAGCTTTTTATCTGTTTTGTCTGCTTGAGACTTGTAGAACACAGTCTGGAAATAATGTATTAAAAGTAATAGGGTTGTATTGGACTAAGCACATACAGAGAGTTACGTAAGAATGAGTGAACAGAAGTGTCAAGGTCATTTTCAGTTTTTCCTCTTGACTGCTCAGAAATGTAACTATTCCTGCCCTTGAAATATTCTCCTCTTTTGGTATGTGTGTGAACCTTCTTTTATTCAACAGTTATTTGCTAAGTTAAATATTTACTAAGGCCACACCTAATTCTCACAAACACCTTTAATTTCAGTATTATGATCCTTGTTTTTCCCATGGGGACACTGAGTCAGTGTCAAGCAACTTACTCAATTAAGTAAGGTAATGAGTAATGGGACTAGGATTTAATTGAAGATCTGTTTGCAAAGCCTGGTAGATGCTACACGTGCCATTTCAAACTCTTCTTTTGGTCATCTTCACTGTTTTATCTGTCGGTATTTTTTGGGAAAGCTTTAGTCCTCGACCTCATTTATTGTCTCTTGAAAGACATATATTTGGAGTAATTCCCTACTATTTTTTGTGTGATCACCTTTGTTTTGATAATTCTCTGATTTGCATCTTACCTCCTCTCTCATGGTCTAAACTTCCAATGTGAACTTCTTTCTGATCTTTTTCCTTTTACATGTTCTGCCTGCACTTTGTGATCTTGTCAATATTCAGTTCATTGCCTTTTTCACTCTTCAATTCTTCATTTATGTCATTTTACTCCTGATTCTCTGGGTTTCAAATATGAGACAAATTTGATTTGTATCTTTTCCATCAATCTCTTTTATACCATTGGGACATCATCTATATTAACTATCCTATCACCATGTCTCCTATACCATTCATCTCTTTCTGTATTTACTGCTTATGGAAAGTCTTCTACCTGATCTCCCTGCTATTCTTCTCTTTGCTTCCGTCTATTCTGATACCACTAGCTATATAAAAATCATCATTATTAAGAAAGGTAACTTTCATGATAATATTTTAATCTACTTCATTTCATGCCTTCTAAGTGCTATAATCAGCACCATTTATTCATTACAATGATCCTTTGAGGTATGATTATTATCTTAATTTTAATAGTAGGCATTGAAGTTCAGAGAGAGGTTAAAACTTAATGAAGGTCATGCATTTGCTAAGAGGTAAAATTAGGATTTGTATTGAGGTTAGACTGATTTAAAGTTCATGTTCTGAATACTTAGGGAGACCATAATTTATCATTCACTAGTGCAGAAAGCAGGTGCCATTAGTAACTTTGTTGGAACAAGTATAAACTTGACTGTTCTAAACAAATTGACAGTGTCACCTTATTATACTACACAGTAGTTCCTTTGCAGTAGTTAGAACCACTTAAATAGTTAGGGGAGGTTGAAGAGTTATCTGCTTTTGTAGGATAGAACTGGAGCCCAGCTTTGAAGTTAGTATTGTAATTGACCAAAAGACAACCTATTAGAAATATCTAGTGAAGTGACTGATACAGTTTGTGAACTAAATGGAAATATGAGAATTAAAGTTATAAAATTGGAGTCCACCCTATAAGCGAAGTTGTTGAATAGATGAGGTCACTAAGCACTTTAAAAAAGAAAAGAAAGTGTTTAGGACTGTGAGAAAGATGAGAAAAAAAAAAAAAAAAGAACAATGATATGAGAGAAGAGGAAAAGGAAGCACAGACAATGTAGGAGCTGTTGCTGTTTGGGGATTGGCTTGAATTGCGGTTGACTATGATACTATAAGTCAGTCCCCTCATTGTTGTTGCTTCTACAGTCAGCGCCATTTTATACCGTTATTAGAACCAGAGAGAAAAGTTGTAAAAAGCTTTTTCTCCACTTCTAAGCGGCTAGAATCTTATAAACAGTGCATGCTAAATAAGCCTAGAATTTTAAAATGCTAAAAGATTGAAGGTAAAGATTAATTGAACATTATATTTCCATCTGATTCCAGTTTAAAAAAGATAATTTTCATTTCTTTTTCAGCAATGGAGGACATTTCAAATGAAGACTTGTGATCTAGCATCTTTTCTTTCTAACCAGGCTCAGTGCTTATTGGAATTGATGCATGTTTTTGTGTTTCTTTGGTGTGTAGTGATGAACAACTCATTTAGGGTCATACTTGTACTATTTGATGGTCTACTGAAACTCTGAGACATATATGTGAAGACACTGAATATTTGTTTAAGTGGCAGACATACATTTATATTATATGTAATGATATATGTTTATATATCATTATATATTAGATATTTGCTAGAACTAAAGCAAAGAAGCCATCCATTAAGCAGACATTCAGCTTTTGGAAAAGGCAAATTAATCAAAATGAATATGGTAAAGAATGTTTTTCTGTACTGTTTCTTGCTTGTATTGGAGCTAGTCGTCAGTGAATTTGACTTTGCAGAAGCCATGGTTGGAATATATTTGAAATGAAGTTTCATGGCAATAGTCTCTGAAATGACAACTCAGAGGAACTTTTCCTGGTGTTGCATCATCCAGACAAGGAAATTCTAAGATTCTCTGAGAAAAGGCAACTTTAATGAACCTCTGAGCTCTTCTCTGCCTTTGAGTCCCTAAGAGAGCTTATGATTGCTAATTGTTTTTCTATATTTGTAATTTACTTGTAGTGGGATTAAGATTAAGCATTATGATAGTTTTTTTTGTAGTAAACAGCAAAATTATGTGCATATTTATAAATGATACACCATTATTGAGGAGCATTGGCTGAAAACGTCTCACCCATGTGGACAGGCAAACAGACATTGATGTATGCATACACATAGTCATACAGTGATTTATGCTATAATTATAGTTGGACTTATCAAGAAGCTGAGTCTTTAGTCTTGTAGTATGATTTCATGGTTTGATTAAGAGAAACCCTGATCATAAACATAGCCCATTGAGACTTGAGTTTCATCAAATAGAAATATCTTTTCCCTTTGGGTAAAAGCATTACAAATGGCCCTGTGGAAGGATTTAAAGTATAGGTGGTTACACATCAGCTCAATTAGTCCCTGTACATAGGAGCTTCCCAGATCCTTCCTGAGAGCTGATTTGAAAATTAAGGGCATTTAGAGTAGTTGATGCTGAGTGTGGGACTTCATGTGAATGGACATATGCATTAATTTTTAGGGAGTGTATGCTTTAGGGATGGAATTGCTGGGTCACAGCTTAGGTGTGTGTTTATTTTACTAGATACTTCAAATTTCACAATTTTACATTTCTACTAGCAATATAAAGAGGATTTATTTGATTTACACTTTGACAGCATTTTGTATTGTCTTTTTTAGTTTTAGTTACTGTGATTATATGGTGATAGCTCACTGTTTTAATTTGCATTGCTTTAATAAATCATTCTTTGAGCAACTTTTCACATGCTTATTTACCATTTTTGTATCTTCTGAAACATATGTTTAAATATTTATTCCATTAAAATATTTTAGTCTTTTAATGATTTACACGTAGGAGTTCTTATATATTGAAGATGAGTCTTTTGACAGATACATATTTGTCAAAAGACAAAAAATACATATTTATCAAAGACAAAAGATACATAGTTTTGAATGTTTTCTCTCTGTCTATAGTCTGCCTTTATATTTTTTAAAGGTTTATTTAGAGGAGCAGAAGTTTTAAACTTTTATCAAAACAAATTTATAAGCCGGGCGCGGTGGGCGCACGCCTGTAATCCCAGCACTTTGGGAGGCTGAGGCAGGAGGATCGTGAGTTCAAAGCCAGCCTCAGCAATGGCGAGGCACTTAGCAACTCAGTGAAACCCTGTCTCTAATAAAAATACAAAAAAGGGCTGGGGATGTGGCCCAGTGGTCGAGTGCCCCTGAGTTCAATCCCCGGTACCAAAAAAAAAAAAAAAAAAAAAAAAAAAAAAAAAACAACGAATTTATATATTTTTCTTTTTAAAAATTTTTTGATTTATTTAAATTGACAGATTTAAATTGTATCTATTTATTGTGTACAACATGATGTTTTGAAGTGTGTGCATATATATGTTGTAAAATAGCTAAATCTAGCTAATTAATATATACATAAACTCATTGTAATCATGTGGTAAGAAAATCTACTCTCATTTTTCAAGAATACAATCAATAGTTACCATAGTGAATAATGGAACTTTTGAAATTATTCCTCCTATCTAACTTTAATTTTGTACCCTTTGATCAACATGTCCTTAACCCCCCATTCCAAACAAAGGAGCTGATTTTTAAAAAGTATTTTCTATTGAAGTATAACATATTTCTTTTATGGTTATTGTCTCTTATGTGTAAAAAAATTCTTCCTTCTCTCCTGTTTTCTTCTAAATGCTCTAGGCTTAGCTTTTACATTTAATTCTTGGATTCATCATGAATTAATAGTATATGGTGTGAGATAGGGGTTGAGGATCATTTTATATCTATATCTATCTATCATCTATATATATAGGTAGTTGAGTCTAGGGGTTCAGCTCAGGGGTTTGGAGTCAGAGCTAGGCATAACTGTGGGTTCTGAAACATATTGTCTGTGTTAGCAACTTACCTTTGAAATGTATATCATTATATGAAAAATAAGTAGGACATATTTGTAGAGAGCTTTGGATCTTGGCAGCTAGGAGTCAGTATAAGGGCATTGTGTCAGGTACACCATTGGGTATTCAAGAAATGCAATGGTAATCATTTTTTTCCATAACAATTCTCTCTTAATTTACTGCACAAATAGCTGGAAGAAAGAATTTTCTCTAAAAGCCAAATTAAGTAATTCCAAGGGATAAGTAGGCATTTCTTCTTTAGGGATGGTAGTCTCTGAGGAAATAGTCTTGAGGGAGTGTCTATTTTAATAGTAAGCTTGCTGAGATCTGCAATCCAGAATCAAACTCTTTATTGTCCTGTTATCCACGGGTCAGGAACAGATACTATTGCTTCTCTGGAAGCTGGAGGGGACTTTGGATAAATTAACAATTGTAAGTTGCATTCTTCAATGTAGAGAGGGTTGTCAGATAAATTAGAGTTTCTGATCCTTTGATCTCGGCTTAAGGAGAGGGCTCTGAGCTGCAAGCTGTCATCTTTTATTCACCAAGTCTTTATCCTCCCCAGGACAATTTGGACAAGCGACAGTAGAGTATAGCTTTATGGATTTAACCAGAGGAAGGGGAGAGCCTGTCTGACTTTGGTTAGCCACATAACATGGTAGTTACAAGGGCAAATTATGAGAGTCACACTGCTGAAGTCCTCCTTCTGACTGAGGCTCAGTAGTTTTCTGACTTTGGGCTAATCATTTAAACTTATTTGTCTTATCTGTAAAATGAGGATAATAATATTGTCACATAGCTTTTAGAGCAAAGCCCTTCACTATAACCCCTAAATAAGTGTGGGCTTTAAAAAATTATTATCAAAACTGCAGCCACTTGAGCTAACAGTTCTTGGAAAACCCAAGGTCTGGTTGTATCAGTTAAAACATAAAATTAACTGAAAAATAAATAAAAATGCTGAATAAGGAAAAAAAAAAAAACACAACCTACAACAAAACCAATGCAACTTCACTTCTTGATTTTACAGTGCTGATCCAGAGTTACAGTGGCTTCTGTCTGTTAGGACTTGCTCCAGGGAACAGGCCCAGGTGACAGCAACTGAAGCAGAGACGGGAGAAAGAAGAGCATAGGAAAGAGACTGACGTCAAGATTTAAAAGATACCCCACGGGTTTTTGGTGCCCCTCTCTTCAGCAGCATCTGCTCTCATTCTCTAGGAAAAGTGTATCCTTCCTTCTATGCTGCTCTAGATCACTTGCTGGTTCATTATTGTCTGCAGTGAATGGTTACAACCTTCCCATCACAGTTCGAATCTCTCTTTGTATTATTTTCCAAGAATAGGGGTAGATGTGGGAGGCTTGTGGTGATATTTCTTTCTCTCCCACTGGTGCTCTGCTGTTTTCCTCATAGGCCTCTTTCCTAAGAGACAAATGGCAAGCAAGAACTCCTCTGTGACAGAGTTCATTCTTGCAGGCTTAACAGACCAGCCGGGCCTCCGGATCCCCCTCTTCTTCATGTTTCTAGGTTTCTACGTGGTCACTGTGGTGGGAAACCTGGGCTTGATAATGCTGATTGGGCTGAACTCACACCTGCATACCCCCATGTACTTCTTCCTTTTCAATCTCTCCCTAATAGATTTCTGTTACTCCACCACCATCACCCCCAAAATGCTGAAGAGTTTTATCTCAAAGAAGAACATCATCTTGCACTCTGGGTGCATGACTCAGCTCTTTTTCTTCTGCTTCTTCGTTGTCTCTGAGTCCTTCATTCTGTCAGCAATGGCATATGACCGCTATGTTGCCATTTGTAACCCCTTGGTGTACATGGTTACCATGTCTCCGCAGGTGTGTTTTCTTCTCTTGTTGGGTGTCTATGGGATGGGATTTGCTGGGGCCATGGCTCACACAGGAAGCATAATGAGTTTGACCTTCTGTGCTGACAACCTTGTCAATCATTTCATGTGTGACATTCTTCCACTCCTTGAGCTCTCCTGCAATAGCACCCATGTGAATGAGCTGGTAGTCTTTATTGTTGTGGCCGTTGACATTGGAATGCCCATTGTCACCATCGTCATTTCTTATGCCCTCATCCTCTCTAGCATCCTTCACATTCATTCCACAGATGGCAGATCCAAAGCCTTCAGCACCTGCAGCTCCCACATGATTGTGGTTTCTCTTTTCTTTGGTTCTGGGGCGTTTATGTATCTCAAGCCACCTTCCATTTTGCCCCTTGACCAAGGGAAAGTGTCCTCCCTGTTTTACACCATTGTGGTGCCCATGTTAAACCCATTAATCTACAGCTTGAGAAATAAGGATGTCAAAATTGCCCTGAGGAAAACCTTGGACAAAAAAATATTTTCTTAAGAAAGGAGCAGTATTTAAACAAGAAGATACAATGCTTTGCTTATTAGAGTCCATGTTTTTAATGAGGGATTTGAATTTTAGTGTTTTTTTCCCCTCTCTTTAACTGAAAGAGAATTTTAAATCTTTGGGTGAGTGCTTAGTGCAGATCTAGTCTGTCTTATGCTTGCTCCATTTCAACTATTCCAAGCTTTCTTTATGCAAATTTCTGCCATTATACATAACTTAATCTTGAATGAGCCTTATAAGTAATTTAATATAGTCTCCTTGCTTAACAGATATTGGAGACTCAGAAAAACATTATTACTCATGGACACAAAATTACTTGGTCTCACAACTGGAACAATGCCTTATTATCTTGCTTTGTTCCTGCCCATGCAGATTTCCCTTTAAATGTATAACACATTACAATCTGATTCAATTCACAATATGACTTCTCAATAAGTAATTTTTAAAATTTTTTTTAAAATTTTAACTTTTTATACATGTTTACAGAGTACATTTTATTTCATATTACATATAAAGAACACAATTTCTCAAGTTGCTGATTTTATATAAGGTATTTTTACAACAATTGTGTCTTCATACATGTATTTAGGGTAGTCATGAATAACTCAGACTGCCATTATTCCTATCCCCTTGCTCCCTCCCCCTCCCCTCCTTTGTTCTATTTAAAGTTTTTTCATTCCTCTCATTCCCACTCCCTTGCCTTTATAAGTTAGTATCTTCATATCAAAGAGATCATTCGACCTTTGGTTTTTTGGGATTCAATAAGTTAATATTTTAAGGTTATGTTTTTTTTGAGTGTAGAAGATGAAAAATTTTGTTTGTCTTGGCCAAACGATGAAAGAAATGTGTTAAGATTGTGTTTATGTAGTTGGTATTAAGATTGAGGTTGTAGCTGGACGTGGTGGCACACTCATATAATCCCAGCAATTTGCAGGCTGAGGAGGATCATGAGTTCAAAGCCAGCCTCAGCAATTTAGCAACGCCCTAAGAAACTAGCAAGTCTCTGTCTCAAAATAAAAAATAAAAGTCCTGGGGATGTGACTCAGTGGTTAAGTGCACTTGGGTTCAGTCCCTGCTACCAAGAAAAAAAAAAAATCTCAGCAATCAATTAAAAATTCAAATTGGAAACAGATACTTGGACAAAGTCCAGGATGCTTGATCCAATTATCTTTCCTATGATGTTTTCTCCTAGTAAAAAAAGATTAATTTTAGAAAATATTGAATATTAGTGCCAGTTGCCTTTCCCTTTGCTCAGTGAGGTAACTTGTATTTGCTGTAATGCACAAATCTAGAGAGATTTCATGTTTTTATTCCAGGCTGATTCTGATTGCAGTGGTCAAGGGGTTGACTGCACAAGCAGACTCCTTAGCACAGATGTGTGGAAATAGATGCTGGGATAGATTTTGAGGCAGCCCTGAGCTTGATCAGAGGAGCAGGAAGAGCCTTTGAAGGCAACTTCTTTATCTGCTTATCTATCCTCCTGATTTTTTTCAACTATCCTCCTCCCATGCCCATGTTTTGGGCTGGAACCTGGTGGGCCACATAGTAAAGAGTTTGACTGAGATAGCACTGCTTTTTGCCCCAGGTCAGCCAAACGTTCTGACTCAGCGTTCTGATCTGCCTCTGCTTCCCTTTCCTTTGGGCATCAGAAAGTGTGCACTTAGACAATGAAGGCTTCTTCCTAGGACAACTAATATCTGTAGAAGGTTTTCTGCCTGGTTTTCTGAAATAGCAGGGTGTGAAGAAGTAATGTAGGTTTTGAAAGACAGCCTTTGACTGTCTGACTGGAAGGTTTGTAAGGGGAAGCAGCACTCATCTCCATCTTGTGGTTGCAATAGCAGCTATGGGGAGATTAAAGAACCATCCCAGAGAAGTGTAATAAGTTAGCAGTGTAGCCAGGGGAGGAGCCCCAATTCTCATGTGGTCCCCGTTCTCTTTGATAGAGATTGTGGATTTCCTGAGTTAAAATCTAAAACAACAGATGTCTACTTGTTTATGTTTGTATAGCAAGGGAAGTTAAGAAAGAAGGAAAAGGAAGTGATGATGACTGAGTGCAGACATTGTCAGGCACTTCACATAGATGATGCAGGCAGTATCCTGGAGGTGAGGAGGAAGGTGGTCCAAGAGAGGATAAATAACTTGCCTACAGCAGGGCCTGATTGAAACCTTTAGAGGCTACCCATATACAATTCAGAATAATTTAAATTTTCAAAGTAGCACAAAACTTATATGTTGAAATTAAAGTAGCTTCTCTTTAGAATTTGTTTTAACTGTAAAATTTTAGAGATGCTGTTCAAAATTGCCTACTATGTTGATGTCCTAAACATATGTAATCTGTCTTTTGGGTAAATTAAGACAGCCCCCAATTAAGAAATCTACTCAATGAGGGATTTACACTTGGAGCAGTCTTACTTCAAAATCTATGGGAAGAATTGTATAAGGTGGTGAGAATCTCTGTTGCACTACCAATTCATCAGAGGAGAATTCCTGGCCAATCATTAAGGTCATAAGCAATAGGGGGAGGTTGCAGCTATACATCTGACTTGGTATTGGTGGTGGTGGAGGTATAGCTATAAGCTTTGCCCTTTGGTTGGAATAAGGGAGGGATGGAAAATCCAGATTTAGCCCCTGAGGTGGGATCCCTGTAACCAGACATCAGGGCATATGAGAACATTTTCTTTGTGACAAAAAAGAAGCCAGAGTGAAGACCATGATTCATTTTATGAAATTACAAAAGAGGAAAAACTACTTTAAGGTGAAAAAAATCTGTCTTGTATTGTCTTGAAGGGGAAGATTACTGGGATAGAAAAGAAGAAAGTTTCTGGAGTGGTAGAAATGTTAGAGATATATCTATTTTTCAGTACTGTGCAGGTAAGAATTGTAAGTTTTGATGTACATGAATTTCATCTCAAAAAGAACTTTAATTATCACCATTAAGAGTAGAGAATTAGTGAGGAATAAATTAGATAAGATTGACAGAATGTTGGCAATTGTTGAAACTGGGTGGGATATTATGAATTTATTTTACTCTTGTTTTCATAGTTTGAAATGTTCCATAATCCAAAGTTAAACAAAATTAACTCAAAATGGATCATTGAATGAAACATTAAAGCAAACCTAATACAATTCTAGAAGACATAGAAGAAAACTATATTAATAGCCCTGGGCTAAGCAAAAAATTTTAGACAGCACAACATACCACTGACCAAAATATAAATTGGACTTTATGAAAATGTAGAACTCTGTTCCTTGAAATGTACTACTAAGAAATTGAAAAGCAGGCCAATGATTGGATTAAAATATTTTTGATATATATTTGACAAAAGACTTATATACAGAATCAATAAGGAGAAGTATAATAGCTAAATAAACAATGTATAATCAACTAAGAAGATATATGAATGTTCAGTAAGAATATGAAAATAGTATCAATATCATTAATAATCATGGAAATATAAATAAATTATCATACCTTTACATACACAAACGAATGGCTAAATTAAAAATGTTCACAATACAAAGTGTCGATGAGCACTTAGAACTCTCATTTATTGCTGTTGAACATATAAAATGGCAAAACCACTTTGGAAAACCCTTTGGAAGATTTTTACAAAACTAAAATCACATGTATTTGTATGATTTAGAAAATCCACTCTTACATATTTACCAAAGTGAAATGAAAGCATCTATCTACAAAAAGACTTATGCATGGATACTCATAGAAGGTTTATTTATTTCAGTTCTAAATTGGAACAATCCCAATTGCCTTTAACTGGTGAGTAAACAAATTGTAGTGTATATACATGATTGAAAACCATTCAACAATAAAAAGGAATTAACTACTGATAGATAAATGAATGAATCTCAACATTAGTAAATCTCAAAACTTTATGCTCAGTGAAAGGAAGTTGACTCAAAAGTATATAAACTGAATAACATTTTTATAAAATTTGAAAACAGACAAAATAACCATAGTGACAGAAATCAGGCAGTAATTTCCCAAGATCAAGGGTGGGGATCATTCATTTTGTTAGGAATTTTTTTTTATTATGAAAATATATATTGGTTGAGTGGTTGTTGCATGGATATATATGTTGTCCAAAATTATTTGACTATACACATAGATTAGGTTCTTTTTGTTGTATTTCAGTTATACTCATAAGGTAGATTTAAATATTCATAAATAGCATATAAATGTCCAAGGCCAATAAACATAAAAATAATTGCTGAATCACATACAAAAACAAGTGGGGTTCATCCTGGTGAACATAAGGAAATCAATAAACATAATTCACCACATCGGTACACTTAAAGACAAGAATCACATGATTATCTCAATAGATGCAGTAAAAGCATTTGACAAAATTTAGCATCCATTCATGCTCAAAACACTAGAAAAACTAGGAATATACCTCAACATTGTAAAAGCTATATATGCTAAACCCAAAGCCAACCTCATTCTAAATGGAGGAAAACCTCAAAGCATTCCCTCTAAAAACTGGAACAAGATAGGGATGCCCTCTTTTACTACTTATATTCAACATAGTCCTCAAAATCCTAGCCAGAATAATCAGACAAAAGAAAGAAATTAAAGGTATACAAATAGGAAAAGAAGAGTTCAAATTGTCCTTACTTGCCAAAGACATGATTCTATATTTAGAAGACCCCCCCCCAAACTACTAGAAAGCTCCTAGAACTCATAAACAAATTCAGCAAAGTAGCAGGGTTTAAAATCAATACCAATAAATCAGTTGCATTTCTATACACCAGAAAGAGAAATCAGGAAAACTATCCCCTTTACAGTAAACTCAAATAAATATTTGGGAATCAACCTAACAAAAGAGACAAAAGACCTCTATAATGAAAACTACAGAATACTGAAGAAAGAAATAGGGGGGGGGGGGGGGGGGGGGGGGGGGGGGGGGGGGGGGGGGGGGGGGGGGGGGGGGGGGGGGGGGGGGGGGGGGGGGGTGAAGAAAACCTCAGAAAAAGGAAAAATCCTCCATGTTCCTGGAAAGGCACAATCAATATTATCAAAATGGCCATACTACCAAAAGTGCTATACAATTCCTATAAAGATCTCAAAGACATTCTTCACAGAAATAGAAGAATCAATCATGAAATTCATTTGGAAAAATAAGAGACCCAGAATAGCCAAAACAATTTTAGAGTTAAAAGTGAAGCAGGAAGCATTATAATACCAGACTTTAAATTATACTACAGAGCTATAGGAACAAAAACAGCATGGTATTGGCACCAACACTGACATGAAGACCAATGGAACAGAACAGAAAACACAGAAACATATCCACATAAATATAGTTATCTTATCCTAGACAAAGTTGCCACAAATATATACTGGAGAAAAGATAGCATCTTCAACAAATGGTGTTGGGAAAACTGGAAATTAGAAAGTAATAGAATGAAGTTGGACCCCTATATCTCACCCTGCATGAAAATCAACTCTAAGTGGATTAAAGACCTAGGCATTAGACCAGAGACCCTGCACTTACTAGAAGAAAAAGCAGGCCCAACTCTCCAACATGTCAGCTTGGGAACCAAATTCTTCAATAAGACTCCTAAAGCACAACAAGTAAAATCAAGAATCATTAAATGGGATGGTATCAAACAAAAAAATTCTTTACAACAAAGAAAACAATCAAGAATATGTACAGAGATATTACAGATTGGGAGATAACATTCATCACCAGTACCTCAGATAAGGCATTAATTTCCAGGATACACAAAGAACTCAAAAAACTTAACACCAGAAAAATAAATAACTCAATCAAAACAAAAACAAAAAGATGGTAAAATGAGAGGGATATTATTACCCTAAATGCATGTTTGAAGACATGAATGATACAAATATACTTTGTATACTAACAGTGATATGTAGAAAGGTGTTCTTTATGTGTATTACGAATTGTAAAGCATGCTACTGTTATATATACAACAATATTGGAAAATAAAAAAAAAGTCCTCTGTTCCCCCTGATGGGCAGAATCATAGCCTCTGTGACAGGACTCCACTGTGCTTCTCCCTTTTCCAGCAAAGCAATAAAACTTGTTTTTCCTTTTCCTTAAAAAAAAAAAAAGTCATTGTGTACAACTAAAACAAATAAATAAATATTTAAAAAAAGAAAAATAAATAACCCAATCAATAAATGGGCAAAGGGACTGAAGAAACACTTCACAGAAGAAAAAATACAAATGGTCAAAAATATATGAAAGAATGTTCACATCTCTACCAATGAGAGAAATGCAAATTAAAACTACACTGAGATTTCATCACACTCATCAGAATTGCAGTTATAAAGAATACAAGTAACAATAAATGTTGGCGAGGATGTGGGGAGAAAGTTACTCTCATACATTGTTGATGGGACTGCAAATTGGTGCAACCCATCTGGAAAGCAGTACAAAATTTCTTAGAAAACTTGGAATGGAACCACCATTTGACCAGGTTATCCCATTCCTCGGTCTATATCCAAAGGACATCAAATCAGCACACTTCAGTGATGCAGCCACATTAATGTTTATAGTAGCTCAACTCACATTAGCCAAGCTATGGAAACTACTTAGGTGTCCTTCAATGGATGAATGAATAAAGAAAATGTGGTATATATACGATGGAGGATTACTCAGGCATAAAAAAAGAATGAAATGATTGCACTTGCCAGTAAATAGATGGAACTGGAAAATATGCTAAGTGAAATAAGCCAATTCCAAAAAACCAAAGGACAAATGGTTTCTCTGATTTGTGGATGTTAACCCAGAAAAAGGGAGGTTGGGGAGGGGGATAATAGAAGTCCATTGGACTAGCCAAAGGGAAATGAAGGGAAGGGAAGGGGGGAGGGGAAATAGAACAGACAGCTAGGATATAACTTTCCTAGCCCTGTATTTGTATACATAACCAGGGTAACTCCACATCATGTATGACCACAAGAGTAGGAACCTAAATAGAATAGGTTTTACTTTATCTATATATATTTTGCCAAAATACATTCTACTGTCATATATAACTAAAAATAAAAAATAAAAATATTAAAAAATAAATTGCTGAAGCTCAACATAACTTGTAATCAAAGACATATGAATCAAATAATGTGGTGATATTATTAGCATCAAATTTGCTCTGTTAGGAAATTATTAGAAAAAACATGGAAAAAAGGTATTTTCATATTTTGCTGGTAGGAGTATAGTTGAAAAACACCTTTTGGAAAAAATGCCTTTTGTAAGAAGCTTTTAGGAATATTCTTAAAAAGTACATCATTAGACCTAGCAATTTTTTTTAGATTAAGCAATTTAACTTCTGGAAATTTATTCTTAAAATAAGTTAGGCACAGAGGAACAAATACTACATGATCTAATTCATACATGGAATCTGAAAATGTTGACCTCATAGAAGGAGGGAGTAGAATAGTGTTTACCAGAGCCAGGCTGGTATGGAAAAATGGGATGGAGAGGTTTTGGTTAACAGGCACCAAATTATAGGAAGGAACAAGTTCTGATGTTCTATTGCATAGAGGAATGATTATAGTTTAATAACATACTGCAAATTTCAATATAGCTAGAAGAGAGGATTTTGTATGTTCTCATCACGAAGAAATGGTAAATGTTGGAGGTGATAGATATGCTAATACCTTGAGTTGATCATTACACAATGTGTACACAGATTGAAACATCACAACGTACCCTATAAATGTGTCAAAAATTTAATAAAATGAAAAATATAATTGTTTCAAAAATGCACATTTATCCTAACAGTGTTTATCATAGTAAAAATCTGACATAATAAAATGCCAAAGAATTGACATACTAAATCTTTCACATTGAAGGGATATCATGAAGACACTGAGAAAAATTCTAATGACATTTATTTATTGATATGAAAGATGAAAATGGCACAGCATTTAAAACATAGTTCAAGGTAATATGTACAATATGATCTAACATCAAACCTTATGCACCCAAATGTGAAGGGTGGTTACTTGTGGGTGGTGGAAATATGGATGGCTTTTTTTTTTTTTTGGCACCGGGGATTGAACTCAGGGGCACTCGACCACTGGGCCACATCCCCAGCCCTTTTTTGTATTTTTATTAGAGACAGGGTCTCACTGTGTTGCTAAGTGCCTCGCCATTGCTGAGGCTGGCTTTGAACTCGCGATCCTCCTGCCTCAGCCTCCCAAATTGTGGGATTACAGGCGTGTGCCACTGCGCCCGGCATGGATGGCTTTTATTTTCTGCTTAATATACATGTAATACTTATAAAAATAGATTGTTAAAAGGAAGGATGAAGTTTTTTAAATTGCTTATTCAGTGTTATTGGTAAATTGTGCTGTTGGTAAATTAGTTTTCAGTGAATTGATTTTCAGGAAACTAGACTCACTGCTTTAAAAGTGAGAATAAATTTGAATTTATTATTGATGTGGGTGATTCAGTTGCTGGGAAAATGTTAACATTTATTAAAATAAGGAATACAGGAGGAGTGAGCCTCTGAGGAAAGATGGGGATGTCAATTTTTTATGTGTTGAATTTTAGGTGTCTGGTGTTCAGATATAGATAGAAACAGATTTGGAAGTCATCAGCAAAGGATATTCAAGCCATGGGAGTGCACAATATATTTCAGAGACCATAAATAGACTGCCAGGAGAAGGCTGAATATCAGTGTTTAGCTCTTGAAGGAGACTGAGAAGTGGCCAGAAGTTCCAGAAAAGTGATGTGCCTTGAAATGAAATGAGATTTAGTGTTCCAATATGGAGTTAGCTGCCAGCTGTGTCAAGTAAAATAGAACTGAGGAGTATTCATGAGCTAACAACGCCTAATTTGATTAATTCAAGAATTTTGTAGCACATATAATGCTTGGTTTTATTTTGCTTTTTATGGAATAGGATTTCCAGGCACAGATAAATCAGTGGCTCCTCCAAACAGTCTTACCGGAGCCACTCAGCCTGGGGTCCATTTAGGAACACATACTGTCTCTTGAGTTGAGATAGTAATTAGAATAAAGTTCCTGAGATAAAGATTCATAAAATATTGGAATGCATCATTAAGAGAGTGTGTGGTTTTCCTTTCCAGAAGTTTTTAGAAATTTAGATAGTCTCCTCGATCTGTGATTAGGATTAAAGAGGAATTTTTAGTCAATAAGAGAACTTTGCCACATCACTTTCTTTACCTTCCTTAATTTATTTGCACAAATAAAACATTTAATTTTATAATTAGCCAATTAAGATGTCTCTTAAAATAATATTCCTGTTTCTACTCATCAAATCACATCTCTCCCCTCTAGTAATTACACTTCAAAGATTTTTTTTTTAGGTTTTTCCTGATTAACACCATGGGTATGACACTTTCTAGTGCAGTCTTCATGTCTTGTTTACCCTTTACAGTTCTTGTAAATGATATATTTCACAGCACTTTTGTATTAATTGGCACAACTCTGCTTTACTAATTAACACTTTTCCTGAATTTAAGTCCTTTAAGAAAAAGGTCTTCAGTTTTGAAGAGTTCAAGTTGCTTGGCAACTCTCTAGCTAAAGCCTGTACAGCAATTTCTGCAACATTTTTACTCCTTTGCCAGCACCTATAAGAAAGAGGAGTTTCTCTTCTACAAACACCTTGACCTTGACCAGCAGAAATCCCTCTGGCATCATTGTCTTCAGTATAAATATTGTCTTCAGTATCACATAAAAAGGCTCTCAGTTCTACTAAACCTAATCATATTTAGCTTATATAACTTGTTTCTTCTTTTTTATTAATTTTTTATTATTCTAATTTGTTATACATGTTTGTAGAGTACATTTCATTTCATATTACATATAAAGAGCACAAGTTTTCAAGTTGCTGGTTTAATATAAAGTATTTTAACAACAATTGTATCTTTATACATGTATTTAGGGTAATCATGTATAACTCAGTCTGCCATTATTCCTATCCTCTTGTCCTCTCCCCTCCCTCCCCCCTATTTATTCTATTTAAAGCTCTTTCATTCCTCTCATTTCCTCTCTCTTGCCTTTATAAGTTAGTATCTTCATATCAAAGAGATCATTTGACCTTTGGTTTTTTGGGATTGGCTAACTTCGCTTAGCATTATTTTCTCCATCTATTTATCTGCAAATGCCATATTTTTATTCTCTATTAGTGCTGAGTAGTGTTTCATTGTGGATATATACCAAAGTTTCCCTATCCATTCATCTGCTGATGGGCATCAGGTTGGTTCCACAGTCTAGCTATTGTGAATTGTGCTGCTGTAAACATTGATGTGGCTGTGTCCTTGTAGTATGCTGTTTTTAAGTCCTTTGGGAATAGGACAAGGAGTGGGATAGCTGGGTCAAATGGTGGTTCCATTCCCAGTTTTCCTAGGAATCTCCATACTGCTTTCCAGATTGGCTTCACCAATTTGCAGTTCCACCAACAATGTAAGAGTGTGCCTTTTCCCCCACATCCTCACCAGCATTTATTGTTGTTTGTTTGTTTGATAGCTGCCATTCTGACTGGAGTAAGATGAAATCTTAGAGTTGTTTTGATTTGCATCTCTCTAATCGCTAGAGATGTTGAACATTTTTTCATGTATTTGTTGATTGTTTGTATATCATCTTCTGAGAAGTGTCTGTTTAGTTCCTTGGCCCATTTATTGATTGGGTTATTTGTTTTTTTGGTGTTAAGGCTTTTAAGAGCTTTATAAATCCTTGAGGTTACTGTTCTATCTGATGTGCTTGTGGTAAAGATTTGCTCCCATTCTGTAGGTCCTCTATTCACCTCACTGATTGTTTCTTTTCCTGAGAACAAGCTTTTTAGTTTGAATCCATCCCACTCATTGATTCTTTTTTTAAAAAATTTTTAAATTTTATTTTTATAATTTTTAATATGTACAATTCATAGTGCATGTATATAGCATCTTTTTACATACAACTGTTTGTATACAAAGTATATTCGTACAATTCAGGTCTTCAATCATGCATTTAGGAAAATGATACCCGTCTCATTCAACCACCTTTTATTTTTTTTCTTTTCTCCCCCTCCCTCCCCCTTGTTCCCTCCCTTACCCTCCCTTCCTGTTGATCATTCTAGTGTTCCTCTAATCCTCCTATGTACCCCATCCAACAATACTATGAACTAGCCTCGTTATATCAGAGAAAACATTTGGTACTTGGATTTTTGAGACTGACTAACTTCACTTAGCATTATGTCTTCCAACTTCATCCATTTACCTGCAAATGCCATTATTTTATTTTCTTTTATTGCTGAGTAAAATTCCATTGTGCGTATATACCACATTTTCTTAATCCACTCATTTACTGAGGGACATCTAGGTTGGTTCCACAACCTAGCTATTGTGAAGTGTGCAGCTACAAACATTGAGATAGCTGTGTCACTGTAATATGCTGTTTTTAAGTCTTTTGGGAATAGACCCAGGAGTGGGATGGCTGGGTCATAGGTGGTTCCATTCCCAGTTTTCCAAGAAATCTCCATACTGCTTTCCATAATGGTTGCACCATTTTGCAGTCCCACTAGCAATGTATGAGTGTGCCTTTTCCCGCACATCCTCTTCAACATTTATTGTTGCTTGTGTTCTTGATAGCTGCCATTCTGACTGGAGTGAAATGAAATCTTAGAGTAGTTTTGATTTGCATTTCTCTAATTGCCAGTGATGTTGAACATATTTTCATGTATTTGTTGATTAATCGTGTATCTTCTTCTGAGAGGCGTCTTCTCAATTCCTTAGCCCATTTATTGATTGGGTTATTTGTTTTTTTGGTGTAAAGTTTTTTGAGTTCTTTATATATTCTAGAAATTAGTGCTCTATCTGATGTGCATGTATTAAATATTTGTTCCCAATTAGTTGGCTCTCTATTCACCTCACTGATTGTTTCTTTTGCTGAGAAGAAGCTTTTTAGTTTAAATCTATCCCATTCATTAATTCTTGGTAGTAATTCTTGCGCTACAGGATTCTTATTAAGGAACTTGGGGCCTAATCTGACATGTTGGAAATTGGAGCTTACTTTTTCTTCTATTAGGCGTATTGTCTCTGGTCTAATTCCTAGGTCCTTGATCCACTTTGAATTGAGTTTTGTGCATGGTGAGAGATAAGGGTTTAATTTCAATTAGTTGCATATGGATTTCCAGTTTTCCCAGCACCAATTGTTGAAGAGGCTATCCTTTCTCCACTGTAAATTTTTGGTGCCTTTGTCTAATATAAGATAGCTGAAATTATATGTATTAGTCTCTGTGTCCTCAATTCTGTACCATTGGTCCACCAGTCTGTTTTGGTGCCAATACCATGCTGTTTTTGTTACTGTTGCTCTATAGTATAATTTAAAGTCCGGTGTGGTGATGCCCCCTGTTTCACTTTTCTTGCTCAGGATTGCTTTGGCTATTCTGGGTCTCTTATTTTTCCAGATGAATGTTATGACTGCTATTTCTATTCCTTTGAAGAATGACATTGGGATTTTGATTGGAATTGCATTAAATCTGTATAATGCTTTTGGTAGTATGGACATTTTGACAATATTAATTCTATCTATCCAAGAGCAAGGAAGGTCTTTCCATCTTCTGAGTTCTTCTATAATTTCTTTCTTTAGTGTTCTATAATTTTCGTTATAGAGGTCTTTCACCTCTTTCGTTAGGTTGATTCCCAGGTATTTTATTTTATTTTTTTTTTGATTCTATTGTAAATGGGGTAATTTTCATCATTTCCCTTTCAGAGTCTTTGTTGCTGATGTACAAAAATGCCTTTGACTTATGTGCATTGATTTTGTATCCTGCAACTTTGCCAAATTCATTTACTAGTTGTAAAAGTTTTCTGGTAGAGTTTTTTGGGTCTTCTAGGTAGATTATCATGTCATCAGCAAATAGTGCTAATTTGAACTCTTCTTTTCCTATTTGGATCCCTTTAATTTCTTTTGTCTGTCTAATTGCTCTGGCCAGAGTTTCCAGTACTGTGTTAAATAGCAGTGGTGAAAGGGGGCATCCCTGTCTTGTTCCAGTTTTTAGAGGGAATGCTTTCAATTTTTCTCCATTTAAGATAATGTTAGCTTGGGGCCTTGCATAAATAGCTTTTATAATGTTGAGATATGTTCCTGATATTCCTAGTTTTTCCAGTGTTTTGAACATAAAGGGGTGCTGTATTTTGTTAAATGCTTTTTCTGCATCTATTGAGATGATCATATGATTTTTATCTTTAAGTCTATTGATGTGATGTATTGTGTTTATTGATTTCCGAATGTTGAACCAGCCTTGCATCCCTGGGATAAACCCCACTTGATCGTGGTGCACTATCTCTTTGATATGTTTTTGTATCCTATTTGCCAGGATTTTGTTGAGGATTTTTGCATCTATGTTCATTAAAGATATGGGCCTGAAGTTTCTGGAATCACCTCTCTGCGGTTGGTGGGTTGGGAGAGTCTCGTAACATATATTTTTATTTTATCATTGATTTCTAATTTCATTCCATTATGATCTGATAGGTGCAGGGTAGTATCTCTATTCTTTAATATTTGCTAAAAGTTGTTTTGTGGCATAAGATATGGTCTATTTTAGAGAAGGATCCTTGTGCAGCTGAGAAGAAAGTACATTCCCTCATTGATAGATGAAATATTCTATATATTTCCACTAAGTCCAAATTATTGATTGTATTATTTAGTTCCATAGTTTCTTTGTTTAGTTTTGTTTGAAAGATCTATCCAGTAGTGAGAGAGGTGTGTTAATGTCACCCAGAATTATTGTGTTGTGGTCTTTTTGATTCTTGAAATTTAGAAGGGTTTGTTTGATGTTCATAGATGCTCCATTGTTTGGGCCATAAATATTTACAATTGCTATGTCTTGCTGATGTATATTTCCCTTAAGCAATACGATATGTCCTACTTTATCCCTTCTGATTATGAGGATGGAAACCCTGGTTATTTATATGGTTAATGTGAGTGATATTTTTTCCATCCTTTCATTTGTATCTTAAGTTTGTCCTTTTCATGTTATCCCATATTTCTTGAAAGTTCTGTTCATGGTTTTTTAACATGTTTTCTTTATAGTCAACTTTATTTTCAAGACTATATACTTTGTCTTTGAGGCATGAAAATCTATATTCCAAATGGTCTAGTTCATTGGTGATGCTTTTCATTAAATTTTTAATTTGTTTTTTTTTTTTTTTGGTTCCTTCATTTTAAGTATTCCTGATTGATTCTCCTTCAAGTTCTTTATCTCCTTATTGAAATCATCTTTCACTTTTTTGCATTTTCTTTCTGATTTTATTTCTTACATCATTTACCTCATAGATCAGTTTAACCGTCAACTTTCCAAATTCCATCTCTGATATTTCCTCTGCTGTGGTGTCAATGGAGTCTGTTGTTGAGGTAGTCTGTGTTGTTTGAAATGGATTATTCCATTGCTTTTTTCATATTGTTCATGTGTCTACCCTATCTGGATGGATCTGAACCTGCAAAATTTCTACCATACAAATTTATAGTGTCACTAGTACCTCAAAGATTGGGGGGAGCCCATTGATAGCAACAACCTATGCAAACAATATATAATAGTAGATTAGGCACTTAGTTCCTATTTTGACATCTACAGTGTTAATTGGTAAAACAACTAGAAATAGTAGAATCAGCAATTTCCATCAGCAACAACAGTAAATAATCATAAATTATATCTGGTATAAAATAAAAAGTAGGTGTTATCTGTTACTTCTGTCACATTATTTATTGCTATAGCATTGGTGGGTGCAGAAGACACTATATAAATCAATTAGTGTTAGGAGGTGTTAAGGATTGAATTGAGTAACAGGAAAAGAAGAAGAGTTAGGATGGTAGAAAAGAGTTTGCCATTTCAAAGGATGAATAGGGCAGATGCTTTGGTAATGTAGGATGTGTTGTTAAACAGGAGTTGGAGAAAAAAATAGCAGTAAGAGTTTAAAGGAAGAGTGAAAGAGAGGACAGAATTTGGCTGTTATAAATAGAAAAGATATATATAGAGAGAACGAGACAAGGGAAATAGAATAGTGGTAAAGACAATAAATCAAAAACAAAATCAAAATATGTTAATAAAAAACCCTAACCCTAAAAAGCAGAGCATTGAAGTATAATAACCTTCATATGAAGACTAGAAATGAGGAGAGAGAAACAAATATGTATTTGTATAGATGTCTTTGTATTAATCAGTACACATTCAAACAACAACAACAAAAAAACAAACCAATACCAAAAAATAAAAGAAATGTGAAAAATCTTGGTGAAAAGTTAAAAAGGAGTCTTTTCCACTATGGTGGACAAAATAGTCAGTAAGCATATGTATTTTCTGTCTGTGCCCAACTCATTACTGGTTTTCTTTTCATTTCTTCTTGAGGTATGAACTGAGCATGGGAGTAGGGGCCATGGGCTCTCAAGTTCTTCCATTTTATTGTGCTGCTCAGTGAATTGCTGCTTGGGGTTTAAGACTTTTCCACTTCCTTTCTTGGGAGATTGGTGTGGGTGAGGGGAAGAGCTGTCCATTCTACTTCTAGGGTGTTTTTGCTCCTGGGCTCTGTGAGAGGAGTTCTAAGTTCCTGGTTGCAGGGACTTAGGTTTAGTGAGATTTCAGTTGCTTTATTGCAAGGTGAATTGCTGACAGTGTTGAATCAATGCACCTCTAGAGACTGATAGATGCCAATCTATGTTGGGAAACTACACCAGGAGTATCCCCATGGATGTTGGCCTCTTATGGTCAATCACTGAGCTGCTGAAGTAGCAGGCTGGGAGGTGAAGTGGCTTGGCTGGGCCTGGAGATGAAGCGCTGGTCCTGGCCGGCTAAGTGGTAGGCTGTTGTGGGGGATGGTTAGAGAGTTGGGGTAGTGGGGACTGGGGGACTAGGACTGGCAGGCCAGGCAAGCTAATAGCCAACCTTTCCAACTTCCTAACTTACTGTAGCTGGCCTTGTGAACTCCTGCGAGCCAAATGGACTCACAGGGTTGGAGAGAGCCGGGTTCTCCCCAGCCTTTCCAACTTGTGTTCCCCCAGGTGAAATATTCTCAGTTTCTGATTTTCCCCAGGTTTGTTAGGATCAATTAAGTCTTTGCTAGGATCGTATAGGTTTATGTGGACCTAGCCATGAACTCATGGATCTGGGTTTCCAGTTCCCATCGGTGCCACTGTGCTGTAGTGCCAAGATGGCTCCTGGTTCAGCTCTCCATGGATGATTGATAAACTTAGAGCAACTTCTTTTAGGCCCATTTAATGAGTCAAACAGCCTCTGGTTCAGCTAGGGCAGACTGCCCCTCTACAGTCTCAGGATTTTTGGCTTAAGCCTTGGGGAGAAGCAGTATTCCTGTTGCTTGAGTTCTGGGTAGCCAAGCTAGGAGAAATGCTGCCTCACTCTAATCCACCATCTTGCCTCTCTAGGAAAGGACATTCTTAATTAGGTTGAGTGACTTACTCAGGTTTGCCTAGGAAATGAGAAATACAGCTGGAGTTTAATACCAGGTTTGTTTGCCTTAAATTCTTGTCCTCAGTTGCTAAATTTGCCTTTTATTCTTATTTTTGGGATATTTCCTTCCCTTGTCACCTATGTGTTGGCATTTTTTAAAAAATGCATTCTTGCCATAGGTTGTTCTATTATTTTATCTTAAATACTCCTTGAAGCAATTTCTCCACTTTTCTGTGTCTACTGTTGTTCCAATGATTCCTCAGCATATGAGCTGTTTCACCCAAGCTCTGCTCTTCAGTTTTCTAATTTCTTATCTTTGTTATTTGGAGGTCTTGTTACCATTTCATAATTTTGTCTAAAATCTAACTCTTCATCTTTCCCCCTCATTAAATCACCAATTCTTCCATCCTTGTCTTGTTTCCCTGGACTTGAGAACTTAATCAAAGTTGATCTTCTCTGTTGTACTTTCATGAACCACAGAGATTCTAAATCCTGCTTTTCATCTCATCATCATGTCATAACATGAGTCTCTGTTCACCTTGTTCTGTTTCTCCTTCTTGTGTAAAGACTTTGAACTGATATCCTTTCTTTCAGTCTTTTCCTTTTATAGCCCTTTGCGAAACTACTTTTATCCAAGGATATTAGTTATCATTACTCTTATAAATAATGAACACATTTTATTTATTTAATAAAATTTTTAAAATGAATTTTTGAAAGTTTAATAAAAACCTCAAAATACATAATTGCTAAATAATAATATTAATAACAATAACAAATGGCTTTTGTGTCTTTGTGCCAGAAGGTGCATCATTTATTCATTAAAACAATCCTTTGAGTTGTGGTCATTTTCCTTGTTTTAACATAAAAATCAGAAACTCATAGGCCAAACAATTTATCAAGATCACAGTTAGTAAATAGTAGAACCAGATATGTGCTGAAGTCTGCCAGAGTCTAAAGTTCATACTCTGGATACATTTCAGGGTGAAAGGGGAGCTACTAATAACAAAATGGAATACTAGATTTAAGCTGGGATTGTTCTAGAAAAACAGGGGTGCATAGTAGCCAAATGAGGGGATAGGTCTGGCATTGCGAACTCACTGTAGGGGATTGATCCATGATGCAGGCACAACTCCCCCTCTAGCTCTGCCTAAGATCCCACATAGCACCTGGGATGGGTGTTACTCACTAAGATGTCAATCAATCTGCTGACCACGAGACATAACTAAGCCAGACTCCACCCTTGAAACCTTATCCTGCTCTGATGTCCCTGCTATAAAATAAAGGAAACACCGGCACATGCTCTCTTTTCTAGCACTGTCTTTCCAGAGGGGAAGCTACCTTTAAGGTCAAAGAACTGTCCTGCCTCCCATTTGAAAATTATGTCTGTGTTACATGATTTTTTGCCAACTTCTTCGCTTAATGTTGCAGCCAGCCTGTTTAAACTCAGTCTGGCTTGTCTGTGTGGGTCGCAGTTGAAACAGGGACATAGACTAAATTTATGAATTCTATGCTCCCTCTCCATTGATCACACTCAATTAAATAAGGGGAGCCATTGAGAGAACATTTACTTTTTGGGAAAAAGTTGTGTTCAAGTTCTTGAGTTCAACAAAAGTTGTACTCAAATTCTAGGATGACTGTAGGATAGCCTTTTGGAAATATCTAATAAAAACACAGGGAGGGAGCTCAACAGAAAATTGAGAACTTATGATGCAAACTTGGAGCCATTTATATAGAGGTATTTTTGACTCCATGAGACAAATAAGCTCAGGTTTTAGGAATCAGAAAAAGTTTAGAAGGTTAGAAACTGAACCCTGGTAAATGGGAACTACAAGGGACAGAAAAGTCAATATGGGAGATACTTCTATTAGACCTAAAGTTTCTTTCTGGCATGAACCATGATGATTTTTTGTATCTCTGAACCTGGCACATTACATTGCAAAATATACTCATTAAGATCAATTTAATGTTCATTTTAATGCAAACCCATATGACTTCTGATGGATTGATTTAATTCTACTTATTTCCGCAGGAGCTAATTGAAGCTGAGTCCTATTTGCTATCTTCTCATCTTTCTGGTCAGGTTTGCTTTTTCTTTTTCTTTTCTTTTTTGTTATTTATTTATTTATTTATTCATAACGCGCAAGTATATCATCTTTTTACACACAACTGCTTGTATACAAAGTATATAAGTACCACTCAGATCTTTAATCATGCATTTAGGATAGTGATATCCATCTCATTCAACCACCATTTCCCCCCCCTTCTCCCCGCCTGCTCCCTCCCTTGCCCTCCCTTTCCTTTGACCATTCTAGTGTTCCTCTAATCATATGTACCCCCATCCAATCACACTGTGAACTAACCTCCTTATATCAGCGAAAACATTTGGTATTTGGATTTTTGAGATTGACTAATTTCACTTAGCATTATATTCTCCAACTTCATCCATTTACCTGCAAATGCCATTATTTTATTCTCTCTTATTGCTGAGTAAAATTCCATTTTGTATGTATACCACATTTTCTTTATCCACTCATCTACTGAGGGACATCTAGGTTGGTTCCACAAACTAGCTATTATGAATTGTGCTGCTATAAACATTGAAGTGGCTGTGTCACTGTAATATGCTGTTTTTAAGTCTTTTGGGAACAGATCCAGGAGTGGGATGGCTGGGTCATAGGGTGGTTCCATTCCCATTTTCCCAAGAAATCTCCATACTGCTTTCCATAGTGGTTGCACCATTTTGCAGTCCCACCAGCAATATATGAGTGTGCCTTTTTCCCCACATCCTCTCCAAAATTTATTGTTGTTTGTGTTCTTGATAGCTGCCATTCTGACTGGAGTGAAATGAAATCTTAGAGTAGTTTTTATTTGCATTTCTCTAATTGCCAGAGAGGTTGAGCATTTTTTCATGTATTTGTTGATTGACTGTCTATCTTCTTCTGAGAAGTGTCTTTTCAGTTCTTTAGCCCATTTATTGATTGGGTTATTTTCTTTTTTGGTGTTAAGTTTTTTGAGTTCTTTATATATTCTAGAAATTAGTGCTCTATCTGATGTGCATGTATTAAATATTTGTTCCCAATTAGTTGGCTCTCGATTCACTTCACTGATTGTTTCTTTTGCTGAGAAGAAGCTTTTTAGCTTAAATCTATCCCATTCATTAATTCTTGGTAATAGTTCTTGCACTACAGGATTCTTATTAAGGAACTTGGGGCCTAATCTGACATGTTGGAAATTGGAGCATACTTTTTCTATTAGGCGTATTGTCTCAGATCTAATTCCTAGGTCCTTGATCCACTTTGAATTGAGTTTTGTGCATGGTGAGAGATAAGGGTTTAATTTCAATTTGTTGCATATGGATTTCCAGTTTTCCCAGCACCATTTGTTGAAGAGACTATCCTTTCTCCACTGTACATTTTTTGCACCTTTGTCTAATATAAGATAACTGAAATTATATGTATTAGTCTCTGTGTCCTCAATTCTGTACCATTGGTCCACCAGTCTGTTTTGGTGCCAATACCATGCTGTTTTTGTTACTATTGCTCTATAGTATAATTTAAAGTCCGGTATGGTGATGCCCCCTGTTTCACTTTTCTTGCTCAGGATTGCTTTGGCTATTCTGGGTCTCTTATTTTTCCAGATGAATTTCATGATTGCTTTTTCTATTTCTTTGAAAAATGACATTGGGATTTTGATTGGAATTGCATTAAATCTGTATAATGCTTTTGGTAGTATGGACATTTTGACAATATTAACTCTACCTATCCAAGAGCAAGGTAGGTCTTTCCATCTTCTGAGTTCTTCTATGATTTCTTTCTTTAGCGTCCTATAATTTTCTTTATAGAGGTCTTTCATGTCTTTTGTTAAGTTGATTCCCAGGTATTTTATTTTTTTGATGCTATTGTAAATGGGGTCGTTTTCATCATTTCCCTTTCAGAGCCTTTGTCACTGATGTATAAATATGCCTTTGACTTATGGGTATTGATTTTGTATCCTGCTACTTTGCTGAATTCATTTACTAGTTGTAAAAGTTTTCTGGTAGAGTTTTTTTGGGTCTTCTAGGTATATTATCATGTCATCAGCAAATAGTGCTAATTTGAGCTCTTCTTTTCCTATCTGGATCCCTTTAATTTCTTTCGTCGGTCTAATTGCTCTGGCCAGAGTTTCCAGTACTATGTTAAATAGCAGTGGTGAAAGGGGGCATCCCTGTCTTGTTCCAGTTTTTAGAGGAAATGCTTTCAATTTTTCTCCATTTAAGATAATGTTAGCTCTGGGTCTTGCATAAATAGCTTTTATAATGTTGAGATATGTTCCTGATATTCCTAGTTTTTCTAGTGTTTTGAGCATAAAGGGGTGCTGTATTTTGTCAAATGCTTTTTCTGCATCTATTGAGACAATCATATGATTTTTATCTTTAAGTCTATTGATGTGATGTATTATGTTTATTGATTTCCGAATATTGAACCAGCCTTGCATCCCTGGAATAAACCCCACTTGATCGTGGTGCACTATCTTTTTGATATGTTTTTGTATCCGATTTGCCAGAATTTTGTTGAGGATTTTTGCATCTATGTTCATTAAAAGACATTGGCCTGAAGTTTTCTTTTTTGGATGCGTCTTTGCCTGGCTTTGGAATTAATGTAATATTGGCCTCATAGAAAGAGTCTGGAAGAGCTCCCTCTTTTTCTATTTCTTGAAATAGTTTGAAGAGCATTGGTATTAATTCTTCTTTGAAAGTCTTGTAGAACTCAGCTGTAAACCCATCAGGTCCTGGACTTTTCCTTGTTGGTAGCTTTTTGATGACATCTTCTATTTCTTCACTTGTAATTTATCTGTTTAAGTTGTGTATAGCCTCCAGATCCAGTTTAAGCAAATCATATGACTCTAGAAATCTGTCTATGCTTTCAGTATTTTCTATTTTATTAGAGTACAAGTTTTCAAAGTAATTTCAAATTATATTCTGTATATCTGAGGTGTTTGTTGTGATATTCCCTTTTTCATCACGAATGTTAGTAATTTGAGTTTTTTCTCTTCTTCTTTTCGTTAGCATCGCTAAGGGTCTGTCAATTTTGTTTATTTTTTCAAAGAACGAACTTTTAGTTTTGTCAATTCTTTGAATTGTTTCCTTAGTCTCAATTTCATTAATTTCTGCTCTAATTTTAATTATTTCCTGTCTTCTGCTGCTCTTGGTGTTGATCTGTTCTTCTTTTTCTAGTGATTTGAGGTGTGATGTTAAGTCATTTATTTGTTGGTTTTTTTTTTTCCTTTTAAGGAATGAACTCAGTGCAATGAATTTTCCTCTTACTACTGCCTTCATAGTGTCCCAGAGATTTCTATACGATGTATCTGTGTTCTCATTTACCTCTAGGAATTTTTTAATCTCCTCTTGATGTCTTCTTCAACCCCTTGTTCATTCAGTAGCATGTTGTTTAGCTTCCAGTTGATGGAGTAGTTTTTCTTATTCCTTGTTTTGTCGTTGATTTCCAATTTCATTCCTTTATGGTCCGATAGCATGCAGGGTAGTATCTCTATTTTTTTATATTTGCTGAGAGTTGCCTTGTGACATAATATATGGTCTATTTTGGAGAAGGAGCCATGTGCTACTGAGAAAAAAGTGTATTCTTTTACTGTGGGATGAAATATTCTATATATGTCCATTAAGTCTAAGTTATTAATTGTTTTAAGGAGGCCTATGATTTCTTTGTTTAGCTTTTGTTTGGATGATCTATCTATTGGTGAGAGAGGTGTGTTGAAATCTCCTAGAATAACTGTATTGTGGTCAATTTTATTCTTGAATTTGAGAAGGTTTTGTTTGATGAATGTAGGTGCTCCATTATTTGGGGCATATAGATTTATGATTGTTATATCCTGTTGATGAATGGTTCCCTTAAGTAGTAAGAAATATCCATCTTTGTCCCTTTTGATTAGTTTTGGCTTGAAGTCTACCTTATTTGAAATGAGAATGGAAACCCCTGCTTGCTTCCTCAGGCCATGTGAGTGATAAGCCTTTCACCTTCAGTCTATTTATGTCTTTTTCTATGAGGTGTGTTTCTTGTAGACAGCAAATTGTTGGGTCATTTCTTTTAATCCATTCAGATAATCTGTGTCTTTTGAATGGTGAGTTTAGGCCGTTAACATTCAGGGTTATTATTGAAATGTGATTTTTATTCCCATCCATTTTTATTTGTATTATGATCTTTAGCTTGATTTGGTTTCTCTTCTAGTTGGTATTTCCCTTAGTTTAATATCTCCCTTTGTTGATTTTCATTGTTATTTTTTCTCTTCTTCTTCCTGAAAAATTTTGCCCAGGATGTTTAGAAGTGCTGGCTTTCGAGCTGCAAAATCTTTTAACTTTTGCTTGTCGTGGAAGGTTTTTATTTCATCTTCGAATCTAAAGCTCAATTTTTCTGGATATAAGATTCTTGGTTGACATCCCTTTTCTTTCAGAACTTGAAATATGCTATTCCAGGATCTTCTTGCTTTTACGGTCTGGGTAGAAAAGTCTGAACATAGTCTGATTGGTTTCCCCCTATATGTAATCTGCTTCCTTTCTATTGTGGCTTTTAATATTCTCTCCTTGCTCAATATATTAGGCATTTTCATTATAATGTGTCTTGGTGTGGATCTGTTGTGATTTTGTATGTTTGGTGTTCAGTAAGCCTCTTGAACTTGGTTTTCCCATTCATTCCTCAAGTTTGGAAAATTTTCTGTAATTATTTTATTAAATAAATTATTCATTCCTTTGGCTTAAAACTCTGCCCCCTCCTCTACCCCAATCACTCTTATGTTTGGTCTTTTTATGTTGTCCCATAATTCTTGGATGTTCTGTTCTTGGTTTCTTGCCATTTTGCTGTGTAATCTAGATTTTTCTCTAGGGTATATATTTTGTCCTCATTGTCTGAGGTTCTTTCTTCCAAGTGATCTACTCTGTTGGTGATACTTTCGATTGAGCTTTTATTTTGGTTTATTGCTTCTTTCATTTCCGGAATTTCTGTTTGGTTTCTCTTTAGAGCCTCTATCTCCTTATTGAAGTAATCTTTTACTTCCTGTATTTGTTTATGGAGTTCTTTTCAAAATGATCTTTCGCCATCTGTACTTGCTCCCTCATCTCATTTTTGAGTTCATTCTTAAGTTCCGCAAGCATTTGGCAAATGTAATTTCTAAATTCCACCTCTGTCATTTCACCAACTGTGCATGCCATGGAATCTACTGAGGAGGTATATTGATTTGTTTGTGTCACTTTCCTTCCTTGTTTCTTCATCTTGCTTGTACGTCTATTCTTCTTGCACTATGGGACCTTGACTATTTTGCTTTTACCTTAGAACCTTACGTTGCTCCTGTAGTACAATGCTATCAGATCCCCTTATATTTCCTTTACACTTTAAAATCAGACACTTTCTATTCAGAGAATCCCAGTTTGATCAAAATGTACAGATTTAGTTAACCTAGATATTGTTTCCCATTTTAGTCTGTAAGCTTCTAATGGGGCTTTATAGATTCAAGTAATGGACACAGAGGTGATATGTTTAGTAAGAGGGAAGTGAGTGAACTGACTTGTTCTTTCTTAGAAAGTATGAAAAGAGAGTTCTATGGAAGTGGTTTAGTATCAGCAGATGAGAGAGGAAATAATGAATGATTAGGTGGAAAGACGAATTTATATATAAACCTAATTTATGCAGCGGTTGAGAGAAGAAATAAAGAAAGATGGAGAAAAAGAAAAAGAAGAAAAAGAAAAAAAGTGACCAAGGAGTAGAAATTAGCATGAGAGGGAGTGAGTCTAGAAAATAGTGAATACACTACATATAACACCACTTTGCTATATATTTCAATTGTACTTGTTCAAAAAATCCCAATTTCTGCGTATAACTTGTTTTTGCCTTTGTTGTGTATGCAATGGCAGGGTGTAAATAGGGAGGATGAAGGAAGGAGAAAAAATACTAAAATGAGAAGGAAGAAAAGAAAGAATGCAAAGAGGAGCAGAAGCAAACAAACACACTGTCAATCAAAATGAAACAGAACAACAACAACAACAACAACAAACAACAAAAACAACCCAGAAAGTAACAAACAACCCCCCCAAGAAACAAAAAAACAAACAAATGAACAAAAACGTTGAAACCAGGAATAAGTCTCAAGCCAAATGGACCCTTGGAAGCCCTTCTTATTTCCCTTCCAGATTAAGTCAATTGACCCGGAACTTATCCAGTCAGCAATCCTGTTAGTGGAGTCAAGTCTGCACCTTTGGCCCTTTGCAGAATGGCACAGTGGAAGAGTGTAGGGGGCTTATCCTCAGGATGGGCCCTGCATTCAGCAGCAGGGAGCTGCCACTCTGGGCCCCACAGGCTAGGCAAACTGGTGGCTGGATCTCTCCTTCCCGCCGGCGGGCAGATGCCTACCTCTTGCTCTGGTCACCGCTGGGCGGGTCTCGGGGAGTTTAGGAGGTGTTTCCCCAGGTCTGCCTGCGTGCAGCAGCAGGGAGCTGCCACTCTGGGCCTGGAGGCCAGGCAAACTGGCGGCTGGATCTCTCCTTCTGGCGGGCTGGCGCATGCCTATCTCTTGCTCTGGTCACCGCTG
Organism: Tamias sibiricus; assembly: GCA_025594165.1. Taxonomy (NCBI): domain Eukaryota; kingdom Metazoa; phylum Chordata; class Mammalia; order Rodentia; family Sciuridae; genus Tamias; species Tamias sibiricus. The sequence continues at coordinate 118,756,158 of CM046657.1, read as the reverse complement.
GGCGGGTCCCGGGGAGTGGAGGTATGGCTTCCCCAGGTCTGGCCCTGCATGCAGCAGCAGGGAGCTGCCACTCTGGGCCCTGCAATCCAGGCAAACTGGTGGCTGGATCCAGGTTTGCTTTTTCTTAATGAAGTTCAGAACCTAATGGTGTTTATTGATTGGTATAGGACCATACTTCCATAATTCAATATCTACCAGAAGTCTGAGACCTAATGCACATGCATGAGATATATTATGCAAAAATATTTGATTGTATGTAAATCTTAACACGCTCTGTAATGTTATATATAATGTATAGTTTAAATTAGAAATAAACAGAAGAAGGAAGCCACTTTTCATATTCTCAAGTTTTGAAAGTTGGTGGTATTATACAAAATAGAAAAAAAAATCAAAATAGTTGTTTTTTCTTTTTTCTAGCTGCTGGTACTGGAACAAGTCATTAGGTAACATAGCTTTAGAGAAACCCTGCCTAAAACACATTTGGAAATGAAGTTGCCATGGAAACTCTCTGAAATAACAGACAAACTCCCCCCAGAGCTTTCAGAGAACCTCCAACGTCTTCTTTGCTCTTGGATCTCAAGAAGAGCCTGCCTGATGGGCTTATTTTAATTTTGTTTTAATGAATTGTTTTCCTCCATTTATCTGTGCAGTGGGACTGGGAAAAGGGATTGGGATTCATTAGAGACACTGTGGGATATGGACAGTTCTAGGGGTAAATTGGCCAATGAGAACCATTGTCCCTGAGACAGAGCAGAGGTTGGTGTATGTTTCACTGGTATATGTGCATATACTAAAAAATGTGCACAGGCCTGTGTGCAGTACTTCTGCTTTTAAGATTTCATGACCTCTCAAAGAATTTATTTCATTAACCCAGAATCAAAAGCATCTGTAACCCACTGTGGCACACTGAAACTCAAATTTCCCAAGATTAATTTCATGATTATGAAATCAGTCACCCTTAAACATGCAAACCCCTCTGGCTACGGGTGCAGAAGGCAAGTTACCACACAAAACTTTTTTGGTCTCTGTCTTAATGAAATCCTTTCCGGAAAAATTTTGATGATAAGTATAATTCAGGGGAGCCAGGACTGCATGAACTACAGAGACAAAACTGGGTGCTGTCAGTAACATACATTAAATACCTTGAGCTTCAGAAGCTTAACAATATCACTTGACCTATGAGGTTTTAAGTTGGAAAGATTAAAGTTCAACTTAAGATTCTGAAATCTATTAGCTGTGTGCTCCTCACTTTAAAATGTGACCTAATTTGTGAAGTTGTGAAGTTGTGATAATAAATGAATCAAAGTTGTTTGTACATTGCTGTGGAAACTTTTGTGTCCATATGAGGGTGTTGGGTCAGACACAGTGTTTGGTGCATAGCATGTGCTAAAAAAAAAAAAAAAAAAAAAAAAAAAAAAAACTAGTAAGAATCATTTTTTCCCCCACAGTGCTTTTCTTGATTAAACTTAAAAATATGTAGCTTGAAGGAATGAACAGGTCATAAAAGACAGGTGAAGCATTATCAAGGATGTAAATGAACATTGTTTTTTCCCTTGGGGAGGATAAGTGATCTCTGGGCAAGAAGCTCTGTAAGTCATTCTGTGAGCTTTCCAATGCAGAATGAAACCCCTTATTCTTCTATTATTCAATGTGCTAAAAAAGGATGATGCTCCTTCCCTGGAAGCTGGACAGGAGCCTCGGAGTAAAGGTGCAATTAGAGAACATGTTCTTCAGCTCAACAAGACAACCAAAATAAATTTTGTTTCTGAAAGTGAAGAAGCAGAAGCAGAGGTGTCTGAGCTCCAAATTATAACCTTCTTTTCTCCAGGGCCATTTGTGTCACCATGAAAGAAATGAATGGGAGACAGCAGAGATCATCAGTGTAGCTCCAAACTGAAGAGGGTGAGTGCCTGATCTACGATGTCTTGCAGTAGAATGGTTAGTAACTGAAGTACAGGAGCCAGACAACTTGAGTCCACCCACTGCTGCATCTCAGTAGCACTGGGACTTTGTTCAAGTTGCTCAGGCATCATTTTACATCATCTGTAAAATGAGGACTGTTGGAATGCCACACAGCATTTAGAAGAGTGCGTATTTCATAGCATTCAGTTAATGTTTTTTTTTTTTTTCTTTTCTTCTCTCTCCACCTCTTTAACTTCCATGTTGAGTTCTCTTTCTTTTTCACAGTCCCTCCTAGAGGAGAATGGCTGCAGAGTACTCCTTTTTTTTTGTGACAGAGTTCATCTTACGCAGGCTTAAGGGAAAAGCTGGGACTCCAGATCCCATTCTTCTTTCTGCTTCTGGGTTTATCCATGCTCACAGTGTTGGGGAACTTGGGTTGGAAGACCGTGATAGGGCTGAATTCTTACCTGCACATCCCCATGTACTTTTTCCTATTCAACTTGTCCCTCAGAGATTTTATTTACTCTACTACTGTCATTCCCCCCAAAGCTGATCAATTTGTTTCAAAGAACATAATTTCCTTTGCAGGGTGTACAGTAAGGACTTTTTCTTCTGTTTGACTTTTCTGAGTCCTTCATCCTGTCAGCAATGGTGCATGATCACTATGTCACCATTTGTAAACCATTGTTGTTCACAGTAACATTGTCTCTGTAGGTATTCCTTTTGTGGGGTGTCTAAGGGTGAGGGTTTTAGGGGCTGTGGCTATATAAGAAATACAGTGTTTCTGACCTTATGTATAGACAACCTCATTAATCAGTACATGTGCAAAATCATTCTTCTCCTTGAGCTGTCCTGCAATAACTTTTTTTTTTTTTTTTTTTTTTTTTTTGTGGTGGTACTGGGAATTGAACTCAGGGACATTCGACCACTGGGTCACATCCCCAGCACTTTTGTGTATTTTATTTAGAGACAGGGTCTCACTGAGTTGCTAAGTGCCTTGCCATTGCTGAGGCTGACTTTGAACTCACGATCCTCCTGCCTTAGCCTCCCAAAGTGCTGGGATTACAGGTGTGTGCCACCATGCCCGGCACTTGCAATAACTTTTATATAAATTTGCTCATAGTCTTTATTATTATGACAGTTGGCACTGGGGTATCCATTGTTGCCATTTTTATGGTTTCATTTTTCTCCCGCATTCTTCACATTAGCTCCACTGAGAGTAAGCCAATGACTCAAAGCCTTTATTATTTGTAATTCCCACATAATTAGTTTTTTCTTTACTTTTTGGGTCATGTATGGTTTGGATCTTAACTCCCCCCAAAATTACGTGTTGAAGTTTTTTTCTCCAATGTAGTAGTTTTCAAAGTGGGACCTTTGGGAGTTGATTGTATCATGAGGATTCTGGCCTCATGAATGGCTTAATTCACTTAAGTATGCATAGCTTAATGTTTTTTTGGTGGGCTTTGTTTTACAAGTGAACTCTCTCTGCCTCCTAGTCTCAGTGAACTGAGCAGCTTTGATCTACCATGTGTTCCCCACCATTATCTTCTGCTTCATCATACATAGGTCTAAAACCAAGGAGCCAACCAAACATGAACTGACTGATGCCTTTGAAATTGTAAGCTAAAATAGATCTTTCTTCCTTTGAGTTGATTTTATCAGGTATTTTGTCAAAATGATGAAAAGTCGATCAACAAAAGTCAGGAGCTTTTATGTACTTCAAATCACCTTCTTTTTATACCTGGACCAGGGAAGAGTATCTTCCCTATTCTTTCTGTTGTACCCATGTTTAACCAGTTAATTTGTAACCTGAGGTTATCAAATGAAGAAAAACTTGAACAGAACAACTTCTTTTTGAAATTTTAAAGAGAAATTGTGAAAAAGAATGCAAGAATTTTTAAATTAGTGTGCTTTAATTATGATAGTTTTTCAATGATGATTTCAAGCTCTAGTGCTTTCTATTCTATATGCAGAGGGAATTTTAACTCTTTCTCTTTTATCCTTTCTCTTTCCTTTATTCTCGCCCCTAACTCTTCCTTTTTCATTTTACAAAAATAGTTTCTATAATTATAGAATATTCAGTGTTAAATGGTAGTTTAGGAACCATTTCATTCAGTTCCTTTATGTGATATAATCACACCATGGACACAAAGAAATATTTGTGTGTTGCCCAAGAATATAAAACTACCCGGTGTCAGAGCTGGGTCTGGAATCCCAGCTTGAATCCCTGTCCACTCTGTTTTCTGTTATGTCTTGTTTTCTTGCCTCAGCTCTTTCTTGGAACACTTCGTTTCACATGCTAGTTGACCTAACATATTTAAGTTATGAATATATTCACAATAATTTCATGCTATTTTTCACACGATGATTTTAATATATAACACTTTGCAAGAGTGTAGGAGGTGAAATATTTTGTTGAGTTAGGCTTGGCTTGGCAAAATGACAAGATCAGTGTTTGATGATTTTGTATTGCATATGTGGGAAGTATGTTAGGTTTCGTATAGAAACAAGCATGGTTCCCATTGACTTGGTGGGTGGAGCTCTATGAACACAGTCCAGTGGATTAGAACTTCTAGAGGGAGACATAAAGTTCAAAGATATGTAAAGATGCCAGGTGGAAGTGTCATATATTATTTTAAGTCTAATAGAGACTGAATTTGGAGTTTCATTTCAAAGGTGTTAGAAGTCTGATGGGGGAAGTGTGTGGTTCAAGGTGATTGGGAGCTGCACTATCTAATATAGTAATCACTAGCCGTCTATGGCTACTGAGTGCTTGAAATGTGTTCATCCATTTCTAAGATATACTGTGAGTGTGCAATATAAGGGCAAACTACACACTGGATCTTTGAAGAACCAGTATGAAAAAGTAATATAAAATATCAAATTGATAATATATTAAATAAAACATATTATTAAAATTAATTTCCGTTTAGTGTTTTATTTATTTTTTATTTATGTATGTATCTATTTTTTCTTTTTCTTTTATTCTAAGTTGTTATATATGACAGCAGAATGCTGTCATATACATTTCATATTACACTTATAGAGTGTATTTTTACATATCTCTGGTTGTATACAAAGTATATTGACACCATTTGTGTCTTCATACATGCACTTAGGGTAATTATATCCATCTCATTCTACCATCTTTTGCCCCCTCCCTTCTTTTCCCTCCCCATTGGCCTTTTTAGTGTTCCTCTGATCCTCCAATGCTCCCCATCCCAACCCTACTGTGAATCAGCCTCCTTATATCAGAGCTGTTTATTGTTTTAATGTATCTACTAGGACATTTAGAATGACATTTGTATCTTCAGTTATATTTCCATTGAATGTTCTAGAGGAAGTAATAGAACAGTAGGTAGTTTGGGGCACAAATCCCAGAAACACCAAGCAGTTGTTTATTAGGAGAAGCAAATGCTATAGAATTTTCAGGCATTGCAAATACATGATATGCTAATATGGGAAATATAGGGAAACAATGGTGATGTCTGGATGAGTTAGCAAGTCCAAAGTACTATGTAAAGGGAACTATAGCTTCATGTAAAGAATCAGAAGAATAGCCTTTTGATCTAAACCCACTATTTGTGTAAATATTTTGAAAGCTATTTTCTATTGGAGAATTAAGGGAAGTTTGGATAAATATTTAGTTTTACCTTCTGAATGATTTTGTTTAATGTTGATGAAAAGAATAAGTATGGAGAAGGAGTATTATATTGTACGTAATTGAATAGATCACTGTATTCTGAGGATCTAGAATTTTGGAGTGGGGTAGATGTGGTGGGTATGCAGTACAATGTAGGTAATGAAGTAAAACAGAAACTTTCTTCAAAATATTTCATGGTATAACTTACAGGAAAATACACAAATTTTAAAAATATAGCTCACTGAGATTTTTTCATTTGAACATACCTTGTTGATCATGTCAATATGATATGAATACATATGCATATGTATGTATATATGTAACCATAAAAAATCATATACTCTATGATGTAATTTAGAAAGTAATATATAATTATAATATTTATATTTCCTCATACTATGACTTGCTTATTCTTAGAGGTATCTTAGATAGCAGAATCTATCTAGAGATAGAGGTCTCTAGCTTCTTTATATATATATTGGATCCAAGTCCTTTATCAAATATGTGATTTTAAAAGAGTGCATGGTTTGTCTTTTCATTCTAACAGAAATTTTTAATTTTATTATAGTCCAATTTATTAGAATTTTTCTTTTATGAATTATAGCATTGTCATATCTGAGAACTGTTTGCTTAACATATCACTTAGATTTACTCACATTATTTTATTCTACAAGTTTTATAGATTTTTAAACATTTGTGTTAATAATAATAATAATAATAATAATAATAATAATATATTTTGAGTAAATTTTTGTATATAATGTGAGGTATGGGTCCAAGTTGTTTTTATAGTATTCTCTCTGGGAGGCAGGTTTTGCTTATAGCTTCCCAGTGGGTGTCTTTTTTACCTTTGTTAAAAATCAGTTGATGGAATTTGTGTGTGTTTATGCTAATTCTATTTTGTTTTTTTCATCTATTTGTTCTTCTTGATACCAGTACAGCACAGTTTGATTACTATAGCTTTAGAATGATTCTTGAAATAAACTAGTTCATGACCAAGTTGGTTTTATTCCAAAGTTTCAAAAACAACATAAAAAAATCAATAGCTTTCCTATATACTAACAATGAATTTGCTGAGAAAAATTATGAGGAAAACAACCCCATTCATGATAGACTCAAAAAATATCTAGGAATAAATCTAACCAAGGAGGTGAAAAACTTCTATAATTTAAATTGTAGAACACTGAAGTAAGAAATTAAAGAAAACACTAAAAGATGGTATCTTAATAAGCTTTTTCACAGCTGTGACCAAAAGACCTTACAAGAACAATTAGAGGAGAAAGAGTTTTTTGGGGGGTTCATGGTTTCAGAGGTCTCAATCCATAGATAGTTGACTCCATTCCTTGGGGCCAGAAATGAGGCAGAACATCATGGCAGAAGAGGAGTGTGGCAGAGGACAGTGGCTCAGAACATGAAAGAAAGGGCGGGGGGAGAGGGAAAGAAGAAGAGGGGAGAAGAAAGACTCCTCTCACCATGGACAAAATATGTACCCCAAAGACAAACCCCCAGGGACACAGCTCCTCCAGCCACACCCTACCTACCTACATACCATCCAGTTCCTACCAGGGAATTAATGCACTAATGGTTAAGACTCTCATAACCCAATCATTTTACCTCTAAACTTTCTTGCATTGTCTCACACATTAACTTTTTGGGGACATCTAATAGCTAAACTGTACATTCTGCCCTTGGTACCCCAAAAGAGCATGCTCATCTAACAATGCCAAATATAGTTAGTTCATTTCCAAGAGTCCCCATAGTCTCAACAGTTCCATGATTGCCCCAAAGTGTAAGTCTGAAGTCTCTATTGAGACTCAAGGCAAATTCCAAGTGTGAGCCCCTGTAAAAATTAAAAGAAAGTTACATATATCTAATACATAAAGGTACAGAGTAAATATTTCCATTCCACAAGGGAGAAATAGGGGCATCAAAAGAAGGGATGGTGCTGAAGACCAGCTTCAGCAAGGATGTCAAGGTCAGCCCGACCGATGCTGGAGGGGAACGTCAATGGAATGAAATAATCCACACACGAGACAGGTTGCAGAAATCCAACTCCAACTCCTTTATTTTCTTAGCAGTGGTTTTTATACCTTCCAGCAAACACAGTAGTTCACAATCCAACTATTGGGGGTTACATTAAAGAATTTCAGGGATTTTACACTTCGGCTATAGGAGGTTACATTAAGGAATCTCAGGAATTTCCAAGGTCGTATAATCAGGGGAAAATGAAATATTTATCCTAAGTACACACTACAGATTAATCCTATCTATCCTAGATTTTGCTGAAGGGTAAGGAAGAGTCTTTTACAAACACACAAAAGGACCATTAGCTTTTCAATGGAGAGAAGTTTTTAGGCAATGGGCAATGCTGCGCCCTGTAGGGAGGGGTTATTTGCAAAAGCTAATCTTTAGCAGAAAAAACCTGTCTTGCTGGTATAGCTAGCTTCTGGCTAGATTCCACAGGGCCACAGAACTGGTTTTATTTTAGATAATTAAATGCATTAGAACCTGGTGGTCATACAGCAGAAATACATCAAGAGCACAGACAAAAGCACAGACAAAGTTAATTCTTAATGGTCGCATAAAAGTGGCATCTCATCAGCAAAGAGGAGCCAAGTTCAGACTTTCAGGTATTTGGAAGGAGCTTGGGCTCAAACTCATTTGCATAACCAAGGAAGAACCCAGATTCACAGTCCTGGATTAGCAGGCGGAGACCCGGCTCGATTCCTGGTTTGGAAGAACTTAGGTCCACACAGCCCTGAATTAACAGGTTGGGGGTTGAGCACAATTTTAAACTGGGGAGATCTCAGACTCACAGCCCCGAACTAACGGGTTGGAGGTTGAGCTCAAATCTCCAGATGAGAAATACCGCATTAGGATGGGACCAAAGCAAGACTGAGATCCATCTTGGCAAACATGTTCAGCATCTGAAGCACACGGCATCATGATGTCCTCTCCAAAAGGCTTGGGTACCTTTGCCCCTATAGCCTTGCTGATTTTGGCCCACACGACCTCTCTGTAGGCTTGTCTCTGCACAGTTCCTGCAGATTTCCTTGGTAGAAGGTCCATGGCATCAGCATTTCTTAATGTTGGGGGTTTCCACTGCAACTTTGGTTTCATTCTCATATCTCCATGCATTGCCCTCTCAGGGGCAGCCCACAGGGACTCTGACCCTACTGCACTTTGCCTGGCCTTCCTTTGAAACCTCAGCAGAAGCCTACATGACTCCCTAACTCCAGAAGTCTGCATTCCTGCAGAACTTCACTGCATGTTTGACACCAAGGTCTGCCACTATCAAGCTTCCAGGGACCATAGCTGTAGAAAACTCTGAGTGCTTGTGTGGCTGAGCAAGCTGAAACAACTTCCTAGGCTGCCTTGTGCAAGGAGGGTGCCCCACTGGTCTCTATTCAAAGGAAGTTTTACTTTTACACCCTTGATCCTGAGTGGGGTGTGGTCTTGCCAATTTCTGAGATGCCCTCAATCCCTCTCTATAATTGTCTCTGGGCAAGTCTTTTAGCATTTTTTGACTAAATGTCTTTAAATTGCTGTAATGTCTTTAACAACCACATATTCTTAAACCCAAATTTAATTCACATTTTCTGGTCAAATTGAAAGTTTTTAAAATCTTTCTGCTTTGCTTTTTGTTCCTCATTATTGCAATAAATTTGGATAAAATCTGCCGGCAATGCTGATGCCACTGCCTGAATAGTATGCTGTCTAGAAATTTCTTCCTCTAAATTAAGCCCATCACTTTTAAATTCAGCTTCACAGAAAGTCTCAGGACATGGGCAAATGCAGACAACTCCTTAGCCAGATCATAACATGAATGACCTCTAATCTAATTTCTAATAGAGTCCCTCTTCTCTGAAATCTCATTAGCCCCATCTTCACTGAAAATAGTCCCATTGACATTCTGGTCTTCTGAACTCCCACCAGAATCACCCATTAAGCTCTGTTAAACTGTCTAAAACCTTTCCAGCTTGCATTGCTAAACTTTCCAAAATTCCTCCCACAAATTCCCAAAAGCTCCCAAAGCTTGAACCACAAGGTCATGTTAGTTACAGGAGCAACTCCGCTTCTGTCTGGGCTTTAATTTGTTTTAGTCAGCTTTTTTGCTGCTGTGACCAAAAGATCTTACAATTAGAGGAGGAAAAGTTTATTTGGGGGCTCATGGTTTCAGAGGTCTTAGTCCATAGATGGCTGACTCCATTCCTTGGGGCTGGGGTTGAGGCAGAACATCATGGCAAAAGAATGTGGCAGACGAAAGTGGCTCAGGACATGATGATCAGTAAGGAGAGAAAGGGGATGGGGAGAGGGAGGGAGACATTCCCCTCACCACAGACAAAATATATACCCCAATTATACACACCAAGTGGCCCACCTACTTCAGCCACACCTTACCTGCTTACAGTTACCATTTAGTTAATCCCTATAAGAGGATTAATGCACTGATTAGGTTAATACTCTCATAACCATTTCATAATCATTCCACCTCTAAACTTTCTTGCATTGTCTCACATGTGAGCTCTTGGGGGACATCTAATATCTAAGCCATAACAGATGGAAAGACCTCCTATGTTCATGGGTAGACAAAAGCAATGTACAGAGTCAAAATAATCCTCTTCAAAATACCAATGGCATCTTTCCTAGAACTAGGAAATAGAGTCCTAAAATTCATTTGGAAGAATAAAAGTATGCAAAGTATGCAAAGCAATTCTAAGCCAAAGAAGCAATGCTGTAGGCATATTACCTGACTTCAAATTATACTATGGAGCTATATTTCTGTGGAATGAAATTGACCCAATTATGCTATGTAAATATATGAACATTCCTCAGTGAATTTTACTTTCATGTATATTTGTAAAGCCCCAATTAAAAAAAGCTATAAGTAAATAGAAGGAAGACCAATAGAGTAGAAGAAGGAAAACAGGGAGGCAGGAGAGGAGAGAAAGAGAACATATTGGGGACTGAAGTGAAGCAGATTATATTTCTTGCATATATGGTTATGTCAAATCTCAATAGTATGTATTATCTATAATAAACTAATAAAAGCATTTAAAAATGAGATGAGGCTAAGACAGGAGGATAGCAAGCTCAAGGCCAGCCTCAGCAACTTAGTGAGGCCCTAGGCAACTTAGCATGGCCCATTCTCAAAAAAGAAAAGGAAAGAAAAGAAGGGCTAGGTATGTATCTCAGTGGTAAAGTGCCTGGGTTTAATCCCCAGTCTAAAAAACAAACCAAAAGAAACAAAAACCGAAACAAAAAAAACAACTGCATGGTATCATGGTATTGATATAAAAACATAGACCAATGGAACAGAATAGAATACACAGAGGCAAATCCACAGTCATCTGATCATTGATAAATGTGCCCAAAACACACACTGAAGAAAAGATAGTCTTTTAAACAACTAATGCTAGGAAAACTGGTTATCCATATGCAGAAGAATGAGACTAGATACTTATCTCTCACTGTGCAACTCAAAATGGACCAAATACATAGGAATAAGATGAGAAACTATGCAATTCCTAGAAGAAAATGTGAGTCAACATTACAATACACAGGTGCAGGCAATGACTTGGAAGATGGGGGCTAATTCAAAGAAAAGGAAATGAAATGCTAACACCTCCAGAGCACACCCCTACAATTGGTTACCAAGGTTACCAAGACCTCCAGGGAATCACTCCTCCCAACACAAGGAGTTGCTAATGAGTTACCTGTGGGCAGCTCTTTTTCTGCCTTTTGGTCACATAGGCAATATAAGAAGAAACCCGAGATTTATGAAAATACAAGACACCCCAACTCCCAGTAATACCAGTTCTGGTTCTCCTTTTCCTCTCTGGAGAAGTCCCTTTATTTCTATCCCTTAAATAAAAACTTGCTTTCTACCCTTGACTCAGCATTTCTAGGGTATTTAATCTTCAACACAGGGGTATCAATACCAAGAATTAATAAGTGGGATTACATTAAATTAAAAACTTTTGGAAAGCAAAGAAAACAAGAATTGAAGAGCGAGCATACAGAATGGGAGGAAATTTTTGCTAACTACTTTTCTGAAAGAGGATTAATATATATTAATAGATATTTTCTAGATAGAATATATAAAGAACTCAAAACACTTCTACAAAAAATTCCCAAAACACAAAAAATGAACAACCCAATTTATAAATGGGAAAACAAACTAAACAGACACTTCTCAAAAGAATGAATATAAATGAAAGAATTCTCAATATCATTAGCAATTAGGGAAAAGAGTTTTTAATCTAAGTTCAATTAGAATGGTAGCTGTCAAGAATACAAATAAATATTAATAAATGCTGGAGAAGATGTAGAGAAAAAGACCCCCACTTTTTCATTGTTGATGGGATTGTAAATTAGTACAATCACTAGGGAAATAAGTATGGAGGTTCCTTAAGAGATTAGTAATGGAACCATAATATGACCCAACTTTACCACTTCTTGGTATTTATCCTAAAGAATTAAAGTCAGCATACTATAGTGATATACACATACCCATGTTAATAACAACACAATTCACAATTGTCTATTAATGGATGAATGAAGACATGAATAGTATGAATATACTTTGTATACAAACAGTGATATATAAAAAGGTGCTCTATATGTGTATTATGAGACGTAATGCATGCTGTTATATATACAACAACTTCAAATAAAAAAAAAAAATATATACATACAATGGAGTTAACGATAAAAAACAACAAAATTATGTCATCTTCAGGAAAATGGATGGAACTTGAGAACATTATGTTAAGTGAAATAAGCCAAACTCAGAAAATTGAGGGTTGTACTTTTTTTCTCATTTACAGAAGCTAGAGAGGAAAGAAAAAGAAAGGTGGGGGGATCTCATGAAAATGGAAGGGAGATCAGTAAAGTAGAGGAAGGAAACCAGGGGGACAGAGGAGAATAAGGAAAGGAAAAATAATGGGGAATGATATTGACCAAATTATATGCTATATCATATGCACGTATGAATATATAAGAATAAAGTCAACCATTATGAATAATTATAATGTACTAATAAAAATATGAAAAAATAATTTAGTGTAAGTTTTCTACCTTCATTCAGCTTTTAAAAAGTTGTTTTGGTTATTTTAAATCCTTTATATCTCCACATTAATTTTATTGAGCTTCTAAATTCCCACAAAAGCCAAACAAAACAAAGCAACACTGCTAAGATTTTGTTGGGATTATCTTGAATTCTTTTTGGTGAGAACAGACATTTGTATTCCTTTTAGCAATAAATGGGAGTGCCTGCTTTTCAACAATCTCCCTAAAATAGTATATTCTCAAAAGTTTCAAATTTTCCAAATTAATAGATGAGAAATAGTTTTTGTGTTTATTTTGCATTGGTCATATCATGAGAAAGATTGGAGATGTTTTCATGTATTCTATGGTTACTAGAATTCTTTTATGGAGGGTTTTTTTCACCCCTTTCCATTTTCTATTGGGATTTTGATTTCAGTTTTTGGAAACTATACATTAGGGGCATTAGCTTTAGTCTGAGGTGTAAGTTGCATATATACTTTTCCCCAATTTTTGATTTGGCTTTTGACTTTTCTCATGATAAAAAAGTATTTTAAGTCACATTAATCACTTATTGTTTTAGGTGTTTTAATCATAGAAATGTTTGATCTCCTCTTAGATTATGAAGTGATTTGTTTGTCCACAATTTTTGTATGATTTCATTTTCTTTTACATGCGAATAGCTGATCTACTTAGAAATTGTACTGGTGTATGGTGTGAGGAATGAATCCAACTTTATCTTTTTCCATATGGCTATTCAGTTATTCTGTCACCATTTATAAAAAAAATTCTATCTTCCTAATTTTGAGCTCCTGCCTTTATCACATATAAAAATGTCATCAGCAGTTGGGCTATTTCTGTATTTTCCATTCTTTCCCATTGGTCTATCAGTCTATTTGTAAGCTAGTACCATATTGCTTTAACTATAGAAACATCATTATGTTTTTCATATCTTGAGGGTAACTTCCCACATATTCTTCTTTTGGGGTTTTGCTTACTATTCATGTTTAACCATAACCTTTATAATTAATCTGTCTAGCTCCAGGAAAATACTCAAGGGAATATTTTCTGCATTGATGCTTCATAATTTACTGCTTAAATTTACAAATAAACTTAGGGAGAATTCACATCTTTGGATCTTGAGGCTTCCAGACATGAAGTGTGGTACATATTTCCATTTTTTTTCAGGTCTACATCAGTACCTTTTGGGAGTGCTTCATAATTTTCCTCATCTCTTTTGTTATTAGACTTATACTTGGTAACTTTATTTTTGTGACTGTAATGAGAATCTTATGTTTCACTTGTTGGATCTTGAAATTATTATTTTTATATATATGAATTATGTTAATTTCTACTTTATAATGTAATTTATTTTTTGTAGAGATTTTTATTTTAAAAATTTGTTCTTTTTTGATTGACATAAAAACTATGCATTTTATGGAGTATAATGTGATGTTTTAATTCATGTATACATTGCATAATGCTCAAATCAGGGTAATTGGCACCCCTTCATCCTAAACTTTATCATGTCTTTATGGGGAGTATACTCAAAATCTGTAGAGGTTTTTTTCCTTGATTTATTTAGGTTTTCCAATGAAGTCTTCTATAAGTAGAAATATTTATATTTGTTTTCTTCTGATTCTACTGTCTGTTATTTCTTTCCTATTTGTAACTTCACTTTCTAATGCCTTCAAAAGTCTACTGGTTTCTGGGCTGAGAGTTAGGTATTTTATTGTCTTAAAGAAATATACATCATTCCCTGATCCAATGTATTTTAAAACACTTAATGAAGTTTGAATCATGTCAAATTCCCTTCAACTTCTTTTGTGTTTTATTTCCTCAAAATTTACTCATAGTTTATAGACCTTATAGATTTCTCCATCTCCATTGGCTCTTCTACTGTGTTAAAATTTTTCTTTGATCTTTCTCTGGTCTGCCTTTTTTGTACAAATTCTTCTTGAGTGGTCAATGAGTCTTTTGTCTGTGGGGTCTTATGGAAATTTTTTGGTATAAAATATATACATACATTTTAAATCCATGTTTCCTTTTGCACTCTAATGCAGAGTGTAATAATCTTGTCCAGATGCACTCGTATTTCAAAATGTGATTTTTCCATGTCCCGGATTTTCAGGGCATCCTTGAGTTACAAGATCAGCTTCTATTTGTGTACCTTGATGTTCATCTTGACATTTAGGCATAAGGCCACCAAGTAGAAGGAGTCACACTGTCTAACCTGAATTGATTGATTAATTTTTAATTACATTTTTAATTTTTATATAATTGCAGATCCACGTGTAGTTGTAAGAAAAAAATATAAAAATCTCATGTGCCCTTTGCCCAGCTTTTCCCAATGGTAACATCTTGCAAAACTGCAATACAGTGTTACAACTAGAATATTGTTATTGATACAGTCCAGGTATAACTATTTCATAGACACAAGAATCCATAATGTTTCTTATTGCCTTTTATAGCCACATCTCCCTTCTCCAAAAAGGAATAAATTATTGATACACATAATTTGGATACATATCAAGAGAATTATACTGTGTGAAGAAAAGCCAGTCCTAAAGACTAAATACTGTATGATTCCATGATGTAACATGATAGAATTAAAGAACAGATTAGTGGTTGTATGACCTGAACTTGAAGTTATTATGCCCACTCCCCTTTTTAAACAGTAATTACATTTCATTTTAAAAAAAATATTTATTTATTTGTTTTAGTTGTACACAATGTCTTTATTTTTACATGGTGCTGAGGATCAAGCCCAGGCTGCGCACGTGCTAGGCGAGCACTCTACCGCTGAGCCACAACCCCAGCCCACATTTCATTTTTATGGGAAGAAATATGTAGCATTATTTAAGATGGTAAATTCTAGAAAAAAATTGCACCATCATTTAGTTAACACCACGTCTTGGAGGGAACTTTTTATAGCAACTGGGTATAATTTAATTTTTATATTCTTTTTCAAATGCTGAAATCATGGAATTATGGAATAATTATTGAATCAAATATGAATCATTCATACAGTGAACTTCTCTCTTAGCCAAAATAATAGAGAAAATGTACTGATTCTTGCCTCTAAAACTGAGGTATCTTTAGAAAAATGTCACCATGGTTATGTGTGATTCTTCCCTTCTGTCTTTACACAGCATATTACTGCTTCCATAGAGCCAATGGTAAGATGACATTTACTCTTTCTTTCTGTATCTCTCCATCATGCACAGGTTTCAAGCCCTTTTGGGGGCAGTTTCCATTGTTATTTTTTATTTTTTTTATTCGAAGTTGTTATATGTGACAGTAGAATGCATTACAATTCATAATACACATATAGAGCACATTTTTACATATCTCTGGTTGCATACAAAGTATATTCACGGCATTCGTGTCTTCATATTCCATTGTATTTGATAAGAAGGAATCTTTGGAATCTGTGAAAATTTCTAGAATTTTTTTCTGAAGTGATTATAATTAAAAAAACAGTTTTTCATTTTTATGTCTAGTTTATTTATTTATTTATTTAGTGGTACTAGGGATTGAACCCAGGGCCTTGTGCATGCAAGGCAAGCACTCTACCAACTGAGCTATATCCCAGCCCCAGTTTAATTTTTTTTAGTGCATTATAGTCATACATAATATTGGGTTCATTTTGACATAATCATACATGAATAGAATATAATTTACTTCCTTTCAGCCCACATATTGTACTGAGTACTTGTCATTTTTGTAGATAGCTAGTGGAAAGAGGGGCTTCTGCTTCTACTCCTGGGATAAACAACCTTTTGGGGAAATAAAATTTGGAGCAGAAGTAAAAAAATGTGCTGTATTTGTGAAAAAAATATTTCGATGTTTATTACAGAAACTCCTTTTAGGAGAGAATCTGAAGGAAGTTTCTTGTTCCCATTCAGATCTCCAATCTATACAAATGTAAAGGGAACTTCCTTTTAAATATTGTCTTATTGCCTTGAAGCCATGGATGGATGATGTTTCCTTTCTTTAATCAGGGATGGACAAGTGGCTGGCTACAGCCTTAATTTGAAGCCGTGTTTCTCATCAAACTCTCCTTTATCAGCACTGTTTCCACTATCCTTCAGGTCACCCTCTGTTTCCTCTCTCCTCAGGAAAATCCAAAAGCCATTCTTTTCCTTTGAATCAGGTAAATGTATGGAATTTCATTCACTTTCTGAGACAAGGGGCTACACCAGTGTTTTACAAATTTAAGTATGTACTTATACATGGGGGATACATTCTAACACTGTTTTCCCCTACCCATAAAAACCTATGAAAAAGATTAATTTATAAATTAAACATGGAAAGAGATTGACAATAAAAAAATATTACAGAACAATTAATACATAGTTCTCCCTTAGTATCTGGGCGATTGGTTCCAGGACCCTTTGTGGATATCAAAATCTATGGATGCTCAAGTAACTTATATAAAATGTTGTAGTATTTTTTAAAAAATCTATGCAAATCCCAAATAATTTAAATATTTTCTGGATTACTTATAATAACAAATACAACATGAATGTTAGGTAAATAGTTGTTATTTCTGTACTGTTTAGGGAATAATGACAAGAAAAAAACTATGTATTCAGTATTTTTTCAAATATTTTTGATTTGCAGTTAGTTGAATCTGCACAAATGGAACCCACAGATATGGAAAGATGACTATACTGTAATAAAAGTAATTTTAATCTTATGCATGTTCACATCTGTAATTTTCCATTTAATGCTTTCAGACTATGGTTGATCAAAGGGAACTGAAACGACTGAGTGAAACTGTAGATAGATGTGTGTGTGTGTGTGTATGTATGTGTGTGTGTGTGTATGTGTGTGTGTGTGTGTGTGTGTGTATGTACCATATCTGAATCTCTTGGAGAGCTTACTGAAATGCAGATTCTGGGTCCTATACATAGAGTTTGTGATTTGGTAGGCCTGGGGTAGAATTCAAGAATTTTTCTTCCCAAGAAATTCTCCAGTGATGCTTCTGCTGTTGTTCTGGGAACAAGCTTCCAGGCAATGGTGGTTAAAACCACTTGGTTCTCCAGCCAAATGGTATCCATGCTGGACCCAACAGCTATTTCTCTGCATTTTTTTTCTATGAGTTGGAGATATATTGACATATCAAATATATGTTGTCTTTGATTTTTTTCATGATACATTCTAGATTCTAAACATTTTTTCCTAAAAAATAATGATTTATATTTTGTCCACAAATTATTCTTTCCTTTCCTCTAGGTGCAATCTTTTCCCACATTCTTCATTTGGTTTCTTTACCCTTGTGGAAGGATTGTGGATTATGAATTGAGTTCATCAGAAAACTCTCAGATAAAGCTTCATGTACAAGTGATTTCTCTGGAGGCTTTCCATGTAAAGCCAGCAGGGAAATACAGAATTGAGACTGAGGAAGACTGAGAAAGCATACAATATCAAGTGATTCCTGATAACGGGTACTTTAGTTCAAGAATGCATGGAGTCTGAAGAAATTGTGTGACATGCCTTAGCAGTGACTTCAGCAGCAGTCAAACATCTGGAGTATTTACACTCTGCACATGTAAGTTAGAGATGCTCCATGTAGATGTCAATTTCCAGGTTCTCGGGCTCTCCTGCGCAGGAAACAAGCTGTGACATCTTGAATGGAGATTTCTAGCTAATAGAAGTAGATGCTGACCATTGGGAGTTTGTGAACACTTGCCTTGAATCTTGTGTGCAACAAAATGAGAATGGGATCTGAGAGCATGTGGGTGGGACACTGGAAAGTATCTGGTTCACCTCCAACTGGCAGAGGTATTTCTGTTACAGATGAGACATTAAGGAGAAAAGCATTGCATATGAATTGGCCAGTTATCATTTGTCTCATGAGCTTTCCTCCTTCTGGATATATTTCCTGCTTTTTATATATGATCATGAATGGTGCTCATAACAGCATATTTATCTTTATCCTGATGCTTTATCTATTGGGTGAAATTTTGTTTTTGCTAATTGTGAATCAATTACTTGCCCTTGGAATAGAAAGCAATAGATCTTTCTGCTCTTGGTGGTGTCCTGGCTTCCTCTGTCTTTGCTCTTCCCGGATATGCAGAGCTAGCAATATTGACTCTGCTCCACTTTATTGATCTTATTCCATTTCTGACAAGAACTGGCAGTTTTCAATAGAATCCAGCTCCTGGGATGGGGTGCTACTGTACCTAGGTGTCCTGTCTCTTATGCCTGAGATACTTGGGTGTCTCACATTTTACTCCCACTATTCATTTAGGTTTGTAGGGTTGTGTTCCTGACTGTGCTGTTCTCCTCAGTTTGGTGTACAAATCGATCCGTCACACTTGTCCTCCTGCTCTGTTCCCTGGAGTCTGACTAGTGTGAGCTGCATTATCAGATTCTCTTGTCGTCTGCCTAAGCAAGAAATGTGGGGAAAGAAATGAGCAAGGTAGCATGCTATTGCTCTAGACTGTCCCTGTGGTAGTGCTGTGGGCTGTGTTCATCCACCTGGAGCCTCACCCAAGCCAAGTGGCCCTCCCCACTCAGCTTTCTAGCTCCTTGTCCACTTCAGCCTACATGGTAATGTTGCCTCTTTTATTTGACCTGGGATCCTGCACAACCTCTTATGATTTTTCTACACCCCCAACACACTTTGGAAATAGTTCCTGTTCTCTCTGCCTAAGCAAACCATATGGGTTTGTTCTCTTCTCAACAACTCACTCACCAGAGGGCCTAGCTTGTAGGTGGTAGATTTAGTTTTTTAACAGCTTGTCTGGCCATCTCTCTGTTCCTCTTTCCTCAGACAAATGAATAATGGCAGAGCAGAGTGCCCTTGACTTCTCTGAGTTCAGGAATGTTGTTGTGAGAAGAAAATGCTGGTGAATAATTCCAGAACAAAGTCTACTCTTTTTATTCCTGAAGTTCCATATGGTGTGGGAAAGCAGGCATCTGAACAGATTACACTTTGTTTTGTTACCCAAAGATTTCATAGAATGATCTGGGACCCTGAAAGCAGGGCAGGTTGCTGATCAGTACAAGGAAAATATAGGCTGAGGGAAACAGTTTTGGGGAGATTGATCTGTTCATGTTTTTTACTTACTTTTTCAAGATAATTTTAAAGAATAAGCATTTAAGCAGTGAAACCATTCTGAGCTATATTTATGGAACTTTGGAAATAGGAATTTAGCTTGCAACTATGTGCTTATGTGAGAAAAGCAAAGTTTTTTTTTTTTTTTTTAAACAAGAAAAAACTTTGGTTTGGGAAAATGATTCTCTTTCTTTCTAAGTGGGCCAATTCCTCCTAATTGAGCACTTAACTACTTAACTTCCATGCTCTAGTAGAGGGAGAATGGGAGGACTCCTTTCTCTTTATCTATCTCTCTGGTCTCCTACTTCAGGTAGAGAAGTGACTTATCATTGCCAGAACCAAAAGGCCCAGTGTCACTGGGCTACTCTTGGTAGGACTGTCCTGTCCTCTGGTCCAGAATTGGTGTCCTCTTTCAGGTACTTATTCTCCCTGGGTAGAGAAAAACTGATGTCCATTTCTCCTCGTGCCTATACTCATTTGACTTGTCTGGGGGAAGCAGGGAATTAGAAAAGTGTTTTATGGCTGCAGATCTAAGCTGTGTCCTCCAGATAACTATCAGCATTGAAGCTGATCTTCTCCTTGGAAGATCCTGAGTTTTATTTCTTAATTAGTTATTTACTGAATGTGCAAAGAGTAGGAGGAGTGATCACCAGCTTTTACAACCTCAACAATTTCCTTTTCTCTCCACAGGCCCAGTGAGTCAGCCTGTAAAATCACTTGGCTTTGCCCAAATATGCAGGGCTTTACTAGATTCCCCTAATTTTATTCTGTTTTGTGTTTTTGAGCTCCTGGATGTCCTCCTCCACACTCTGCTATTAACCCACTTATTATTTATGACACATACCAATTTGTCCTTAGTATGTCATAAACCTCACAATATAATATAGTAGTATGTAATATAATAACCCCATTCCATAATATATAATATTTTTTCTTGGTAATAATATAATAGTAACATACAATGCGCAATGGTTTCTGAGTGCAAATTTAAAGTAAAAGAAATTATAGATGTGACCAATAATCTGTCATAAAAACAAAACTATGCTATAGGATAAAACACAGAATTATTTTACATCCAGAAAGTCTCTAATTGGGAAATTAACTTCAGGAATTTATTAATAACTTCCTAAATTGAATATCTAAGGACACTTAATAGGCAATGAGGTACAATTACATGACCTATGAAAAACAGACATCTACTATGATATTGATCATCTAAAACATAAATGTTTACTTTCTGTTAAACATTTAGCTAACAATAATATCAGCAACTTTAATAAATATTAAAAAGAATTCCAAGATACACTGAGAGCCTTCATTATTTTATAAACTTGTCCAGAAAGTTTGAAGTGATTACATATTCAATAGATATTTATACATATTTAGTATATATTCGATATATAGAGTATATAAACTATGTTAATACTTATTATATTACCATTAGAATCCTGCTTATAATTTTATGAAATAATTATCGTCGCAAGCTGGCATGGACAAATAAATTTTTGCATATTTGTCCAGTGAAAAAACACACAGGAATAACTACAAAGTCCTACTACATAAAACATGGATATATAATGTATGACTGACATTATGGTGATCAAAATAAACCAGATAATAAAACACATGAAGTTCAAGAACAAGCAAAATTAATAAAAGTATAATACAGAATGTGGTCAATTCTTGGGAAGCTGGTGGTGCTGTTGAAAAAAGAGGAGTATGAGGGAACTTCTGCGGTGTTGGGAATGTTCTGTATCTTGATTTGAGTAGTAATTAGTAGTGATTCTATATTGTGTTGAATTCTGAAGATATTGGCCCTTTATCTAGGGTAGAAAGAAGAAATGTAAGGATGTTATAAATGGATTATGGACTAAGACTCTATCAGATGACACCCTGGCATAAAAAAATTAAATCTAGACACAGTTAGAAAAAAGAACAAAACAATTACCAGAAGATGCTGAAGAGTGAACAGAAGCATATAGATTCTAGTAGGAATCAGCATCCACTAAGATGAGGGGAGACATGCCGCAGTAAAAAGGAAGTTCCCCATGTTGTAACTTTTCCCTGGCACTAACTGCAGTGTATATCATGCTCATATAGAAAATCAGTCTCTCTGGCCTGGGGAGCTAGAAAAGTGAAGTCAAGAAATCATAAATACTGAAGAGTATCAGGTAAGTTCTGGAAACAAATAAATCACAGTGGAGATCCCCAAACAAGATGTAGCCACATCTCTGACTGATGCCTAAATCATGCATGTGCAGAAAAGACTCAGAGTGGCTCAGACACACACATAACTTGTGAACTGATGTCACAGATGCTGCCCAAGAAACAGTTTTCAGTTCAAGCCCAAACAAAAAATTGCCTGATAAAAGAAGGAAAACAAATCTGTGGAGAAAAACAACAGAATTCAGAATGTCCACTTAACAGTCTCAGTGTCCAGAGTACAATCCAAAGTTACCCAACATATAAACAACTAAGAAAATGGAAGACTTGCTCAAGAAGAAAATCAGCTGCATTGGATCACAAGATGAACCAGATGTTAGAAATAACAGGTAAGAATTTTAAATGAGTTGTTAGACCACCATAATAAGGTAAAGCAAAAGGTGTTTTAAATAAATAAAAATCTCAGGTAAGGAGTGATACATCTCAACATCTAGGCAAAAAAATTTGAAAAAAAAAAAAAAAAAAAGGAAGTTCTAGAATGGAAAATACAAGTTTCAAAGTGGATGTATTTATTCCATAGTCAAAGGGATATGTCAGAAGAGCAAGTATACATGAAGATTGGCCAATAGAAATTATCTAAGGTGAAATATAGAGAAAAAAAATTGAAGATCATAAACAAAGCCTCAGTGCCTGTTATATGATCTCAAATGGTCAAATGTGTTTAATTACAATATGAAAGGAAAGAATATAAAGAATTTGACACTAAAAAACATCTGGAGAAATAAGCCTTTCGCATTTCCTAAATTTGATTAAAGAAAGACAGGGCACCAGGAATGGAATATATCTGAATAACACAAAAGATGAGTTTTCCACTTTGGATATAGCCAAAAGAATTGAAATTAGGAACTTGAAGAGATATCTTCATTCCATGTTCATTATTCATAATAGTCAAGAGGTAAAATTAATCCAAATATCCATCAACAGATGAGTGAATAAAAGAAACATAGCATGTAATATACATAATAAAATATTATTCAGCCTGAAAAAGAAGGGCATTCTGACATGTGTTATAACAGATGAATCTTGAGGGCATTATGTTAAATGACATAAACTGGTTGCAGAAAGACAAATATTACATGATTCCACTTTTATGAGGTACCTAAAGTAGACAAACTCCAAGAAAGTAGAATGGTGTTTTCTGAGCCTTAGTGTGGAGAAAAGGGGAGTGTTATTTAAAGGGCAGAGTTTTGGTTTTGCAAGATAAAGGAAATTTAGAGATACGTTATAAAACAGTGTGCATATAGTTACCATTAGTATACCCTACACTTTAAAAACAGTTAACAAATTTTGTTACGCATTTTTGAACAATAAAAAGTTTTTTTTTTTAATTTATGTAATTTTCTCTCAATGTATTTAGAAACCATGAAACTGGTTAAACAAAAATTATAACATTTTATTATGGGTTTTATAATATTCATAGATGCATTATATCAAACAACTATAACATAAAGAATGGGTGATATGGACCTATATGTTGCAAAATTTCTGTATTTTCCATGTAATAGTACATTATTAATTATTAGCAGGCAGTAGAAAGCTAGGGATCTAGACTATAATTAGGCAATTATTGTTATCATTAATAATGCAAAGGAATATAGCTAAGAAAATCAATAAGTAAGTTAAAATCTAAATTATAATAAGTAAGTTTAAATAAAATCCAGCAAAATAAGCATAGACTACAAAACACAGAAGAGATAAGTAGAAAACAAAATAGAAAAGCCAAACTCAAACTTATCAATAATTATATAAAATCTTAATGACATAACACTCCAATTAAGAGGAGATTGTTAGATGTCTTAAAAGAAAATTAAATAAGAGCCAGACATATGTTTCCTCCAAAGGATATATTTAGAATATAAAGACAGAAAGGTTGACATAAACTGATGAAGAAAGATATGCTTTTCAAACAGTCAACTTAAGAAATCCAACAAGGTATAGAAAGAATAATATAATATGATAAAGTAGTTTCCCCCCGCTGGAATGCATATCTGTATTGATATCTAAATAGCAAAAATATAATTCACCATGTAAATAGAAAAAAGATTCAAAAGAAAAAGTATATAAAAAATCAATACTCTTTCATAACACAAAACCTTGAAAGGGGAATGTCCTTATTGAATTCAGATCATCTATGAAAAATGCACAGCTATCATAATCAGTATGGAAAGCCTCAATATTTTCAATATTGAAAACCTTGCTTAGAAAGATAAGCTCAGGAATAAGGCAAGTATAGCTGTGCTGCCCATTTCCATTTAACATGCTAAAATATAAGCTCTTGCTATATAATATTCCTAGATAAAATAATAAGGCAAGGAACAGAAATAAATAAAACATAGTGAATAGCTGTGGGAAGCCATCCATGAAATACTTGATCTTCTCTCGGCATGAAGCCAGGGAGAGTTAGGCCTGGCCTTGAGAACTATCCTTGGCTCTCCCACGGCAATACATTGCCCAATGCACGTAACCTTTCTCTCTGCTCTGCTAGGAAAGTTTCTCATAGTAGCTCCGGAGAAGGGCGTAACCCTTAACCTTTTTTGGAGAACATTCTATAGAATCTCTTTGATATCTCCCGATATAAATAAAGCAGGCGGGGCGCTATAGTGTAGAAGCTCAATCCGTCTGATTGGCTTGCCCATCCTGCCCCCTGCTTTTGAAACTACTTTCTGTGTTCTTTGTTTTTTTTCGCCATTCTATTTTTTGAGCTTTTTATTTTTTTTTCTCAGCGAGCCCATTCCACTGAGGGGAACCCTGTTTCCACCGCCCATGTGGGGACATGGACGAGAGAGCAATAAGTAAATATGTTCTTATTTGTACATGACATAACCATATCTGTATAAAACATTAAAGAATCTGTAAACAAGTAACATGACTAATAAGTGAGTATATTTCACAAAGTCTCAGGATTTAAGGTCAATATGCAAAAGATGAATTGTAGTTCTATATATTAACAATGAATAATTAGAAATACAAAAAAAAAAACGCTCAAATTTCAATAGCGCAAAAAATATTAAGGAATAGGGCTGGAGTTGTGGCTCAGTGGTAGAGTAGTTGCTTAGCACATGTGAGGCACTGGGTTTGATCCTCAGCACCACATAAACAAATAAATAAAATAAAGGTATTGTTTCTATCTATAACTTAATAAAAAAGAATATCATAAAAAACACTAAGGAATAAATTCACCAAGGGTGCTCAAGACTCTATGGAAAAACATTGCAAAGGGCGATCAAAAAAAGAATAAAGCTAGTCTCATATTACTTCCATGGACTGGAAAACCCACTATTGTTATGAAAGTGATCCTCTACAAATCAATCCATAGACTCAATGTGATCACGACTAGAATCATAACAGGCTTAAAAAAAGAGAAACTAACAATCTTATTTTGAAATTTACATAAAAGGCCTAATATAGTACAAACATTTTGGAGAGGAATAACAAATTTGGGGAACTATTTTACTTGATTTCAAGATTTACTATAAAGTTACAATAATCAAGGGGACACATTTAGATCAATGAAAAAGAAGAGCATCCAAAACTAGAAACTATTTTTTGTGGTCAATTGATGTTGACAACGACACAAAGGTGATTCAGTGGGCGAAAAAATACTGCTTTCTACAAATGGTGCTATAATAACTGGACACTTATATGGAGGAAAATAAACCTCAGGCTGTTACTCAAAAGATTTGTGAAAATGAACTTGAAATAAAACATTGTCCTAAACGTGAGAGGTAAAACTTTAAGATTTCCACAAGAAATTACAGGAGAAATTCATCATATTAGGTTAAACCAGAATTTCCCAGACATAAATAATAATAAAAAAAAAGAGATAAATACACATCAGGATGATGATGATGATGGTGATGATGATGGGAGAAGTCTTACTATGTTGCCCAGACTGGCCTCTAACTGGTGACCTTCCTGCTTCAGCCTCCAGAGTCCCTTGGATTACAGGTATATAGCATCATGATGTCTAGCTTCCATGGATTCTTATGGCCACCCTTTTCTTTTAAATCAGGAGATTGGAGGATTCCCTTCTAGTTAAAGTGATCAATTCAAGAGGAAAGAAGTAAGTTTGTGGGATAAGAGGCCTCTAATTGTCAGCCCACTTGATACACTGAAGAGTGAAATCCTCTTGTTGACCTTAAGTCAAAGCACTCTCAGTATCCTATTAGTTTAGAACACCTTTAGGAAAAGAGCCAAGGATCCCTAGGCAGTGAGAAAAGACTGTAATATGAAAAAAGATTTAGATAAAACAATATTGTGAGGCAGTTGCTGTACCACATGGCTCTGTTTTTGTTGTGGGTCCCTCTAACTAACATACTGCTGGAAAAAAGAAAAAGTCTGTTTCTTGGGTTTTTGATAGAAAAATTTTGGATATGATTATAATTTAAGCTGAACTTTCTCACTTTTTTTGGTCCTTTTTTTTTTTTTTTTATTATTGTTCTTCAAAGTACATGCTTCAGAAAACTTTTTCAAGTGTAGGCTGCAAGTCTGAAGTGGACAATAGCAGTAACTTCTTGGAGCTGAACTTGGGAAAATTACCAGGACATTAGCAGCAAGGGAAGTTCATAGCTATGAATTGGACCATTTGATTCAGGGGTCACTCCAAGTTCAGCCCCTTGAGGTGGACCTGTGTGGTGAGACAGGAAAGCACCTGAAAGCATATGCTCTGCCAATCCATGTGCGAGAGACATGATATGCTGAGTGTGGGCCTGCAGAGCCATTGGGATGGAAACCCAGGATAGGCAGAAAGAGGAAACAACAGCTTTAGGCAGTTCACCCTGAGCACAGGGTGTCTACATTCCAGTCTTGGGAGTATCAATACCAAGAGCGGAGATGATTCTCCAAATAACTCTAGGATATGGGCCAGGACACTGGTAATTATAGGGATGCTTGGACTTCAGCTGGTGGTGGTGCCAGGCTGTGGCTTTTTGTTGCCCTCTCATTAATGAGGTGCAGTGGAGAGAGGGAGGCCCATGAGGCCAGGTCGCCCATTTAGTTGGTGTTGGATGTAGCTTGACTTTGCCAAGATGCAGTGAAGGCCTTCATTCTGTTGTTTGGGGTGGGATTGGAGATTTAAGACTTGACTAGGATTATAGTTATCATAATGGTATTTATGATAGATTTAACTCTCATTCCTTATTTATTTATTTTTTTTATTTAGCATTTTTTTTACATACAATTGCTTGCATACAGAGTATATTCGTACAATTCAGGTCTTCAATCATGCATTTAGGAAAATGATATCCATCTCATTCAAACACCTTTTCTTTTCTTTTTCCTTTTCTCCCTCTCCCTCCCCCCTTGCTCCCTCCCTTACTCTCCCTTCCCTTTGACCATTCTCATTCCTTATTCATTCCCACAAATTGTACATTGTTTCATTTTGTTCCATGTCATATATCTTTTTATAAAATGTCTCAATAACATTACTAAAATTACTTTTGATATCCCCAAATTTCTTTAGAAAATAGAAAATGCATGAACTCAGAGCAATAGAAAGATGAACTTTGAAATCTGGAGATTAAAATTTCTATAGGAGACACCAATATGCTTATTTTTGGTATGTGACTTTGGGCAAGTTATATGTACTTTATTATGTGTAAAATTAGAAAATGAAAACATCTTTGGAGCTTTGTGACTCCAACTATCAAACTTTAGTCTACTGCTCTGGTTGGAGATAAGAGCCCCTTTGTAAATTACCATAGAAACACATTGGTTCTCACACTTAACTGTTTATTAATGGCTAATGGCAACTCTTAATGGTCTTTCATTATTTGTTTGCCATGGAACTTACTTAGAACTAACCAGCCAATTCCTCTGTCTCTGAAGGTATCATTTTCAGTGATATGAATCAATGTACCTATGGCCATGTTTTCCTCCACAGGGACATATTCCTTGGTTGTCACCAGTGAAATATTTAGCAACAGAGCATACACTAGTGCCAGAAACAGTCCATGCCCAACCTATTAACAAGGGTGATGATCTCCTCACCCTACAATGAGTTGAGTCAGTCTCTCATCCCCATCTCACCGTATTTTTGAATAGACCACATTTGTTATCATTTGATTTGGTTTAGGTCCTCTGAGAAGCAGATACCAAGAGAAGCTCAAATGTGCCACCTGACAGGGAAAATGAGGAGGAAGCTAAGAGTGCCATTAGACTGGCAATGCTGATGCCAAGGATGTCAGAGAATTCTTAAGCCAAATTCCATGGGAAGAGTTTTGCATGTGGCAGGAACAGACCTTCTTTACTATTTCCATTCCTTTTAGTTATGGTCTGGGAGTAGCCCTTGGGAAGCCTGGCCTCAATGCAAATGTGGCAACTGATTTCAGCTTACAGTAGTTGGGGGATCACTTATTCATACTTGCTAGAGTAGTATATCTGAGAAGTTCATTTGTATGATCACCATAAAGACCTTAAATGTGAAATATTCATGTTTGTTTTACTTAAAATTCTTAAGAAGATAATTTGGTTCAAAGCAAAAATATTAGAACGAACTATGGAGACTTATGGCAGGGTGAAATAAAATATATAACAACAATGGCATAGAAGATGAAGGGGAAATAGAAGTAAACCCTTGCAGGTTTCTTTATATTATACATAAAGTGTTAAAATATTTCAAGATAGATTTTAATAATATAAAGTTGCATATTCTCAATACCATTAGCAATCATTTATAATATAGTTAGTAAACCAAGAGAAGAGATAAAGAAAAATACTAAAAGGTACTCATATAATCTGAAGAAAGTCAGGAAAAGAGGGGAAAAAAAGTAATAAAGGTCAGATCAGACGGTATGAATAGGAAACAAATAGTAAGATTGTAGGATTACCTAAATAATGACATTAGATATAAATAGTCCAAATGTCAATTAAAAGAGAAAAAGTTACACTGGTTAAAGAAAAGAATCAAAACTCAACTATCTGCAATTTAAATGAATCACACATTAAATATAAAGACTTTTTTTTTCTGAAAAATTATGGAAAACAGTATGGAAATTAAACTAAAAATAAAACTAACATATGATCCAACAATTCCACTACTGGGTATATATCCAAAGAAAATGAAATGATTATATCAAAGAGATACATGCACTCTCATGTTCATTACAGCACTTTCACAATAGCTAAGATACAGAATTATCCAAGCTATCCAGCAAATGATGAATAGATAAGGGCAATGTAGTACATATATTCAATGGAATATTATTCATCCATAAAAAGAATTACATTCTGTGGTAGCATGGATGGAATTGGAGGCCATTATATTAAGTGAGATAAGTTCAGGCACAGAAAAACAAATATCTCATGTTCTCACCAATTTTGTGGAAACTGAAAAGTCAATCTCATAGAAGAACAGAGTGAACAGTGCTCTGACTGGAGACTGGGAAAGGCAGAGAGGAAGGGTGACAGAAAGAAAGAAATTAAATAAGTATCCTAAAACACACACATGAGGAACTAATTCTGATTTTCTATAGTTTAGTGGGGTAACTATTGTCTACAACAATGTATGATATATTTAAAAATATCTAGAAGAGTAAGGAAGTTCCCAGTACACAAAAATGGATTAATGTTTGAGGACGTGGAAGGGCTTATTACCCTGATTTGATTATTACACATTGTATACATGTATAAAATTGTCATACCATACATCATAAATATGTACAAATATTATGTCTGAACTTAAAAAAATAAAAGTTAAAAAAAGGATGGGGAAAGTCTTACTGTGCAAGAATTAATAAGAAATATGGAATAGCTATATTAATTTATGACACATTAGACTTTAAGACTTGGACTATTAAGGAAGATCATTAGGGATATTTCATAATAATTCAAGTATCATGTAATAAAATACATAGTGATTCTACATGTACAAACATCTAATAACTGAACTTCAAACACTTAAAGCAAATATTGAAAGAACTGAAAGGAGATATAGAAAATGATGGTTCAGGTTGGAGATGTCACCATTCCTCTTTTAGTAATTGATAGAATACATAGAATATTGTTATGGACATAGACAATAATACTGTCAACTTAGGTGAACAAAGTGACATTTATAGAACATCTCACAACAATAGGATACAGATATTTTTTCAAGTGAACATGGAAAATTCATCAAAATAGACCATATGCTGGAACATTAAACAAGTTTCAATAAATTCAAAAAGTACTGAAACATACAAAATATGTTCTCTTACTACTGTGGAATTAAATTAAAAACTAAGAACAGATCTCTGAAAAAATCTCCACATACTTGAAAACTAAATGACACACTTCTCAATATCCACTTGTTGAAAAGAAACTACAAGGGAAATTAGAAAATATTTCTGAAGTAAATAAAAAGAAAAAAGTGCCTTTCATTGTATGATTCTATAGTTAAACATAGAATGTTAAGTGCACATACATTATAGAAGAAAAGTCTAAAATCAATAACCAATAATTCTCATCCTAAAAATCTAAAGATAGAAGATCAACTGAACCCAAAGTAAACAGGAAGAAAGAAATGATACGGATGGAAGTAAAAATTAATGAAATAGAAGACCAACAATTAATAGAGAAAAGTTAATGAAAATAATATGGAGCCCTTTTAAGAGATCAAAAAAATTGATAGAATTCTAGCTATAGTCTGATCAAAAAAATGTTCTAAAACAAAAAGTAATAATATGAACAATGAAAAAGGTTTAATCACTTAAGACCCTATAGACATTTAAAAAATAGAGAAATATTACAAATAACATTATACTAATAAAATTGACAGCTCCCAGGATTCTACTTGCAGGCCAAGTGGAGGGAGGGAGCTGACCTTGCACAGGAGTAGCACATTCGCTGCCCAGGGTGCAGCCTTCCCAGGCTTAATCCTTAAGAATAGTTATACCTGCCTATTAATTTCTTGGCCTGTTTCTGCTGGTCATGTTAGCCACCAGACTCAAAAGCGAGTTTTTGTTTCACACACTTCCTTAAGATGCAGTGTTCCTGCTGCTTGAGCCACAGAACACTGGAAGTGCAGCCTTTCTCTAGTCCACCATCTTAAATTTCCCCTACTTTTTTTCTTCTTACCTGTGTCGTTGCATTTTTAACAACAATGTATTGATTTTAAAACCAGAGAAAACTCACTTGAGGGGGAAAACTAAAAAGTCTAAAAACAAAACATAAACATTGACAACTTAGAGAAACTGGAAAAATTTTTAAAATATTCAAATTAATAAAAGCTACAAAAGAAATAGAAACTCTAAATAGTCCTTAACCTATTAAAGAAATGGAATTTGTTCTAAACTTCTTCAAATGTCTTCATTGTTGAATTCTTTCAAACATTTCATGCAAAAATATGCAAAAAGTGATATGAAAGAAAAAACTCAAGTGCAACTGTACAATTTATTCAAAATCATTTCCTGTTCTTATTTCTTTTGAGTGTATAGATATATTACTCTTGAAATTATTATTATTATTTTTTTGTGGGGGAGGGAGAAGCTTCTGTGAATTTTATGGATTTTTTTTTTTTTTTGGTACCAGGGATTGAAGTTAGGGGCACTCGGCCACTGGGCCACATCCCCAGCCCTTTTTTGTATTTTATTAGAGACAGGGTCTCACTGAGTTGCTAAGTGCCTCGCCATTGCTAAGGCTGGCTTTGAACTCATGATCCTCCTGCCTCAGCCTCCCAAGTGCTGGGATTACAGGCGTGCGCCACCGTGCCCAGCAAGACTCACTTATGGATTTAAGAAGTATTTACTAAAGTCAAATTTTATACCTTGAACATATATGTAAATGTGGTATCCCTGGCTTTCAGATATGAATGCTGTCTCAGCCATGTCTGATGACTTTCCCAAGTTCACCCAGCTAATGAATTATTGAGTTGGAATTTGATTCCTGGTCATTTGTCTTCAAATCTTGCTCTAAGCATTTGCACTTGGCTTTTCTGACACTTCTGCTTGTTCATATTCTTGCTCTCATTTTGGAAAGCTTTAATCATTGGCTCTTCTTTTAATATTTCTGTTTGGAACAATCCACGATTCTTTTGTGATCACCTATGTTTAGCTGATGCCTTGGTTTGCCCTTTTTTTCCCCCAATCTCTGATTCTCCATGAACCATTCTTATCTATCATTTCCTTTTAAAGGTTTTGGACACCATTTAAATCCAGCACCCCACTTTTTGTTAATTTCTGCCGTCTACTCATGATTCCCTGGACCAAAATTTTATTCAGATTTGATTTGCACTTCTTTCTTCTCTTTCTCCTCCAAATCATAGAGACATTAATCCCTTTCCTCTCATATTCTCTCTTCACAGTGTTTTTGCTTAACTCTTTGTACTACCTATGAAACCTCAACTATCTTCCTTCCTTTACCATCCCCCTGTTTAGTGGATTCTGCATGCTACTCTGTCTAAAATAGTCCTTTCATTCAAAATCATAGATTAATAACAACAACCTAATACTTTTTTAAAAATGTTTTTTAGGTGTTGACCTTTATTTTATTCATTCATTTATATGTTGTGCTAAGAATCAAACCCAGTGCCTCACACTTGCTAGGCAAGTGCTCTACCACTGAGCCACAACCCCAGCCCCCAATGGCCTAATACTTTTGATAACTTCTATGTTGTGTATTGTATACAATAGAAACTAACATTTATGATTATTCACATTTTAAAATTAGTAATTTAAAGTTCAAGATAGGTTAAGATCTGCAATAAAAAAGTGGGGAGTTGGCAGATGTCTGTTTTGGGGACAAAGAAGATATATTAACCTTTGTATTTGTTGAGTTCAGGGTGATGTTATGCTTTGGAGCTGAGATGTCCTTCCAGAGCTTATGTGTCAAAGGCTTGATCCCCAATGCAGCAGCAGTTCAGAGGTTGGGCCTCTGGGAAGCGATTGGATAATATGGGCTCTGACTTCTTCAATGGAATAATCTAATGGATTAATGGGATATTAGAAGGTGGTGGAACTTTAGGAGGTATGGCCTCCTTGGAGGAAATAAGCCACAGGAGGTGTGTCCTTGAAAGGTATATATTATCCCAAGCCACCTCCTTATTCTTTCTTCTGAGATGCCATGAGGTCAGCAGCTTTGCTCTACCATGTATTCTCTACCCTGTTCTGCCTCACTACAGGCCCATGAACACAACGCCAAGTGACTGTGGACTGAAAGTTCTGAAATCATGAGCCAAAATAAATATATCTTCCTTTTAAATTGTTCATCTCAGATATTTTGTCACAGTGATACATAGGTGACTAATACAAGTTACAACAGGGCATCATACTGAAACATTTTCATAGAGAGGTCATACTTAAAGGACAAGTAATTCACAGAAAGATGAGTACAAATTTAGGAATAAACAATACAGAGAAAGTTTTTAAAGTTATGTGATGAGATCACCAAATATATAAGGAAGGAAAAGCACAAATGATTAAGAACTTAAGTCTGAAAATTTTGAAACACAAAAAGTAAAATTGATTAGAAGATAGATGGGAAATGCCTATATTAGAATGTAAACCCCTTTAGGAAACCAAACATATCTTTTGAATCCCTTTATTAATATTTTAATATGCTAAATATACATGTTAAAACTGTGGGGGCTCCTGCCTGTAATCCCAGCCACTCCATAGGCTGATGCAGAAAGTTGCAAGTTCAAAGCCAGCCTTAGCAAAAATGAGGTGCTAAGCAACTCAATGAGACCCTGTCTCTAAATAAAATACAAAAAAAAAAAAAAAAAAAAAAAAAATTGGGCTCGATTGTGGCTCAGTGGCCAAGTGCCTGAACTAGAGTTCAATCTCTTGTACTCTAGTACCCTGCCCCCACCAAATTTCATTAAGTATAATGCATACTGCATGACTTTTATTTATTTATTAATTTTCACAGTGCTGGGGATTGAACTCGGGGCCTTGTGCATGTGAATCAAGCACTCTACCTACTGAGCTATATCCCCAGCCAATGACTTTTTAATAAATGGATTTAATTTTATGCCCCTACTTAGAGTCTAAGTGAAGTGATTTCATTCATTCATTCATTTTTTTTTTTTTTAGCAGTGCTGGGAATTGAACCCAGTGCCTTTGCATTGGTAAGTGCTCGACCACTGAGCATGCTCAGCTAAAGTCATTCCAAACGAGGACATTTAAGCTTTTTCTCTCTTGACAGGGTGTCTGATTCTTTTTATTGAAAATGTGGCTTGTTCTTGAATTTTTCCTCTGTGGGATGGAGGATATTTGTCTTTAGCACCACCTATGTTTCATTTGATGGCATACCAGACATTTGAGGGTTAAAGTACACATCATATGTAGAAAGACACTGTGTCATACATACCCATGAGTATGTTATAATCCATAGTTCACATATATTTTAATGTTAGCAATGAATAGAATAAGGAAGCCATTTCACAGAGATTCAAATTTTAGGAAAAGAAACATTCTGCATTCAATGTAACTTAATAAGGAATATTTTTTCTTTGCTTGTCTCTGCTTGCATGGGAGCAAGTCAATAGTAAAAAAGTTTAGAGTTGTGCTGGTTCACTTGAAATAAAACCCGATGCATTGAGAATGAAGTTCCCATGGAAACCATTTCTGAAGTGATAAAAGCTGCAAAATAACTTTTTCTCTGGTGTTTCATCATGTATATAACAACCATGTAAAGCTCCTAGAGGCAAGTGAACTTTTAATAAGCCCCCAAGGTTTTCTTTGCCTGTGAGTCTCTTGTCTTGTGGGGCTTAATTTTTTGATAACGGCTTGTTTTTCTCTATTTCTTAGGTGTGTGTAGTGGGATTGAGAACAGAGATTGGAATTCATTAGAGTTCCTCTGGGATGTGGACAGTTCTAAGTGTAAGTTGGCCAAGGAGACACCATTATTGCTGAGACTGAGCTGAAACTGAACAAGAGCAAGTCCTCATTAATATATGTATACGTATTAAAAAACATACATATACCAAAACATGTGCAGTGATTTTAGGTGAACTGTGGTTCTCTAACTTCTCAGTCTCTTGCCCCCTATCCTTTCACTATATTCAGAGTCTCTCCTTCAGAGCCAGCAATTTGAGCTAATCTATTTTATTTAAAGTACAGGATAAAAATGTAATGTCTTGAGCAGATCTTGTGTTAACCCATGGATGCTTGATGTTTTAGTAGAATAACTGATCTTGTTAAGCGATGCTTTTTAAGTCTCTTTCAGGTCATTGCTCAAATGTCAGATTAATTCTATTTAAAATAGAAATCTGTATCCCTGTTTTTCAATCCCTTTTCCTTTCTTCCCTTTTCTTCTTATGTGTTTCATGTTGTACTTCTTTCTTTTGTTTCATGTTTTACATTTTCTGTCTTCTTCCACTTGAATGAAAGCTCCATGAGGGCAGATTTTTTTCCCCACCGAAGACGCAAAGAGCTAGACAAGTTTTGGTGCTATAGTAGATGTGCAATAGGTATTTGTTGAAGGAACATCATTCCTGATTTATGTCTTTTGCTCATTCCTCATAATTTGACATACTTGCTGTAGGGTCCAATTCCTGGACTTCAGACAGTTTTAAAATTTTTTATTTGTTCTAATTAATTATACATGACAGTAGAATGCATTTTGACATATCATACATAAATGGAGTATATAACTTCCCATTTTTCTGATTGTACATGATATAGAGTTACACAGGTCATATAATCATATATGAACATAGGGTAATAATGTCAGGTTCACTCTACATCATTCCTCTCTCCATCCCTCCTCCCCTCCCTTTAGTGCCTTCTGTCTAGCTGGACTCCCGATATTGGCAAAGGTTGGTGCAGTTACCTACCAAGTATTTGCTTTTAATCACCAAGATGGAATTGCATGAAGAGGCGGTGGGGGGAAATAAAAGTTTCCATTTTTGAGTTTGGAGAAGAATTCTTTGATGTGAATGAAATAATGAATTTCCTCTTCTCAAGTCTGATACCCCCCTATTTTGACCCTTCCTGCCTCTAACACTTCCCATCTTCCTTTAAAAATAACTTGTTTTCATCTATCATGAGCCTCACAGATCCTTGTAAGTAAAAGTGCTGCTTTAGACAATTTGTTATCACTCACAGGAAGGTGGCATTGCTAGATATTAAGACCATGAGCACTGGCATTGGAAGGACCAGGGCTTATTTGGAATTCTGACTATGTTAGCTGTATGCACTTTTCATTAAAAATAATTTAAAAAAATTGATGGCATAGCATATACTTATCTAATACAATATGATATTTTGAAGTATATATACATTGTGAAATGGTTAAATCTAGCTAGTTGACAAATGTACTACCTCACATACTTACCATTTTTGTAGTGAAAGCACTTAACATGTTCCAAAACTTATTCATGTTTTAAGAATAAAATGTATTGTCAATAGCTGTAGTCACCTTGCTGTGCAATAGACCTCTTGCATGCTTCTCATTTCAAAAGTGAAGATTAACATATGAAATTTATGAAGTTGTTGTGAGTAGTAAGTGTGGTAAAATTGTTTGTATACTTCTAATAGATACTTGGTGTCCATAACACAGTGTTTGGTACACAGTAAGTGCTCCATACAAGCTAGCAAGAATTGTTTTTTCCATAGTGCTTTGTTCTTCATCATACTTAAAAAGATATAACTTGAAGGAAAGAACAGGTCATTAAAAGCCCAGGTGAAGCATTATCAAGGGTGTGATGAACATTTCTTCTTTCCTGGGGAGGGTAGGCTCTGGGGCAATGGTCCTATGGGAGCTTCTTTAACTAGCTCGCTGAGATCTTTGATCCAGAATAAAACTCTTTAGTCTCTTGTCATCCATAGTGTTCATAAAGGCTGTTGTCTCTTCCTTGGAAGCTGGACAAAAGCCTCAGGACAAAGGCACAACCAGAGTGCGTGTTCTTCAGTTCAGCAAGAAAAACAAGATAAACTAGAGGTTTTAATCCTGAGAGTGGAGAAGCAGAAGTATTGGGATCTGAGCTCCACATTGTCACCCTTTCTCCACAGGACCATTTGCATCTTCATGAAAGAGATGGATGGAAGACAGTAGAGAGCAGCAGTGAGGCTCCAAGTGGAAAGGGGTAAGTTCCTGCCTGACCCACATGTCCTGCAGTAGAGGCTCAAAGCACAGGAGCCAGATGGCTGGAGTTGACCTGCTGCAACTCAGTAGCATTGGGACTTAGTGCAAGTCACTCAGGTCTCCCTCTATATCATCTGTAAAATTTGGACAGGTGTAATGCCACGTGGCATTTAAAAGTGTGCCTATTCCATGGTTAGTGCTTAGTAAGTATTTCTTTTCTTTTGCCTCCACCCATTTAATTTCTGTGAACTTCCATGGTGTGTAGATTCTCTCTCTCTCTTTCAGTGACTTGCTTCTTTTCCCCTCACAGACCCTCCTAGAGGAGAATGGCTGCAGAGAACTCCTCTTCTGTGACAGAGTTCATCCTTGCAGGCTTAACGGACCAGCCGGGACTCCAGATACCGCTCTTCTTCTTGTTTCTCTTTTTCTATGTGGTCACTGTAGTGGGGAACTTGGGCTTGATAATGTTGATTGGGCTGAACTCGCACCTGCATATTCCTATGTACTTTTTCCTCCTCAACTTGTCTTTTATTGATTTCAGTTACTCCACCACCCTCACTCCTAAAATGCTGGTAGGTTTTGTCTCAAAGAAGAACACCATTTCCTATGCAGGGTGCATGACTCAATTTTTTTTCTTCTGTTTCTTTGTTTTTTCTGAATCCTACATCTTATCAGCGATGGCATACGACCGCTATGTTGCCATCTGTAAACCACTGCTGTACACAGTCACCATGTCTCCCCAAGTGTGTTTACTCCTTTTGTGGGGTGTTTATGGGATGGGGGTTTTTGGGGCTGTGGCCCACATGATAAACTTAATGTTTATAACCTTTTGTTCAGACAACCTTATCAATCACTATATGTGTGATATCATTCCTCTCCTTGAGCTGTCCTGCAATAGCTCTTACATACATTTGCTGGTGGTCTTCATTGTTGTGACCATTGGCATTGGGGTGCCCATTGTTACCATTTTTATATCTTATGGTTTTATTCTTTCCAGCATTTTCCATATTAGCTCCACTGAAGGCAGGTCAAAAGCCTTTAGTACTTGCAGTTCCCATATTATTGTGGTATCTCTTTTCTTTGGGTCAGGAGCTTTTATGTACCTCAAACCACCTTCCATTCTGCCCCTGGACCAGGGAAAGGTGTCCTCCATTTTCTACACTGCTGTGGTACCCATGTTCAACCCATTAATCTACAGCTTGAGGAATAAGGATGTCAAAATTGCCCTGAAGAAAACCTTGAGCAGAAAAATCTTCTTTTGAAAGAGTTTGGGAAAGATGATCCAAAATTTTATCATAGTATTTCTTTTTTAAAAAATTTATTTATTTGCTTTTGTTGTACACAATGCGTTTATTTTTATGTGGTGCTGAGGATCAAACTCGGGCCACGCACATGCTAGGTGAGCGCTCTACCGCTGAGCCACAATCTCAGCCCCATCATAATATTTCTTTATCCACTTTTTTTTTCCAGTGAAAGAAACAAGCTGGTGTTTTCTGCCCTCTATTTAGAGGAAACTTAAATCTTGTTCTTAGGCACATTTATTCTCTTTACTGCTTTACCCACCCAACTTTTCCAATCACTCTTTGTTTTACAAGAATATCTTTTTTTGCAATCATAGAGAAATTAATCTCTACTGTGCCTAAGAAGTCATTTAATGCAGCCTCTTCATATAGCACATTACACATGGGGAATTCAGAAGTATTTTGTATATTGTCCATGGACACACCTACCTGTCTTTCTGCCAGAACTGAGAATGGAATCCATGCCTTGAATCTTAATCCAATTCACTCTATTTTCCTGTAGCTCTGCTTTCCTGTTCTTTCCCATGACCAATTTCAGTTCAATGGTTGTTGTGGGCTTTTAAAGTAATCTAATTCTTTTCCCAGTGATGCAGTGCAACTTTTCATGGGTTAATTTTTGGAATATAATATTTGCAGGAGTGTTGGAGGTGAAAAATTTGGTTGATTTGGTCTTGGCAAAAAAAGGTATGTTTTAAAATTTGGGGCCCATGAGAATGGGAACTATGTTAGGTTTCACATGGAATCAATCATCCATGCTTACTGAGATGATCTGCAGAGCCCTATGGTCTCAGACTATTCCATTAGATCTCCTAAGGAAGAGGTAGGCAGATTTACATTACTGAAAGATGTTGGATACAAATTTCATTCGTTATCTCTAGACCATGGAGATAGAATGTGCAGCCTCATTTCAAGGCTGTGAATAAGGTAGCTTAGTAATAGATAGCTTTGAATGTAAGTGAGCCAGTTGAGTCACAGCAACAGATTAGTTATTAGAAGAGACAAGGTAACATTTGTAAGCTGCCTGGTACCGTAAACCGGGAGGAAAAACTCTCGGAGGCAGAGTTAAGCTTTTACTACTTTACTTCTACTTTCTTAGAGCTTAGAGAGGGAAAGAAAGATTTTTCTTCTTAGCTTAGAGAGAAAGAAAGATATAGTAGAGCTTAGAGAAAGATTAGAGCTTCTTTCTTCTCTCTTCTTTCTTCCTTCTTCTGTCTTCTGTCTTCTGTCTTCCTCGGGAGCCTCGGCCTTACTCTGACCAGTCATTACTTCTTCTATCTGGTTTCTCTTCTGTAACCGCTCTGCCTACGTTCTGACCGCTGATTCTTCTGACCGACCGAGTGACTGCCCGGCTGACTGAATTCTCCGTTCTCCTAACTCGGACCGCTTTCACCCCGGTTATATACCTTCAGGTTTGCGGGTGCCTACAGGTGCGTCACATACATATCAGTGGAACCCATGGCTTCCAGCTAGCTGCAACAGCCCTTCCTAATTAGGGCTCCTTCAAACATTATATTTTGAAGCATTGCACATATTTGTGATCTTTTGTAAATATTTTATTTAGTTGTAGATGGACACAATACATTTATTTATTTATTTATTTATTTATTTATTTATTTATTTATTTATTTATTTATATGTGGTCCTGAGGATCTAACCTAGTGTCTCACAAGGCAAGCACATTGAATTACAGCCCCAGCCCCATATCTGTGATCTTCTAATAGCAGGGCATAAATGAAAAAGATGGTCTCAGCACAGGTCATATATTCACAGCATTGGGCAAATGGAGATACTGCTTAATAAAATCTGAAGGACAGTTTTTTGGTCTGAACACATTATTAGTGGTAACAATTCTTTTTGAAACAATGACATGAAGATATTTGGACTTATGAACTTTTATTAGTAAAGTTCCATTCTATTAGGAAAAAGGAAAGTTTGTATAAGTTGGATAAAAGTTTAGTTTATTTCTTTTGGAATCATTCTGTTCAAACAGGATGTAATAAAAGAACTGAAAGTTTAGAAGAGAATTGTGCTTTTGTTAATGGGGTAGAACATTTATAGATTGAGGAT
This sequence comes from Tamias sibiricus, assembly GCA_025594165.1. Classification (NCBI taxonomy): domain Eukaryota; kingdom Metazoa; phylum Chordata; class Mammalia; order Rodentia; family Sciuridae; genus Tamias; species Tamias sibiricus. Next base: position 118,715,903 of record CM046657.1, on the reverse strand, counting down.
GTGGTAGGGAGTGTGGGGAATCAGTACAATGTAGGCAAATGGAAAAACACTGCATTGAAGTGTTTTAAATTGAAATAGAATCAATAAAGTGTACAAGTATTAAATATTCAATGAATTTTTCTTCTTCAAATTGAGTTACATACCACCACCTACACCCAGGATTAAAAGATTCTATCGTTTAAGAATGTTTTTACCCAGCAAATACTACTCCTTATCCTTTTCCTGGAAATATCCACTATATTTACTTTCATCATCACGGATACATTTGGTCATTCTTGAATTTCCTGTGTTAAATAGCACATATACTTGTCTTCCTCCCCCCCCATTATTATTATTATCATTATTATTAGTTTGCATTTTTGGAATCCAAGGTCTTGTTCATACTAAGCATATGCTCTACCACTTATCTACACCCCCAGGCCAACACACTTACTTTAGTACTTGGCTTCTTTCACTCAATGTAGAGTGTCATGTGTGGTTAATCTATAGCTTTGTTCTTGGTTATTGCTGCTTAGGATATGTTCTTTTGTATGAATGTATAGCAATGTACTTATTAATTATTTTCTTAATAGACATTTGGTTTGTTTTCAGCTTCTGCATGTTATTAATAAGGTTGCTATGAAAATTCTTGAAAATGAACTTCCTTTGGAACATACGCTTATTTCTCTTGAATATATACCTAGATGTGAATTTATGGGGTCATAGCACAAGCATTTATTTAGGCTTCTAAATACTACCAAATAGCCAGGTGTGATGGTGTTTGCCTGATAATCTCAGTGACTCAGGAGGTGGAGGTAGGAGAATCACAAATTTGAGGTCAACCTCAGCAACTTAGCAACTTAGCAAAGCCCTTAGCAACTTGGCAAGACGCTGTTTCAAACAAAAAATAAAAAGTAAAGTGGATTAATCCCACTATGGAAAAAAATCAGCTAAATAATAAAGTTGGACAGTTCTTTATGTTTATTAGCTATTTGGGTGTTATCCTTTCTTATAGGTCGGTTCAATTTTTTCCCTACTTAAAAATAATGTTAGTTTTTAAAAATTGAGTTTAAAAAATATATTCTGGGTCTGAACGCCTTTGCTTGTTCATTCGCATGACTGTTCTTGAGGTCTTGGTTAGAAATGTTTTCATTTTAATAAAGTCAGTTTATCAATTTTTTAAAAATGTTTTTGCTTTGTCCTGTTTAATTTTTTACTACCAGAAATTTGAAAGGATATTCTCATGTTTTCCTTTGACTGCTTTGTGTTTTTTTCTGTAAGGTTTAGATTTTTGATAAATTTCAATTCAGTTATCATATATGTATGAGTCAGTTTTGTTTTTTTCACGAAGGTATTATGATGTTTCAACATTATTTATTGAAAAGACTTCTCTTTAAGTTTTATTGACTGCATTTACATGGTTGTACCTGAATATCACTGACAATATTGTAGTGGGACTGGCTGGAAAGGAGTTGACTTGGAGCCAAAGAGCTATATTTTACAAGTCCAATGGTGAATAGAAGTGAGAACAGATATTCTTGTGTTGTTTTGTTATGAAAGTACACTTATTCCTAGGAATTTGATATCTTTTGTTCTATTTTAAATGGATATTTAAAATTCAGTTTTCACTTATTTATTACTAATATGTTTTAAAAGTTGATTTTTTAAAAGGGGAAGCAGGCTATATTTATTCAAAATCTACAAAAGATTACAATATAAATCTATCAAACAAAATTAATTTTTTAAAGTTATATACAAGTGACTCATAGGTATCCAAATTCTGTCCAAATCCAATGCATAGAAAGATTATTATGTCACTCAAGGAGTGAAAAGTAATCCACAGAAAAGTTTGGTGAATACAGACTACAAAAATACACAAATCTAAAGTTTAATGTAACATGAACAAATCATAAGTACACAGTTCATTACCTTTTTCTAACATTATAGAAGTAAATGTTTTATGTTTAGTGAAATACACAGAATGTATAAAACCTTTAATCATAAGTAATGTAGACTAACAATTGTAAACCAAGTAGAAAGTGAAGTTTCACATGTGAGAATGTATATTTCAGAAAGAATTCAACTTGAAGTAAATTCATTAACACATATTGCAAATGTCCATAAAAATGTTTATCATTTATAATTCTACAGAGATTAAATTACTAAGAAATTAATATCAGAATCTTACTGAGGGATATTGTAGTGACTTCCCTTAAAGAACATATTATTTGGGAGCTTAAAATAACAGAGATCAATGTAAATTAACATATAGATGGAAAAAAAACCATACAATTTGTAATAGCAGGAGGTTAGAAAACTGAATACTGCAGAAAATATATATATTAATGTGCACAAGTTGGTTTTAATAAACTATTGGTTACTTGTTATAATAAATCATCAAGACTTTCATTACAATAGCATTTTCCCACACAGGTGAGAATTTAGAAGCAGTATGCCTTTCTCAAATTGTCATTTAGTACTTTTTTTTCCTTTCCCACCCCTCAAAGCACAGAAATAGTTTTATGAATATCAGTTACCTATTTACGGAGGACATAAGATACAGATATTCATAAGTATTACACAAGCTACACTGAGGTACTTGGACAAATATACCAACATGTATGAAAAATGATGGTTTTAAAAGTGGTAAGTACTAAAGGAGTTATGATAAACACACTATGTCCTTCTGAAACCCCAGTGAGAGAAACCTTATTGCCATTCTGCCAAATTCAACATAACTAAAAGCACTGCACAAAGGATTATGAATCCAATGTACATATCAGAAGATCAAAAGTCCAGTTAAACAACTGAGCTAATCAATGAAGAAATTAGAAAGTAATACCAAACTTCTTTAACATATCAGTACTATTTTAGAAGCATCACCAGAACAAATATTTAATTATGAATTGGCCTGGGCTACGTTCTGTACTGAGAATTTTGCTGAGTACTAAAAGAGAATCTCAAACATTCTAGAAAAGCTGTGAAATCATACTCTTTGTTATTCCTCAAAGGAAATTTAACAGTTTTGATGATACCTGTATATCTCCCATGGTTCTGGTTCTTTCTACATACCAAGTAATTCAGTAATTGACAGGAATATTTAAGCAGAAAAGAAAATAAAAAGAGGAAAAAAAAAACCCTAAAAAACAAAACCAAAGCAGTAGACCCTGCATGGACATATACTAGATAGATGGATGTTTAAAAAAATTACATGATAAATGTAAATCATGAAATCAGATGTACTCATAAAGCACACTTATTTTATGTTACATATAAAACTGTAGATTGCAAACTGTGCATGTATACCATAACTTTTTAAAAAATATTTATTTATTTGTTTTAGTTGTACACAATGCCTTTATCTTTACGTGGTGCTGAGGATCGAACCCGGGCCGCCCACGTGCCAGGCGTGCGCTCTACCGCTGAGCCACAACCCCAGCCCCTATACCATAACTTTTTACCTGGGAAAGCTGATGAGTAGGATTTCTTGCAAATATTTACTGCCATGATACAAAACAATTATGTGCAAATTACAAGGTGCTTAAAATAACAGAGTTTATATATAGAAAGATGTCACTATCTGATTAAATATGCAAGAGGTGGACTTTCCCAGAGTTTATAGCACAGAACAATAACCACCACAGGCTCCTCCTCCATGGCTTTCTTCCATGTGTGACAATTTAACTCCTTTATTCTGGTTCTCACTTTCCTATAGTACAGGCGTCTGAATGATCTTTTCAACAAGTTCTTCAAAGGCACATTGTACACCACCACAGGTTTTTGCACTTGCCTCTATAAATAACATGGGATGCTTTTGTGCAAATTTCAGGCCTTCATTTCTATCAACTTCATGATTTTTCTTATCAATTTTATTTCTAGCTAGCATGTTTATTATATCATTTCTTGTACAGTAAGTTTCCAATTCATTTAACCAATTATCCAATTTAACAAAGGTGTCTCTTCTTGTGAGATCATAAACTAATATGACACCCTGTGCACCTCTGTAATAGCTGGGAGTTAAACGTTCTAAACCTTTCTTGACCAGCAGTATCCCAAATTGCAAGTTTAGCCTTATTTCCATTCACTGAAATTGTTTTTGAAAGGACACTCGCAAAGTCCACTCAAAGTCCAAGGACCACACCACACACTGGAATCTCACACAAGGGATTTATTGTCAGTAGCATGGAGCAAACCGACAAGGCTGTCCCTCTGAGGAGGGCGACAGCGTGTTGGCACTCACAGGGCAGCTTTATAGCATGCAAAAGGAATTTCACAAGCATGCTTAGGGGTTGCGTCATGGGTTGGGCTGGGGTTGACACTTTAGCAGGCACATGTTCTTATGCGGAGCTAAGTGGCATTATCTCAGAATCTCTAGATAAAATGGCTCCTAAATTGAAACTTAGGAGTCCCTGGATAAAATGGCTCCCAACCTAAAATGGTGGATCTGATGCCCATATTTTTCACCTTAAAGTGAACACCTATTTTTGCTGCAATTTCTGGATCAAAAGTATTATCTGTGAACCTCAAGAACAGGCTGGACTTGCCCACCCCATACTCAATGATGATGAGGATCTTCGGAGTGCTCAACTGTCCTGGTCCATCCTGACCCTGCTCTGCTCCGAGCCCAGCAGGCTACCCGGGTCCGCCTCTCAACCCTTCACTTAAAAGTTGATTTTTGTATATTGACTTTACATCCAGAAACTTGCTAATTTTATTTATTAATTCTGATTGTTACTAAAATTGACCAAAAAGGAAATAAAAATTATTATTATTGTTATTATTAACTATTTCGTATATCGGTATACACATTCATGTTGAGGTAGGAGTGTAGGGACCTCAAGTGGCTGGGCAAGATATAAGAAAAAAAAAAAAAACAGCTGGAGTACAAGACAGAGAGATGAGTCATCATGTCCCTGTTTACAATAAGTTCTATTACCATGACAACAACTCCCACCTCTGAGGGCTTATTGCCTTGGCAACTCCCTCCACAGGCTCTGTATTCCAATTAGATGAAAATTTGTTCCAGTGGTAACAAATGGAACAAGGTCTTCAATCAGGTCCATGTGGAGTGGACTGAAGCACAGCTCAGCACATAGGACAAGACTCCTTCAGAAATTAGGGACCTTGAGCCACTCGCCTGGGTCCACTCTGCTCTATTTTATGGAGTGCTACTTTCACTTTCACTTTCAATAAATCAATGTTCTGCTTGTTACTTCTGTTTGTCTTCCTCAATTCTTTATTGGGTCTTCAAGAACCTGGGCCCCAACTAGACACCCCACCAGCATCAATGTCATATTGCGAATAAAGACAGATTTGATTATTTCTTAATTATCTTTCTTTGTATCTTTTATTCCCCTCATTGCACTGTCAGAGACCCCCAAATAATTATGAATAGTGCTCTCCCTGTATTTTTATTTTTAGTATTGGGGATTGAACTCAAAGGATGCTTTACCACTGAGCTACATTCCCAGATGTTTGTAATTTTTGAGACAGGGCCTTACTAAATTGCTGAGGGTCTCACTAAGTTGCAGAGGCTGGCCATGAACTTGCAATTCTGCCTCCAACTTCCGAGTTGCTGAGATTACATGGCCACTGCACCTGGCCCCCTGTCTTGTTTCTGAGGGTAAATGCATTTAGGCTTTCACTGTTAAATATGGAGTCGGTTATAGCTTTTTTTTTTTTTTTTTAAATTTTTGGTAGATAGTGATAAGATTACGGGTGGATGATTAATGATTTTTATTTAAAAAGATTTTTTTTTCAGATGGTGGAATGAGATGAATATTATTACCCTAAGTACATGTATGAAGATATGAATGGGGTGAATATACTTTGTATACAACCAGAGATATGAAAAATTGTGCTCTATATGTGTAATATGAGTTGTAATGCATTCTGCTGTCACATATAACAAATTAGAATAAAAAAAAAATTAAAATTTTTTTTCCTTTGAGAATATATTGTTACCACCTGTGCGTAAAGAGGCTGGGTTTGACCTCTCCTCATGTATGTACTTTGAACACCGGGAGTCAATTTGGCAGGAAAGTAGGTTTTATTCAACACCAGCTTTGAAGAAAGATAGAGGAAACATTTTTGTTTTAAGTTACATCTTCAGAAAACTCAAGGACTGGGAAAGCTTTTGTAAAAGAAGAGAAGGCAGAGTGGGACAAAGGCAGGAAGTAGGTAGTTTTAGCTAGGCAGTGTTAGGGATCACGTCAATGGCACCTGGCTGGTCAGGGGATGGTTTCTGTTCTCTGTGTGAGGAAGTTTAGAAGTTAAAACATTTGGAGCGTTAGTTCTTATATCAGGAAGTTGGCCTTGATTTCAGAAGGAGTCTGTTTCAATATGTACAACGGTAAAAAAAAAAAAAAAAAATTAAACAGTAAAAGAGAAGCATACAGAAAAATAAAAAGCTTTTGTTCTCCCATGCTCATGTTCTTCCTCTGAGATGCAATTATTCCCAGAAATAGCATAGGCATACACGAACACACCTCTGTCTCTGTTTCTATTTATTTGTACATCCGTATGTTTATATTTCTAGAGACCCTTATATGTATTAAAATTTTATAAAAATAAATTAGGGGTTGAGTCTTCCAACAGAAATGGTTTAAAGAGGAGTGAACACAGGGCATTTCTAGACAAGAAGAGGAATCAAACACGAAAGGCATGGGAGAGGGTTTGGCAGGCAGGAAGAGGGAAGAGGGGGCGATACACAAACCCAGGTAATGTTAGCCCCTGGGATTATTTCTGTGTTTTCCTTTTTTTCTGTCTCCACTGCATGGTTTGACTATCCCTGGTTACTATTTTATGTTGGAAAAAGAGCCATTGAATATGAAAGGTGCCAGAATGGCAAACGTTTTCTTTCTTTCACTAGGACACAAATGTTCATGTGATTTTAGCCATTAACACAGTTCAGAAATATCTCAAATGTTACATGGATGTCATCAATATTACAAAAAGAGAAGAAAAAGTGACAGATAACAGTGAAGGTCAACTATGCATTCAAGGGAGAATGTGGGCTATCTCTAGAGGGACGGACAGCCTGGCAAACATTTTCAATTCAGTGAATTTACATATTAATTTATTTATCTATTTATCTTATTTGCCTATTTACCTATTAAAGCATTGTTTTAATCTCCTGGAAATAAAATGCTTAGAAGTTAGCACTCTTACCCTCAAAACAAATAAAATCTGAAAGAAGAAAAAAACAACAACAAAAACCTGAAAAACAAAATCTCTTTTTAGATCTGTCAGAGAATTGAAGTCATGTGACAATCTAACTCCTTAAAAATTGGAGAGGTGAGAAAAGAATTGTAATTTGCCTGGAGCAGAAGCTGTTGGAGCTAATAGGTTGTGGTAGGAACACAAGTGGTAACTTATGAATTGCCTGAGACTGACTATAGATTTACCTGAGAGGTCCAAACTCCCAAGGCCCAGTCTTAGAAGTGTCGCACACTTACCTGCATTTTACCTCTGGAAGTCCTATAGATTCTCATAGTGAAGATCTGAGAAAATTCCCCTAAACTTCAGACAGGGAGGGCAAAGTGACCATTGTGAAATATACTCAGAGCTTTCTGTGCTCTGCTTGTCCTCAGAACTCAATGTTGGGGGAAGGGAACTACCTGATTCTAGTCACCTCTTGTCCCTGTTAGGCTTCTGGCCTTCCCTAGAGGTGAAAATGATTGAGAAGCACTTGTCAGGGTCTTAACCTCAGGGAATAGGCACACATAAAAAAACTGAGACCAACTCATAGCAACACAGAATGTTTTTTCTCCTCCCAGACTTTACTATCACATCAGTAAATTCCCTATGTAATAATAAAGAATTACTGCAGAAAGAAATGCAAAAGACAGACTCTGTTTAGGAGATTTTCTAGAGAAACAGGGGAACATAAATGAGTAGAGGACATTGGATTGAAGCAGAGGAAATTGAATGAAGCCTCAGATAACTACAGCTGCAGCAAACAGTAAACAGTGTAACTCCTAGCAAGATAAACATAAGACCTCACATTAAACCACACACTAAAACTTTACACTAAAATCTGTTTGCCTCAGTTCCTATTACCCAATATGTCATGTCTGGCTTTCAACAAAAAATAAGGCATGCTGAAAGACACTATAAACTCTTAAGAGACAAAACAAGCAACAGAATTATAGTCAGATGTAGTGGGGGTGTTGGAATCATCAGACTGGGAATTTAAAACAACTGTGATAAATATGCTAAGGGATTTTATGGAAATAGTGGACAATAGGCAAAACAGATGGAGAGTGAAAGCAGAGAGATGAAAACTCTAAGAATGAATCAAAAGAAAAGTCTAAAAAATGCAGTGTAACAGAAATAAAGAATAATTTTCATGGGCTCATCAGTTGACTGCACATAACAGGGGAAAAAATTATTGGTCTTGGATATGTGTTAAATGGAATTTCCCAAACTGAAATATAAAGAGAAAATGGAATGGAAAAAATGAAACAGAATAGAGATGAATTGTGGGTTAGTTACAAAAGATATAAAAGTTATAAAATATGCATAATGAAAATGCTGAAAGAGAAGAAAGAAAGGAACAAAAGAAAATAATTGAAATAATATTTGAAGAGAATTATCCAGAATTAATGTCAGAAACCAAACCACAAACCCAAGAATCTCAGTGTATGCTAAGCAGGATAAATACCAATAAGTCCACACCAGACATCTCCTATTCAAATGGTAGAAAACCAGACAAAAAGAAAATCTTCAAAGAAACCAGGAGGGGAAAGAAACACCAATCTCACCTATAAGATCTTATTTAGCAAGGAATGTGGATAAGAATGACAAAGATTTATACTTAGAAACCATGCAAGCAAGAAAAAGTGTAGTGACATATTTAAAGCATAAATGAAAGCACCAACCTAGAATTTTTTATCAGTGAAATTATCTTTCAAAAGTAAAAAATTAAAGACTTTCTCAGGCAAAAATTGAGAGAATTTGTTATCAGAAGACCTGTCTCGCAAGAAATGTTTAAGGAATTCTTCAGAAAGAAGGAAATTATATAGGTCAGAACAGTGACTAATGATTCCAATTTCTCCATCTGCACACATGCATTTAAATTTTTTTTGTCCTTTTAGTAATAGCTATTCTAATTAGGGTGAGGTGATATTTCATTGTAGTTTCGATTTGCATTTCTCTGATGAATGAAATCAGAATGTTGAAGAAATATCTGCACTCCCATGTTCTCATGCTTTTTGCAGTACTAGTCGCAATAGCTAAAATATGGAATCAATCTCATTGTCCATCAACAAATAACCAGATAAAGAAAATATGGTATAATATACAATGGAATAGTATTCAGCCATAAAAAGGAGGAAGTATAGTTATTTGTAGCAACATGGATGAACTTTGTTCAGGGAAATAAACCAGGAATAGAAAGACAAACACTGCCTAATATTGCTCATTTATGATAAAGCTAATCTCATAGAGGTACAGAGAAGAATTGTCATTATAAGAGGTCTGGAAACTTAAAGAAGAAGGGAGAATGGAGAGGGACAGGTCAATAGGTACAATTGAATACTACAGGGCAACTGAATACTATTCCATTGTTTATTATTCCATATTTTCTTTATCTGGTTATTTGTTGATGGACAATGAGATTAAGTTACAGTTAAATAGAGGAATAAATTTTGGGGTTCTGTTGCACAATAGTGTGATTGACTATAGTTAACAATATTAAATTGTGTATTTCAAAATATTTATGAGAGGATTTTGAATGTTCTACTCACAAGGAAATAATAAGTGTTTACGGTGATGGATATACTAAAAGCCCTAATTTGATCATTATACAATGTATTTCCTATGTTCAGAAATATCACATTATACTCTATAAATATGCTCAATCATCATGTGTCAATTAAAAACAAAATAAAACTTAAAAGAATGTACAGCCAACATATTTAATGGTGAGAAACTACATGCTTCCCTTCTAAGACTGAAAAAAGTAAGGATGACTTTTCTTCCCACTCACATTCGACATTTTACTAGAAATCTTAGATAATGCAATAATAAAAGAAAAGGAAAGAGAAAGTATACAGGTTGGGAAGGAAGGAACAAAACTTTGTTTGCAGTTGACATGAATTTCTATGTAGAAAACACCGAAGAATGGACATAAGGAACCCATGGAATTAATAAATGATTGTAATAAGGTTTCAGGATACAATATTAACATAAAATATATAAAAGTTAATTTTTTCACACATGTGCACAATAAACAAACAGAATTTGAAATTGAAATCACAATACAATTTCCATTAGCACTCAAACAAAGGAAATTCTGAGGAGTAAATTCAAAAAGATGTATAAAATTTATTTGAGGAAAACTGCAAAACTATAATGAAGTAAATAAACAATGTAAATAAATGGAGAGGTATTCCATGCTCATGGATAGGCTCATATGTATTATAAAGATGTTCTTAAAATCTACCAAATTATGCCAAGTTCATGTACAAATATATATAATTGATCCCACTTTTATGAAAGTATATATAATTATAATGCACTAATTAAAATAATAATAATAAAATAATGTCAGTAGAGTAGAGCAAGTAGATGGGGGAGGGAGGAAAAGAGGGAAAAAAGAAGGTAATTGGAAATGAGATTCATCAAGTTATGTGCATGTACAAATATGGCATAATGAATCCTATATTATGTGTAATTATTATGCAGCATTAAAGAAAAACCTCCAAAAAAAAAAAAAGAACTAAAAAAAAAGTTAGGTCTTCCTAATTTGATCTATAGATTCTATGCAATCCCAATCAAAATTCTTATAAGTGACAGTGATCACTCTGTTAGTTTGCTATTGTGGATATCAGCAAACTGACTATAAAGATTGCATGGAAACATGAAAGACTCAAAAGAGCCAACATAATACTGAAAAAGAATAAGTTTGGAAGACTGAAACTTCCCAGTATCAAGACTCACTATGAAGCCATGGTATTCAGGACAGTGTGACATTGGTGAAAGTATAGACAAATAGTTCTAGAAAATAAATTGGAGGGTAGTGTCTGTCTGATTTTCTTAACATGGGTAACTGGTATACACTAATGCCCAATAACTATTTAAGAGCAGAAAAATGAAGATTCTAGTAGGTTGAAAAGATTAGTTTTCCAAAGGCCATGTCTGATTTCCAGGACTTATAATTTAAACACTTTTGAGGAGAAAAGATAGCATTTCAGAACAAAAGTGAATAGTACATTTTTCTCCACAGCGGTCGGTCACTCTCTGTTCTTGTTGGTTCATCCTACATCTGCCCCTCAGCCTCCTCTTTCTCTGGATGAGGAGGCTCTTGTCCTAATGTGACTCAGGTCTAAGTGGGAAGTGTAGAACATAGAGCCAGAAATTAACCTTGTTAGGGAAACATTTTGTAGGAAGTGGAGATTCTACTAAAAAGTTTCATCAACTCTCACTCCCATAATCTTTATCTGGCAGTCAATTATGGTCCCCACAAGACAGCCAAACTTGGAGTTGGACTTCAAAGGAATTGCAACACTTTTTATTTGTGATTGAACTTTTGGTTGAAGAACTACACTTTATAATCTAAACAGCTAAAAAGCAGTTTTAGTCAGCATTTTCATTGCTGTGACCAAAGGAATGAACAAAAACAATTTAGAGGAAGAAAAGTTCATTTTGTCTCATGGTTTCAGAGGTTCTATCCACAGTAAGCCTACTCCATAGCTCCGGGCCCACATTGAGGTAGAACATTATGTTAGAAGGATGTAGTGGAGGGAAGCACTCAGAACGTGGTAACCAGAAAGCAGAGAGAGATCTTTGCTCACCAGGGACAAAATAGATACCCTCAAATACACACCCCCAGTGACTTACTTTTTACAGCCACACCCTACCCACCTACAGTTACCACCCAGTTAATCCATATCAGTGGATTAATCTGCTTATTAGCTTATACCTCTCATTATCTAATTTCACCCTCTGAAAATTCTTTTTTAAAAAAAATATTTTTCTTTTTAGTTTTAGATGGACACAACACCTTTATTTTATTTTTATGTGGTGATGAGGATCATACCCAGTGCCTTCCACATGCGAGATGAGCACTCTACTATTGAGCGACAACCCCAGCCCTGAAAATTCTTGCATTGTCTCACACATAAGCTTTTCTCATATCTAAACCATAACACATGGTTTATTCTTTTATTTTCTTTTTTTTTTTTTTTTTTTTTTTCGGTGCTGGGGATTGAACCCAGGGCTTTTTGCATGTGGGCAAGCACTCTACCATCTGAGCTATTTCCCCAGCCCCACATGGTTTATTCTTAATTCTAAATTTTTGTTCCTTCTGGTGAAGAGACTGGAAATGCCACTTGGTTATTTATGGACAGGAGGGATGCCTGGCCAATGAGTTGGAAAGGGATCCTGTAATCAATCAGTCTAATTTTTTCTTCAGGATGCTGCAAATTTACTCTCACTTTTAACTTACCTCATGCTATCTTTGTTTGTATAAGCTCTTAATAGTGTTTTTAGGCTTTACTTATGTACCTATTCAAAGTCTAAATTTTGAAAAATGTATCATAGATATCAAAGTACATAGAAATTCTGAATTCAGTTTAGCTTCAATGTCAGAGTTGTCCTCATGAGTGGTAAGGGACCTGGAGTATTTTTAGGCTTTCACACTAATGAATTCACTTTGGAGTACTTCTAAAATAATGCAAATTCTCAGGCACTCCCATGCAGGCAAAATCAGTCAGGTTGTGTTCCTGACTGTGCTGTTATTCTCAGTTTGATGTCCAAATCCATCCTCTGCACTTGTCTTCCTGCTCTGTTCCTTGGAGTCTGACTAGCGTGTTCTGCATTATCAGACTCTCTTGCCTTCTGCCCTAGCAGGGAAGGAAGTGAATGAGGCAGGTATTATTGCCCTGGACTGTCCTTGTGGGAGTGCTGTGGACTGAGTTCATCTATCTGGAGCTTCACCCCAGCTAAGTCATCCTTCCCACTCAGCTCTTTTGTCCACATTAACTTAAAAGTGGCAAAATGCCTCCATTATTAGTCCTTCACCATCCCTTTGATTTTCCTACATCCTACACACAATATTGTAAATGTTTGGGTTTGTTCTTCTTCATAGACATTGCACCAGAGGGCTTAGCTGTTGAACCAGAGGATCAATTTTCCAATTCTTTCTCTGGCCAGCTCAGGGATACCTACCTGCTTCAGCAGGCCACAGGACAGAGGCACAAAGGTAAGATGAAAGAATGGTCAGCAGTCACTCATCTCTTCCCCTGACTGTCCTTGCAAAGGATGGTAGAGCAGAGTGTTCTGTCATGAATTCAGGAATCTCATCCTAAGTAGGAAGAGCAGTGTCTATACCCCCTCTCTTACTGAAGTTACCTGTGGTGCAGGACAGTGGGTTACCAACACAGCCCTCAAGCAGGACAAGATGTCTCCAGATTGTTCTTGATTTGAGAATTTTTTTGTTTACTTGCAGGAGCCCTGTTTGGGGAGATAGCTAAGATTGCGGTTGACTATTGGGCCATAGACATTTTTGGGCATTTCCGCTTTCCGTAGTCTGACGGGATCTCGCGGGACTTGGTCGAGGCTCTCGAGAGATTTGAACGGTGACTCAGCAGATCGAGCGAGCGCCATTGCTGCTCAGGCGCATGGGAAGAGACCAGAGGGAGAAAAGACAGGGTTATCGCTATTGTGTAGATATATTGTAGTTTCTTGTAAGATTAAAGAATATTTTCGTCTCCATCCTGTCTCCGGACTCCTTCCCACGGCGCTGCCGTTCCAGGCTGCAATCCTTTTCCGGCGACAACAGTTGGTGGCCTGTACGGGGAATTCAGCACGGCAGGTAAGAACTGAGAAACCTCGCAGGAGTCTCTAGTCAGAGCGGTTAAAATGGGTTCGAAAATATCTAAGACCCAAGTGTACGAGGCTCTTGATGAATTCTTTGATATAGATGAGTCTGTCGTTAGCAAGGAGGATTTAGAAAACAGTGAAGGCGATCATGAAAGCGTAGATTCCGCTGAGTCAACTAAGACCAGTAAGGAGAGTATTAGAAGCGTCCCCAAAATGACAAAGATCCGAGCTGCTAAAGCTATTCAAGATTTATTAGAGATACTTCAAGGATACATGGTCTCAATTGAACCTGGGACTCAGGATGTTACTGAGTCAGTTAGGACCAATGAGAGTAGTAGTAGTGAGGAGGAATTAACTAAAGGTGATTTTGAGAAAATGAACAAAAGGAAATTAAGGAAGACCAAGATAAGGGATCATCAAGTGGAGGAACTTGTGTCCTCTACTCCCCCATGGGTGAAATCGATTACAGAAAATATGAAGGGTATCACTAGGCGTTTGCATACCCTAGAAACAGAAATAAAAAGTCTTTCTGAGCGCTTATGTGCTCTCGAGGGTAACTCACAGATACGTTGGGAACTGCCAGTATTTGAATATGGAAATGGACGGAGGGACCACCAGCCAGTAGATTTCAAAACAATAAAAAATCTCAAAGAGGCAGTAATGACTTATGGACCCCAAGCTCCTTTCACGTTGAGTATACTGGAGTCCCTTAACACCTTTAGCTTAACCCCCGCAGACTGGAAACGTCTATGTAAAGCAACATTAAGTGGGGGACAATACTTGGTTTGGCGATCGCAATTTCAAGAACTTTGTATAGAAACAGCTAAAAGAAATGCAGATGCGGGGTTTGGAGACCATAATATAGAAATGCTCACAGGAGAAGGGCAATTTGCAGACGTACAGGATCAAAAATATTATACCCCAGGAGTATATGCTCAGATAAACGCAGCTGCCTTAAAGGCATGGAAAACTGTACAAGGACCTGGGGATCTACAAGGTAGCTTGTCCAAAGTAATTCAAGGACCTAATGAACCATATGCTGAATTTGCTGATCGACTTTTGAGAACTGCAGGTAGAGTTTTTGGAGACATTGATCAAGTTATGCCATTAGTTGTCCAATTAGCGTATGAAAATGCTAATAAGTATTGCCAGGAAGCCATCAGGCCATGGAAAAATAAAAAGGATCTTTCCATATATATACAATTATGTAAAGATATAAATGATGCCTTTGTCACAGGGAATATGATTGCAGCAGCTGTGAGAGATGCTGCCCCTCAAAATTTTACAAGAGCTCAACATAGACATTATAATCAATCAGGATATTCTAGGCAAAATTATCATAATCAATCAGGCTATTCTAGGCAAAATCCTAAAAGAGAAATAAGACCAAATTCATACCGTGCTCCAGGTTGCTGCCCCAGGTGTAAGAAAGGAAATCATTGGGCCAATAAATGCTATTCAAAATTTGACATCCATGGAAATCCTTTATTCAGGAATTCAAAAAACGGGGCAAGGGGCCCAATGCCCCGGGGCCCACAAATGTACGAGGCATTGGAGGAGGAGTATCCTCAAGCATCCACTCAGATGCTTCCCCGACACAATCCCTATTACCCATCCACTCCCTCGCCAGAGGAACAGGAGGAAATGCAGGATTAGACCTCTGTTCCACCGCCCGAATAGTGTTAACACCTGAAATGGGGGTTCAACTGATTCCCACAGGAGTCAGGGGACCTCTTCCCTCAGGGACTGTAGGACTTATTATTGGGCAAAGTCCTGAGAGCTTATTAGGTTTGCAAGTGACCCCAGGCGTAATAAACTCAGACTATAAAGGGGAAATAAAAATAATGCTTAGCTCACCCCAAAGTATAAGTTCTATTGATCAGGGAGATAGAATTGCTCAGTTGCTCCTCCTTCCAAATTTACATAAGTCATTTAAAATGAATATGCCTCTAAATAGGAACAATAGAGGATTTTGTTCCACTGATTCGAAACCCATGGTTTGCTGGGTTCGGGACTGTACAAGGAGGCCTATGTGTAAAATAAGAATCCAAGGAATAGAAATGGAGGGTCTTATAGATACTGGAGCTGATTCTTCCATCATTAATTTACGTCAATGGCCCAAACACTGGCCTCTGCAAAAAGCTTCAACCAGTTTAAGAGGCTTGGGATATAATAACCTCCCAGAAAAAAGTGCGGTAATTTTAAAATGGGAGGATGATGAAGGACATAAAGGCACGTTTCAGCCTTATGTTTTACCTAATCTACCGGTTACTTTATGGGGAAGAGATATTTTACAACAAATGGGAGTACACCTTGCAACCAAACCTGCAGGTGTTAAATGTAAAAATCTACAGAGTAATCTTAACCCTATAAGAAATCATCAAAAAGTACAGGGTAAGCTTAACCCTAAAAGAAATCATTATCATATAGGAAAAAGACATTTTTCTTCGGGGCCACTGAGAAAATAATTTTGAAAATACCATGGCTTTCTGATAAGCCAGTGTGGGTCCCTCAGTGGCCCCTATCTAAAGAGAAATTACAAGCGGCCCACCTACTAGTTCAGGAACAATTAGAAGCAGGACATATAGAACCTTCCACCTCTCCCTGGAATTCCCCCATATTTGTGATCAAGAAAAAATCAGGAAAATGGCGATTATTACATGATCTTAGACAAATTAATAAAACCATGCAAGTCATGGGCCCTACTCAACCTGGACTTCCGAATCCTATAGCTATTCCAAAAAATTTCCATGTTATTAGTCTTGATATAAAGGATTGCTTCTTTTCTATTCCCCTACATCCTCTGGATGCCCCCAGGTTTGCCTTTTCAGTTCCTTCTATTAACAATAATGGCCCTGATCAGAGATATCAATGGAAGGTTTTGCCACAGGGAATGGCTAATAGCCCCACCATATGCCAAATATATGTGGACAAGGCCATCCAGTCCATTAAAAATAAATATCCAAACCTCATGTGTCTACATTACATGGATGATATTTTACTGGCCCACCCTAATCAAAAAATCTTATTTAATATATTCAGTGATGTGGTAGAAAATTTAAAAAAATATGGATTATATATAGCAGAAGAAAAAGTTCAAACCAGATCTCCCATATTATATTTAGGATTTAAAATCATGGATACTTTTGTTAGACCCCAAAAAATTTTAATAAATAAAGAACATTTAACCACCCTCAATGATTTCCAAAAACTACTGGGAGACATTAATTGGCTTCGCCCTACACTAAACCTCACTACTGGCCAATTAAAACCTTTATTTGATATCCTTCGAGGGGACCCTGATCCATCCTCACCGCGAACATTGACTCCTGATGCTAGGAAAGCTTTAAAGGTAGTAGAAAAAGCCATCGAAGGAGCTCATTGTGACAGATTTGATTTAACTCAACCGCTGATATTGATTATTATTTCTTCACAATATACACCCACAGGAGTATTTTGGCAACAAGGGCCTTTATTATGGATACATTTGCCTGTCTCTCCTAAAAGCATAATTGAGTCTTATACCTCCATGGTGGCTAAACTTATTCTTCAAGGACTTAAAACTTCTACTAAAATATTTGGCATTCACCCTGCTACTATTATTACTCCCTATTCATCGTCACAGATTGAATATTTATGCTTCAACGATAATGACTGGGCTATAGCTAGATGCTCTACCTCTGCAAATTTTGATAATCACCTTCCTAAGTCTCCTATATTATCTTTTTGTATTAATCATCCTATTATATTTCCACAGGTAATAAAAAATCAACCTATTCCTAAGGCATTTAATGTATTTACAGATGGGTCCTCAAATGGTACTGCTGCAGTAGTCACTACAAAGGAAAGTATGACTTACATAACTGCACACAAATCAGCTCAACTTGTGGAATTGGAAGCTGTGGTAAGAGCTCTGGAACATTTTAGAGACCAGCCCATAAACATTTTTTCAGATAGCCACTATATTGTACAAGCCGTCCCAAAATTAGAGTTAGCAGGACCAATAGCACCTCATACTCCAGCCTTTAAATTGTTTTATCAAATACAAAAACTTTTGTGGGCAAGAAAAGAACCTCTATTCATAGGCCATATTAGAGCACATACTAATTTGCCTGGCCCCCTCCATGAAAGTAATCAAAAGGCTGATGAACTTACAAAAACTATATTTATACTTTCAGCGCTACAACAAGCTACTTTATTTCATTCCCAGTTTCACGTCAACAGCACCACCTTGCAACGTAGGTTTAAAATCACAAAGGAGCAAGCCAGAACAATTGTAAAAGATTGTAAATCTTGTATGACACATTTGCCCAATCCTCATTTTGGTGTTAACCCTAGAGGATTAATGCCCAATCATTTGTGGCAGATGGATGTTACTCATGAGCCAAGTTTTGGAAAATTGCGATTTATTCATGTAACCATAGATACATGCTCAGGCATGATTTTTGCTTCCTTACATTCTGGAGAAAAAGTTAAAGATGTCACATCTCATTGTTTACAAGCTTTTGCTGCATTGGGCATCCCCAAAATGCTTAAAACAGATAATGGCCCCGCATATACGTCCTCATCTTTCAAAGAGTTTTGCGCAAAATTCAACATATCCCATAAAACAGGCATCCCATACAATCCTCAGGGTCAGGGCATTATTGAAAGAGCAAACCGCACACTAAAAGTTATGTTGTTAAAACAGAAAGAAGGAAACTGGAAAAATCCTAAGGACAGATTGGCAGTTGCCCTGTTTACCTTAAATTTTTTAACTTTAGACTCTGATGGTTATTCTGCTGGAGACAGACATTGGAACCCACATCAACAACATAAACCTTTGGTTTACTGGAAGGATGTTCTTTCAGGTACATGGAAGGGTCCAGATCCAGTGTTAATTTGGGGGAGAGGATCTGTTTGTGTTTTTCCAAAGCATGAATCCTCTCCAATATGGATACCATCTAGATTAATAAAGCAAGTACCAAATCAAAAGGATCAAGATGAAGTTGTTGAGGAATCAAGATTAATAAAAAAGGTACAAAATCAAGAGGACCATGATGAAGATATGGAATGATTCCCTTAAAAGAGTCCTTCAAAATACGTCACAACTTAAGTATCATTCCTCCCGGCTGGGACTAAGAGATCTCTCTTTAGTGTGCACACAATTGTATTTTTTTTTTTTTTTTATATATGTGTTTATGTCTGTGTATTTGTCTAAATTTCATGTTAATGTGACGTCACAAATATATGTTTGTATGTGCGTCTGTCTGTCCAGTGTGACATCAAAAATAACAAAGCGCTTGTGAATATATATATATATATATATATATATATATATGGATCCAAATAACTCTAATTCATTTAAGTTTAAGAGTATTCAAATTGGGTAAATAATTTAATAAGTGAAGGTACCTTCAATTTTGTTTTATAGGTGTCCCAGGGATTTCTCTTTAGCGAAAAATATGACTAGGGCTGTATAACCTGATATTTTGGTGTTTTGACATAAGGTTGCTTATTTGTTATTAACTTCATTTGTTTAATAAATGATTAATTTCAATTATTTCAACAGGTAAAGGACTGCTGTATATGCAGAAACACGAGAGTTCCAGCTAACAAATTATTTCTCCAAAGTGCTTTTAGTTTTTCTTTAATCTATCTTAATACAGTAAATACCCTCAGTCTTTCTTTGTTTTGTTCTAAACATGATGTTTTGCCAGCTTATGTTTGTGGGAGCTCAGGCTGCAATGTGTGTGAGCAGAAATCAACTTTAATTTTCTAATCTAATAATTCTATTTTTTAGTTTGACAACTCGCCTCTTGACTCAGTGCTGGAATAGCACTGCCTTTCCTTTAATAATTGATGCTTGAGTCTCTAGGGAGCGGGCCCTGAAGATTTGCCGGTGGCAGTTGGCATTGTCTAGACATAAAAAAGACGGCTGCTGCTACAGATGCAGGGATCGCGGTCGCTGCAAGCATCCCTGCTGCTCAAATGTCAAACAACCTCACCAGCGGTGTGGCCTCTGCTCTGCATGCATGGGGCCTCCTAGATCTACGTGTTATGACAAGTGGACATTTTGATCTTTCATTGTTTGGGACTTCATGGGACAGTACCTTGGGGGTATTTGTTTAGAGAACTCAGTGTGTTACTTGATAGAACTTAAGGCAGCTGATTTGTTTAAAGAATTTGATATGCGCCGGGCGCGGTGGCGCACGCCTGTAATCCCAGCACTTTGGGAGGCTGAGGCAGGAGGATCGCGAGTTCAAAGCCAGCCTCAGCAATGGCGAGGCACTCAGCAACTCATTGAGACCCTGTCTCTAAATAAAATACAAAAAAAAAGGGCTGGGGATGTGACCCAGTGGTCGAGTGCCCCTGAGTTCAATCCCTGGTACCACAAAAAAAAAAAAAAAAAAAGAATTTGATATGCTATGCAATTTGGCTCGTCACCAAAAGGCTTGTCGCCTTAAAGCCGCAGCATCTCCCCACAATTGGACGGCTGTTAGTCAACTTACACAGTCGATCCTAAAGGGCTCCATTGGATGGCTGGTTAGCCAATGACGGGTAAGATCCCCAGAGGGGGACAACCTAAGACAGGCACAGTCGCACGGGATAGTCTCATGTGGCCGACATATCAACCTAAGACAGGAGTCAAGGGCACAGCCTTGATTATCCGATGACGGGTAAGAATGTTGGTTGCACATAGACGTCCTAGAGCATCCCCTCTTTTAAAACAAAAGGGGGAAATGCAGGAGCCCTGTTTGGGGAGATAGCTAAGATTGCGGTTGACTATTGGGCCATAGACATTTTTGGGCATTTCCGCTTTCCGTAGTCTGACGGGATCTCGCGGGACTTGGTCGAGGCTCTCGAGAGATTTGAACGGTGACTCAGCAGATCGAGCGAGCGCCATTGCTGCTCAGGCGCATGGGAAGAGACCAGAGGGAGAAAAGACAGGGTTATCGCTATTGTGTAGATATATTGTAGTTTCTTGTAAGATTAAAGAATATTTTCGTCTCCATCCTGTCTCCGGACTCCTTCCCACGGCGCTGCCGTTCCAGGCTGCAATCCTTTTCCGGCGACAACATTTACTTATCCAAAAAATTATACTCAAATATCCTGGACTCCCGGATCAGGGCATTTCATTGATTAGTACAGGAAAAAAATGGATTAAGGAGAATCTATGTTGTTAAACTTTCTAGTTACTTCTCTGAGACTTTAAAAAATAAGTATTTTGCATCAACAAGATTTGAGTTACTGTTACAGAACTTTGAGAACAGATTTCTACAATGTGACAATGTTGGTATGTGAGACAAGTATTTTTATTTTGATCAATAGAAAGAAATATGACTTTGGGCAAATAATTTTTGTGAATGGGCTGGTCTTTGGTCAAAAGTAGATGTTTCCTCTCTGACTGGGCACCTCTCTTTCTCTGCCCCAAGAGGAAAAGGAATGGGGTTAATATTTTTTTGTGTGTGTGCTGACAGTTCTTTCCTCACTCTTCTTCAAGAGGATGTCATGCTCCTGAAGGGACTGGGAGAGCAAACTGAGTATACAATGTGCTTTCTTCTCTATTTGGGGGAAGACCTGAAGTTTCCTAACTCTGTTTGTGGCTGGATTTATAAAATTTATGTGTGGAGGAAAAAGAAACAATTAGATAATTAAAGAAGGAATTAAAGAATTCTATTTTGGCTGCAGATTTAAGCTTTACATTCAAATAAATTTTACCACCTTAAAAACTGATCTTTTGATCTCATTCTGTTTGGCTCCTATGTCTTCATTAGTTCTGTCCTCAGAGTGCTCATTAAGACTGATGAATTGTTCTTATAACTTTCCCCCTTCTAACAATATTCTATCTATTCTTTCATCCACCTAACAGTTTATCCACTAATATCACCTGCCTCTCCCAAAACAAGTGAGACTTTTCTGGGACTCTGGTCTTTGTTTCCACTGATTCCTCTTGCTGGAATGACCTGCCCTCTTTTTCACAGATCAGATTAGAATTATCATTCCAAATTTATAGCAATAAGTTCACAGTATAACATAACATGACCATGCATTGCCATAGTAACCACATTATAATGGGACATAGTTTCTGAGTGAAAATGTAGAATCAAGTAAATATATGGTCAATAATCTGTCATAAAAGCAGAAAGATACATCATATACAAAAAGCAATAATTATCTTATAACTAAAATTAGGTCCCCACGATGAACAATATATATACTTCATATATTGATCACATAGGAATCTCAATGAACATTATTTATAATACATAGCCCATGAAAAATAGACCTTTGTCATAACATTGGCCATTTAAAATCTAGATGTCAACTATATTCACGTTAACCGAACATTAATTAACAACAATATTGTTAGATTTAATAAACTTTAACAAATTTGCGGGATTAATTGATGGCAAATTATTTTACAAAACTGCTCAGAAAATGTTCAATTGATACACATATTCAATATACAACTGTGTAGCAAGTGAATACTGTTGATTTATTTCATCATCATCAAACTTATGTTTATTATCTTTTTAAATGGTTATTTATATGAACAGTAATGCATTTATTTTTAAAAAGTACAATTTTATTATAGTAAAATCTTTATTAACACATTAATGTACATATTAATGGGATTCAGTGTGATATTTCCATACCTGAATAGTGTTTAGTGATCAAAACCAACTTCCTTTCTTCACCCCCCCACACCTTTCTCAATGTCTAGTATTCACTAGTCTACTTTCAAGTCAACATCATCTAGTTTCCACATATGAGAGAGAACATGTGGTACTTGTAGTTCTGTGTCTGACTTCACATAATGTCCTCAAATTCCATCCATGATAGGATTTCATTCTTCTTTATGTCCAAATAATAGTTCATTGTGTATATATGCCACATTTTCTTTATCTCTTCATGCACAGCCAGGCCAATCTGATACTTAAACTATTGTGAATTGCGCTATAACAAATATGGATATGCAAGTACTCTTTGGTATGCTGAATTCACTTCCTTTAAGTATATAGCCATGAATGGGATGGCTGGATTATGCTAGTTCTAATTTTAGATTTCTGAGATGCCTCCAAACTGGTGTGGTGGAACTAGTCTGATACCCAAGCTGGCTTCACATGAAGCTGCCCATTTGAATCCCCTGCATTTTGTGTATGTTTTGCTTAAGAGTGCAGGAATGTGCTGGGCGTGGTGGTGCACACCTGTAATCTCAGTGGCTCAGGAGGCTGAGGCAGGAGGATTGCAAATTCAAAGCCAGCCTGAGCAATTTAGCAAGGCCCTAAGCAAATCAGCAAGACCCTGTCTTTAAATAAACTATTTTTTAAAAGGGCTGTGGCTGTGGCTGTGATTAAGTGCCTCTGGGTTCAATCCCTGGTATGGAAAAATAAAGTGCAGGAATGTATTTATATCCATTTAAGAAGAAAAGCAGAGACATAGCCAGTATAAGATAAAAGGTTTAGGAATACCACAAAAGATTTTAGGTGTGAACATATGAAGAACAGCACTCTCTCTAGAATCTATTCTTTGTTCTTTCCCCCTCCTCCTCCCAAACACTATCATAAAAGCAGCCTGCAAGGGAACAGATGAATCCAAATAGAGCACAGTTCTTTGTGGGAAGCAAGAATAAGGTCCATTCTCCATTCCTCAGGGGATGGATAGGGTCTGTGAGACATTGTGGGCATGCAAAACTGAGGAACAGCCTGGATGTGGTCTTCCTGCACCCCTCTATGAGCCTTCCATCTGGCCAATACCTAGTATTAGTATTGAGTCAGAGTTCTTATGAAAAACCACTGTATTTGTAGCTGGTTAACTTCAGCAAGAAAGAAGTTTTCTGGGCAGAAATAGGCTATTGGAAGGAATCATGTTTGGGAACAGGCAGGATTCAGGAGAAGGCAGGCAGCTGGAAATAGAGCCAAGTCACATCGTGGAATCTGCCTGTCAGGATGTTGGCTGGCACTTCCAAAACCACCTCCACAGGCAGCTGAATGATGCTGGTGGCACCCCAATCACCACACAGGACAGCTGGGTGCTCAGTTGTGTGTCTCTACCTTTGCCATTATGAACTCTAGTTACTTTGGAGGTTTTGACCAGACTGGAAGCACCTGAGCAATAGAAGCTGGGTGATGTGTTCTGTGCTGTCTGCTTCACTGTGCAGAAGTTCAACTAAGATCTAAGAGGATTTCTCCAAACAGGAGAACAAATGTTCTTATTTTTCAAGTTTCTGCCTGAATTTCACTTCCTGATGGAAGCAACTCAATCTGATTTCACCCATTATTTGGAAGGTTTTGGCTTGGGTTTTTCAGGCTACATGTGTAATATAGATTGCAGCTTGAAACATAACTAAGCATGTGCTCGCGGTTAGAAATTCCCAGAGGAGTTGGTTTTAGACCTCCAGGACCCAGAAGAACTGTATTTTCACCATGTGGTATTTTTTTCTACCCCAGGTACTGAGAATGAAGACTGCCCCACCCAGGGTTTGGCTCTGGCATGCTCACAGATGAGCACCAAGTCTTCACCCCTCACTGATCTGGTTCCTGCTTTCTTGTCTGCCCCCCTACGAACTTCCTTTCTTGGCAGCTCAGTGAAGTATCAAAATTATGCTTTTTGTTTGTTTGTTTGTTTGTTTAATTCAGCATTCTAATGCATGCTGAACTGGAAGGAGATTTTCTGAAAGTGAAACTGCTTTATGGATAGAAATGACTGCCTCTATACATATTTTTACATGTTAGGAATGAATGAATGAATGAAATGAATGAGTTTATTTTATATTATAGTGAACAGAGGTAATTGCTTTTGTTTTGCACTTTTTCTTGGCTATTGCTTTATACTTGCTGAAACTCCAAGGAGAGTAAAAAATTGCATTGAGTAGAAGAGTTTCACATTATAAGAGGATGCCATTTTTTTTTTTCTTAATAAAAGTAAATCAGCACATTCAAAATTGAAACAGGAAGGAGATTTTCTGGGTAGAGAGTACTTATTGAACTAATACCCCAAATCTTTACTGAAGGATCTTCTTCCCCTCACCCTTTGTTTTTCTGCCATACAACAGCAGACAGGCCTCAGAAGGTCTTTGCTCCTCCTTAACACGGGAGAAGTGACTCATGCAGCAAGGCTGCAGACTTTCAAATGAGTCTTCCAAAGTGATTGTCCTAAAGTCCAGGGAGTCTCTGGATTGTGTGTACACACTCACATTATGCACTGTTATGTCCAAGTGTGGCCCAAGCCATCAGAGTGGCCTATCAATTTAGGATATTCTCATACACCTTTAAGAGCTTTGTTTATCTAGTAGCATGGTATATTAATAATAGTAAAAGCTTTTTTTTTTTTTTTTTTTACATTCACATACATTTTTATTTGGTAAATTCCTACAAGTAAATTAATTAACTAGAATTTTGTTTTCCACAATGCCCTATAGAAACTGCTAAAGACTATAAGAATATCCATTTATATGACTGAGAACCAACCACATATTATTATTATTTTTAATAATCTTGGTCATTTTTGTAGGCAAAACCAAACTGATATCTCATAGTTATTTTAATTTTGTCTTTCATACTTACTCAAAAAATTGAACATTTTTAATGTTCTGTTTTTAGTGTTTGTGAATCCAAAGTCCAAGTTCTAGGCTACTCCTCTCTTCTTTGTCTTGAGTCTTTCCCAGGCTTTAAATATCCAGTCTCATAGCTTTAAATATCAATTAGATGTCAATAATTCCCAAATGTTTATTTCCCAGTTCAGATGTCTCTCCACAGTTGTCTACTCAACATATTCATATAGATGTTTAATAAACATCTCAGATTTAAATGTCTGAAACTGAAATCCCAATCTTTTCCAAATCTGTTTCTCCCAGTTTCCATTTTCTCCACCAGTGGCAATTCAACCTTTCCTGCTACTCAAACCCAAAGTCTTGGAGTTGTCACTAATTCTTTTTTTTTTCCATTTTTTTAAAATTCTAATTTGTTATACATGTTTACAGAGTACATTTCATTTCATATTACATATAAAGAGCACAATTTCTCAAGTTGCTGGTTTTATATAAAGTATTTTTACAACAATTGTGTCCTCATACATGTATTTAGGGTAGTCATGGATAACTCAGTCTGCCATTATTCCTATTCCCTTGCCCACCCCCCAGTAAAATCTTTTGACATATAGTAGGCATGAGTTTACAGCTCTGCTCTTTTATTAACCATGTGAATTTGAGCTAATTATTTTACTTTGTCAAACTCTAGTGATGTAAAATAGGGATCATACCAATCTCAGGTGGTTGCTATGAAGATAAATGTATGTGATTTATGGAAGCACTTATCATAGTACCAAACACTCCCTTTTTTTCAGTTGGTTTCTTCCCCTTTTAAGGAGTTATGACTTAGGATGTTCTTATATTCAAGAGAATAGCCAAGGATCTCCAAACTTTTGGAGAAAAGTTATGCGACTAAGGAGACTCAGAAGAAACAGAACACTAAATGGCAGGAATCATCTAATAGCAGAAGCCTTCTTGAAGTGGAAAACTGTCAAAGGTGGACACTGGGACTCAACTTTTTGTATTGGTCAGTCTCATTGTGTTGGTGGTAGTTGGAAATTTTCCAACAGGCTGACCACAGAGCTTGCTCCTTTACTGAAGCTTTTGGTTGCAAGTCCTGGAACAGGGATTTTTTGTTTGTTTGTTTTTTAAGACAACCTTCTGCTGGAATGGGGAATTAAAACTGGGAGACAATTTACCAGGAATTCTTTTGAGTCCACTCTTCACTTACCAAATTTTTGCATTTGGCAGGTACTGTCCACTACCTCCTTTGCCCAGATTGTCTTCTTTTCTTTTTCTTTCTTTTTTTTTTTTTTTTTGGCCCAGATTTTCTAATTGGGCCCTGCTGTGCTATAGTGGGGAAGGGGTGGCAAGCTGCTCTTTGCCACCAGTCAGCTCAGTGCACTGACACAGACTTCTGGTCTGGCAGTTCTCCTCTTTCCAAAAGCTGTGGGACCAGACAGGCCATCAGTTGGCCGTGTCTACTAACCTCATTTTGGCACCAGGCTTCTGCAGTTTGATATTGATATCTACTTCCTGGGATAGGTGGTATCATTTCAAGGGTTTATTGCCTGGACTTTGAGGCTAGAAGAATGGGATTGGTATAGGTTGGGGGTGGTCTTTAAGGAAAGAAGTGGGTGCAGCACAAAAGCCTTTCGTTTTGGTTTTTCCATCATCATTTTTCCAGAAAGAAAAAAATTGGTGCTTTTCTCAATTTTGTAGTGAGAAAAAGGTGACATAAGGTTGACATGCCCTCAATGGCTAAATTATTAATTAAATAACATTACAAGAAAATGGCTGGGTCTCCCTTCCCCCAGTAGTTCCTGTCTCTTTTTATAAGACTTTACTTTTTTTTTTTTTAAAATTACTTTTTTTTAAGTTGTAGTTGGGCACAACACCTTTATTTTATTTATTTATTTTTATGTTGTGCAGAGGATCAAATCCAGGGCCTCACACATGCTAGGTGAGTACTCTACCGCTGAGCCAGAACCCCAGCCCAAGACTTTTTTTAGAGCAGTACTAGGTTCACAGAAAAAATTCAGAGAAAGTTGCTCAAATTTCCTGTAGACTTCCTGACCCCTTATGTACAATTTTCTCCACTCTTATCACCTTATACCAGGTGGTAAATTGTTACAGTGGATGAACCTCCATTGCCACTTTGTCACCCAGAGTTCATAGTTTACATGAGGGTTCACTTTGAGTATTGTACATTCTATAGCTTTGGACAAATTTATAATGATATATATATTCACCATTATAGTGTTGTACAGGGTAGTTTCACTGCCCTAAAAATCCTCTGTGCTCTGCTACATTCTCTTTAGTCAGGATTTTGTAGTGGCTGAGCAAGTTGAGTGCACAAAATAATACATATAATAGTGGTTTGGATGGATTCCTTAGGGGATGGAATGTAGTGCAGAAATAAAAGCAACATTTATCTAGCACATACTACATGCTAGGCACTAATAGTATCTAATCAAGAACTTTGAAGGAGGGGAGTGGAAAACATCTCAGAGAGGGTAATTATCTTGTTTTTGAACTTTTGAAGCTTTTAGCCTTGAAAAGATTATTGTGCCCTAAATACCAAGACCCAAATATTTAATATTTTAATTTTTCAAGATAATAAAAATTAACTTGAAGACAAAATAGCTGTTTTTCTAGGTTTTTCTTTGAAAAATTATAGATTTGACAATAATTTAAGCTGAACCTTCTTGCTTCATTTTTGCTTCTTCTCTTTTCAGACAAGGGTTTTTAAAATTATGAGTTATAATTTAAAAATGGACCATGTCAACAACTCCCTGGAGGAACACTCTCCAGAAAAAGCCAGGGACAGTGAAAAAGGACATGAGCAACAGGGCTGAAGCCGGAAGCTATAAACTTGATTACTTGGTACCAGGGACCACTCCAGGCTCAGTCCCTTGAGGTGGAGCCCCAGAGTAGGCAGCAGGACACCTGAGATCATACACTCTGCAATGACATCTGCAAAAAACATGATATTTGCTGAGTGTGGGCATGAGATATCAATCAGGGTGGAGTCCCAGGATAAGCAGGGTAAAGACATGACAGCTGGCTGTAAACAGAGAATTATCTATGCTAAGAGCAGGAGCCGATTCTCTAAATAACTTGCCAGGCTGTGGGCCAGGACAATGGTAATTATAGAAAGGCCTGCCCTGGAGTGGGTCTTTACTGGTAGAGGATGTAGATCTTGGACTTCGCCTGGGACTGGTGCCAGGCTGCTCTCCCTAGGCCATCCCTGAATAGGTGGAGTCTTGTGGTTTTATGCTGCTCTCTCATTATTGAGGTGTGGGAGGTGGTACCGGGTTGGGGAAGAGGGCCAGTCTACCCATATAATTGGTAAGGAATTTGGTTTGATTAAAAAAAAAAAAAGTGCATTGAAGGCCTCCATTTTTTTGCTTGGGGTCAGATTAGAGATACAAGACTTGGTTATGATTGCTTCGCTTCATTGTGACCCTAATTCATTCCCCCAAACTGCTCTGCATTTAGTACAAATTTTACCTCCCGGACCTGGCCTTTTAAAAAAGTGTTTGAGTCTTATTGTTAGAATTTCTTTTTAGACCAATATTAGACAAATGATGAACATTCAAATTTAGACCCACAAATTTCAGAGATTTTCATACCCCACTAGAGTTCTAGAAGTTACACAAACTCTAATTTTCTGAAAAATAGGAAAATAAACACTGTTCCAGATGCTGTAGTGATGTCTATGTCTTCCCTGATCACAAAGAAGGAATTGTCTCTGTAGGGAAGGAGTGGGAACAGAGAGTGGAAGGAGGGCATCTGAGGAAGTTTTTTTTTTTTTTTTTTTTTTTTTTTGTTGTTGTAGGTGGACACAATACCTTTATTTTATTTATTTATTTTTATGTGGTGCTGAGGATCCATTGCTAGGTCAGTGTTCTACTCCTGAGCTACAACCCCCTCTCCTGCAAGTTGTTTTTAAGAAGGCATTAAAATTTAAATTGCATGTTTATGGAAAAACCATCAGTGATTACAGACTCAGAGAAAATAAATTTTCAGTGACTAAATATTTGGGAACTAGAGTAAGACAATTGAGTTTTCTTCTTAGAGGTGTCATTTATGTGAATTCTAGAAAATTACCAATCCTATAGATTTCAGTTTTCTCATTTGTAAAATTAGTATAATAATAAAATGTATTTCAGTAAGAATTATGTAGGATAAAGTATATAAACACTTTTTGTGTTCTTAAAAAAAAGTACCCAATAGAAGTTAATCATTCATATTATTAAAACTGATTTGAAAAAGTTCAACTTATTTATTTTTTAGCATATATCAAAATTATATTTCCTTTATTAATGAGACAACCAGCAAGAAGACAGGGATGTTTCTAAGAGCATTTGAGATATAGGGACACACACACACAATTTTATGTATGTATATAGTATGCAAATTAAAAAAACACATAAATAGTGAAGATAATGATGCTAAAATAAGATTTCATGTTAGATATGTGATTGGATAATGTCATACAGAACAATAAAATCATATTCCCTTAAGGATTAACTGATATATCAAACTATGCAAATAGTAATGATATTAATTTAGATAAAACTTTCACCTTATAAGATTATAAAAGGACTGACCCTTTTTTTGTGAATTTTTAATCAAATATATTATATTTCATCCAAGAAGTCAAATTAGAATAAAAGAGGTATTTTAGAAAATGCTGTAGTTTGATATTCAAGAATCAACCGTCTATTTACATTTTTTTTTTCATGTTTGTGATCAATTTGTTTTTAAAGCTATTAAGGGCAATTTTGGAAGATACCATGTAACCTAGAAGACATTATGATTTTAAAATATGAGAAGGCAAAGAAGTGTGTGAATGGAAAAGATATCTTCTATCACAACTAGAAGATTATATACAATATAGGGATTTAGAATGAATAAAAATTGGTATGCTGGCTGTTATTATTTGTATATTGTAAAATTTGACTTTAAATTCTTTTAAAAATATAATCTCTTATTGCATCTTCAAAATAAGAGCAGACAAAAAAGAATGAGAAAAATAAGCAAAAAGTTCTGGAAAGCAGAAAATAATATAACTAAAAACCAAAACCAAAACCAAACCAAACCAAAACAAACGAAATGAAACAAACAAAAACAAAAAAATCCCAGAACAAAACCAAAAACAGAATTAAAATAGAAGGGTTGAAAGAAAAAGGTGAGGAAATTTTCCATAAACAATGAAAAGACAAAAACAAAGAAAAGAAAGTAAGAAGAAGTGTTCCTCATTTGAATAATAAAATCATATATTTACTGAACTTATTCTTAACAAAAATAAGATTAAGGATTATAAATTCTAGAGGAAGTGTTTGAATGAAACATTCTTAAATTTGAGGAATTAATAATTTCAATCATATTGAGTGTCTACTACCTGATGGGCATATGATCTTATCTCTCTGCCCTACATTCATCTCCAGATCAAGAAAAATCAGTCAACTTAGTGATATTATGATTATGTTAAAGGGAAAAAGCATATGTATTAGAAATATACACGGAAGTATTTTTGTTTGAAGTAATATATGTATAGAATTTGCTTTAAAATACTTTAGCAAAAAGACATGCAGTTATATATGAAAAAGATTGTTAAAATGAAGATAACTGTTGATGTTAGATAATGGATTTATGGAGGTTAAAAGTTCTGTAATGTTTTGTTTTATGTGTTTGGACAATGTCTATAATAAAAAATAAAAAGGCAACTAAACAGTAAAAAGAAGTAATATTGATGAATCAGTCATTTGGAAAATTGATTTGGCTTCTGAGAAAGTACCCTCCCAGAGGGCCTGGTAACATACTGGGCAGTGGAGATAAGAGAGAAGGAATACAGGATGGGCTCAGATATTGATATCTTTGTTAGGTTGAAAACGTTAGTGAAAGAGAACATTTTAGGAATAAGATAAATTTATTACCCATGGCTGAATTATACATGTTTGTGAGATATTCAAATGGAGACGTTTGATTGTCTATTGACACCACAGAACATAATTTGGAGCTGGACATGAACATGTGATAGCTATCAATTGTATAGCATGGGTTCACCTTAGCCAATTTAGATTGACTGCATGTTTATCTCGAGAGCTTTCTGTTACATCGTATTGACCATTGGTCAATGTAATGGAACATGTTTATTAAAGATAAATTAGGCTCTATTGACCATGGGTCCATAAGCAGTTTCAGGGCTGGAAGTTCCAGCTTGCCAATGCTGTTTGAAATAATAATTAGATTATAATAATATAATGATAAAAATCATTGCAGCTGATTTCAGCAGAGCTTAGGTGGTTTCAATGGTTCAGGTTGTTCACATTGGTGGATCTTGCCTTTAAGACCAGTTCATTATAAGAACATCAGACTTAAGTCTTCTTGGCACTAAGAAGCTTCCCACATATGTTGTTGGAGGTTCTGCTCTGGAAATCTCTGGACCCCTCTCAATGTATCCTTCAGCTGTTTCTGTACTGTATACTTTACTTGTAATAAAGTGTGGTAGCTATAAATGGTCTTTTGTGTCTTGTGACTTCTTTTACTGATTAAATACCTAAGGTAATTAACTCATAATAAACACATTAATAAATGACATTTGAGCCCTAGAAGTGGATGAATTTGTTCCAGAAAATTGTATGGGATGGAGAGATAAGAATGATGAGGTTGGAAATTTGAGGAACTTCATTCAGTATTTAATGATGGATGAGGAGGAAGCTATAGGGTGTGATGAGCATAACATCAGGAGGTAGTTAAATCAGGCTTGCATATTCCTGTTTACAGAAGAGAAAATCTTAGGTTAAAAACATCTGAACCTTTCCAAGGCCACACAACTAGATCTTTAGAGTCCCAAACCTGACTTCTTCAACTATAGCCCATTACATCTGGGTTAAAACTAGTTTTTTTGAAAATAGTTCCCTCAAGAAAGCTTTAAACAGTATGGCCAAATATTACAGGGAGGTTTTGCGGCTTTCCTGACCAGTAGTGAAGTTAAATAACAGAAAGCCTCCACCATCCTGCAATTAGGGTTTCTGAGACAACTCTGCCCAACAGGGAGTGTCTATTGCTTTTTTCAAGATTTGTGAACCTTCACGTTTAAGGCTTACTTAAAAAAAAAAATCAATTGACATCCCCACCAATGACTAGAATAGCCTTCCCTTCATCAAACTGCCTTTCAGTAAGGCCATCTTATCTCCTTGCATTTTTCTGCTCTAACATAATCTTGGAACATCATGTGCCCTCAACACACCTTGAAATCATTTATTTTACATTGCTAGTGCTGGTATAATTTGATTTTTTATAGCACATATATTCCTGAGATGAATGTCATTTAAAAATGGATTCCTATTTTAAGAGCCCCAAACTGTGGGCTATGCTGAAACCAAGCTCTGGGCAGCTCTTAACTTCAGAAGGCTTTGCAGCTCTTTCTGTCACGGAGTAACTTTCCCTTGCCAGTCTTTAAAATTACAGGAGGCTTCTTTTAATCAGTAAAATTCTTGATCCTGTAAGCTGTGCTCAGTAGGCACACATCACCTAATGTCACTGTCTGGCCAGAGTCAATATTGGCATATTTAAATCTCAAGGTGGGCGCACTGGGGTATGCCTGTAATCCCAGCTATTTGGGAGGCTGAGGTGGGAGATTGGAGATGGCAAGTTCAAAGGCAGCCTCAGCAGTTTAGTGAGGTCCTATGCAGCTTAGCAGGACCCTGTTTCAAAATAATAAAAATAAATAAAAAAAGGGCTGGGGACGTAGCTCAGTGGTTAAGTGCCACTGGATTCAATCTCAGTTTAAAAAAACAAAACAAAACAAAAACCCAAATAACAAAAATACAGTAAAACTAGTTTTGTGTAATCTACATTATTATTATTATTATGGGTATACCACATAACAATTTATAGGTAATCTCTAATGAGTTCCTTCAGTATTTGAAAAAAATAGATGTATCTCTGGATTTGCTAATTTTTGAATATGAGCTATTGAACATATTTACCTTTCTTTCTACTGAACTAGTAAATATTAATGAGGAATATATGCATTCATCATTGTGTTAAATATTGGATGTGTAAGTTAAACTGTATTTGAACATATGATTTACTTGCCTATAATATAGTTGGAAATGAGGTAATTTCCTGAGCTTCCCAACATAAAGGAAAGACAAATGTTTAAGAAGAAGGAAATGCTAGCCTGATTTGGTTAACATAGATAGTACATATAAATCAATATGAACCAATTTATCAAAATCTACCCCTAAATATGTACAATTATTATGCACGAATAAAAAAATCTGTAATCTTCCATATATTTAAAAGAAAGTAAAGGGTAGAATTTGACCAAGTATCTTTAAAGATACGAGGGAATAAGGGCCTTGTAATGCTTTATTAATTAAACACTGTGGTAGTGGGCATTCTTGACAATCCCTTATGCTGGCTGTTAATGTCTCTGCTTAAAGGCAGCATCGCCCAGACCCAAACGGTGTCAGCTTACTCAGTCAGTGTGTGATGTCATTAGAACCCAGGTTATTTGGCTGTGGAGTTGCCAGGGCCACCATCTTTGCCTTTTCTGAAACAATTTCTATGAGCTTCCTTCTCTCTTTTTTGTTAGCTATGGAAAATTGTAAGTTTCCATCCTTAACCCTTGGCTTGTGGTTCTTGTGATCACCTCTATTATATGATTTCTTAATGTATGACTTGATATTTCTTCCCAAACTCTGACCTCACACTGACAATTTAAAAAAATTAAGTTAAAAAATTTAAAGCTTTTTGAATTGACTTAATATTTGTACTTATTTATGGGGTACAGTATTATAATTTTATATATGTTTATAATGTGTAATGATCAAATCAGGATAATTAGAATTTCTCTCTCCTCAAAAAGTATCATTTGCATGTTTTGGATCTTGCTGACAACTTTTTACTGATCATTTTCTCTTAGATGTACTTTGATGATCTGGTGGTTGGGTCTAAACTCTCTTTATTTAAACTCCTTACTGCCCTTATTTCTATGTCTTTGGATTGATGTTTTAGTACCTGTTGACCCTTAGCTTTTCCATTCTATTCTTACCTCATGATCATTAACCTAGCAGATCCTATGACTCTTCTACTACTACCAATACCTAAGCCCTGAAGAGACAGGTTGTCTAAACTAAAGATAAACAAATTCAATTCCTTTGATTAAAGGAAATGTTCTTGTGCAGAGGATAATGATAGTATCCACTTAATAGGGTTTTTGTGACGGTTAGCTAAGCTTAGATGTGTAAAGCATTTGACGTAGTTCCTGGCATGTGGTCAGCATTGTAGAGTATAACATATTAATATTAATGTTATACTCTATTAATATTCTTAAATCCATTCGGTGTATTTTTAAGTATGATAAATTTGCACTTTGTGTAGATTACTAATCTTGTATAAATGATGTAAGTAAAACTTCCAAAACAGTGCTTGGTATGTAAGTATTTAATATGTTAACTACTCCTCAACATAGTACTCCAAGGTCCCATCCAATTCTAGGATTCTATTTTACACACATGCATTCATTATAAACAGATTGGTGTATTTTTGAATCAAACACTTAATAAAAGTCAATCTAGATTGAATATGATGCAGAATGAATAACTTGTGATATTTGCCTTCTTATGCACTGTTTTAGTCAGCTTTTTCACTGCTGTGAGTAAAAGATCTGACCAGAACAATTTTAAAAGAGGAAAAGTTTATTTGAGAGCTCACAGTTTCAGACGTCTTAGTCCAAAGAAGGCTGGCTCCATTTCTTGGGGCTTAAGGTGAAGCAGAGCATCATGGAGGAAGAGTGTGGCAGAGGGAAGCAGTTCACATGGTGATCAGAAAGCCGAGAGAGTGGTCTCTATTTGCCAGATACAAATGTATACCCCAAAAGCCATGTCCCAATTCCCATCTCCTCCAGCCACACCCCATCACTTCAGTTACCACTCAGTTAGTCCCTATCAGGGGATTAATTCACTGATTGGCTTAAGATGCTTACAACCCAATCCTCTGAACTTTCTTGCATTGCCTTACACGTGAACTTTTGGGGGACACCACATCTAATAAAATGCACCAATGGTGGTCATTTCCAATGAAGACCTTTGAGTTGCTTTCTTTTGTCTCTATTCAGTTTCGATGACTTCTTAATGAAATTTGCGCCTGGCATTCTCTGTTGTGTAGGGATGGTTGGGGCCCTTGGGGCCAAACTCATGCCTCTGGAAGTCTGAGACACGAGAAGTCTGAGACATGTGACATTATATTGCCTTTACTTGTGCCATAAATGCGACGACACAAATACAGTGTAATAAAAAAAGAGAAAAAATTAGGAATAAATAAAACAAAGAAGCACCATAGAGAAATTCAAGTTTTGGAAAGAGGGCAGTTTTGCAACAAAAGGAACGGAGTTAAGAATAGTTCTTCCTACACTGCTTCCTGCTTGGGCTTCATCTGCTCCTTAGGGAACATGACTATAGTGAAGCCCCAGTTGAGAGGATTTTGAGACATAGTTCCCATGGCAACAGGCTCTAAAGTGACATAAATCCAGAAGCACTTTTCTTGGTTGTTCTATCATCCCAACAAGAATCCTCTAAGGCTGCTGGAGAAAAGTCAACTTTTAATGAAGCCCGAGTCTTCTTTGTTTTTGGTGCCCCAAGGAACCCCTTTCCTGTGGGGCTCATTTCAGATTTATAATTAATGAACTATTTTCTTTAATTGTGTGTTGACTACAGTGGGGCTGAGATCAGGGATTGGGATTTATTACTGAGGCAGTGACAAACTTCTAAGTGTAACATTTACACTTGAGACCTCTTGTTACTGAACAGCAACTCAAATATAAATATATTTCATGTGTGGGGGAATAGCAAACTCTGGTGTATGTGCAAATGTCACCCAACTCTCACACACACCACCACACACACACACACACACACACACAGGATTTGTAGGGGTTATGAACAAGCAGCTGTGAAAACGATTCTTATAAGCCCAGTATATTATGACTCCTGATCTTGACCAAAATATACTTCTCATCAACTGAGTGCTATTTGAAATGTCATTATTAGAGACTGTAATTTTTGCTAAAGATTTTATCTTCATTTAAAAAAATGCCTGGAAGAGGGTATGCAATGTGGGTGATCCCTAACAAGCTTTGGTAGACAGCGTGTCCATGAATTTGTGAGATTCCTCCAGAAAACTGGTTTTGACAGAGAATGGCAGGCAGAATATTTGGGAAAAATGTTTGGCAAAGAGGAATTTTTAGGGATCAGAAATGGGTACACACACACACACACACACACACACACAAAAAGAAGAAGAAGAAGAAGAAGAAGAAGAAGAAGAAGAAGAAGAAGAAGAAGAAGAAGGAGAGAAAAATAAAGACTAGAGGCTGTAAGGAAAACCTCACCTGACTTCAAAATTTGGTCTTTTGAATATGGTGTGGTGTGATAGAACATGAATATTGGAAAAACAGGAAATTGGTTATGGAGCAGAAAGCAGGGATAGAGTAAAATATTCAAGGACCCTGAGACTGTGGATTCAGCTCTGAGGGAGAAACTGGCCTAAATTAAAGTTTTAAAGAAGAAAAACCACTGTTTCAAAGCTCCTCTGACTTTTGTCCCTGATCCTCACCTAATAAGTCCTTCTTTTGCTTCTTTCATTCTCATTTAGCAAGAATTTTTCTTCTCTCATTTCATCCCTAAATTTAATACATTTTACATTTTTCTTATGCATATTTTTGATGACATTTACCAAGTCTCCTCCACATGGCATCCCTTCTGCTAGGTTTTTCTAGTCTCTTTATTTAATTTGACCCTCACAACAGACCGGTGTGTTCTCGTTGTCAACCCCATTTTGCAGATGAGGACGTTGAGAATCAGAGATTGTTGAGTATATTGTGAGTTGCTGTGAGCCAGGTTTTTACATTTGGTTCTGAAGATGTGAAAGTGAATAAGCCTAGTTACCATCTGTCATAGTTCAAGGAGGAATCCAGACATCCCAAAGACAGTAAGAGGTCATGACGGAGCTGTAGCTGGCCTAAGGACAAAGTGCCACAGGAGTTTTTGATTTTGATTAATCCCTGTTAGAATGTGAGCTGATAATGACTTGAGATCCTATGCCTTTTGGCAATTTGGTAGGGCATGCTCCAGACACAAAAATTTTTTGTACTGTGGAATTTCAGGTTCTTGCTGAATTTAGTGATTCATATTTAGTTTTCTGACCTGGAAACAACAACTTTGCATGAGGCTGTTTCTTCCCAGTAAAGTAAGGAACATTTTGTTCATACCTGCTCCAAATATTGTTTTAAGAATACCTCAGATGGGGTTTCCACAAAATCTCCTGTTGGAGACAATGACTTATGTGTGGGTAGTTTGTTTTTAGAAGGGATCCTAGGGAGAAGGACGGGTGAAACAGGGAAGGATGGAAAACCAATGCAAGCATGTGTTCCTGGTTACCTTAATGAGAAAAATTTAGGGTCAGTTTCTCTGAGGACCTTTGAGATACTACAAAGTATGAACCACTAGAAACACAGCATAGGGGAAAATTTAGCTGCTGGCTTCTGGGAGTGTTGACTCCTTCACACTTCAATGTTTTGCACATGCATTTTAATAGCGGAGCTGATTCTCATATATTTCTCATCGTGGCAGCAGATAAGTCCTAGGGCAGAAAACAGGTGATAAGAGTTTACAGTCAAGATAAGTATAATGAGTGTGTGCTGTTTGGCTATACTTAGATGCAGCTCCTTCCCACAGTGACAGTGGAAGCCCCAAAGATAGGCTGAGTAATATAAAAGGAGGCATAAAAGTTGTCTAACGTAGAGAGCTGGGTGATGGGACCTGAACTCAGGGCCTGGTTAAAAAATGCTCAGAGTACAAGCCAAAGGACCATAGCCACATGGCAGAACCAGAAAAGCTTAGAAAGAACTTTGGTTCCATTTTCCTGATACTTGTTCTGAAAGCCCATCTATGTCCCTTATATTGCTAGAGCTTTTAGTTAAGGCATCATGTCTGCATTATCAGCTAAATATAGCACCTGGGAAGGGGGACTCTTGCATCAAATCATTGATACATGATAGTCCATTAGATTAACTGGTATCCTTAAGCACAATTCTCACTAGGTCACTCCCATGTTCAATATAGTCACATTGCATACTTGTTTCCTATTGTAGCATTCAAATCTCTCCCCAGTATGATCCTGGAGTACTGTTACAGGCCTGATTCCCAACTTTGGCCCTTACTTCCATGGTGTATTTCAAAGAAAGTAAAGGCCAGGTAAGCTTTTCCAAGACAATGTAACCAGAGAGTTTGGAGGTCCACGTTTAGAATAGTTCAGAATAGAACTATACCATCAAAAAATTCCATAACTGGTGTGACCTCAATTTTCCTCCTGAAAAATAAAGGGTGAAAGGATTAGATTAGTGAATCCTAGACTTGCTACATATCCAGATCACCAGGGGAAGATTTAGGTGAGAAATGTGGATTATAAAGTTCTAACCCTGGAGATGCTGATTTATTATGTTTGCATTGAGGCAGAAAGCAATAGACTTCATCTTCTTCTTCTTGTTTTTTTTTTTTTTTGGGAGGAAACACTTTTTAATGGGTATTATTATTTTTACAAACACGAAGAAGAATCATGTAATGCTGCCTGCATTGGAAGCAATCCTGGGCCACAAGTCTGCACACTCCTTTGCAACTAACTGGTCTTGTGATGGCAGAACCTTTCATCTCGCCCTTTTTTTGTTTACTATAACCCCTGCATTATCTTCAAAATAAATAAATACATCATCTTTTCTCTGGTATGACTTTAGTTGTTGAATTACGACTGCTGGATGTACCTTCTTTCTGAGCTCTGGTTTGCCTTTCTTGACTGTGGCTATCATGTCACCCACACCAGTAGCAGGAAGTCTGTTCAGCCATCCCTTGATTCCCTTCACAGAGATGATATGCAGATTTTTGGCTCCTGTATTGTCAACGCAATTGATAACGGCTCCTACCAGAAGATCCAAGGAAATCCAGAATTTCGTACCAGAGGATCCATCACATCCTCGCTTTGACATCTTGAACGCTGGAAAAGGTCAGAAAGGCCAATTGACTTCTAATAAGAATTTAACTGTCTAATTCAGTTGTACAACTAGGATTAGATGATTTTTTTTTTTTTTTTTTTTTTTTTTTTTTTTTTGGTACCGGGGATTGAACTCAGGGGCACTCGACCACTGGGCCACATCCCCAGCCCTTTTTTGTATTTTATTAGAGACAGGGTCTCACTGAGTTGCTAAGTGCCTCGCCATTGCTGAGGCTGGCTTTGAACTCGCGATCCTCCTGCCTCAGCCTCCCAAGTGCTAGGATTACAGGCGTGCGCCACCACGCCCGGCTTAGATGATTTTTTTTTAACATTGCTCCAAATCCAAGAGTGAGAGTTAACTGTCATTAAGCTCAAGCAAGTCTCCCAGCTCCTAGGGCACTGAGGAGATAAACTTTGTCATAATAGAGGGAGTTAGGAAAAGAGCCAAGTGTAAAAAAAACAAAAAGACAAATCTCCAGCAGGGTTTAGGGGAATGCTGTCCTCTGAGGCTCATTTTGAGGGTCCTGGAAGACTGGAATAAGCAAGGATAGAGAATTTGGGCCATCAAGAGAATTCTAAGAATTTATCAATTTTGGAAAAAAACCCCCATTCTTAGTAGATGGGAGTTGTTCTTTAAGGTTAAGCTCAAATTCCAAGAGAAGATAAGTTGTTTTATCCTTTGGTATTGGGCAGTTTATGTGATGAATTGAAAAGTAAGTGGTATGTTGAACACCCTTCTCTGAACTTGCAGAACATTTTATTTTTAAGTTTTCTGGATCTCATTGTATTCTTTCACATTTTTACTTAGGTTTTATGCATTTTTCAAGACATTGTTAGAGCTTTGAAGGAAAAGACTCTATGTTATGTGTCCCATTATCTCCCACTGGGAGATATTAAAAGCAATTGTAAAGAACACCAGGTTTTGAGTAAGATGGACCTGGGTTTACTAGGACCTTAATAATTTAACATTTGGGAAATCTCTTACTCTCTGACATGGGGATGATAAAACCCAGCTCATAGGATTTAAGGGAGAATTAAAATGAAACATTGCATGAACAATGATATTAGATCCTGGTGTGCTGATGTCAGTATATAACTGTAGGTTGAAAACAGTTTTTGGTAAATTGAGTGCTCAATGAATAGTAAATTATTATTTTCTGTATAATGCTTTGCATATTACCAGATGCTAATTGAACAAATATTTTTATGCATCCAAACGCCCATTCAAATATTATCAAGGGTATAAGCAAAGATTCCTTATTTTTCAAGTTAATAACTAGGACTTTTATCCCAGGGGAACCTCCAGTTTTCTACATCTAATCAGGTCCCCAGGACTTCAAACCCAGAATAAAAGTGCCGTCTCCTTGCAAGCTAGAGAAGAGGCTCAGGACAAAGCTTTGTACAGATATCCCTTTCTCTAGCTCAAGAAGAGTTCTGAGGCAGCTCAGGAAGCTCTGTCATCCAGTCAGGAGAGTGCTGGAGGCCTGCTCTGTTCTTCACCTGTGTTAGCACTGAAGCCATCAACCCATCTGAACAACTGAGGGTTAGGGTTGGACTAAAAAGTACATCACTTGTCTAAGGTGCACCCCCACCCCCAGTCTGAGGGAGGGTGAATGGCTGAATCTGGGTGAATGGTTTGAACTTTTCCTAAGTCCCTAGTCTTTGTTCCTCAGGTTGTAGAAAGGTCCACCTCACCCTTCTGTTTTGTCCAGGATGACCATGAGGCAGACACTCCAGGCAGATAGGCTGGCTCCAGATTCTGAGAGGACTCTTCTCAAAGATTGGCTTGCTTTTGTAAACTTCAGAAGAAACTAGAGTTAGAAGGACACAACAAAAGGATAAAATTAAAAATCAGCTGCTCCTAGAGGTCCTTCCCAGCAGTACCTGATCTTACATGGAGGCAAGTGAATCCTCCAGGGATGCTCCAGAGGCAGAATCTATTGTTGTGGTCTTTATTGTGAGGGCGATGAGAACAGCCCCATGGAAAGATCCATTTGGTGAGGCTCAAAAATCTCTGTGTGCATCCACATGTCCACACATCCATCCACTGATGATTTATCAATTTTAGAAAAAAACTATTCTTAACAAGAGGGAGATGTTCTTTAATATCCAGCTCAAATTCCAAGAGAAGATGTTTTGTATTGCTTTTGTGCAATTTATACGAGGAGCTGAAAAATAAGTGGTATGTTCTCAAGAATGGGGAAGGTGACTGGGAGGTCAGCAGTGTTCTCTCATCTCTCTGTCTCTCTCTCAATGACTCTTTTCCCTGTCTTCACAGAATGCTTTGAGAATGGTACCTGAGAACTCCTCCTCTGTGACAGAGTTCATCCTCGAAGGCTTAACAGACCAGCCAGGACTTCACATCCCCCTCTTCTTTCTGTTTCTAGGCTTCTACATGGTCACCGTGGTGGGGAACCTGGGCTTGATAACACTGATTGGGTTGAATTCTCACCTGCACACCCCCATGTACTTCTTCCTCTTCAACTTATCTCTCATAGATTTCTGCTATTCCACTGTTATCACCCCCAAAATGCTGATGAGTTTTGTCTTAAAAAAGAATATCATTTCCTACTCTGGGTGCATGACTCAGCTCTTTTTCTTTCTTTTCTTTGTCGTCTCTGAATCCTTCATCCTGTCAGCGATGGCCTATGACCGCTATGTTGCCATCTGTAACCCTCTGGTGTACACGGTCACCATGTCTCCCCAGGTGTGTCTCCTCCTCTTGTTGGGTGTCTATGTGATGGGGTTTGCTGGGGCCATGGCCCATACAGCATGCATGGTGAGGCTGAACTTCTGTGCCAACAACCTTGTCAACCACTACATGTGCGACATCCTTCCCCTCCTCGAGCGCTCTTGCACCAGCACCCATGTGAATGAGCTGGTGGTTTTTATTGTTGTGGGCATTGACATTGGTGTGCCCACAGTCACCATCTTCATCTCTTATGCCCTTATCCTTTCTAGCATCCTCCGCATTCGCTCCACCAAGGGCAGATCCAAAGCCTTCAGCACATGCAGCTCCCACATAATTGCAGTCTCCCTGTTTTTTGGGTCAGGGGCTTTTATGTATCTTAAACCCTCTTCTCTCTTACCTATGAATCAGGGGAAAGTATCCTCCTTGTTCTACACCATTGTGGTACCCATGCTCAATCCGTTAATCTATAGCTTGAGGAATAAGGATGTCAAAGTTGCTTTGAAGAAAACCTTGAACAAAAATTCATTTTCCTAAGAAAAAGGCAATGCTTGGGTCAGAATCACTTTTGCTCTGATAGATGATTCAGGTTCCATGGAAAAATTTTTAATTAATTCTCAAATGGGTTGATTTTTCCCATTTGAAGGGTTCTTTAATTTACAAAAATTCCTAAACTATAGGATTCTCAGATTTAGAATAGATACAGGCTTATGTTCCCACCTTGAGGTCAGTATATCAGCAGAGCAGTGACTAGAACACAGGCTCTTTATTCTAACTCCCATTGCTTTCCATTGTTATCCACTTTCTTCCACCTTAAGTCCACGGGAGATTTTATTTCAAATATGAGCTAGTCTAGGATGTTACAATCTGGTGCTGTCTACAAAAATTTCATGCAATTTTTAAGGGCTAATTTTAAAAAGCACATTTTTTTTTTTTTTGCAAGAAGGTAGGAGGTATAGGATTTTGTTGAGATAGTCTTGGCTAAATCACCAGAGGCATTTTTTGAAGCATTTTGCAGAATGCAGGGAAGTGTGTTAGAACCCAGACATCAGCAAGTATGGTATTACCTGGGACGGTGATGTGGAGCTTCAGGGACTTGAACTTTCAGGGATCTGGCAATGACACTGGATGGAATAACTTAGAAAAAATTTCCAGTTTTTTGAGGAAAGAATTTAGAAATTATTTTTTCACCTGGTTATTTCTTTGTTTTCAAATTGTGCTTTGAAAGCCAGAGTGAAGAAATCTGCATCTCAGGGTGATCAGCTCAGGATCTGAAGAATACTTTAGAACCAAAGAACTGTTTTTGTTACAAGTCAGTAATCAGGTTAGCCCA
Organism: Tamias sibiricus; assembly: GCA_025594165.1. Lineage (NCBI taxonomy): Eukaryota > Metazoa > Chordata > Mammalia > Rodentia > Sciuridae > Tamias > Tamias sibiricus. The sequence continues at coordinate 118,672,499 of CM046657.1, read as the reverse complement.
GACAGCAGCCAGTCAGCAGAAGAAATGTCCACTGAAAGTTACTGATGTGGCATGCAACACAGACTTGTGGGCTATTTTCTGTGTACCTTCGTAGATCAGATTTTCTGCTTCTTGGCACCTCTGTGCAAGTCATGGAATGAATTCCCTAATGGCCTTCCTTTCCTACTGGTTTCTTTTTAGGTTAGGTCAATGACAGCATTGGAAAAAGTAATCAGAGAACAGGAGGAGAGTGGAAATGGTGATACTCAATTCCAGGACTGTAGCTAGGTTACAGTGGCAGCAACTGAGTGCCATATTTCCTATTGGGTTGCAGTAACTGCTCCTCCCCTAGCTTCTTCATGCCAAGGGGTCCTAATGTCTGCTTGCTATTGCTAGCCTGGGGAGCTTAACCATCCCTTTCGGTTTCTCTCAACTTCTATTTCCATGTAAACAGTCCCCTCATTGTATTTCTTGTTCACTTTACATGGATCATATATTTTCTGCTGGGACTCTTGACTTTAGACAACCCCCGGCCCCGAAAAGGATGGAAGCACTAATGGTACCATGTAAAGAGAGGTAGAGTTACCTTTTAGTTAAAAAAAAAATTTATATATATTTTATATATTATTTTGAAGTAATGATGTGAGATTCTGTGAAAATGCTTTGATTTAGGAAGCTGTCTGTAGAAAAATTCTGTTCTACTTGAAAAAAAAAGAAGTTTGAATGGAAGTATAGTTTTGTACTTTGGGAAGGTGCAGAATAATAAAAATGAATTCAAAAGAATTAGAATGGTACAATTCAGGGACTGGGACAGGGAGAGAGGCAGAGCAGCATAGAGATTCAGAAAAAGCAGAAAGGCTAGGGAATTGGAGGGTAAAATCAAGTTAGAATCTTAGCTTTTATCCAACAGCTGTGTAATTTTAAACAAGATGCTTGATGTTTCTGAGCATCATTCATCTTTAAATTTTTTTCAGAGTTATTAAGATAATTAAATGTTAGGTACTCAGTAAATTTATTTTTGTCTCTTTTAGATTGTCTTCCTTCTAATATCAACGCTTGCACTAATTTATTGTGTGACCTTGGGAAAATTGCTTTATCTTTCTGGGCCCATGCTTGTTTATATGAAAAGATCCTTTACATTGTATTTATAAAATGTATATATACCCTTTTGTACACTGATCAGATAGTACATGCTTGCTGTATCCTGAATATTCCTTCCAAAATCCATATGTTGAAATGATAGTATTAGGAGATGGAACCTTTGGTCCTTCACCTCTTCCCCCAAGTAAGGACAGAGAATGTGCTGTACATAAGGAAAAAGTGGGATACAAATCTGTTGACGCCTCGATCTTGCACTTCCCAGCATCCAGAACTGTGAGAAATAAATCTATGTTGTTTATAAACCACTCTGTGTGTGACCTTTTTTGTTGTTGTTTTGTTTATAGTAGCCCTAAAATACTAAGATAATGTTTATGATATTTAAAAATATTACCAAAGAATAGCCAGGGAAAAGTCGTCTCCATTTCTGCTGGTTTTCTGGTCCTCCTATATTCCTCTTGGTGGTCCATTATTGCTGTTCACAAGTTGTCTATTTTTACAGTCATTGCATGTGGCAGTCCTGTGTGTGCTTGTACATTAATGCACATGACATGTTCCTTATTTTTCAAAGTCATGAAAATTTGATTTAAACTATATCTATTGATTAAAATTTATTAGAAGTGGTAGGAGTTAGGGTTGTTACTAAGATGAATAAGTGAATAAAAAGGAGATGGAGATGCATATGAAGGGTGTTGGTTACTAAAAAAAGAGGGAGAGGAAAAGGAATCCTGTGAAGACAAAGGAGCCTCAGATCTGGCTGAAAAAGTGTGCACCCCAAAGCTCACAGTAAGAATTTCTTTTATTTCTCATCTCTTGCCTCTGACTCAATTTTCATGATTTCCTATAACTCCATCATATGGATGAATTCTATGATAGTAACAATTTTCTACTACTTCAGTTAAATTATTTCCAAATTATAATTAATGCTTGTTTATATAATTAATTATTTTACAAATTATAATTAATGCTTGTTTAACAAATTTAGTAAATCTCTGGTTTCCCCCCTACTTAGAATATATTCCCAGAGAATTACTGAATTACCCAAGGTTTTAAAATTTTATTGCAAAATATTGTCTTGCAAATTTATTTCATTTAGTGCCCTCAATATCAGAATAGACATATTTGGATTATCTCTAGGACAGATTCTGTACTATTAAGATTGTCACTGATGGGAACTTACTGCTTTTCATTTTGATGGTGGTATTGTTTATATACTATTGTCTTATTTTTATATCATTTTCTCTCTCTCCTTTATTTCATCGACTATGGTATCTGGATGAACTAAAAGAAAGAAAAAAAGAACAAAAAGAGTAAAACTGAAAATGTTTTCTTCCTTACTGTTTTAGTCAGTTTATTTTAATCTGACAAGAATACAGTTTTAGCAGTCTCAGTCCATAGATGGCCAGCTCCATTCCTCTGGGCCAGAAGTGAGACAGAACATCATGGTAGAAGAGTATTGCAGAGGAAAGATGAGACAGAACCTAGTGATGGAAGGGTATGTGGAGAAAAGTGCTTCAGGAATAGCACCAGGAAGTGGAGGAGGGAGAAAGGGAATGCATTCTGGTCAACAAGGAGAAGATATAAAACGTAAAGGCATGCCCCCCACATGCCACACTCTACCTGCCTAAGGTACACCATCCAGTTAATCCACCTGATTGGATTAATGCATGGATTAGGTTAAGGCTATCATAATCAAATCTGTTCACCTCTAGACTTTCTTGCATTATCTAACACGTGAGTTTTCTAGGGGATACCTCACATCTAAACCATATCACTCATTTTTCCTTCCTTATATATTCTGTGTAAATAGAGTCTCTAATGTCTATTTTGATATATCTCTAAGTCCTAGCACACTGCCTGGCACTTTTAGGGTGGGGGTTTGACAAGTATTTATCGAATACAAGGATGGGGTGTTTAGCAATTTCAGAAGCTGACGTACTAAAGGGGCTTCTTGTTCTCATTCTCCTGCCAGCACATTTTCCTCTTCCAGTCCCTAAATGCACATATGTTTACACCAATATTGTCACCTTGATCTGGTTATATAGTCTTCTTATTTTTAATTCCCAAGTTTAGGTTTGTGCCACCTAGTGGCCATGGTAGAAAACAGACCCTCACTTGGAGATATAAACCCTGACTTCTACTCCTTCATATAAAATGTATGGTGTTACATAAAAAAGTGACCTTAAATTCTAAATTTCTATCCAGTTAAACCTAAGGCTTTGGAGGAAATTTTTTAAAATACCAACAACTGGGCTCATGTGTGGAGCTTTCATTTTTCCAGAGTACTTGCCCAATTTCAAAAGATAAATACACTTAGGAAAATTCATCATGATCATAACCTGATTCTTCTTTGCTGACTTCCAAGGCAGAGTACTACTTCCGCAGAACAAATCTTCCTTTTATTTTCTCTCACAAATTAATGTGTTTATATTCTCTCAGAATTGCTTCTGGGGACATTTGATAATACAGAGGTTTTTGTAACTTTGCAAGTCTCTTAGTAATTTTACTGGGGATGATTACTACTTTTCTCTTTGAAATTTAAAGTCAATTGTAGGGAGATATTTTGAGACCCTATCTTACTCCTTTTTCAAACTTCCACATAAGATTTAGCACCCACTGATTATTCTTGCCTGAATCAAGATTTAGTTTGATGGTTGAAAAATGGAGATTTTCTAATTCCACTAATCCTTGTTAGTTGGAATTATGGCAGGGAGAGCCTTTTATCATCTTTTATTCATTCACATAATTATGCACTTATGTATGTAAGTTTATGGTTCATTGTTGTCAGCATTTACTTTTTTAGATTAGCACATATTAATTGCACAAATCAATGGGCTTCACTGTGACAATTCCATACACAGAATTTATGTTAGTGCTCAATTTGTCCCCTTATTTGGCTAATGGCAGCCTTTTCACATTGGTTTTCATGTTCTTTTAATATATCTCTATCAGATTTTGAGCATTTTATTACTTTCTGGTGAAGTGATACATCTCAAACTTATCTTTTACTTACCCTGCCCAACACTGGTTCTGTTTAGAGATGGTGTTTAAAGCTAAGATATGAGTCCTAGGTTGGATAAGCTATACTTAGTGTGATTCTGCAACCAAATATTTAATTGGAAATTACTCATGTTTGGAAAATACCCATATATATTTTTGTTGCTCTGAGCATACCTCTGTGTAAATGCTATAATTGGGTCTCTTTTTTTTCTTCGATTTCCTCCACTGTTTCTTTTTTTTTCTTCAAATTATTTTTTTATTCTAAGTTGTTAGAAATGACAGCAGAGTGTATTACATTTCATATTATACTTGTAGAGCACATTTTTACATATCTCTGGTTGTATACAAAGTATATTCACACCATTCATGACTTCATACATGCACTTAGGGTAATGATATCCATCTCATTCTACCATCTTTTTTTTTCTTCACCCTTTTGCCCCCTCCCTTTCTGTTCCTCCCCATTGGCCATTCTAGTGTTCCTTTAATCCTCCTATGCTCCTCATCCCAACCCGACTGTGAATCGGCCTCCTTATATCAGAGAAAACATTTGGTACTTGGATTTTTGAGACTGACTAACTTCACTTAGCATTATGTCTTCCAACTTCATCCATTTACCTGCGAATGCCATGATTTTATTCTCTCTTATTGCTGAGTAATACTCCATTGTGCGTATATACCACATTTTCTTAATCCACTCATTTACTGAAGGACATCTAGGTTGGTTCCACAACCTAGCTATTGTGAATTGCACAGCTACAAACATTGAGATAGCTGTGTCACTGTAATATGCTGTTTTTAAGTCCTTTGGGAATAGACCCAGGAGTGGGATGGCTGGGTCATAGGGTGGTTCCATTCCCAGTTTTCCAAGAAATCTCCATACTGCTTTCCATAACGTTTGCACCATTTTGCAGTTCCACCAGCAATGTATGAGTGTGCCTTTTCCCCCACATCCTCTCCAACATTTATTGTTGCTTGTGTTTTCTTGATAGCTGCCATTCTGACTGGCGTGAAGTGAAATCTTAGAGTAGTTTTGATTTGCATTTCTCTAATTGCCAGCGATGTTGAACATTTTTTCATGTATTTGTTGATTAGTCGTGTATCTTCTTCTGAGAGGTGTCTTCTCAATTCCTTAGCCCATTTATTGATTGGGTTACTTGTTTTTTAGTGTAAAGTTTTTTGAGTTCTTTATATATTCTAGAGATTAGTGCTCTATCTGATGTGCATGTATTAAAAATTTGTTCCCAATTAGTAGGCTCTCTATTCACCTCACTGATTGTTTCTTTTGCTGAGAAGAAGCTTTGTAATTTAAATCTATCCCATTTATTGATTCTTGATATTAATTCTTGTCCTACAGGATTCTTATTAAGGAACTCGGGGCCTAATCCAACATGTTGGAGATTAGAGCTTGCTTTTTCTTCTATTAGGTGTAGTGTCTCTGATCTAATTCCTAGATCCTTGATCCACTTTGAATTGCATTTTGTGCATGGTGAGAGATAGAGATTTAATTTCATTTTCTTGCATATGGATTTCAAGTTTTCTCAGCACCATTTGTTGAAGAGGCTATCTTTTCTCCAATGTACGTTTTTGGCGCCTTTGTCTAATATAAGATAACTGAAATTATATGTGTTAGTCTCTGTGTCCTATCCTGTACCATTGGTTTACTGGCCTATTTTGGTGCCAATACCATGCTGTTTTTGTTACTATTGCTCTGTAGTATAATTTAAGGTCTGGTATAGTGATGCCACTTGCTTCACTCCTCTTGCTAAGGATTGCTTTGGCTATTCTGGGTCTCTTATTTTTCCAGATGAATTTCATGACTGCTTTTTCTATTTCTATGAGGAATGTCATTGGGATGTTGATTGGCATTGCATTAAATCTATATAGTGCTTTTGGTAGTATGGTCATTTTGACAATATTAGTTCTGCCTATCCAAGAACAGGGTAGATCTTTCCATCTTCTAAGTTCTTCCATAATTTCTTTCTTTAGTGTTCTGTAGTTTTCATTATAGAGGTCTTTCACGTCTTTGGTTAAGTTGATTCCCAAGTATTTTATTTTTTTTTGATGATATTGTAAATGGGGTAGTTTCCCTCTTTTCCCTTTCACAGGATTTGTCACTGATATATAGAAATGCCTTAGATTTATGGGTGTTGATTTTGTATCCTGCTACTTTGCTGAATTCATTTATGAGTTCTAGAAGTTTTCTGGTGGAATTTTTTTGGGTCTTCTAGGTATAAAATCATATTGTCAGCAAATAATGATAATTTGAGTACTACTTTACCTATCTGTATACCTTTAATTTCTTTTGTCTGTCTTATTGCTCTGGCCAGTGTTTCAATTACTGTGTTGAATAGAAGTAGTGAAAGAGGGCATTGCTGTCTTGTTCCAGTTTTTAGAGGGTATGCTTTCAATTTTTCTCCATTTAGAATAATGTTGGCCTGGGGATTAGCATATATAGCTTTTACAATGTTGAGATATGTTCCTGTTATCCCTAGTTTTTCTAGTGTTTTGGACATGAAGGGGTGCTGTATTTTGTCAAATGCTTTTCTGCATCTATTGAGATAATCATGTGGTTCTTATCTTTGAGTCTATTGATGGGATGAATTACATTTATTGATTTCCGTATGTTGAACCATCCTTGCATCCCTGGAATGAACCCCACTTGATCGTGGTGTATTATATTTTTGATATGTTTTTGTATCTGTTTTGCCAGAATTTTATTGAGAATTTTTGCATCTATGTTCATTAAAGATATGGGTCTGAAGTTTTCTTTTTTTGATGTGTCTTTGCCTGGTTTGGGGATCAGGGTGATATTGGCCTGATAGAATGAGTTTGGAAGTGCTCTCTCTTTTTCTATTTCCTGAAATAAATTGAAGAGTATTGGTATCAGTTCTTCTTTGAATGTCTTGTAGAACTCAGCTGTGTATCCATCTGGTCCTGGGCTTTTCTTGGTTGGTAGGCTTCTGATGGTATCTTCTATTTCGTCGCTTGAAATTGGTCTGTTCAAATTATGTATATCATCCTGCTTAAGTTTGGGCAGCTCATACAACTCTAGAAATTTGTTGATGCCTTTGGTGTTTTGTATTTTGTTGGAGTACAAGTTTTCAAAACAATTTCAAATTATTTTCTATATTTCTGTAGTGTTTGTTGTGATATTTCCTTTTTCATCACATATGTTAGTAATTTGAGTTTTCTCTCTCCTTCTCTTTGTTAGCCTGGCTAAGGGTCTGTCAATTTTATTTATTTTTTTAAAGAACCAACTTGGTGTTTTATCAGTTTTTTCAATTTTTTTTTGTTTCAATTTCATTAATTTTAGCTCTGATTTTAATTATTTCCTGTCTTCTACCACTTTTGGTGTTGGATTGTTCTTCTTTTTCTAGCGCTTTGAGATGTAATATTAAGTCACTTATATGTTGAATTTTTTTTCTTTTGAGGAATGAACTCAATGCAATGAACTTTCCTCTTAGAACTGCCTTCATAGTGTCCCAGAGATTTTGACATGTTGTGTCTGTGTTCTCATTCACCTCTAAGAATTTTTTTTAATTTTATTTTTATAATTTTTAATATGTACAACTCATAGTGCATATATTTAGTATCTTTTTACATACAACTGTTTGTATACAAAGTATATTCGTACAATTCAGGTCTTCAATCATGCATTAAGGAAAATGGTATCCGTCTCATTCAACCACCTTTTTTTTTCTTTTCTCCCCCTCCCTCCCCTCTTGTTCACTCCCTTACCCTCCCTTCCCTTGACCATTCTAGTGTTCCTCTAATCCTCCTATGTACCCCATCCAACAATACTTTGAAATAACCTCCTTATATCAGAGAAAACATTTGGTACTTGGATTTTTGAGACTGACTAACTTCACTTAGCATTATGTCTTCCAACTTCATCCATTTACCTGCAAATGCCATTAATTTATTTTCTTTTATTGCTGAATAAAATTCCATTGTGCGTATATACCACATTTTCTTAATCCACTCATTTACTGAAGGACATCTAGGTTGGTTCCACAACCTAGCTATTGTGAATTGCACAGCTACAAACATTGAGATAGCTGTGTCACTGTAATATGCTGTTTTTAAGTCCTTTGGGAATAGACCCAGGAGTGGGATGGCTGGGTCATAGGGTGGTTCCATTCCCAGTTTTCCAAGAAATCTCCATACTGCTTTCCATAACGTTTGCACCATTTTGCAGTTCCACCAGCAATGTATGAGTGTGCCTTTTCCCCCACATCCTCTCCAACATTTATTGTTGCTTGTGTTCTTGATAGCTGCCATTCTGACTGGCGTGAAGTGAAATCTTAGAGTAGTTTTGATTTGCATTTCTCTAATTGCCAGCGATGTTGAACATTTTTTCATGTATTTGTTGATTAGTTGTGTATCTTCTTCTGAGAGGTGTCTTCTCAATTCCTTAGCCCATTTATTGATTGGGTTACTTGTTTTTTAGTGTAAAGTTTTTTGAGTTCTTTATATATTCTAGAGATTAGTGCTCTATCTGATGTGCATGTATTAAATATTTGTTCCCAATTAGTTGGCTCTCTATTCACCTCACTGATTGTTTCTTTTGCTGAAAAGAAGCTTTTTAGTTTAAATCTATCCCATTCATTAATTCTTGGTAGTAATTCTTGCGCTACAGGATTCTTATTAAGGAACTTGGGGCCTAATCCGACATGTTGGAAATTGGAGCTTCCTTTTTCTTCTATTAGGTGTATTGTCTCTGGTCTAATTCCTAGGTCCTTGTTCCACTTTGAATTGAGTTTTGTGCATGGTGAGACATAAGGGTTTAATTTCAATTTGTTGCATATGGATTTCCAGTTTTCCCAGCACCATTTGTTGAAGAGGCTATCCTTTCTCCACTGTACATTTTTGGTGCCTTTGTCTAATATAAGATAGCTGAAATTATATGTATTAGTCTCTGTGTCCTCAATTCTGAACCATTGGTCCACCAGTCTGTTTTGGTGTCAATACCATGCTGTTTTTGTTACTATTGCTCTATAGTATAATTTAAAGTCTGGTATGGTGATGCCCCCTGCTTCACTTTTCTTGCTCAGGATTGCTTTGGCTATTCTGGGTCTCTTATTTTTCCAGATGAATTTCATGACTGCTATTTCAATTTCTTTGAAGAATGACATTGGGATTTTGATTGGAATTGCATTAAATCTGTATAATGCTTTTGGTAGTATGGACATTTTGACAATATTAATTCTACCTATCCAAGAGCAAGGTAGGTCTTTCCATCTTCTGAGTTCATCTATAATATCTTTCTTTAGTGTTCTATAATTTTCATTATAGAGGTCTTTCACCTCTTTCATTAGGTTGATTCCCAGGTATTTTATTTTTTTTTGATGCTATTGTAAATGGGGTATTTTTCATCACTTCCATTTCAGAGTCTTTGTCGCTGATGTACACAAATGCCTTTGACTTATGTGTATTGATTTTGTATCCTGCAACTTTGCCAAATTCGTTTACTAGTTGTAAAAGTTTTCTCGTAGAGTTTTTTGGGTCTTCTAGGTAGATTGTCATGTCATCAGCAAATAGTGCTAATTTGAGCTCTTCTTTACCTATCTTGATCCCTTTAATTTCTTTCATCTGTCTAATTGGTCTGGCCAGAGTTTCCAGCACCATGTTAAATAGCAGTGGTGAAAGGAGGCATCCCTGTCTTGTTCCAGTTTTTAGAGGGAATGCTTTCAATTTTTCTCCATTTAAGATAATGTTAGCTTGGGGCCTTGCATAAATAGCTTTTATAATGTTAAGATATGTTCCTGATATTCCTAGTTTTTCCAGTGTTTTGAACATAAAGGGGTGTTGTACTTTGTCAAATGCTTTTTCTGAGTCAATTGAGATGATCCTATGATTTTTGTCTTTAAGTCTATTGATGCGATGTATTATGTTTATTGATTTCCGAATGTTGAACCAGCCTTGCATCCCTGGGATAAACCCTACTTGATCGTGGTGCACTATCTTTTTGATATGTTTTTGTATCCGATTTGCCAGGATTTTGTTGAGGATTTTGGCATCTATGTTCATTAAAGATATGGGCCTGAAGTTTTTGTTTTTGGATGTGTCTTTGCCTGGCTTTGGAATTAATGTGATATTGGCCTCATAGAAAGAGTCTGGAAGAGCTCCCTCTTTTTCTATTTCTTGAAATAGTTTGAAGAGCATTGGTATTAGTTCTTCTTTGAAAGTCTTATAGAACTTGGCTGTAAACCCATCAGGTCCTGGACTTTTCCTTGTTGGTAGCTTTTTGATGACATCTTCTATTTCTTCACTTGTAATTGATCTGTTTAGATTGTGTATAGCCTCCACGTCCAGTTTAGGCAAATCATATGACTCTAGAAATCTGTCAATGCATTCAATATTTTCTATTTTATTAGAGTACAAGTTTTCAAAGTAATTTCTAATTATATTCTGTATATCTGAGGTGTTTGTTGTGATATTCCCTTTTTCATCATGAATGTTAGTAATTTGAGTTTTTTCTCTTCTTCTTTTTGTTAGCATCGCTAAGAGTCTGTCAATTTTGTTTATTTTTTCAAAGAACCAACTTTTAGTTTTGTCAATTCTTTGGTTTCCTTAGTCTCGATTTCATTAATTTCTGCTCTGATTTTAATTATTTCCTGTTTTCTACTGCTCTTGGTGTTGGTCTGTTCTTCTTTTTCTAATGCTTTGAGGTGTGATGTTAAGTCATTTATTTGTTGTTGTTTTTTTTCCTCTTAAGGAATGAGCTCAGTGCAATGAATTTTCCTCTTACTACTGCCTTCATAGTGTCCCAGAGATTTCTATATGATGTATCTGTGTTCTCATTTACCTCTAGGAATTTTTTGATCTCCTCTTTAATGTCTTCTTCAACCCCTTGTTCATTCAGTAGCATGTTGTTTTGCTTCCAGTTGATGGAGTAGTTTTTCTTATTCCTTGTTTTGTCATTGATTTCCAATTTCATCCCTTTATGGTCCGATAGCATGCAAGGTAGTATCTCTTTTTTTTTATATTTGCTGAGAGTTGCCTTGTGACATAATATATGGTCTATTTTGGAGAAGGAGCCATGTGCTGCTGAGAAAAAAGTGTATTCATTTACTGAGGGCTGAAATATTCTATATATGTCCGTTAGGTCTAAATTGTTAATTGTTTTAAGGAGGCTTAAAGTTTCTTTGTTTAGCTTTTGTTTGGATGATCTATCCATTGGTGAGACAGGTGTGTTGAAGTCCCCTAGAATAACTGTGTTGTGGTCTATTTTACTCTTGAACTTGAGAAGAGTTTCTTTGATGAATGTAGGTGCTCCATTATTTGGGGCATATAGATTTATGATTGTTATATCCTGTTGATGCATGGTTCCCTTAAGTAATAAGAAATAACCATCTTTGTCCCTCTTGATTAGTTTTGGTTTGAAGTCTACCTTATTTGATATGAGAATGGAAACCCCTGCTTGCTTCCGCCGGCCATGTGAGTGATAAGACTTTTCCCAGCCTTTCACTTTCAGTCTGTTGATGTCTTTTTCTATGAGGTGTGTTTCTTGGAGACAGCAAATTGTTGGGTCGTTTCTTTTAATCCATTCTGATAATCTGTGTCTTTTGATTGGCGAGTTTAGGCCATTAACATTCAGGGTTATTATTGAGATGTGATTTTTATTCCCATCCGTTTTTATTTGAATTATGGTCTTTAGCTTGATTTGGTTTCTCTTCTGGTTGGTGTTTCCTTTAGTTTAATATCTCACTTTGTTGATTTTCATTATCACCTTTCTCTTCTTCTTCATGAAAAATGTTGCCCAGGATGCTCTGAAGTGCTGGCTTTTGAGTTGTGAAATCTTTTAACTTTTGCTTGTCGTGGAAGGTTTTTATCTCATCTTCGAATCTAAAGCTCAATTTTGCTGGATATAAGATTCTTGGTTGACATCCCTTTTCTTTCAGAGCTTGAAATATGCTATTCCAGGATCTTCTTGCTTTTAAGGTCTGGGTTGAGATATCTGAACATAGTCTGATTGGTTTCCCCCTATATGTAATCTGCTTCCTTTCTCTTGTGGCTTTTAGTATTCTCTCCTTGCTCAGTGTATTAGGCATTTTCATTATAATGTGTCTTGGTGTGGATCTGTTGAGATTTTGTTTGTTTGGTGTTCGGTATGCCTCTTGAATTTGGTTTTCCCATTCATTCCTCAAGTTTGGAAAGTTTTCTGTAATTATTTTGTTAAATAGATTACTCATTCCTTTGGCTTGAAACTCTGCCCCTTCCTCTATGCCAATCACTCTTAAGTTTGGTCTTTTTATGCTGTCCCATAATTCTTGGATGTTATGTTCTTGATTTCTAACAAGTTTTGCTGTATAGTCTAAATTCTTCTTTAGGATATATATTTTGTCTTCATTGTCTGAGGTTCTTTCTTCCAAGTGGTCTTTTCTGTTGGAGATGCTTTCAATTGAGCTTTTATTTTGGTTTATTGCTTCTTTCATTTCTGGAATTTCTGTTTGGATTCTCTTTAGAGCCTCTATTTCCCTATTGAAGTAATCTTTTACTTCCTGTATTTGTTTTTGGAGTTCTTTGTCAAAATGATCTTTTGCCTCCTGTACCTGCTCCCTCATCTCATTTTTGAGTTCATTCTTAAGTTCCATAAACATTTGGCATATGTAATTTCTAAATTCCATCTCTGGCATTTGACCAACTGTGCTTGCCATGACATCTACTGATGAGGTATCTTGATTTGTTTGTGTCATTTTCTTCCCTTGTTTTTTCATGTTGCTTGTGTGTCTATTCTTCCTGCACTGTGGGACCTTGACTATTTCGATTTTACCTTAAAGCCTTATGTTGTTCCTGTAGTACAATGTTATCAGATCACCTTATAATTCCTTTACACTTTTAAAACCTAACACTTTCTATTCAGAAAATCCAAGTTTGATCACAATGTACAGATTTGGTTAACCCAGATATTATTTCCAATTTACTCTGTACACTTCTGATGGGGTTTTATAGCTTCAAGTATTGGATACAGAGGTGTTATGTTTAGGAAGAAGCGAGTGTCTTGAATTGTTCTTTCTTGGAAAGTATGAAAGGAGATTTCTATTGAAGTGGTTTAGTGAAAGTGGTTTAGTATCAGTAGACGAGTGAAGAAAGAGAATGGAGTAGACAATTAAGTGGAAAGACCAATTTATATATAAAGTAAGTTGGAAAAGAAAAAAAATGATAAAAGAGTAGGAATTGGTGTAAGAGAGAGGAGAGAGAGAATCAAGAAAATAGAGAGTAAACTATATATAACACCACTTTGCTACCCAGTTCAATTGCGCCGGTTCTAGAAATCCCAAGTTTTGCGTATAACTTGTTTTTGCCTCTGTTTAGTATGCACTGGCAGGGTGTAAACATGAAAGATGAAGGAGGAAGAAAAGATGCAAGAGTGAGAAGGAAGAAAAGAAGGAAAGAAAAAAGGAGCAGAAGCAAACAAACACACTGACAATCAATGTGGAAGGAAAAAAAAAAAGCAGAACAAAACAAAGCCAAAAAAAGAAAAAGAAAAACAAACAAACAAACAAACAAGCTCTCCGAAATCCAACAAAACAAGCAAACCAACAAAAAAGAGAAAAGAAAAAAAAAGTTGAACCCCAAGTCTCAAACAAAACGGGCCCTGGGAAGCCCCCCTCTTTTTTCCTTTCCAGTTCAAGCCAATTGTTATTGGATCACGTCTAGATAGTCTGCGATCCTGTTAGTGGAATCAAGGCTGCACCTTAGGCCAGTGGCTGAACAGCTCAGTGAAGGAGTGGCCCAGGGGGTTTGTGTGTCAGCAGATGAATGGCACTGGGAAGGGGACCCTCTAGAAGGCACCCCCTCCCCATGCCCACCCACAGTTGCAGCTTCTTGTGGCCGCTGTGCTGGCCTCAGACACGCCCTCCCCTGCTGGCCACCTGAGCCTCACCCAAGTGTGCGTTGTCTTCAGAGAGCTGGAGGGTCCCTGGATGGCTGCAGCCATTGCTCTCCGTCTCCTCCCCTTTGTCTGGGTCAGCCACTGCACCTTTCAAAGATGGCGGTGCTCTCCTCCCAGTCAACAGCAGCTCCACAGACTCCCGTGTCCTTGCCGATCAATTTCAAAGCTGTTGGGTGGATGTCTCCTTGCCGAGGTGGTATTGGGAAGCCGCAACTGTAACTGCGGCGCAGACAGCGCTGCTTCAGATTGTGGACCTCTCCGATTGTGCCCCTGCTTGCTGTTTGCCGGTCTCTGCGCCGCTCTCTCCGGGGCCCTACTGCTGAGGGTCGCATCCGGCTGAGTGTGGATTCGAACTGGTGTTGTCGACCCGCGGTCTCCCGTGGTCCCCCAGCACCAATTCCGCCGGCTGTTATCGCTGGTTTTTATCGCCGGTTTCATGCTGGTGTGCCCTGAGTGTGGCTGGGGTTGCAGTCGCAGCGCGGTCTCCCCACACTCTACGAAATTTTTATCTCCTCTTTGATATCATCTGCAACCCATTGTTCATTCAGTAGCATATTGTTTGGTCTCCAGGTGTTGGAGTAGCTTTTATTTCTTATTTTATCATTGATTTCTAATTTCATTCCATTATGGTCTGATAGAGGGTAGTATCCATACTTTTTTATATTTGCTCAGAGTTGTTTTGTGGCCTAGTATATGGTCTGTTTTAGAGAAGGTTCCATGTGCTGCTGAGAAGAAAGTGTATTCACTTGTTGAAGGATGAAATATTCTGTATAAGTCAGTTAAGTCTAAGTTGTTTATTGTATTTTTGAGTTCTATAGTTTATTTGTTCAATTTTTGTTTGGAAGATCTATCCAGTGGTGAAAGGGGTGTGTTAAAGTCACCCAGAATTATTGTGTTGTGGTCAATTTGACTCTTGAACTTGAGGAGAGTTTGTTTGATGAACATTGATGCTCCATTTTTGAGGGCATATATATTTATAATTGTTAAGTCTTGTTGGTGTATGGTTCTCTTGAGCAGTATAATAGTGTCCTTCTTTATCCCTTTTGATTGACTTTAGCTTGAAGTCTACTTTATTTGATATGAGGATGGAAACCCCTGCTTGTTTCCTCTGTCCATATGAGTGGTAGGATTTCTGCCAACCTTTCATCCTCAGCCTATGGATGTCTTTTCCTATGAGATGAGTCTCTTGGAGGCAGCATATTGTTGGGTCTGTTTTTCTGATCCAATCTGCTAGTCTATGTCTTTTGATTGCTGAGTTTAGGCCATTAACATTCAGAGTTATTATTGAGATGAGTTTTGTATTCCCAGCCAATTTTTATATTTTCCTTGACATGGTTTCTCTTCTGATTGTTTTTTCCTTTAGTGTAATACCTCCTTCTGTTGATTGTCATCATTGTTTTTCTTTTCCTCTTCATGGAATATTTTGCCGAGGATATTCTGTAGTGCTGACTTTCTACTTGTAAATTCTTTTAACTTTTGTTTATCATGGAAGGTTTTTATTTTGTCCTCAAATCTAAAGCTTAATTTTGCTGGGCATAAAATTCTTGGTTGGCATCCCTTTTCCCTTAGAGCTTGGAATATGTTGTTCCATGATTTCCTAGCTTTGAGTGTCTGAGTTGAAAAATCTGCTGTGATACGAATTGGTCTCCCCCTATGTTATCTGATTCCTCTCTTTTGCGGCCTTTAAAATTCTATCCTTGTTCTGTATGCTAGGCATTTTCATTATAATGTATCTTGGTGTAGATCTGTTGTAATTTTGTACATTTGGTGTCCTATAATCCTCTTGTATTTGGTTTTCCAATTCATTCTTCATGCTTGGGAAATTTTCTGATATTATCTCATTGAAGAGGTTGTACATTCCTTTGGTTTGAAACTCTGTGCCTTCCTCTATCCCAATTACTCTTATATTTGGTCTTTTGATGCTGTCCCTTACTTCTTAGATGTTCTGTTCATGGTTTCTTACTATCTTCATTGTGGTCAACTTTATTTTCAAGATTATATACTTTGTCTTCATTGTCTGAAGTTCTTTATTCCAGTTGATCTAGTCTTTTGGTGATGCCTTCAATTGTGTTTTTTATTTGGTTAATTGTTTCCTTCATTTCAAGGATTGATGACTTTTTTTTTTTTTCAGAGTTTCTATCTCTTTTTTGAAGTAATCTTTTGCTACCTGTATTTGCTCTCTTATATCTTTGTTGTAGTGGCCAATTTTTGTCTGTATTTGCTCATTTAGGTCATTCTTTGATTCACAGATCATTTTAATTATGAACCTTCTGAACTCCTTCTCTGACATTTCATCAACTTCGCTGAGCATGGGTTCTGTTATTGTACAATCCTGGTTTGTTTGGGGTATTTCCTCCCTTGTTTTTTAATGTTGTCTATTTGCCTTACTTTCTTGCAGTGTGGATCTGAGTTATTACAGTTTCTTCCCTATATTCTTATAATACTCTTGCAGGTTGTCTGTGCCTCCCCTTAGTGCTGGACTATCAGAACCTGCCACTGACCCTCAAAGTTTGCTACCTGGGGCTGGGTCCACGCTGGTTGGTGAGGGTTGAACTGGTTGAGTCTGAGCTTCTGTGGTGGTCTGGGGCTAACCACGCTGGGGTGAAGGTCAGCGGGACTGTCCTGGGCTCGCCTGGGCTCAGGCAGAGTTGGCAGGTCTGTCCTTGCTGTCTCCTGCTCTGGGGCGGAGGTTGGCGGGACTGGCTCTATAATTGGATCTCTATGAGTAGGTCAATCCTCTGTATCCCATAAGGGTCATCTGGGTTCCCAACTCACCATGACACTTTCCTGCTCACATGACAATTTCCTCAGGTTCCCATCAATGACTGTTGGGACCATGGTACTGGGAATTGAGCTCAGGGGTGATCTCCCACTGACAAAACTCTACAGCCTGTTTTATTTTTTATTTTGAGATAGGGATTTTGTAAGTTGCCCACATTAGCTTTGAATTTGTGATCCTCCTGCCTCAGCCCATATTTGAGACTTTACTATGTCCTATGAACTTTATCTACATGTCTTAGTTTAATCTTTTCCACAACTGGATGAGATCCTTATCCCTGCTTTATAGATGGGTAAATCAAGTCTTAAATTGAGGAGCTTGCCCAAGATTACAGATAATAAGTGGTAGAGGGAAGAATTGAATTTAGATTACATAACTCAAGAGCCCACACTCTTAACACTAACTGCCTTCCAGAAGGCTCAATTTGGGTGTGTAAGAAATAGCACATGTGATGCATATATATTCACCTTGTACAATGTCCAAGTTTTTGCTGTCTTGAGCTGAATAATCCCTGCATCTACTCTCATTTGGAAACAATTTGCAAAAAAGAAATGTCAAAAGAAAGAAACTAAAGATTTTTTTCCTTTTTAAATGCACTGAGCTAATAGGGTCAGAAATGTAAACATATGTGAGACTCACTGAACTACTGTTATATGTGTTGTACAGTCATATATTCAGAAAAAGTTTATTTGAAGTTACATTCCCAACTTCAGCCAGGTGATCAAACACATGAAGGGAGATTAATGCATGGCAGATTCAGGAGGTGCTAAATACATATTGAACAAATCCCTGGTGAGACTTTAAAATGCTGAAATTATGCAGTGTTTTATCTTTAATTTTTAAAAATCATTTTTCTTAAATTTGCAAAGCAATACTTGTGTGGTAAGAATATGTTAGATAAAGAATAAGTGGAAATAAGCAAAAGCTGTTAAAAATATCTCCATGATCCCTTCACCTAAAGATTACTATTTTTGGGATTGTGGTGCACATTTTTTTCAAAGTATTTTTCTGTTTGTACATGTGTCTATTTAGACTAGTTTAGACCAGTTTGTAAAAACTATGTACACATACAAAGATGTGATTACATTGAGTACCATTTATAATTTGGTTTCATTATGTAAACATGTAAACAGCTTTTGGTGTGATTAAATATATATATTAAAGTCATGATTTTCAGTGACTACATTCACTGTGTTTAAAATGGTAAAAGCAGTGGAATGGTGCAAAAACTTTCTATTTGCAACACAGAAAGGTAGTATTGCTTCCTTCTTTCAAAAGGCTTTTTAGCAGTTCATCTCATGGTCCAAATTCTTCTAAATTGTAAGAGGAAATTTGCCTATGATTTTTCAGGTGGTGTCAAATTTTATGAATTCCTTACACTTCTTTGGTTCAGGTTTCTTGTCTCAGTCCCATTCTTCTCATTTCCAAAAGTTCAAGGGCAAGTCTGGTGATGTCAGTACTCCACCATCTTGCTCACGACTGACTATAGCCAAGTGCAAATTATATGGTAACAACCTGTCTGGGCTTAATTAATTCCAGCCTTATGTGTGCTTGGAACATCAAATTCCCTAGAGGTGGGGAGCCATTGTGTCCAAGCAGGTACATATGAAAGAACCTCTTTCTCTTCTTTTGTGTCTTTTCCACTCTACCCCAAAGGGGAAGAGTGCTTTACAACTGGTGAGAAATTGGGAGAATGAATTTGTGGCTCAGTGTGGCCAGCACCTTTCCTATGGTCTCACTCTCCATTTTCTGATTAGGACAGGCACATTCTCAGGACCCCCAAATAATTCTCTATTTGCAACCCCTCTCTCTTTTTTTCGAAGCTTTAATTTTAACCACAAATATTTTCAAATATTACTTCAAGATGTGATCAGTAAGTTGGGCACACTGGTGCATGCCTGTAATCCCAGTAGCTCAGGAAGCTGAGGCAGAAGGATTGCAAGTTCAAAGCCAGCCTCAGCAATATAGCAAAGCCCTTGAGCAACTCAGGGAGATCCTGTCTCTAAATAAAATGTAAAAAGAGGCTGGGGATGTGACTCAGTGGTTAAGTGACTCTGAGTTCAATCCTAGGTTAAAAAAAAGAGATATGATTAGCATAAAAATCTATCAGATATTTCACATTCTTGTTTTACAGTAACTCTTGAACATCCTTTTTACACATTCAATATATCAATTTAGACTAGCAATTTTTATAGTCCCCATTGGCCATGTGTGACTAGTGGATACCATATTGCACAATTGGACAACATGGTTCCAGAGAATGATGGGTGTTGACTGAGTGATGGGTGCAGAAATGCAGGGCTTGGATACTAATTCCTGTGTCATTGAGGAGGTTGGAGATGGGAGACTGGGGATGGGGAGGCTTGGACTGGGCGGTTGCAAGTCTCACACCAATCAAGAAATGACTAGACAACAAAAATGAGGAGAAGACAGTAGTTTGGAGAAATATGTCAAAGACAGAATGATTTAAGTCTATAGGATCTGGATCTTCATTTATTGTGGTCTTAGCTTAGGGCTCTGGTAAGAGCATATCTCTAATTAATATCAAGATATTCAGGGCAAAAGAAGGCTGGACAACAAGGATGTTTGTTTTGGACAAATTAAGACTGATGTAGGACATCTTGTTAACTAACACCTACAGCAAAAAGAGATTATAATCAGTGCTCAGCATGGAGATGGCAAAGAGGACACCTCTGTACTAGGCCACTTCTCCACATTTCCTTGGTTTAGTACCAATTACCTAAGAGGCATGGAAGAAATGAATTGACTCCAAAAATGTCACCTTTATGAAAAATAGCAACAGTGAATGAATCACACGAGAACAGCATTAAAAGAGATGAGGGAATCTATTTCTCCTCCTCCTCCTGCTCCTCCTCCTTCTTCTTCTTCAATAGGAAAACATACATAATTTATTGCTTTTTTCTTTTCTTTCATTCTAAGTTGTTATATATGACAGCAGAATGTACTACAATTCATATTACACTTAAAGAGCACATTTTTACACATCTCTAGTTGCATACAAAGTATATTCACATCATTTGTGTCTTCACACATGCACCCAGGGAAGACCAAATGTTACCCAGTTCAGTTTAGACCTGGATTCACAAATTTAATCTGTTATGTGCAACGAGGGAATTGCAAGGTCCTATTGTAGATGTACATCCAAAACTGAGACTTTTTATCAGCAATAAAATTGGATTTTTTGTTTTATTTTTCTTGTATTTGATTCCTATGTGTAATTTCTCTGTTGAATTTGAATCAAAAAAAGGGAGGAGGGACAATTAATTATTACCACTGACCCATTCCAACAATATCCCACCTCTCTCTTCCATGTATATAATGACTTAATTCTCAACATCAACTTGCCATTCTCCAAGTTTGCAGATCCCCCCCCCCTTTATAATCTTTCACATTTCCTTTTGTGATTTCCTGTGCTCAGAATGTCCTCCTGATTTTCTTTGCTGTTAATTTTCTACTTGGTATTCAAGACTAATAGCAATACATTTCTAAAACTATATTATAAAGCAGATTGTGCATTTCCATAGTAACAATGTAATAATTAGAGACTGCTTCTGAATAAAGAGTTAGCATAAAATAACATGCTTTAAAATCAAAGACACACTTTTCTATAACAGCCTACAATGTTTTTTTTTAAAGAGTAAAACTATTTTCTAAGTTTTAACAAGAAAAATTTGCTTAAAAAAAGTGTGCAAAAAAACTGATCTAGGTGTTGAAATTTACAAAGATATGTAAAAAAGCTATCCTAGGCATTGATCTCAAAATCAGTAAAGTGAAAACACAGCACAAGCAAAACAGAACACTATCATCGATGGAGAAATATAAACATACACTGCATATTTAATCATTTATAAAATTAATTATTGAGCTATTATCATTCTTAGATACTAAACAATCCTTTTTAATTCCATCAATTTAATTTTTAAATAGTTGACATTTCATTTAAAAAGCTAGCCCGGATAATTTATCAAACCCATTTCTCTTTAGCCAACAAAGAAGTTTATATTCATTTCACTAAACATAATTTTGCTTGCTGAAGAAAAAAAGAATCACTGAAAAATGGAAAGTTTTGGAAATCTTGTTGCAAGGATATGAGGAATGGCAGTCTCTGGAATCTGGGCTGTTTGTTCATTTTTATCCTCCAAGCCACATCCAAACAACACATCTAGGGAGGAGAAAATCATTCAAAATAGAGCAAAATCTCAAGAGGGTTTATCACACCCCTTTTTGAAGGTGACTGAAGGTGTGTATGTCTGCCCTCTTTGAAGGGATTTTTTTTCTCATCTCTGTTCCCTGCCCATGGTCCTCTTAATCTCAGTTTCTATGGTACCAGCCAAGCATCTTAGTTGCAAATAGTAAAGTTTGTTCTGGTTAGCTTAGAAAAAGAGCTAATTGGCAAGAAACAGGGAGGTCACAGAATTTGAGAACAGGCTGGGGAACCAGCTTTGGAGTCAGGCAGGAGCAGGAAGCCAGGTGGTGGAATCAAAGCCAAGTGGGAATCATAGCCACAGAACTGTCTGCCTAGGCTGTGCTGGTTGTTCCTGCTGGCACTGCCAACACCTGACATTTGTTTTTGACTGATAGGTTTGCTTTTTCTTTGTCTTTGCCAAAATGAAATACAAATGGTTCCTGTTTGTGTCACTTTCCCTACACTTAAGTCCTGTCTGGAATCATCCAACCGACTGAGTGCGGGTCTGATGTTCTCTGGGAGTTGTTGCTGGAGGATTTAGGGTCTGGCTCCAACTGAGGCTCACACAAAGGAAGATTCCTCAAACACAGAAGGAATTCCAATGCTAGACAGTCACAAACAAGAGACTTTTTTCTCTATTTATTTTTCAGTTTTGAAACTGAATTTCCCTTCTTTAAGGAGGCTTCTCTGACCTTCAAGACTCAGTAGAGGTTTTCCTTGGCATCCCATGCCCTCTCCCTGGCACACTTATTATTTTAATTAGTTGTATATAAAGATCTTTTTAAAAATTTTCTTTTTTTTTTTTTAGGTTTCTCTATCTGGATTACATGTTCAAATTGCAGGAGCCTATTTTGATTTGTTTGATAATTGCTATTTGATTTTGACTATATATATATGCATTTGTTTATGGTATTGGGAATTGAACTCTGAGGCACTTGACCAATGAGCCACATCTCTAGCCCTATTTTATATTTTATTTAGAGACAGGGTCTCACTGAGTTGCTTAGTGCCTCACTTTTGCTGAGGCTGGCTTTGATCTCGCCATCCTCTTGCCTCAGCCTCCAAGCTGCTGGAATTACAGGTGTACGCCATTGGGCCCAGTTATTGTTTTATTTTTAGAGCACAACAATGGGCCTAAATTGTGTTTAATCCTCTATATAAATTGTGTTTAATCCTCTGTATATACAGTTGTCCCTTAGTATCCTTGAGGAACTGATTCTAGAATAGATGCCCAAATTGGCCAATACTCACATTTCTTATATAAAATCTTATAGTATTTACATATAACTTAGGCACATTCTCCTATTTACTTTAGATCATGTCTTGATTACTTAGGATACCTAATACAATGTCAATGTTATGCAAATTGTTGTACTATATTGTTTAGAGAATGACAAGGAAAATGTTTGTACATGTTTAGTATTGATAGAGTATTTCCAAATATTTCTGATCCACAATTAACTGAACTGCTGATGTGAAACCCACAGATATGACAGTCTGACTTGTCTGTTGATTCTATTTATTTTTACAGTATTTACATTACATTTCTAGTTCATAGTCTCCCTTAACCTCCACTGATGCTGTCTTCTGGACAATTTCTTCAGATATACCCTCTAGTTTACTTATTTTTTCTTCATTTGTATCTAAGTAGGCAGTTTAACCTATTCATAAAGTCTCTACTTTCAATCATTTTGTTTTAATTTCTAAAAGATCCATTTGACTCTGTGGAATTTTGATGGTTCCTTCAATATTGATGTTTCCTTTAAGATTTCAATTTGTGGGCTGGGGCCGTGGCTCAGCGGTAGCGCACTTGGCCTGGCATGTGTGAAGCACTGGGTTCGATTCTCAGCACCACATATAAGTAAATAAAATAAAGATTATCAACAACAAAAAATATTAAAAAACCTCAGTAATCACAATTCTAAGGATAGATATTTACAAAAAATTTCAATTTGTTTTTATATTTCTTTAAACATATTCAACATTTATTTTGTATCTTGTCCTCGATAAGCCTAATAATTTTGCAAGTCTGGTTGGCTTTGCAGCCTCGACAGGGTCTCACTAAGTTGCTGAGGCTGACCTCAAACTTCCAATCATGCTGCCTTAGCTTCCTCCCTATTGCTGGGATTACAGGTGTGAGCCACTGTGCCTGGTCTTCAGATCATATTTTGTCATTCATGGTGGTTCTCATTCATGGTGCCTTATTTTAAGTTATTTTCATCAGGAGCTCATGATCCTTGGATATTTATCTAGGAAAATTCTTGGATATCTGGATTTAAATTGCATTCTCCATAGAAGAATCTATCTCATCTATCAATCTTCTATCTATCTACCATCTATTTATCTATCTATCATATTTTTTTGCCTTACACACAAAGGTGGCTAGAAATTCTTGGAATATTTTGTCTCACTTTTGCCCTTCTAGATCTAAGACCAAGTCAGACACTTGTCTTGGCATTCTCCCTCTGTGGGCTTTTCTTCTTCTTCTTTAATTAAAACACAGAGGATGTTTCCTTTTGGGGATTAGGTACTATGAGTTCATGGTTCCAAACTCTCAACCCAGGCTTTGCCAGTATATCCTGCAATAGGTGGCCAATTAAGCCTAAACTCATAGGTCTCCAGGAATCCATTAGTTCACTGAAGACATTCCCAGGCCAGTGCTTGTCTTTTGGATTTCTTATCTTTTCTCTTTTGCTCTGGTAGATTTTCACTTAGTTTCTGCCAGCTCACACATGAAAACATAGATGATTTTATTCTTTATCTAGAATCTTTCATTCTGTTTTAATGGGAGAAATTTTTCTGAATATAAAAAATGTGTAATATTGCTAGAAATGGATGACCTTCATACATATTTATTGGATGATTAAATTGACTTCTACACTAATGAACAGAGAAAATTCTTTCTCTTCCATTTCTGGGCCATTGCTCCACATCTGCTAAATTGCCATTCAAAATATGAAAATACAGTGGGTAAGAGATTATGTGTACTAGAAAGATATGTCTATTTTCTTCACAAAAACAAACCTTAAAAAATATCATTCAAATATGAAAACAAAAGGAGACTCTCTGGGTATAAGGAATAATTGGACCAAGTGATTCAGTCCTGTCTTGGCAATTACCCTGGCTTTCCATTGACAATTGTCTCTGATATTCACCCACTTGCATGCAGACCATAAATATGACTGTCTTGAAGGCTAGGCATGACAGAAGGAGGGAGAAAGGGAGGTAGGGAGAGAGAGAGAGAGAGAGAGAGAGAGAGAGAGAGAGAGAGAGAGAAGAAACAGCCAAGTCCTTTAATGATATCATTTGAATGTCACATAGCCTCAGTTCCACCATTCCACCATACTCTATTGGTTGGAGAAAATCCAAGACTGTGCCCTCTAGAGGCAAGAGTAGGGAACAAAGAGAGTCAGTCCTCCTACTATACTAAAAATATGTGGGATACAAGCTATATATGCGTGAGCGTGCATGTGTTGGTAATGGGCATCTTTGGAAAATACAATCTGCCACACACATGCACATTCTATAGTTGTTATAAACATAATATTATACTAGAAAACATCCAGCACAATGCCAAGGACTATAGTTGCTCCATATGCATTAATTTTTTTCCTCTTGATTTCCTCCCTTTATATAAGAAAAATATAGCAAGTTTTTATTTTAAGGAACACAAGATGGATGAGAAATAAAAACAGTGTCATTTTTCTTGCATGTTCTACTATACTGAGCTGTCAGGTCAGTAAATAACCATTTTCCAAATGAGGGATTATGGCTCAAAGATGTTTAGCAATTTTAGTCTTAAAGTAATTTGGTAGGATGATTTATTTTTTTTGCTCTCAACTTATGCTTTAAATAAACTTTTTATTTAATTATAACATAAAGATACATAGCTTGATGAAATTTTTTGCTAACTAGATACATCTGTGTAACCAGTACCCTTAACAGAACCAGAACATTATTCGGAAACTTGAAGCACCCTTCATATGTCTGTCTAGCCTCTGACTTCCCAGCTAAGAGTAACTGTTACCTGAATTCTAAGACTACAGACTAATTTCCTTGTCTTTAAATTTTATACACATGGAGTTATAAGATATGCACTCTTTTGTGCTTGGCTTCTTTTGCTCCATAATAGATTGATGACATTTATCTATGTTATTAATTTTCATGGCTAAATAGAATTTTATTTTATCATATTCCACTTTTTAGTATTTAGTCTACAGTTGGTTTATGTGTAGATTGTCTTCAGTTTTTGGCTAATATGTACAATCTTATGAGTATTTTTGGCATGTCTTTAGGTAAACATATGTAGTTATTTTTATTGAGTATATGTCTAGCAGTGAAATGCTCTTTAAAAATGTATGTACATATATGCGCACATATGTATGTATGTGCATATATATGTATAAATAAATTGGTTGACACTGTTTGAGAAAAATGGATATATATATGAGAATATGAAATATAGTCATATATATGTATACAAAATATATCCGTGTTTCTTAAAAAGTGCCAACTGATTTATCATATCCATAAACAATTATACAGAACAATATATTTTACTAATTTTACTCTTGGTACCAATGTAATTCCTCTCTCCTTGTTTTTCCATTTTCACCTATTCTGGGCAGACAGCTAGGGTTTGAATTTCTTCGCTTTAGGTTTCTTGGCTAGGTATAGATCAGAAGCAGCTTCCTATGTTTGAAGCCAAGGTCTACTGAAGAGATAGGAAGGGTTGTTCAGTTAAGGAGGACATCAGAGTAAAGGTGAAAGAGAGATTCTGACAGAGGATGGAAGTCATTGAATCTAAGAGACCACAGGAACCAGAGTATCTGAATAGCTGCTTATGTTCTTTTTAGTAGGGAGACCACAAAAATTTTAATCCATGTTCACATTCTTTTGAGGGTGAAAGGACATGCTATGAATAATTGTACAGGCATAATGGATGCCATTCAGGAACCTCCCAGGCAAAATGGAATTATTTTAGGCAACTTCAATGGAAAGTTACAAATGCAGATGTTCACATGTATGTGGGTTTCCCCTAGAGTATGCACATAGCAGAACAGATGAAGAAAATTGTGACATCTGAAGAATGACAGATCAAATCCTCAGTACTTCTCCTGCCTATCTACAGAGTAACTCCTTGCCGGTGTGTGTGCTTCATTGCTTGTGTGTTGTGATATTTTAATCTCCTTACATATAGTTAAGGCCTGTCTGTGGCCTTTTGTAGAGCTGAGAAGAGGTGGTGTTTGTGCTGCTGGTGTTGCTGTCTCACTGTTCTGAGCAGCTCATGCTTTCAGCAGCATTTCATATGAGGAGCTTTCTGATCTCTTATAACCTTGGTCTAAACATGTATTTTGGTTCCTCATTTCAAAGTTCCTTAAGAAAAATTTGAAATGGTAGAAAATGAATTTGGGGTCATTATCTTCTAAAGTCAAGCTTAGAGTCCATGAATGAATGCAAGGGAGGAAAAAGGAGCCCATCAACCTCAGCATTGAATGACATGAAATCCTTGGAGGAAAGGGCAATATTGAGCAGAACACCAACTCTCAAGATGTTACTGAGGCAGGATGTAAACAGAGTGCAGTTTCCTCCCTCTAAAAGCAGATCTAAGAGAAATTCCCAGGGGAAACTGTATCTAATCAGGTCTCTAAGATTGTCATGAAGCTTTAAGTCCCCTGTGGTATGCAAGCCAAGGTCCTGGTAGAAAAAATTTCTAATGTTTTTCTTCTGAAGTTGATGAAGACCATTTGGGGAAATCCACAAACAGAAACTGTGGGCTATTCCTCGAGCACCTTGGAGAATTTGGGTCTGTTAAAGCTCTGTTCCCAGCACCAAGGGAATCAGAAGAGTTAGCGGGCAAGGCTGTTTGCTTTATGTTCTAGCAGCACCATCTTATTCTTCTGGCTAATGGAGAAAGCATTGCATAAACCCAGCACTGAGAAGGTACAGGGGAAGGAAGGTGAAGGTCTGAAGCTTGTCTTTCCTGATGGTTTTCTTCTATGCCCATATTCAAGGGCTCTGGGAAGTATTACTCCCTTTCCTGCTCTTAGGTGAAGTGGAACAAAAGCATTTCAAGGAGGAAGGCAGGAGAGTGCAGAGCCAATAGAGAACACTCTTGGCTTTTGGCTTTGATTTCTTTCCAGGTAGGAACCCAGTATGTAGTTGGGAGAGGAAGGCAGAGAATGGCTGGATATGATGGTGGACAGGAGAACTCCTGTGTCACAAAGCCTGAGACAGCAGGTCCAAGTTGTACCCCTGGCTCTTGGGGCATCTTTCTGAGAGGGGGCAACCCTTTGAGGTTTGCTGCCTCTTCATTTCTTAAGCAGAGACAGAATCCTTGCTGCCCAAGCCAACAGAGTAGCTGGGATTCATGAGGGGAGCTGAGATGCTGCCACAGTCACACTATCGACAGCTTAGGACAGGGAGGGACATAGATGAGGGAAGAGGGCAGAAAAAGGGAGGGCATCTATGTCCTGACCAATCTTCTCTAGCCTTCTTCCATTGCTCATGCTTATGCCTGTATAACTTTGTGTTTTGTCCTCTGTTTTCCCAGTTGATGTGCCAGAAGAGAATGAGTCTGAGAAACAGCTCCTCAGTGACAGAGTTTATCCTTGTGGGATTATCAGAACAATCAGAGCTCCAGCTCCCCCTCTTCCTCCTGTTCTTGGGGATCTATATAGTCACTGTGGTGG
Source organism: Tamias sibiricus (assembly GCA_025594165.1). NCBI lineage: Eukaryota > Metazoa > Chordata > Mammalia > Rodentia > Sciuridae > Tamias > Tamias sibiricus. Next base: position 118,644,843 of record CM046657.1, on the reverse strand, counting down.
GAAACTTGGGCTTGATCACCTTAATTGGGCTGAATTCTAATCTTCATACCCCAATGTACTTTTTCCTCTTCAACTTGTCCTTTATAGATCTCTGTTATTCCTGTGTGCTTACCCCCAAAATGCTGAATGATTTTGTATCAGAAAATATTATCTCTTACATGGGGTGCATGACTCAACTGTTTTTCTTCTGTTTCTTTGTCAATGCTGAGTGCTGTGTCTTGGTATCGATGGCCTATGATCGCTATGTGGCCATCTGCAACCCTCTGCTGTACACCGTCATCATGTCCCCTCAGGTCTGCTTTTTGCTAATGCTTGGTTCATATATGATAGGGTTTGCTGGGGCCATGGCTCACACTGGAAGCATGCTGAGACTGACCTTTTGTGATTCCAATGTCATCCACCATTACCTCTGTGAGGTTCTCCCACTCCTGCCGCTCTCCTGCACCAGCACCCATGTCAACGAGCTTGTGTTCTTTATTGTTGTTGGAGTGGTCATCACATTGTCCAGTGTTAGCATCTTCATCTCTTATGCTTTGATTCTTTCCAACATTCTTCAGATTCCTTCTGCTGAGGGACGATCCAAAGCCTTTAGCACATGTGGCTCCCACATAATTGCTGTCTCTCTGTTTTTTGGGTCAGGGGCATTTACCTACTTAACAACCTCTTTTCCTGGCTTGATGGAAGAAGGCAAGTTTGCTTCAGTCTTCTACACCAATGTGGTTCCCATGCTTAACCCTCTGATCTACAGTTTTAGGAATAAAGATGTTAAACTAGCCCTAGATAAAACCCTGAAGACAGTACTCCGCTAATGAGTCCTTTGTATTATTGGCAATTAATTTTCAGCAAGCATCCTACTCAAGTAACATTTTATCTACAAGAAGAGGAATTTTAATGTTTTTTCTCAAAAGATCTTCCCTTCACTTTTTTTTTTTTTTTTTTGGTACCTGGGATTGAACTCAGGGGCACTTGACCACTAAGCCACATCCCCAGCCCTATTTTGGATTTTATTCAGAGACAGGGTCTCGCTGAGTTCCTTAGTGCCTCGCCTGTTGCTGAGGCTGACTTTGAACTTGTGATCCTCCTGCCTCAGCCTCCTGAGCTGCTGGGATTACAGCCACTGCACCCAGACTCTTCCCTCCACTTTTAAAGATAGTAAATATCTTGCTTTGTACTCTCCTTGAGGGTTATGACATTTTGTATTGCTCAAATTGTTTTACTGTATAAAACTTGGCATCTGTCATTTACTGGACTCTATTTTAGACTCAAGAGATGAATAAACTGAGGCTCCATGTTTTTTATTTTTTTCTTCGTAAATTAGATGGGTTCGTCTAAGTAAGGACACTTCTAGCTGGGATAAGGGACATGTGGTAGCATGAGGGAACTGGAGCATGCTTTTTTTTTTTTTTCCAGATATGTGAACAGCTTACTGAAGACTAAAGGTAGATTACTTGGTGCTGTATATTCTTCTAACTCTTAGAGAGCTTAGTGGCTAAGAAGATCACAAATCCTTCCTTTCATACATATACATGCACACATGAGAGAAGGGTCCAACTGAGATCTTTACATGGCTTGATATAAATCAAAAAACACAAATCTCTCATTTCAAAGTTTGAAAATTCCAGAGCTTAGGGATGGTATTTAGAGGTAGGTGATCTTGTAATTGGGCTCTTGGGGATCAGGCTGAAAGTGAAAACAAAGAGCTTTCCATGAATTTTTGTGATTGTGTGAATCTCTGTCCTTTCCTGGAGACACTGTGTATATAATGTACTCTTTAGGGAAATTCTTTTATTCTCTAAAGTGAATTTAGACTTTACTGTTTCTGAAAGAAAGAGAGAGAGAGAGAGAGAGAGAGAGAGAGAGAGAGAGAGAGAGAGAGAGTGTGTGTATGGTGTGTCGTGTGTCTTATAGATAACCATCAGAGAATCAGGAAGAAAGTAGGATCATATTACACTTCCACTCTCAGGGAGACTGGAAAAGTTCTGCATTTTGAGCGACAAGGACCACTCTGGACCAGTCTTCTAAAGGTTCTGTTATTCTATGTTGAATAGTTCAGCTTTTGAGAAATACATCCTCATAAACAACCCTGAGCACAGGGAGGTAGGTGACATAGGGCTGGACTAGACATGGAGAGGTGGAAGGTGTAGACTCACACTGTGGTCAGAAGGAGAAGAGGCTAGAATTTGGGATGTTCTTGAGGAGAACCTCTGTGAAGAACATTGGTGCTTTTCTTTGGGATATGGGGAAGACTGTATAAAGCACTGAGTTTGTATTTTTTTCTATGCTTCTGTCTGACTCTCATAAAAGTTGGCATTGCTCAGTGTTGGAGGTAAGACAGTGAAGGGCGGTAAGGCCTTCTTCCTGTCTACCTCTCTATGACACTAATGTGGAGGTGGAGACATTATGCCAAGAAGAAGGCATCATGCCAGATGAAGTCAGGAGCAAGACCTGCAGTATGGGGCTCCTTAGCAAGGAGATGTGAGACAAAATCATGTTTTCTTAATGTACACTAGAGGAAAGAAATTTTTGAAGGAGGGAAATGCTGATACTTGAATTAATCTATATTATGATAATGATGGAACTAGACATTTACTGAGCATGAACTATATATTTGTGCACACTTCAAGGTTCCCAATGTGTATTAACTTACTTTTCAGAATTGGATTATAATACTATTCTGAATCACTGATTATCAGTCCTATGGGTCTGACTGAATCCTACTCTACAGGATTGTTTGTGTCTGGGCCCATGGGGCATCTTGGGATATTAGGAAAGAGTCAGGAATGAGGAAGGACAAATATAAATCTACTTTGATATGGATAAAGAAAAATCAATTACCTTTGGTTAAAAAATGAGTAAGAACAAAAAATAAGCTGGTACATAGACATGAGTAGAAAGTCACATTATGAAATAAATGCACTTAAGTCTGAGAAAAACTTTGCCTACATTCATTCCACATTGGCATTGGGGTGAGTAGAGGTGAAAGCATGTTTGACTTAATATGACATTGGCCTGGATCTTTAGAAAACCAGTCTCTTTGTTACTGAGAAACTGAAATGACAAAAACTCATAGGAACTTTTCATGGTGCCTGCAACAGCTGGATGAGAGCCATCTATTGCTCTGAGAGAAAATGCAATGTCTTATAAATTAAGAGGGCCTTCACCTTTCTCACAAACCAATAATAGGTCTTCTTGCATGATATTTTTACCAATTGAGCAATTATTCTCAGTGGTCAAGAAATGGAGACAAATGGGGTTTACTGCTTTCCAGTAACCAGGAGACATGATCTTAAACCACATGTCAGATGTCCTCAGGTGAATCCTTCTACCATAAAACCATAATTCTATCATCACATGACATCATGACATTTTGTTCCAGCAAGGTCAGTGTTATCTTTTGGGAAGCATACTTAAAGTTGGGACTCCTCTTTATTTAGTCCTCATTTTACCACTTACTTTTTTGTTCTTCCTGAGACTTCCCTTCAACTCAAATGGCTTCAATAACCACATATTTGATGGTGACTTCCAAGTCTACAATCTTGTCTCCAACCTATTGTTTTAACCTGAAATCAATTATAAACTAGAAATATTAAAGTATTATTAATGTTAATGTCCAGGTAGAATTATGTAATGATTAGGTGGTGACACAGTTTTGGAGTGTAAGGTGGAATAAATTGCTCTTGATATCTTCATATTGCCCACATTAAAAACAGGTGGGAGAGGACAAAAGATAAGCAATAGACATCAAATATTGGGAGTGAGAGTTCAAGGAGAACTTTGTGTGAATCTTGGGAAGGAAAATATATATTCTCAGGGGCAGCCGGGAAAGGTCTGGACTGACTCAGTGCTTACCCTCAGCCCAGGTACATAGCACTCTCCCCTCTCGTGTCCATAAGTGAAATGAATCATTTACTATGTGCTTGAGCTGCTGGTAACAAAATCTGACTACTGACTTAGGGGGCTTAAGTGTTTCTTAACATAAAAATAATCTAGAAGTGGGCAGTCCAGAACTGCTATGACAGTACTAAGCCATCAAGGACACAGTCCCTCCCTCCCTCCCTCCCTTTCTTCCTTTCTTTCTTAGTAGTGACTTCATTCTCAGTGATGTGTAATTGATTACAGATTGCTGCTGGAGCTTTTTTAGTTTTGTTCACATTTTAAGGAGCAGGAACACACAGGAGAGAGGGAAAGGAGAAGGATGCTTTACCTAGTCAGTGAATAACTTCTATTGACACCTTATTAGCCACCTCTATTTGCAAGGGACACTATGAAACTTTGCATTTAACTTGAGAGCATTATCATTCTGAAAATAGGACTTTGTTGATAAGAAAAGGGGAAATGACTATTGTGTAGGTAACTAGCAGTCTCTCCAAAGGACAGGATTTTACTTGCCTGGAAGCAGTTCAGAAATGGGCACTTGCTATTTTTGCTTTCTTATTTGGTTTACTCCAGGAGAGGAAGATCAAGTAATTTGACAGATAAGAATGAAGACCAACAAATTAGTCATTGATGGCGATGTGCCCAGGGTCTTCCTCACTGGCCTGTTGGTGGTTGAAGTGAGGAGTGCTCTTGGCAAGGGTAAGTTAGGAATGTGCTATTTTATTTCCAACTTCTCCTGTCTCTTATTGGGCTAAGTTGGGATCCAGGTCCTGACCTATTTCTATGTTCATAATTGCTATTAATAAAGAAATAAAGACATTTTATCCTCTTTTGGCTCCCAGCATTTGTTCTGTCACTAATCAGGTCCCACAAGAAGGGTGAGTGAGTGACTAATATTGCTAAACTTCCCACAGTATAGTTGTTTGTACTTTCAGTATTCTGGTGATTGAAGCTTTCAATTTTCTATGATTTGGGATGTCCTCCCTTGCTCTGATAGTGGATTACTAGAACCTACATTAAGAGCAAAGTTTTGCTGGGGCGTGGTGGCACATATTTGTAATGCCAGTGACTAGGAAGGCTGAGACAAGAGGGTTGCAAGTTTAAGGCCAGCCTCAGCAACTTAGCGGGACCCTTGGCAAATTATTGATAACCTTCTCAAATACAAAATAAAAAATAAGTAAATAAAAAGGACTCAGGTTGTAGCTCAGTAGTAAAGTACCCTTGGGTTTAATTTTCAGTACCAATAATAAAAAAAAAAGAACAAAAATGCAATTCAATAAGAACCATGGATAGAGGGACTCATTAAAAGCAAATAGGGAAATCTAACAAGAAAAATTAGACCAGGGAATCCATAATTCTATAGAAAAGCAAGAAGACTGGCTTATCTTTCAAGGCTTGATAGTCCACTTATTGGTTCAACTAAACTCTTACTAAGTTACAGATGAGTGTATGGTTTCCTTTAATGGGATTATTTCTTTTGCGTCTAGTAATATGTACAACTACATGCCTTAAATGATAAAGAAGTTGAGGTGAGGTGGGATTGGCACTGCTTCTTAAAAATGGAGAATTATAATTAGGAATTTGCCTAACTAGAACACTTGATATCTACTTGTAGGTAAGATATTAGTGACTACAAGTTCACAAATAATTAGTAAAACAATAAGAATATTTAAAACAATAAGAATATTTAACAAACACACTTAGGAAGGCTTTACTTTTGGTTAAAATGGAGAGAGAGAGCAGTGGGGATAATAGGAGGAAAGACATTATTTGTATCACTAATCATAATAAGGAGGTAATAGATACATTAAGGATATTCCATAAAGTTTTAAAACTATAAAACACTAGAATACAAATACACCTTTCTAAATATTGGAACTACACATGTACAAAGAAGAAAGAAAGCTACTTACTGAGTGACTTAAAATAATGTGAATGTAAAATGAAAGTCCATAACATATAATATTATGATAGAATTAAAGGAAACATATTATATTGATAAATGTAAATATCTTAACTTTCCATTAAAAATAACATAATTAAATTGGATCATGAATTGGAATAAAACTTATGTTGCATATAAGAAATGTATCTCAAACCAAGTAATTAAGAAAGATGGAAAATAAATGGTGACCAAAGACATACCAGGTAAATGTAAACTAATAAGCAGATGAACAGTCTGAGTGTCAACCAAAATGAAAATTAGGTAAAAAATATCAATTAGAAGAGCTTTTATAATGATACAGGGTACAATTCACAATTGATGTGTAAAGTTATTGCTTTCTATGCACCAAAATGTAAAAAATCAGGAACTACAAAGAAATAGAAACACTCTATTAGAAGGATCTAATTAGATCTCTTTCTGTCCATTATATATGTTTACATTCATTTTACAGTTATGAGGGTTCCAAGACTACCAGTAGAAGCTTGAACCCCAGATAGTACTGCTTCCTATATACTATCTTTATTCCTATACATGTTATATCTATGATAATATTTATCAATTAGGCATAGTAAAAGACCACCACCAACAAAATAAAACAGAACAATCATAACAACATACTATGATAAAATCACCAGCATCACTACCTTTGCATTTTGGAGTCATTATTAAGTAAACTAAGGGTTATTTGCACATAAGCACTGCTGTAGTGCAACAATCTGATACCCCAGATGTCTACCAAGGGACTAAAGGCAGGGAGCACATACAAGGCAGATGTGCTGGACAAAGCGGTGACTCATGTCTCAGGCAGGATGGAGTATGATGGCATGACAATATTTCATCACACTACTCCAAACTGCCCACGATTTAACCTTGGAATTGTTTATTTCTGGAATTTTCCATTTAATATCTTCAGACTATAGTTGGCTGTGGGTAACTGAAACCATGGAAAGTGAAATTTCAGATAAGGGGGGTCTACTGTCTATAAAAAATCACATATACATAGGTGTGTGTGTGTGTGTGTAGATCTGTGTCCTATAAGTTATAAATATACCTTAGCAACAGTTTAAGAAGCAATCACATAAGTTGAATAGATTTAGGTCACTTGATATGTTAGAAATAGTACAAACCATGTTCTTTGAGTACCACTCAGTAAAACTAAAAATGAGATAATCAGAAAAACAAAAATATGCTATTACTTTGACATTAAAATTCTATGTCAGTTGCTTGTAGATCAAAGAGGAATTATAAAACTGAAGAATAGCTTAAAAGGATATAAAAATGCAACACTTTACAACTTATGGGATATGAGTGTAGGTAAAGCAGAAAAATAATATAAACATAAATAAAAATAAACTAAAAATAATATTAAATATTGTATTAGTAAAAAAGAATAATGACAAATGAGTTTAGCCCTTAACTCAATAGGTTAGGAAGACTCATAGTAAAATTGAAGACAAGCAGGGTAGCATAGTTAATCTAAAAACAGAAAATATTGAATTAGAAAATAGAAAAAAAATAGTATTAATAAACACTTGTTCTTTGAAAAAATTAATGAAATATATCAACTATTATATATCTTAATTCAGAGAGAAAGGAGGATGAAGAAATTAAAAAATAAGAAAAAGGGAGGATAATTATAGAAATGGAGGAAATAAAAAGTCAAACTGCTTTTTAAAATGTCAGCAGGAGTCATATGTATTAAAAAACATGGATGGAATTGTCCATTTTCTAGGAAAACATAATAGCACAGTTACTTCTGAAACAGAAATTTTAAAGACTTTAGATTCCATGAAAGAAAGAAAGTTGTAAAAAGTCAACTCACAGAAATTACTTGTCACAGATGGCATTGCAGAGGAATTTGACCGCAGAACAGATAATTCCAATACTATTGAAACAGATTTAAAGCCTAGAAAAAGAAAAAATGAAAAAAAAAAAAGAAAAAAACCCAACTTCTCTAAAGTTAATTTTACAAAATGAGCATAATATTGATTCAAAATCTGTAAAGAATGTATACAGGAAGAAAACTACAGACAAATCTCACTTACAAATATCAATACAAAACTCTAAATAACATATTAGCAAACACTGAACAACAGAAAAAAAACTAACACATCATATTTGATTGGGACTTATTCTGTGGATAGTTCAATATTAATAAATCTAATCTACTAATACAACTTATTTACTAATAGAGCTGAGGAAAATGTCATGTTATCATCTTCATAGATACTAAAAAGATGTTTATTAAAATATATTATCTATTTTTGATTAAATTTATTTCATTAAATAGGACTTGATAGAAATAATCAAAGTTGGTTTCTCTTTTTTTCTAAGTTAGAAGTAAAAACGCTGTTGGCTTTTTTCTGCTTTTATTTCTAAGGATCTATGATGTTTATCAGACACTCCATCCTTGGACAAAATTTACAGATTTCTTCAATGTTAGGTTACTAATATAATTGTGATATATTATGTGACAGGTAACATTATTATAACTGTCTTGTTTGTGTGTATTTGCAGCTTCTTTTATATTCTAGCTGTTTCCAAGAGTTGGATAAATATTTTGGGCTCCATAATTGGTAGAATAAAACCCATAGTATATCAAGTATACAGTTTTTAGCTAAGGACCAAAAGGCTATCCATAGGGAAAATTTCTTTGTTTTTTAGCAGCAAATATAGTTTTCTAGCGAATGAAGAAGATCTTTTATTCCTGAAATTGTGTGGAATAGGTTGAACACTTTTATATGCAACTCCCACTTGTCATTTGCTTCTTAGAAGTCAGAAATAACAGGGCTGTGCTGGCTCTTATCCTCTACAGAGGAGCAAACTGAGATTCAGAGTTGAAGAATCTGCTGAAGGTCACCAGTATGTGGCAGATCCCATTTAAAACCCATCTATTTCTAGCTTCAGCTGCTGTGTCTTTACTTTTTTTTTTTTTGTTGTTGTTTAATGCTTTAGTTTGCTCTAACACACATCTTTTTACAGGAAGGAAGGCAAAAAAATAGGAATATGAAACAGAATAGGAAAGCAGAGAGTAACAATCCAGAGAAAAGATTGAGAGGGTAGTCACAAAAACAGCATTTTGAATACCTTTTTGTAACCTAAAATAGGCACTGATTTCAATGTCAAAGTGGATGCATGCCGATAGCTTTAATGAGTTTGTACCCATGGCTGCAAAAGTTGGTTACAAAGAAATATTGAATCATAGTTTGTTTTCAACAATAGCTCTCACAAGTTTGGAGGATGTGTCAATCAAAAAATGGGCAATGGACTAAATTGACATTCTACAAAAGAAGAAATGCAGTGATAAAAACATATGAAAAACGTTCAACATTGTTAGCAATCAAGGAAATGCAAACCCAAACTACACTATTTTATCCCAATAATCATCAAGAATATAAATAATTACAAATGCTGTTGAGGGTATGAGGATAAAAGAACACTTTTTGCATTGTCAGTGTGACTACAAATTAGTAAACTGCTATGGAAATTAGTAGGGAGGTTCCTAAAAGACTAGGGACTCCATATGACCCAGTTATTCCACTCCTTGGTATTTATCCAAAAGAACTGAAGTCAGCATATTACAGTGGTACATATATTCCAATGTTTATAATAGCACATTTCACAACAGACAAGGTATGGAATCAACCAGGTGTCTGTCAAGAGATGAATGGACAAAGATAATGTGGTTATACATACCCACAATAGAGTTTCAGTCATAAAGAAGAATGAAATTATGTCGTTTGCTGGTAAATGAATGGAACTAGAGAATATCATCTAAGTAAAATAAGCCAGATTCAAAGTTAAGGGTCAAATGTTTTCTCTAATATGTAGAAGCTAGAGAGAAAAATGGAATTTAAAAAAGTGATCTCATGAAAATAGAAGGGTTATCAACAAGAGTAGAGGAAGGGAATGGAGTTAGGGAGAGAAGGGGAGGGGAGGGAGGAGCTGCAGAACAAAACTGACCAAACTATGCTATGTGCATGCATGTCTGTCACCATGAATCTTACTTTTATGTATAATTATAATATACACTAATTAAAAAATAAATAGAAGAAAAACAAATAGAGTAGAGAAAGGTGATTGGGGAGAAAGGGAGGGAAGGGGGAAGTCCTGGTGAAGTAATTAGAACAAATTATATTATGAATATGTGTAAGTCACAATGAATTTCAATATTATGCATTGTTATAGTGCACTAATAAAAGCATAAAAGAGAAATGATTTTCAATTTTGCAGAAGTAAGGAACAGAATAGCATTCAGTGGAGATGGTGAAGGGTGATGGGAGGGGGAGGAGAAAGAAATTAAAAGGGACTTTTAGGGACTGGGAAGGATGCTGGAAGGGAGGGGAGTCAGGGTAGAAGAAGGGAGAATGAGCATAATCAATGCACGATGTACATGTACGGAAATATCACAGTGAACCCCATTAATTTGTACAATAAATGTGTGAATAACTATAATTAAAACCCAGAGGGCATAAAATTATAAACATCTATAACAAATATGAATTTATTAAATCATTCATTCAGCCAATATTTATTGTCCTCTTGGTTTGTTCTAGATCAACATCTAGATATAGCAGTAAACAAACAAACAAATAAATGGAGCTATCATTTTAGTGATTTATTATTTTGGGATTACTTATATTTGGTATGTTACTTGTATTGGAATCATCATGTCTTCTCTGTTCTTTCTTTTTTTATTACGTGATATAGAAAGTGCCCAATAAGTTTTCCAAATTGAATATATTCAAACTGTTTAAATTTTGATGTAAAGAACACCTTTTTAAAAAAGTTTATGTTTTTTAATAAGGAGTTGAAATTTTTATATAAGGAATTATGTAAAATTCATGGTTATATATTTCAGGGGTCTGAGAAATATGCAAATATGAATCTCCAGCAAAATTCTTTTTTGTTTAAAATGATGTTACTGAATCATCAGCGCAACCTGGTGGCTATATCAGTGAACTGCCTGCATAGTGTTCTGTTCAAGTTTCTTTAGTCATTTGTGTCTCCACTTTTGTGCTGCCCAGGATCCATTCTATCTATCTATCTATCTATCTATCTATCTATCTATCTATCTATCTATCCATCTACTTATCTATCATCTATCTACATGAAAAATTTTATCAGGATGTATTTACAATTTATACAACTTTTTGTAAAACAAATGCAGGTATTTTCAAAATACTCTATGAACCAGTCTTCTAACAACAATGTGATTAGAATATCTCTCTCCTTCCAAAGTTAATTTTTTGACAGCAAGAAAACTGTCATGCATTCTTTTAGGGAAAAGTAGCTATCAGATCTATGATGTCTATAATCTATGGAGTTTGAGATGCTTCTTCTTTGAAGAGACTATGGCTTAAACTATCTAGACAACAGCTGAATGGCTGTCAGAATGTCTTAAGTATTTTACTATGGACCAGGGTGGTTGTTCCAGAAGATCTCTAATGGTAAGATGTTAAAGCCACATGCTAATTCATTAAAATAGATAATGTCCATTTAGTTGCATTTCCACTAATTGAAGCAGGATTTCAACTCCTGTAAAATGCCCTTAAAAGTTTCTGAGTCTCCCTCAGGATGTGGCTGTGTTCCGGAAGCAGTCATCTGAGAGGCAACAGGGCTGGGCTCCCTGGCACCCACTGACCCTACCCTGCATCTCCTCCCTCCCCTAAATCATAGGATGTATACTGCTGTGGAGGGGACAGACTTAGCCTGAGTTTCTGTCAGCTTGGCCTACTACCCTCTCTCTCTCTAGGGCTCAGAGAACATTCTGTGGGAATACAGTCACATTCTCCAAGGCTCTGCAACAAGCTCATGACGCAGCATTCCACCTCCAGGCCCCTCATTTCCCACCTCCCACATCCATTGGCTGCTTTCTGGATACTGATCACTTTAATTCCCCCTCTTTTCTGTTCAGTTGTCTAAAAAGTATTCAAATGAGCATCAGAGACATACTGGGCCCTGCATTTGGACCTGTGGATTAGCACTGAATTATGCATGCATCTTCCCACTTATATTTATTCTTTTGCTGTACTTGGGGATTGAGCCCTCTGGTGTTCTACCACTGAGATACAACCTCAGCCCTTTTCATTTTATATGGAAAAAGGGTCTCCCTAATTTTCTAAGGCTGGCTTTGAATTGTGCCTCAGCCTCCCTAGTCACTGGGATTACAGGCATATGCCACCACATTTGGTATCTTCTCAATTCTTGAGGAGTATCAATTCCAACAAATAAAGGTGGAAGCACAATAGACCATCTTGTCTTGAATTCATGAAGCCCATCACATCACCACTTCATCAGACATTATTAATCTTGTCTGGGCCTTGTCTAGACACCTGTTAAATAAAATGATTTTTACTAGCTCTGGTAAATATGATCTTTAGTGAGTTTTATGATAAAATTGTAAATGTAACCTAAATGACAACAACAACAATAAAAGTCTAAGTGAATCATAGAATAAAAAGATCTTCACACCAAGTTAAAATATATAATACATATGATAATGTAATCGATATTAAGTTTATATGTTAGGTGATATGTGTCATAGGACACTTCTCCACCAAACCATAACTACAACTTCTTATGGTAGTGTGAGTTCTATGAATTCAGGGAACTCTGCTTTGTTTGGTATTACACCCCAAATTTAGCATCAGCTATGATAGGTTGAATGACTGAATGAATGATTCAATGAATATTACCACTATTTCCTCAGGCAATTTGGGAGAAACATCAGTCCAAGAAAGAGCAGAGCAGTGAATTCAGTTAGTGTTTTGTTTCTAAATAACAGCAAGAATTTCTCAGGCTGTTTACTTTGGAAAAGAAGGAGTCTATATTCTTCCCCAGTTATGCACAGCTTCAAGTTCTAACGTTTGTGTTCGTCTGGTTCATCCATATTCATCTCTGAGCTGAAAATAACCAAGATGGTGTCAAAAGACAAAATTGCAATGAACTTAGTTTAAAGACTTTTCTTGGCTTTCATCCTAGAATCAGACAGCCCTCAGAACCAAAGCAGGTTCAAAGAACTCTGGGGCTCCACATAATCAGACAACATTTATGAACAGAAAAGGGAAGTGATGTCCAGAAACAGTTTAATTGCTTACAGCTGGGTGCTTTGTTGTTTTTGAATCACTGGCTGCCTGAGGTTGACTGGAGTTCAGCTGCTTTAGTCAACTAAGTTTCAACTATTTGTTTTAAGTTAGGTTGTGGTTCATTAATAAAGGATTGAAATACAGAGGACTCCTTAGGTCTAAATTTAATGTAATTTAACAATGGACAATATGGATCCAATGTCCACTGCTTGGGAACATTAGCCTACATTTCTAAACTGGATATTAATGGGCATATGCTAAATCGCTGGGAACATACATTCTCTTTGAATTGCTGCTATTTCCCCTACTTCCTTCTGTTGGTGCCTTGGAAACTGATTATAATCCAATGCCAGCTCAGACTGGTTACATTCTCACCCTGAATACTCGGCTACACCTTAGACATCACCCAGAACTAATTGCTATTAGTATTTTTCCAGATTTCCTTGCCATTTTGATTTGTGATTTCTGTATAGTATTCTATTATGTACTTGTGCTCTTTTGGGGATGCATCATGCTCTATTACCTTTGACCCTTTTCTCATGCCATTCCTTCTAGAACACTCCCTGACTTGCTTCCACACTCCTCATGTGACAGCACACATCTCTCCTTTTGTTCAGTTAAATTGCTTCCTACTTCTGCTTTCTGTTTAAGCATTACTTTCTTTTTTGAGATTACCAGCCTCTTAAACCAGTCTTATGTGCTTAGATATCAATGTACTTATCCTTACAGTGAGTATAAAATTGCTGTGTAGATTCTACCAGATTTGAAGCTCTTCTAGGACAAGAGCCATGATTAAATTATTTATGATCATATCAAGATGTCAGGGGTGTTTGTGATATGTAGTAGCAGATTCCTTACCTTGGAAACCCACAGGAGAGGCGAATGTTGAGCTGAGAATTTGTGAACATTATATGACATACGTTGTCCTGTTTATTAATTTCCTTCTAATCTACTTTCAATCCTGAACAAATATCATGGAATACAGATTCCACAGTTAGTAAAATTAACATGATGTTGAATTTAGTTGGGCACCAAAGTGTAATGTGATTGTTACCAAACATTTTGAGAATATGATTTGAATGTAGCCTAAATTAGACAATCCAGGTAAACAAGGTCATTTTGATCTTGTGTTACCTATGACTTTTAATATATGAAAAGCTTGTATTTAACATATATCTCATAGTTTTTAAAGGTGAAAACCCACTATTGCAGCAGATGAGGTGGTGTTAGGTGAAAGAGGACTCATTATGGGGATGCCATCATAGGAAACTGTCATTATAGGAAACTGGAGTTTTCCCTTTAGTAAAATAAGGTACAGAGAAGTTCATAAGAACTATTACCTTCAATTATGAATTGTGAGTTAAGCACCCTATAATTTTTTAAATTGGTACACTATAATTATACATAATAGCAGTGTTCATTATGATACATTCATGCATGTACATAACATAATTTGATCAATTTCATTCCCCAGTATCTACCTTCCTCCCTCTCCCTGATCCCTTTTCTCAGTTCTACTGGTTTCCCTTCTACTTACGTGAGGTTCCACTTAAAAATGTTTGTCTTTCTAGTTTCTACATATGAGAGAGAACACATGACCCTTGACTTTTTGAGTCTGGTTTAATTTACTCAACATGATGGTCTGCAGTTCCATCCATTTTCCTGCACTCTACAATTTTATTTGCAACATTTATTTATGTTCCCAACAGAAGAAAACATTTTTTATAGCTTATAATGAAGCAAAGTTCTACATTAAAGTTTACATTGACATAACAGGAAGTGACTCTAGAAGTTGGCAGAAAGAACATTGGAGATGCACAGACTTGGTGTGGGGTTAACTTTTTAAGGAGAATTAACAGGATGAAGGCAACTTCAGAGGTCAAGATCAGGCCATATTTCAGCCACAATGCCGCACCTCTTCTCCATAGAGCTGACACCACCCCTGGATTCCACTGCGGCCACACGAATGGTTTCTAGTGATTCCATACATTTGCATTGTTGCAGATATAATTCTCAGGTGGGAGCATGCAACTGATTGAACTTAGGTCAAAGAACCTGTGCAATGGTGTGAATGTGTCCCCCCAAAGGTTTATGTGTTGGAAGCTTGGTCCCTAGTGTGGCAACGTTGGGAAGTGGTGGAACCTTAAGAGGTGGGACCTAGTGGAAAGTCATTAGCTCATGTTGGGCACCATCTTTGGTAGGGATTAGTGCTGGTTTCTTGGAGTGAGTCTTTCATGAGAGCAGATTGTTGTAAAGCAAGGTTTCTGCACAGGTTTAGTTTTTCTGCATGCAACTGCTTCCCTGTCAGCTTTCTCACAGTGTTGTGATGAGCCAAGGAGGCCCTAACTAGAGGCAGAAAAGAGAGGGCCAGTAAATCTCAAGACTTTCAGCCTCCAAAACCATGAACTAAACAAACTTTTTATTATAAACTAGTTAGCTTCAATTAATTGTTATGACAACACAGAATGGAGTAACAGAGCCTGTTTCCTGGATGCTAGGGAATATGGGTGTTCTTTCCCATGTGGTTTCCATGACTGGAAGTTAGGCACTGAGTCCCATCAACATGACACTGAATAGAGGATCACTCCCCCCAAAATACATGCCCATACAGTTGTGTTTCACATGCATAGGGAGAAAAAAGATTTTTTTTAACTCTGGTTATTTACATAATACCAAATATGACAGTTGGAAGCAGTGTGCTTGCTATTTTTCATTGCATATGATTAAACTGATGTCAAGGATTCAAATAATTTTCCTCTAACTTATTTCATATATTCAATTTGTTTTTACATATTTTTAGATACTTTAAAATTTTTCTGGCAGAAATATTGCATATTGATGGAATCAAATACTAAGCTGGTTGGCAAAGTAAAAATGTAATCTTCAGAGGCACAGCACCAGGCTCATAAAAGTATAGAGACAAATTCATGTGGGTCAACGAAATAGGTACTAGCAGAGAAGCTTAACAAAGCTTACCAAGTTGAGAAATATATATACCCTTAGACTTAATAATTGCACCCTAAGAATTTATACATATTCCTAAAGATTTATGTGCTGAGTTATTCATTATAACTTTCTTTGATAATAGCAAAGTACTGGGATTAACTTATAAACTAATCAAAGAAGGACTAATCAAATGTATGTTTGTATAAAATATGCTATGAAGGTGTATAAACAATGAATATATCTTCATGTGTGAATATAAATCTATTTTGAAATGTATTGGTGAGTGGTAAAAAATTTTATATACTACTCTTTCAGTCTGTGCTGGTTGGCCTATAGGCTAGTTGCACAGATATCACCTGGGACTCTTCTTCACTACTCTTCTGCATTTATTTTTTCCAGATCCTAAATCTTACTCATTCTCCAGTTGTTTCCCAAGAAATGGTATATATCACAGTTGGGGGTTAGAGATAGAAGATACCTTGATCAAAGGCTACATAGTTACAGTTAGGAGAAATAAATCCAAGAGATCTATTGTGCAAGCATGGTAACTATAGTTAAGTAACTACAGTTAATTCTGTTCTTGGAAAATGCAATGAGAATGGATGTTAAATTCTCTCACCACAAAATGACAGCATTTAAGTTAATGAATCTGTTAATTATCCAGGTTTAAGGAGCTCCCAATGTATGTACACTTCAAAACATTATGTTGTACATAATAAATACATGTAATTTTAGATATCAATTATAAATAAATAAATTTGGAAAAAGTAAATTGAAAAACAGTGCATATATGTTACTATTTGTATAGATTTGGTGGGATAATGCACAATACAAATGAGTAAAATGTTACTGATTATAATTGATCACATTGGTTGTCTCTAGGGAGGGGAAAGAGGTGGCAAGGGACAAGGGTGGAAAGGAAATTTTCACCTTCATATCTTTAAAAAAATTTTTGACTTTTGAACCACGTGAATGCATTATGGACTCAAAAGCTAAATAATTTTGAAATCTTCAATACAAAGATATGTCTGGAAGGTAGGTGGGGGATAGGGCCTGCTATCCATACGAGTGAGGTTCATGACTGAGGAGGGCAGAACATATTAGAGGCTTTCTATTTTTCAGGTGGTGTTTTAGTCAGATTTTTTTTTTTTTTTTTTTTTTTTCCTGCTGTGACTAAAGGAACTGACCAGAACAACTGTAGAGGAGGAAAAGTTCATTTGAGGGCTCATGGTTTCAGAGGTCTTAGTCCATAGAAGGCAGGCTCCCCTCCTCAGGGCTCAAGGTGAGGCTGAACATCATGGTGGGGGAGAGTGGCAGAAGGAAGCAGCTCACATCATGGTAATCAGGAGGCGGAGAGAGAGAGAGAATGGCTCCACTTGCCAGATACAAATATATTTACCAAAGCCACACTCCAATTCCCACCTCCTCCATCCACACCCTACTAATTTAGTTAATCCCATTAGGGATTAACCCAATCATTTCTCCTCCAAACCTTCTTGCATTGTCTCACATGTGAGCTTTCAGGGGGCACCATACATCCAAACCATAACAGGTGATATTTTGATATTTTATATGGAAGAAGTCACTTAACCCTCATAGCAGCTTCTATTCTCATTTTACAGATTAGGATACCAAGGATAAAGAAGTTATATAACTAGATTAAAATCTCATAATTTGGAAGTGGAGAAACCCTCTGGATTTAAATTCAGACGGTCTGACTTTAGAGTTCACTCTTTTTAAAATTGGCATGGCATTTGTCCTGTGTAGCTCTGTATTAAATACAAGGAGAATGGACATGGGGGCTACCCACTACTTTACCCATGGCATCAGGAATTCCTGGTGGGAAATTACAAATTGAGTATACCTTTTGAGTTTCAAAGATCAAATTTAGGCCTATTATATAGGCTGTAAACACAGGCTTAGTAAATTCTACCGTCAAGGGTTTCATCTAACTTGGGAGGAAATTATCAAGGAGAGCATAATTCTCTGTGCTTCTAATCAACTTTCTAGAACTATGGGGCATGAGATAGATTCTCATGTTAGTGAGGTTGTTTCAGAGGCTCATGTGAAGTTGTTTTCCTTCTTACAAGTGAAAAGAACCTTTTGGAAATATTTTCTAATATAAATTCTGGCATATTCTTAGAGTCCCTCAGCTAGCATGTGAGAGACAGATCTAAGCTCATTGCTATTACTGCTCTCATTATGAGAAACTTCATCCCCTCAGGATAGTAAAGAGGAAGGCCCTTGAGGTCCAGCATCGGCGAAACCTCCAGGGGCACTAGGTGAGCACTGAACCACCTTTGTGTTGAAACATTCCCTTTGAATCAAAGCTTTATAATTCATGGGTTTGGAAAATTCCACACATTAATTGTTCTTTTTACTCTTACAGAACTGAAGCAAATGGAGGAAGGCAATGCTGGCCAGAGACACTGGGAGGTCAGTTAGCATTCTTCCTTGACAGAAAAAGTAGATGGGGGATGGAGTAAATGGTGATTTCTAAAGGATCATAATAGGAAGTTTTGCTCTTTGGAGGCCTTGCTGTGTATCTTCAGAGAACCCTAAGCTTGGAAACCAGCAGCTCCTGCTTTCCTTCTGGTATTAAACAGTAAGGGTTCACTGTTAACATCTCTTTCTATTCTTTTAATCCTACAGGTCCCACTCCTGAAGTCAGAAGCTATGGAAAATGACTCCTCTGTGACAGAGTTTATCCTTATGGGATTAACAGACCAACCTGAGCTGCAACTGCCCCTGTTTTTCCTCTTCTTGGTGAACCATACAGTCACTGTGGTGGGAAACTTGAGCTTAATTCATCTGATTTGCTTGAATCCACACCTTCACACCCCCATGTACTTTTTTCCTCTTCAATCTGTCCTTCATTGATTTCTGTTATTCATTTGTCTTCACCCCCAAAATGCTGATGAGCTTTGTTTCAGAGAGGAACATCATCTCCTTTACAGGATGCATGACTCAGCTATTTTTCTACTGTTTTTTTGTGAACTCAGAGTGCTATGTGCTGACAGGCATGGCCTATGATCGCTATGTGGCCATCTGTCAACCCCTGCTGTACAGAGTCATCATGTCTCCTAGGGTCTGTTCTCTGCTGATGATGGGTTCTTACTTGATGGGGTTTGCAGGTGCCATGGTCCACACAGGGTGCATGATCAGGCTCAGGTTTTGTGATTCCAACCTCATTAACCATTACATGTGTGACATTGTCCCACTGCTCCAGCTCTCCTGCAGCAGCACATATGTCAATGAACTTGCAAAATCTGTTGTTGTGGGGACAGTTATCATTGTATCTAGCCTCATTATCTTAATGTCCTATGCTTTGATTCTTTACAATATCATTCATATGTCTTCAGGTAAGGGTTGGTCCAAAGCCATGAGCACCTGTGGGTCTCACATAGTAGCTGTTGGCCTGTTCTACGGATCTGGGCTGCTCACTTATGTCAAGCCATCATCTCCTGGGTCTGTGGGCCAGGGGAAATATTTCTCAGTGTTTTACACTTTTGTGGTGCCCATGTTGAACCCTCTCATTTACAGCCTCAGGAACAAAGATGTCAAAGTTGCTCTGAAGAGAACTCTGAAGAGAATCACAAACTGAACAGAACCAGTGAGCATGCCTTAGTTACTATCTCCTTTGTTGGGTCTTTATCACTTCTTGCTCCTTCTACTTACTTCTTTTCTTTCTTCTGTCCATCTGTCTTTAAAGATTGGGTAGAATTTCTTTTTTTAATATTTATTTATTTGTTTTAGTTGTACACCATGGCTTTGTTTTTACGTGGTGCTGAGGATCTAACCCAGGCAGCACACATGCTAGATGAGCACTCTACCACTGAGCCACAACCCCAGCCTTGGGTTGGATTTCTGCTGTAATGCCTTTCCCTCTCTCATCATGTGATGTAACCATGTGGGCTTAGTCTTGGCTTTGAGATTCAGGCCCAAGGAGGCTCCAACATGATATTTCCCCATATGAAATGAGCCACTGGACTGACATTTTTCCTATCTAAAGATAACATGATCTCCTGTTTTTGTTCTTGTGTATCTTCTCTATCCATGGATGCCCAAGGAGTTGTGTGTTTTCTGACAAGTTCATTTATTTCTTGCTCTTTTGAAACAATTGTACAAACCTTTTCCAGATTTTGGTGTTTTATTACCTATATCTGCATGAAAATAGGAGCCAAGGAAAAAATTGTGGACAAAGCCAATATACATTTTTTCAGATTTCTTCAACATTGTTTTAGTGATGTGCCTCTTCTGGGAATTGGGAATTGATCCTTATATCTATAATGGTACTGTGTGCTTTATTAGACTACATTTCTATTCCTATGGATATGAGGATGGATGAGACCCACCACTCTGCCTACATTTGTCAAACCTCACCCATAGTGACACTGCATTGGTTGAGTGCTAGTCTGTAATAAATAGAACTGAAATTGTCACCTAGTGGTCCATATATTTGTGGATTGTGTCTTTGACTTTGCTTCAAATTTGCACAATGATATTCCTGGCTTAGAGCACATTGTCATGTGTAAGGTCAATGTCCTTTTCCTCCTCAGCTGCATATTGAGTGTTCCTTTTTACAAAGGAAAGTGTATTTTTACCTTTAAAAACACAAACAAAAGTGTATGGGGTAAATATTGTCCAATTGTGATTTATTTTTCAATTTGACTTATTCTAGCCTGGTAGAAGACTCTGTGGCCCATATTATCTGCTGCATTCTTTCCAAATAACTTTGAAACGTATGTATTGTTTTCCTGTTGCCTATATGAGAAAATGATTATGTGATTTGCTTTTGGCTGTACACATAATGATTCAGGTTCATTTTTTAAAATATTTTTTAGTTGTTGATGTGCCTTTTTATTTTATTCATTTATTTATATGCTGTGTTGAGAATTGAGCCTTACACATGTGAGGCAAGCGTTCTACCTCTACCACTGAGCCACAACCCCAGCCCCTGTTTCAGATTCTGTTGTGCATTTAACCATTTTTTTTGGCCCTTTTGTGCATTCCAGGAAGAAAGGGAAAGGAAGGAAGGAAGGAAGGAAGGAAGGAAGGAAGGAAGGAAGGAAGGAAGGAAGGAAGGGAGGGAAGGGAAGGGAAGGAAGGAAGAGAGGAAGGAAGGAAGGTTAAGTATCGGAGAGAACTTCTGGAAAGTTGTTTCAGCTTGAGCCTGAAAATTGGTTTTTTTATGAGATGATGTTCTGGGTAAGATTCCCATAGCAGGGATGATCTATGAGGCTTTGTGGCTAATGGGAAACAAGCCATGCACCTGCAATATTCTGATAGTGGTGTAAACTGGGTGACCTACAAGGAAACCTTTCATCTCAACCTTTTTCTAAGAGTGAATATTTTCTGAGGATGTGAGTCTGAGTTCATGCCAATCCTCTCTGGTGTGACATGTCATAGCATAATCCTATCAGACATTATGCCATCATTTAGAGTAAATGAAAAAGTAATGCATAGTAAAAATAATAGAAAATTGTGCTCTTGTTAATTTTCTTGTTGTGTGTGTTACAGAGAAGAGAAGTTGTTTACTTTCCATACTGGATGAATCCTTGTCAGGGGACAACAGTTCATTATCCCTGAGATTATTATATTTATTATTTTTCCACGGTTCTATAATATTGGTTCATAAGAATAACCTTAGAAGATAATAATGCCAATTAAGTATACTTTAATTCAAACTTTATTGCAATATTTTGTCACTATTATCATGCTTTGAAATGCTATTCCTCTAGGAGTGGCTCAATGATCAGTGTCTAGTTTCATTCTTTCATCTATAGTTTAAAATAGAACTTACCACTGTTTTGAATTTCACTCTAAAAATATGTATTTTAGTAAAGACATAGAATGCTTTCATTGGGACGTAAAATGAGATGTATTATATCCATGTTTATAAATCCTGCATAATTAACAAAAAGGTGAAAAGTGAGTCTTAGACATAGCATATTATCTGTGGTCTGAGAATGATATTGGAGTCAGCAGCGCAGCCTAGTAGAGAACGAATCAGAGGTAGCCTGGCTCTGTACCGTGATGTCAATGGGCTCAATTTTCAGGTTAAATCTATAGTATTGACCTGGCAAATGCAGTTGATTTATTCTTTCAACAAAACCCAAATTTAGCCAGGCATGGTTAGGCATGCCTATAATCCCAGTGGCTTGGGAGTCTGAAGCAAGTGGATCGCAAGTTCAAAGCCAGCATTTGCAAAAGTGAGTGCTAAGCAACTCACTAAGACTCTGTCTCTAAATAATAATAATAATAATAATAATAATAATAATAATAATAATAAAATACAAAATTGGGCTGGGGATGTGGCTCAGTAGTTGAGTGCCCATGAGTTCAATCTCTGGTACCCCCCTCCCCAAAATACAAAAAACCAAATTTAGCAATATCTATAACCAAATTACTTAAATTCAAGGCAAGTGTTTTATGAATTAATATAATATCTAAACAGACTAATTTTAGAACATGCATGTTTATTTGATAATTATTAAATATTTAGATGTTTTGTATGTGTAGTTGATTAAACATATTTATATTGCCATGTACTACTTTTTTCTCCTATTGTTGTTTCATAGTTTCTACAGGCAATTTCAATTTAAAAAATTTGTTCTACTGATATTGAACCCCATATTAACATATGTTAAAGGCATGTGAATGTTGACTTGTTAATGAAAGGTTTTTAGGTACCTCTACACTCAATCCTTGTCCCTCATGAACAAAGTGCAGAACAGAACTACTTAACTATAGCATGGCAGACAGAATGGCAAGTGGAGAGCATTGTGTGCGCCCAGAATCGTCAGCTTGGACCTGGTACAGTTGGATGCTCTTTGGATGCTCTAGCAGACTGCAGCCTTAAAACGGTGTCCCTGGAGGTCAAGAGTAAGGAGATCTGATGTGACAGGGTACCATGTGTTTAGTAGGAGCAAGAGCAATGAGACGAAGTGAATTCCCTGCTCCATTACAATACCTCAAAGAGGTGCTCTACCACCTGGATGTCAGGTATAGCAGTCACAGGAGGAGGAAGGGAGCCCACTGTGGGCAAAAGAACTCTGGACTGTTGGTGGAGTTTATGTTTCATGTGCTCAAGGAGTACAGGTCTTTGATAGGCCTGGTAGCACTCACCTGTAGTCCTAGGCACTTGGGAGGTAGAGGCAGGAGGATTGTAAATTCAAGGCCAGCTTCAGCAATTTTCCAAAACTCTGTCTCAAAATAAGCTAAAAGTGCTGGAAATGTAGTTGAGTGGTAGAGCATCCCTGGATTCAATCACCAGTATCCCCCAGTAATAATAAGGAGGTAAAACAAATAAATAAATAAATAATAAACAACAGAATAAAATTGATGTTAATTAGTCTTCAGTAAAAGCAGATAAAAACTATATAATTTTCTGTAAATGAATATCATCCTTTTTGCTAAGCCAGAGTTAAAAATGAGCTTATATGGTCTTTCTTATAGAACAACTCAAATAATTTCCACCTATGGTTTTGTATTTTCTGTAAAAACTGCCTGAATTTTAGTGTTCTAATCAGAGAGGTGCTTCACTGCCTTTTAAAAATGTCCCTCAAAGCCTTGCTGTGGACCTTGTGCCATGCCTGATGTTAAAAGTCTAGTAATGCTTAAATTCTAGAGTAACTTAAAACAACTTTAAAAATGCATTAATAAACAAAATCCAATGGGCAATGATTGATCAGCTCTTAGCAAAATTTACAAAGAACTGACTTAAATAATTAAGATTTTATGTTTTATAAAGACGATTTCCTATGTTTTTTGCTGATTGTTCCCTTCCTTCCTTCCTTCCTTCCTTCTTTCTTTCTTTCTTTCTTTCTTTCTTTCTTTCTTTCTTTCTTCTGATAGCTTAAAACAAATTAAGTCCTAGAAAAAATCAGGTTTATTCAAGCCTTTATTTGTTAAAAAGACTGTTATGGTTTTCAATTCTGGTCACATAAACTACCAGTTATATAATGAAGTGCTATGCGTTATTGATACAATGCATATAAAATTTACAAAATCTGATAGTCTGGATATAATGCTGTAAATCAATTGTTATCTTAAAAACTAAATTTATTGTTAAGTCACAAAGTTTTGTAAGTATTAATAAACCTTATATATGGTTTGTAGCCATTTTAAGTAGTGTGAACAAGATTAAAGGCAAATCTGCTTTATTCAACCGCCATCTCAAGACAAATTTAAAGGATAGAGATGTTGATATAAGATATGTATAAGAGGGCTGGGGTTGTGGCTCAGCGGTAGAGCGCTCGCCTAGCACATGCGCGGCCTGGGTTCGATCCTCAGCACCATGTACAAATAAACGCATTGTGTACAACTAAAGCAAATAAATAAATATTAAAAAAAAAAGATATGTATAAGATTGGATGTTTTAGAAGGTTTTTATTTTTATTTTGCTATAAACTACTTATTAATTATGTATGGATGTTCATAATTGGTAAAATGACATTAATTCTTGTATACTATGTTTCAAGTTTTTACACTCTAAGGATGTTAGGACATATGGGTTAAACAGTCTACCCACATGGGGATTAACTGTGATTTACATAAGCAGGAGACCAGCTGCTGGGCCCTCTTTGGGCAGGTCTGACTGGACTGCTTTTTACAAAGTTGGGCTTGTTGGTCGGATAAAGAAGATAGAACTAAAGAGACTGTGCTTAGTAGTTCACATGTATTATGCAGACTGGATGGCTTTGCTTTTATTAATGTTTTGTTGTTTTCTGGCCTAAGAGATGATTTTTCAAAAAACTTCCATTGCTAAATATTGTCTAAAAAGGGATATTGAGATACTGATTCATAAACTGTCAGTTTCCCTCCTACATGGGACCACTAAAGTCAAGAATAGGACAAAGGTCCTATATCATGAGACAAGAGATGCTTGTCAAATAATCAGCAATGTATTCAAGGAAATTATTCAGAGATCATGGTGTTCCTCCAACAAAACTCCAACAAAAATAAAAATTTTCTCTAGTCTTTAAATTTTTGCATTTTTCATGTATTTTAACTTTTTGCTGTTTCTTCTTTGCAATATCTACATAACCATTTCTTTTTTAAATAGCCTGTGTTGGAAATGCATAGCATGCTATTTGTTGTTACTGTTTTGTTTTTTGAATGGACCATTTTTGATACAGGCAACACACATTATATGATTGTGATAGACTGTTTTCCCACTGTACATAATATGTCTGATTAGCGCATGCCAAACCCTGATGACAAGTATAATAATAATAAATATAAATTAATATAAAATATATAATAATAAATGATGATAATAAATATAAATGAATAAAATAAAGTATAGCAATAACAAGTTAATAATAGTCATTTTACCATAATTTTTGAAGAAAATTATTTAAAAAAAATCTTTCAGTTTCCCCTTGATGGTACAATTGATAGCAATTTGAAAGATTAGTGCAGGGAAGAGGAAAGATGGCGGACAGCAGAGAGGTGCTCTTGAGGGACTGTCACTAAAAGAGGCTTAGTGGGAAGTTTGAACGCATTCCTAGCAATACTCCTGCAACTGAGAGGGAGCTGGGACATCCGCGCACCTCTTGATGGTAAAATACAATGAACTCTAGACCACTGATGTGTGGGGGCCCAGTGCAAGTGGCCCACAAACTGAACCAGCGTTAGCGGTACAGCAGCCTTGGTAACATTGTAGTAAGGGAAGGATACAGACACGGCTTTAAAATTGAACAGTGCAGAAGAATAAAAGGGAAGCTAGACGTGAGCAGCATTCTCATAGACTTCTTTCATGCAAATTGCCGAACCGGACCAGCACGCTTTGGAGAGACACACAGGTCTGGGGCACTGCTGTTGAGATCGGGGAAAGCACCGCCATCTTTGAGGAAAGCCGCGGCTGACTGGGACAAAGAAACAAGGAAGAAAAGCAGCTGCAGGCATCCAAGGACCCAGCTAGGGCTCTGGGAACAGCACACACCTGGGTGAGACGCAGGCAGCCAGCAGGGGAGGGTGTGTCTGAGGCCAGTTCCACAACCCCGAGAGCTACAACTGGGGGCAGGCGTGGGGAATGCACACC
Organism: Tamias sibiricus; assembly: GCA_025594165.1. Lineage (NCBI taxonomy): Eukaryota > Metazoa > Chordata > Mammalia > Rodentia > Sciuridae > Tamias > Tamias sibiricus. The sequence goes on along the minus strand of CM046657.1, from coordinate 118,618,940 downwards.
TTCTGGATGAACCCTTTCCTGGTGCCATTCACGTGCTGACACACACATCCCTGAGCCACTCTTCCGCTGTGCAATTCTTCTGCTGGCCAAAGGTGCAGACTTGACTCCACTAACTGGTGCTCTGTGACTGGGCGTGATCCCGGAAAACTGGCTTAAACTGGAATGGAAAAAAGAAGGGCTTCCCAGGGTCCTGTTTGTTTGAGACTTGTTCCTGTTTTTGACTGTTTTTTTGTTTGTTTGTTTTGTTTTGCTTTGTTTTTGTTCTGTTTGATAGTGTGCTTATTTGTTTGTTTTTGTTCCTCTTTTCTACCCTTCTCACTTTTGTCTCTTTTCTTCTTCCCTCATCTTTTCTATTTACACTCTGTCATTGCATACTCATCAGAGGTGAAAACAAGTTATACACAGAAATTGGGATTTCTAGATCTGGGGCAATTGAACTAAACGGCAAAACGGTGTTATATATAGTTTACTCTCTATTTTCTTGACTCACTTTCTCTCTCCTTTCTCTTACACTAATTCTTACTTCTTTGTTATATTTTATTGTTCTTTTTTCTTTTCCATCTTTTTTTTTTTTTTCTTCTCTCAAGGGCTGCATAAGTTTGGTTTATATATAAATCAGTCTTCCCTCTAAATTGCTCACTCCATTCTCTTTCCTCTCTCATGTGCTGATATTAAACCACTTCCATAGAATTCTATTTTCATACTTCCTAAGAAAGAATATCTCAATAACCTCACTTCCTTCTTCCTAAACATATCATCTCTGTGTCTAATACTGAAACTGTAAAAGCCAACACAAGGATACAGAGTAAATTGGAAACAATATCTGAGTTAACTAAATCTGTGCATTGTGATCAAACTGTGATTTGCTGAATAGAAAGTGTTAGATCTTAAAGTGTAAAGTATTTATAAGGGGATCTGACAGCATTGTACCACAAAAGCAACATAAGGCTATAAGGTGAAATCAAAATAGTGAAGGTCCCACAGTGCTAGAAGAATAGACACACAAGCATTATGAAGAAACAAGGGAAGAAAGTGACTGAAACAAATCAACATACCCCCTGAGTAGATTCCATGGCAAGCACAGTTGGTCAAATGCCAGAGACGGAATTTAGAAATTACATATTCCATATGTTTGTGGATCTAAAGAATGAACTAAAAAATGAGATGAGAGTGCAAATACAGGTGGTAAAAGAGCATTTTGACAAAGAACTCCAAAAACAAATACAGGAAGCAAAAGATTACTTCAATAGGGAGATAGAGGTTCTAAAGAGAAACCAAATAGAAATTCTGGAAATGAAAGAAGCAATAAACCAAACTAAATGCTCAATTGAAAGCATCACCAACAGATTAGACCACTTGGAAGAAAGGACCTCAGATAATGAAGACAAAATATATATCCTGGAGAAAAATCTAGATTACATGGCAAAAGTGGTAAGAAATCAAGAACAGAACATTCAAGAAATATGAGACAACATAAAAAGACCAAACTTCTTTTTTATTTGTAATAGTAGTATGTATTACAATTCATAATGAATTTGTACCATTCAGGTAAAGAGACCAAACTTAAGAGTGATTGGGGTAGAAGAAGATGCGGAGTTTCAAGCCAAATGAATGAATAATTTATTCAATGAAATAATAGCAAAACATTTTCCAAACTTGAGGAATGAATGGGAAAACCAAGTGCAAGAGGCTTACCGAACACCAAACAAACAAAATCACAACAGATCCACACCAAGGCACATTATAATGAAAATGCCTAATATACTGGGCAAGGAGAGAATATTAAAAGCCACGAGAGAAAGGAAGCAGATTACATATAGGGGGAAACCAATCAGACTATGCTCAGATTTTTCAACCCAGACTTTAAAAGTTAGAAGATCCTGGAATAGCATATTTCAAGCTCTGAAAGAAAAGGGATGTCAACTAAGAATCTTATATCCAGCAAAATTGAGCTTTAGATTTGAAGATGAAATAAAAACCTTCCATGACAAACAAAAGTTAAAAGATTTCACAACTCGAAAGCCAGCACTTCTGAACATCTTGGGCAAAATTTTCCACGAAGAAGAATAGAAAAATAACAATGAAAATCAACAAAGGGAGATAATAAACTAAAGGAATTACCAACCAGAGGAGAATCTAAATCAAGCTAAATACCATAATACAATTAAAAATGGATGAAAATAAGAATCACATCTCAATAATAACCCTGAATGTTAATGGCCTAAACTCACCATTCAAAAGACACAGATTGTCAGACTAGATTAAAAGAAATTACCCAACAATTTGCTGTCTTCAAGAAACACACCTCATAGAAAAAGACATCAATAGATTGAAGGTGAAAGGCTGGGAAAAGTCTTATCACTCATATGGGCTGTGGAAGCAAGCAGGGGTTTCCATTCTCATATCAAATAAAGTAGACTTCAAGCCAAAGCTAATCATAAGGGACAAAGATGGCTATTTCTTACTACTTAAGGGAACCATTCATCTATATGCCCCAAATAATGGAGCACCTACATTCATCAAAAAAACCCTTCTCAAGTTCAAGAGTAATATAGACCACAACACAGTTATTCTGGGGACTTAAACACACCTCTCTCACCAATAGATAGATCATCCAAACAAAAGCTAAATAAAGAAACTTTAGGCCTCATTAAAACAATTAATAACTTAGATCTAACAGACATATATAGAATACTTCATCCTTCAGTAAGTGAATACACTTTCTTCTCAGCAGTACATGGCTCCTTCTCCAAAACTGACCATATATTATGTCACAAGGCAAATCTCAGCAAATATAAAAAAAATAGAGATACTACCCTGCATTCTATCAGACCATAATGGGATGAAATTGGAAATCAATGATAAAAAAAGAAATAAAAAAAACAACTCCAACAACTGGAAGCTAAACGACATGCTACTGAATGAACAAGGGATTGAAGAAGACATCAAGCAGGAGATTAAAAAATTCTAGAGGTAAATGAGAACACAGACACATTGTATAGAAATCTCTGGGACACTATGAAGGCAGTAGTAAGAGGAAAATTCATTGCACTGAGTTCCTTCCTTAAAAAACAACAACAACAACAACAAATAAATGACTTAACATCACACCTCAAAGCACTAAAAAAGGAGAACAGATCAACACTAAGAGCAGTAGAAGACAGGAAATAATTAAAATCAGAGCTGAAATTAATGAAATTGAGACTAAAGAAACAATTCAAAGAATTGACAAAACCAAAAGTTGGTTTTTTTGAAAAAATAAATAAAATTGAGAGACCCCTAGTGATGCTAATGAAAAGAAGAATAGAAAAAACTCAAATTACTAACATCCTTGATGAAAAAGGAAATATCACAACAAACACCTCAGATATACAGGAGATAATTAGAAATTACTTTGAAAACTTGTACTCTAATAAAATAGAAAATGTTGAAAGCATTGACAGATTTCTAGAGTTGTATGAATCGCCCAACCTGGAACTGGAGGCTATACACAATTTAAACAAATCAGTTTCAAGCGAAGAAATAGAAGACACCATCAACAAACTACCAACAAGAAAAAGTCCAGGTCCTGATGGGTTTACAGCCGAGTTCTACAAGACCTTCAAAGAAGAACTAATATCAATGCTCTTCAAATTATTTAAAGAAATAGAAAAAGAGGGCATTCTTCCAGACTCTTTCTATGAGGCCAATATCACATTAATTCCAAAGCCAGGCAAAGACACAGCCAAAAAAGAAAACTTCAGGGCAATATCTTTAATGAACATAGATGCAAAAATTCTCAACAAAATTCTGGCAAATCGAATACAAAAACATATCAAAAAGATAGTGCACCATGATCAAGTGGGGTTTATTCCAGGGATGCAAGGTGGTTCAACATTCGGAAATCAATAAACATAATACATCACATCAATAGACTCAAAGATAAAAAACATATGATCATCTCAATAGACACAGAAAAAGCATTTGACAAAATACAATACCCCTTTATGTTGAAAGCTCTAGAAAAATTAGGAATAACAGGAACATATCTCAACATTATAAAAGCTATTTATGAAAAACCTCAAGCTAACATTATTTTATATGGAGAAAAATTGAAAGCATTCCCTCTAAAAACTGGAACAAGACAGGGATACCCCTTTCACCACTGCTATTTAACATAGTACTTGAAACTCTGGTTAGAGCAATTCGACAGACGAAAGAAATGAAAGGGATCCAGATAGGAAAAGAAGAGCTCAAATTAGCACTATTTGCTGATGACATGATAATATACCTAGAAGACCCAAAAAAACTCTACCAGAAAACTTTTACAACTAGTAAATGAATTAGGCAAAGTAGCAGGATACAAAATCAATACCCATAAGTCAAAGGCATTTTTGTACATCAGTGACAATGTCTCTGAAAGGAAAATGATTAAAACTACTCCATTTACAATAGCATAAAAAAAATACATGGGAATCGACTTAACGAAAGAGGCGAAGGACCTCTGTCATGAAAACTATAGAACACTAAAGAAAGAAATTATAGAAGACCTCAGAAGATGGAAAAACTTACCTTGTTCTTGGATAGGTACAATTAATATTGTCAAAATGTCCATACTACCAAAAACATTATACAGATTTAATGCAATTCCAATCAAAATCCCAAAGACATTTCTCAAAGAAATAGAAAAAGCAGTCATGAAATTCATCTGGAAAAATAAGAGACCCAGAATAGCTAAAGCAATCCCGAGCAAGCAAAATGAAGCAGGTGGCATCACCATACCAGACTTTAAATTATACTATAGAGCAATAGTAACAAAAACAGCATGGTATTGGCACCAAAACAGACTGGTAGACCAATGGTACAGAATTGAGGACACAGAGACTAATACATATAATTTCAGCTATCTTATATTAGAAAAAGGTGCCAAAAATGTACAGTGGAGAAAGGATAGCCTCTTCAACAAATGGTGCTGGGAAAACTGGAAATCCATATGCAACAAATTGAAATTAAACCTGTATCTCTCACCATGCACAAAATTCAATTCAAAGTGGATCAAGGACTTAGTAATTAGACCAGAGACAATATGCCTAATAGAAGAAAAAGTAAGCTCCAATTTCCAACATGTCGAATTAGGCCCCAAGTTCCTTAATAAGAATCCTGTAGCGCAAGAATTAATATCAAGAATTAATGAATGGGACAGATTCAAATTAAAAAGCTTCTTCTCAGCAAAAGAAACAATCAGTGAGGTGAATAGAGAGCCAACTAATTGGGAACAAATATTTAATACATGCACATCGGATAGAGCACTAATCTCTAGAATATATAAAGAACTCAAAAAACTTAACACCAAAAAAACAAATAACCCAATTAATAAATGGGCTAAGGAATTGAAAAGACACTTCTCAGAAGAAGATACACAATAAATCAACAAATACATGAAAAAATGCTCAACATCACCGGCAATTAGAGAAATGCAAATCAAAACTACTCTAAGATTTCATTTCACTCCAGTCAGAATGGCAGCTATCAAGAACACAAACAACATTAAATGTTGGAGAGGATGTGGGGGAAAAGGCACACTCATACATTGCTGGTGGGACTGCAAAATGGTGTAACCGTTATGGAAAGCAGTATGGAGATTTCTTGGAAAACTGGGAATGGAACCACCCTATGACACAGCCATCCTACTCCTTGGTCTATTCCCAAAGGACTTAAAAACAGCATATTACAGTGACACATCCACTTCAATGTTTATAGCAGCACAATTCACAATAGCGAGGTTGTGGAACCAACCTAGATGTCCCTCAGTAGATGAGTGGATAAAGAAAATGTGGCATATATACACAATGGAATTTTACTCAGCAATAAAAAGAGAATAAAATAATGGCATTCGCAGGTAAATGGATGAAGTTGGAGAATATAATGCTAAGTGAAATCAGTTAATCTCAAAAAATCCAAATACCAAATGTTTCCTCTGATATAAGGAGGCTGGTTCACAGTATTGTTGGGTTGGAGTACATAGGAGGATTAGAGGAACACTATAATGGTCAAAGGGAAGGGAGGGGAAGGAAGGGAGCAAGGGGGAATGGAGGGGAAAAAAAGAAAAATTGTTGAATAAGATGGATATCATTATTATAAATGCATGATTGAAGACTTGAATGCCATGAATATACTTTGTATACAAACTGTTTTGTGTAGAAAGATGCTCTATATGTGCAGTACGAATTGTAATACATACTACTACTATAAATAAAAAAATATTTAAAAAAATATTTTAAAAAATTGATAGCAATTCTGTTATATCTCTTTTCACTGCATTGGAGAGCCCATATGAGATCAATACCAAGCAGAACCAAACAATACAAATGCTGGAAGAGAGATACAGCCCCACAATAAGACTTGTCCCTGCCCATTTTATATGGAAACATTTATGTTCCTGTGCTTTCTGGCACAGGTTGCTTTGAGCAAGTTTGACTTGGATTTGCTGTATTTATGGTTAGGTTTGATGAAGAATGGACAGCTATGTAGAAATGCAATTGGCAAAAAAGATTAGATCTAATATACTTGAGTAAAAGGAGGAGCCCAGGAAGGTTGTGTGCTCTGTTTCTTGGTCTCTATGTGGCATTCCCTCCTCCTAGGAATGGAGGAAGACATCTGTGGCCTGAGGGTCTTATGGTCTTTTCCCACACCAGGAAGATCAGAGAATTACTTTATGTCCAGCTCCTACAAAGAAAGGTGAGAAAAGATTGGAATTACATTTCTAGGCTTCATGGCTTTCTTTGGGGAGAGGGGGCCCTAATTTCTCGACATGCCTTGAGGAAAGTAATTGTTATTTTCTATGACCTGCTTTGGGGGATTAAGGAAAGTAGGAAAAGAAGTGAGACAAGGTCAGAAATAAACTTCATTCTGAGCACTTCAAATGTCCTTCAGTTCAAATTATTCTGCATGCAAAAGTGCCATTGGAGTATTGTTTTCAGAACTTCTAGACCACCCCAGGGACATTTCACAGCATCTATAGAAAAACTTGATGATCACACTAGTGTTTTATTTGCATATGTACACGTGGAAGGGCTAGCACAGTCATCTGGTGGATGAATTCAAGGATGCTGTGCATTCAACAGCCCTACAGCTAAACCTACCTCATCCAAATATCAGTACTGCTAGGTTTAAGAAACCCTGGTTTATATGAACATGTGTATGGAGCAGAGGAATATGTAAGGGTTAAAATCAGGTCTTTTTATGTGCTAGGCAAAAAGCTAAGGGTTTGCTGGAATCACGTTATTTCAACAACCCAAGGAGATAGCATTCGGTAGACCTCATTATACAGACAAATACAGGTACTCATAGTTGTATTTGAATAAACCAGAGTCAGAAAAGTTCTATCATTTGTTGAAACTCTCTTCATTAGGACATTCAAAGTGCTAATTTATCCTCAGACTGATTTGAGAACTTACTCCTATACTTTGACTCTTTCTGCTACAACATCTCTTGATTGGTGTGAACTCCAAAGCATGTAGAGTGTTAAATCTATGATCTGAAATTTATTAATGCAATTCTTTAGCTTGAAGGAATATGCTAGAACTGGCAAGTGACTATACCCTGGACAGTCCTTCTGTAGAGCTTAAATAGGATGATGAGGGGAATGGCCATGGAGACCACACTCTACTTTGCCCTGGGGATCAGGAATTCCTGGTGGGAAATTACAAACTGAGTATTCCTTTTGAATCTCAAAAGATCCAATGCTAGGTTTATTATATAAGCTATAAATGGAGGCTCATTAATTTCTAACCTCAAGGGGCTCATCCAACTTGGAGGAAGTCATAAAGGACAGCAAAATTCTCTGTGCTTCTAATCAACTTTCTAGAAGTATGGGACATGAGATAGATTCCCATGTGAGTGAGGTTATGTTTTCAAGGCTTATGTGAAGTTGTTGTTTTCCATTTTGCAAATGAAGAGAAAGTTCTGGAGATATTTTCAAATGGAAATCCTGGTATAATCTTGAGAGTTGCTCTGCTGCCATGTGTAGAGGCAGACCTAAGCTGATTGCTATTATCTCCCTCATCATGAGAAATTTGTTCTTAGGACAGAGGGGAGGAAGGCCCTTGATGTCCAGCATTAGTGAAGCCTCCAGGGACACGAGGTGAACATTGAACCATCTTTTTGTAACAATTTATCTTCAAGCCCAAAGCTATATAAAGCATGGGTTTGGAGAATACCACTTGTTTATTGCTATTCAGCCAAATCCTTAGTGAAGACTGAGTGAAGGGGAAAAAAGAAATGATTTTCGGAAACACTAGGAGGTCAGTTAGCATTATTCCTGGACATAGACATAAAAGTAGTTGGGGGAAAGAATAAAAATGGGGGTTCCTCAAAGATCAACATAGAAAAATCTTGTTTTTTGGAGGCCTTGCTATGTGTCTTCAGACAAACTTGAGCTTGGTAGCCAGCAATTCTAGATCTCCTTCTGGGGTTAAATAGTAAGTGTTCATTTTTAGCATCACCTTTTATCCCTGTTCCTACAGGTCCTATCCTTGAAGCCAATGGGTATGGAAAATAACTCCTATGTGAGAGAGTTTATCCTTATGGGATTAACAGACCAACCTGAGCTGCAACTGCCCCTGTTTTTCCTCTTCTTGGTGAACTATACAGTCACTATGGTGGGAAACGTGAGCTTAATTCATCTGATTTGCTTGAATTCACACCTTCACACCCCCATGTACTTTTTCCTCTTCAATCTGTCCTTCATTGATTTCTGTTATTCATCTGTCTTTACTCCTAAAATGCTGATGAGCTTTGTTTCAGAGAGGAACATCATCTCCTTTAGAGGTTGCATGGCTCAACTATTTTTCTACTGTTTTTTTGTGAACTCAGAGTGCTATGTGTTGACAGCCATGGCTTATGATCGCTATGTGGCCATCTGTCAGCCCCTGCTGTATAGAGTCATCATGTCCCCTAGGGTCTGTTCTCTGCTGATGTTGGGTTCTTACTTGATGGGGTTTGCAGGTGCCATGGTCCACACAGGGTGCATGATCAGGCTCAGCTTTTGTGATTCCAACATCATTAACCATTATATGTGTGAGATTTTTCCCCTTCTTCAGCTTTCCTGCAGCAACACCTATGCCAATGAGCTTGTGAGTTCCATTGTTGTGGCAACTGTTGTTATTGTATCTAGTCTTGTTATCTTCATCTCCTATGCTTTGATTCTTTACAATATTATTCATATGTCTTCAGCTAAGGGTTGGTCTAAAGCCATGAGCACCTGTGGGTCTCACATAGTAACTGTTGGCTTGTTCTATGGGTCTGGGCTGCTAACCCATATTAAACCATCATCTTCAGGGTCTTTGGGCCAGAGTATATTTTTCCTAGTGTTTTCAGTGTTCAACACTCTTGTGGTACCCATGCTGAATCCCCTTATTTATAGCCTCAGGAACAAGGATGTCAAGCTTGCTCTGAAGAGAACCCTGAACAGAATTAAACTGAGTGAATAGTGGGCTACTTTTGTATCTGTCCCCGTTTATGTGTCTTTTCTCTCCTTCCTGTTCCTCCAGCTCAATTTCTGTCTATTTCTTTTCTTCTCTTCATAGTTCTTTCTATAGTATGGAGAGGACTTCTACTCTGGTATTTTTTATTGTCTCATCATGTATTATTTTGTGGGCCTATTCTCATTCTGAGTCTCCAATGTGGTCTGTATTTCCCTTACTAGATTGAGACACAGGCCTGATGAGCTTTGTTTCAGAGAGGTAATACTACCTCCTATTTTTTTCTTGTATATCTTTTCTTATTTTTTTAAATATCTTTTCTTTTTCCACTTATGGAAAGCCAGGATTTGTGTACTTTCTGACAAGTTTTTTTTTTTTTTTTCTGAAACAATTAAACTCTTTTCTGTTTTGAGAGTTTTATTATCTGTGACTCTATGGAAACAGAAGGGATGACAAAAATCATGGACAAGATCAATGTTGGAAAAATTTCCCACTTTCTCTGCATTTCTTTTTTTTTTCTTTTTTAATTTTTTGGGTACTGGGGATTGAACTCAGGGGCACTAGACCACTCACTCACACCCCCATTCCTATTTTGTATTTTATTTAGAGATAGGGTCTCACTGAGTTGCTTAGCACCTCGCTGTTGTTGAGGCTGGCTTTAAACTCACAATCTTTCTGCCTCAGCCTCCTGAGCTGCTGGGAGGCATGCTCCATCACGCTTAGGTTTTCTCAGCATTCTTTTGATGATGCTTCCTATTCTGGAATTTTATCCTTGCAACTATGATGGATCTGTGTGCTTTACTTGACTAAGGTTCTATTCTTACAGTTGTGTGAGGCTGGATGAGACCTACCACTCTGTTTACCTTTCTCAAAACCTACCCATAATGAGAATGAACAGCTTGACTGATATTTATTCACAAATAGAAATGAAATTCTCACCTATTTTCCTTGTTTCTGTGGATTGTATCTTTTTGTTTTAAAAGTGCACAGTGATTCTCTCCTGGCTTAGATTACAGTATCATGTGTAATGTCAAGGTTCTTTGTTTCTGCCTTTTGCAATAAAATTTCTGTTTTATTCCTTTAAAAAACACAAATAAAAATATATGGGATGAATTTTGACCAATTGGGGTTTGTTCTTTCAATGTGTAATTTTGACTTCTTTTTCTTTCAGAAGAATACATTTATTTGATGACCATATCATACCCCATTCCTTATAAATCCTATTAAACCATTTCCAGAGGAGGAAATGGTTAAGTAACTTGCTTAAGGGCATAAAACTGAAGATGCAGAGCCCAGTACTTGATCCTAATGTGATTCCTGTGGAAAAACTGGGAAGGAAAGAAAGGAGAATTGTGAAGGAGCAGAGAGTTCTTCTGGAAAGATGTTTTGGTGTGAGATTCATATTAGGTCTTCAGTGGTGACAACGTGTGGGGCAAGATTCCTATAGCAGTTAAATGATCTATAAGACTTCAACAGCTAACTAGAAAAATGCCATGCACCTGCAGAAGTCTTATTTTAAACAGGGTGAGCTACAAGGAAACTTACCTCTTGATCTGTTAAATTAGTAAATATTTTCCTGGAGTGGTGAGGCTGAGTTCAGGTCAAGCCTCTCTGATGACATAGATTACTATTTCCATAGTAGTCCAATCCTGTTAGAAAGAATGCCATCATTTAAACTAAGGGTTATTAATAACAAAATTATTAGAAAATTGGAACTGGGGATGTAACTCAGCGGTAGAGTATTTGCCCATCATGTGCAAGACCCTGAGTTCAATTTTAAGAACCACAAAATAATTAGAAAATTGTGCTCTACAAAATTTTATTCCTGTGTATTACACAGAAGATATGTTGTCTACTTTCTGTCATTATCTTGAATGAGTTCAGGACAGAGGTTTCTTAGGAATTGTTATGTTTTTCAGGGGATAATGATACATTATCCCTGTAGTTTTTATATTTATATAAAGATATCATGAATTTTGAAAAATTCTAAAACATTGGTTTATAAGAATAGCCTTAGAAAATAATGATGCAGTTAAGAAGTTTAATTCAATCTTATTAAAATTATTGCCCTTAGAGCAGAGAGCTAAGTATTTATATTTTTTTCAATATTTTTGTCACAATTATAGTGGTGTAAAATGTTATCTTCATGAACTGTCTTAATGAACAGTGACTACTTTAAAACAGTTTTTAATTTGTTTTAATTAGTTATACATGACACTAGAATGCATTTATGCACTTTGATATAAATCATACATAAGTGGGGCATAATTTCTCTTTTTTCTAATTGTACATGTTTTAGAGTCACATTAGTCATGAAGTCATATATGTACATAAAGTAATAAGTCTGTTTCATTCTACAGTCTTTCCTATCCCCATATCCCTTTCACTCCCTTTACTCCCCTCTAAAGTAACTATTCTTCCCTAGCCCCTTCCCCCCACTCCATTGTGAATTAGCATCTGCATATCAGAGAAAACATTTGGCCTTTGGATTTTTGGAATTGGCTTATTTTGCTTAGCATGTTATATCCTTCAACTCCATCCATTTACAGCAAATGCCATAATTTCATTCATTCTTCTTTAAATCTGAGGAATATTTCATTGAATATATGTACCACATTTTCTTTATCTATTCATCTATTGAAGGATACCTAGGTTGGTTCCATAGTTTAGTTATAGTGAATTGAGCTTCTGTAACTATTGTTGTGGGCACATCCCTGTAGTACGCTGATTTTAAGTTCTTTCATTTACATTCATCACAGTGCCTGGTTTTAAAAAAAAACCTTTACACTGTTTGGCTTGAATTTTGCTCTAAATCATATATTTTAGTAAATACATAGAATGCTTTCATTATTACATCTATGTTAATAAACCCTGCATAATTAACAAAAAGGTGAAAGGGAGTCACAGACATAGCACATTGTCTGCAGTTTGAGAATGATATTGGGGTAAGTGGCACAGCTTAGGGAGAATGAATGAGAGGCAGCCTGGCTGTGTACTGTGATGTCAATGGCTCATTTTCAGGTCTGTAGTATTGATAAATACTAACAAATATAGCTAACAAATATAGCTGACTTAATCTTTTAATTAAAACCACATGTAATAATATTCATATCTAAAATTGTTTGAATTCTAGATTTGAGTTCTAAAAATTAAAATATAAGTAAACTAAATGTAAAATGATTTTACAACATGAAAGCTCTTTTAATGATTATTGAATATTTGGATGTTTTGTAATTATAGTTCATTAAAAATATGAATATCGACATGTGCATCCTTCTTATCCTCATGTTGTTGATTTCTCCATATGCACAATTTGCAATGGAAAATCTTTTATCTATCTACATTGAATCTCATATTAACATGTTAAAGGCATAGCAACATTTTTACTTACAATCTTAATTTTGTTACAACTTGATATAAGTAGATTTGGTAACAGGAATGTAAAAGGGCAGTATCCCAAGCTTTGCCTTTCAAGGAAACTATGAAATTAGAAATCTTAGAAACTTAATGTTTGGGGCTCAGGAAATGGTAGCTATTTACCCTCAAGTTCATTTCATCACCCAAAGGAATTGAAAAGGTACCAGGTCATTCACTTGACATGTCATCAATGTTGACTTAATAAAGTTTGTAGGTACTTGTCCACAGTTCCCATTCCTTCTCTTTCATGGTCAGTCAGGTTGGACCTGCTACAGTTGGGATGTCTGTCTGGTTACTCTGGCAGATTGTGGTCCAGAAAGGAATAACTTTTAATGTTCTGCAGCATGATAAGATAACTGTGGGTTACAAGAATTATAATCAATTTTGTATTTCCAAATATCTACAAGAGAATTTTAAATGTTCCCAATACAAAGAAATGGAAAATATTTGAGGTGATAATGTGCTAATTGCCCTTATCTGATCATTACACATTGTGTATGTAATATGTATTACACTGTCACCCTGTGCCCCATGAATATTCATAGATATTATGTGTCAATTAAAAATAAAAACAGAAAAATGCATTGTTAATAAAAGAAAATCTGCTGCTTCTACTGTGACCATTGGAATAAGGCAAGGGAAAGATTATTTTTTCTTGACTTTGCTCATGTTCTCTGAAGTCTCATAGAATGACTAAACTTCTATCTTGCTTTGGGAGTAAAGGGAGACCCTTGTCTTCTTGTGTCCTGTTTTTCCCCAAAGGAGCTAATGGAGGAGGCTAACACTGGACCACCTTTTATTCTGAGCGAGTCCACTCTTCCCTGGAGAAAGGGATCAGGCCAACTGAGCTTTCCTTCCATGCCTGTTACTCTTTCCTCAAGAACCCCTGTTTCATGTGTATGGATCTGTTAAAAAGTCCAGTCTTTTCTCTTACCTGGAAGGAAAGTAATTGTGTTTACTCCTCCCTTCCCCCAGGGGGCAGCCTGGTTCTGTAGTTGAGATTTATTGCTGCTTCAACCTTATTTTTTCTTTCTGGCACATTTACATCACCTTGGCCTTTCCTTTCACGGTGGTAGTAAGATTTGCCAATTGAGCTGTAGTGTGTGTGGAATCCACAGAGATTCAGTGGGAGAAGAAAGGAGAACTTATTTGGGGTTCAGATTTCAGGCCCATATTCTGTCCAGCTTTGTTTTGGATCCTGGTGGAAATCTTCCTCTTTATAAATTATAAATTATAAACATGTCTGATGTTTAGTTCTTAGGGATGTACTCCTTTGTGTTAGAAATGAAAATAAATTTCACACTAAAAACACATTAAGATGAAATCCATTTTGTTGAAGCTTCATAACCTTTCTTTAAAATGAAATTCTGTTCCTTCCTCTTTTACTCTCCCTTTTTCCTTCCTCCTGATCATCTTCTCTCTTTCTTTTTCTAATAATCACTAATATTTTCTTAAAAATAAAACATTGCACATTCCTTCTTTGTTGAGTATTTTCTTGCTCTTGCTGTCTCAGATATGTTGTTCGATTCTCTGCTACCACTATGAACAAACACATACACACATGGATTGACTATACCTGCTAAAGGCACAAACCCCCATCCCTTGCCTCTTCTTCTGACTGTAGATAAACACTCTTAGGTTAGTGTGTATTATTATTATTATTTTTTTTTTTACAATTTTTGAAATTCTACTCCCTACTTATAAGCCCATAAATTATAGTCAGAATAGTGTATGTTTAAAAATGTACATAATGTCTTCATACTAGGACTAGTCTTTTGCATCTTCTTTGTAAATTCAAAATCATGTTTTTACTGTTTTTTTCTTTTTATCATGTTTGTTTTCATATAAGCAGAAGGTTTTCATTCCTGGATGCCAAGGCCTGTGTAGGTGCATCTGCTGAGGCCACCTGGCACTTAAGCTGAGATCCCCTTCCTGTGTTGTACATTCCATTTCCCTTTCACTTGTTTGAAAGGCTCTTCTGCCTTTTCCAAAGTTCATATACTTTCATTAAGATCAGTTACTCTGTCTCTATTTAAATAACCACACACCTGTTACATAATTGCCTGTAGCTATAGACACTGGCCTAAATTTTGTACTCAAAATGTGGTTTACCCATATAGCAGCTTTAGAATTACTTGGTAGCCTATTTAATTGACATCCAGAATATATAAAGAACTAAGAAAGCAGAACACCAAAAACCAAATAAACACACAAAAGCCCCCCACAAATAACCCTATTAGAAAATGGGCTAAAGAACCAAATAGACACTTCTTAAAAGAAGACATACAGATGGCCAACAAGCTTATAACAAAAGTCCAATGTCACTAATCATCAAGAAAATACAAATCAAAACCAGAATGAGATATTATCTCACCTCAGTTAGAATGATTGTTATCAAAAAGACAAACAAACAAAACACAAAAGGTACATAGTATTGGCAGGAATATAAATTAGTACAGACATTATGGAAAGCATAATGTCCTCAAAAAACTAAAAATAGGACTGTCATATGATTTAGCAATTCTGCCACTGGGTATATATCCGAAGAAGATTATATCATTATACCAAAAAGATACTTGCATCCCCATGTTTATTGCAGCACTATAATAGCTAACATATGGAATCAACCTAGATGCTCTTCAATGGATAAATGGATAAAATAATGTGGTGTTCATCCACAATGGAATATTATTCAGCCATACAAAAGAATGAAACCAGTCTATGTATGTAACTGGAGGTCATTATATTAAATGATATAAGCTGGACACTTAAAGACAAACATGACATGCTCTCACTCATTTGTAGACACTAATAAGTCAGTCTCATAGAAAAATGGAATGAATAGTGGTAACTAGCGACTAGGAAGGGGAGGGGTGAGAAGAAATGGGGAAGTTCAATAAGGGGTACCAAAACACACAGTGAGGGGCTTACTTCTAGTTTTTTAGCATAGTAGGGTAAATCCTGGTTTTAAGTCTATATTTCAAAATGACTTAAAGACTACAAAATTACCAAGATATAAAAATGATTAGTGTTTGAAGAGATGAAAATATTTATTGCCCTCATTTGATTTTTACACATTATCTATGTGTATCAAAGTATCACATCGTACTCTATAAATATGTACATTACTATCTCTCAGTAAAAAATAAAAAAAAACAATGTTAGTATATCAGATTCCATCCCAAATATATGGAATGAGAGTCTGTCTTCTCTTTTATTGTTTTTGAAAACAAAGATTTAATTTTTTCTTATTAAGCACAGATATATATTTACACTTAAAAACATTGGCAGGTGTAGTGGCACATGCCTGTAATCCCAGCAGTTTGAGACACCGAGGCAGGAGAACCACAGTTTTGAAGCCAGCCTCTGCAATTTAGTGAGGCTGTAAGCAACCTAGTGAGACCCTGTCTCAAAATAAAAAGGGCTAAGGATATGGCTCAGTGGTTAAGCACCCTTGAATTCAATTCCAGGTACAACTAACTAACTAAATAAATGAATAATAAATAAATAATGTAAAATAAATATATAAGAGCCAACATTTCTGAGCAGTTATAGCAGATTAGATCAGTATGATATAATCCTGTAAATCAAATGTCCAAAAATGCATATTTTTATTTTCTCCACTTTATGAGAATATAGTGTAACATAAAGATTTTGGGGTTAAATCATCATTGACTTTGGCAAGGTTGAACATCTGGTGCTTGAAAAGAGATTCAAGATGGTGGATTTGAGAAAGGTTGCTTTTCCAGTTGCTCTGTAGTTGCGGATTCAAGCAGCAGGAGTACTGCTTCTCGGTGGGGTAGGTGAAAGAAGGAATTTGCTAAAATTCAATACTGGACAGTCAGAGTGTCTTAGAGACTAAGAAATTTGGGTGTATTTAGAAAAGAACAAGAACAAGAAAGAGTATTTTGGATTGGAGCCAAGCTGGTTGTGACAGTGGCAACATCACTGGTGCTGGTTCACCACAAAGGGGTGGGATAACACATAGAAACATAAGGGACAGATTTGACATGGAAAAACTGCCCATCAGAAAAGGAGACTGAACTTAGCTGATCTAGAGGCTGTGCAGTGAAATGGTGCTTGAAAAGTGCTTTGTATTTCTCAACTCCCAAGTGCAGAGCTGAGGCAGGAGGCACCTTGAGGAGGTGATGCTTGTGGCTTGCTGCCTCAGGAACCTGGGAGATCATAGCAAATGTTGACACACTGTCCCAGCAAGCACCCAAAATGTGGTCTAGGGTGTACCTAGTAGAATGTGAGTGAAACAGGAACAGGGAAGATTGTACCCAGGGGGATTTAAATCAGAAAAATTAAGGGTCAAAAGTGCAACTTGCTTTCACCTTGAGTCGGGTGCCTTATGTGACCAACTAAAGAGGGTCAGAAAAACTGAATAAGTGGGTGTGAATACACTCAGGGACTAAGCCTGGGAGGGCTATTTTCATGGGCAGCAGAGTGTGTGGAGGATTGGCTCTTCTGCCTCATGAGGAGGGAGGATCCTGAGGTCCAGACGAGCTGCAGAAATCAGCATCTGCCTGGTCCCAGTGATATGTTGATCTAATCTCATTAGAGAAGGTGCTACCCAACAAAGCCCTTAGGGCCTGATTAAACCTAGGGCCCATCTCATTCTACCATCTTTTTTTTTTTTAAGACATGAATGGTGTGAATATACTTTGCATACAACCAGAGATATGTAAAAATGTGTTATATAAGTGTAATATGAATTTTAATGCATTCTGCTGTCATATATAACAACTTAGAATAATAATTAAAAAAAAAAACAAAAAACCCTAGGGCTCAATCAACAGAACTCCCCTCATAGAACTTTGTGACAATTCGATCCTGGGATTGCATAGATCTAGTCTGTGCAGATGATTTAGTCCGTTTTTACATTTCTGTGTCCAAAAGACCTGATAAGAACAATATAGAGAAGGAAAAGTTTATTTGGGGCTCATGGTTTCAGTGGTCTGAGTTTATATTTGGCAGATTCCACAGCTTTGGTCTCAACATGAAGTGGAAAATTATGACAGAAGAGCACAACAGAGGAAATAAGAAAAGGAAATGGCAATCAAGAAACAAAAAGAGATCCTCTCACCAGGGAAAAAATATATAACCAAAGGGCATGCTCCCTGTGACCTACCTCTTCTAGCCACACCATATCTGCCTACAGTTATCACGCAGTTAATCCATATCTGTGGATTAACTCACTGATTAGGTTACAATTCTCATAATCAAAGCGTTTCACTTCTGAATCTTCTTGCATTTTCTTACACATGAACATTTGGGGACACCACACACCTAACCAATAACAGTGGGAAAAATCAAATCAGCAGTATTTCCCATTCCAATCTACATTATACTGGTGTAAAGGGAAGCTGAGAACTATTTTAATCAGCTTCAGTTTTAGGCTACTCCAGTTGGCAGCTCAGTAAGCAACACAAAGAAAGGAAGGGGTTAACAACGCACAGAAACTGCACTCAAGCTTTGTCTCTCTCTCTCTCTCTCTCTCTCTCTCTCTCACACACACACACACACACACACACACACAGAGTACATGGCCCAAGAAGAAATGGAAAGAACATTTGGACATAGATAGTGACCATTTATTTTCATTGACTGATTTGACCACCTCAGTGGAGACAATTCTTTCATTTTTCATTAAGAATCTCACTCCAGTCCCATTTTTGGTATTCTTGCTGTGCTGATTGATTCATGATTATGCATTCCATATACATATTTTATTTTTTTCATTTTTAGCATTTTTAAATGTTTGTTTATTTTCCCTTGTCTTTGGAGGGTTATGTTTTTTGTTTGCTATTTTGTTTTTGTTTCTCTTTCTTTTTCTTTATTCTCCTGCTAATATAAAATTCTGTTGTTCTCTCTTTGTATCTCCTCTTACTTTGCTTTTCCTACTTTTCTCTTCCTTCTTTATTTTTTTTAGTTTTAAAATTTGTTTTAATTAGTTATACATGACAGTAGAATGCATTTATGCATGTTGATATACATAGATGAGGTATATATACATAACGTAATAATGTCTGTTTCATTCTACTATACTTCCTATCCCCATATTCCCTCCCCTCCCTTTCCTTCACTCCTCTCTAGTTAATCTAAGGCAACTCTATTATTTCTTAGTGCCTCCCCTACCCTTACTGTGAATTAGCATTCACTCATCAGAGAAAATATTTGGCCTTTGTTTTTTTGGGATTGGCTCATTTCGCTTAGCATAATATTCTTCAATTCCATCCATTTACCAGCAAATGCTATAATTTCATTCTTCTTTAAAGCCGAGTAATATTCCATTGAATATATATGCCACATTTTCTTTATTCATTCATCTATTGAAGGACATATATGTTGGTTCCATAGTTTAGCTATTGTGAATTGAGTGGCTATAGACATTGACGAGGCTGCATCACTGTAGTATGCTGATTTTAAGACCTGTGGGTATAAACTGAGGAGTGGGATAGCTGGGTCAAATAGTGTTTCTATTCCAAGTTTTCTGAGGAATCTCCATACTGCTTTTCATAGTTGTTGCACCAATTTGCAGTCCCACCAGCAATATATGAGTGTACCTTTTTCCCCACATCCTTGCCAGCATTTATTGTTGCCTGTGTTCTTGTTATTGCCATTCTGACTGGAGTGAGATGAAATCTTAGAGTAGATTAGGTTTGCATTTCTCTGATTGTTAGAGATGTTGAACATTATTTTCATATATTTGTTGATTGATTGTATTTCTTCTTCTGTGAAATGTCTGTTCAATTCCTTAGCCCATTTATTGATTAGGTTATTTATTTATTTATTTATTTTTTGTGTTGAGTTTTTTGAGTACTTTATATGTTCTAGAGATTAATACTTTTTCTGAGGTGAATGTGGTAAAGATTCTCTCCCAATCTATAGGCTCTTTCTTCACATGATTGTTTCTTTTGCTGAGAAGAAGCTTTTTAGTTTGAATCCACCCCATTTGTTGATTCTTGATTTTACTTCCTGTGCTTCAGGGATCTTGTTAAGGAAGTCAGAGCCTAGGCCAACGTGGTGAAGATTTGGGCCTACTTTTTCTTTGATTATGCACAAGGTCTCTGTTCTAGTGCCTAGGTCTTTGATCCACTTTGAGTTGAGTTTGGTGCAGGGTAAGAGATAGAGGTTTATTTCATTTTGTTACATGTGGTTTTCTAATTTTCAAGCACCATTTGTTGAATAGGCTATCTTTTCTCCAGTGAATGTTTCGGCACCTTTTTCTAGTATGAGATAACTATATTTGTGTGGGTTTGTCTCTGTGTCTTCTATTCGGTACCATTGGTTTAGGTGTCTGTTTTGGTGCCAATGCCATGGCTGTTTTGGTACTATAGCTCTGTAGTAAAGTTTAAGGTAAGGTATTGTGATGCCTCCTGCTTCACTCTTCTTGCTAAGGATTGCTTTGGCTGTTCTGGGTCTCTTATATTTTTCCAAATAAAATTTATAATTGCTTTTTCTATTTCTATGAAGAATATCATTGGAATTTTAATAGGAATTGCATTAAATCTGTATAATGCTTTTGATAGTACGGCCATTTTGACAATATTAATTCTGCCTTTGCCAGAGCATGTGAGATAGTTCCATCTTCTTAGGTCTTCTTCAGTTTCTTCCTTTAATGTTCTGTAGTTTTCAGCATAGAGGTCTTTCACATCTTTTGTTAGCTTGACTTCCAAATATTTTATTTTCTTTGAGGCTATTGTGAATGGGGTAGTATTTATTTATTTAAATTAGGTATATATGACAGCAGAATCTATTTTGATTCATAGTACATAATGCAGCACAACTTTACATTTCTATGGTTGTACGCAGTGTAGCATTGCACCATATGTGCAGTCATACATGTACCTAGGGTAATGATGTCCATCTGTCCATCTCATCCCACCATTTTTTTTACCCCCCTCCCCCCTCGCCGCTCCTCCCTCCCCTTTGCCCCATCAAAGTTGCTCCATTTTCCCATGATCCCCCCACCCCCATTAAGGATCAGCATCCACTTATCAGAGAGAACATTCGGCTTTTGGTTTTTTGGGATTGGCTTACTTTGCTTAGCATAATATTCTCCTACTCCAACCATTTACCTGCAAATTCCATCATTTTATTCTTTTTTAATGCTGACTAATATTCCATTGCATATATATACCACAGTTTCTTTATCCATTCATCTATTGAAGGACATCTAGGTTGCTTCCACAGTTTAGCTATTGTGAATTAAGCTGTTATAAACATTGATGTGGCTGTGCACCTGTAGTATGCTGATTTTAATTCTTTGGGTATAGACCAAGGAGTGGGATAGCTGGGTCAAATGGTGGCTCCATTCCAAGTTTTCTAAGGAATCTCCATACTGCTTTCTATATTGGTTGCACCAATTTACAGACCCACCAGCAATGAAAGAGTGTGCCTTTTCCCCACATCCTTACCCACACTTATTTGTTGTTAGTATTCTTGATAACTGCCATTATGGCTGGTGTAAGATGGAATCTTAGAGTGGTTTTGATTTGCATTTCTCAAATTACTAGATGTGTTACTAGATGTGTTGAACACTTTTTTTTCATATATTTGTTGATCAAATGTATATCTTCTTCTGAGAAGTGTCTGTTCAGATCGTTAGCCCTGAACATTTATTGATGGGGTTGTTTATTTTTTCTGGTACTAATTTTTTTGTGTTCTTTATATATTCTGGAGATTAGTGATTATCTGACATGTGTGTGGCAAAAATTTGCTCCCAAAATGTAGGCTCTCTGTTCACTTCATTGATTGTTTCTTTTTCTAAGAAGAAGCTTTTTAGTTTGAGTCCATCCCATTTATTAATTCTTTTTTTTTTTTGTGGTATTGGGGGGTCAAACCCAGGGCCTGGTGCATGCAAGGCAAGCACTCTACCAACTGAGCTGTATCCCCAGCCCCCATTTATTAATTCTTGATTTTACTTCTTGTGCTTTAGGAGTCTTGTTAAGGGAGTTGGGGTCTAATCTGACATGATGAAGATTTGGGCCTACTTTTTTCTCTGTTAGGCACAGGGTCTCTTGTATAATTCCTAGGTCCCTGATCCACTTTGAGTTGAGTTTTGTGCATGGTGAGAGATAGGGGTTTATTTTCTTTTTGCTGCATATGGATTTCCAATTCTCCCAACACCATTTGTTGAAGGAGCTTTCTTTTCTCCAATGTATGTTTTTGGTGCCTTTGTCTAGTATGAGATAACTGTATTTATGTGGGTTTTTCTCTGTGTCTTCTATTCTGTACCATTGGTTTACATATCTATTTTGGTGCCAATACCGTAACTATAGCCAGTTTAAATCTTGTATTGTGATGCGTTCTGCTTCACTCTTCTTGCTAAGGATTGCTTTGGTTATTCTGGGTCTCTTAGTTTTTCAAATGAATTTTATAATTGCTTTTTCTATTTCTATAAGAAATGACAACGGGATTTTAATTAAAATTGCATTGAATCTGTATAGTGCTTTGGGTAGTATGGCCATTTCGACAATATTAATTTTGCCTATCCAAGAGCATGCAATATCTTTCCATCTTCTAAGTTCTTCTTTGTAAGCTGCCTGGTACCGAAAACCGGGAGGAAATCTCTCGGAGGCAGAGTAGAGCTTTTTGCTACTTTTACTTCTACTTTCTTAGAGCTTAGAGAGGGAAAGAAAGATTTTTAGAGAGAAAGATTAAAGCTTCTTTCTTCTCTCTTCTTTCTTCCTTCTTCTTTCTTCTGTCTTCTGTCTTCTGTCTTCCTCAGGAGTCTCGGCCTAACTCTGACCAGTCATTACTTCTTCTATCTGGTTTCTCTTCTGTCTTCTATCTGGTTTCTCTTCTGTAACCGCTCTGCCTACGTTCTTCTGACCGACCGAGTGACTGCCCAGCTGACTGAATTCTCCGTTCTCCTAACTCGGACCGCTTTCACCCGGTTATATACCTTCAGGTTTGCGGGTGCCTACAGGTGCGTCACATACATATCAGGTGGAACTTATGGCTTCCAGCTAGCTACAACAGCCCTTCCTAATTAGGGCTCCTTCATATTCCTTCCCTTTAGTTTAAAAAGGTGCTTTAATTCTATTTTCTCTATTTTATTTTTTATTTTCTTGTCCCTACCTAGCTTTTCACCTTTTGTTTTTAAAAGGGTGGATATTTGAGCCCTTTTTGAGAAGGTGCTGCGGCTTTAAGGAAGCCTACTGCTGAGGAGCAGCTAACGCACTTAGTTAAGCACAATTGCATAAGCGGCTTTGACTTTTTTTTTTTTTTCCTCTTCTTTATTTTTCTTTATGGCTTTCTTGCCAAAGCTCAATGGCTTTTTTTTAATTCTCTATTTTCTTTTAAGCTCATGGCTTTTTTCTTTATGGCTTTTTGCTAAAGCTCAAGGCTTTTTCTCTGTATAGCTTTTCTGGCTTCTTTATTTTTTATGGCTTTTGGCCGGCTACTCTGCTTCGGGTTTTGGCCGGCTCGCTTCGGCTTTTCGCTGGCTACTCTGCTTCAGCTTAATTCTTAACTGGCCTCAACTGAGTCAGAGGCTATGCTCTCTTGTTTACTACTCTTTTTGCTGGTCTCAACTGAGTCTGAGGCTATGCTTTTTCGTTGCTCTCCTTATTTCTTAGCTTTTCTTCTCTGCCTGCCGAGCCCCGGACGGACCACCATTTGTAAGCTGCCTGGTACCGTAAACCGGGATAAAAACTCTCGGGGGCAGAGTTAAGCTTTTACTACTTTTACTTCTACTTTCTTAGAGCTTAGAGAGGGAAAGAAAGATTTTTAGAGAGAAAGATTAAAGTGAGCTTTTCTTCTTGTCTTCTTAGCTTAGAGTCTTAGAGAGAAAGAAAGAGCTTAGCTTAGAGAAAGCTTAGAGAGAAAGAAAGATAGAGCTTAGCTTAGAGAAAGATTAGAGCTTCTTTCTTCTCTCTTCTTTCTTCCTTCTTCTTTCTTCTGTCTTCTGTCTTCCTCAGGAGCCTCGGCCTAACTCTGACCAGTCGTTACTTCTTCTATCTGGTTTCTCTTCTGTCTTCTATCTGGTTTCTCTTCTGTAACCGCTCTGCCTACGTTCTGGCCGCTCTGATTCTTCTGACCGACCGAGTGACTGCCCGGCTGACTGAATTCTCCGTTCTCCTAACTCGGACCGCTTTCACCCGGTTATATACCTTCAGCTTTGCGGGTGCCTACAGGTGCGTCACATACATATCAGGTGGAACTTATGGCTTCCAGCTAGCTGCAACAGCCCTTCCTAATTAGGGCTCCTTCACTTCTTTAATTTCTTTCTTTAGTGTTCTGTAGTTTTCATTGTAGAGGTCTTTCATCTCTTTTGTTAAGTTAATTCCTGAGGGTTTTTTTTTTTTTTTTTTTGAGGCTATTGTGAATGTGAATGGGGTAGTTTTCCTAATTTCTCTTTCAGAGGATTCATCACTCATATATAGGAATGCATTTGATTTATGAGTGTTGATTTTATATCCTGATACTTTGTTGAATTCATTTATTAATTCTAGGAGTTTTCTGGTGGTGTTTTTTTTTTTTGGGTCTTCTAGATATAGAATCATGTCACTGGCAAAAAGTGGTAGTTTTGAGTTCTACTTTTCCTATTCATATCACTTTAGTTTCTTTCTTCTAATTGCTTTGGCTAAAGTTTCAAGAATAATGTTGACTAAAAGTAATGAAAGAGGGCATCCTTATTTTGTTCCAGTTTTTAGAGGGAATGCTTTCAATTTTTCTTCATTTGGAATAATGCTGGCCTTGGGTTTAGCATATACAGCTTTTATGATGTTGATATATGTTCCTGTTATCCCTAACTTTTATAGTATTTTGATCATAAAGGGGTGCTGTGTTTTGTCAAATGCTTTTTCTGCATCTATGGAGATAATCATATGAATCTTGTTTTTAAGTCTACTAATATGATGAACTATGTTTATTGATTTTTGTATGTTGAACCAACCCTGCATCCCTGGAATGAATCCTACTTAATGGTGGTACACTGTTTTTTAAATATGTTTTTGTATGCGATTTTCCAGAATTTTATTTAGAATTTTTGCATCTATGTTCATTAGGGATATTGGTCTGTAGTTTTCTTTCTTTGGTGTGTCTTTTTATGGTTTTGGTATAGGGTGATATTAGCCTCATAGAATAAGTTTGGAAGGGTTCTCTCTTTTTCTATTTCATGGAATACTTTGAGGAGTATTGTTGTTAATTCTTCTTTGAAAGTCTTGTAGAACTTGGCTGAGAATCCCTCTGGTCCTGGGCTTTTCTTGGTTGGTAGGCTTTTAATGATGTCTCCTATTTCATTGCTTGAAATTGATCTATTTAAATTGTGTATGATCCTCTCATTTAGTTTGAGTAGGTCATATGTCTCTAGAAATTTGTCAATGTCTCTGAAAGTTTATGTTGTTGGAGTATACATTTTCAAAATAGTTTATAATTATCTTCTGTATTTCAGACATGTTCATTGTGATATTTCCTTCTTCATCAAGTTATTTTGGTATTTTGAGTTTTCATTCTTTTTCTCTTAATTAGCATGGCTAGAGTTTTATCTATTTTATTTATTTTTTCAAAGAACCAACTTTTCATTTTGTCAATTTTTTCAATTGTTTCTTTTGTTTCAATTTCATTGATTTCAGCTCCGATTTTAATTATTTCCTGTCTTCTAATACTTTTGGTGTTGATTTGTTCTTCTTTTTCTAGGGCTTTGAGATGTAATATTAGGTCTTTTATTTGTTGACTTTTTATTCTTCTAAAAAATGAGCTCAATGAAATAAACTTTCCTCTTAGTACTGCCTTCATAGTGTCCCAGAGATTTTGATATGTTCTATTGGTGTTCTCACTTACCTTTAAGAATTTTTTTATTTTATTCTTGATTTCTTCTATTACCCATTCATCATTCAATAGTGTATTATTTAGTCTCTATTTGTTAGAGTATCTTCTATTTTTTATTTTATCATTGATTTCTAATTTCATTCCATTGTGATCTGATAGAATGCAAGGTATTATCTCTCTCTCTCTCTCTCTCTCTTTGTATTTACTAAGAGTTGCTTTGTGGCATAAGATATGCTCTATTTTAGAGAAGGAGCCATGTACTGCCAAGAAGAAGGTATATTTGCTTGTTGATGGATGAAATATTTTATATATGTCTGTTAAATCTAAATTATTGATTGTATTATTTAGTTCTATAGTGTCTTTATTCAGCTTTTGTTTGGAAGGTCTGTCTAGTAGTGAGAGAGGTGTGTTAAAGTCACCCATTATTATTGCGTTGTGGTCTATTTGATTCTTGAAATTGAAAAAGATTTGTTTGATGTACATAGATGCTTTATTGTTTGGGGCATAAATATTTACAATTGTTATGTGTTGCTGATATATAATTCCCTTAAGTAGTATGAAATGTCCTTCTTTGTCCCTTCTTATTAACTTTGGCTTGAAGTCCACTTTATCTAAAATGAGGATCGAAACCCCTGCCTGTTTATGCAATCCATATGAGTGATATGTTCTTCTCCATCCTTTCACTTTTAGTCTGTGGATGTCTTGGCCTATTTTGAGACAGCACATTGTTAGGTCTTGTTTTGTAATCCAATCTGCCAGTCTATGTCTTTTGATTGATGAGTTTAGGCCATTAACATTCAAGGTTATTATTGAGATATGATTTGTATTCCCTGTCATTTTGATGTATTTCTGGTTTTTAATTTGTCTTAGTTTCTCCTTTGGTTAACTATTCCTTTAGTCTAGTTCCTCTCTTTGTTTGTTTTCACTTTTTTCTCCCCACTTCATCCTGTGGAATATTTTGTTGAGAATGTTCTGTAGTGCAGGCTTTCTAGTTGCAAATTCTTTTAATTTTTGTTTATCATGGAAGATTTTAATTTCACCTTCAAATCTGAAACTTAGTATTGCTGGATATAAAATTCTTGGTTGGCATCCATTTTCTTTCAGAGCTTGAAATATACTATTTCTGGACCTTCTAGCTTTGAGTGTCTGGGTTGAAAAATCACTTGAGGTCTAAATTGGTTTCCTTCTATAGGCAATTTGATTTTTTTCTCTCATGTCCTTTAAGATTTTATCATTATTCTTTGTGTTTGTCATTCTCATTATAATGTGTCTAGGTGTGGGTCTGCTGTAATTTTGTACATTTGGTGTCCTGTAAGCCTCCTGTATTTGATTTTCAATTTCATTCTTTAGGTTTGGGAAATTTTCTGATATTATATAATTGAAAAGATTATGCATTCCTTTGGTTTATTTCTCTGTTCCTTCATCTATTTTGATAACTCTTAAATTTGGTCTTTTCAGGTTATTCCATAATTCTTGGAAGTTCTGTTCATGTTTTCTTACCATCCTCTCTGAATGGTCAACTCTATTTTCAAGATTATATGTTTTGTCTTCATTGCTTGAGGTTCCCTTCCAAGTGGTCTAGTCTGTTGGTCATGCTTTCAGTTGAATTTATAATTTGGTTTATTGATTCCTTCATTTCAAGGTTTCTGCTTGTTTCTTTTTCTCCTCATAATCTCTAACCCTTGAAGTGATCTTTCACTTCTGTATTTTTTCTTTGATTTCACTCCTTATACTCTCATTTACTTCACAGATCAATTGGACTACGTACATTCTGAACTCCTTCTTGGACATTTCTTCTACTGTGTTGTCAGTGGATTCTGTTGTTGGAGCATCTTGGTTTGTTTGGGGCACTTTTAGTCCCTTGTTTTTTCATGTTGTTCCTATGTTTTCCCATCTAGCAGTATGGATCTGAGGCAGTACAGATTCTACCCTGCAGACCTATGGTGTCCCTGAAAGTTTCTAGAATCTTGCCTTTAAGGGTAAGACCCCAATATCAACAGCATCCAGTGTAAACAATATATAGCCTTAAACCTCATAGCTCCCACTAAGGCATCTATTGCTTTCTCACAATAAGCCAAAATTATGAGTTTAATAACTGTCTACAGTATAAACAGAAAATTTGCTGAAATGGCTTCCAATTTAAAATGGTGAATGAGAGAACAGAAGTAGCTTAGTCTGCAATGTTCACAAGGGAGGAAGAGAGAAGTTAGAAGCAAAAATTCACAGGAAGAGTGGGAGAGGAACTAACAGAGATTGGCTGTTGGTTTGAGAATAGTTGGAAAGAGAATCCAGGGAAATGTACAAATGAGAGGAAGAGTACCAACAAAGGAAAAAAAATAAAGATATAAGAATACAACAAAACTGCAAAACACCGTTCATATATCATAATCCTCCACACATTGATGCATAAAAAACACCCGGTTCCAAATATGGTAGAGATGTTAGTGAATAGAAAAATAAAATAAATCTCAATGGAAAAATCAAACTATCTCCATCAGCATCCAAAATTTTCTCATCCCTGTCTCTAACGTCTCATAGGACCAATAGGCCCAAATCAGCCCTTGCAGACCCAGTCACTATCTCACCTGTCTGGGCTTCAGATACTCCACACTTAGCCATGCTGCAGTCCCAAGATTTCAATGCTGCTCCAACTTGCAGAGACCACCAGGGATACACTCATACATAGAAGCTATCTTGGATGCAGCAGCAAGATGGAGACCACCAGCATTCTCAGACGGAAGATCCCAGGCACAACCAAACCTGCATGAACCTCCACATTGGACCTCCAGGTCCAAACCAGAGTCTGTAGACAGAGGCAGTTGTGGTGGTAAACCTGTTGGCATCCTGGCCCCCCAGGCCCTGGCCAGAGTCCCAAGAAGGATGTGGCCATGTGCAACCAAACCTGGAGTCTCCCTGGCAGCAGACCTCTAAGTGGTGGCAGTGGTAATGGCAGGGGTTGGTGGCAGCAAGTGGTGGATCAGTGGCAGCTGTAGTGGGACAATGGCAGCCACGGCTGGTGGGGCAGCAGTGGTGTTGGTGGGGGGCTAGGATGTCTTCAGCAGTGGCAGTGGGATGGGTGCAGCTGTGTGGGCAGTGGCACCCAGAAAGGAGACCCCCAGCTGACCTCTAGGTGGCAGCAGAATTATCAGTGGTAGTAGTGTTGGTAGTAGTGGTGTAGGCGGCAGCAGCACAGGCTTGGAGAAAAGACCTTCCAGGAAAAGACCTACAGGCACGGAAGTGGCACCTACGGCAGGTGCTCTGCTCTCTTCCTTCTTTACAAAGGCTTTCTTTTACCATTCCCTTACATTTTAAATCTCAATTAACTATATTTAAAGCATATTTTAGAACTATTTGGTTTATATGATTTCTTCCTCACTCAGTTATGTTGCTACAGTTATTAATCCTGTGGATGAAATAGTTGACACCTACTGTTGAATGCAAGATCTAGCACATAAACTATTTATTGTTTTTGCTCTTGGTCATTGTTAATCCCATAATTTCAGTTTTTGTGGTAATTAGTGTTGTAGGTATCATAGTAGGGATTGGATATTTATTTTAATGCTGTATATCTTATTTTCTGTTGTCACTATTACGTGTTTCCCCCTTTTCTGTTGGGTGCTGGTAATCTACATGGACACAAGAAATTCAAAGGATAGAGACTCTGCAGCTAAATAAATGCAGTCAAAAGTGAGAACATCTTGTTCCACACACAAAATATTCACACTGAAACTAGTTATGAAAAAATAAGGTAACACAACAGCTCTTAAAGTTCATAATTTTACCAGCAACTGACCTCAAAGATATTGAAATGGATAAAATATCAGATGAGTAATTCAAATAATGATTATAAAATGATCAAAAATTTCAAGAAAGTGCAGAAAAACAACTGAATGCACTAAGAAACTCAGAACAGTATGTGAAGGCACAGCCAAATAAGGAGATAGAGATGTTGGAACAGCACTAAGCAGAAACCTCAGAAATGAAAGACATAATAAATTAAATAAAATTAAAATTAAAAAAAAATTAAATTAAATAAAGTGCTCAATTGAAAGTCTCTCTAATAATATAGACCATGCTGAAGATAGATTCTCAGAGCTGAATGAAAAAGTGGCCAGCCTTGACTATTCCAACAGTATTAAAGAATAGAAAATAACAATGATCATAATATGCAGAAACGCTGGACAACATTAGGAGACCATATTTGAGAATCACAGAATTAAAAAAAGTTTTTGAGATGCAGGTAATGGAATGGACAAACTCTTCAGGGAAATAATAACAGAAAAATTTCCAAACCTTCAGAGCGAGATGGACATTCAGATACAGAAGGCATTCAGAACCCAAATGGTCAAGATCATGAAAAAATCTTTTCATGACACATTATGAGTAAAATATCTAACATACAGACAAGGATAGAATTTTAAAAGTCTCAGAAAAATGTCAGGCCACATTTAGAGACAAGTCAATCAGAATTACTTCTGATTTTTTTTTTTTTTTTTTTTTTTTTTTTTTTTTTTTTTTTTTTTTTTTTTTGCACAAATTCTAAAAGCCAGGAGGGTTTGATATCCACAGTGATGTATTCTAAGTCTTGAAAGAAAATAACTCAACCAAGAGTATAATATCCAGTAAAAATTTTCTTTCTGAATCAAAGAAGAAATTTTTAAAAAAAAAGTAACTATAAACTGGTACTACAGAACTTACTCAAAGAAGTACTTCACACAGAAGAAATCAAAACCAACCCCAGAGGTCACAAGTAAACAAATATATTTTGATGAGTAGGTAAGCAAATAAGAAACAAGACCAAATTAAACATTATAAATAAATCAAAGTCATAGAAATTAACCAAAAACTTTATAATATAAAAACACCAAATGTAAATGTTCTCAACTCTTCAATTAAAAGACATATATTAGTAGAATGAATAAAAAATCAATATTCAACTATAAGTTTCTTGCAAGAAACTTACTTTACAGGCTGAAAGTGAAAGAATGGAAATTCATATACCATGGAAATGAAATCTGAAAATAAGCAGGAATATCTACTTTCACATCAGACAAAGCATATTTCAAATCAAAATTAATCAGAAGAGACAAAGAAGGTCACTTCATACTGGTCAAGGGAAAAAATCCCAAAAGAAGGTATAATGATATAAATATTTATGCCACATACTTTAGTGAACCTAATTACATAAAACAGATAGTACTCAAATTATGCTCAGATAGACCCCAGTACAATAACACTGAATGATTTCAACACTTCTCTCTTACCAATAGATAGATCATTCAAATACAGTGAAGATTGTACCTGAAAATGCAAATCAAATGGACTTAACAGACATCTATAGAATATTTAACCCCAAAAGAGCTGAATACGTTTTGATCTCAGCAGCTCATGGAAACTTTGTGAATTTCTTGAAAATAGGCCACATTTTAGGACACAAAGCAACTCTTAGAAAATATAAAAACTGATATAATTCCTTGCATCTTATTATATCATAATGGAATAAAATTAGAAATAAACACTAAAAAACCACATAGAAACAATATAAACACATGGAGGTTGAAAAATATGTCTTTGAAGGAGAAATTTAAAAATTCTAAGAATTAAATTAGAATAGTGGAATATAATACTTGAACCTCTGGGACATTATGAAGGTGGTTTTAAGAGGAAGTTTATAACTATGAGTGCCTTCATGAGAAAATAAGAAAGATCCCAAATAAACAAACTAATGATGCATCTCAAGGACCCAGAGAAGTACAAACAAATTGCTTGGAAGAAAAGGAAATAATTAAGGTCAGAGCTGAAATCAATGAAATAGAAAACAAAACAAAACAGAACAAAACAACTTGCTTAGCATGTGCAAGGTCCTGAGCTCAATCCCCAGTACCAAACAAAATAGAACAAAACCCAAAACCAAAAAACAATACAAAGGATCAATTAAATCAAGGGTTGGTTAATGAAAAGATAACCAAGATTGAAAAGTCCTTAGTCAATCTAACAAAAAGAAAAAGAAGGAAGACCAAAATAAAGAAATTAGAGAGAAACCACCACAGACATTACAGAAATTCAGAGGATCATTAGTGTCTTTTTGAATGCTTATGCTGTAATAAATTGGAAAACCTAAAATAAATAAATACATTTCTAGACTCAAGGGAACATAGAAAACCTAAACAGACCAAAAAAAAACTAGCCATGAGATAGAAGCAGTAATAAAAAGTCTTCCAAGAAAGGCAAGCCAGGACCAAAAGGCTTCTCAGCTGAATTCTATCAGGCCTTCAGAAGAACTAATACCAACAACTCCTCAAATCATTACATGAAATAGAAAGGGATGGAACACTTCCAAATTCATTTTATGAAGCCAGTATCATGCTCATATCAAAACCAGATAAAGAAAGAAAATTACAGATCAATATCCCCGATGAAATTAGATGCAAAATTTCTTTTTTATGCACATGATTTTATTTATTTTAAACACTTTTATTTGTTATTTTTAGTTATACATGACAGTAGAATGTATTTTGACATATTATACATATATGGAGTATAACTTCTTCTTGTAGTTATACATGGTATGGAGTTACACTGGTAATGTATTCACATATGGACATAGGAAAGTTAAGTCCAATATATTCTACTGTCTTTCCTATTCCCATTCCCACTCCCTTTACTTCATTCCCCTTTGTCTAATCCAATGAACCTCTATCCTCTCCTCCTCATTGTGTGTTAGAATATGCATATCATAGAGAACATTTGGCCTTTGGTTTTTTGGGACTGGCTTAGTTTACTTAGCATGGTAGGCTCCAGTTTCATCCTTTTCCTGGCAAATGCCATAATTTTATTCTTCTTTATGGCTGAGTAATAATCTATTGTGTATATACACCACATTTTCTTTTCTTTTTCTTCCTTTTTTTTGGGGGGAGGGTTGCCAGAGATTGAATCAGGGGCACTCTAACACATTTTCTTTATCCATTCATCTGTCAAAGAATGCCTATGTTGGTTCAACAGCTTTGCTATTGTGAATTGAGCTGCTATAAACATTGATGTGGCTGTGTTACTATAGTATGCAGATTTTAAATCCTTTGGGTATAGAGTGAGGAGTGGGACAGCTGGGTCAAATGGTGGTTCCACTCCAAGTTTTCTGAGGAATCTCCATACTGCTTTTGAGAGTGATTGCACCACTTAGCAGTCCCACCAACAATGTATGAGTATACCTTTTTCCCCACATCCTTGCCAACATAATTAGATGCCAACATTGAAACTATTTATTAAGAATACAAGTAAAAACACATCATTGTTACTTGCATTCTTGGTAAGTAGATGCAAAATTCTTACTAAAATATTAGCAAATCACAGTAAACAGCATACTAAGAAGATGCATAGAATGACCAGGTTGGTTTTATCCCAGGAATGCAAGAATTGCTTAACATATGCAAGTCAATAAATGTAATTCATCACATAAACAGAATTAAGGACAAAAATAACTTAGTCATCTCAATAGATGCACAAAAACCTGAAGACAAAATTCAGCACCCATTCGTGATAAAAATTCTGAAGAAACTAGAGACAGAAGAAACCTATATCAACATCACAAAGGCTATATATGACAAACCCCAAATCAACATCTGGGGAAATGGGGAAAAAGTGAAAGCATTTCTTTTAAAATATGAAGCAAGACATTCAAGGAATAAATCTAATCAAGGAGTTGAAAGATGTATACAATTAAAACTATAGAACATTGAAGAAAGAACTTGAAGAAGACACAGAAGATAGAAAGACCTCCCATGTTCTTGGATAGGTGGAATAGATTATGTTAAAATGTTCATAGTACCAAAAGCAGTATACAGATTCAATGCAATCCCAATTAAAGTACCAAGGAGATTCTTCATAGAACTAGAAAACAAAGTGTTAAAAATTTATTTGGAAGAATAAAGGACCCAGAATAGCCACAGCAGTTCTAAGCCAAAAAAGCAATGCTGAAAGCATTACAATACTGGACTTCAAATAACACTATACTGCTATAGTAACAAAAACTGCTTGGTATGGCATTAAAAATATACAGATAGACCAATGGAACAGAATAAAAAGACAGACACACCCACACAGGTACAGTCATCTGATTCTTGACAAAATTGCCAAAAACATACTTTGGAGAAAAGATAGTCTTTTACACAAACAGTGCTGGGAAAACTGGCTATTGATATGTGGAAGAATGAAACTAGACTCTTATCTCTCACCCTTCACAAAAATTGGCTCAAAATGGATCAAAAATCTAGAAAATAGACCAGAAACTTTACAACTCCTAGAAGAAAATGTAGGGTCAACACTGCAACATTTGGGCACAGGTAACAACTTTCTCATTAGCACCTCCAAAGCTTAGGAAATAATGTCAAAAGTTAATAAATGGAATGGCATCACATTTAAAATCTACTGCAGAGCAAAGGAACAATTAGGAATGTGAACAGAGAACATACAGAATGGGAGAAAATCTTTGCTATCTACTCTTCTGACAGAGGATTAATATCTAGAATGTATTAAGAACTAAAAGAAAAAAAAAAATATATTCTTCACAAAAAATATACACATGGCCAACAAATGAAAAAATTTGTTCAACATCTTCAGCAGTTAGGGAATGCAAATCAGAGTGGCATCCATCAAGAATACAAACAATAATAAATGCTGGAGAGGATGTGGAGAAAAAGGAACACATTTACACTGTTGGTGGGATTGTAAATTAGTACAACTACCTTGGAAATCAGTATGGATGGTCCTCAAAAGGCTAGGCATGGGATCACCATATGACCCAGCTGTACCACTCTTTGGTATTTATCATACAGAATTTAAATCAGCACACTATAGGAATACATGCATGCCCATATTTACAGCATTACAATTCACAATTGCCAAACTATGCAACCAAATTTAGGTGTCCTCAATGGAAGAATGGATAAAGAAAATGTGGTGTAAGTACACAAAGGAGTTCTATTCAGTCATAAAGAATAGAATTATGTCATTTTTAGAAAAATGGATGGAACTTAAGAACCTTATGTTAAGTAAAAATGCTGAACTCAGAGAGTCAAGAATTGCATGTTTTCTCTCATTTGTGGAAAACAGAGAGGAAAAAGGAAGAGAAAGGTTGTAGGGGAAATGTCAGGAAAACCAAAAGGAGACCAGTGGAGTAGAGAAAAGGCTAGGGAGTGGGGAGGGGAGGGAAGGAAAAGGGGAAATACTGGGGACTGATATTGGCCAAATTATAATGTTATATTGTGTGGATATACAAATATGTCAGAATAAATCCCACCGTTATGTAGAACTATAATGCTGTAAGCTGCCTGGTACCGAAAACCGGGAGGAAAACTCTCGGAGGCAGAGTATAGCTTTTACTACTTTTACTTCTACTTTCTTAGAGCTTAGAGAGGGAAAGAAAGATTTTTAGAGAGAAAGATTAAAGCGAGCTTTTCTTCTTAGCTTAGAGTTTAGAGAGAAAGAAAGATAGAGCTTAGCTTAGAGAAAGATTAGAGCTTCTTTTCTTCTCTCTTCTTTCTTCCTTCTTCTTTCTTCTGTCTTCTGTCTTCCTTGGGAGCCTCGGCCTAACTCTGACCAGTCATTACTTCTTCTATCTGGTTTCTCTTCTGTCTTCTATCTGGTTTCTCTTCTGTAACCGCTCTGCCTACGTTCTGGCCGCTCTGATTCTTCTGACCGACCGAGTGACTGCCCGACTGACTGAATTCTCCGTTCTCCTAACTTGGACCGCTTTCACCCGGTTATATACCTTCAGCTTTGCGGGTGCCTACAGGTGCGTCACATACATATCAGGTGGAACTTATGGCTTCCAGCTAGCTGCAATAGCCCTTCCTAATTAGGGCTCCTTCATGCAACAATAAAAAATGGGGAAAAAAAGAGTTAGGAATGAGCAAAATATTCTGAGGCACATTTCAGAGAAAGGATGACAATGTGATATACTTTGCTATAAGTGAATCAGGCTGATATGACCGTTATGCAAACAGAAGAAAGGAAGGGAAGAGAGAGTTTTGCAATGCAGGACAAGTTTCAAATATTTCTATATTCACTCCATGTTTGTTGATATTTACATTGGTGGGTTTAAAGGTAAAAGAATTACCTTCATCCTAAACTCTAGCATCCTAAACCTGACATAAAACCCTTCTCACAACATGATTTGTTAAAATGTAAATTTCCCGGCAATATTTCATGTTCTTGATCACCATTTTTGAGTTGTTAACATTTCCATGGAAAAAACACATTTTAATGAATCACCAAATCCTGCCCAAAGCTGTACACCAAAGAATGCCTGTCTTGTGGGACATATTTCACATTCACCCAGAGGAATTTTGGGTCCCTTAGTAATTTGGGGAATCTTAGAATAATAACAGTGATTTATTTTCATAATGGTTAGGTTTCCTGTTATCTTAAGTAGAAAATGAATAATAGAAGGATTTCTAAATAATTTGTTTGTTCTCTCTGCCATTTTCTCTGTGCTTTTTTTCATTGAGTCCACTAACCCAATGGCTTTAGTATCATTGAGAATGACCCCTAAATATGTTTCATATTATGAGATTTCTCCTAAGAATCACTTAGCCTTTTTATGCATTCCCTACAGAGTAATATACTTGCATATCCAATTGTTCAAAACTGTATAAATTTTACCACATTTCCAGTCTTTCTGAGTTGTCTTTGTAGCAATACAAATTTATCCAAGCACCTTGGCTAGTAGTTTGGAAAATTGTATTATCTATTTCTATTCCCTTTGTGAGAAGTCCTGCTGAATCTTTCCTTGCAATGTTTCTTCCAGATCTTTGCTTCTTATAACTTTTCAAAGCAGCAGTCTTAAACCAAGAAAATTTTTCCTTTCATTTGTTGTTTTCCAAAGTCATTCATTTTTATAATTACTTATGCAGCTCATCCTTCATCTCTCTAACACTAGTCATTCCTACCAATGCCAAACAAATTAATCCTTCTTATTTGCATTTTTTTTATTTTAAAAAAGCTAGATTAAATACTATATATTCATTCATTTTTTTTTTGTTGTGTCTCCTTCAATACACATACCTACATATATTTGAATCTAAGCTCCAAAATGGCATGGCTGTTTTTCTGTTTTCCTCAATCCTGTTTCTGCAGTACTTACAATAATACCTAGCATGTACAGTAGGTACTTAAGAAATAATAGTATAATAAAAGTTGGATGGTTGAGGATGCCTTGAGTGACTCTAAATGCCCTACTAGAAGAAACAGAGGTTCTGATTTAGGCACATGAGATCTTCCTGTACTACCTGCTCCAAATCTGCTTCTGCTCTCTGACTATGCTATAGTCCTGTAGGAGGGATATTGGGGCTTATAGAGAGCCTGTGTAAGTTCTCAGGGTGACAATCAGAGAGGGAGGAGATGGCAGTCTTCCTCTGTGCTCATCAACTTGGACCTGGAGTGCTCCTGTATGACCCTTTACAAGTCCAGCAGTGATCCTTACATGTCACATTGATGTTTTTCTTGTCCTGCCTTCTTGTCTACAAATTAAAGAACACTGGAGCTATGTAAGCCTTTGCCAGTGGAGCAAAAAGTCTATGTGGTATCCATTACAGGTTCCAGGAATAATGGGAAAGGCATCCTCAACCATCCAACTTTTACTATACAATTATTTCTTAAGTACCTACTGTACATGCTAGGTGTTATTCTAGGTACTGCAGAAACAGGATTGAAGAAAACAGAAAAACAGCCATGCCATTATGGAGTTTAGATGCAAATATATGTAGGTACATGTATTGAAGGAAGACACAAAAAATAAATGAATGAATATATAGTATTTCATCTAGTTATAGATGAAAGGAAGAATCCACTTTGGATATGGGATAGGTTTTCTTGCTTTTCTATTTGGGGATGTGCCACATTTGGGAGGAAATCAATATGTATGCAAAATGATATGCGTCATTTTATTATCATGAACTGGACTATAAATTCAGGGTAGATATGATCTTTTAATTACAAAAAATTATCTCTAGGGAAAATGCTGGGGGAAATGGAGGCCTTCTGATTTTTAATCAGGTCCCTAGGATTTCTAAACTACTCATAACAACCCCTTGGGTCCTATTAGCAGGTGGCTCTTTTGGCAACAGTAGAAGCTATTTACCACCCTGTAGGGTGAAGAGGCCATTGGACAAAGCCACCACCAGAAATGATGATCTGTACCTTATGACTTCTCTGAGCTTGGAAGACTGAGGGCTGTGTTCTGAATTCCTTTGTCCAAAAGTCATCCCAAATAAAAGCAACATAAGAAAAAAAAATCTCTTTTTCTGGGCTCTGCCCCTCTAAAATTCATCAGAGTTATCTATCATTTTGTGAGAATAGAGCAGAAGTGTTATCAAGAGCCTCTCCTGAAATACTGATGCAAAAGGGTGAGTGCTGAATTCTATCCATCCTGTTGTTCTTCTTCCTAACCTCATCTGTGGGAGCCAGTGAGTCCTTGAAATGCCTCATCTGCTCCCTGCTGAGACCACCCTTGACCCTGTGGTGGGAACTGAACCTTATCCCCTCAGAAATTGCCTTCTGTATGTGTGTTTTAGAATATTCATTGCTATACATTTTCTGAAGATTATAAAATGGAGAAAACAGAGGCAGAGAGAAGGGTGAGCTTGATTTCATCTCCCCATCTGGATCTC
The DNA here is from genome assembly GCA_025594165.1 of Tamias sibiricus. Classification (NCBI taxonomy): domain Eukaryota; kingdom Metazoa; phylum Chordata; class Mammalia; order Rodentia; family Sciuridae; genus Tamias; species Tamias sibiricus. The sequence goes on along the minus strand of CM046657.1, from coordinate 118,580,614 downwards.
CATCTCATTATATTGGGGCTGGGTGGAGAGAGCTGGCTTTTCATTTTAATGGTACTATTTCTTCTTTTCTCACAGACCTGTCCCAGGGAGGAATGGTCTCAGGCAATGGCTCTTCAGTGACCCAGTTTATCCTGCTGGGTTTAACACAACAGCCAGAGCTCCAGTTTCCTCTCTTCCTCCTCTTCTTAGGAATCTACATGGTCTCTGTGGTGGGGAACCTGGGCTTGATTGTTCTGATTGTTCTGAATCCTCACCTGCACACTCCCATGTACTACTTCCTCTTCAACCTTTCCTTCATTGATCTCTGCTACTCCTCTGTCATAACCCCCAGAATGCTGATGAGCTTTATAAAACAGAACATCATCTCTTATGCAGAGTGCATGACTCAGCTCTTTTTCTTCTGCTTCTTTGTTATTGATGAGTGTTATATTTTAACAGCAATGGCCTATGATCGATATATGGCCATATGTAAGCCTCTGCTTTATAGGGTCACCATGTCCCATCAGGTCTGCCTCTTGCTGATGGTGGGTGTGTATGCAATGGGGTTTATGGGTGCCATGGCCCACACTGTATGCATGTTGAGACTCAGCTTCTGTGACAGCAACATCATCAATCATTACATGTGTGACATTCCTCCTCTCCTGAAGCTCTCCTGCACAAGCACCTCCGTTAATGAGCTGGAGGTTTTTATCGTGGTGGGAGTCAATGTAATAGTACCTAGTCTGACTGTTTTTATTTCTTATACCTTGATCCTGTCCAACATTTCTGGCATCCGTTCCACAGAGGGCAGGTCCAAAGCATTCAGTACCTGCAGCTCTCATATTATTGCTGTTTCTCTTTTCTTTGGAGCATCAGCATTCATGTACCTTACACCTGCTCCTGTTGGGTCTCTGGATCAAGATAAAGTATCCACAGTTTTTTATACCATTGTGGGACCGATGATAAATCCTTTCATCTACAGTTTGAGGAACAAGGATGTCCACATTGCACTGAGAAAGACTTTGAAGAAAAGAGTGCTATCCTAAATAGAAGCGGTGTTTGTTATATATGTCAAATCTTATGTTGGGCAAATGATGTTTAAAACTGTGGAGCAATCTGGGGGTGTAGTACAGAGATAGAGTGCTTTCCAAGCAGGCATGAGGCCCAGGATTTGATCCCCAGCACTGAAAAACAGCCGCGGTTTCAGCAAAAACCATCCAAGAAACTGAGGAGAGAATAGTAAGAAATCAAAATAAATGCAAATGATTTAATATTACTCAAAGTTAAATTAATTGAAGAAGTCATTTCAATATATGAAGCTTAGTCTATCATCTTTTCAGAGAGCAGAGAGACCAGTTAATTCTGTCATTTTCCAGAAATTATATTATATGTGTACATGTACGTAGATATATGTTGCAGAGCTGAGGATTAAACCCCACTCTTTGGGCAAGCTGAATTCTAGTGAGCCCTATCCCCAGACCTAGAAATTGTAAAGTTTTAAGTACAAAAAGTTGGGTGATAATAAGCCAGAAATGGTAAAACTGTCAAGCTTTTTAATTTAAATTGTTTTGCTTTGTTGTGCATCAAACCCAGGCTCTTGTCCATGCTAGGGAAAAGCTATTCTGCTAAGCCATGCTCCCAGCACAGTTGTGATATTTTTTGACAGGGACTTATCTAGAATTCCTGCATAGATATGACACGGAGATAATGATTTTCACAGTCTTAGAGTCAATAACCTCCCCATGTATTAGATAAAACTCCATCAAGTGTTATAGGAAATTGTGTTTTGGAAAATACCTTTGTTTCTATTAAGGGGAGAAATATGGATTTCTGGTCAGTTCCCTTTAGCCTCAAGGGAATGTAGTAAAATGAGTCTGAAGATATTTTTTGTGATCCCAGTTCCTAAGGACAGGAAATGAAGTAGCCACTTAGAGCAGCCAAGATAAAGGGAACCTCCACTGGTTACTATTACTGGTTACTGGTTACCTCCACTATTCACCTCTAAGACTTCAGGGTAGAAATGTGAGTAGGAGGACATGCTGTTATCTTCCTTCACAAGCAGTTTGCTGCTGCAAATATTTACCAACTTCCAGTAGAGGAATTTATTCAAATAGATTTTATAATCTTAATTCATTAACAGTCATGTCTTTCCCTTTAATATTTTCACTCTTATTTTGTTTCAGTTTTATATGGTACAGATGATGTAGTTTATTTAATTGGCGGGTATAAACTGATAATATATGCTGTTTTAGACATAAAAGCATCCAGGATCTGTTTTAAATATGAAAAAGACTGGTGAGGAAGAAAGAAAGTACCTGTGTTCTCTGAGTACTCATTTTCTATGGTGAGGTACACTTGAGGTGCAGGTGGGCAGGAGGGAGAAGTAGCTGATAAGCAAAAAATAAATATATATACACACACGTGAATATATCAGAGAATGTTATACAAAGTCTCAAATTAAGATGATGGTTCAGAAAATCACTGTGTTTTACTTTGGAATGGGTGGTCATGAGGGGATTTTCTGAGGAGGTGGCATATGAGTAGAGACAGCACTGATGGGAAGACAGTCATCTGTAAACCATTTCCCTCAGAGGGAAGAGCTGGGTCACAGTCCTAGAGGCAGTATCAATCTTGATGATTATGAGGAACAGAAAATAGGCCAGCATGTCTGTGGTGTGGTACATAGTTAATTAGGAAATAGGTTAATGTATTAGGGGTTTGTAAGGGGAAAAAAGTGTATGTTATTAAAGCACAATAAAAATTAATCACGCAGAGGACTTAGCTTTCTTTCTCCTCCTCTGTTTTGAAACTCCGTCTATGTCATTTTAATTGATCTGGGAAAAGTGTTAAGGGTTCCATGAATAATTTGTAGTGAAATTCATGAAATGTTGTACCTTAAATAACAACAAATTACCATATCCTGCGGGAGGGAAGATGATTTTTTCCTAATTTTGCACACCTGAAAGATGATTTAGAGGTTCTGGGTGTCAAGTGAAACAGAAACAAGACTTAGGTGGAAGAACCCTGGATCCTGTTTTATCCTCATCTTGGGACAAATGTCGCAAAGTGGAAGGACCACTGGAATTGGTACCATGTGATCTGGTTTGGCTCCAGATTCTTGCAATTTTTGTGTTTATGTTCTCTCAGTCTTAATGTGTGCATGGAGAACATTTCAAAGTGTGTGGTGCAGCTGAAATGAAGTGGCACATATTTAAAAAGTGCCCTATACGGTCAGTGTAATGATATTCAAGGGTCAGATAATATTCAAGGGATACTAAGATGCAAATTTATTTCCACATAACTTCTTTGAAATCAGCACACATGTTACACTCAAAGACATTTCACTGTTGGCCTGCTGGCAGTTCTGATATAGCTGTCATTGCTTGTGCCTGTGCAAATGTTGCTGTCATTGCAAGTGAGTCAGGAGAATTTGTGGTAATGCATGTAGGAAGTTGAGTTCAATGCCATTTAAGAGTGTTTTGTATATACATGTTTATTTTCTTTAAATAAGAGCTTTTTTATAGGTGCAACTGCAATGAAAGGAATAATATTGTGCTAAAGTATAAAGTTGTCACACATACATAAGACTACAAAGAAATGAAAATTTTCTTGTAATTAAGGAAGTATTGTCTTTCTGTCTCTTCTCTTCTTTCTTTCACACTGGGTTTAGAATTCAGGGTTTTGCTCAGGCTAGGCAAGCCCTCTACTTCTGAGTTTCAATTCCAGCTGGAAATATACCTTATTAATAGAATAATAACAGTTTTGTTTATTCATCAATTCATTCATTCATTGTGAAACAATACTTGAGAAAGCAAAATATTTGCAATTTGCTAAACATGGTCATCATTTCTGAGACATGTGAAAAAAGTGCCTTACATTATTAAGAGCATATAGTTGGAGGCAGGATAACACAGGAATATCTACAAATGTTTAAAAAAAGTATCTTTATTAAATATGACATAAAAATTCTAAGTAGCAGGTGACTTCCTGCCAATGTATGGTTGACAATCTCTTACTCTCAGAAAATCAAAACATGATATCACATCCATCAAGTTTTGACACTGATATTTCAGTGAAATTCCACATTATCTTCACCTTGTTTAGCGAACAGTGGTTGTTACTGGTTTACTTGTGTTCCTGCAAAATGAGGTGTTGGTGCTCATCCGCCTAGTACTTTATTCTTTGTTGCTACTTACATACTGGTACTTTAATGTGTTTATTTAAATGAACCTTTTGGGTGCACCCTAATCTGATGTGACTTTGAATATTATACAATTATTCTGATTTGAAAAGAAAAAGACATTATTGATATTTGTTGTACTTAATCTTGTGAATTCATGATTGGTCCAATGTGAGATTGTAGAGCAGATTAATAAAGTGGTGGTTTATGAACACCTAATAAAGAAAGCTGTGACCATCAGAAACCAGCACAGATTCAAAAATAGCAAGTTTCCAATGGATTAGCTTCATCTCCTTATTAGTGCTACCATCAGGTAGCACTATTTATGTACCTATTTAAGGCATTAAAATATTATTGTTATTATTAGTAGTCTTAGTATTTTGGTACTGAGTATTGAACCTAGAGGTGCTTTACCACTGAGATGCATCCCCAGTCCTTTTCATTTTTTTTCAGATTTGAAACAGGGTCTCTCTAAATTACTGTGGCTGTCCTTACATTTTCCATCCTCCTGCCTCAGCCTCTGAAGTAGCTTAGATTACAGGCGTGGGCCACAGGATTCAGTTTCTAGTATACTTTAAATTGCTAAAGCAGGCTGAATAAACTTGATTTGTCAAAAATGGAATACTACCCAGCAGTTAAAGGAAAAATTGTTGATAGGCCAACAATTTGGATGGACCTGGAGAACATTATGGTTAGCAAAAACAAAACAAAACAAAAAATCTCAGAGGTGACACATTGTGTGGGTTTATACATCATCTACAGAATGAAAGAGATGAAGAACAAGTTTGTTGTTGCCAAGGGGAAGAGATGAAAATGGGAGGGATTGGGTAGAACTATACAAAAGTAGTGCCAGGAAGTTCAATTATTGTGGTGGAACAATTATGAATCTTGGTTGTGGTGGTGTTTGCTCTACTAAGTACATAGGACTGAATCACATAGAAAAGTAGGTCCTATATATGCACAAAGTGCAGGTTGAGTTTCTGAAAGCTGAATGAGTTTGGCAGGGTAATTTCCATTTTTATGCCAATGTCACTTTCTTAGTTTTGTTTTTGTTCTTCAGTGGTGGAAAATGTCATTATGGGAAGAATCTGGGTGAATAATTCAAGGCAACTTAGTATCACTTTCGCAATTTTCTGCGAATCTATAGCTATTTTAAAATAAAAGCTTAAAATGTAGATGCACTCTCACAAGCACAAGCACATACTCATGTATACAGAGAAATTCTAAAGTCATATTTTCTTGAAATGTCATCCAGTGAATAGTGATTTTTTTCTTAAATTTTTTGTTTTGTTTTGTTTTTTTGCAGTGCTGTCAGCCTCATGAATGCTAGGCATACACTCTACCAATGAGCTACACCTCAGCCCACAGATTTGATTGCAATCTGTAAAACACAAAGACTTATTGCATCAGGATACCCAAGATAATTACATTTTCATGAGATAAAGGATCACTCTTACATTACATAACTTTTTTCTTAAAATACCTGAAATCAAAGTGCTTTTTTCTTTGTATCTCTAAAATCTGTATAGTTACTACTAATCACTTAAAATGATTCAAATTATTAAAAATGAGCATAAAAATAAAATTTATAAAATTCTATATACTTTTTACTAAAAGTAATGTATTACCTAGAATTATAATCAGTGAATATTAATTATATTTACATCTTTATGAATGAGAGCAGAGGCTCCTATAATATGCCTGGGGACTGTATAATCCTTTGTGGGTAGTTCACACCTACTCTCATGAATTAGGGTGTAAACAGAGACATCATTAGTTCTTCCCTTCCTAGTTCATCACCATGAGGAAGTCCCAGGAGACACTTACTCCAGGATTTCTAATCAAGTCCATAAGATTTATATGCCTTTGCAATGGCCATGTATATGACATGGTGGCCTTGGTGTCAAGTCTGTGGCTTTCCTTCACATCCTCTGGACAAATTTATAGTTAGAAAGTTGCTTTTACTTCAGAACTAGTCCCAGAACACTTGGATTACAAGATCTGTTGTCTGACAGTTTTGCCAGTCAAATAAGACAAAGGATCTCTGACTGCATCTGATCGCCTCTGATACCCGGAAGCCAGTTCCTCCTCCAGAACAGTGGGAGGTGAAACATGCATAAATAACTTCCACTGAGTTCTGAGTGGGAGGAGGGTGAGTTAACCTGGTCTCTATCTGTCACTCTCACTCTCCATGTGTGAAAAAATGTGAAGAACTATGCTTTTAAATAACAACTCAGCAGTGCAGAGCTCTGACTCTAGTTCCTTTCCTTGTCTCATCTTAACCTCTAGGTTGGCTTCTGCCTCAGTCTGGCCGGAAGACAGATCCAGCAGCTCCAGGTGATACACGAGGAACATAGCAATACCACAGGGAGGAGACATTTGTCTTTTTAAAAAGTGTTAATGTGTGTTATGCATTTAAGAGTTTAGGTATCTTAAGAGTAGAGTTTGGAATTTTTTTTTTTCAAACTTTACAGTTAATATAACAAGCATCTGAATATTTTTTTCATACCGTCATAAAAATACCATTGAAAGCCCATTTACCATCCTTTCTTCTTCCTCTAACTAGGGAGGAATAGAGGAAAATGTGCAGAAACACTCAGGTTTATGGTTAAATATAAATCTTACTTATGAAAGAGATCCTCATCTTTTATCAATTTTTGACTTTATGTATCCTTGTAGTAAGATATATGTAATCCATACAGATAGGAGGGACTCCCTTCTAGGAAGAATATTGGTATGGTCTCTGCCTTGGAGGAATTATCTCTTTTTTACTAGTCATTGCAAGGGAACTAAGGTGTCTAGTAGAATAAAGGAAACATGAGTACTAAGTAGAAATTGAAGGGCCAGATGAAGTAGAGGTAGGTTGACACATGTGTCTCCACTACCTAAGCTCCTTAGCAAGTTGTATCTCCATCGGTCTACCTCTTTATTATCTAATAAGGACAGGAGCAATAGTTTGCCACATTTCACTTACAGACAAAAGACAGAGGGGGAGGATGTAGCAGTAAGCATTCAGTTGTTATAAACAAAGGAGAACTTTCTTCAGGTTAGCTACAAGTCCCCTCACTGTAAATATGAGTTTAGAAGGAAAGAGCTGTGACCTTTATTAAATGAAGATTTGTTCCGTTCTCCCAGACTCAACAAAGAGAATGCTGACTGGGAATGACTCACTGGTGACTGAGTTTGTTCTGGCTGGATTAACAGATCGTCAGGAGCTTCAGCTACCCCTCTTTCACCTATTCCTAATGATCTACATTGTCACCATCATAGGCAACTTTGGTCTGCTCACACTTATTGGTCTCAATTCTCACTTGCACACCCCTATGTACTACTTCCTCTTCAACCTGTCCTTCATTGATCTCTGTTACTCTTCTGTCTTCAGTCCCAAAATGTTGATGAACTTTGTCTCCAAGAGGAATGCCATCTCCTATGTGGGCTGCATGACTCAGCTGTTTTTCTTTCTCTTTTTTGTCATCTCTGAGTGCTACATGTTGACCTCCATGGCCTATGATCGTTATGTGGCTATCTGTAACCCATTGCTGTATAAGGTCACCATGTCCCAGCAGGTCTGTTCTGCATTGTCTCTTGCTGCCTATGTGATGGGATTTGCTGGAGCCACTGCCCACACGGGCTGCATGCTTAGACTGACCTTCTGCAATGCCAATGTCATCAACCATTACTTGTGTGACATACTCCCCCTCCTCCAACTTTCTTGCACCAGTACCTATGTCAATGAAGTAGTAGTTCTCATTGTGGTGGGCATTAATATCACAGTCCCCAGCTTTACTATTCTAATTTCTTACATTTTCATTCTTACCAGCATTTTCCACATCAAATCCACTCATGGAAGATCAAAAGCTTTCAGTACCTGTAGCTCTCACATCATTGCTATTTCTCTCTTTTTTGGATCAGCTGCATTCATGTATCTTAAATATTCTTCTGGATCTATGGACCAGGGAAAAATATTTTCTGTTTTCTACACTAATGTGGTGCCCATGCTCAACCCTCTGATATACAGTTTGAGGAACAAGGATGTCAAAATTGTACTGAGGAATGCTGGGATTAAAATCCAGAGCAGAGGCATATTCTAATTAGAAGCAATAATCATGTCCATAAATTGAAAGGCATTAAGTGTTTATTGGTGACTTCTATTGATAGTTCTATGTGTGGTTCAGTAGAGTTGTCTTACCACCTTCCTTACAGCTAATCTAATCTCATTTTTCCTTATCTCCGTCACTTTTCACAATTTTCAAAATAACTAAAGGCAAATAAAGCAACATGGGCACTGATGCTTTTCATTATTCTTTTATACCCTTTCTGTCTCCTGAGCTATTTCTTACTTGGAAAAAAATATGGTGAATTTCTACATTACAAAAATGCTCATAAACCTGGCTTCCTATCTCAACATTGAAGTGCCAAATTTTTTCAGAGTCATTTTCATTATTATGAATATTGTTACTGATATAGGTAACATGATTTGATAAATGTCTTCATTATGAACTGTGTAAAGTTTAAAGCAGAGTAAGATCCCTTTGATTTTGGCTGTTTCTTTTTTTCTCACCCTCTTTCCTTAATCATTCTGATTTTTTCATTGTCTTTGACAAATGGTACAAAATTTGTAACATATGCCACCTGCATCTGAGAACCTTTAGCAGTCCAATACATTCAATATTGAACAGTACATATTTAACTTTGTTTAGTTACCTGAACCAGCTATAACAGAGGATCAGAGAGAAGTAATACAAGTGTATTTATGAATCCCAACAACGGGGTATGTTGAATTACCTCATAAAATTTATATTAATACCACATGAAATAGTAAATACATTGAAAAAGAGCTTGTGGTTCTTATGTAAATATTTTTGTTTTCACTTGGAGGGAACAGAATATACATTAATAAAAATATTTTAGCCATAGTTTTACTTATGCAGTGAGTTTTGTCATGAAAATTAATTGCATGTGAATGATAATAATCCACATTTCTATAAACATTTATTTAGCTTAATTAAACTTTTTATCATGAATAAGACATATGACACTTTTCACATGGAGTCCATTATATACTTTCTCTATTCCTGAAATGCTTTTTCCATCTGTATATTTAGAATGTTATATGTACTTTGTATTAAGAAATAGCTGTTAATTGGAGTGTCTTATTTAGACAATGCATAATAAATTTATTTAATTCATTATTAATGAAATGTAATGAATGATGACATTAATAAATTAGAAATACTTTAGGATTTCTTATTTGGAGGTAAACTGTCACTGCCTTCAATAATTCTAAAAGAAGGCATGCAAATGGCCAATAAACACATGCACATATGCTTAACTTGCAGCACCTGGTTAGTTGTGTAGACAGTATCTAAATAGACTTCTCTAACTCACCATGCAATCTGCCCCCACTGCATTGCCTCCGCATTGCTAGTAGAGTGCCTAGAGCACTTGTCAGGCCTCACATCTGGTCTCCTCCTTTGGGTAGAAGATCTAGTACAAAAAGCCAAGCATCAAATCTAGGTCACCTTCACCCATGCTTCAATCCAAGCAGTAATCCTGTGGAGTTCCTCTTATACTCTAGTGTCTGGTTTTCCTTTCTTTTCTATTTTTACCACCAGTCCTTGGAATGGTAGTGTTTTTCCTCGAATCTATAAATCTTTATATTTTCTCATTGTTAACATTTTGCTCTTTGTCCCTTGGAATATTGGTACAACTAATACTCTGTCTTAATATCCTCTGTTAAAATTGTGTAGCATGCTATTTATTTTCATTTTCTTACTTGATTGGATTCTTTTTGATACATGGAACACACTTTATGCAATTTTGATAATCAATATTTTCACGAGACATGATATAATCAGGTCTGATTGATGCAGGCCAAATCCATGACAAGGATTCATTAAAATAGTTATTTGGGGCTGGGGTTGTGGCTCAGTGAGCAAGCACTTGCCTAGTGCATGTGAGGCACTAGGTTCAATCATCAGCACCACATAAAAATAAATAAATACAATAAAGTATTGTATCCATCTAAACTAAAAAAAACTAAAAAATAGTAATTTTGCTGTATTCTTTTCAGCTACCTAGGGATTCTGTTATTCCTTTCTTTACTACATGGAAGAGATCATCTGATATTAAAACCAAGCAGAATAAATAGTGGGAAGAGAGATCTTCCAGGCTTCAAAAAATCAATTTATGCCCTTTAAATCTCAGTTTCATGAAACACCTTTTTAGCATGGACTACTTTACATAAGCAGGTTTGACTTGTGTTCTTATCACTTCCACTGAAAGAGCCCTGAATATGCACCTGTTGTAAAATCATGTGATAGCAAAATAATGCAATTTTACACAGTACAGTGGTTAAAGAAAGCAACTTTAGATTCATAGGCACCGAATATGCAAGTTGCTCTGCCAGTTGGTGTTTTTCCCTGGGAACCCTCATTTAATTCATCCCAACTTTTGGGTTTTTTATGTGTAAGACAGGTTTGCCTGGTTCAGAGGGTGATTGTAAGAGTGAACCAAGGAAAGGCACTTTACGAATTCAGCACTGTGAATGGCAAAGAATAACTCATGGTGGTTCAAGTCTCAGCTTCCTTGGTTGTCTCTTTTGTAGGATTCAGAAGGCACTGGGGCCAGGCTGATGTCATTCTATTTATATTCACATAGCCTTGCAGACTTAAGGGGGAAAAAAGGAATAAAGGCTATTAGATAAAATATATCAGTAAAATTCTGAAACAAGGACAGAGAATATGGAGTTTCTGTCCTCATCTGTATATTTAAAATCTACTCTGCATAGAACAGAGCTGCTGGAGAACTGTCAGGTCCAACCAGTAGTGTCCAGGCTGCAGTGGCCTCAGTGAGCTCCTTGGTGTTGTCCCAGCCATGGAGCTAGAGGACTCCATTTAGCTATGGCAGATTTAATGTAAAGTCTTTTCCTGCTCCTTCTTGAAAGTCACTGACATGGAAGAAAAGAAAGGGAATTTTAAAAATTGGCATGAATCATTAGTTTAAAAAAAAAACTCTGGAGAATTACAACAAGCCATAAATTTAGAATTGAGGAAGTAAATAAGTGAGCATTGTTTTGTTATTCTCCTGAGTTTTTAAAACATTTTAAATTTGTTTTAATTAGTTATACATGACAGTAGAATGCACTTTGATATATCATATATACATGGAGTATAACTTATCATTCTTCTGGTTATATAAGATATAGAATCCCACTGGTCATATAGTTACATATGTATATAGGGTAATAATGTCTGATTCATTTTACTATATTTTCTACCCCAATACTCCCTCCCCTCTCTGCACTCTCTCTACCTAAAGTAACTCTATTCTTCCCTGGCACCTCCCCCCAACATCATGAATTAGCATTCACATATCAGAGAAAACATTGTGCCTTTGTTTCTTTGGGATGGGCTTATGTTGTTTAGTATGATATTCTCCAGTTTCGTCCACTTACCAGAAAATGCCATGATTTCATTCTTCTTTAAAGCTGAGTAATATTCCATTGTGTATATGTATATATATGCCATTTTTAAAAATCCATTCATGTGTTGAAGGGCACCTAGGTTGATTCTATAGTTTAGCTATTGTGAGTTGAGCTGATATGAACATCGATGTAGCTGCATCACTGTAGCATGCTGATTTTAAGTCATTTGGGTATAAGCCAAGGAGTGGAATAACTGGGTCAGATAGTGGTTCCATTCCAAGTTTTTTGAGGAAACTCCACCCTGCTTTCCATAGTAGTTGCACCAATTTGCAGTCCCACTAGCATCGTATGAGTGTACCTTTTTCCCCACATCCTCGTCAACATTTATTGCTGTTTGTATTCTTGATAATTGCCATTCTAACTGGGGTAAGATAAAATCTTAAGAGTAGTTTGGATTTGCATTTCTTTAATTGATAAAGATGTTGAACATTTTTTCACATATTTGTTGATTAATTGTATTTCTTCTTCTATGAAGTGTCTGTTCAGTTCCTTAGCCCATTTATGGATTGGGTTATTTATATTTTTGGTGTTAAGTTTTTTGAGTTCTTTATATATCCTGGAGATTAGTGTTCTATCTGAGGTGCATGTGGTAAAGATTTTCTCCCATTCCGTAGGCTCTCTCTTCACGTTATTGATTTTTTCCTTGCCTGAGAATAAGCTTTTTAGTTTGAATCCACCCTATTTATTGATTCTTGATTTTACTTCTTGTGCTTTTGGAGTCTTGTTAAGGAAGTCAGATCCTAAGCTGACACAGTGAAGATTTAGCCCTCTTTTTCTTCTATTAGGTGCAGGGTCTCTGTTCTAGTGCCTACGTCTTTGATACACTTTGATATGAGTTTTATGTGGGGTGAGATATGGGGATTTAATTTCATTTTGTCACATGTGGTTTTCCAATTTTCCCAGCACCATTTGTTGTCTCTCTCTCTCTCTTTTTTTTTCCTGTGAATGTTTTTGGCACCTTTATCTAGTATGAGATAACTGTATTTGTGTGAGTTTGTCTCTGTGTCTTCTATTCTGTACCATTGGTCTATGTGTCTGTTTTGGTGCCAATACCATGCTGTTTTTGTTACTATGGCTTTATAGTACAGTTTAAGGTCTGGTATTGTGATGCCTCATGCTTTACTCTTCTTGCTAAAGATTTTATTGGCTATTCTGGGTCTCTTATTTTTCCAAATGAATTTTATGATTGCTTTTTCTAGTTCTATGAAAACTTATGAATGAATTCAGCAAAGTATCAGGTTATAAATTCAATACCCATAAATCAATCGTATTCCTATGTATCAATGATGAGTCTACTGAAAGAGAAATTAGGAAAACTGCTGCATTCACAATAGCCTCAAGGGGTGGGGAAGCATTTGGGATTCAATCTAACAAAAGAAGTGAAAGACCTCTACAATGAAAAACTACAGAATGCTAGAGAAAAAAAAAAAATTGAACAAGACCTTAGAAGACAGAAAGACCTCCCATGCACCTGGATAGGCAGAATTAATATTGTCACAGTGGCCATACTACTAAAACTGTTATACAGATTTAATGCAATTCCTGACTTTCAACACTAACATAGAACTGGGAAACCAACAACTCCTGATTTACACTGTACACTTTCTCACATGCTCAGAATTTGATGGCACCAGGTATCTTTAGAAGTAAAAATGAGGATAGAATAAGTGAAATACTTAAAAGTTTTTAATAAGGCTATTAGATAATCAGATCTATTCTACCTCTTCATGCAGCCAGGTGTCCATCTTTGCTTATGCCCAGTGAATGACTAGAAGTTTATTTATTAAAGATAATGAAGCAGGGTTTCTAAATCAGGTAACTGTAAGTGCATGTGAGGGACAGTTTACCATATTGAAACAAGGAAGAAAATACAGATTTTGCCTCATAAATGTTGATGCCTTTAGTTTTCTTCCTCCAAAACAAAAAGCTGGTTCTTTGAAAAAATAAAACAAAAGTGACAAACCATTAGCCACCCTAAAGAAAGAAGGAGAGAGAAAACTCAAATTACTAAAATTTATAATGAAAAAGGAAATATCATGACAGACACTATTGAAATAAGAAGACAATTAGAAACTATTTTGAATATTTATACTCCAGTAAAATAGAAAAGCTCAAATACACTGACAAATTTCTAGAGACATATGACCAATCCAAACTGAGTCAAGAGGACATACACAATTTAAACACATCAATTTCAAGCAAGGATATAGAAGATGCCATCAAAATCTTACCAACCAAGAAAAGCCCAGGACCAGATGGAATCAGAGCTGAGTTCTACAAGACCTACAAAGAAGAATTAATATCCAATACTCCTCAAATTATTTCATGAAATAGAAAAGGAGGGAACCTTTCCAAACTAATTCTATGAAGCTAGTATCATCCTGATACCAAAACCAGGCAGAGACACATCAAGGAAAATTTCAGACCAATATCCCTGATTAACATTGATGCAAAAATTCTCAATAAATTTCTGGCAAATTTCATACAAAAATATATTAAAAAGCAGTGCACCAGAATCAAATAGGGTTCATTGCAGGGATGCAAGATTAGTTCAATATACAAAAATCAATAAATATAATTCATCACATCAATTGACTTAAAGATAAGAATCATATATCAATTGATGCAGAGAAAGCATTTGACAAAATACAGCACCCCTTCATGTTCAAAACACTAGAAAAACTATGGATAGTAGGAACATACCTCAACATTGTAAAAGCTATCACTGTTAAACCCAAGGCCAACATCATTCTAAATGAAGAAAAATTGAAAGTGGTCCCTCTAAAAACTGCAGCCAGACAGGGATGTCCTCTTTCATCACTTTTAGTGAACATAGTCCTTGAAACTCTAGCCAGAGCAATTAGACAGATGAAAGAAATTAAAGGGATACAAAAGGGCAAAGAAAAACTATCATTATTTGCTGATGACATAATTCTATACTTAGAAGATCCAAAAAACTCCGCAAGAAAACTTCTAGAATTGATAAATGAATTCAGCAATGCAGCAGGATATAAAATCAATGCCCATAAATGAAATGCATTTCTATACATCAGTGATGAATCATCTGAAAGAGAAATTAGGAAAATTACCTCATTCACAATTGGGAATCAACTTAAGAAGTGAAAGATCTCTACATTGAAAACTACAGAAAACTAAAGGAAGAAATTGCAGAAGAATTCAGAAGATGGAAAAATCTCCCATGCTCTTGGATAGGCAAAATTAATATTGTCAAGATGGCCATACTACCCAAAGCACTATACAGATTTAATGTGATTCCGATCAAATCCCAACATCATTCCATAGACAAATAGAAACAGCAATCATGAAATTCATTTGGAAAAATAAGAAATCCAGAATAGCCAAAACAATCCTTAGCAAGAAGAGTGAGGCAGGATGCATCACAATACAAGACCTTAAACTATACTACAAGCCTATAGTTACAAAAACGGCATGGTATTGGCACCAAAATAGACATGTTGACCAATGGTACAGAATAGAAGACATAGGGACAAACACACAAAAATACAGTTATCTCATACTAGACAAAAGCACCAAGAACATACATTGGAGAAAAGAAAGCTTCTTCAACAAATGGTGTTGGGAGAATTGGGAATTCACATGCAGCAAAAAGAAAATAAACCCCTATCTCTCACCATGCACAAAACTCAACTCAAAGTGGATCAGGGACCTAGGAATTATACAAGAGACCCTGTGCCTAACAGAGAAAAAAGTAGGCCCAAATCTTCATCATGTCAGATTAGAACCCAACTCCCTTAACAAGACTTCTAAAGCACAAGAAATAAAATCAAGAATTAATAAATGGGGGCTGGGGATACAGCTCAGTTGGTAGAGTGCTTGCCTTGCATGTACCAGGCCCTGGGTTTGACCCCCAGCACCACACACACACACACACACACACACACACACACACACACACAAGAATTAATAAATGGGATGGATTCAAAGTAAAAAGCTTCTTCTTAGAAAAGAAACAATCAATAAAGTGAACAGAGAGCCTACATTTTGGGAGCAAATTTTTTCCATGTGCATGTCAGATAGATCACTAATCTCCAGGATATATAAAGAATTCAAAAAACTTAACACCAAAAAAACACAAACAACTCCATCAATAAATGGGCTAAGGATCTGAACAGACACTTTTCAGAAGAAGATATACATTTGATCAACAAATATATGAAAAAAGGTTTAACATTTCTAGTAATTAGAGAAATTCAAATCAAAACTCCTCTAAGATTTTATCTCATGCTAGTGAGAATGGTAGTTATCAAGAATACAAACAAAATAAGTGTTGGTGATGATGTGTGGGGGAGAGGCACACTCATACATTGCTGGTGGAATCGCAAATTGGTGCACCCACTTTGGAAAGCAGTATGGATATTCCTTAGAAAACCTGGAATGGAACCACCCTTTGAACCAGCTACCCCACTCATTGGTCTATACCCAAAGGACTTAAAATCAGCATACTATAGTATGCAGCCACATCAATATTTATAATACCTCAATTCACAATAGCTAAACTGTGGAAACAACCTAGATGCCCTTTAACAGATGAATAGATAAAGAAACTGTGGTATATATATGGATTGGTATATTACTCAGCATTAAAAGAGAATAAAATTATGGCATTTTCAGGTAAATGGATGGAGTTGGAGAATATCATGCTTAGTGAAGTAAGCCAATCCCCCAAAACCAAAGGCTGAATGTTCTCTCTGATAAGTGGATGCTGATCCATAATTGGGGGGGGTGTCATGGTGAAAATGGAATAACTCTGATTGGGCAAAGGGGAGGGAAAGGTGGGAAGGGTTCATACGGCAGGAAAGATGGTGGAATGAGACAGATATCATTACCCAAGGTACATCTATGACTGCACGTATGGTGCGACTCTACCTGATGTACAACCAGAGAAATGAAAACTTGTGTTGGTTGTGTACAATGAATCAAAATGCATTCTGCTGTCATGTATACCTAATTAGAATAAATAAATAAATAAATAAATAAATAGGTATAGATAAAAATAAAAAATGGGTGGGGTGGTTGCTTGGAACAGTTACTCATGCTTGTAATCCCAATGACTTGGGAGGCTGAGGCAGGAGATTCACAAGTTCAAGGTCAGCCTCAGCAGTTTAGTGAGACCCTCAGCAAAGTAGCCAGACTGTCTCAAGATAAAAATTAAAAATGGCTGGTGAGTTTAGCTCAGTTGGACAGTGCCTCTGGGTTCACTCTCCAGTAACTGCAACACAAAAATGTAAATGAACAATGTTCACAAAAGTGATGATACATGACTTCAGTCTAATGGGAACATGAACAAGCTAGATTTAAACTTATACTGACTTGAGTCTTTACTCCATTTCTTTTAATCTCTTTGATACAATTCTGTTTGATAGAGTTAAACATACAATTTAATTTTCTTAATGAAATCCAGGGGTTGTTAGGATCATGCTAGGAATGGGATGTTACTCTGCCCTGGACTTTCCTCTACATGGTTCCTCAGGGCATTAAGGAGGAGATTGAGTACAGGGGCTCCTTTGTAATTCATCCTGGGGATCAGGAATTTCTGGTGGGAAATTATACATGAGTAGAAGATTAAATCCCAAAAGATCCAATGTTAGGTCTACTACACAGGATGTAACATGGGCTCAGTAATTTCAACTCTCAAGGGGATCATCCAACTTGAGAGCAAATTATAAAGGAGAACATAATTTTTCTGGGCTTCTAAGTAATATTCTCAGATCTATGGGGCATGAAATAGATTATTATTTGCATTTTGGAGGCTCATGTAAAGTTATTGTTTTCCTTCTTTCAAATGAAAAGAACTTTCAGGAGACATTTTCAAATAGAAATCCAGGCACATTCTTGAGAGTTTCTCTTCTATCACGTGAGAGACAGATCTGACTTGATTGCTATTACCTCCCTCATCATGAAAACCTTTGTGCTCATAGGACACTGGGGTGAAGGCCCTTGATGTCCAGCAGCAGTGAGACCTCCAGGGGAAACTAGGTGAGCACTGAATCATCTTGATAATTTCTTTTTAAGCCCAAAGTTATATAAATCATGGGTGTGGAGAACACCATGTATTTGTTGTTCATTTCAGTCCTAACCTTTAGTGAAGACTGAAGAAAAGGGAGGGCATGATGTTCAGAGACACTGGGAGGTTGACTATTCTCCTTGAATAGGGACACACTTGTGGGAGAAGCAGGAAGGAAATGGCGACTAATCGAGGATCATCATAGGAAGTCTTGCTTTTTGGAGGCCCTTGTTCTGTGTCTTTGGACAGTTTTGAGCTTGTAAACCAGCAGCTCCTGGGGTCAAAGACTTAGGGTTCTATAGATCCCACCTCTGAAGTCAGTAGCTATGGAAAATGACTCCTCTGTGACAGAGTTTATTCTTATGGGCTTCACAGACCAACCTGAGCTGCAACTGTCCCTGTTTTTCTTGTTCTTGGTGAACTATACAGTCATTGTGATGGGACACATAAGTTTCATCAACCTGATTTGTCTGAATTCACACCTTCACACACCCATGTACTTTTTCATCTTTAATCTGTCCTTCATTGATTTTTGTTTTGCATCTGTCTTTACTCCCAAAATGTTGATGTGTTTTTTTCCTGAGAAGAACATCATCTCCTTTACAGGATACATTATTCAGCTATTTTTCTTCTGCTTTTTTTTTTTTTTAATCAACTCAGAGTGTTATTTGCTAACAGCTTATGATCATTATGTGGCCATCTGTCAGCCCTTGCTGTACAGAGTCATCAAGTTCCCTAGGGTCTGTTCTCTGCTGATGTTGGGTTCTTACTTGATGGGGTTTGCTGGTGCCATGGTCCACAAAGGGTGCATGATCAGGCTCATTTTTTATGATTCCAACCTTATTAAGCACTACTTTTGGGAGATCTTCCCTCTCCTTCAACTGTCCTGTAGCAGCACCTACATCAATGAACTTGTGAGTTCTGTTGTTGTGGGGACAGTTGTCATTGTATCTTGCCTCATTATCTTCATCTCCAATGCTTTGATTCTTTATAACATCATTCGTATATCCTCAGCTAAGGGTTCATCCAAGGCCATGACCACCTGTGGGTCTCACATAGTAACTGTTTGCCTATTTTATGGATTTGGGCTGCTCACTCATATTAAACCATTATCTCCTGGGTCTGTGGATGAAGGGAAATTTCTCTCAGTGTTTTTCACTTTTGGGGTTCCCATGTTGAATCCCTTCATTTATAGTCTCAGGAACAAGGATGTCAAACTTACTCTCATGTTTAGATTCAAAGTCAATCTATCCTGGTGTTTTTACCCAAACCTGATGGAGACACTGGACTCATGTCTTTCCTATCTATACTATTATTTTGTATGTCTTCTTCATCTAAGGAAACCAGTTGGTTGGATGATTTCCATCAAGTTCATTTCTATGTTACTTTTCTGAGACAAGTTAGTAGAGCCATTTCTTCTTTCAAGTGTTTTATTTATTGTCACTGCATTAAAAGACAGAGGGATATCAAAAACTGAGGACATGGTAAAGTAAAACTTCCAGAATTATTTGGATTATTTAAAAAACGGTACTTCTTTTAGATAATTGCCTCACTTTTGTAATGGAATTATAAACTTTTTGGACTAAGGTTCTACTCATATAAATTTTTGATCATGGATGATGTCTATTTCTTCTCCATGCATCTCAAACCCCACTACCAATGACTATGCTTCAATTAAATGATATTATGTCAGAGTTAGAACTGAAATTGTCGTTAGCTTGTTCCTGATCTCTAGATTGTATCTGTCATTGTTTTAAAAATTACATGATGATATTTCTCACTCAGTGTTACCTGTAGAGTCAATATTTTTTCCTCCCGGTGCATGTCAAAGATTGTCTTTTGCGAAAAGAGGTGTATTTGCTACTTTAAAAACAAATAAACAAAAATGCTTGTTATGTAGTTTAGTGTTACGGTGCATTCTTATACATGGTACTGGGTTAAATTCACCAGCACCAAAGAAACAAAGAAACAAACAAACAAAATAACCTCAACATGGATATGGATTCTTACATTTTTACTACTCAATGTAAGTCTCCTTATTCTGTTCTCTAGATGAAGAAAAGGTTATGTCGATGGGTTAAGATCACAGAGCTAATGATACCGAGCACAGTTTTTGATCACATTGCGTATCCGATGAAGAAAATGAAGGAAAATAAAAGAGAACTGTGAATGAACAAAGAACTTCTGGATAGTTGTTAAGAATCAGCCTAGAAGTGGAGATCATATGGAAACAGTGCCTGATCCAAACTGCCAAGAGCAGAGGCATGATCTGCAAGGCTTTGATGTCCCTTAAGAAAAATCCACATCTGCTACTAGTGTCTCATTTGAAAGTGGGGCAAACAGGATGAGCTATAAAGCAACATTCCATTTTATGCCTTTTGTAATAGTGACCATTTTTCAAGATAGTAGGACTGAGCAGTTTGGGTCAAACCTTTCAGGTGAGGCAGGTCACTTTTTCCTTTGTATCATTAAGTACTTTAGCAAATCTACTTAGATATTATGGCATTATGTTGGAGCCAAAAATAAATGATTCATGTAAACACAATCTAGAAATGTTCTTATTATGTAGATTGCACAGAAAGTGTGAAATGATTCATCAGTACCTCCAATGAGTTGGGTCATTTTCTGTTAGTAGATATGTCCTAGTCTTGTGAAAATAGTCCACTGTTACTGTGCTTTTTTGTTTATATGAAGACAAGAATTTTTAAAAATTCTAAAACATTGATCTATATGAATAGTCTTAGAGGAAAATGATGCCAGTTAAGAACCTTAATTACTCTGAACAAAATTATTGCTATTTCATTAGAGTTAAGAAAATACATTTAATATAATTTATTTAATCATTCTAATATCTCAAGCACCATTGGAATGCTTAACATCTACTTCTATTCTTTTGTCTATATTCATTGTACTGAAGGTTTAGGCAGATCTATTAAAATTGTTTTGAAAATTTCCCTGCAACACATATTCAAAAAAATACATAAAATATTTTTGAAAACAGAGAAAGAGGTGTACAACAGCCATGTCTTTAAATCCTGTGTCCTTAACAAAACAAGTAAATGTGAGTTGTAGGCATTACTCAGGACTCTTGTGGTGGTCGGAGTATTACACTGTCATCAGCAGCACATCCTGGTGGAAAATGGATTACCCAACAGCATGGCTCAGTTTGTAAAGTCAATAGGCTTATTTTAAATGTTGAATTGTTTGTACTGACCTTACATATCTAATCGATTTAACTTTCTAATCAAACCACACTTAAGAATATCTATAACTAAAATTGTTTAAATTCAGGTCTAGAATTTCAAAGAAGTCATGTCATTATATGCAAAAAAAATTCAGAACATGTGAACTTATTTGGTAATTATTGAATATTTGGGAGTGTTGTGTGTGTGATTTATTAAAATATCAGTACTTCTCCAAGTAGTTCTTATTCCTTCTCTTTCATGAATAAAAGCTGCAACATAACTTTCTAACCACTACAAGGCAGACAGAATGGTAAGTCAGGTTGGAACTGGTATAGATGGGGTTTCTGTCTGCTTGCTCTGGCAGATTTTAACCTAGAAAGAGGCTCCCGGGAGTTCAAGAGCAAAGAGGTCTCACCATGATTGGAAGAAACAAGAACTAAAATAGGTTTCCTACTCCAGTATAAATAGTCCAACCAAAGCAGATCCCCATGTAGCAATATTTCAAAAATGCTGAAGAATGGATGTTAAAGAGTCTCAAAACAAAGAACTATGTGAATTGATAGGTATGGTAACATGTGTAAATCAATCACCTCATAATGTATATGTGCATTATAACATCACATTGAACCCTGCACATACATATAAAATCAAGCTTAATTTTTATCATAGTTTCTTTTGCAATTTCTCATTGATGGTAACTATCAAAGAAATTAGAGATATAATTTTTAAAATTCTTGATCAAGAATTGCAAGTATCTGTTTCAAGTAGAAACCTAGTATAACAATTTATTGTCCAGAAACAAGTTCATATTTTCATTAGTAATTATGAAAATGTCTCATTTGGAAATATTATCTAAGAAACAGGAACTATCATTTATATTCTCCTGTGAATAATTTGAATTTTGAATCATTCCATTTGTGAAGTATGTAATGAATATACCAGTTTATCTTATTTTGCCATCTACAACATAATCCTTAAAACTTTACAAGGTTATGAAACATACTGTAGCAATAATGAATAATATGAAAATTATGTAATTGCAAACCAGGCCATAAAACATAGCATTTCAACATATTTATTCAATACTTTTAGATGTGTTTATTCAGTGGTAAGGTGTCAATAATGTAACCTCAAAAAACCAGATATAGATCTTGTTATGTGACTTACTTTGTCAAATTTGCTCATTGTTAAAATGAGGAAAGGCATATCTTAGAATGAGAAGGATTTTTTGCAAAACATACATTTGATAGAGAATTTGCATCCAAAATATCAAATGAACATTTAAAACACAAACAGAAAAGAGGTGAAAGACCTCTATAATGAAAATTATAGAACAATAAAGAAAGAAATCAAAGAAGAACTCAGAATATGGAAAGACCTACCTTGCTCTTGCATAGGTAGAATTAATATTGTCAAAATGTCCATACTACCAAAAGCATTATACAGATTTAATGCAATTCCAATCAAAATCCCAATGTCATTCTTCAAAGAAATAGAAATAGCAGTCATGAAATTCATCTGGAAAAATAAGAGACCCAGAATAGCCAAAGCAATTGTGAGCAAGAAAAGTGAAGCAGGTGGCATCACCATACCAGACTTTAAATTATACTATAGAGTAATAATAACAAAAACAGCATGGTATTGGCACCAAAAAGGACTGGTGGACCAATGGTACAGAATTGAGGATACAGAGACTAATACATATAATTTCAGCTATCTTATATTAGACAAAGGTGCCAAAAATGTACAGTGGATAGCCTCTTCAACAAATGGTGCTGGGAAAACTGGAAATCCATATGCAACAAATTGAAATTAAACCCTTATCTCTCACCATGCACAAAATTCAATTCAAACTGGATCAAGGACCTAGGAATTAGACCAGAGACAATACACCTAATAGAAGAAAAAGGAAGCTCCAATTTCCAACATGTCGGATTAGGCCCCAAGTTCCTTAATAAGAATCCTGTAGCACAAGAATTATTACCAAGAATTAATGAATGGGATAGATTTAAACTAAAAAGCTTCTTCTCAGCAAAAGAAACAATCAGTGAGTTGAATAGAGAGCCAATTAATTGGGAACAAATATTTAATACATGCACATCAGATTGAGCACTAATTTCTAGAATATATAAAGAACTAAAAAAACTTAACACCAAAAAAACAAATAACCCAATCAACAAATGGGCTAAGGAATTGAAAAGACACTTCTCAGAAGAAGATACGCAATTAATCAACAAATACGTGAAAAAATGCTCAACATCGCTGGCAGTTAGAGAAATGCAAATCAAAGCTACTCTAAGATTTCATTTCACTCCAGTCTGAATGGCAGCCATTAAGAACAAAAACAACAATAAATGTTGGAGAGGATGTGGGGAAAAAGGCACACTCATACATTGCTGGTGGGACTGCAAAATGGTGCAACCGTTATGGAAAGCAGTATGGAGATTTCTTGAAAAGTTGGGAATGGAACCACCCTATGACCCAGCCATCCCACTCCTGGTTCTATTCCCAAAGGACTTAAAAACAGCATATTACAGTGACACAGCCACTTCAATGTTTATAGCAGCACAATTCACAATAGCTAGGTTATGGAACCATCCTAGATGTCCCTCAGTGGATGAGTGGATAAAGAAAATGTGGTATATATACAAAATGGAATTTTACTCAGCAATACAAGAGAATAAAATAATGGCACTTGCAGGAAAATGGATGAAGTTGGAGAATATAATGTTAAGTGAAATTAGTCAATCTCAAATATCCAAATACTGAATGTTTTCTTTAATATAAGGAGGCTAGTTCACAGTGTTGTTGGATGGGGGTACATAGGAGGATTAGAGGAACACTAGAATGGTCAAAGGAAAGTGAGGGGAAGGGAGGGGGCAAGGGGAGAGAGAGGGGAAAAAAAAGAAAAAAAATTGGTGGTTGAATGAGATGGATATCATTATCCTAAATGCATGATTGAAGATCTGAATGGTACTTATATACTTTGTATACAAACAGTTGTATGTAAAAAAATGCTATATATGTGCATTATGAATTGTAATACATACTACTATTATAAATAAAGAAAGAAAGGAAAAAAAAGAAATTCTCAAGATGAATCAATTATAAATTCTCTAAATGAAGGGATCACTGATAGACTAGACCATTTGGAAGCATCACTGATTGACTAGAGCATTTGGAAGACATATTTTCAAGCCTTGAAGACCAAATACATAATCTTGAAAATAAAGCTGATTATAGAGAAAAGATTTTATGTAATCATAAACAGAATTTCCAAGAAATATGTGATAACATCAAAAGGCCAAATCTAAGAATTATAAGGATTGATGAAAGCTCTGAAGAACAAACTAAAAGAATGCACAGTCTTTTCAATGAATTAGTAACAGAAAATATCCCAAATTTTAAGAATGAAGTGGAAAATCAAACACAAAAATCATACAGAATTTCAAATATGTAATACTACTACAGACCCATTCCAAGGCACACTATTATAACAATGTCTAACATACAGTATAAGGACAGAATTTTTAAACAGGCTAGAGAAAAACAGCTGGTCACATTGACAGGTAAACCAATCTGAATCTCAGCTGAATTTTCAACTTAGATTCCCAAACCTGGGAGGTCTTGGAATAATATTTACCAAGCTTTGAAGGAAAATGGAATGCCAACCAAGAATACTGTATCCAGCAAAATTAAACTTCAGATTTGAAAGTGTGGTAAAAACCTTCCACTATAAACAAAAGTTAAAAGAATCCACAACTAGAAAGACAGTATTACAAAACATACTCAACAAAATATTTCATAAAGAGAAAATGGAGAAAACAATAAACACCAGCAGGGAGTAAAAATGCACTAGAAGAATAATATATCAAAGAAGAATCTAATTCAACTTAAAATCTAGAAATAAATAAATTAGACAGGAAACAAAAATCATGACTCAAAAAAAAAAAAAAAAAAAAAACCGCACTGGAAGTTAATGGACTCAACTCATCAATCAAAAGACATAGACTGGCAGATTAGATTAAAAAACAAGACCCAACCATATGGTGTCTCCAAGGCAAAATATCCATGGACTGAAAGTGAAAGAATAGGAAAAACCTTTTCATTCACATGGATCTCATAAACAAGCAGGGGTTTCTATTCTCACATCTGATAAAGGGGATTCCAAGCCAAAGTTAATCAGAAAAGATAAAGAAGGCCATTTGATACTGCTTAAGGGAGTCATACAACAATAAGAAATGAGAGCATTATGTACATCAAACAAACCCTCCTCAATAGTAAGAATGAAATAGACAATGACACAATAATACTGGGTGACTTTAACATGCCTCTCTCATCACTAGAAAGATTGTCCAAACAAAAACTAAGAAGCTACAGAACTAAAAATTACAATTAATAATTTAGACTTAAGAGATATGTATAGAATATTTCATCCATCAATAACTGAATACACTTTCTTCTCAGCAGCAAACGAATCATTTTCTAAAATAGGTCATATTTTAGGACACACAGCAATTCTTAGCAAATACAAAAAGTAGAGGTAATATCCTGCATTCTATCAGATCATAATGGAATAAAATTAAAAATGAATAATAAGAAAAAACACAAACCATTCTAATATCAGAAAATTAAACAATACACTCTTATTTGATGAATTAATAGCAGAAGAAATTAGGGATAAAAAATCCTTTGAGAATAATGATACAACATATCAAAATCTCTGGGACACTATGAAAGTGGTTCTAAGAGGAAAGTACATACTATTAAGCTTATACATTAAAAGAATAGAAAGATACAAAATAAATAATCTAACATTACACCTCAAGGTCCCAGAAAAAGAACAAATCAACAATAAAAGCAGTAGAAAATAGGAAATAATTAAAATTAGTGCCAAAATCAATGAAATCAATATCTAAAAAATTCAAAAACAATCAATGAATCAAAAAGTTGGTTCTTCAAAAAAGGAACAGAATGGATAAACTCTTAGCCAAGATAACCAAGAAAAAGTGCAAATTACTCAATCCATGATGAAAATGAAATATCCTCACAGACATCACACAAAGCAGATGAGAAGCTATTTTGAAACTTTACACTCGAATAAGCTAGAATATCTTGAAAACATCAACAAATTCCTAGAGACATATGACTTAGCCAAACTGAATCAAGAGGATATAGAAAATGTATACAGATCAATTTCAAGTAATGAAATTGAAGAAGCCATTAAAAGCCTACAAACAAAGAAAAACTCAGGACTGGATGGATTCTCACCCAAATTCTACCAGAACTTTAAAGAAGAACTAATACCAACCCTCCACAAATTGTTCCATTAACCAGAAAAGATAGTAACTCTTCCAAACACATTCTAGGAAGCTTGTATCATCCTGATACCAAAGCCAGACAAAGACACACGAAGGAAAGAAATATTCAGACCAATATCAATGAACAAATTTGTGTGTGTGTGTGTGTGTGTGTGTGTGTGTGTGTGTGTGTGTGTGTGTTTGGGGCAGTAGTTGGGAAGAATAATACTAGCTAGTACAGCACCAAAACTTACCTCATTCAAATATCAATTTTGCCAAAGCTGAGAAAAGGCTGATTTATATGAAGAAAGATACAGAACAAGGAAAAAGGGTACTAACACCTGTCATACTCTTTATGTCAAGTACCGTTCTAATTATTCATTTTAATGTTCTCATTTAATTATCAAAACACAGCGAGATGGTATTTTTATTTGGTTTTGTTCAATTGTATTTTTGCATTTGTTTAGTTGCTTGTGCTGGGATCTAACTGAGGGCCTTGTATATGGTAGGCAGGAGCTCTGTCATGGAGAAAAACACACCTTGCCCTCTTTTACAATCCTCATTTTATAGAAATACACAAGTACATATGGATATAAGTGTGATGAACAAGGGTTAGAGATATCCCATATCTACAATCTCAAAAGATGAAAGGATGGATTTAAAACCTTACTGCCTTGAGGATCTATTCCTATAGTTTTTAACATCTTCTCTACAAGTTCTTTTTGGTATAGTGTTAAACATAAGATCTAATGTCTTATCATGCAATCCCAAAGACTTGTAGGAGCATACTAGAAGTGGTTAGTGCCTCTTCCTTAGACTTTCCTTTTTGTAGCTCTTCAGGGCATGATGGGATTGATGGTGGGAACCATACACTAATCTCCACTGGGGATCAGGAATTCCTGGTGGAAGATTACAAATTGAGTAGAATTTGACTCTCAAAAGATCCAGTGTTAGGTCTGTTGTACAAGATGTAAATACTGGCTCAGTAATTTTCTTTGAGGAAATCATGAAGGAGAACTTAATTTTAAGTGCTACTAATCAATATTCCCAGAACTATGGAGCATGTAATAGGTTCTCATTTGAGTGAGGTGACAATTTGAAGTCCCATTACAGAGCTGTTGTTTTCCTTTTTGCAAGTGAGAGAAACTTCTGGAGATATTCTTAAGTACAAATTATGGCATTTTCCCCTGAGGACCTCTTCTTGCATGTCATGGCAGATCTGAGCTGATTGCTAATTACCTCTTTATCACCAGAAACTTTGTCCCCTTGAGGATGGTGAGGATGAGGGCCCTTAAGGTTCATGATAGTGAGGCATCCAGGGGAACTAGAGTAGTAAATCATACTCGTGTTAACAATTCACCTTCAAGTCTAAATCTATATAAATCACAGATTCTGGAGAACACCACTTACTTCTTTCTCTTTTCATTCCTAATTCTTACAGTAGACTGAGGAGAAAGGACAAAACGCTCATCAGAGATGCTGGGAGATCAGACAGCATTCTTCTTGGACTGAGAAACATGGTGGGAGAAGCAGGAGGGAAATGGAAACTTCTCAAGGATCAACATAGGAAGTCTTGATCTTTGGAGGTATTGTTGTGTGTCTTCAGACAACCTTGAATGTGAAAATCAGCAACTCCTGCTCTCCTTCTGGGGTCAAAGATTTGAGGTTCATTGTCAACATCACTTTCCACTCCTGCTTCTACAGATCCTACTCCAGAAGCAATGGCTATGGAAAATCACTCCTCTGTGACAGAGTTTATCCTTATGGGATTAACAGACCAACCTGAGCTGCAGCTGCCTCTGTTTTTCCTGTTCTTATTAAACTATACAGTCACTGTGGTGGGAAACCTGAGCTTAATGAATCTAATTTTTCTGAATTCACACCTTCACACACCCATGTATTTTTTCCTCTTCAATTTGTCCTTCATTGATTTCTGTTATTCATTTGTCTTTACCCCCAAAATGTTGATGTGCTTTGTTTTGGAGAGGAATATCATCTCCTTTACAGGATGCATGACTCAGCTATTTTTCTTCTGCTTTTTTGTCCACTCAGAGTGCTATGTGCTGACAGCCATGGCTTATGATCGCTATGTGGCCATCTGTCAGCCTCTGCTATACACAGTCATTATGTCTCCTAGAGTCTGTTCTCTGCTGATGTTGGGTTCTTGCTTGATGGGGTTTGCAGGTGCCATGGTCCACACAGGGTGCATGATGAGGCTCGACTTTTGTGATTTCAACCTCATCAATCATTACATGTGTGATATCTTTCCCCTTCTCCTTCTCTCCTGCAGTGATACCTACTCCAATGAGCTTGTAAGTTCTGTTGTTGTGGCAACTGTTGTCATTGTATCTAGCCTCATTATCTTAATCTCCTATGCATTGATTCTTTATAATATCATTCATATGTCCTCAGCTAAGGGTTGGTCCAAGGCCATGAGCACCTGTGGTTCTCACATAGTAGCTGTTGGCCTCTTTTATGGATCTGGGCTGCTCACCCATATTAAGCCATCATCTTCTGGATCTGTGGGCCAAGGGAAATTTTTCTCTGTGTTTTACACTCTTGTGGTACCCATGTTGAACCCCCTCATTTACAGCCTCAGGAACAAGGATGTCAGCCTTGCTTTGAAGAGAACCCTGAAGAGGATAGCAAGCTGAGCTGAACAGCGTGAATGCCTTGGTTCCAGTATCCATTGCTGGATCTTTTTCTCTGCTTCCAGTTATTCCTGATCACTTTCCTTCTATTCTTCTTCCCTTCTCTTCATTATTTATCCTACAGCCTGGGTAGGATTTCTAATGAAACATCTGAATATTTCTAATGAAAAAAATGCAGTGTAACCAGGTGAACTTATTCTTGGATTTGAGACCCATCCTTCATCCTAATATGACTGCATTCACCAGATGGAGATACTGGGCTAATATTTTTCTTATCTTTAAGTAACACTATCTGTTATTTTTTTCTTTATGTGTCTTCTCCATTCAAGAAACCTTGATGATTTGGACATTTAGCAAGTTAATTTTCTTGAATTTCTGACACAATTTTGTTGATACATGTCCTATTTCAAGGTTTTTATTTCCTATTACAGTATGGAAAGATAGTGATGACAAAAACTGTGCTGTGGTAAAGTAAAAATTTACAGAATTTTTCAGTCTTGTAAAGAATAAATGACTTTTGTCCTAGAATTTTAGCCTCACACCTATAATAGTACTGTGAACTTTATTGGACCATGATTTATTCTTATGGATACTTGAGAATGGATTTTCTTTTGCAAAATCAGTCTATGTGCTTTTAAAATGTAAGCTAAATCTGAGTATTAGTGCAGTGGTTAAGTGTTTGCTTGTACATGGCCCTGGGTTTGATACTTAGTACCAAAACAAAAGATAAACAGATAACCTCAACGTATAAATGGGTTTTCATGTTTATCCTTTTAAATGTAAATCTTTCTCCTGTTCTCCAGATGAGGAAATGCTTATGGGAAATGATTAAGGCTACAAAGCAGATGATACAGAGCACAGTTTTTTGACTCCATTGTGCATCCTGTGAAGAAATGGAAGGAAAGAAAGAAGAACTGTAGAAGAACAGAGAGAAATTCTGGAGAGTTTTTCAGAATGAGCCTTAAAATGGGGATTATATGGGGACAGTGCTGTGAGCCAAGATGCCAAAAGCACAGGGATGATCTGCAAGGCTTTGATGCCCAATTAGAAAATCCACATCTGCTACAGAAATCTCATTTTAAAATGGGACAAATAGGGTGAGCTACAAAACAGCATTCATTTTATTTATTTTTCAAGATGGTGAGGCTGAGCAGTTTTTGCAAAATCTTTCTGGTAAGGTATATAATGTTTTCCTTAGTAGTATATGTTGTTTAATATATGATGTCTAATACATACGATGTTATGTGTTGTAGACAAAATGGATTATTCACATAAAAACAATAGGAAACTGTTCTACAAAATGCTTTTACAGCAAGTGTATGCTGCTTGTGGTTCATCACTACCTATAATGAGTTTAGGGAAGATGTCCTCATTAAATGTGTCTTAGTGATGGGACAGCAGCCCATTATAAGTGTAACTTTCATATTTATTAGAAGATCACAATTTTTGAAAAGTTCTAAAGCATGTGTTTATATGAATAATTTTAGAGGAAAATGATGCCAGCTAAGAAGTTTTAGTTCATGTTGGTTAAGATAATTGCCAGTTGAGCAGAGAGTGAAAAATTTACATTTATTATAATTTTTTGTATTGTTTTAATTCATATAAAATTTAATTTCTCAAGAATTGTCTCTATGTTTAGTGTCTACTTTTATTCATGTGTTTATATTCACTATAGGATTGTTTGGGCAGAGTTTTAAAATCAGTTTGAAACTTTCTCTAAAATACAAATTTGAAAAGAATGCTTATTAAAGGAAGAGAATGAGGTTATAAAATATCCATGTCTATAAATTCTGGGTTCTTAATAAAAAAGGAAAATGTAAGTCTCTAGCATAACTCATGACTCTTACAGTAACACGTCGTGGTGGAGAATGGATAACCTGATAGCATGGCTCAATTCTGTGAAATTAAAGGTTGTATTGCTAGTACTGACCTTGCATATCTAATTGATTTCACATTGTAACCAAAACCATACCTAATGAATCTGGTACAACTTTCCTATGTATATATATGAATATACCACAGTGAATCTCAACAAGACTGAGATCCTTATTGAATAAAATATATTACATGCTCGTATAAATATGTCAAAATAGATTCTATGTAATGGATTACTAAAACGAACAAATAAAAATAAAAAGAGAAAAATCACACTTAATATTTATAATTAAAATTGCTTCAATTCTAGAATTTAAAAAAAATATATATGTCAATTAGATTGAAACTAGCATTAGAACATATAAGCTTATTTGGTAATTATTGAATATTTATGAGTGTTGTATGTGTAATTTATTAAAATATCAGTACCTCTCCAAGTAGTTCTCTTCCCTCCCTCCCTCCCTCTCTTTCTTTCTTTCATTTTTTACCTGAAGAATTTACTTTTATTCTTGCAGTCTTATACTAGGAAGTCAACATTTAATAATCCATTGTTCACAATTTATTTATAGAAAAATGTTTAATCCTTAAATTGTACATTAATATTTTATGACTCCAAGTTTTATCACTATCCTTCAGGTCTGAAGAAAATGATTAATTTATTGAGTTCCACAGACAGCACAGTCCACTGACATAACATTTAGTCTGACAGTCCTACACTCATGAAAATTAAGAATAGCCAGTATCAAACTGACCTGAAACCTGATTGCATTCCTGGCTCAGGATACCTGCAGTAAATCTGTAAATCCACATGAAGACACAAAATTAAACTAGGGCACATATTTTATAAAAATTATTTTCACAGCAGATTAAAAATAAACATTAAAAATTTACCAAAATTTCAACCTCATTATGATATTTTATCCAAATAAACTTTCAAAATGTGTCATTAAGTGAATTAATTGCAAATAACTTCATGTACGATTTGTTTTTAAAAGAAGTTTGCCCAGCATTTAAAAATGATTGTGGAATTAATATACCTTTTAAAATGTCAAAGTATCTTACGCATATAGCACTTTTTTTGCTAGGCCAGGCTAGTATCTTCTATTGCAAGAAACCAAAAGTACTGAATAAAATACATTTTAAAATCAATGAATACTTGATTCATTTCCCCGAAATTATCAAAATCATTATCAAAATTTCCCAGGATTTTGTAAGATTTGATTCCTTAAATACAGTTTTAAATTTTAAATTCAGAGGCACGAAAAAAAATCTTCATATATTGACTTTATGTCCTTTTTATGGTCCCTCAATGACCAGAGAAAATTTTAAACAAATTATGTTTTGTGTTTCTTGATTTAATAAAAAGCTACAATTTCTTTCATCCAAATTAAGAAATATACTGATCAAAAGCTATTAATTATGAAATGTCTATGTACATCTGTCTGTAGGTCTATAGAACCTTTCCAAACTTTTATAATTAAGAGATTTTTATCAATTACATACTAGAATCAAATTAGGTAAAGCAAAACTTATTTTGCAAAAATAAAATCAATTCCCAATATGCCTGACAGACAAGCTATTCATTTCATTTGTATTCCA
This sequence comes from Tamias sibiricus, assembly GCA_025594165.1. Classification (NCBI taxonomy): domain Eukaryota; kingdom Metazoa; phylum Chordata; class Mammalia; order Rodentia; family Sciuridae; genus Tamias; species Tamias sibiricus. The sequence goes on along the minus strand of CM046657.1, from coordinate 118,548,313 downwards.
CTGAAAACCTTACTGAAATCTGTCCAAAGGTTTATTTCTAAGTGGTCCACTACAGTATTATTCGGAATGTTTTAAGTTTGGTTGTAGCTAGAGTTCTGACTTCCATTTGGATGCCGCTATCTTTCACTGTTTGGAGGTGGTTTTGGTTTCTGCATCTTACCAAGAATAGTTGCCATCTCTTTTCTCTCATCAAAATTCTTCCACTGCTAATATAGTTTTAAAATAACCCTGATTATTCCCAAAATCTTTTCCATATCCACAGAAAGCTCAGCAAACAACTGTCTGGCATCTTTCTGCTGTACAACACAGGCAACACGTAGGCAAGCTAAAGCTATTATGAAAGGAGTGTACAGTAGGCAAAGATCAGTTCTGCAGGTTTCATTCACTATTCTCCATTTAGGGAGAAGCAACATGTCTTCTTGGCCCATGTCCTGCACATACTGGAGCAAAGATCTATAAGGATGATACACTATCAAGCAACAATCCATTAGTTCTAAAAGATAGAATTCACATTCTAACAAATGATTCATCCTATAAGGAAATTCCTTTGGAAAGGCATACGAAAATCTAGTTTTAAATACAGAAGTAGCAGCAGCAATCAATCTTGTATTTAAGACTACTCCAAATTCCTCTACTTTGGATGCCAAAAAGACACATCAATACAGGAGCCATCAATACAGGATCTGTACTTTTCAGAGAATACCTGGCATACAGTCTCTTGAAATACACTGTAGCAGTGGCAATAACTTGTCATCTTAATTTATGATGTTCACCTAATGCCTGGCTAACATTTGTAAAAAAATATTTGTAGTTTTCAATATTCTTTTAAAAAATTTTTTAAACCTTTATTTTTATTTATGTGGTGGTGAGGCTCCAACCCATGGCCTCACACAGGCGAGATGCGCGCTCTACCACTGAGCCCCAGCCCCTCCAATGATCTTCTGAAAGAAATTTTAAATTCTTTTGGTGCTCCTTCAACAGATCTTGTTTATGCAAAATCCACTGCAAATAGTGGGAGCTCTGCCAAAAGTTCCCTGCCACGGAACACAGTTTGCCCTGATGAAAAAGGACCAGCCGTTGGAGCGGCTTGCAGAGCAACCATAGAACCGGCTGGTCGGTTGGATAAATGCGCCCTTGGGATCAGATCACCTCCTCATTCCTTCTCTTTCATGGATAAAGACTGGAACATAGTTTTCTAATAACTGCAAGACAGACAGTATGATAAGTGGGGCACAGGTGGAAGTGCGGTGTCCAGGCCAGTCAGGTTGGACCTGGAATAAATGGGGTTTTTGTTGGGTTGCTCTGGCAGATTTTTAACCCAGAAAGAGGCTCCAGGAGGTCACGAGTTAAGAGGTCTCACTATGACTGTCAGGAACTAGAAAAGTGAGCTAAAATAGCTTCCCTGCTCCAGTAACCAAAGCGGATCCCTACCATCTGAACAGGAGCTGCTGCAGTCACAGGCAGAGGTACACAACACATGGTGGGTAAGAGGCCTTTGGGCTGCTGGTGGAGTTTGTGTTTTGGGTGCCTAAGGAGCACAGGGCTGAGTCTTAGGTGCTGTCCTGCGTGGGGGTGGGAGGCTAGGTGGGTAACCTTGACAATCACTTCTCCAGGTAAAAGCCCCAACTTCTATTGCCCTAGGGCAGATACTTCTACCCATATCTAGTGACAGTCTTTTAGTGGAGTGTGAGACAGTTGCAGTGTGATTAATCCAAATTAGTATAAGCCTTCCATAAATTAGGGATCCTTTGCTATTTTCAGATACTTAAAATGAAAAAGTGAAACTGATTCTGAGTTTATTCAAATTTAATGTGTCAATGAGAGAGAAGAGCTCTTACATTATCTAAATGTAATTCAATTAGAAAGTTTTAACAGAACAGAGAGTAGGATGAAGCTTAACAGATGGTGGGGAGGTGGGTAGAAGAGGAAAGGGAAGGTGTTGGTCAAAGGGACAAAGGTTCAATTTGGAGGAATGGAGTTTAGTCTATTGCGGGAATGGTGACTATAGTCAACAGTCATGTAGTAGTATTTTGAAATTGCTGAGAGATAGATTTTAAATGTTTTCACCACAAATAAGAATAACTGTGGGAAGGGATAAGTATGTTAATTTGTATGATTTTAACACCCCACGATGTAAATGTAATCATTACATTGTATACCATGGATATATACAATTCTTTTTGTCTATTAAATTAAAACAATCTCTATCATATTTCCCTTCATCATTTGTTATTAGAGATATAATCTTTAAAATTTGCTGAGTAAGAATTATAAATATCTGTTTCAAGCACAAAGCATAATATAACTAATTATGTTCTAGAAAAAAGCTCATATTTTCCTTAGTAATTATGAAAATGTCTCATTTGGGAATATTATCTAAGAAATAGGAAAAACAAGTTGTCTCCAACTAGCAATATTTTAAATTTTGAGCAATTATATTAGCATAGTATATAATGAATATACTAGTGTTTTTTGCCATCTACAACATAATTTTAAAAAATTTACAAGTTTATAAAACATAACTCAAACTTACTGCATATTGTAAAACCTATCGAATCACAAACCAGGCCATAAAACAGAGCATTGTAGTATATTTTATTCAGTAGTTTTGGCTGTGTTTAGTGGGTGATTAGGTCTCAATAATGTAGACCCAAAATATCAGAAAAAGAAGTTGTTATGTAACTTATTTTGTCAACTTTCAATCATTGTTGAAAAAGGAAAAGCATATCTTGGAATGATAGGTAGTATTTGCAAAACATACATTTGATAGAGGACTTGCGTCCACAACATAAAAAGAACATTTAAAATGCAACAATAGGAAATAATTAAATCATTTAATTAATTTTGAAATAGGTTAAGTAAGGGGTGAAGGGACCAAAAAGTTGAAGATGTATGGCATAGAAGAGTGCTTGCTTGGAATACAGAATTCCTGGGTTCCATGCCCTAGCCTTGTCTAGAATAGCAACAATTTAACTAAGTAGTAGAGCATCCTTGGGTACAATCCTTAGTATGATTTTTTAAAAAATTTTCAGAACATAAGACCATACACTCCAAAATGGACTTAATGATCCTCTTAATGTATAAATATCACACATGTGAGGTGCAACTTTTGAGGGTTCAGATCAATGGATAAATGTCAGACCTTAAAACTTTCCATAATGTATGAAAAGTAACAAAACACTTTTTATAAAGAAAAGATAAATTATGTATTGAGGTCAGATTTGATGGACATCTTGACAATTTTGAAAGACAGTGTGGGTGTCCATGTAAACACTAATTGGTGCCTAGTAGAGCTTGCAGTCAGATAAACACCCTAAATAATGTGGTTATGAAGGAAATGGAGAGGGGAAGCTGGCCTCTTTACTGATCTCCACTCTTTAGGTGAAGATAAAAGCAGAATGACTTGTGGATGTAGTAAAAGCTACTCACAAAACATTGGAAGAAATCCATCTGCACAGTGGACATGCAATGAATTGTAGGTGTAGTGTGGTCTTTATTGTATCCTGTTCTGTAACTATCAAGGAACATGTGAGTAATAAAATATTCAAAACCTCTCTGTTGAGTCCTCCAAGTTCTTTCTTTGGGACTGGTAAATAGTACTCTGAAACATAGTCTTTGGGCTGAAATGACAATGACTTCTAAATCATCTGTACATTCCCATGCAACAGGACTAAATATTATAGTGCATAAAGACAATTTCAGACAAAGAAGCTCAGTATAACTGCCATCCAGGTACTGTTTTTCAAGGATGTAAAGTATGATGTCTTATAACCTATGTGATCCAGGAAATAGAAGATTTAGGAAACAATAAATAAAAGTAATCCCAAACATGAGGTTGACAGATTTTAAGAATTCAGACTTTGTACCACAGTCTGAAGATAATCTATCAAGATGGGAGTGGGTAAAAAAAAACCCTGAAAGTCTTATTTAAGAAGGTCAAATTGAATACCCCTGGCTGAATGTACTAAAAATGTATATACAAATAAATGAAGAAGAAATTGGGAAACAGTGAAAGGAGTACATGGAATAGTATTAAAACTAATAAGAAAAGGAATTATGGAAATGAAAACAATCACAGGATATGATGGATTAGCTGTGGACATGTTTTTAAAAGTAGCATTAATAACAACAATGATATTGATACAACTGAATTTATGATTACAATCATAGTGGTATTAGTAATTGTGAGTGAGGAGTAGGAAGACCAGTAGTGTGTGTATGCAGTGGTGGTGTGAATTTGAATTTCAAAATTCTCAAATTTTGAAAGAAACTGAGAAAATGATGAGTTCATTTGAAAATCCCCCTTGGGAAGCATAACAAAATCTGAATTTGGTATGGGGCACACTGAGCTTGTGGTACATGATAGGTATTAAATAGAATTGTCTGTGATGCAGACATAGCAGAAGGACAGATTGTACAGATAGGCCAGTGGTTTTCAAGCATGGAGGATTTTGGCACTGCAGGGGTGGAAAGCTATGGTTTACCACCTTTTCCCCATTATAGGGATCATGGTCAGCACTCTTCAAATGAAACAGATTTATAAAAGAAAACTACAACAGACTTATGCAATCAAAATTTCATGTGACAAAGAAACCTTCAGAAATGAAGACCCATAACCCAGGAAAACCTGTTCATTCTTACAGTTGGCTTTGGTGTAGAATGGGCTGCTATGAAGAAATGTAGGTAGACAAAAAGTGTATGTCATATCTGAAAGCTAATGATACATCTGAATGGGGAAACCCAACAAGGCCTACCTGTTTTGATTATTCTTGGCTCCTCTCCATGGCCTTCTTCTATGTTCTAGGCCAGAAGCCTTTCTTAAATGAGGCTCTTATGATCTAGTCTCAGAAACGAAAGTTCTGAGAATTTCTTCATGGCCAACTTTTATCCACAAAGGCAGAGGGAGGTGAGAATACTCTTTTTGTGTTTCAGCACTGACTTTGAGGGAGAGGAGCTCTACGTTCAATAACCCAAGAAAGGGGAATTCTTGTTTTTTAATGACCTTCCCTGTAGGAAAATAGAGCAGTATGGAGAAGTGCATGAAAAGGTCATAAACAGATTGTGTTCTGAGTCCCTCGAATGTCCTTAGATTAAAAATACTCAGCATGCCAATGCTCCACATTTTGGCACATCATTTTTTGAGCACCAGTACCCCCCAAGGGGTAAATTCTGTCTGGAGAAATTATTGATGATCACAACTGGTGTGTGAGCGTGGGTGAGGTGGGCAGGAGGATCATATTGTAATCACAAGGGCAGGGCCCAGGGATGCTGTGCATTCCATATTACACAGGACTGCCCCATAACAAGATTCACCTCATCCAAATTTCAATGGTGCCATGGTGGAGAATCCTTGAGTCATATGAAGAAACAAATGGGAGAATGGCAGGAGTACTAACACTTACTACAGTGTTTTTGTAAGGCATAGTTCTAATGCTGTATGTGAATCATCTCATTTAATTCCCACAACAAAGAGATAGCCCTTTTATATTTCTCAATTGTATTATTTTCGCAGTTATTGCTGGTTCTGGGATGTAACTGAGGGCTTTGTGTGTGCTATGCAAGAACTCTGCAATACAGACATCCATTTTAATGATTTCCATTTTATGGCTATGCACAAGTATATGTACCATAAATATAAATAAGAAGAATCTAAAAGGTGATACTATGTATGTATAGTATCATAGGATGATTAAAAGGTTGGATTTAAGTTCAGACTGATTTGAGGATGTATTCCTATTCTTTTAATCTCTTTGCTATGACTTCTCTTTTTAACATCACATGCTAAACATATGATGTAATGTTTCTTAATGCAATTCCAGAGGTTTGCAGAAATATACAAGTTCTGTATGGTTCTGTAGGGTGTGAGGAGGAGATTCATGAATGAGACCACACCCTAATCTGCCAGGAGATCAGGATATCCTGGTGGAAAGTAACAAATTGTGTAGAACTTTGATTCTCATAAAACTGAACTTTAGGTCTACTAAACAGGTGGTAAACGTAGTTCAGTAACTTCTACCTCCAGGGGCTCATTCAGTTTGGGATGGAGACATAAAGCACAGCATAATTTTCTGTGCTTTTAATCATCTTTCCTGGAACCATGGGGAAGTGGATTCTAAAGTGAGTGAGGTGAAGTTTTGTAGGTTGGTATGAGGTATGAGGTTGGTGTAAGGTAGTTGTTTTCCTTTCTGCAGCAGAAATTCTCAAATGGAATATTCCCCAGAGTAAAGTAGCTCTTCTAGCATGTCAGAGAAAGATCTGAGTTGATTGTTATTACCTCCTTCATCATCAGAAACTTGTCCTCTTCGGACACTGGGGAGGAAGCCCTGGAGGTCCAGCATCAGTGAGACCTTCAGTGCATCAGGTGAGCACTGAACCATCTTTGTCATGATAATTTTCCTTCAAAGTCAAAGCTATAAAAATCATGGGTTGTAGAGAAAAACACCTTTTTATTTCTCTTTTCAACCTTGATCCTTACAGCAGAATGAGGAGGGAAGAAATGATGTTCCGAGACACTGGGAAGTCAGCCAGCATTCATTCTTTTTTTTTTTTTTTTTTTTTTTGGTACTGGGGATTGAACTCAGGGGCACTCGACCACTGGGCCACATCCCCAGCCCTTTTTTGTATTTTATTTAGAGACAGGGTTTCACTGAGTTGCTAAGTGCCTCGCCATTGCTGAGGCTGGCTTTGAACTCGCGATCCTCCTGCCTCAGCCTCCCAAAGTGCTGGGATTACAGGCGTGCGCCACCGCGCCCGGCTCAGCATTCATTCTTGATGAGACATACACAAAGGGTGGATGAAGCAGGAAGGAAATGGAAACTCCTCAAGGAGCGTAGAAAGTCATACACTTTGTAGGCCTTGCTGCATGTCTTCAGACAACCCTCAGCTTGGAAACCCATAGTTCCTGCTCTCCTTCTGGGGTCAAAGATTTGAGTTTCATTTCAATATCACTTTCCACTGTGGCTTCTAAATATCTCAATCCAGAAGCAGTAGCTGTGGAAAATGACTCCTCTGTAAAGCAGTTTATCCTTAAGGGATTATCAGACCAATCTGAGCTGCAACTGCCCCTGTTTTTCCTCTTCTTGGTAAACTGTACAGTGACTGTGGTGGGAAACTTAAGCTTAATTGTTCTAATTTTCCTGAATCTGCACCTTCATACCCCCATGTACTTTTCCCTCTTCAATCTGTCCTTCATCAATTTCTGTTATTAATTTGTCTGTTACCCCTAAAATGCTTCTGTGCTTTGTTTCAGAGAGGAACATCATCTCCTTTACAGGATGCATGACTCAGCTATTTTTCCTCGCTTTTTTTTTTGTCAACTCAGAGTGCTATATACTGACAGTCATGGCCTATGATCACTATGTGGCCATCTGTCAGCCCCTACTGTACAGGGTGATCATGTCCCCAAGGGTCTTTTCTCTGCTGATGTTGGGTTTTTACTTGATGGGGTTTGCTGGTGCCACAGTCCACACAGGGTGCATGATGAGGCTTAACTTTTGTGATTCCCACCTCATCAACCATTACATGTGTGACATCTTCCCCCTCCTTCAGCTTTCCTGCAGCAGCACCTATACCAATGAGCTTGTGAGTTCTGTTGTTGTGGTGACAGTTGTCGGTGCATCTAGCCTCATTATCTTAGTTTCTTATGTTTTTATTCTTTACAATATCATTCATATGTCTTCAGCTAGGGCTTGGTCCAAGGCCATGAGCACCTGTGGTTCTCAGTAACTGTTGGTCTATTCTGTGGATTTGGGCTGCTTACTCATGTTAAACCATCATCTCCAGGATCTGTGACCCTGGGGAAATTTTCTCAGTGTTTTGCAATTTTGGGGTTCCCATGCTTAATCCCCTCATTTATAGCCTCAGGAATAAGGATGTAAAACTTGCTCTGAAGAGAACTTTGAAGAGAATCACAAATTGAACTTTCCAGTTGGACTGCCTTGGTCCCTCTTCCCTTTGCGAGGTCTTTTTCTGTAATTCCCGCTCTTCTTAATCTTAATCACCTTCCTTCAATTTTTCCTCCTCCCTTCCCTTATCTTTCATTCCACCGTTTGAGCTGTATTTTTCACTGTAATTTTTGTTTTGGCACTATGCAATGTGACTATGTGGACTTATTCTTGGAATTAAGACTTGTTCTTAGTCCCAAGAAGACACCAGATTTGTCTTTATTCACTGTGCCTCATGAAGACACTGGACTGAAGTCTTTTCTATCTGTATATAAGACTGTCTAGTATGTTTTTGTGTGTCTTCTATATCCAAGGAAGCTGGTGAGTTGAATGCTTTTTAACAAGTTTATTTCTTTAATCTTTTCATGAGACAATATTGTAGATCCATTTTGTGTTTCAAGGTTTTATTGTCTAACAAATGCCTTAAAAAAGAAGGATCACAAAGTTGTGGACTTGTAAAGTAAAAATTCCAAGAATTATTCAGGTTATTTAAAGAATGATTCTTTTACATACTAAGGCTCCCATCTATAATGGAAATGTGTACTTTTGGAAATGGAAATAGACTTAAGGTCTATTCTTATTGGTACTTGAGGATGAATGATCCCAACCTTCTTTTTTTTTAATATTTATTTATTTGCTTTTGTTGTACACAATGCCTTTATTTTATGTGGTGCTGAGGATCAAAACCCGAGCCGCGTACTTGCTAGGCGAGCGCTCTACCGCTGAGCCACAATCCCAGCCCCCCATTCCAACCTTCTTTTCAGGTTTCTCAGACCCCACCAATATTGACAATGCAATGGTCAACTGATATTTTGTAAGACATGGATCTGAAATTTTCACCAGTTTGCTTCTGATCTCTAGATTTTCATCATTGTTTTAAAATTGTTATAATGATATTCCTCTCTACAGATAATAGCATCATCAGTAATGTTAAAATAATTTTTTCCATTACATAAGAAGGAGTTCAATTTACTATTTTAAAAACAAACAAACAAATTGAAACTGGTTACTTAATTTAGTAGGAGAGGTACGCTTATGTATGATCCTGGATCTGGTCCCTTGCATCCCCCAACAGAAAAGGAAAAACAACAAATAAACTCCCTCATATGTTTTTTTTTTTTTTTAACTTAAAGTTCTCTTATTAATAAACTGCCTGTGGTACAAAATTAGCATGCACATTCATTAAGTTAAAATTGAATAGTCCAAATCAATATGCACTCTTTTTTGTGACAGATCAGAAAACATTTTTTCCAGTCTGACAATGAAGTTAACACATTAGTTATTATTCATTGGCATTACAGCGAAAATATTATACTTGAAAACATTTACTACAGTGTTGTAAAATATGGACTTAATCTTTTTTCCAATCAATTTTAACTGTTTTTATGTAAACATGACAGTAGAATATGTGGAGTATAAGTTATTCTAAATAGGATCCCGTTCTTGTACTTGAAAAAGACATGGAATGACACTGCCTTTTACTCATATATGAACATAGGAAAGTTATGTCCAATTCATTCTACTGTCTTTCCTATTCCCACCCCTCCCAACCTTCATTACCCTTTGTCTAGTCCACTGAATTTCTACTCTTCCCCCTGTCCCTTATTGTGGGTTAGCAACCACATATATGAGAGAACATTCAGCCTTTGGTTTTTTGGGACTGGCTTATTTCTTTTTCTTCCATTTTTTAAAAAATTTAATTTGTTATACATGCTTTTAGAGTGCAATTCCTTTCATATTACATATAAAGAGCACAGACTTCCAAGTCATTGGTTTTACGCAAAGTATTTTCATACCATTTGAGTTTTTATACATGCACTTAGTATATTGATGTCCAACTCCTTCTGCCATTGTTTCTATCCCCTTGCCCCTTCCCCCTCCCTCCTGTTTTCTATTTAACATTCCTTCATTCCTCTCATTCCCCCTCCCTTGCCACTATAATTGAGTATTATCATAGCAAAGGAATCAATTAACCTTTGGTTTTCTGGCATTGGCTGACTTCACTAGCATTATTTTCTCCAACTCCCTCCATTTACCTGCAAATGCCATGATTTTACTCTCTTTTAGTGCTGAGTGGTGTTCCATTACCAAAGTTTCCCTATCCATTCATCTATTGATGGGCATCGGGGTTGTTTCCACAATCTAGCTATTGTGAATTGTGCTGTTATGAACATTGATGTGGCTGTGTCCCTGTAGTATTCTATTTTTAAATCCTTTGGGTATAGACTGAGGAGTGGGCTAGCTGGGTCAAATGGTGGTTCCATTCCAAGTTTTCCTAGGAATCTCCTTACTGCTTTCCAAATTGGCTGTAGCAATTTGCAGCCCCACCAGCAATGTAAGAATGTGCCCTTTTCCCCACATCCTCAGCAGCACTTATTGTTGTTTGTGTTTTTGATAGCTGCCATTCCGACTGGTGTGAGATGAAATCTTAGAGTAGTTTTGATTTGCATTTCTCTAATTGCTAGAGATGTTGAACATTTTTTCATATATTTGTTGACTGATTGCATATGTTCTTCTGAGAAGTGTCTGTTCAGTTTTTTGGTGTAAAGGTTTTTGAGAGCTTTATATATCTTTGAAGTTAATGTTCTGTCTCATGTGCATGTGGTAAAGATTTGCTCCATTCTGTAGGTTCTCTGTTCACTTCACTGATTGTTTCTTTTGCTGAGAAGAAGCTTTTATGTTTGAATCCATTTCATTTATTAATGTTTGGTTTTAGTTCTTGTGCTATAGGGGTCTTATTGAGGAAGTTGGGGCCTAATCCAACATGTTGGAGATTTGGGCCTATGTTTTCCTCTATTAGGTGCAAGGTCTCTGGTTTAATTTCTAGGTCCTTGATCCACTTTGAGTTGAGTTTTGTGCATGGAGAGAGAAAGAGGTTTAATTTCATTTTATTACATAAGCATTTCCAGTTTGCCCAACACCATTTGTTGAAGAGGCTGTCTTTTCTCCAATGTATGTTTTTGGCACCTTTGTTTAATATAAGTTAACTGTAGATGTGTGGGTTAGTCTCTGTGTCTTCTATTCTGTACCATTGATCTATTGGTCTATTTTGGTGCCAGTACCATGCTGTTTTAGTTACTATTGCTTTGTAATACAATTTAAGATCTGGAATAGTAATGCCACCATTGTAATACAATTTAAGGTCTGGAATAGTAATGCCACTAGATTCACTCTTCTTGTTAAGAATTGCTTTGGCTCTTCTGGGTCTCTTATTTTTCCAAATGAATTTCATGATTTCTTTTTCTATTTCTATGAGGAATGACATTGGGATTTTGATTGGGATTGCATTGAAATTGTATAGTGCTTTTGGTAGAATAGTCATTTTGACAATATTAATTCTACCTATCCATGAACAAGGTAATTCTTTCCATCTTCTAAGATCTTTAATTTCTTCCTTTAGCGTGCTGTAGTTTTCATTGTACAGTTCTTTCACTTCTCTTTTTAGGTTGATTCCCACGTATTTTATTTTATTTTTCACATTATAGTAAATGGTGTGGATATCCTAGTTTCTCTTTCTGAGGATTTGTTGCCGATGTACAGAAATGCCTTTGATTTATCAGTATTGATTTTATATCCAGCCACTTTGCTGAATTTATTTATTAGATCTAGAAGATTTCTGGTGGAGTTTTTTGGATCTTCTATGCATAGGATCATATTGTCTCTAAATAGTGATAGTTTGAGTTCTTCTTCTCCTATCCGTATCCCTTTTATTTCTTTCGCTTGTCTAATTGCATTGGCTAGGGTTTCAAGAACTATGTTAAATGGCCTTTAGGAATAGATGGCCTTGTAGGAACCCTAATTAAGGAGATAGCTAAGATTGCAGTTAGCTGTGAGCCATAAAGCATTACCACCTTCCATGATCTCGCGAGACTTGAACCAGGACATTGCGGTTCGGGTTGGCGCCATTTGCATGATCTCACGAGACTTGGCCCTGGACATTGTGGAGGGGGTCGGCGCCATTTTGTGGTGTGGTTGGAGGAGTGTGGATGGTGTGTTGGAGTTGTTGTTGGAGCCGGAGAGAGAAGCTAGCAGAATAAAAGAGCCTGTTTGTTTCCAATCCGCTTCTGAACTTATTCCCGCGGTGTCGTTGTTCCAAGTGGCAATCGCTTCAGGAAGCAACAGGTGGTGGCCCGTATGGGGAATTCAGCCGGCAGGTAAGAATTGATAATGGGAGAGAAAATAAAAAAAGGTTGGATAATAAAAGCCATGGATGAGTTTTTTGATATCGCGGATTCAGTGGATAGTGAGGAAAGTGATCAAGAAAGCATAGCCTCTGAGTCAGTTAATACCAGTGAGAAGAGTAGTGGTGTAAATTCAAAAGTAAGAGCTGCAAAAGCCATCAGAAACTTATTGAAATTAGCTGAAGAATATGTACTCTCCTTAGAAGCTGAAATTCAGGATACCAGTAAAAGTGATAGTAGTGAAGAGGAATCAAAAAGTGATTCTGGGAACACAGTCTCCAATAAAAAAGAACAACAAGAAATTAGAAAGGAGAAAGGACCATCAAGTAGAGGAACCACTTGTGTCCTCTACTCCCCCATGGGTGGAATCCATTACAGAAAATATGAAGGGTATTACTAGGCGTTTGCATACCCTAGAAATAGATATAAAAAGTCTTTCTGAGTGCTTATGCACTCTCGAGGGTAACTCACAGATACATTGGGAACTGCCAGTATTTGAAAATGAAAATGGACAGAGGGTCCACCAGTCAGTAGATTTCAAAACAATAAAAAATGTCAAAGAGGCAGTAATGACGTATGGGCCTCAAGCTACTTTCACGTTGAGTATGCTGGAGTCCCTTAACACCTTTAACTTAACCTCCTCAGACTGGAAAAGTCTATGTAAAGCAGCATTAAGTGGGGGGCAATACTTGGTTTGGCGATTGCAATTTCAAGACCTTTGTATAGAAACGGCTAAAAGAAACGCAGCTGCAGGGTTTGGAGACCATAATATAGAAATGTTCACAGGCGAAGGGCAGTTCACAGACTTACAGGCTCAAAAATATTATGACCCAGGTGTATATGCTCAGATATATACAGCTGCCTTAAAGGCATGGAAAACTTTACAAGGACCTGGGGATATACAAGGTAGCTTGTCAAAAGTTATTCAAGGACCTAATGAGCCATATGCTGACTTTGCTGATCGACTTTTGAGAACTGTAGGTAGAGTGTTTGGAGACGTTGATCAAGCTATGCCATTAGTTGTTCAATTAGCATATGAACATGCTAATAAATACTGCCAGGAAGCCATCAGGCCATGGAGAAATAAAAAGGATCTTTCCACATATATACAACTATGTAAAGATATAAATGACGCCTTTGACACAGGAAATGTGATTGCAGCTGCAATGAGTGGTGCTTCCCCCCAAAATTTCAAAAGGGCTCAACCTAGACATTATAATCAATCAGGATATTCCAGGCAAAATTATCATAATCAATCAGGCTATTCTAGGCAAAATCCCCAAAGAGAAATAAGACCAAGCTCATACCGTGCCCTAGGCCACTGCCCCAGGTATAAAAAGGGAAATCATTGGGCCAATAAATGCCATTCAAAATTTGACATCTATGGAAATCATTTGTTCAGGAATTCAAAAAACGAGGCACAGGGCCCAATGCGCTTGGGCCCACAAATGTACGAGGCATTGGAGGAGGAGTATCCTCAAGCATCCACTCAGATGCTTCCCCGACACAACCCCTACTACCCATCCACTCCCTCGCCAGAGGAACAGGAGGAAATGCAGGATTAGACCTCTGTTCCACTGCCCGAATAGTGTTAACACCTGAAATGGGGGTTCATTCCCACAGGAGTCAGGGGACCTCTTCGCTCAGGGACTGTAGGACTTATTCTCGGAGGAAGTCCTGAAAGCTTATTAGGTTTGCAAGTGACCCCAGGTGTAATAAACTCAGACTACAAAGGGGAAATAAAAATAATGCTTAGCTCACCCCAAAGTATAAGTTATGTTAATCAAGGAGATAGAACTGCTCAGCTGCTTCTCCTTCCAAATTTACATAATTCATTTGAAATGAGTATGCCTCAAAAAAGGAACAGTAGAGGAATTTGTTCCACTGACTCGGGACCTATGGCTTGCTGGGTTCAGGATTTTTCAAGGAGGCCTATGTGTAAAATAAAAGTCCAAGGAATAGAGATGGAGGGACTGATAGATACTGGAGCTGACTCTTCCATCATTAATCTATGGCAATGGCCCAAGCACTGGCCTCTGCAAAAAGCTTCAACCAGTTTAAGAGGCTTGGGATATAATAACCTCCCAGAGAAAAGTGCAGTAATTTTAAAATGGGAGGATGATGAAGGGCATAAAGGAACATTTCAGCCTTATGTTTTACCTAACCTACCAGTTACTTTATGGGGAAGAGATATTTTGCAACAAATGGGAGTACACCTTGCAAACAAGCCTGCAGATGTTAAATGTGAAAATCTATAGGGTAATCTTAACCTTAAAAGAAATCATTATCAAAAAGTACAGGGTAATCTTAACCCTATAAGAAATCATTATCAAAAGGTACAGGGTAATCTTAACCCTAAAAGAAATCATTATCATAAAGGAAAAAGATTTTTTTTTTCAAGGCCACTGAGAAAGTAATTTTGAAAATACCATGGCTTTCTGATAAGCCAGTGTGGGTCCCTCAGTGGTCCCTATCTAAAGAGAAATTACAAGCGGCACACCTACTAGTTCAGGAACAACTAGAAGTGGGACATATAGAACCTTCCACCTCTCCCTGGAATTCCCCCATATTTGTGATCAAGAAAAAATCAGGAAAATGGCGATTGTTACATGATCTTAGAGAAGTGTAGGTTTAAAATCACAAAGGAGCAAGCCAGAACAATTGTAAAAGATTGTAAATCTTGTATGACACATTTGCCCAATCCTCATTATGGTGTTAACCCTAGAGGATTAATGCCCAATCATTTGTGGCAGATGGATGTTACTCATGAGCCAAGTTTTGGAAAATTGCGATTTATTCATGTGACCATAGATACATGCTCAGGCATGATTTTTGCTTCCTTACATTCTGGAGAAAAAGTTAAAGATGTTACATCTCATTGTTTGCAAGCTTTTGCTGCATTGGGCATCCCCAAAATGCTTAAAACAGATAATGGCCCTGCATATACATCCTCATCTTTCAAACAGTTTTGTGCAAAATTCAATATATCCCATAAAACAGGCATCCCATACAATCCTCAGGGTCAGGGCATTATTGAAAGAGCAAACTGCACACTGAAAATTATGTTATTAAAACAAAAGGAAGGAAATTGGAAAAATTCTAGGGACAGATTGGCAGTTGCCCTGTTTACCTTAAATTTTTAAACTTTAGACTCTCATGGTTATTTGGCTGGAGACAGACGTTGGAACCCACACCAACAACATAAACCTTTGGTTTACTGGAAGGATGTTCTTTCAGGTACATGGAAGGGTCCAGATCCAGTATTAATTTGGGGGAGAGGATCTGTTTGTGTTTTTCCAAAGCATGAATCCTCTCCAATATGGATACCATCTAGATTAATAAAGCAGGTACCAAATCATAAGGATCAAGATGAAGTTGTTGAGGAATCAAGATTAATAAAAAAGGTACAAAATCAAGAGGACCAAGATGAAGGTATGGAATGATTCCCTTAAAAGAGTCCTTCAAAATATTTCACAACATAAGTGTCATTCCTCCCGGCCAGGATGAGGCGATCTCTCTTTAGTGTGCACACAATTGTATTTTTTCTTTTTTCTCTTTTTATATATGTCTTTATGTCTGTGCATTTGTCTAAATTTCATGTAAATGTGATGTCACAAATATATGTTTGTAGGTTTGTACGTCTGTCCAGTGTGACATCACAAATAACAAAATGCTTATGAAAAAAAAAAATATATGTATCCAAATAACTTTGATTCATTTAAGTTTAAGAATATTCAATTTGGGTAAATAATTTAATAAGTGAAGTTACCTTCAATTTTGATTTATAGGTGTCCCAGGGATTTCTCTTTAGCGAAGAATATGACTAGTGCTGTATAACCTGATATTTTGGTGTTTTGACATAGGAATGCTTATTTGTAATTAACTTTATTTGTTTTATAGCTGATTAATTTGAGTTATTTCAACAGATAATTTCATGGAAGTTTACAGAGACTCGAGGGTTCCAGCTAACAAATTATTTTTCCAAAGTGCCTTTAGCTTTTCTTTAATCTATCTTTAATGCAGTAAATACCCTCAGTCTTTCTTTGTTTTGTTCTGAATATGATATTTTGCCAGCTTATGTTTGTGGGAGCTCAAGCAGCAATGTGTGTGAACAAAAATCAACTTTAATTTTCTAATCTAATAATTCTATATTTTAGTTTGACAATTCGCCTCTTGACTCAGTGCTGGAATAGCCATTCCTTTCCTTTAATAATTGATGCTTGAGTTTCTAGTTAGCGGGCCCTGAAGATTTGCCAGTGGCATTGTCTAGACATAAAAAAGATGGCTGCTGATACAGCTGCAGGGATCACGGTCCCTGCAAGCATCCCTGCTGCTCAAGCATCAAACAACCACACCAGCAGTGTGGCCTCTGCTCTGCATGCATGGGGCCTCCTAGATCAATGTGTTATAACAAGTGGACATTTTGATCTTTCATTGTTTGGGACTTTACGGGACAATGCCTTGCAGGTATTTGTCTAGAGAACTCAGTGTGTTACTTGATAGAACTCAGGGCAGCTGATTTGTTTAAAGAATCTGATATGCTATGCAACTTGGCTTGTCAGCAGAAGGCTTGTCGCTTTAAAGCCACAGCATCTCCTCACAATTGGACAGCTGTTAGTCATCATACACAGTCAATCCTGAAGGGCTCCATTGGATGGCTGGTAGCCAATGATGGGTAAGATCCCCAGAGGAGGACAACCTAAGACAGGCACATTCGCACGGGACAGTCTCATGTGGCCAACATATCAACCTAAGACAGGAGTCAAGGGCACAGCCTTGATTATCTGATGACGGGTAAGAATGTTGGTTGCACATGGATGTCCTAGAGCATCCCCTCTTTTAAAACAAAAGGGGGGAAATGTAGGAGCCCTAATTAAGGAGATAGCTACGATTGCCGTTAGCTGTGAGCCATAAAGCATTACCACCTTCCATGATCTCGCGAGACTTGCCCCGGGACATTGCGGATGGGGTCAGCTCCATTTTGTGGTGTGGTTGGAGGAGTATGGATGGCGTGTTAGAGTTGTTGTTGGAGCCAGAGAGAGAAGCTTGCAGAATAAAGAGCCTGTTTGTTTCCAGTCCGCCTCTAAACTTATTCCCGTGGCGTCGTTGCTCCAAGCGGCAATCATTTCAGGCAGCAACATGGCCTTTATGATGTTGAGGTATGTTCCTCTTATCGCTATTTTTTTCTAACGTTTTGAACATGAAGGGGTGCTGTGTCTTGTCAAATGCTTTCTCTGAGTCAATTGAGATGATCATATGATTTTTATCTTTGAGACTATTGATGTAGTGAATTACATGTATTGATTTCCTTATGTTGAACCAACCTTGCATCCCTGGAATGAACCCCATTTGATTATGATGTACAATTTTTTTAATGTGTTTTGTATTTGATTTGCCAGGATTTTATTGAGGATTTTTGCATCCATATTCATTAGTGATATTGGTCTGAAGTTTTCTTTCTTTGATTTGTCTCTGCCTGGTTTTGGAATCAGGGTGCTATTGGCCTCATAGAATGAGTCTGGAAGGGTTCCCTCTTTTTATATTGCATGGAATAGTTTGAGAACTATTGGTTTTAGTTCTTCTTCAAAGGTCTTGTAGAACTCGGTTGTATATCCATCTGGTCATGGGCTTTTTTTGGTTTGTAGGTTTTTGATGGCATCCTCTATTTCTTTGCTTGAAATTGATCTATTTAAGTTGTGTATATCATCCTGATTTAGCTTGTGCATATCGTATATTTCTCAAAAGTTGTTGGTGTCTTCATTATTTTCTATATTGTTGGAGTATAGATTTTCAAAATAATCTCTAATTATCTTCTGTATTTCTGTGGTGTCCTTTGTGATGTTTCCTTTTTCTTCACATATATTGGTAATTTGAGTTTTTCTCTCCTTTTCTTAGTTAGCATAGCTAATGGTTTATCAATTTTATTTATTTTTTCAAAGAACTAACTTTTGGTTCTGTCAATTTTTTAAGTTGTATTTTCTGTTTCAATTTCATCTCTGATTTTAATTATTTCTTGTCTTCTACTGCTTTTGGGGTTAATTTGTTCTTCTTTTTCTAGGGCTTTGAGGTATAATGTTAATTCATTTATTTGTTGACCTTTTCTTCTTTGAAGGAATGAACTCCATGCAATGAATTTTCCTCTTAGTACTTCCTTCAGAGTGTCCCAGAGATTTTGATATGTTGTATCAGTGTTCTCATTTACCTCTAAGAATTTTTAAATCTCTATTTTGATGTCTTCTGCAACCCACTGTTCACTCAATAGCATATTATTTAGTCTCCAGGTGTTGGAGTAGATTTTGTTTCTTATTTTATCATTGATTTTTAGTTTCATTCCATTATGATCTGATAGGATGCAGGGTAGTATATCTACTTTTCTATATTTGCTTAGAGTTGCTTATGGCATAATGTATAATCTATTTTAGAGAATGATCCAAGTGCTGCTGAGAAGAAAGTGTACTGACTCATTGGTGGATAATATACTCTATACATATCAGTTAAATCTAAGATATTGATTGTATTATTGATTTCTACAGTTTCTTTGTTTAGCTTTTGTTTGGAGGATCTATCCAGTGATGAAAGCCATGTATTAAGTCACCTAGGATTATTGTGTTGTGGTCTATTTGGCTCTTGAACTTGAGAAGGGTTTCTTTGATTAACGTGGATGCTCCATTATTTGGGGCATATATATTTATGACAGTTACTTCTTTTTGATGTATGATTCCCTTAAGTAGTATGAAATGTCCATTCTTATCTCTTTTGATTACCTTTGGCTTGAAGTCTACTTTGTTTGATATGAGGATGGAAACCCCTGCTTGCTTACGTATTCCGTGTCAGTGGTATATTTTATCCCATCCTTTCACCTTCAGTCTGTGGGCATCTTTTCCTATGAGATGTGTCTCTTGAAGGCAGCATATTGTTGGTTCTTTTTTTAAATCCAATCTATCAGCCTATGTCTTTTAATTGGTGAGTTTATGCTGTTAATGTTCAGGGTTATTATTGAGATATGATTTGTTTTACCAGTCATTTTAAATTTAATTTAATTTAATTTTATTTTTGGTATTTAGCGTGACTTGATTTCTCCTATGGTTAGTTTCCCTTTATTGTTGTTCTTCCCTTTGAAGGTTTTCATTGTTGTTTCTCAATTTCTCCTCATGGAATATTTTGCCAAGGATGTTCTGTGGTGCCGGCTTTCTTGTTGTAAATTCTTTTAGCTTTTGTTTATCATGGAAGGTTTTTATTTCATCATCAAATCTAAAGCTTAATTTTGCTGGATATAAGATTCTTGTTTGGCATCCCTTATCTTTTAGAGCCTGGTATATGTTGTTCCAGGCTCTCCTTGCTTTGAGGGTCTGGGTTGAAAAATCTGCTGTGATGCGAATTGGTTTTCCTCTATAGGTTATCTGATTTTTCTCTCTTATGGCCTTTAAAATTCTATCCTTTTTTTGTATGCTAGGCATTTTCATTATAATGTTCCTTGGTGTAGGTCTGTTATAATTTTGTACATTTGGCATCCTATAGGCTTCTTGTATTTGGTTTTCAAATTTGTTCTTCTTGTTTTTGAAGTTTTCTGATATTATTTCATTAAAGAGATTTTGCATTCCTTTGGATTGATTCTCTGCACCTTCCTCAATTCCAATAAATCTTATATTCAGTCTTTTGATATCCCATAATTCTTGGATATTTTGTTCATGGTTTTTTACCATCTTCACTGTGTGGTCAACTTTATTTTCAATATTACATATTTTGTCCTCATTGTCTGAGGTTCTATCTTCCAAGTGATCCAATCTGTTGGTGATACTATCTATTGAGTTTTTTAAATGGCCCATTGTTTCTTTTATTTCAAGTATTTCTGTTTGTTTTTTTCTTAGGCTCTCTATCTCTTTCTTGAAATAATCTTTTGCTACCTGTATTTGATCTCTTATCTCTTTGTTGGAGAGATCAATTTTTGCCTGTATCTGCTCACTTATGTCATTTTTAAATCCCGAATCATTTTAATTATGTATATTCAGAATTCCTTTTCTGACATTTCACCTACTGTGCTTTCTATGGATTCTATTGCTGTAGTATCTTGGTTTGTTTGGGGCATTTTCCTCTCTTGTTTTTTTCACGATATCTATGTGTTTTCCTCTCTTGCATTGTAAGTCCAAGGTATTCCTCGTTCTGTCTT
The DNA here is from genome assembly GCA_025594165.1 of Tamias sibiricus. Taxonomy (NCBI): domain Eukaryota; kingdom Metazoa; phylum Chordata; class Mammalia; order Rodentia; family Sciuridae; genus Tamias; species Tamias sibiricus. The sequence continues at coordinate 118,528,022 of CM046657.1, read as the reverse complement.
ATTGTCTTATATCATCCCTACAGGTTACCCAATGCATAACTTTTAAGGGAAAGATCAATATTAGAGCAGTCAAAGTACCCAATGTAATGCCATATATCAGGTAGTTTCTATTTTTGTATTTACAATTTTGACAGTTTAAGCACAAATGATGAGATCAATTATTTCTACCATTTAGTCAGTATTTTTGTGTGGTGGTTTACAGTATCTAATGGTAGAAGGTGACACTTATGGGTTGGCTAAAACATTTGTGAGGTAGGATGTGAGAAGATAGAGGTATTAGATTATTTGACTAGTGAAAGGGTAATCATGGGAATTAGGGTATTAGTAGAAGAAACAAAAGATAGGTATCCCCATGTAATATTCCATGTTCCTGGGCCCCAGGCCTGTTCCCTCACCTGTAGGCAGAGGCGGAGAATACCTGTGGCTCCTGAGTTGGTGTGCAGAGCTGGGAATGCTCACAGGCGGGCTGAGCTGGAACACTTGCAGGTGGGCCTAGCAGGAATGCTCGTGGGCCAGGGCTTGTTCCCTGCAGTCCCCAGCAGGGATGGCCTCTCCAAGGTGGTTGAAATTAAATACCCATGACTGAATGTAATAAAGGGAACTTTGAAAAGAAAATAAGGAAGAAATTGAGAAGGATTCAGAGAAATACAGGGAATAGTATGGAAATCAAGCAAAAAGGGCATTGTGGAAATGAAAACAGACACAGTGTATGATGGATTAACGCTATATAGCATCTTTAAATGTCTTAATAATGGTGATAAGAATATTTATATAACTGAACATGTGATTATAATCATAGTTTTAGTTATTGGGAGTAGGGAATTGGAATAACAGTGTTGTGTGTATGTACTGTGGTGGTGGGTGGTTACAAATGTCCCAATTCTCATCTTTAATAGGTTACCAGGTTCTCATCTTCAATAGGCTACTCTTAGAGAAACCCAATTTTGAGATGGAGAGGAACTAAAGAAGTTGCCTGAGTGAAAGTACAGATTTTTTTTTTTTTTTGTACCAGGGATTGAACTCATGGGCACTCAACCACTGGGCCACATCCCCAGCCCTTTTCTGTATTTTTTTATTACTCAACCACTGGGCCACATCCCCAGCCCTTTTCTGTATTTTTATTTAGAGACAGGGTCTGAGTTGCTAAGTGCCTCGCCATTGCTGAGGCTGGCTTTGAACTAGAGATCCTCCTGCCTCAGCCTCCCAAGTGCTGGGATTACAGGCATGTGCCACCGCGCTGGCTTCCTTCCTCTCCAATTCTTGTGACTAGAACCCTAGAGGCAGCTCCAAGCCTTCCCCATCCTCTCTGAGGTTCCTCCTGCAGCCAAACACTCTGGGGACAATGCAGATCTGGGAGGTGTCAGTGCAGAGTCAAACCTCGGATGGGAAGGGAGGCTATCTGTGGGGTGCCAGGAACAAGGAGCCACTCAGAAGTACAAGAAGGACCCTAAGGGATGCCAGCCAAACAGACCCTCCCAGGCTCTTTCCTTTACTGTGTGGCATACAACTGGTTGAATAGGGACCTCGAATCCAAGAAGAGCCAGAGAGACTTTCTGGATGTTTTGACATTGACAGGTGGCACACCTGCTGCTTGGAGTCTAGTCCTTTAGTCACCAGCCAAGAGCATGACTCAGAAGACTCAGGTCCTGGATGTCTCATAACTCTGACCCACTACAAACATGCCCACCTTCACCCTCCCTGAGCTTCCCCACCCCTGCCCTCTAGAGCTCCTCACCTAGGGGTCAGAGACCCAGCTCACTAACCTGGCTTGCCAGGCCCTTGCTTCCTCTCCAGCTGTGTCCCTTCCTGTCCCTATGCAGCAGTGACACCAAACTACTTGCAGACCCATGTATACATCATGCCACCCTATCCTCTGGAGTGCCCTTCCCTTCTCTCCGCTTAGAAAACTTTTCTGCATCTGTTAAGTCACACACACATGCACACACACACCACCCCGCAGGCAGAGTTGCACTTTCTCAGTGTTCTCAATACCCTGAATGCATCTCCTACACTGCATTTAAACACCTGAACACCCCTGCCAGATGTTTCAGGGCATCTGCCAGAGACCAGCACTGAGCCTAACAGGGCAAATGGGGGACAAACCAATGAGATGATTATAAGCCACCCCCACTGATTGATCCCCCACTTCATTTCTGTCTTTCAACTAGAGGGCGAGTCTCAGCTCCTCTAGTGCCAGACACTAACTCACAGAAGAGGACTCAAGCTCTTGCTCTGTCCAAGTGTCCAACTCCATTATCCAGGCACTAGGGGAAGTGCCAGGTCTACCTAAGGGTTTCACCCATTTCTAGGGACTGCAAGTCTGGAGAAATGTCCCCATCCCTTCCAACAGTATGCTAAAGCATAGCCTGGAGCCCATTCAGGTTGATTTCAGGACAGGCCAGAAGAAAGGGACAGAACAGGAGAGCTGGCGATGGGGGACTTTCCTCAAAATAATGAGGCAATTAGAGTAGGCATAGAGCAGCTGCACCACCACACCTGGTGAAAGTACAGATCTTTGAAGGTGATAAATCCTTTGGGATTTTGAGATAAAGATAGTGAGAGAGGAAGTGGTGCTAAGTTTAAATTGTGCACTAATGGCTATGCTAGTGGTGAAAGTAACTGAGAAAAAGATGAGCTGAGGAAGAAAAACCTTGAAAATCATAGTAATATCTAAATTTGGTTTGGGCATATTGATCTTGAGGAACATAAGTAAGTATTAAATAGAACTGTCTGGGGAGTGTGTTGAGTAGACAGCTGAAGACCAGGCTGTACAGAATGACCAGTAGTTTTCAAACATGAAAATTATGGCCCTGTAAGGAGAGGAAGTTGTGATCCCTTTCCCCCCTGCTCATCATAAGCGTCATGGCCAACACCCTGATGATGAAAGACAGGTTAATGAGAAAAATATAACAATTTTACTTAATCAAAATTTTATGTCACCAAGAAGGCTTCAGAAATGAAGATCTATAACCTAGGGAAACCTGTTCGTTTTTACAGTTAGATTTGAGGAATTATGTACTGCTATGTTAGAAATGTGATTGGATAGAAGTGTATAGGCTAACGTAATATATGAAAGGGGAAACCCAGCATGGACTATCTTTTCTGATTCTTTTTGGCCTTTCTGTATGGTATTCCTTCCTCTTGATTAAAGGACACATTCCTTTCTAGAATAAGGGTCTTATAGTCTAGTCTCCAACCAGAAAGACTTGAAAATATCCTCACGGGCAGCTCCTAAACAGAAAGGCAGAGCGAGTTGAGTCTAGTATTTTATAATTTAGGTCTGGCTTTGGGAAGAGAGGTTCGACTTCTTATGATCAACCTTAAGGAAGGAGAGATTCTTGGTATTTATGGGCTGTCTTGTGGGAGAAACATAGCAGAAGGATGAAGAGCATGAGAAGGACAGAAAAAAGGATTTTATTCTGTGCCCAATTTCTTTGTTTCAAAGTAGTCAGTATTCCAACATGCCATACATTGGTGCAACATTTTCTAATTTCTAAAACAACCCAAGATATATGTAATGATTCTTGAGAAATTTTTGTTGGTCACAACCAGTGTGTGTTTTTGAGTGGAACTTTTGAGTAGAACCCCTTTTTTTGGAAGGGGGCAGTGGAAGAAGAGTACTGGCAATTTATCAGCAGGGACCAGACATGCTGTGCATTCCGCAGTGCAGAGGACAGCTGCTCAATAAAAAAATCACCTTACCCACACTATAATCAAGCCAAAGTTGAGAAACTCTGATTTATGTGAAGAGTATGGAATAGGGGAAGGGGAACTAACACCTATTAGACTGTTTTTATATGTCTGTCACATTTCTGATACGTTATGTGAATTATCTCATTTAACTCCCACAAACCAATGAGATAGATCTTTTATTTTACTTTTTCAAAACTGTATTATTTATTTATTTATTTATTTATTTATTTATTTATTTTTGTTGGTGCTAGGATTTACCTGAGGACCTTATGCATGCTAAGTCAAAAGCTATACCATGTTGACAACACCTAGCCGTTTTTATGAACATCATTTTCTAGATATATACAACTATGTGTACATATAAATATAAATGAACAAGGTTAATGCAAATGATATCATATATCTGCAGTCTCAGAGTTTGGTAGATAAAGTGTAGATTTAAACTCAGACTTGAGACTACTCCTTTTTAAAGCCTCTTTAATACACTTCTCATTGGTAGAGTGTTATAAAACCTAAAATCTTGATGCAATCCCGGAGGCTTGTAGGAACATACTAGCACTGGAAAATGGCTCTGCCCTGGTCTCTCTCCTCCGTAGCTCTGCAGGGCATGAGGATATTGATGGAGGGGACCACCCATTAATCAGCTTGGGGATCAAGGATTCCTGATGGGAATTTATACATTAAGCAGAATGTGAGGTCTCAAAAGATCCAAAGTTAGGTTTATTATACATGATGAAACACAGGCTCAGTTATTTATATCCTCAAGAGGCTTATCCAGCTTGGGAGGAAATCTTAAAGGACAACATCATTTTCTGTGCTTCTAATAAATATTCCCCAGAACCGTGGGACACAAAATAGATTCTCATTTGAATGAGGTGAGGTGATATTCAGAGTCTCACATAAAGTAATTATTTTCTTACTAGTGAAGAGAAATTTTCAAGTAGAAACCACTGGCTTATTTCCTAGAATAACTCTTCTAGAAAGTCAGAGGCAGACTTTAGTTGATTGCTATTACCTCCTTCATCATTAGAAAATTTGACCCCTCAGGACAGTGGGGAGGAAGCCTTTAAGGTCCAGCATCAGTGAGGCCTCCAGGGGAACATGGGTGACACTGAACCATCTTAGACACGATGATTTCACTTCAAACACAAAGCTGTACAAATCATAAATATGGAGAACACTAGTAATTTCTTGCTCTTTTAACCATAATCCTCTGAAAAGACTGAAAGGAAGGAAGGAAATGATATTCAAGATATTGAGATGTCAGCCATAATTATGGCTTTTTGGACAGAGACACACATCATGGGTGGGAGAAGCATGCGGAAATAGGGATTCTTCAAGGGTCAACATAGGAAGTCATGCTCTTTGGAGGCCTTGCTGTGTGTCTTCAGACATCCCTGAAACCAGCTCTCGTTGTGCAGTTGGAGAGTAAGCATTCATTCTTAACATGACCTTCTACTCCTGTTTCTACTGATTCCATCCATGAAGCCAATGGCTATGGAAAATGACTCCTCTGTGACAGAGTTTATCCTTAAGGGATTAACAGACCAACCTGAGCTGCGACTGTCTCTGTTTTTCTTGTTCTTGGTGAACTATACAGTCACTGTGGTGGGAAACTTAAGCTTAATGAATCTAATTTGCCTGAATTCACACCTTCACACACCCATGTACTTTTTCCTCTTTAATCTGTCCTTCATTGATTTCTGTTATTCATTTGTCTTCACCCCCAAAATGTTGATGAGCTTTGTTTCAGAGAGTAAAATCATCTCCTTTAGAGGTTGCACGACTCAGCTATTTTTCTTCTGCTTTTTTATCAACTCAGAGTGCTATGTGCTGACAGCCATGGCCTATGATTGCTATGTGGCCATCTGTCAGCCTCTGCTGTACATGGTTGTCATGTCCCCAGGGTCTGTTCTCTGCTGATGTTGGGTTCTTACTTGATGGGGTTTGCTGGTGCCATGGTCCACACAGGGTGCATGATCAGGCTCAGGTTTTGTGATTCCAATGTCATTAATCATTACATGTGTGACATCCCTCCCCTCCTTCAACTGTCCTGCAGCAGCACCTACATCAATGAGCTTTGAGTTCTGCTGTTGTGGGGACAGTCGTCATTGTACCTAGCCTCATTATTGTAATCTCTTATGCTTTGATTCTTTATAACATCATTTATATGTCCTCAGCTAAGGGTTCATCCAAGGCCATGAGCACCTGTGGGTCTCACATAGTAACTGTTGGCCTATTCTATGGATTTGGGCTGCTCACTCATGTTAAACCATCAACTGCTGGAGCTGTGGGTGAAAGGAAATTTATCTCAGTGTTTTATACTTTTGGGGTGCCAATGCTGAACCCCTCATTTATAGCTTCAGGAATAAAGTTGTCAAGCTTGCTTTGAAGAGAACCCTGAAGAGAATCACAAACTGAGTGAACAAGTAGGAATGTTCCCAATTCTTCATCTTCTTCCCCATTATAGCTCTTCCTCACCCCCTCCTTCTGTTCTTTCCTTCTCTTCATCTTTCATTCTACAGTTTGGGCACAATTTGTATTATAATTTTTTTTCCTCAGCATGCAGTGTAACTATGTGGGCTAACTCTTAGACTTCAGACTCATCTTTAGTCCCAAGGTGTCTTTAACATGGTCTTTATTCCCTGTACCAGATGTAGACAATAGGCTAATGTCCATTTCTATCTAAATTTAACACTATTTAGCACTTTTTATGTCTTCTCTATGCAATGAAATCAGTGAGTTGAATGCTTTCTTTCAAGTTCATTTTTTTATTGCTTTTCTGATTTTGTAGATTCATTTCCTGTTTCAATAGCTTATTTCATATAACTACATTAAAAGAGATAGAAACTAAAATTGTTGATATGGTAAAGTAAACATTTCTAGAATTATTTAGGTTATTTTAAGAAGGGTTCCTGCTCTAGAATTTTAGCTTCACTTTATTTGACAAAGTTTCCATTCTTATGGGTATTTGAGGATAAATGAGTCTCAGCTCTCTGCCCAGGTTTCTTAAATCTCAGCAATAATGACAATGTTTTAGTCAAATGATGTATTGTCATAGGTAGAACTGAAATTCTCATCAGTTTGTCCCTGATTTCTTGATTTTGTCTGTCATATTTTAAAACAATTAGAGGATGACATTCCTCACTATAGTTCACAATATTACCTGTAACATAAAAGAAAAAAATTTTTTGGTTTCCCCTCTCATGTAAGATGAATTATCCTTGGAAAAGTTATTCTATTTACTACTTTCAAAAATACCAAACAATAGCTGGGTATTTAATTTGGTGATAAAGTATATACATATATATGATCCTGGGTTGAATCCCCATCACCAAAAAATAAAAAAGAAAAAAAGAAAAAAAAGAAAAGGAAAAACAAACAAATAACAACAATAAAAACAAACAAGCAATAGCCACCCCCTGTTTATGCTTACTCTTTTAAAGATAAGTGTTGCCTGGTTCTGTAGATGAGGAGATAGTCATGTGACATAATTAAGACATCAAAGCTGATAATACAGAATATATGTTTTGACCCAATTGCATATCTTATGAAGAAATGGAAGAAAGAATGGAGAATTGTGAAGGAACAGAAGGACTTTCTGGAGACTTGTTTAGAATGGTCCTTGAAGTGGGAATTTTATAGAAGCAATGCCCTGAACCAAGATGACAAGAGCATAGAGATGATCTGTGAGGCTTCGATACCCAACTGCAAAAATTCACATCTGCTGCAAAATCTCATTTTAAAGGGGGGTAAATAGGATGATCTACAAAGCAAAATTCCATTTCATTCTTTTATAATAGTGATCAATTTTTAGTGATGGTGAATCAAAAGATTTTAGGTCAAGCTTTTCTGGTGAGATGTATAATTTTTTCCTCAGTAGTATATGTACTTTTAAAAATCTATTAGTTGTTATATCATTTTTTTGGAGATGAATACATATTATTTATCTTAAAGCTGTACAAAATTGAGCTCTAAAAATGTTCTTATTGTGTATATTGCACAGAAGGTATGCTATCTATGGTTGTTCACTACTTAAAATGGGTTCAGGGCAAATGCCCTCTGTAGATATATCTTAGTTGTGGGACAACAGTCCATTATCACTGTAATTTAAATATTTATATGATGATAGTTTTTGAAAAGTCCTAAAACATTGGTTTATATAAATTAGCTTAGAGGAAAATGATGCCAATTAGGAACTCGAATTTACTCTGATTAAATGTATTGTTATTAGAGCAGAGTTGAGAATTTATGTTATTGTTATTTCACTTTACTGTTATAATTAAATTGAATTTCTCAATCATGGTTTGAATGCTTAATGTCTACTTCTACTCTTCTGTTTATATTCATTATAGTGCATGTTTAGACAGAGTTCTTAAAACTGAAACTTTTTTTCTGAAGCACCTAATTGAATACAGACATAAAATGGTTTTTAAAGATAGGGAATGAAATGTAATATACGTTATATTTTACAAGCATATATTATATATACCTATATATATTTCTTATCCTGTTATCATAACATATAAACATAAATTGAATTGGAAACATGATATTCTCCAGTTCTATCCATTTACCAGCCAATGCCATCATTGTTTCATTCTTCTTTATGACTGTGTCAAGCTCCATTGTGTATATATACACCACATTTTCTTTATTCATTTGTCTGTGGACAGGTATATGGGCTGGTTACATAGCTTGGCTATTGTGAATTACACTTCTATAAAGGATGTGTCTGTCTCCTTATGGTATGCTGATTTTAGGTCTTCTGGATATATAACAAAGGGTAGGATATCTGGGTCATGTGGTAGTTTCATTTGTAGTCTTTTGAGAAATCTTAATACTGCTTTCCAGAGTGATTGTACTAATTTGCAGCCAATATGAGTGTACATTTCTCCCTACATCCTAAAATCAGCATATTATAATGATACATGCATACTGATGTTTATAGCAGCACAATCCATAACAGCCAAGTTATGGAACCAGTTTAGATGCCCATCAGTACATTAATGGAGATTAATGTATAAAGCAAATATGGTATATATACACAGTGGAGTTTTACTCAACCAACAAGAAAAATGAAATGATGTCCTTTGGTGGGAAATGAATGAAACTGGAGAACATCATACTAAGTGAAATTGTCCAGACTTGGAAAGCCAAGGTTCAAATGTTTTTCCCTTTATATGGGGAAACTACAGAGAAATAAGAAATCAAAAGGGGAATCTCATGAAAACAGAAGGAAGAGCAGTAGAGTAGAAGAAGGGAACTGAGGGTGAGGGAAGAACTGGAAAATAAATTTGACCAAGTTGTGACATGTGCAAGTACAAAGAAGTCATAATTCATTCCAATTTTTTATGTACCTGTAATGCACCAATTAAAAACAAACAAATAAATAAGTGAAATAGAGTAGAGGAAGAGGATCAGGGGAAGTGAGGAGGAAAGGGATGGGGATAGTACTGGGAATTGAAATGAATAAAACTACATTATAAACATTGATGAATATGTCTAGATAAAACCCTGAAATTATGCAATGCAGTAAAATAATTTTTAAAAGTACACTGATATAAAAAATAGAAAACAAACAGACACTAGTACACAACTATTAGAATAGTTAAAATTTGAAAAACTGACAATTCCAAATTTTGGCAGGATATATAATAACAGATGCCCTTATTCATTTCTGATGGTGGCTAATAGGAATGCAAAATGGTGCAGTCACTTTGAAGGAGAATCTAGAAATTTCTTAAAGTTAAACATAGTTTTATTGTACAATCCATCTTCTCTAGGATATTTACTTAATTGATTTGAAAATATCCTTCTACACAGAAACCTGATGTGAATGTTCATAATAACATCATGTTTGCCCCAAATTCAAAGTAACCAAGATGTTCTTAAAATGGAAATAGAGAAACAAATTGCAGGATGTCCATACAAGACAATTAAAAGAAATGAACTCTCAAAATTCCCAAAAGATATGGAGGTGTCTTAATTGCACATTGCTAACTGAAAAAGCTAGTCTGAAAAAGCTAGATACCAGGCAATCAAATTGTACGGCCTTGTGGGAAGAAAAAGCATCTATAGAAACAGTGAAATATGAATGATTGCTATGGCTTTGGAGGGAGCAGGAAGGGATAAATAGTGAAACACAGAAATTTTATGTCAGAATTCTTCTGAATGATACTGTCATGATGGCTGCACAACACAATGCATTTTTCCAAACCTGTATAACTTCATAGCACAAAGAGTGAACATGAATATATGAAATTAAAAATTCAAGGGATCTCAGAAAGAAGTGCAGATTATGAAAAAAGAATCTAATTGTATTATAAATTCATGAAACAACTTCACTGAGGATGGTAGGGGAATAGATGCTGACATAACACGGAAAATGAATCGAGTATGTAAAGCCAAAGGAAAAAGTTACTTTAATCAAGCCTGTTACTAATGAAATTGTTTCTGTTGAGCACAGATTAGCTATACCTGTATATTGGAAGTGGACAGCTATGTAAATAGATGATGAAGTGGAAACCAATTTTAACTGTTGGAGTTGGAATTTATAGATATGCAAGAAGAAGGGCTAGAATAATCTATGTGATAACAGATTACTATTGAAGACATTAGCAAAACTCTAATTTACCTTAATATACAGATATAAATGCAGATAATTTCATGTGGAAGCATTTATAGATTTGTGTTTATCAAGGAGTTAGTATGCCAGTATTTTTCTTTATTCTGTCAACTAAGGGAGCCTAAAAGAAATGAAGTCCTGACAACAATGAGCCCACCTACCAACCAGCTTTTGTTTTATTTATTTATTTTTTAAATATTTTTTTTAGTTACAGATGGACACAATACCCCCATTTTATTTATTTATTTTTACGTTGTGCTGAGGATCGAACCCAGGGCCCACATATGCCAGGCAAGCGCTTGTACCACTGAGCTACAACCCCAGCCCCAGCTCTTGTTTTATAACATCACTATCCAGTAAAAGGAATCAGGCTTTTTGTAGAAATGGATGATTGTTGGATGGAGCTTCAGCCTCTTATAGTGCCAGAAAGTAAAGAGGTGCTCAAAACTATAAGGAGTTTTGGAGTGTAGCTCACTGGTAAGGTATTTGCCAACTTGTGAAAGGTCTTGGATTGTATTCCCATCAAAGTAAAACAAAATAAAGCCCTATACAACAACTTCAAACACACACACACACACACACACACACACACACACACACACACACATGGTCACAGGGGTAATAAAAATGGGAAGTCCTACAAGTCCTACATTTGCGAAAGTTTCTTTATGGGTGAAGTTAGGTGAGGAGTATAACAAAAATTAAGTATCACTTTAGCAACTTCCTAAGAGTTATAAGCATTTTAAAATAAAAAGTAAAAAAATGGATGCCCTATTACATGCACAAGCACATGTTTACATATACAGGAAATTCTAAGGTGATATTTCCTTACAATGGTATCCCATGAATAGTAATTGTTACAAATATTTGATTTTAAACAATTATGGACAAAAATATATTGAGTTAGAACTTTCCAAAATAATTAAATTGTCATGAAAAAATCATTGTTATTTTGGATAATATTCTTGTTAAAATACCTATGATTGGGGGCTGGGATTGTGGCTCAGTGGTAGAGTGCTCGCTTAGCACATGTGTGGCCCGGGTTTGATCCTTAGCACCATATAAAAATAAAGGCATTGTGTACAACTAAAGCAAAAAGTAAAAGTGAATATTTTAAAAAATACCTATGATCAAGGAATGCTTTTTTTCGGTACTTGGAGATTGACTAATTTATATTCTCCAACTTCATCCATTTACCTGCAAATGCCATTTTTATTTGCTTTAAAATTCCATTTTGTTGTACACAATGTCTAGTTGGTTCCATAACCTAGCTTTTGTGAATGTGGCTATGCTGTGTCACTGGATCGAACCCTGGGCCCCAAGAAATCTCCATACTGCTTTCCATAGCGGTTGCACCATTTTGCAGTCCCACCAGTGCTCGTGCTAGGTATTTGTTGATTAATCGAGCACTCTACCAATTAGTTGGCTCTCTATGAGCCTACACAATCCCAGCCCCAAGGAATGCTTTTTTATTTCTATAAAATATATGTGCAATGTATTAAATATTTTCCCCAATTAGTGGTCTCACTATTCACCTTCACTGATTGTTTCACTTTAATACTGATTATTTAAAGGGCTAAAAAATTTTTAAATGAGCTTAACAAATAAACTTAACTAACTTATACATAAAGTTTTTAGTAAAACTATTATATTCCCTAGATTCATGATTAGTGAAAATTTTAATGATTTTAATTATATTTACATCTTTACAATATTGATTCTACCTATCCAAGAGCAAGGTAGGTCTTTCCATCTTCTGAGTTCTTCTATGATTTCTTTCTTTAGTGTTCTATAATTTTCCTTATAGAGCTCTTTCACCTCTTTCGTTAAGTTGATTCCCAGGTATTTTATTTTTTTTGATGCTATTGTAAATGGCGTAGTTTTCATCATTTCCCTTTCAGAGGCTTTGTCACTGATGTACAAAAATGCCTTTGACTTATGGGTATTGATTTTGTATCCTGCTACTTTGCCAAATTCATTTACTAGTTGTATAAGTTTTCTGGTAGAGTTTTTTGGGTCTTCTAGGTAGATTATCATGTCATCAGCAAATAGTGCTAATTTGAGCTCTTCTTTTCCTATCTGGATCCCTTTAATTTCTTTCGTCTGTCTAATTGCTCTTGCCAGAGTTTCCAGTACTATGTTAAATAGCAGTGGTGAGAGGGGGCATCCCTGTCTTGTTCCAGTTTTTAGAGGGAATGCTTTCAATTTTTCTCCATTAAGATAATGTTAGCTCTGGGCCTTGCATAAATAGCTTTTATAATGTTGAGATATGTCCCTGATATTCCTAGTTTTTCCAGTGTTTTGAACATAAAGGGGTGCTGTATTTTGTCAAATGCTTTTTCTGCATCTATTGAGATAATCATATGATTTTTATCTTTAAGTCTATTGATGTGATGTATTATGTTTATTGATTTCCGAATGTTGAACCAGCCTTGCATCCTGGAATAAACCCCACTTGATCATGGTGCACTATCTTTTTGATATGTTTTTGTATCCGATTTGCCAGAATTTTGTTGAGGATTTTTGCATCTATGTTCATTAAGGATATTGGCCTAAAGTTTTCTTTTTTGGATGTGTCTTTGCCTGGCTTTGGAATTAATGTAATATTGGCCTCATAAAAAGAGTCTGGAAGAGCTCCCTCTTTTTCTATTTCTTGAAATAGTTTTGAAGAGCATTGGTATTAGTTCTTCTTTGAAAGTCTTGTAGAACTCTGCTGTAAACCCATCAGGTCCTGGACTTTTTCCTTGTTGGTAGCTTTTTGATGACATCTTCTATTTCTTTGCTTGTAATCGATCTGTTTAAATTGTGTATAGCCTCCAGATCCAGTTTAGGCAAATCATATGACTCTAGAAATCTGTCAATGCATTCAGCATTTTCTGTTTATTAGAGTACAAGTTTTCAAAGTAATTTCTAATTATCTTCTGTATATCTGAGGTGTTTGTTGTGATATTCCCTTTTTCATCACAAATGTTAGTGATTTGAGAGTTTTTTCTCTTCTTCTTTTCGTTAGCATTGCTAAGGGTAATATATGATCTATTTTGGAGAAGGAGCCATGTGCTGCTGAGAAAAAAGTGTATTCATTTACTGAGGGATGAAATATTCTATATATGTCCGTTAGATCTAAGTTATTAATTGTTTTAAGGAGGCCTAAGGTTTCTTTGTTTAGTTTTTGTTTGGATGATCTATCCATTGGTGAGAGAGGTGTGTTGAAATCCCCTAGAATAACTGTGTTGTGGTCAATTTTACTCTTGAACTTGAGAAGCGTTTGTTTGATGAATGTAGGTGCTCCATTATTTGGGGCATATAGATTTATGATTGTTATATCCTCTTGATGAATGGTTCCCTTAAGTAGTAAGAAATATCCATCTTTGTCCCTTTTGATTAACTTTGGCTTGAAGTCTACCTTATTTGAAATGAGAATGGAAACCCCTGCTTGCTTCCGCAGGCCATGTGAGTGATAAGACTTTTCCCAGCCTTTTACCTTCAGTCTATTGATGTCTTTTTCTATGAGGTGTGTTTCTTGGAGACAGCAGATTTTGGGTCATTTCTTTTATCCATTCAGATAATCTGTGTCTTTTGAATGGCGAGTTTAGGCCGTTAACATTCAGGGTTATTATTGAGATGTGATTTTTATTCCCATCCATTTTTATTTGTATGATGATCGTTAGCTTGATTTGGTTTCTCTTCTGGTTGGTATTTCCCTTAGTTTAATATCTCCCTTTGTTGATTTTCATTGTTATTTTTCTCTTCTTCTTCATGGAAAATTTTGCCCAGGATGTTCAGAAGTGCTGGCTTTCGAGATGTGAAATTGCTTGTCGTGGAAGTTTTTATTTCATCTTCAAATCTAAAGCTCAATTTTGCTGGATATAAGATTCTTGGTTGACATCCCTTTTCCTTCAGAGCTTGAAATATGCTATTCCAGGATCTTCTTGCTTTTAAGGTCTGGGTTGAAAAATCTGAACAAAGTCTGATGGTTTCCCCCTATATGTAATCTGCTTCCTTTCTCTTGTGGCTTTTAATATTCTCTCCTTGCTCTGGCATTTTCATTATAATGTGTCTTGGTGTGGATCTGTTGTGATTTTGTATGTTTGGTGTTCGGTAGGCCTCTTGAACTTGGTTTTCCCCTTCATTCAAGTTTGGAAAATTTTCTGTAATTATTTCATTAAATAAATTACTCATTCCTTTGGCTTGAAACTCTGCCCCCTACCCCAATCACTCTTATGTTTGGTCTTTTTATGTTGTCCCATATGTTGAATTTCTGTTCTTGGTTTCTTACCATTTTTGCTGTGTAATCTAGATTTTTCTCTAGGATATATATTTTGTCTTCATTGCTGAGGTTCTTTCTTCCAAGTGATCTACTCTGTTGGTGATACTTTCGATTGAGCTTTTATTTTGATTTATTGCTTCTTTCATTTCTGGAATTTCTGTTTGGTTTCTCTTTACTTCTATCTCCCTATTGAAGTAATCTTTTACTTCCTGTATTTGTTTATGGAGTTCTTTGTCAAAATGATCTTTCACCTCCTGTATTTGCTTTCATCTCATTTTTGAGTGTCCGCTAACATTTGGAATATGTAATTTCTGAATTCCATCTCTGGCATTGCACCAACTGTGCATGGTATGGAATCTACTGAGGAGGTATATTGATTTGTTTGTGTCACTTTCTTCCCTTGTTTCTTCATATTGCTTGTGCGTCTATTCTACCTGCACTGTGGGACCTTGTCTACTTTGATTTTACCTTAAAACCTTATGTTGCTCCTGGAATACAATGCTATCAGATCCCCTTATATTTCCTTTACACTTTAAAATCAAACACTTTCTATTCAGAGAATCCCAGTTTGATCACAATGTACAGATTTAGTTAACCCAGATGTTGTTTCCAATTTACTCTGTATGCTTCTGATGGGGTTTTAAAGTTTCAAGTAATGGACAGAGAGGTAATATGTTTAGGAAGAAGGAAGTGAGTGTATTGATTTGTTCTTTCTTAGAAAGTATGAAAAGAGAGTTCTATGGAAGTGGTTTAGTATCAGCCGATGAGAGAGGAAAGAGAATGGAGTGAATGAATAGATGGAAAGACCGATTTACATATAAACCTAACTTATGCTGCGGTTGAGAGGAGAAATAAAGAAAGATGGAAAAGAAAAAAAAAGAAGAGAAAAAAAAAATAACCAAGGAGTAGTAATTAGTGTAAGAGAGAGGAGAGAGAGAATAAGTCTAGAAAATAGAGAATAAACCATATATAACACCACTTTGCTATATATTTCAATTGTACACGTTCTAGAAATCTCAATTTGTGCGTATAACTTGTTTTTGCCTCTGTTGAGAATGCAATGGCAGGGTGTAAATAGGGAAGATGAAGGAAGAAGAAAAAAATATAAAAGTGAGAAGGAAGAAAAGAAAGAAAAGAGGAGCAGAAGCACACAAATACACTGTCAATCAAAACAAAAACAAACAAAAAACTCCCAAGAAACAACAAAACAAACAAACAAGCAAATAAAAACAAAAACGTTGAACCCAAGAACAAGTCTCAAACAAAATGGACCCTTGGAAGCCCTTCTTTTTTCCCTTCCAGTTTAAGCCACCTGACCCAGATCATGTACAGTCAGCAACCCTGTTAGTGGAGTCAAGGCTGCACCTTTGGTCCGTTGCAGAGTGGCACAGTGGAATAGTGGAAGGGACTTATCCTCAGGCTGGGCCCTGCTTACAGCAGTAGGGAGATGCTACTATGGGCCTTGGAGGCCAGGCAAACTGGCGGAGGGTTCTCTCCTTCCAGCGGGCAGGTGCCTACCTCTTGCTCTGGTTGCAGCTGGGCAGGTCGCACTCCCCCAGGGAGTGGAGGAAGCACTTCACCAGGTCTGGCCCTGCGTGCAGCAGCCGGGAGATGCTACTCTGGGCCTAGGCGGCCAGGCAAACTGGTGGCTGGGTCTCTCCTTCCAGCGGGCGGGAGTCTACCTCTTGCTCTGGTTGCAAATGGGCAGGTCGCACTCTTCCCGATAATGGAGGAAGCCCTTCCCCAGGTCTGGCCCTGCGTGCAGCAGCAGGGAGCTGCTACTCTGGGCCCAGGCGGCCAGGCAAACTGGTGGCTGGGTCTCTCCTTCCAGCGGGCGGGAGTCTACCTCTTGCTCTGGTCGCAAATGGGCAGGTCGCACTCTTCCCGATAATGGAGGAAGCCCTTCCCCAGGTCTGGCCCTGCGTGCAGCAGCAGGGAGCTGCTACTCTGGGCCCAGGCGGCCAGGCAAACTGGTGGCTGGGTCTCTCCTTCCAGCGGGCGGGAGTCTACCTCTTGCTCTGGTCGCAAATGGGCAGGTCGCACTCTTCCCCGATAATGGAGGAAGCCCTTCCCCGGGTCTGGCCCTGCGTGCAGCAGCCGGGAGCTGCTACTCTGGGCCCAGGCGGCCAGGCAAACTGGTGGCCAAGGAATGCTTTTTTAAAGATATTTATTTATTTGCTTTAGTTGTACACAATGTGTTTATTTTTATATGGTGCTGAGGATCGAACCCGGGCCGTGCTCGTGCTAGGCGAGCTCTGCTAGCCGAAGCACTCTACCACTGAGCCACAATCCCAGCCCCAAGGAATGCTTTTTTATTTCTATAAAATATACACACTTTAATACTGATTATTTAAAGGGCTAAAAAATTTTTAAATGAGCTTAACAAATAAACTTAACTAACTTATACATAAAGTTTTAGTAAAACTATTATATTCCCTAGATTCATGATTAGTGAAAATTTTAATGATTTTAATTATATTTACATCTTTATAAATAACACCAGAGGCTCCTTTACTGTGTGCCCTTGGGATTCAAGAACTCTTGAGGGAAGGATCATGTCTCCTGTCGTGAACTAGTATGTAAACCCAAACACCAATGTTTCTTCTCTTTCTAGGGGACCACCCATTCCTGAATTTCTAATCAGGCCACAAAGAATTGTAAGTGCTTGTCAAATGCCATGTGTTCTGTGATATGTTGGCTCTGATGTCAAGCCCATGGTATTTCTTTATACCCTTTGGGAAAATTTATAACTAGAAATTTGATCTATATTTCAGAATGAGTCTTGGGACACTCAGACTGTGAAATCTGTGTTCTGACACCTTTTTCAGTCAAGGGAGAAGAATCTTTCAAAGCAAGTGTTCAGTTCAGATACCTGGAAGCCAGTTCCTCTTTCAGGACAGTAGAGGTGAAACATGTGTAAAGGGTGATTACTTGAGATCTCTAAGAGGAAGGAGGGTGAGTTCAACTGGTCTCTCTCTGTCTCTCACTCTCCTGTGAGTAAAAAATGAGTAAATTATTGCATTGATTAACAAGAAATTTAGCAGCACGGAGCTCTGGATCTACTGCTAGCATTTGTCTAATCTAGATCTTGCTGTGTTGGCTTCTCCCTCAGTTTTGTAGTAGGACAGCTATAGTAGTTTCAGGTATATCACAGGAACATATAAACATAAAGCCCTTTAAAAATATTGACGTGTGCTATACATACAGAGAGTTTACATATTGTAAGAACACAGTTTGGCAAATTTTTTAAACTTAACTAATATAAGCAGCACTCAATAAATTATGATTCTCCTTCATCTCATCATACTTGATCTTTGAAAACACATTCGCCATCTTTATTTCTGGCCTCTGTGTAGCCAAGATTCCATAGAAAAGAATGTGTACAAACACTGAGGTATATGGATCATTATAAATCTTAAGCTACCAAGGATCTTCTCCATACCTGTTATCAATTGTTGACTTTATAGATTCTTGTAGTAAGGTATATGGGATCGCTACAGACTACAGGATACTCCTCTCTAGGAAGAAGAATATTGGTATATTCTCTTCCCTAAAAGAATTCTTCTCTGAGTTAGCACAGAGGAACTGAAGTGTCTATTAGAGTAATGGAAACATGACTAAGGGTAAGGAATTGAGGGACCAGATGAAGTAGAGGGAGTTTTGAGAGATACATCCTCACTACATAGCTCATTAGCAGGTGGGTTTGCACCACAGCTGATCCACCCTCTATTAGCTTGGACAGGAGCAATTATTTTTTTTTCACTTTCAGTGAATACAGAAAAAAAGAGAGTGATTGAAATGTTAAAAAGGAGTGTTCATTCAGATGACATTAAGCAAAGTATAATTTACCTAAATTCTGCCAATACCCTCCCCATCAATGACAAAAGCAGATAGATGGGTCCTCTATTAATGAAGTTTTGTTCTGTTGTCCCAGACTGTCAACAAAGAGAATGCTGACTGGAAATGACTCACTGGTGACTGAGTTTGTTCTGGCTGGATTAACAGATCGTCAGGAGCTTCAGCTACCCCTCTTTCACCTATTCCTAATGATCTACATTGTCACCATCATAGGCAACTTTAGCTTGCTCACACTTATTGGTCTCAATTCTCACTTGCACACCCCTATGTACTACTTCCTCTTCAACCTGTCCTTCATTGATCTCTGTTACTCTTCTGTCTTCAGTCCCAAAATGTTGATGAACTTTGTCTCCAAGAGGAATGCCATCTCCTATGTGGGCTGCATGACTCAGCTGTTTTTCTTTCTCTTTTTTGTCATCTCTGAGTGCTACATGTTGACCTCCATGGCCTATGATCGTTATGTGGCTATCTGTAACCCATTGCTGTATAAGGTCACCATGTCCCAGCAGGTCTGTTCTGCATTGTCTCTTGCTGCCTATGTGATGGGATTTGCTGGAGCCACTGCCCACACGGGCTGCATGCTTAGATTGACCTTCTGCAATGCCAATGTCATCAACCATTACTTGTGTGACATACTCCCCCTCCTCCAACTTTCTTGCACCAGCACCTATGTCAATGAAGTAGTAGTTCTCATTGTGGTGGGCATTAATATCACAGTCCCAAGTTTTACCATCTTAACTTCTTACATTTTTATTCTTATCAGCATTCTTCACATTAAATCCACTCATGGAAGATCAAAAGCTTTCAGTACCTGTAGCTCTCACATCATTGCTATTTCTCTCTTTTTTGGATCAGCTGCTTTCATGTATCTTAAATATTCTTCTCCTGGATCTATGGACCAGGGAAAAATTTCTTCTGTTTTCTACACTAACGTGGGTCCCATGCTCAACCCTTTGATCTATAGTTTCAGGAACAAGGATGTCAAAGTAGCATTTAGGGAAGTCATGACTAAAATTAAAAAGAGAGAAAAAAATTAATTAGAAGAACTAATTGCAAAGAGAAATTGAAGGATCTTAAAATTTCTACTGGTGTTTTTCATGAAGAGATTTTGCTCATGTGATTTCTACGGATAGTGTTTTATGTGGTTAGTAGTGTTGTTTTGAAATTTCTCTTAAAATCTCATTGTTTTGTTTCTCTATCTCAAGCACTTTTAACAAATTTTTAAAATAATTAATTGTTGAGAGCCATCCATGGGCTGTGTGTGGACTACATCCTCATTGCAGCCTAGTGAATAGGAGAATCTGGTATTTGGGAAGTTCAGTGGAAATTTCCTCTGGATAAGACCACCAGAACACATTGTGAGCCCTATTCAAGCTCTTCCTGGTCCCACACAGCACTGGAGATGAGATGACTTGCTACAACTATCCAGCCACACAGGCTATGAGAGATGGGTGTGACCTGCCAAGATGTCAATCAATCTGCTGACTGCAAGACACCATGAAGCAAGATTGCACCCCTGAAACCTATCCCTGCCATTGATGTACCCCCTTAAATAAATCCTAGGAGCCATTTTCTAATTGTCCAGCTCCAGCCCCTGTGTAAAATCAACATATAAGGTACTCCATTCTTTAAAACTATGTTTTCTCACTCTGTGTCTTTGTTCTTCATTATTATTCTGGATTTTAATTCTTAGGTGGTTTATATCCTCCTGAGCAGGAAGAAGAACCCTCCTAATGAAGCACTGGATGCCTCCCTATAATTAATAACATGTTTACAAAGCAATATATATCCTGGTGTTTTTCATTAGGGTTAAATACAGACACCATTATTTCTTCCCTTCCTGAATTATATACTTGGATCTTCTTAATCTGAAAATGTATAGAAAATTTCATAAATTACAAAATTTAAAATTATGGTATTCTCACCTAAATATAGGAATATGACAAATGACATATAGAAATGACAAATATGATTTGGGATAAGGTTTCAGGGGTGGAGTCTTACTTCATGGTGTCTTGCAGTCAGCAGATTGATTCAAATCTTGGCATGTCACACCCATCTCTCATAGCCTGTGTGGCTGGGTGGTTGTAGCAAGTCACCCCATCTCCAGTGCTGTGTGGGACCAGGCAGAGCTTGAATAGGGCTCACAATGTGTTCTGGTGGTCTTATCCAGAGGAAATTTCCATTGAAGTTCCCAAATACCAGATTCTCCTATTCACTAGGCTGCAATGAGGATGTAGTCCACACACAGCCCATGGATGGCTCTCAACAACTAATTATTTTAAAAAATTGTTAAAAGTCCTGAAGCATTTTCATAGTTATGACTATTGTTATAGGCATGAGGATATGATGAAAGTCCTCATTTGTCAGTTCTGTAAAGCTTGATACAATAAGATAGATAAAATAGAAGGAATTTTTTGGATTTCCTTTCCTCGTTATTCTTGCTTTTTGTTACCCTTGTGAATGAAATGGTAAAATTTGTACCACATGACATTCATTTGTAAGAACCTATATCATTCATTTATTGTTGGAAGAGTGTATACATACCTACACCTTTTACTGACAAAGGCAACATTAACAGAAGATGATTAGAGACATAATATATGTGTATCCCAGGATCCCAGTAAGGGATACGGTAGTTCATATTATTTATCTTACATTCATTACAATCTAAAATGGCATCCAACATTTTCATAAGAAGCATATCATTCTCATAATAACTCCTTTTTCTCTTTTGATCACTAGCACAAATACACTACACATTAAGTTAATAGAACTATGTTAGTCAATGTTTTACTTATCCAATGAGGGTCATTAGGAAAAATAAATATGTATTAATAAACTCTATTCTTATAAATATTTTGTGAGCTTACTTAAACTTTGTGTCATGAATAAGACATAAAACACCTTTAACATAAGGGCTGTTTCATATCATTTCTGTATTCCTCCAACACTTTTGTCATCTTCTATTTAGATTGTTACTATATAGACATTAAGAAATGTTCATTTCAAGTGTCTTGTTTGGTTAACAACAATAACAAATTTACAATTATGATTAATGACTAATAAAATATAATAAATGATAGCAACAATAATAAATCATAGAAATTTTGGGTTTTAATTTACTTTTTGGTGGTGGAATGTCAGCCTTATAAAATCCTCCTTAGCTCCTGTCAAGAGAACCAGCTGTGAGGAACACAGTTGGCTGAAAAAAATCTATAGCTGATACTCCTTTGGGCAAATCATAGTGCTCAGGAAGAGGCCATGCTTATTCTGAGAAATCTCAGACAATGGTCCAGCAAGTGAGTAGGATGTGCTAGGGCTGGCCGATTTCTGCCTAACACAGGTCTCCTTTGATAGGAATCTTTGCTTGCAGACTTCCTATCATCCTCACCAAGACCTTTTATACTTCCCTTCAGTGTGATATTTTCTACCCAATCCTTCCATTTCTTTGTCCTTTCTTAGGTGACACTTTCATCCTGGTCTGAGGTGCTCATCAATAGTTTCTGTTCACTTCCATTTTATCCTCCATAGATTGTTTACCATAATAAATACCTCGCATGTCTTATTTCTTGGCATTTCCCTCCGACATTCCTGCTCTCTATATGAGGGGATGCAATGTTATTCAAGGCCTCAGAATGAGAGTCCAGTTTTTGAACTCATTGTGCATCTTTTGAAGAAATAGAAGGAAAAAATGGAATATTGTGAAAGACCAGAGATAACTTCTAGAGAGTTGCTTCAGAATGAGCCAGAAAGCGGAGGTTGTATGAAAATGATGTCCTGAGCCAAGATGCCAATACCAGAGAGATGATCCACAAGAATTTGATGTTCAACTAGAAAAATGTACATGTACCTAGAGAAGTCTGATTTTAAAGTGTTTAAAGTGGTAAGAAGGGCAAGGTGAGAAGCAACATTTCTTTTGATTATTTTTCTTGGATAGGAGTTTGGGTCAAGGCTTTTTGGTGAGACCTGTCAATATTTCTATTGTACTGAAAGTCTTTTAGATATTATGCTAACATTTGGAGTAACTAAAATAGTTATTCATAATAAAAATAATAGAAATCTATCTTATACAAAATTTTATGATTTCTTATGTTAAAAGAAGATAAATTGAAGGTAAACTACTTAAATTTCTTGAATCAGTTTAGAGCAGATGTTCCTCAATGACAATACCTTTGTCAGGAGATATGGTTCATTATCACTGTAATTTCTATATTTATAAAAAGATATCATAATTTTTGAAAAATTCTAAAATCCTTCATTTATAAGGATGCCTTTAGAAGACACTGAGGCCTCTTTTAAGAACTGTGGTATGATTTAAATTATTACATGAGAGCAGAGTTTGTTATTTATAGTCATTATAATAATTTCACTACTGTAATTTAAAAAATACTCTGCAAACAGGGTCTGAATGCTTAGTGTCCAATTCTAATTTTTCATCTGCATTCATAACAATGATATGTTAAACAAAGAGCTTAACACTGGTTTGAATTTTGGTTTGTGGCACATATGTTAGTAAAGACTTTTAATGTTTTCATAAAGACAGAATTAAATGTACACCATCCATGTCTGTAAGCCCTGGGTAGCTGGTCTGAGCATTATATTATATTCTGAAGCATAGCATGGTAGACAGTGAACCAACGAATAACCTGACTCAGTTCTGTGAAGATTGTATCCCTAAGTGGGGCCCTTGGGAGGTTGAGAGTCAGTAGGTCTGATGTGACAGTGCATTATGTCTTTAGTAGGAGCAAGAACAATGAGATAAAATGGCATCCTTGCTCCATTCTCATAGCCACAGTGGTGCTGCAACAGTCACAGGCAGAGGGGACAGAGCCTACAGTTGGCAGGAGGCCTTTGGGCTGCTGTTGGAGTTTATGATTCATGTGTCCAAGGAACACAGTGCTAAACCTCAGGACCTGGCCTGCATGGTGGCTGGAGGCCAGGAGGTGCATCCATGACAATCACTTCTCTAGGAAGAAGCCCAAACTTCCATATCTCAAGGGCACATAACTTCTGACCATTTCTAGCTATTACTAGCTGACAGAGGTCTAATGGTATCTGATATAGTTGCAGTATGTTTACTATAACTATCCCTAAGCTTTCTATTAATTAGAGATCTTTAGTTATTTTGAAATATTTAAATAAAAGTGAAAATTATTCTAAATATTTGTTCAAAGTTAAATATGTCAGTGAAAGAAGAACTCTTACATTATTTAAATATAATTCAATTTCAAAGTTTCAAATGGTCTTAAAAATGATTTAGCCAAGTGAGGTGGCTTGAAACCAGTAATCTCAGCCACTTGGGAGACTGAGGTAGAAGAACTGAAAGTTCAAGGCTAGCCTAAACAACTTAGTCAAACCCATCTCAAAATAAAAAGTAAAAGGGGTTGGGGATGTAGCTGAGTGGTATAGCACCGGAATCAATCCCCAGGATTGCAAAAAAGAAAAAAAAAAAGTTAAAGGAAAAAATTTAGCATTCTGACATGTTTTTAGATATGTTATGGTTTAAATATGAGGCATTCCTAAAAGCTCATGTTTAAGACAGTACAAGAATATTCAGAGGTGAAATGATTAGTTTATGGGAGGTATAATTATTAGTGGATTAATCTACTGATATGGATTTGCTATGTGGTAACTGTAGGCAGGTAGGATGTTGCAAGAGGAAATAGGTCACTGGGAGCATACTGTTGGGGTTTATATTTGTCCCTGACGAGCAGAGCTCTCTGTCTGCTTCTTGTTGGCCATGTCTTGAGCTTCTTTCCTCTGCCATGTCCTTTTGACCTGATGTTCTGCCTTACCTCAGGTCCAAACCAATGGAGTCAGCCACACATGGACTGAGACCTATGAAACTGTGAGCTCAAATAAAGTTTTCCTCTTCTATGTTCTTGTCGGGTCTTTTGGTAACAGCAATGAACAAGCTGATTAAAATTGTTTTTCTTTTCTGCATCATTATAAAAATGTAGTGTAATATAAAGTTTTAAAAGTTAAATTCCTATGGACTTTTAAAAACGTTGAACACATTGGGCTTGAAAAGAGGAATGAGCAAAGCTACTGCAGCACATCTCAGGGAGAAGGATGGCCATTTGACATACTTCATTATGATTGAATCAATCTAATGTAACTGTCATGCATATGGAAGAAAGGAAGGAATAAGTTTTGCAATACAAGGACAAACTTACAATCTCTACATTCATTCAATGTTTGTCCATAGATACACTGGAGGTATTAAAGGTGAAAGAATGACTTTCATCCTAAGCTCTAATTACAGCCTGAATCAAAACTCTTCTCACAATATGATTTGCTAAAATGTGAACTTGGAGCATTTCATGTTTTTTTTTTTAAATTTTTTATTTGTTTTAATTAGTTATACATGAGTAGAATGCATTTATACATTATGATATATCACACATAGATGGGATTTCTCATTTTTCTAAATGTACATGTTGCAGAATCATATTGGCCATGTAGTCACATATACATACAGTAATAATGTCTGTTTCATTCCACTATCTTGCCTTCCCCACATCCCCTCTCTCCTTTTCCTTCCCTTCCCTCTGCCTAATCTAAGGTAATGCTATTTTTCCCTAGTGCCCCCCGCCTTATTGTGAAGTAGCATTCACATATTAGAGAAAACATTCGGCCTTTGGTTTTGTGGGATTGGCTTATTTTGTTTAGCATGATATTCTTCAACTCCAACCATTTACTGGCAAATGCCATAATTTCACAGCTTTTTTTTTTTAAAGCTGAGTAATATTCCACTGAATATATATACCACATTTTCTTTATCCATTCATCTATTGAGGGACACTTAGGTTGGTTTCATAGTCTAGCTATTGTGAATTGAGCTACTATAAACATTGATGTGGCTGTGTCACTATAGTATGCTGATTTTAAGTCCTTTGGGAATAGACCCAGGAGTGGGATAGCTGGGTCAAATGGTGGTTCCATTCCAAGTTTCCTGAGGAATCTCCACACTGCTTTCCATAGTGGTTGCACCAATTTGCAGTCCCACCAGCAATGTATGAGTGTACCTTTCTCCCCACATGCTCACCAACATTTATTGTTACCTGTAGAGTAGTTTTGATTTGCATTTCTCTATTGCTAGAGATGATGAACACTTTTTCATATATTTGTTGGTCAATTGTATTTCTTCTTATGTGAAGTGTCTGTTTAGTTCCTTAGCCCAATTATTTATTGGGTTATTATTATTTTTTTGGTGTTAAGTTTTTTGAGTTCTTTACATATCCTAGAGATTAATGCTTTATCAGAGGTGCATATAGTAAAGATTTTCTCCCAATCTGTAGGCTCTCTCCTCACATTATTGTTTCCTTTGCTGAAAAGAAGCTTTTTAATTTGAATTCATCCCATTTCTTGATTCTTGATTTTATTTCTTGCACTTTAGGAGTCTTGTTAAGGAAGTCGGATCCGAGGCCGACGTGGTGCAGATTTGAGCCTATTTTTTTCTTCTGTTAGGTTCAGGGTCTCTATTCTAGTACCTAAGTCTTTGATCCACTTTGAGTTGATTTGTGTGCAGGGTGAGAGATAGAGATTTAATTTTATTTTGCTACATATGGATTTCCAGTTTTGCCAGCGTCATTTGTTGAATAGGCTATCTTTTCTCCAGTGAATGTTTTTGGCACTCTTGTCTAGTATGAGATAACCGTATTTATGTGGGTTTGTCTCTGTGTCCTCTATTCTGTACCATTGGTCTATAAGTCTATTTTGGTGCCAATACCATGTCGTTTTTGTTACTATAGCTCAGTAATATAGTTTAAGTTCAAGTATTGTGATGCCTCCTGCTTCACTTTGCTTGTTAAGGATTGCTTTAGCTATTCTGGGTCTCTTATTTTTCCAAATAAATTTCATGGTTGCTTTTTCTATTTCTCTGAAGAATGTCATTAGAATTTTAATAGGGATTGTATTAAATCTGTATAGTGCTTTTGGTAGTATGGCCATTTTGACAATATTAATTCTGCCTATCCAGAAGCATGGGAGAGCTTTCCATCTTCTGAAGCTTTCTTCAATTTTTTTTCTTTAGTGTTCTGTATTTTTTAGATTGATTCCCAGGTGACTTTTTTTTGAGGCTATTGTGAATGGAGTAGTTTTCCTAATTACTCCTTTAGTGGATTTATCGCTGATTCTGTGGCAGCAGCTTCTGTGGTAGCGGCTTCTTGCATTTCATGTTCTTGCATCTCCTAAATAAGCATTGTTAGCATTTCCATAGAAAATACACATTTAATGAATCACCAAGTTTTTCTTCAAGGTTGTTACTGAAGGAATGTTTGTCATGTGGAATATGTTTCAAGATTTCCCCAAGGAATTTTTGTTCCCTTAGTAATTTGGGGTCGTCAGAGAATAATAATGGGGACTCATTTTGTAGCAATAGCTGGTTTTTCTATTATCTTTAGTAAAATATGAAGTGTAATTTTAAATGTAAAATAATCAGGGGAGCTCCAATTTTTTCCTTGTTTTTGCTGTTTCTTAGTTTACTTTCTCTCATTGAGTACACTAATCCATGACTTTAATTGGAAATGAACCACAAACATTTTTTGTGTTCTAATCTTTCTCCTCAGCTTCATTTAGCCTTATTTATGTATCTCCTCCTCCATACTTGTACTAGGATGCCAGTTGTTTAAAACCAAATGTATAATTATAGCAATATTTCCTGTCTTTGTGAGTTATCTCTGTATTAACACTCTGATTTACCCAGACACTTAGACCAATATGTTGGGGAATTTTATTGTCTATTTCCATCCTCCTTGTGAGATGTCCTGCTGAATCTTCTCTTGCAATGTCTCCTGTTTGTTTCTTGGAATCACTCACAATAGTACTCTAAATTAGGTCCTGGCTTCCTTAACAAGACTCCTAAAGTGCAAGAAATAAAATCAAGAATTAATAAATGGGATGGACTCAAATTAAAAAGCTTCTTCTCAGCAAAAGAAACAATCAATAAGGTGAACAGATAGCCAACATTTTGGGAGTAAATTTTTGCCATGAGCATGTCAGATAGAGCACTCATCTCAGGATATGTAAAGAATTCAATGAATTAACACCAAAAAACCAAACAACCCAGTCAGTAAATGGGCTAAGGATCTGAATAGACACTTCTCAGAAGAAGATACTCATTTGATCAGCAAATATATGAAAAAATGTCAACACATCTAATACCTAGAGAAATGAAAATCAATACTACTCTAAGATTTCATCACATGCCAGTCAGAATGGTGGTTATCAAGAATACAAACAGCAATAAATGTTGGTGAGGATGTGGGGGAAAAGGCAAACTCACACATTGCTGGTGGGATTGCAAATTGTTGCAACCACTCTGGAAAGCAGTATGGAGATTCCTTAGAAAACTTGGAATGGAGCCACCATTTGACCCAGCTATCTCACTCCTTGAGTAATGATGTCCAAAGGGCTTAAAATATACCCAAAGGAATTAAAATCAGCATACTATAGTGACACAGCCACATCAATGTTTATAGCAGCTCAATTCACAATAGCTACATTGTGGAAACAACCTAGATGCTTTTCAGTAGATGAATGAATAAAGAAACTGAAATATATACACAACAGAATATTACTCAGCATTAAAAGAGAATAAAATTATGGCATTAGCAGGTAAATGAATGGAGCTAGAGAATATCATGCTAAGCAAAGTAAGCCAATCCCCAAAAACCAAAGGCTGAATGTTCTCTCTGATAAGTGGGTGCTGATCCATAATGGGGGGGGCATGGGCAAAATGGAGGAACTTTGATTGGGCAAAGGGGAGAGGAAATGGGGGCAGGAAAGATGGTGGAATGAGATGGACATCATTACCCTAGGTACATGTATGACTGCATATATGATGCGACCCTACATCATGTGCAACCAGAGAAATGAAAAGTTGTTTTGCAATTGTGTACAATGGATCAAAATGTATTCTGCTGTCATATATACCTAATTAAAAGGAATAAATTAATTGAAAAAGAAAGGTTTGTATGGTGCTTTTTGTTTTTATTTTTGATTTCTTGGCACTGGAGATTGAACCCTGGGGAAATCTACCACTGAACCACATCCTCTGCCCAACTTTATTTTGTATTTTGAGACAGGGTCTCATAAGTTGAATTAGAGAACTGCCTCAGCCTTCTGAGTCATTGGGATGATAAGCGTGGGACACCACACCTGGCTTCTTTCTTTTTTCCTACTCTTTCTCCTCCTCCTCCTTCTCATTTCTTTTCTTCTCTTCTTTTTTGTAAATCATGGATTGACTGCTATAATTTCCCATGCAGCTTATCTAAACTTCATCTCTCTGATACTAGTCATGCCTACCAGTGCCACCATATTAATCCTTATATGTCAGCACTGTGGTTATTTCTGTCCTCAGCCAAAAAATAAATAAAAACCTTAAGTGGTTCCCAATGGCCTCCATAGGGAATAATCCTTCATTTAGGTACCTGAGAGCTTCCTTCACTACACTGATCCATGTTCTGATCATGTTGCAGTCCTGTTGGAGAGGTATTGGGAACTCACAGAGGGAATGACATTCAGGGAGGGGGGAGACTGCAGACTTTTTCTGAATTCAGTAACTTGGATCTAGAGTGCCTCTAGACAACTTTTGTGGGTCCAGCACTGATCTTTATGTAAACATCTTACTGATATTTTTTCTGTCCTGCATTCTTATCTCCAAATAAAAGCATTGGCACTGTATAAGCCTTTGCCAGTGGGTCAAAATATTATGTGGTATCCTGTATGCTTTTCAAGAATAATAAAGAGATCTTCATCAATTCTTTCTTTCATTCTACACATATAAAGAGCATTTACTAATGTGCCAGGTATTGCTCTAGGTGCTACAGAAATAGCACTGAAGTAAATAGACTAAATCCCTGCAATTCGGGAGCTTAGACTCAAACATATGTGGGTGCATGTAGTGGGGGAAGACACAACAAGTAAAAAAATGTATAGTATTTCATCTAGTGATAGGTGAAGGGAAGAATGGAAGAATCCATTTGGATATGGAAAAGTTTTTCTTGTATTTCTTTTTTGTGGATGTGTCCCATTTGGTGGGGAATCAAAATATATGCAAAATGGTATCCTTCCAATAAGTTATTGGTTGGTAAATAATTTCTTTTAGTTGTGAAGACTAATCTGTAGAGACAACACTGGGGAAACACAGGACGTCTGATTTTTAATCAGGTCCCTAGGATTTCAAAACTCTTTAAACTCCCTTGGGATCTTTTGGCATCAGTAGATGCTATATACCTAATCTTATAGGATAATGAAGACATCAGGTAAAGCTACCTTCAGAAATCATGATCTGTACCTTAGGGCGTTTCAGAGTCTGGGGTATGGAGAACTGTGCTCTGGCTCTCTCTGTCCATAATTTATAACAAACAAAAACAATGCCATAAAAAAATAAGAATGTATTTTCCAGGCTGGAAATTCATCAGAGCTACCTGCCATTCGTGAGAATAGAGCAGAAGTGTTATCAAGAGCCTCTTGTGAAGTCCTGATTAGGAGGGTTGAGAACTCAATAGAACTTATCCTGCTATTCTTCTAGACCTCATCTGTGGGAGCTGGTGAGTACTTGAAAAGCCTCATCTTCTCTCTGCTGAGACCACCTTGAGGTAGATGTGGGAGGTAGATCGTAAAGGTAGAAGTTTAGCTGAGATGTCGCAGAGCCAGAAGTAGTCATTGCCTTCTTGAACTTTTCCCCTCAGAAATTGCCTTAAAAAAAACAAAACAAAACTTTATAGATTCTCTAAAACTTATAAAATGGAGAAAATACAAAGAAGGATGAAGGAAGGGTTCCATTCATCTTCCTATTCTGGATCTCCATCTCATTACACTGGGGCTGGGTGAGGAGAGCTGGCTTCTCATTTTAATGGTACTACTTCTTCTTTTCTCACAGACATGTACCAGAGAGGAATGGCCTCAGGAAATGGCTCTTCACTGACCCAGTTTATCCTGCTGGGTTTAACACAACAGCCAGAGCTCCAGTTGCCTCTCTTCCTCCTCTTCTTAGGAATCTACGTGGTCTCTGTGGTAGGGAACCTGGGCTTGATTGTTCTGATTGTTCTGAATCCTCACTTGCACACTCCCATGTACTACTTCCTCTTCAACCTTTCCTTCATTGATCTCTGCTACTCCTCTGTCATAACCCCCAGAATGCTGATGAGCTTTATAAAACAGAACATTATTTCTTATGCAGAGTGCATGACTCAGCTCTTTTTCTTTGCTTTTTTTGTAATTGATGAGTGCTGTATTTTGACATCGATGGCCTATGACCGATATGTGGCCATATGTAAGCCTCTGCTTTACAGAGTCACCATGTCCCATCAGATCTGTCTCTTGCTAATGGTGGGTGTGTATGTGATGGGGCTTGTGGGTGCCATGGCCCACACTGTATGCATGATGAGACTCAGCTTCTGTGACAGCAACATCATCAATCACTACATGTGTGACATTCCTCCTCTCCTGAAGCTCTCCTGCACAAGCACCTCCATCAACGAGCTGGTGGTCTTCATTGTGGTGGGAGTCAATGTTATAGGGCCTAGCCTTATCATCTTCATTTCTTATACCTTGATCCTGTCCAACATTTCTGGCATCCGTTCCACAGAGGGCAGGTCCAAAGCATTCAGTACCTGCAGCTCTCATATTATTGCTGTTTCTCTTTTCTTTGGAGCTTCAGCATTCATGTACCTTACACCTTCTCCTACTGGGTCTCTGGATCAAGATAAAGTATCCACAGTTTTTTACACCATTGTGGGACCAATGATGAACCCTTTCATCTACAGTTTGAGGAACAAAGATGTCCATATTGCACTGAGGAAGACTTTGAAGAAAAGGGTGCTCTCCTAAACAGAAACTGTGTTTGGTATAGATGCCAGATCTTAATTAGGGCAAATGATATATGAAGCATGAAGAGAATAATAGAAAATGGAAATAAAATGCAAATGATGTAACAATATAGATAATCATTAACTATACAAATCAGTTCATTGGCTAAGGCAACATAAGGAAGAGGAAGGTCAGTTTCTTCATTTTTTCTGAGAAGAGTCTTACATTCTCTAAGTTATTTTCAGAAACTATAATGTTTTAAGTAGAATAAGGTTTCATGATAATAAACCAAGAAATGGTAAGATTATGAGATTTGACTAGGACATGTCTGGAATTCTTGTGAAGCTGTGTTATGGAAATATTTGACTTTTGTGGACTTGGAGTCAGTCATTTATTCATTCACTTGATAACCCTCTTTTGGGTGATTAAGTGACTTTTGTTTTGGTGATTCCTTTGTTTCCACATAAGGGAAGCATGGGGGAGGGGGTGCTCTTCTTACTCTGTTTTCTCTTCTTGCTTTATTCTGAGGGGAGTTAGGGAAAGGGAGGTCAAAGATTTTCTAGTGATCTTAGTTCCTAAATAGCCATTTGGAGCATTCAGGATAAAGGGACTTCCATGGGGTTTTACCTCATGGAGTCCATGACAGGGTTGTTTGTAGGAGGACATGCTATTTCTTCACTGGGAAGAAGTTTACTGCAAATGTTTATCAATTATCAGTTGCTTCATGGATTTCACAACAAATCACTCAAGGAATCATTAACCAATTTCCAGAGTGGGTGCAAAATGAATATAGGCCTTCAAAACAGAAGAGAAAGAAGAAAGCTAAATTTTTTTGTGTGGTTAATATCACACAGAATTTTATTGTTCACCCACTTCTTTCCCTTATGAGATCCTAACACGTCAACCTCCTTTCCTAAATCTTTCCCCACATAATGCATACGTATCCTAACACTTCTCTCTATACACCAACACACCAACTTCCTTTCTGTTCCTCATACTCAGATGTCACTGTCTTTCTGTTATTGTACCATCTGTTCCCTCTGCCTGGAATGTCTCTGTGGCTCTTGTCACCGAGATCTCAGTTCACATGCCACCTCCTTAGTAAATTCCATATTGAACATCTATTAAAATAGGCATACAGTCATTCTCTTCCCTTCTGAAGTAAGTACACAGTTATTCTCTCAAGTGGTAAGATTGTAAAATTTTGACTAGGACACTTCCAGATCTTACCATTGAGGAATTTTTGTCTTTTCCTCAAATAAAATTTATACTCTTAATTCATTAGCAGTGAGCTCTTTCCCACTAACATTTCATTCACTTTTGTCTTTTGAGTTTTACATGATATAATTGTAGCTTATTTAATAATTGGCAAATGTAAACTGAGCCTCTATTCTATTTTAGACATTAAAAAATCAAGGATTTGTTGTAAATGGGAAAAATATAGTGGTGAAGAAGATAGAAAATGCATATACATATGTGTGTGTGTATATACATATATACATGAATATATCAGAAAAAAACTATAGAAAGTTTTCAACTAAGATGATAATAAAGAGAATAACTGTGTATTTACTTTAATGGGTGGGGTCAGGATGGGCTTTCCTAAGGAAGTAGCATGGGAGCTGAGATCTCAGGGACAAGAGGAAGACAGCCACGTGGACATTCCAGGAAGAGGGAAAAGTTGATAAAAAATCTAAGAGACACTGACATCTAAGTATGAGTAATAGAAAAGAGGTTGGTGTGTCAGGGGTATAGTGGGAGAGGGGTGAACATTAGGAGATGTATGTATTACATGGGAAAAGCATTATGAGAGGAGGTTGAACTATTAGAATCTCATACTGGAAGAGTGGGTGATTTTAAAGCACAATAAAAATCTATGTGACATTAACCACACAAAAGATTTAGCTTTCTACTTCCTCCTCTATTTGAAAGGCCTGTTTTTGTTCATTTTATAACCACTCTGAAAATAAGTTAACAGTTCTGTGAATGATTTGTAGCGAAATCCATGAAATAATATAGTTTAACACCAAACTGTCTTTTCCTGCAGGAGAGATAATGTTTCTTTTGCTAATTTTCTATGCATACCAGAAGATGCACCAGAAGCTACAGAATCTCAATGGTGAAGCTCCCCTGATTTTGTGCTTTCACCCTCAGTACAAATGGCCCAACATGGAAAGAACGCTGGAATGGGTACTACAGGATCTGCTTTTGGTTCCAGATTCTGCAAGTGTTGTGCTCTGTGTTCTCTCAGTTTTAGTTTTTGCATGGATAATATTAAAAGTGCTGTGGTGTAGATTAAATAAAAGGATACATAATTACAAAGTGCTTAGTGTTCTAAAAATTATACTGAAGTGATTCTAAGAAGCACCTCTCTTTTCACATAACTTACCTGAAATTAGTATTGTACCTTATACTCGATGACATCTCATTGTTACTGATTTGCTGGCAATTCTGACATAACTGTCATTTCTTGTGTCTGGCAAACTTGATCATATGTATCAATGTTGCTGTCACTGCAAGTGTGTCAGGAGAATTGTGCAGGGAGTTAGTTCATTGCCATTTAAGATTCATTTAAGTGTTTGTATATATATATGTGTGTATATATATATGTATATACATATATATGTGTGTATATATATACATGTATATACATATATATACACACATACACAAATATATGTATATATACATGAGTTTAGTTATACAAGTTTATAACTGTAACTTCACCATAAATTTAATGTAGCATTGAAGTATGTAGTTATCAAATACATACAAGGATATAGTGAAAAGAACAGTGGGTATAATTTTGTTATTTCATTTCATTTTGTATTCTATTTCATTTCATTTCTGCATTGGGGATTGAACACAGGGGTACTCCACACTGAACTATATTCCCAGAAG
Source organism: Tamias sibiricus (assembly GCA_025594165.1). Taxonomy (NCBI): domain Eukaryota; kingdom Metazoa; phylum Chordata; class Mammalia; order Rodentia; family Sciuridae; genus Tamias; species Tamias sibiricus. The sequence continues at coordinate 118,493,856 of CM046657.1, read as the reverse complement.
AACAAATTTGAAAAGAATAGTTTGAAATACATAAGTCAAAAGTACCCTTAACCTGGAATACATTTATAGTACCATATGGTATAGTGAGAGGTGTTTAAGGACTTGCTGAAAATTAGATTTGATTTGAATAAATATCTTTCTCAGGGAATTTAAGGAGTGAGGGAAAGTAGTCTTTTAAAAAAAATTTTTTCAATAAGAGTGGAGAGTATAGTTCAATTTCATGTTTCGGAATTTGAGTTAACAAGTGCAATTTTAAACAAAAGATCACAAGACTCTTGGTACCGCACTCCACCCTGCCTCCAGTTCTTTCAGTTCATTCAGTTTCTTGTTTCTTTTTGATTAATTCTTGTTCTGCCTTATTTAGGCGAGTGATTTCATAAGGCCATGGGTTATTTTCAGTAGAGTTCTGAATATCCTTATACAGTCCAATGGCATGATTTTAAAGTTATCAGAAACACAAATTTGCAGAATTATTCCAGAAAACTTTTTGAAGACACAGTTTCCAGATAGGCAATTCTGCAATTTCATATTAATTTAGGTAAAGCAATGTAACTATGGGCAAAATTTAAAATAGCCATGGTTGATATCTGATGATTATTCAAAATTGACATTAAAATTTAGTTATTCCTGTAGAATCCAATAGTTTTATCATTAGAGTTATGACTGATAACATATATCAAGATGTATCTGATTTTTAGGAATCTCATACATTTTTGGAACACTTATTTATTTATTTATTTATTTATTTACTTATGGGGGGGTATTGAATTCAGGGGCACAACCACCAGGCCACATCCCCTGCCTTTTTTTTTTTTTTTTTTGTAGTTTTGTTAGAGACAGGGTCTCACTGTGTTGCTAAGTGCCTCACCATTGCTGAGGCTGGCTTTGAACTTGTGATCCTCCTGCCTCAGCCTCCCAGGCATGCACCACTGCGCCCAGCTGGAACACATATTTATAATACATTATGTAAGTATAAGTCTAATATTTCTCTCATTCTTCCATGGGCCTTTGGATACCCCAAAGTTAGTTCTAGATCAAAGGACTTAATTTTAGAATATAATTTTTGGAAGCATGTTAAAAATATCAAGAAGATTAGGATACTTTTTCTACAATGTTCTTGGTTATCTATTTCGTCAAAGTGAAAAAAATCATAAGGGCAAATTAGATTTTTCAGTTTTAACAAAAAACAGTTCTTTCAAGATTGAAAAGATTCACTTAAGGAATCAGAAACTTAATAAAAGACAGCACAAAAAATTATCTGGCTAAAACACAGAATCTTTCTGTCCTAGGTCAGTTACCTAAAAAATGATAAAGAATTCAGTATTTTCTATTATGAATAAATAAATAAACTTGGAAAACCTCATTGTTTTTAACACAGAGGATTATATTTTAGATTTATATTAGTATACTTTTAATATAAAACTTAATCTATATATAATTCTCTATGATTTTTGGACAACTTGATGACACATAAAATTGCTTTCACAAGATTCATCTTCCAGAAACCTACAACTTGGGGTTGGGGTTGTGGTTAAGTGGAAGAGTACTTGCCTAGCACGTGTGAGGCCCTGGGTTCCATCCTCAGCACCACATAAAAATAAATAAAATAAAGGTCCATTGACAAAAACAAATAAAAAAACCTGTAACTTGCTCTGACTGCAATTTGCTTAAACCTTCATTTTTATACTACCCTTCTTTTTCTAATCATTTTGACCACAACAGATTCTTTCTCAAACAAAAATTTCTTTTTAAAATTTTATTTTAACTTTCTTTAAAAAATAAATCTTCATACATATAATCTGATCAATTACATCTCGATTTGCTAAAAAATGAGTTATTTCCCTTCTTAGTTTTAGTTTTATTTAACATATATAATCCTCAGAAATTGTGAACCAATGCCTTGTAGGTGAACACAAATTTATGATTTCTAGATAGATGTGCTTTTTCATAACATAAATCTTGAATGTGGAAATGCACTCAATATATTTCACATTTAAAAATCATATAAACAAAATGCTAAAGAATATAAACTTTAAACTTATGTTCAGTAATTGATAATTTAATATTTTAAATAAGGATCTGGGAAACTTGATGTCCCAAGAGAAGTCTTCTAACCCGGGCCTCTGATTGAGCCACTGGAGCCAAAGAACACAATGGGTTCAATCCAATAGCTCAGTCCAGATAGAGTTCGTGGGAAGCAAGGACAGTCACTTTGGGCATTTGTTTGTGTCACCAGATCTGATGTTTCACAGATTAAAACAACAACAACAACAACAACAACAGAATAAAGAAGCAGGTTACAGCAAATTTGTTGTTGCGATTGCATCAGGTGCTAATAATAACTCAGGACATTTATTGGTAACTGGTAACATATGCTATATGTTCTGGGTAAGAGTTGAGATAAGAAGAAAAATGCCTGTACTCAGGTTACTTATTATCTTTATGGATCAGGAAGTCCTCAGACCTGTTGTGCTATGCCAGTATGACCTAGGGGATGTGATCTTATGGCTTTCATTTGTCCTGGGCTAAAGAATTTTGTGATCTCATTCTTGCAACATTTCTTCCATTCGATAGTTTGTTTCTTAATTCTGTTGGTTATTTCCTTGGCTGTGTAGAAGCTTCTTAGTTTGGTAACATCTCTCATTTGTCTACTTTTTACTTTTGGTATCTTCTATCTTTTGGGTCCTATCTGAAAATATCAATGCCTACAAAAAGTTCTTGAAGGATTCTCCCTATATGTTCTTATAGTAATTTTATATTTTCAGGTTTTGTAGTTAGGTATTTGAGATGACTTTTGTGCATGATGTTAGGTAGGAATCTATTTTCATTGTTTTGCATAAATATATGGAATTTTGCCAGCACCATTTGTTGAAGAGACTGTCTTTTCTACACTGTATGTTCTTGGTGACTTTGTCAAAAATCAGTTGACTATGAACATGGATTAATTTCTGGATTAATTAATCCATTCTATTTCTCTGTGTCTTTTTATGCCAGTATCTGTGGTCATCTCAGCAACCTGTGGGGGGTGCCTCTACTTCAGAAGTCCAAGCACCAGCTTTGGCATACCTCCAGCCTTCAATAGTCTGAACACCAATCTATCGAATTTCTTTTCTTAGATTCTAGAATCTGGTTATGCTTTCTTTTCTATTTGTACCAGTCCTGGGAATAACAGCTATTTTCTCTAGATTAAATATCTTTGTATTTTCTCATTGTTAACCTCTTGCTTTTCTCCTTGCAATATCTGTATAACTATTTGTCTATTTTAAATTCCTTTGTTTGGAAATGCATAGCTTGCTTTTTTTTCTCTTTTTTTCTTTTTTCTTTTCTAAATTGACCTTTTCTGATACAAGAAACATACTTTATACAATAGACAGTCTTCCCACATCACATAATATAATCCTGTCCAATTAGTTCATGCCAAAACCCTTATGGCAAAGCTTCATTAAATATAGAAATTTGATAATAGATTTTTCTGCCAAAAATATTTTTATAAAGTCATTTTTCTTTCTCTCTCCCCCCCTCTTTTTTAATTTTTATTTTTATAATTTTTAATATGTACAACTCATAGTGCATGTATTTAGCATCTTTTTACATACAACTGTTTGTATACAAAGTATATTCGTACAATTCAGGTCTTCAATCATGCATTTAGGAAAATGATATCCATCTCATTCAACCACCTTTTCTTATTTTTTTTCCTTTTCTCCCCCTCCCCTCCCCCTTTGCTCCCTCCCTTCCTCTCCCTTCCCTTTGACCATTCTAGTGTTCCTCTAGTCCTCCTATGTACCCCCCCCCCCCCATCCAACAATACTATGAACTAGCCTCCTTATATCATAGAAAACATTTGGTACTTGGATTTTTGAGACTGATTAACTTCACTTAGCATTATGTCTTCCAACTTCATCCATTTACCTGCAAATGCCATTAATTTATTTTCTTTTATTGCTGAGTAAAATTCCATTGTGCATATATACCACATTTTCTTAATCCACTCATTTACTGAGGGATATCTAGGTTAGTTCCACAACCTAGCTATTGTGAATTGCACAGCTACAAACATTGAGATAGCTGTGTCACTGTAATATGCTGTTTTTAAGTCCTTTGGGAATAGACCCAGGAGGGGGATGGCTGGGTCATAGGGTGGTTCCATTCCCAGATTTTCAAGAAATCTCCATACTGCTTTCCATAACGGTTGCACCATTTTGTAGTCCCACCAGCAATGTATGAGTGTGCCTTTTTCCCCACGTCCTCTCTAACATTTATTGTTGCTTGTGTTCTTGATAGCTGCCATTCTGACTGGAGTGAAGTAAAATCTTAGAGTAGTTTTGATTTGCATTTCTCTAATTGCCAGCGATGTTGAACATTTTTTCATGTATTTGTTGATTAATCGTGTATCTTCTTCTGAGAGGTGTCTTCTCAATTCCTTAGCCCATTTATTGATTGGGTTATTTGTTTTTTTGGTGTAAAGTTTTTAAAGTTCTTTATATATTCTAGAAGTTACAATTACATGTAGGGATTTATTAGTTCTCTTTTTACTACATAGTAAAGCTCAACTGAAATTAAAACCAAGCAGGACCAAGCAGGACAAAAGTGTGAAGAGTGAGCCAGCCTAATGACATGACTCTACCCTGCCCATGTTACAGGAAGCCGTTTACATCCTCAAATTATCATTAGCTCACACCTTTTTGGCATAGGCTGCTTTGTATAAGCAAGTTTGAGTTAGATTCATTACTTAAATTGAAAGATCCCTGAATGCACATGGTACAAACTTGTTTTTTCTGTGCCATATAACACAATACTGCATAGTATAGTGGTTAAAGAAAGCAATTTTAGATTTTTAGGTCTGAGTTTGACTTGGAACAATGAGTGAATGCTTCCCAGCTCTGGGTTCCTTATGTGTGAGACAGGGCGGGCTGGCTCAGAGGGTGATTGTAATCATTAGATGAAGGATGGTATGTAAAGAGTTTAGCACCATGACCATATTTCTTGTCAGACTGAAGGGCCCCAGGACAAGGCCTGTGTGTCATTCAGTTTGTATTCACAGTGACTTCTTGACCAAAACAACAACAACAAAAAAATTTCTTGGATAAAATAAATAACTAAAACTCTGAAATTAAGAGAGACTATGGGGTTTTAGGCTACATATACCTTCTGCGCTGAGTAGACCAGAGCTGTTTGAGACACAGGAGCTTTAAGCATTGGCGTCCAGGTTGTAGTGTGTTTCTCATGCTCAAAGTTGTCCTAGTGATGTAGCCAAAGGGCTCTGATTAAAGATGGAGTAATTAATATAAACATGCTGTCTCTATTCCCCTTCAAATTCATTAACATGGCAGGAAGTGATTAAAAATGGCAGTAACTCACAAGTGAAAACAAAGAATGACAATAATAACAGCAAAAAATTCATGGAGTATCACAATTTTCAAATTTAAGAAGTTATAAAGTAAATGAATGAACACTATTTGATTTGGCATTCTCACAACTTCTGACACTAAGATAGAAATGGAAAACCAAGGAAACTTCTGATTTACAATGCACCATCATTCATATGCTCAGAACTCTATGGCATGAGGTATCTTTGGAAGAAATGAAGGTGGGAAAGTATTTTTTTCAGAAGAAATTAGATCTTCAGACCCCTTTACCTCCTCATGCAGCCAATGTCTACCTCTATTTACATTCAGTAAAAGACTAAAAGTTTATTTGTTAAAGAAGTAAAACTGAGTTTCTCTACCAGAAGACTATATGTTCATGTGAAAGAGTTTACCATATTTAAAACAAAGAAAGAAGATAGAAGTTTTGACTCATTAATATTAAAACCATTAGTCTTCTTCCTTCACTCAGATCACACAATGTTGAAGCCTAGGACTATATACTTCAGGAATTTTAGAAGATACTTCTTTGGGTAATCAGTTTGGATAAAATGAGCTCAAGGCACATAAGTAGGTATTGAGTAGAACTGTGTGTAAGGCAGATATAGCAGGCATCCAGGCTGTACAGATAGACTAGTGATTCTCAAAAAGGGTAATTTGTAATTGTAGTGATGGAAAAGTGTGATTGTTTTCTTTCTCATAGAGGTCATGGCCAACACTCTTACAACAAAACACAGATTAACAACAACAACAAAAAATATTAACCACTTTATTTAGTCAAATACAGGACCCGCAGCCTTTACCCAAAGAACAGGGAAAAGTTCTATTTTTAAAGTTAGGTTTGATGAAAAATGGGCAGTCAAACATACTACAAAAAGGATTATACAGATTTAATGCAATTCCAATCAAAATCCCAATGAAATTCCTCATAGATGTAGAAAAAGCAGTCATGAAATTCATCTGGAAAAATAAGAGATCCAGAATAGCTAAAGCAATACTTAGCAAGAAGAGTGAAGCAGGTGGCATCACTATACCAGACCTTAAACTATACTATAGAGCAGTAATAACAAAAACAGCATGGTATTGGCACCAAAATAGAACAGTAGACCAATGGTACAGTATAGAAGACACAGAGACAAATCCACATAAACACAGTTATCTCATATTAGACAAAGGCACCAAAAACATATATTGGAGAAAAGATAGCCTCTTCAACAAATGGTGCTGGGAAAACTGGAAATCCATATGCAACAAAATGAAATTAAACTCCTATCTCTCACCATGCACAAAATTCAACTCAAAGTGGATCAAGGACCTAGGAATTAACCCAGAGACCCTGCACTAATAGAAGAAAAAGTAGGCCTAAATCTCCATCATGTCAGATTAAGTCCTAATTTCCTTAATAAGACTCCTATAGAGCAAGAATTAAAATTAAGAATCAATACATGGGATTCAAACTAAAAAGATCCTTTTCAGCAAAAGAAACAATCAGCAAGGTGAATAGAGATCCAAGAGAAATGGGAACAAATTTTTACCACTCACACATCAGATAGAGCACTAATTTCTAGGATATATAAAGAACTCAAAAATTTTAACACCAATAAACCAAATAACCCAATCAGTAAATGGGCCAAGGAACTGAACAGACACTTCTCAGAAGATGATTTATAATTAATCAACAAATATATGAAAAAATATTCAACATCTCTAGCAATTAAAGATATGCAAATCAAAACTACTCTAACATTTCATCTCACTCCAGTCAGAATGGCAGCTATTAAGAATACAAACAACAATAAGTGTTGGAAAGGATGTGGGGAAAAAGGCACACTCATACATTGCTGGTGGGACTGCAAATTGGTGTAACCAATATGGGAAGCAGTGTGGAGATAGCTTGGAAAACTGGGAATGGAACCACCATTTGACCCAACTATCCCACTCCTTGGTCTATACCCAAAGGACTTAAAAACAGCATACTACAGGGACACAGCCACATCAATGTTTATAGCAGCACAATACACAACAGCTAAATTGTGGAACCAACCCTTCAGTAGATGAATGGATAAAGAAAATGTGGTATATAAGCACAATGGAATATTACTCAGAATTAAAGAAGAATAAACTCATGGCATTTGCAGGTAAATGGATGGAGTTGGAGAATATAATGCTAAGTGAATAAGCCAATCCCCCAAAACCAAAGGCTGAATGTTCTCTATGATATGTGGATGCTGATTCATAATGGGGATTGGGGGGCATGGGAGGAAGAGATGAACTTTAGATAGTATAAGGCTATGGGGATGGAGGGGAAGGGATGAGGGATGGGGTTAAGAAAGATGGTGGAATGAGATGGACATAATTACCCTAAGTAAATGTATGAAAACATGAATGGTATGACTCTACTTTGTCAACAACCAGAGACATGAAAAATTGTGCTCTACATGTGTGCTATGAATTGAAATGCATGCGGCTGTCATGTATAACAAATTAGAATAAATAAATTTTTTTAAAAATGGGCAGTCATGTAAAATTAATGAGATTGGACAAAAATAGACCATCTAATATACCGGGCTGAAAAAGGAAACTCACAAGACTTGTCTGTGCTGTTTCTTTTTTGCCTCTCTATATGGCACTCCTTCCTCTTGGCTATGGGAGAGAATGTCTCCTAGAATGAGAGTCTTATGATCTACTATCAAACCAGAAAGTTCAGGGGATTTCTTTGTGTCCAGCTCTTATACAGAAAGGTGGGAAAGGGTTTGAATATGTCTCTAAGTCTCATGATTGTCTTTGGGAAAGAGGGGCCCTAGTTTTTATGGCATTCATTGAAGAATAGGAATTCTTAGTTTCTATGGTCTGTTTTGGGGAATCAAGGGGAACAGGAGAGAGAAAGATGGGAGAAAGTGAGGAAGATATTTTGTTCTGAGCCCTTCCAATGTCTTTCAGTTCAAATACCCAGTATGCCAAAGTGCCATACATTGGAAATCATTTTCTGAGTCCCAAAATGATCCGGGGGACATTTCACAATGTCTGGGGAAAATTTTGCTGGTCATAACTAGTTATTTTCTTTAAAGAGTTTGCATGTGGGAGTTGGGACAGGATAGTACTATCATCTAAAGTGCAAAGGCCAGGAGTTCTGTGCATTCTACATTATACAAAATAGCCCCACACCAAAAACCTACCTCATCAGTCAACAGTGTTAGGATTGAGAAACCCTAATTTATATCAATATGTGTGTAGAACAAAGGAAGGAGTTAAAGGTAATATCACCTATCAGTAACTTTTTACATGTCGGACATAGATCCGATATGGTCATCTAACTTAATTCCCACAACTCAATCAAGTAGGTCATTTATTAGCCTCATTTTGTAGATATGCACAGGTATATGTAGAAACAAACATAAACAAGGATCAGTGAAGTTTTATCACTTGTCAAAAGTTTTAGAGTTATTGAGTTGAAAAGTCTATGTAAACTCATGCAGACTTGAAAGCCTACTCCTATTCTTTCAGCCTCTGCTGCAACATCTCTTTATTAAGGTGAATTTCCCAAGCATGTTGAGTGTTAAAGTTATGACCCAATGATTATTAACAGAATCCCAAAGGCTTGTAGGAAAGGAATAGAAATAGCAAGTAGTATGCCTTGGACTTTCTTCTTGAAGAGCTGAGCAAGACATGACAAAGAGGGTGGGTCCCAAAACGTTGCCCTGGATATCAGGAATTCCTGGTGGGAAATTATAAATTGAGTAGAACATTGATTCTCAAAAGATCCAATGTTCTGTTACTCAGCATGTAAACACAGTCTCAGTAATTTCTTCTCTCAAGGGGCTCATCCAACTTGGGAGGAAATCACAAAGGACAGCGTAATTCTCTGTGCTACTAATAAATTTTCTCAGAACCATGGGGCAGGAAAACTCCTTCTGCTGTTAAATAATGAGGACTCATTGTTAATATTTCTTTCCATCCTTCTTCCTCCAGATCCCAGCCCTGAGACCAATGGCTAAGGAAAATCACTCCTCTGTGACAGAATTTATCCTTATGGGATTAACAGACCAACCTGAGCTGCAACTGCCCCTGTTTTTCCTGTTCTTGGTGAATTATGCAGTCACTGTGGTGGAAAATTAAAGCTTAATTCATCTGATTTTCCTGAATTTGCACCTTCACAACCCCATGTACTTTTTCCTCTTCAATCTGTCCTTTACTGATTTCTGTTATTCATCTGTCTTTACTCCTAAAATGCTGATGAGTTTCGTTTCAGAGAGAAGCATCATCTCCTTTAGAGGTTGCATGACTCAACTATTTTTCTGCTGTTTTTTTGTGAACTCAGAGTGCTATGTGCTGACAGCCATGGCCTATGATCACTATGTGGCCATCTGTGAGCCCCTGCTGTGCAGAATCATCATGTCTCCAAGGGTCTGTTCTCTGCTGATGTTGGGTTCTTACTTGATGGGTTTTTTCAGGTGCCATGGTCCACACAGGGTATGTGATCAGGCTCAGCTTTTGTGATTCCAACCTCATTAACCACTACCTTTGAGAGATCGTTCACCCTCCTTCAACTGTCTTGCCACAGCACCATGTCAATGAGCTTGTGAGTTCTGTTGTTGTGGGGACAATTGTCATTGTATCTAGCCTCATTATCTTCATCTCCTATGCTTTGATTCTTTACAATATCATTCATATGTCCTCAGCTAAGGGTTGGTCCAAGGTCATGAGCACCTGTGGGTCTCACATAGTAGCTGTTGGCTTCTTCTATGGGTCTGTACTGCTCACGTATGTCAAACCATCATCTCCTGGGTCTGTGGATCAGGGGAAATATTTCTCAGTGTTTTACACCTTCAGGGTTCCCTTGCTGAACCTCCTAATTTATAGCCTCAGGAACAAGGAAGTCAAAGTTGCTCCGAAGAGAACCCTGAAGAGAATCACAAACAGAGCAGAACCAGTGGGGATGCCTTAGGTTCTGTCTCCATTGCTGGGCCTTTCTCATTCTCTTCCTGCCCTTCTTTATCACCTTCCCTCTATTCTTCTTCTTTTCCTTTTTCATTCTATAGTCTGGGAAAGATTATATGGAATATCTTTTCTTCCTTTAGCATAAAACATAACCTTGGGCTTAAAATTCTTCCTTAGTCCCAAGCGTTGCCAATCTGTCCTATATTCTCAGTACTAGATGAAGACACTGAGCTCTTTTCTTTTCCTATCTAAAAACAACACCTCCTCGGATGGATTGTTTTCTTGCCTATATCCCCATCCAAAGAAATTGGAGAAGTCAGATGCTTTCTGATAACTTCATTCATTTATTCCTTTACTAAAACAATTATATAAACCCTTTCCTATTTCAAATATTTTACTACGTATACATGCATTTAAAGAGAAGGGATGACAAAAATAGTGAACATGGCAAAATTATAAAAAATTTCCAGATCTTTTTCACCATTCTTTTGGTAATGGTTCTTATTCTGGGATTTTAGTCTCCCATCTATAATGGAATACTTTACTATATTGGGCTAAGGTTCTGTTCTTAAGGATATGTGAGATGGTTGAGACCCACGACTGACCATCTGTCTCAAATTCCACCCACATTATGAATGCATTGCTTGTTTAATATTTTGTCATCAACAGAACTGACATTGTCACCAATTTCTTTCATGTATGTATAGATTTGGTCTGGGGTTTTGTTTCAAAATTGCACAGTATTTCTGACTTAGAACACAGTCATGTTTAATGTCAAGGTTCTTTTTATCCAGCTGCATATTAAGGATTAGTTTCTGCAAAGGAAGATATATTTTTTTTCTTTTAAAAACACAAACAAAAATATGTGGGATGAATCTTGCTATATTGGGATTTAGTCTTTCAATATATAAATTTGACTACTCCTTTGTGTCTCTTAAAAGAATAATTCCACTCAATTGTCCATATCATCTGCCACATTCTTCACAAGTCCTATTATGCTTACTTTCTTCTTATCCTACTCTCTGGATAAGAAAATGGCTATGTGACTTGCCTTAGGCCACAGAGCTAAAGATGTAGAACCCAGGTTTTGAACCCATTGTGCATCCTATGAAGATACAGAAGGAAAGAAAGGAGAATTGTGAAGGAAGAGAGAGATCTTCTGGAAAGTTGTTTCAGCAAGAGCCTGACAGTTGGAGTTCTCCGAGGCTGATATCCTCAGCCAAGAAGTCATAGCACAGAGATGACCTACAAAGCAATAAGAGGGGATTTCTGAGATGCCCTAAATTGAGTTACAGGCCAGAGGGTGGCGGCAGGAATGGATAATAGGATATCAATTTAATTGTTGTCTTCAACTGAAATCAATGAAGCAAAAGAAAAACAAAACACGATCCTCCTTCACTTTCCTTTCCCACTTGTTGAAGATTAGCCATCAAGGCAAATTTCCATTCTGCTTTCAGAACCAACCAACCAAAAAGAAGCAAAAACTTCTTTGTGTGCCCTATCTTCTCTTCCCAGGTCTTTGCCAGCTTTCAGTTGTCTTGCCCCCTACCTATAACTGATGAGGGTTCATTGTAAATGATTTCTGTCTTTTCCTAAGCAAATTTTAATTATAACTATCCTGGCTTCTTACATTGGTGGACATTTTCCCAACTGTTTTCTGGCTATGCTTCTGTTAGTTTAGAAAATTTGTCTTTAGACTATTCTTTTATTTTTGGTTAGCATCTGTAATACCTAAATAAATCCTTTTATCTCAGAGATCTCTTGGTCTCAAATGTTTGATTTAACTAAGTCTTTGATGATCAACTAGATGTACATGTACATGCCTCTTCAGGTGTCTGATTTTAAAGTGGTATAAATAGGTTGAGGTATAAAGAAATGTTTTATCCCAATATTTTTATATTGGTGATAATTTTTAAGAATGACAAGACTGAGGAGTTTGGTACAATCCTCTGGTTAGACATGCCATGATTTCAAAAGTAGGACATGCTTGTAGATATTATGTCATTATTTGTAGACAAAAAAAAAAGTTTTTTTAATAATAGAAAATAATGCACTACAAAATTTTCTTGCATAGATAATAAACTATACTGTCTATCACTACCTTGAATAAATTCTTGGCAGATAACTTTCAGCAGATGTATCCTAGTCAGAGGACAATGGCTATTTATCATTGTAACTTTGTGTGTATAATAAGAATTAAACCTGGGACCTTATGCATGCTAAATATGTACTCTACCACTGAGCTATGCCCCTATCCATTGTTATTTTGTGTTTATACAAAGATAACATGATTGTTGAAAAGTTCTGAAATATTGGTTTATAAGAATAACCTCAGAAGACAATGATGCCAGTTAAGACCTTTTATTTTCATATGACCATGATTATTGCTATTAATTCAGAAAGTATTTATATTTATTATAATATTTGTCTTATTGTTACAACATGTTCAAAATTTTATTCCCTCGTCAGAGTCTCAATGCCTAGTATCTACTTCTATTATTTTTGTCTACATGTCACAGTGCTTGATTAAAAAGAAAGCTTAACACTGGTTTGATTTTTTTGCTTTAAAATACCTCTTTTGTTAAAGACACATTGTGATCCCATAAAGACACAGAATGAGATGTTGTTTGACATCCATACTTATAAACCATTTGTTCTTAACTAACAGGTGAAATGTGAGTCATAGGCATAGCTCATAACCCGTGTCTGAGTACAATATTGTAGGCAGCAGTACAGCCTGGTGGAGAATGACTCAGCAAATAGACAAGCTCGATCCTGACATGGATAGGCTCATTTTATGGGTCTAATTTCTAATTTTGACTTTACACATATAGTTGATTTAATATTTGAATGATTCAATAATATTTGTAGACAACATTATTAAACTCAAGGGTAGAACTTTAATAAGTTAGTAAGTATTGTTTGGATATGAGATGTTCCCCTCAAAGCTTCTGTGTTAATGCAGAAATATTCAGAGGTAAAATGATCAGATTATGAGAGCTGTAACCTAATCACCCCATCCTACTTTGAATGGATTGACTTGGTGGTAACTGCAGGCAAGTGGGGCATAGCTGGAGGAGATGGGTCACTGAGGCATGCCCTCCCCACTTCCCTCTGTTTCTTGGTCACAATGAATGGAACAGCACTCTTCCACCTTGCCCTTCTGCCATGATGTTCTGCCTCACCTTGGCCCAGAGGAATGGACTTGGTCAAGCACAGACTGAACCACTGGAACCATGAGCCAAAATGAACTTTCACTCATATACATTGTTCTTGTTGGGTGTTTTGGTCATAGAAATGAAAAGCTGACTGACACAATAAGTAAATTATATATGAATTAATCTATGATATTAAATTTACAAATGTGTAAGCTGCCTGGTACCGAAAACCGGGAGGAAATCTCTCGGAGGCAGAGTAAAGCTTTTACTCTACTTTCTTAGAGCTTTGAGAGGGAAAGAAAGAGTTTTAGAGAGAAAGATTAAAGAAAGCTTTTCTTCTTGTCTTCTTAGCTTAGAGAAGAAAGAAAGATAGAGCTTAGAGAAAGATTATTTTTTCTTCTTAGAGTAGAGCTTAAAGATTATTTTTTCTTCTTCTTAGAGTAGAGCTTAGAGAAAGATTATTTTTTCTTCTTAGAGTAGAGAGAAAGAAAGATTTTTAGAGAGAAAGATTAAAGCGAGCTTTTCTTCTTAGCTTAGAGTTTAGAGAGAAAGAAAAATAGAGCTTAGCTTAGAGAAAGATTAGAGCTTCTTTTCTTCTCTCTTCTTTCTTCCTTCTTCTTTCTTCTGTCTTCTGTCTTCCTTGGGAGCCTCGGCCTAACTCTGACCAGTCATTACTTCTTCTATCTGGTTTCTCTTCTGTCTTCTATCTGGTTTCTCTTCTGTAACCGCTCTGCCTACGTTCTGGCCGCTCTGATTCTTCTGACCGACCGAGTGACTGCCCGACTGACTTAATTCTCCGTTCTCCTAACTCGGACCGCTTTCACCCGGTTATATACCTTCAGCTTTGCGGGTGCCTACAGGTGCGTCACATACATATCAGGTGGAACTTATGGCTTCCAGCTAGCTGCAACAGCCCTTCCTAATTAGGGCTCCTTCACAAATGTAAGCTCATTTTACATTTTATTGAATGTTTAGAAGTATTATATGGGTAACTTGGTAAAGATATGGATATTTTCTATACATAGTATTCTATTTTATTATAGTTTCTCCATATGTGCAATTTGAAGTTTTTCTTTTACCACATATTGACATGTGTTAAAAGCATATTAAGTCTTTTTTAACATAAAAGCTTTGTTGCCTGAAGTATACAAGGCTTTAATATATTAAGTAACATTTCCTTGAAAGGTATTTTGTCAAGATTTACCTTTCAGGGAAAATGTGACATTAGAAATTTCAGAAACTTAGTATTTGGTGCTCATGAAATGGTGCTTGCTTACCCATCAATTTCATTCCCTCACCCAAAGGAATTGAAACATTGTCAGGTGGCTCATTTTACATAGCACCCACATTTATTTATTAATGGAAGGTTTTTAGATGTTTCCCTCCAAGATTCTCATTTTTTTCTCCCTCATGAAAAAAATTTGGGAAAGAGCTTTCTAACCACCACAAAGCAGACAAAATGGCAAATGGGGAGCAGGTGAAGGTATTTATCCCAGGTTAGTCAGGTTTGATGTGGTACAGCTGGAGTTAGTATCTGGCTGCTTTGGCAGACTTGGGTGCAGAAAGGGGTTCCATGGAAGCCAAGAGGAAGGAGTTCTCATGTGATAGCATAATATGGCTTTGGCAGGAGTAAGAACCATAACATAAGCTAGTATTCCTGCTCCATTCAAATAGCTAAACAAAGAGGTGCCCCACTACCCAGAGAGAGCAACAGCAGTCACAGGACAGAGCCCATTGTGTGTAAGAGGCCTTTGGACTGCTGGTAGAGTTTGTGTTTCAGGTACCCAGGAAGCACCAGGCTGAGCATCAGGTGCTGTGTGGTCTACAGTTTAGCCTTTGCCCCCTGAAATCAGACACTTGTCCATTTCTAGCTCGCGTGTTATCATAGTACCATGTAAGCTGATATTAGTGCTCTAAAATATGCACATCCTCTATAAATTAGGGCTTCTTTGTTATTTTGAAGTATATGAAACAAGATAGTGAAATTGATTTCAAACCAATTAAACACACAATTTGTTAATGAGAGACCTCTTACATGATTTGAGTATGCTTTCAATGTTAAATTTTTGAATGGTTTCTAAAACTGTTTTAAATTCTTTGTTATTTACTTTTATACTCAACTTTTTTTTTTTTTTTTTTGTACCAGGATTGAATCCAAGGGTGCTCAACCACTGAGCCACATACTCAACCTCTTTTTAATTTTTTTTTTTAATTTTTAATTTGGAGACAGGATCTTGCTATGTTGCTTAGAACCTCACTAAGTTATGTGGCTGGTTTTGAAGCTTCAATATTTCTGCCTCTCAGCCTCCCAAGCTGCTGGGATTATAGGTGTTTGCCACCATGCCTAGCTATATTGGTGATTGTAAAAATTGATTGGCTATAGTTATTAAAAATTCTTAGCTGGGCTCTATGGCACATGCTTGTAATCCCAGCAGCTCCTGAGGCTGAGGTAGGAGGCTCACAAGTTCAAAAAAGCAACGTGCTAAGCAATTCCGTGAGACCCTGTTTGTAAATAAAATACAAAACATGGCTAGGGATGTGGCTCATTGGAGGAGTACCCCTGAGTTCAATCCCTGGCACCTCCCCCCACAAAAAAAGAATTCTTTATTAATAATTACAAGTAGCTATTCAATTCATAAAATCTCAGAAAAATTATATTTCAGTAGTAAGCACAACTTTTAATTAAGGATAATGAAGGTATCTTATTTGAAAATATTTAAGGAAAATAAAATAATCAATTCTGTTTTAATCACTAGTGTATTTTCAATTTTAAATAATTTTATAAATGTGGCATATGTTGAAAATTAAGATATTTTTTTCCTAGTTTACCTTAAGCATGCCATTAAAAATTGAAAAATTAAAAAAAAGTTCACTTGTAGTTTTAAAAAAAATTTAAAATTCAATTTAGAGGTTTTAAGGAAAGATTCTTAGAATTGGTAAGGTTATTCTTTCATCAAATTAAAATAAAATTTTTATTTTTGAAATCAAATAAAATTTCCCTGCTTCTTTGCATGCCTGGTTTTATATTTTTTGAAACAAAATTTCCGTAATTTCAAAGGGAATTATTTGCCATTTGTAAAATTGCTATTAGGTAAATCATAGAGACTGATGATTAGCCATTACTATTGGGATGAAAATACAAACTCATGGGCTGGGTGCAGTGGCACACCCTGTAATCCCAGTGACTTGTGGAGGCTGAGGCAGGAGAATCACAAATTTGAGGCCAGCCTCGGTAACTTAGTGAGACCCTGTCTGAAAATAAAAAAATAAGATGTTGGTTATATAGCTCAGCGGTAAAGTGCTCCTGGGTTCAATCCTCAGTATCAAAAACAAAAAACAAAAAAAGCAAAAAAACAAAATACAAATACTTGTGGTAATAATTGGTGACACTCAAGGCACAAGACCTAGATGAGGAGTGAAGGCTTCCTGCAATTGTGCGTGACTATTGGTCTTGTTAGTACTATGTATCCACCCCAACTTTAATTTTTTTGAGGTTTTAGAAAAAAATAGGTTTAATAAAATTCAGACTTTCTTTTGTGGACACAAAATTTGAGTCCCATTCAAGTGTGAAACCACCCATCTGGCCCAGAATTATGCCTCTGATTGAACTGTGTGAGGGTTTGGGTATCTCTACTATTGTCAATATTAGAGTTTAGATAAATTTGATAAAAACAGTTTGAAAAGAACAATCATTTTCCATAATGTGTCTCAGCAAGACTTCCGAATAGCATACTGTTCAAAATTTGGGGATACACAAAATTTTCAGGTTTTAAATTTGACATTTTTCTTTGCTTTTGTTCTGGTGGGGAAGTGTGTGCCAGGGATTGAACCCAGGGGCACTTAACTACTGAGCCACATCCCTTTCCCTTTTTAATTTTTATTTTGAGATGCAGTTTCACTAAGTTGCTTGGAACCTCACTAACTTGCCAAGCTGGCTTTGAACTTGTGATCATTCTTCCTCAGCCTCCCGAGTCACTGGAATTATAGGTGTGCACTACCATACCCAGCTTGATGTTTTTCTTATAAAATGTAATTTGTAAAATTTTTTATTAGTTCCTTTTAGTTATATATAATATTAGGGATCATTTTAATATAATTATACAAGCAAGGAATGTAATTTGCTGTGATTCAGTCCCAAATATTTCCCCTTTCCCTCCTCATCTTCCTCCCGTGTTCCCTTCCCCACTCTGCTGATTTTTCTATTTATAGTTTTTTTTTTTCTTAAATTAGTGCCTTGTGGATATGCATGAAGGTGAGATTCACTGTGGTATATTCATGTATGTACATGGGAAAGTTCTTTTCCATCCCTCCTTCTTACCCTTCAGTCCCCTTCCTCAACTCTACTGATCTCTCTTCAAATTTCATGGAATCCTCCCTCCTTTTCTTTTCTTTCCCCCTTATTTTGGTCTAGTTTCTGCATATCAGAATAAACATGTAACCTGTGATTTTTTTGAGGTCTGGCTTATTTCACTTAGCATGGTGGTCTCCAGTTCCATTAATTTACTAGCAAATGCCATAATTTCATTTGTCTTTATGTCTGAGTAACACTCTATTTTTAATATATATCATATTTTCTTTTTTTCATTTGGCTATTAACAGGCACCTTGGCTATTTACATAGCTTGGCTATTGTGAATTGTGCTGCTATAAACATTGATGTGGCTGCATTCCTATAGTATGCTGATTTTAGATCTTTTTGATATATACCAAGATAGCTGGGTTACATGGTAGTTCATTTCCTAGTCTTTTGAGAAATCTCCATATTGTTTTCCAGAGTGGTTGTAAATTAATTTGCAGGCCACTAACAACATATGAGAGTATGATTTTTCAACATCCTCACCAGCATTTATCATTATTTCTATTCTTTATAATTGTCATTCTGAGTATAGTGAGATAAAATCTCAATGTAGTTTTGATTTGCATTTCCCTAATTGCTAGAAATGTTGAACATTTTTCATATGTTTACTGGCCATGTTTAGTTCTTTTGTTTATTTATTAATTGAGGGGGTTTTTTGAATACTTTATATATTCTGGATATTAATCTCCTATCTGAGGAGCAGGTGGGTTTACCATTCTGTAGGCTCTCTCTTCATGGCCTTAATTTTTTCCTTTTCTGTGCAGAAGCTTTTTAATTTAATGCCCACTTATTGCTGTTGGTTTTATTTTTGTGCTTTTGGATTCTTGTTCAGGATTTGATACATGGGCCAGTATGTTGGAATGTTGGGCCTACATTTTATTCTAGCAGTTTAGTTTTTGACTGAGTTGGCTTTTGTGCAGGGTGAGAGATAGAGATCTAAGTTTTATTCTTCTACATCTGGATATCCAGTTTTCCAAGCTACATTTTTAAAAAGACTATCTTTTGTATAACTAAAACAACAGCAACAATAAAGAAAAACAGATGTTGAAATTCTTGTTATATGTCAAAGCAGTTACTATGATTAATATGTCCCTACTATAAGGTATTAATAACATTATATATGCAAAAATAATGAAAAACCATGGTGACAACAATACTGGGATTATTTTATGAATCAATTTGAATATACATAGAATACCAAATGCAGGATTTATCCTAAATTATTTTACTCAAAATGTTCATGAAGTCAAAATAAAAAAAAAGGCTATTTTTTAAAAAAATATTTATTTATTTGTTTTAGTTGTACACAATGCCTTTGTTTTTACGTGGTGCTGAGAATCGAACTTGGGCTCTGCACGTGCTAGACAAGTGCCCTACCGCTGAGCCACAACCCCAGCCCAAGGCTGTTTTTTTTTTGAAGGAATGTTTTGGGCACCTTTATTGAGGATCAGAATTCTGTATCTATATGGTTTGTCTCTGTGTGTTTTGTCTTCATATTTGTTTTAGTGTCGATACCATGCTGTTTTTGTTACTATAGCTCTGTAGCATAATTTGAGATACAATATTTTGTTTACTAAATTTGTTTATCAGCTCTAGAGGTCCTTTGGTAATGTTTTTTGGGGTCTTCTAAATAAAAGATCATATTATCAGCAAACAGATAATTCAACTTCTTATTTTTATATTTGTATCTGTTTAATTGCTTTCTCTTCTTTGATTGCTCTGTCTAGAGCTTGAGGGACTGTGTTGGATAGGAGTAGTGAGAGTGGGTATCCTTGTCTTGTTCCAGTTTTTAGGAGAAATTCTTTCAGTTTTATAAATTTCAGAATGATGTTGACCTTAGGTTTTTCATATAGCATTTTCAATGTTGAGGCAATGTTTTTTCTTTCATTAAGAAATACTTTAAATAGAGAAAAAGTTCACATTAGTTAGTACACAGTTCTGGACATGGCAAACATATGAAGAAAAAATACAAGATAATTCTCCATCCCCCTTTGTAATTAAAACTTCCCATCCCTTCACTATGGGAATCCACTGATCTGCTTTCTGTTGCTCTGGTTTTGCCTTTTCCAGAATGGCATGTAAGTGGAATTATACAGTATATAGTCATTTAGTCTAGCTTCTTTCTTTCAATGTAATAAATTTGAGATTCATCCACATCTTTAAATGTGTCAGTCATTTATTCTTATTTATGATGAGAAGGATTCATTGTAGGGATATACTATAATTAATGTATCCATTCACCAATTAAAGAATGATAAAATTGTTATAAGCACACATACAGTTTTGTGTGAACACTTGTTTTTTACTTAATTAGGTAAATACTTGCATAGAGACAACTTTATAAGAAACTCTTGAACTGTTTTTTCAAAGAAGCTGCACCATTTTGCATTCCACAGTGATATACAAGAATCCTGTTTACTCTAAATATTCTCCAGCATTGCTAACACTTGGATTTTTTTTACATTTAATTCTCTTTTCTAATTTTGCAGTAGTATTTCATTGTTGTTTTGATTTGCATTTTCCTAATGATAGGTGATGATGAGTATCTTACATGTGATATGCTTGCTTTCCCTATATCTTCTTGATGATATATGTGTTGATTAGCTCATTTCTTTGTTTCTATGCATATTATTGAGTTTTAAGTGTCCTTTATATATTACAGATAAAGGTTTTTATTAGATATGTCATTTGCAAATGTATTCTCCCAATGTTTGGTAGTCATTTTATTCTTTTAATGTTCTCTTTCTCAAAGGAAAAGCTTTCAATCTGATAATGTCCAGTTAACTATTTTTTCATGGGTTTTTCTTTTGATATCTTTGTCTAACCCTGGGTCATAAACTTTTATTTTTTATCATCTTTTAAAAGTATTAACATTTTATATTTACATTTATATCTCTGATTCATTTTGTGATAGTTTTGTTAATGGTCTGAGGCAGGGATTGAGGTTGGCTTTATTTGTTTATTCTTTGTGTGGTTATGTAAACATTCTATATAAAACATCTCATTGCTTGAAAAACTTGTAACTTCCTCATTAACTTGCCTGTGCACTATTGTCAAAAAATCAGTAGGCAATTCTATGTTTATATATAAGTTCAGTAGCACGGTTCAGTTAAACCTATCATCCCAGGCCCTAGGAAACTACCATCGTACATTCTATAGACTTGCCTATTCTGAACATTTCACATAAAGAATTTCTGAGCATGTGTGGTGACTGGTGTAAAGGGTCAGAGATCATTGTAGTAAGAACTCTCTTCCTAAGCATGTGATAAGTATGGGGAAGATTATAAAGGATTTCAGTCAAGAATATAATTTCCACAAATATTTTAGGAGTTCCTTCTACATGTTCTCCACTGTACTTAACACCAGGAGATAAGTGGTAAGTAAGGTAAAAGCATCTTTATCCTTAAAAAACATATATAGCTTAAGGAAGAATAGGAAAATGTAAAGGGGTAAAATCTCTGATGAGGGTTATCATAGAGAATGTATGAGAATTTATGAGAACATGCATAATAAATTCTGATATTTGTTTACTATTTACTTGTGCCAGATACTGTGCTAATCATTTGGCTTATAATACCTCATTTAATTGAAACAACCTGTTATTATCATATTTTATAAATCATGAGTCTGAAGTGCAGAGAGGTTAAGGTATTAAAGTTAGAAAGACTGAGGAAGATTAAAACACAGGCTCTCACAGTCCCCACTCTTCTCTATGATGAGAAAAAAATTGATGTACCTCATTACTGAAATGTTACATTTAATGTGGTTGTAGCTCAGTGGTAGAACACTTGCCTAGCACGTGTGAGGCACTGGGTTCAATCCTCAGCACCACATAAAAATAAATAATTAATTGAATTAAAAAAAAAACCAAACTTAGTGGACCACTTAGGTAGAATTTTCCAGAAGGTATTTAGAAGCAAAAACATTTAATAGGAATGTTAGCCATTAAAAAGATATTTTGATGCCATTCCGAGTGATATAACACTTTAAGTGACCTAATGCAGTCCTTGAAATTTTTCAGATGAAGAAATAAGGAAGTCTGGAGGCAGACCCTGCGGGAAATTCTACTTAGGATGTGGAAAAAAGAGAGTAAGAACACAAACCATATATTTCCCTACAGAGTTCAAGATAGCGAAGAGATAGGAATTCATTTTTGCTTCTGTCTTGGGGATGTCTGATCTCTAGAGTGAGAAGAAAATGAATAAAATAGCAAATCCTCCAGGAACTAAAGATAAGTCATCATCCACAGTGTGAATACAATTCCCTTATTTCCCTTGTACATCTAGAATCTGTTCTTTGGCAAAGTGACTGAGCACAGTTCTACTTTGTTTATAACCAAGCACATTATATCATCAAACTAACATTTAGTCTTCTATGTCTTATCAGATAGCCACTAGGATAACAATAAAGAATTAATGGTTGCTGGAAAAGATTGAAAGTCATAGCCATAAATTATGATCTGAAGCTCAGATACAGTTCAAGGACATATCAGATATTAAATCTGGATCTTATACTTCTAGAATCAAAGGATCCCAAATCTTGGAATTACTCTTCCAAAAATACAGGGATAAATATCAAGGATAAGGAAGTGCTGAAGTCTGGATTAAGAAAGGTGAGTTCCTGAATTCCTGGTAGGTTGGTACTGTCCTTAACATATTTATAATTATGTCAAAATGGATTCTACTGTCATGTATAACTAAAAAACAACAATGAGAAAATAGAAGGGGTAAAATCTCTGATCAGGTTTATCATAGAGAAGGTACGGGAATTTATGAGAACATGCATAATAAATGCTGATGTTTGTTTACTATTTATTTGTGCCAGATACTACGCTAACCATTTGGCTTATAATACTCATTTAATTGAAACAACCTGTTGAATAAGTAGTTGTTATTATCATATTTATTAATCATGAGTCTGAAAAGCATTTCCTCCCAATTTTGCACATTCCTGAGATTCAAGTGAAATAGGCAGAAGGAAGTTCCTGAGGAGACTTGAGCATCTCTATCAGTAGTTCCCTCTCCATGGACAGTTCTCTCACTCTTCTAGATTTATGACTGACTTACTCTCTCTCTCTCTCTCCCCCCCCCCTCTCTCCTTCTCTCATTTTTGTTTTCCTCACATGAGTTTATTAAATAATCTCTCCAAGTCTCTGGTCATTTACTTTTTGATTAGAAACAATACTTTGAATTCCACCCCACTAGCATTTAATGTTCAATAGAGGTCAGCACCAGGTTATTTAAGGCTTCTGTATCCAATTCATCTGGTGAGAGGAGGTGCCTGTGAGGAGAGAAATGATGAGAAAAGAGACAAATTCTTCTTTCTAGGTCTATTCTTCTCCTTTGACCCCTTTTCTCCCGGAAGTCATGCTTGCACTTGGTATCATTGCCCTTCAAATTATAGGGTCAATTAGTTGTGCTCTGCAAGGGCTGACTCTATGTGTTGAGGTTGGGTTAGTCTCTGACATCCCCAGTGCATATCTGACACTTGGGGGAGGAACAGTGTTTGAAGAGGTGGGTCGTCCTCTAATGCTGCTCTTTGTCCAGTGTCCATAGGCTCTTTTGAAGAAGAATGGCTCCTGGAAATAGCTCTTTTGTGACCGAATTCATTCTGGTGGGGCTAACAGACTTGCCAGAACTCCAACTCCCTCTCTTCTTCCTGTTTCTGGTAATGTATATGGTCACTGTGTTGGGAAATTTGAGTTTGATAACTCTTATTGGGTTGAATTCACACCTTCACACCCCCATGTATTTTTTCCTCTTTAACTTGTCCTTCATTGACCTCTGTTACTCTTCTGTGTTTACACCCAAAATGCTGATGAACTTCATATTAAAGAAGAATATTATCTCCTACATGGGATGCATGACCCAACTCTACTTTTACTGTTTTTTTTGTGATTTCTGAATGCTATTTGTTGATGTCAATGGCCTATGACCGCTATGTGGCCATCTGCAATCCACTTTTGTACCACATAGCCATGTCTCCTAAGGTGTGCTCCAGCCTGATGCTTGGTTCTTACTTGATGGCATTTTCTGGTGCCATGGCCCACACTGGATGCATGCTGAGACTGACTTTCTGTGATGCAAACACCATCAATCACTATTTCTGTGACATCCTGCCTGTGATGCAGCTCTCTTGCACCAGCACTTACGTCAATGAGATGGAGGTTTTCATTGTGGTGGGCATCAACATCATTGTGCCCAGTCTCACCATTATTATTTCCTATGGCTTTATCATTTCCAGCATCCTTAGAATAAGCTCCACTGAGGGCAGGTCCAAAGCCTTCAGCACATGCAGTTCCCACATAATTGCTGTTTCTCTGTTCTTTGGATCAGGTGCATTTATGTATCTTAAGCCATCTTCTGCTAGGTCAATGGATGAGGGCAAAATCTCCTCTGTATGTTATACCAATGTGGTTCCCATGATTAATCCTTTGATCTATAGCTTGAGAAATAAAGATGTCAAAGTTGCCCTGAAGAAAATGCTGAGCAGGAGAGAGATTTGACCAGATTTGTGTTTTTGTCCATGCATTTGCAGCACAGGAAGAGTCTGTGTATTTAATTATACCATTTTAGTGTCAGTTTTTTAAATATGTTTTTTCCTTAGCTAATTTTTATTGTATCTTTAAAATCTGAAGTATTTTAAATTTATTAAATTGCCAAAAACACCATGCGATTTTAACATGTATAACATAATGGTTTGAAATCTAGATAGGTGACATAAAGATTAAATCTAGTCTTTCTTTTTAATCAAGGTAAAATAAATTTGTATTCTCTCAATTTTTTTTATTTTTTCAGAATGGTTTTTCCCTTTCTTTGCCATATTTACAATTTCTTTTGCTATTCATCATGTTTATTACTTAAGCATAATGATGGTAAGAAAGAAATTTATCTTTGTTTTTTATTTGTTCATTGTCAGTGTGAACTTTTTTTTTTTTTTCTTGATACCCTTAAAAACGTGTATGAGGGTTGGGGATATAGCTCAGTTGGTAGAGTGCTTGTCTTGCTTGTACAAGGCCCTGGGTACAGTCCCCAGCACCATAAAAACAAAAACAACAAAAACAAACAAATGTATGATGTGACACACACATGCCCAATATAGGTCTTTTTTTTTTTTTTACTTCATTTTTTTATTGCTGGGAAATGATAAATGATCTGCAAATGATCAAAAAGCAACACTGGGATTTGAAGGAGCCTATAATCAAGGAGATAGCTAAAGATTGCGGTTAGCTGAGAGCCATAAAAGATGTTCTAGTTTCCACCTGACGTTGATACATTATTCAAAGAATCTTTGTATGCCCGTGAACACTGCGTGACGCACCTGTAAGCTCGAGCTGTAAGCACGTGTCCTTGTTAAAGCTATATGTATATAACTGGGTGAGGTTCGTTAGTGTGTGTGGGGAAGAAGAAGGTGGTGGTTGGAGTTAGAGCATTTGGAGTGATTGCTGGAGCTGGAGAGAGGAGAAGAATAAAAGACCTTTTTTCATTTTCATCCTGCCTCCGAATTTTCCTGTGGCGTTCGCTGCTCCAAGCGACTTCCGCTTCAGGCAGCGACAGGTGGCGGCCCGTACGGGGAATTCGGCGGCAAGGTAAGAAAAAAGAAAATTTAAAAAGATGGGAGCAAATATAACAAAAAGTCGGTTTATAAAAGCCATGAATGAAATTTTTGATATTGAGAACTCAGAGGATAGTGAGAAAAGTGAACAAGAAAGCATATCCTCTGACTCAGTGGAGACCAGCAAGGAGAGTAGGAGTGTAAATTCAAAAGTAAGATCTGCAAAAGCCATCAGAAGCTTAATAAAATTAGCTGAGGAGTATGTACTCTCCTTAGAAACTGAAACTCAGGATACTAGTGAAAGTAATAATAGTAACAAGGAGCCAAACCATGAAAGTACAGTCTCCTCTACTGAGCCGGTTAGGAATTATGAAGCTAGTAGTGAAGAGGAATCAAAAAGCGATTCGGAGAGCACAGTCTCCAATAAAAAGAACAAAAAGAAATTAAAAAAGAGAAAAGACCGTCAAATAGAGGAACCACTAGCGCCCTCTGCTCCTTCATGGATAGAATCCCTAACAGAAACAATAAAGAGTATGGATCAGAGTATACGTGCCCTTGAGGTAGAAATTGGCGGCCTTTCAGAGCGCTTATACGCTCTCGAACAACATAGACCGCAGGAGCACCTAGAACTGCCAGTATTTCAAAATGAACAGGGACAAAGATATCATGAGTTCCTAGACTTTAAAACAATAAAGAATTTTAAAGAGGCGGTAATGACCTATGGGCCTCAAGCTCCGTTCACATTAAGTATGATAGAGTCACTTAACACCCTAACCTTAGCCCCCTCAGATTGGAAAAGTCTATGCAGAGCGGTACTAAGTGGGGGACAATACCTAATCTGGAAAACTCAATTCCAGGAACTTTGTTCAGAAATAGCAAAGAGAAATGCTGCAGCAGGTTTCCCTCAACGCAATATAGATATGCTCACAGGGGAGGGTGAGTTCGCCGAACTACAAAATCAGCTACAATACGATCCAGGTGTGTATGCCCAGGTACACACTGCAGCTGTGAAAGCCTGGAAGACAATCTCAGGCACAGGGGATCTGCAAGGCAGCCTATCAAAAGTTATACAAGGGCCTAACGAACCTTACGCTGATTTTGTAGATAGGCTCTTAAAAACAACATCTAGAGTTTTTGGAGAAGTCGAGCAAGCTATGCCCCTAGTTATCCAATTAGCATACGAGAACGCTAATAAATATTGCCAGGATGCAATAAGGCCATGGAGAAGTAAAAAAGACTTATCAATTTATATCAGACTGTGCAAAGACATTAACGAGGCTGTTATCACAGGCAACGTAATTGCTGCAGTGATGAAAAATTCCTCCCCTCAAAATTCCCAAAGGTTTCAACCTAGAACAGGATATTCCAGACAAAATTATTATAATCAACCAAGATATGCTAAGCAATATCCCCCAAGGGTAATAAAATCAAATTCATACCGTGCTCCAGGCCGATGCCCCAGATGCAAAAAAGGTATACATTGGGCCAATCAATGCCATTCTAGATATGATATATATGGAAATGAGTTATCAAGGATTTCAAAAAACGGGGCACGGGGCCCAATGCCCCGGGGCCCACAAATGTACGAGGCACTAGAGGAGGAAGGCCCTCAGATTCAAATGATTCCTCGTCACAGTCCCTCCTACCCATTAACTCCCTTATCAGAGGGACAAGAGGAAGTGCAGGATTAGATCTCTGTTCTACTGCCCGGATGGTCCTGACACCTGAAATGGGGGTTCAGCTGATTCCTACGGGAATCAGGGGACCTCTCCCTTCAGGAACTGTGGGACTAATCCTTGGGCGTAGTTCCAAAAGTTTATTAGGCTTTAATGTTATACCAGGGGTTATTGATTCAGATTATAATGGAGAGATTAAAATAATGCTAAGTACACACAGGGGCATCATCTCCGTAAATCAAGGAGACAGAATCGCACAGCTGCTCCTCATTCCCAGTCTCCATAATTCTTTTAAAAGCATGCCACAAAATAGAAATAGCAGAGCATTCGGTTCCACTGGTTCAGGACCTATGGCTTTCTGGGTCCAGGACTGTTCACGGAGGCCTATGTGCAAATTAAAAATTCAAGGTATAGAGATGGAGGGGCTGATTGATACAGGAGCTGACTCTTCCATCATAAATCTACAACAATGGCCTAAGCACTGGCCTCTACAGAAAGCCTCAACCAGTTTAAGAGGCTTGGGATACAGTAATACCCCAGCTCAAAGTGCTGTAATCTTAAATTGGCAAGACAATGAAGGCCATACAGGAACATTCAAACCCTATGTTTTATACAGCTTGCCAGTTACCCTATGGGGAAGAGATATCTTACATCAAATGGGGTTACACCTAGCGACCAAGCCTGCAGGTGTTAAGAATAAAAATCCTACTCATAATAAAAAAGGCAAAGGACATTTTTTCTAGGGGCCACTGAGAAAACAATTTTAAAAATACCATGGCTCTCTAATAAGCCAGTTTGGGTCCCTCAGTGGCCCCTATCCAAAGAAAAATTGCAAGCGGCCCACCAATTAATTAAAGAACAATTAGAAGCAGGACACATAGAGCCTTCCACCTCTCCCTGGAATTCTCCCATATTTGTAATTAAGAAAAAATCAGGAAAATGGAGACTATTACAAGATCTAAGACAAATTAACAAAACAATGCAAATTATGGGCCCTACTCAACCTGGACTTCCTAATCCTGTAGCTATTCCAAAAAACTATTACCTTATAACCCTTGATATAAAGGACTGTTTCTTTTCCATTCCCCTACATCCTCTGGATGCCCCCAGGTTTGCTTTTTCAATTCCTTCTATTAATAATAATGGCCCTGATAAAAGATATCAATGGAAAGTATTGCCACAGGGAATGGCAAATAGCCCTACACTGTGCCAACTATATGTGGACAGAGCTATACAGCCCATTAAAAACAAATATCAAGACCTTATGTGTCTACACTACATGGACGATGTTTTATTAGCTCACCCTAATCAACAAATCTTATTTAATATATTTAGTGAAATAACAAAAAATCTAAAAAAATATGGATTATATATAGCAGAAGAAAAAGTTCAAAGCAGATCACCTATACTATATTTAGGCTTTAAAATCATGGATACTTTTGTTAAACCCCAAAAAATTCTAATAAGTAAAGAACATTTGACCACCCTCAATGATTTCCAAAAATTACTGGGTGACATTAATTGGCTTCGCCCTACACTAAGCCTCACTACTGGACAATTAAAACCCTTATTTGACATCCTTCGTGGGAACCCTGACCCATCCTCACCTCGAACATTAACTCCTGAGGCCAGGAGAGCTCTAAAATTAGTAGAACAGGCCATTGAAAGATCCCATTGCGATAGATTTGATTTTGCACAACCACTAATATTGATTATTATTCCTTCACAATATACTCCAACAGGAGTATTTTGGCAACAGGGACCTATATTATGGATACATTTGCCTGTCTCTCCTAAAAGTACAATTGAGTCTTATACCTCCATGGTAGCTAAACTTATTCTTCAAGGACTTAAAACCTCTACTAAAATATTTGGAATTCATCCCGCTACTATTATTACTCCTTATTCATCGTCACAGGTTGAATATTTGTGCTTCAATGATAATGATTGGGCTATAGCTAGATGCTCTACTTCTGCAAATTTTGACAATCATATTCCTAAATCTCCTATACTGTCCTTTTGTATCAATCATCCTATCATATTCCCACAGGTAATAAAAAATCAACCCATTCCTAAAGCATTTAATGTATTTACAGATGGATCCTCTAACGGTACTGCTGCAGTAGTCACTCAAAATGAAAAAATGATTCATATCACTAATCAAAAATCAGCTCAATTAGTGGAACTCGAAGCTATAATAATAGCTCTGGAAAATTTTAAAGAACAGCCTATGAATATTTTTTCAGACAGCCATTATATTGTACATGCTGTCCCAAAATTGGAGCTAGCAGGTCCAATAGCACCACATACTCCAGCTTTTAAATTGTTTTCTCAAATCCAAAATCTCCTATGGCAACGAAAAGAACCTTTATTTATAGGTCACATAAGAGCTCACACTAATCTGCCTGGTCCTCTCCATGAAGGTAATCAAAAAGCTGACGCCCTCACTAAAACAATATTTATATTTACTACAGTACAACAAGCTACTTTATTTCATTCCCAGTTCCACGTTAACAGCACTACCTTAAGACAAAAATTTAAAATCACAAAAGAACAAGCTCGTAGAATTGTAAAAGAATGTCCATCTTGTGTAACACTCTTGCCCAATCCACATTATGGGGTTAACCCACGAGGTTTGATGCCCAATCATTTGTGGCAGATGGATGTCACACATGAGCCAAGTTTTGGAAAATTATGATTTATTCATGTCACCATAGATACATGCTCAGGCATGATTTTTGCTTCTTTACATTCCGGAGAAAAAGTTAAAGATACTATATCTCATTGTCTGCAAGCTTTTGCTGCATTGGGCATCCCCAAAATGCTTAAAACAGATAATGGCCCTGCATATACATCCACATCCTTCAAACAATTTTGTACAAAGTTCAATATTATCCACAAAACAGGTATCGCTTATAATCCTCAGGGACAAGGAATAATTGAAAGAGCAAATCGGACACTTAAAAATATGTTACTAAAGCAAAAAGATGGAAACTGGAAAAATCCTAAGGACAGATTGGCAGTTGCCCTGTTTACCCTAAATTTCTTAACTTTAGATTCTAATGGACATTCGGCTGGAGATAGACACTGGAACCCACACCAACAACATAAACCTTTGGTTTACTGGAAGGATGTTCTCTCAGGTACATGGAAGGGTCCAGACCCAGTATTAATTTGGGGGAGAGGATCTGTTTGTGTTTTTCCAAAGCACGAATCCTCTCCAATATGGATACCATCTAGATTGATAAAGCAGGTACAAAGTCAAAGGGATCAAGACGAAGTTATTGAGGAGTCTAGATTGAATAAACAAGTGCAAGGTCAAGAGGACCAAAATGAAGGTATGGAGTGATTCCCTTAAAAGAGTTCTCCATTAAATTTACAACTTAAATTTCATTCTTCCCGGCCGGGACAAGAAGATCTCTCTTCAGTGTATACACAATTGTAATTTTTTTTTCTCTTTTATATATGTCTTTATGTCTGTGCATTTGTCTAAATTTCATGTTAATGTGATGTCACAAATATGTTTATATGTGCGTCTGTCTAGTGTGACGTCACAAATAATTAAGCGCTTAAAAAAAAAAAAAAAAAAGGTAGATAGATATAGATCCAAATAACAAATAACGTTAATTCATTTAAGCTTAGAATATTCTAATTTGATAATCAATAGATAGATAGATAAATAGATATTTATATAAGTTCAGAATATTTTTAGATAATCAATTATAATGATAATCAATTTTGATTTATAGTTGTCTCTGGGACTTCTCTTCAGCTGTGAATATGTTTAATGTTATATAACCTGATATTTTGGTGTTCTGACAGAGGATCATTTATTTGTTATTGACTTCATTTGTTTAGTAGCTGATTAATTTGAATTATTTCAACAGGTATAGGATTGCTGTGTATATAGAGACTCGAGGATTCCAGCTAACAAATTATTTTTCCAAAATGCCTTTAGCTTTTCTTTATCTTTAATGCAGTAAACACCCTCAGTTTCTCTTTGATTATTTCTGAATGTGATATTTTGCCAGCTTATGTTTGTGGGAGCTTAAGCAGCAATGTGTGTGAGCAGAGATCAACTTTTATTTTCTACTCTAATAATTCTTTTTTTAGTTTGACAGCTCACCTTTTGATCTCAGTGCTGGAATAGCACTGCCTTTCCCTTAATAATGGATGCTTGAGTTTTTAGGTAGCGGGCCCTGAAGATTTGCCGGTAGAAATGTCTAGACATAAAAAAGACGGCTGCTGCTACAACTGCAGGGACCGCGGTCGCTGCAAGCATCCCTGCTGCTCAAGCATCAACAACCTCACCAGCAGTGTGGCCTCTGCTCTGCATGCATGGGGCCTCCTGAATCTATGTGTTATAACTTATGGACATTTTGATTTTCCATTATTTTGGGACATTGCGGGACAATGCCTTGCGGGTATTTGTCTAAGAGAACTCAGTGCGTTACTTGATGAAACTAAGGGCAGCTGATTGGCTTAAAGAACTTGATACGCTATGGAAACTTGGCTCGTCAGCAGTAGGCTTGCCGCCTTAAAGCCGCAGCATCTCCTAAAAATTGGACGGCTGTTAGTCAACACACAGTCGATCCTGAAGGGCTCTATTGGATGGCTGGTTAGCCTATGACGGGTAAGATCCCCAGAGGGGGACAACCTAAGACACGGCACAGTCGCACGGGACAGTCTAATGTGGCCGGCATGTCAACCTAAGCCAGGAGTCAGGACAGCCTAGACTCCCATGACGGGTAAGAATGTTGGTTGCACATGGACGTCCTAGAACATCCCCTCTTTTAAAACTAAAAGGGGGAAATGAAGGAGCCTATAATCAAGGAGATAGCTAAAGATTGCGGTTAGCTGAGAGCCATAAAAGATGTTCTAGTTTCCACCTGACGTTGATACATTATTCAAAGAATCTTTGTATGCCCGTGAACACTGCGTGACGCACCTGTAAGCTCGAGCTGTAAGCACGTGTCCTTGTTAAAGCTATATGTATATAACTGGGTGAGGTTCGTTAGTGTGTGTGGGGAAGAAGAAGGTGGTGGGTTGGAGTTAGAGCATTTGGAGTGATTGCTGGAGCTGGAGAGAGGAGAAGAATAAAAGACCTTTTTTCATTTTCATCCTGCCTCCGAATTTTCCTGTGGCGTTCGCTGCTCCAAAGCGACTTCCGCTTCAGGCAGCGACAGGGATTTTCATTTTACATTGGCTTTTTAATCTTCCACTTGTAACATGCCATCAGGAAATTGAACCAGAAAATCTTACTCTTCTCCCTGTACATCCTCCATCAGGCAGAAATGCATCTTCAATTTCCAATGTCATTGACATAGGAGGCTCCATAAATTCTCTCAATTCTAACCTATTTTATAGCTTTATCTATGTTATCCATTAAGCCTTGTTGGTACAGATTTCATAACTTGGCTAGTACTTAGTAGATTGCTAACAAACATTTATCATATGTTCAGGATATAAATACTCAGAGAGGTGAATATTTACTAAAAATCTCATAGCGTCCTTATGAAAAGACTAGAATTTCCTATTTGTTCATGATTTTAAGCCTATTGTTCTCTCTAGTATACTTTCTGTCTGCTTCATTTATTTTTATTTTAGAAGACATGAATATGAGAAAATATTTGTATTTTCAGAGTTAACTGCTTTGTTCTTGTATTTTACAGAAATTTTTTTCTTGGTGCTTATTAGTTTCTTAAGCACCATTTATTGTTGTGGCGTCATTTGAACAGAGAAGTCACTTTAGGATAGGGCATTAGATGTATTTAATTCTTTTAATAAAATGATTTCAGGATGTTGCATTCAGAGATCTGGATCTGGGACAGAGGGACCTACACCCCAAAGCCCTCATTTGTCCTTTTGACAGGAGTCACAATAGACACATATGCTTATAAACTAAGTTGACTCTTAAAATTATCCCACAAACTCTTACCTTTCACAGCCTGTCTTTATATCTTTTTTTTATGATTATTTCCCCACAAATAATATGAAAGAATATTGCCAGCTGGGGTTGTGGCTCAGTAGTAGAGTACTCGCCTAGCACACATGAGGCATTCACTGGGTTCAATCCTCAGCACCACATAAAAATAAATAAATAAAATAAAGGTATTGTGTCCACTTTTAACGAAAAAATGTTTTAAAAAAAGAACGTTGCCTATTATAAAGTTTATTTTTCTGAAGTTGAAGCATTTTATATATATATATATATATATATATATATATATATATATATATATATATTCTGAGGCTCAGCAAATGAAAGATTAATAGTTTATTTTTCTGAAATCAAAACATTTCATATATATTCTGAGGCTCATCAAATGAAAGATTAGTTAGCAACTATGTCGAGTTACTTCAAGTAGTTATAAAATACGTAAGAATATTTACATATTTCTGGTATGTTTACAAAGGATGCTAAATAGCACAAACATCATTTGTCTATTTAGATGAATTTTCTTTTGAAAAGGAAAACAGTTTTATCAAAAGGAATGCTAAGAGGAATTAGCATTATTGTTAGAATTATCGTTAATTATTCTTCCTAAGACCCAGGTCAGCAGTAAGTTATTACATTCAATATCTTATTTAATCTCAGAAGTGACCTTTGTAGACACCAATATGAGTAGCCCACTCATATTGTAGATCCACTCATAGTAGATTGCTTCTGTTCACCTCTTTTCCCAAAAACATGCATTTCTGAGAGTCTTGCAGTAGAGTGTGGCATGTGAGAGTTCCAGAAATGGTGAACAGCATCCCAGGGCCAAGGTGTGCCCTTTTCACATTCTCTTTATCTTTTTCTGTGAACTGGATGGAGATGATAATGGAAACTCACTTAAGTCATAAAGGTGTAAGGAAAACCCAGGAAGTGTTTGCAGTAGAATCATGATTGAGAAGGGGAAGAATGGATGGAGTTATGAACAAGAATAAGTATAAGGGGCTGGAGTTGTGGCTCAGTGGTATAGCACTTGCCTCATGAGTATGAGGCACTGGGTTCAATCCTAGCACCACATAAAAACAAATAAAGGCATTGAGTCCACATACAACTAAGTAAAAATATTTTTTTTTTTTTAAAAAAGAATAAGTATAAGAGTCTGGGGTGCTGGCAGTTAGTTACAGATCTGCATGGTGGTTGTAAGCTGTTCATTTCATGAAAATTTACTGAAGTATATACATTGTATTTTTATATGTATTTATGCTAAATTTTATGACAAAATAATATTATAAAACCTTCATTAGCACTCTATTTATATGAACAATAAGCACATATTATGCAAACTTTAAGAATAAAGGCCCAAGTATATGAAAGTAACTATCCTAACAGGATGATTCTGTAGAAACAGCAGAGAGAAGGTAAAATTTCAAAATAATCAAGACCAATCCAAAGCAAAGACAATTCTTTTTCCCTAAGAAGGTAAAAAGATAGATACCAGTGTCTATCATAGGTGGAAAGTCAGTGTTCAGTCACCTTGTATAGATTTGTAGTGTCAATCCTTAATTTTATATTTATAGTATGGTATATTTCTCATTCTATATTACACAATTTTATTTTCTGAACTTTTTCTTTTATCTTGATAAAGTATTTTCTCAATGAACTTCTTCAGATGTTATTTTGATACCACTTTAATTAAAATATTTTAGGAATATAGAAATATTTAGGCATAGTGAAAAGACTGTTTCAATGACCAGAACTGTTATATAACATAATGATAGAATCAGAATCAGGTGTTCCTGATGTACTTTAAGTTCATAAGTGATTGTACAGTTAGTAACTTTGTGTTGAGCCACAGAATATTTGGTTAGAGCATTTTGTGTTTCACTTTCCTGGGTAAGCCTTGTTCCTGGGAGACTAAAGTACACATGAAACTGAAGGTGAAAGTCAACTATATTCAATTAGTGAAAGTGAGAGAGAACAAGTGGTTGACACTTGGTCTTCACACACATTTACTTATAATGTTATCATGGGTTTTCAATTTCTATAATATGTCCCAATATGTAACTTTGAATGGGTTAAGAAAAATTAGTTTGATTTACAAAAAATGATGGATGAATATGATAACCTAAAATGTGGTGAAAAGGAATATTTTTGTAATCACTGCTAGGAATGACCAAGAATAAACAAAAGAAAATACTAGAAGTAGAAAGAATTAATTATATAAAAAGAGCCAAGGATAAGCATTTTCTTCACAATATATTTACTTAAGTGTGTAAATCAATTAAGTATTGAATGTTTTTCCCCCTTTGATTATGAAAATCTAATTATTCCAGCCTCATTTTTGAAAAGCCTGAAATTTCTTGAATAAATTACTTTGTACTTCTGTAAAACTCAACTGACTCAATATATATATATATATATATATATATATATGTGTGTGTGTGTGTGTGTGTGTGTGTGTGTGTGTGTATTTCTGGAATCTATACTAATCTATTGGTTTAACCTTTTACCAATACCACACAATGTCATTATTGTAGCATCACAATAAGTCATAAAACAAGTTATCATGAATTGTCATTTCAAAAATTATTTTGATTATTCTTTTTTTTTTTTTTTGGCTTTTTCAGAATCAGCTTTCTACAAAACATCCTGCTTTAAACTTAATGTAATTGCTTAAAAGGTCTGCATCATTTTAGTAATACTGAATCTTTCAATCAATGAGCCAATGTGTCTGTCCTGAAGTCTTCTAATTTTCACAGTGCTCTTAGTTTGTAGTGTGCATATCTTGGAGATATTAGATTTATACCCACAAATTCATAATTTATGCTGGTACTATAAAGTATGATGTTCTTTAAAAACCTCAAATTTTAATTATTCTTTATGAACAAATAGGAGTAATATTGAACTTATATCTGTGGCTTTGGTAAAATTCCATATGAATTCTAGGAGTGTTATCTTCTTATATATTAGGATAGTTTTATGTTGACATTGTGTTATCATGCCACTTATAAATTTTAAAATGTTGTCTTTCTGTTCCAAAGACCTCCCATTTATTTATTTGTTTATTACCTATTGCACTATGTAAGATTTCTAGTACTGTATCAAAGGCAACAGTAAGAGTGGAAATTCTTGCCTTTTTTGTTCACGTAAAGATTCATTATTTATTTACCTTTATGTATAGTACTTAAAAGCAATCAGTATATCTTTATGTTCCAGCTTAGTTGTCATTCTCATAAGTATCACTTAAAAGACTTTTAATTCTCACTTGTTAATTTTTGAGGAAAGATGAAGTGGTATTGAAATGCTTTTAGACTGTTATTTTCCTTTTGTGATAACTCAGAGCACAAAGAGTAAAGGTGGGGAGGAAAGAGGAAAAGTTGTTTCATCTTCTCTGAACTACTCTTTGAAAGAATTGTTTCCATTATATCTTAACATTCAAATACTACAGTGATTCTCATAGTGAGAGAAGAGGAAATAAAAATATATAGCAAAATAATTACCATGATGTTTTAATTCATAATATTTTCTGTAGCTTTTAAATTTAGACACATATATATTTTGGGGGAACTCAATTTCATTTAAAAAATCTTAAGAGCCTTCATTTGGTATATTCTGTAGAGTAATTTTTATCTGTTAATTTAATTAAATATTGTTTGGTTAAGTTAAAAGTTCCCATCAGAGAGAGCTGTTGACCTAGATTACCACAGAAACATTCATTTTCAAATGAGAAAATTTCCATTCCATGATAGGGACCTATTTAGATTACACAACTATAATTCTTAATTCATAAGATAGTTAACATAAATTTCCTTTTCACACTGCAGTAGTTTAGGCACAGAAGATAATTCTTATTTTTATAGCAATTAAAATTTAAAAAAATATTTTCCCCGAAGACCCAATGTTCCCTATGTTATTTGCCACAAATTATATTCTAAAACATGTAGAGAATTTATGATCTAGAAAGTTTTCATAGGCAACACATTTCTCCTGTAAGTGGGTCACTGATAGGACATTCAATATTCACAACATGATGAACCACAGATACTGCACTTTTATTCAATATTGCATCTGTTTTCATATTGTGGGATTTGCTAGGGCAATATCTGTGTGCTAATGTCTATACATGTAATTATTTCTTTCCTGTACAGAATTTCCATGCACTTGATCTGTTCAGACATTCCAAACTAGTAAATTTTATGGGAGATGAAAGAGATCTCTTTGCTGAGATCACCATAGTAACTACAAAAATGTACAATATGCACAAAAATATTAAGAGGAATGAATTAAATTGCATCATTATAAAAATCATCAAGTCATCAATAAAGACATGAGAGATAAAAAAGTACAAAAACTGACAGAAAAAATTAGCAAAATATTGAGTAAATTCTTACTTATCAATAATTAATTTAAACATAAATGGATTAAACTCCTGATGAAAAAACATACAATGACTAAATGGATAAAAAGGAAACCAAGATACATAAACATACTATCTACAATGCAGTCACTTTAGATTTTAGAACATATGTAGGCCAGAAGTGAAGTGGTAGAGAAAACAATTCCATACAAATGGAAACCAAAAGAGAACAGGGGTGGCTATCCTTACACGAGACAAAATACACTTTAGTCAGGAAGTGTCACAAGAGTTAAAGAAGGCCATTATATAATGACAGAACTGTCAAGTCAACAGGAACATATAGCAATTACAAATATATGCATCCAACATCAAATCACCTATGTATATAAAGCAAATGTTGTCAGATCTGAAGGGAAAATGGACAGCAATATAATAACAGGAGACTTCCTTCTCCAGTCTCTCCAATGTATATAGTGTTCACACCAAAAGTTAATAAAGAACAACTCAGCTGAACAACATTATAGAACTAATGTTCCAAATAGGCATAAGGAGAACTTTCCACCAAACATCAGAATTCATGTTTTTCTAAAGCATGAATAGAACATTTTCCAGAATAGATTATATGCTAATTCACCAATCATGTTTTAACAAATTCAGATAAATATGACTTCTAATATTAAAAAAAAAATTAGAAATTCAGATTCATGGAAATGAATCAATATATTCTTGAATAAACATTGGGGAATCAAAAGGGAATTTAAAATGTATCTCTATATCTGCCTTCTCATGTTTGTTAATGTACTGTTCACAATAACCAAGATATAGAATCAATGTCCATCAGTGGATGAATGAATACAGAAAATATGGCACACATGCATGGTGGAATATTATTTAACCATAAAAAGCTGATATCTTATATTTTGTGACGACATATATGAAACTGGAGGATCATGTTAAGTGAAATAATACAAGTATAGAAGGATAAATGCCAGATTATCTCACCCATATGTGTGATTTAAGAAGCAGATCTCATAGTAGCAGGGAGGAAAGAATGTACAGTATATGAAGGAAGAGGAGTGATAAGTTGGTCAACAGGTGCAAAGATAATCAGGAGGAAGAAAAGGTTTTGGTTTTCTATATAATAGGATCTATAATAATGAACTGCACCTTTCAAAATAACTATAAGAGAGGATTATCAATATTTCACCATAAAGAAGCAATAAATGTTTGAAGTGATGGATACGCTAATTACCCTTGTTTGACCATTAACAATCCCTCAGTGAATGAATACACTTTCTTCTCAGCAGCACATGTCTCTTTCTCCAAAATAGACCATATATTATGCCACAAGGCCAATCTCAGAAAATATAAAAAAGTAGAGATACTACCGTGCATTATATCAGACCATAATGGGATGAAATTAGAAATCAACGACAAAACAAGAAACAAACAAACGAACAAAAAACTATTCTAACAACTGGAAGCTAAACAACATGCTACTGAATGAACAAGGGGTTGAAGAAGACATCAAGGAGGAGATTAAAAAATTCCTAGAGTTAAATGAAAATGTGGATACGTCATATAGAAATCTCTGAGACACTATGAAGGCAGTAGTAAGAGGAAAATTCATTGCACTGAGTTCATTCCTTAAAAGAAAAATAAACCAACAAATAAATGACTTAACATCACACCTCAAAGCACTAGAAAACGAGGAACAGATCAACACTAAGAGTAATAGAAGACAGGAAATAATTAAAATCAGAGCTGAAATAATTGAAATTGAGACTAAAGAAACAATTCAAAGAATGGACAAAACTAAAAGTTGGTTCTTTGAAAAAAAAAATGAAATTGACAGACCTTAGTG